>JAREYC010000001.1:218467500-219717500 GCA_030015325.1 Cryptoblepharus egeriae
ACAGAAGGAACTGGATGACTTGGACAGGAAAACAAGGAAATTAATGACCATTCACTATGCTTTATATCCAGGGGTGGGCCCAGCCAACCCCAAGATCCGGTTCGCCAGAAATTGGGGGGTGGGCCAGGATCAGGGGGCGGGGCTGGGGTCGGGGGGCGGGTTAGGGTCGGGTCAGGGGCGGGGCCCCAACCCCGCCGCACTGCGCATGCGCCAGGCTTGGCACATGCACAGTGCTTCTCCTGAAGCTTGGCTGGACGCAAGCATGCTGGGTCTCCTGAGGTGGAGCTTCAGGAGACGCAGTGTGCTAGCATCCAGCTGGACGCTAGCACACTGCGTCTCCTGAAGCCGAGCTTCAGGAGACGCAGCAGCCGCTAGTGAACCGGTCCCCGAGGTTCTGCCAGCCGCGGCTCTTTCCGGTTCACCAGCGTCCGCCACGTGGGAAATCCGGTTCGGGTGAATAGGCCCGAACTGGCATCTGCCCACCTGTGTTTACGTCCACGTAGTGATGTTGACAGGCTGTACCTGCCTAGAAGATCAGGGGGCAGAGGACTTTTGCAAATGAAGCAGTAGGTGGAAGAAGAAAAACATGCCCTAGCAGATTATGTGCGAGAGAGCCAGGAATCTGCTTTGACTGAAGTCAGCAAGAGAAATTTGTTGAAAGTGCAGCAGACCAACTATGAATATCGCAAAAGTGCAATTCAGGCTTGGACTGCCAGTTGGTAGAATAAAGTACTGCATGGCCAATTCCTTGCCAAGATCGAAGGAAAGGTTGATCAGGATAAGACCTGGTTGTGGCTCACGAGTGGAACACTGAAGAAGGAGACGGAAGGCCTGAGACTTGCTGCCCAAGAACAGGCAATCAGGACAAATGCCGTCAAGGTCAGAATTGACAAATCAGCCGATGACCCAAAATGCCGGCTCTGCAAAGAAGCAGAGGAAACCATCGACCACATTCTAAGTGGCTGCAAGAAGATCGCGCAGACTGACTACAAACTGAGGCACAACTCTGTTGCCCAGATGATCCACTAGAATCTATGCCAAAAGTATCATCTGCCAGTGACAAAGAACTGGTGGGTCCATAAGCCTGAAAAAGTGGTTGCAAATGAGCAGGTCAAGCTTCTGTGGGACTTCAGGATACAGACGGACAAGGTCTTGGAACACAATACACCAGATATCACCATCACAGAAAGCAGTAAGGTGTGGCTTGTTGACATTGCCATACCAGGTGACAGCAGAATTGAGGAGAAACAACTGGAAAAGATCTCCCACTACCAAGACCTAAGAATCGAATTACAGCATATCTGGTGTAAGCCAGTGCAGGTGGTTCCAGTGGTAATTGGCACACCGGGTGCAGTGCCCAAAGACCTTGGCAGGCACCTGAAAACTATTGGCATTGACAAAATATCACTCTGCCAACTGCAGAAAGCCACTCTTCTGGGATCAGCATGAATTATACACCACTACATCACACAGTCCTAGACTCTTGGGAAGGGTCTGACTGGTGATGTGAATGAAACCAGCATGAAATTGTTTGCTGTGTATTTATGCTGATAATAATAACAACAACAACAACAGCAGCAGCAACAACAGCAACAACAACTAGGCATTTATATACCGCTTTTCTAGGCATTTATATACCGTTTACATAAGCAGGCGAATCTAAACCCCCGAAGGGATTTTTACAAACACAGATTGGTTCTATCTTTCAAGAACCGGCTACGTTCACGGTGTTACATTCATAGTCTGGTTAACAACACTGGCCCTAATGTCTGAGATCTGAGATGCTGGCTGACAAACTTCTCCTTCAGCTCTTACACAAAGGACAGGTGAGAGAGCTTCTTCACTCACACTGAAAAGCAGATGAAAAATCTCAGCTACAGCAGCCGCTTTTCAAGATCTTGCTTCAGATCTGACTTCCGGTTGTCTTGATCCGGTGACCTTCAGTTCTTATCTTCAGGCAAACGGAGGTTCTACCCTCTAGACCAGACCTCCTGCCCAGGAGCATTTCACTTAAAGAGCATGCCTCTGGAACGAATTATGCTCTTTATGTGAGGCACCACTGTAATACATTCCTAACTATGTTTTAGTAGAAAAATAGTGAATTGGATTAGAATTTCAAAGGGTGATTGTAGTAAAGCCTGGACACCAGTGTTATCAGATGATATGCATGCCTACCTCACAGCCACTGCACACTACAGGGATGATCTCTAGAACCAATAAGGCACATCTGTAACACTCTGCACCAGGTCAACACTGCTGCTGGCTTCACGCATTTCTGTGCCAAGCCAGAAGCAGCCAGAGGCCCACTGCACACTGAGGTGCAGAGCAAGGGATGATGTGGAGAGGTCTGTCAGGAGGGGAAATTAGTGTCATCCACATTCATGGCCACCTTGCTGTTTATTTCCAACTCTAGGGCTGCGATGCTGAAGTGCAGTTGGGTTAGCCTATCTTCACTGGGCTGGCCTAATTCCAAGACAAGCAAGGCTACCTATACCAGAGAAGGCTTGGGCTTCTTAAACCACCTACACCACAAAAGGCTTGGGCTGCCATAAGTCTCGTTAGGCTGGCCCACGACAGGTGGATCCGGGCTGGCCTAGCACGACTAGCCTAGGCTGTTCAGCAGGAGTGTGTAGAGGGCATGTGGGGCACAGCCTGGAA
The DNA here is from genome assembly GCA_030015325.1 of Cryptoblepharus egeriae. Classification (NCBI taxonomy): domain Eukaryota; kingdom Metazoa; phylum Chordata; class Lepidosauria; order Squamata; family Scincidae; genus Cryptoblepharus; species Cryptoblepharus egeriae. The sequence continues at coordinate 218,470,159 of JAREYC010000001.1, forward strand.
CAGTGCAGTTAGGCCATATCCAGAGTCTGTTTCCAGGGCAGACATGCCCCCACCCAGATCCTCAGAGTTAGGCCACCTGAGGAGCAGGAATAAATCTGAGTAGACCCATAGGGACCCATTATAAGCCAGAGTAAAAATCAAAGCAAAATAATAAGTTATACGTTTCTACTCCTGCCTTTCAACCTCAGGATACAGCACAACACCAGCCCAGTGAGCATGCTGCCCTTCTGCAGTAGCCATTTTTCTGGCCTGTCAGGATTGCACCCTAGATCATTTATGAACAAATTAAAAAGCTTTTTAGAAGCAATGTGTCATTGTGTGTGGCCTTTCCAAGACTCAGAATGCTACTCAGAACCTTTAGGATGTAACTTCAAGTTTTTCATCAATTTTCCAGCTCCTGGTGGATCACTGAGCTTCAGAAATATTTTAACATGACTGGATTTCACCCCAAACTGGATCCAGTGGCGTAGCTGAACTCAAAATACCGCCCCAGAAGTGAAGTCAAAACTGAAAGTGACATCATACCCATGCTTTTTTAAAAAAAGAAACTGGGAGAAAGCCCATTGCCTCCTACTGAACAAATTGTGTTTTCGTTTTCCGGTTATTTAGCTATTGCCTTTGAAAGAATACAGATATTCCAATGAAGTTTGTTTTATTGCATTATTCATTAAATTTCCTTTCCAATGATATATAAAATCATGGTATTATTCTTCATACATGAACAATTTTTCACAATTTTGATCACTAGTGTCAAGCTCAGCTTGCTACCTGGTATAACTGCCACCCGCTGCACACTCTTAGTTATGCCAGGGATTGGAATTCACATTTTAAAGCTCAGAGGATAAAATGGGCTCCAGTTGTGATAATCCATATTTTTTGTATCCACAGGTCATCTGGTAACAGATCCCTTGTGGATACAAGATCACACCTGTATATAATTTCATTTGGTTGTGGGCGGGGAGGAGTGGGAAGATTGGAGGCATAACTGGGCAGGGAGAAGGGGGAACCAGGGGAGGTGAGGAAAGGAGACCAGAGAGATTTTATTCAGTTGCAATTGTGAATGCCACTTCATTTTAAACCACCTTGCCCCTTTTCTGTCCTTGGATATACATCAACAAAAGCGGTGTTTTATGTCCAAGGAGACACAAAACCACCATGGTTTGCACCTGGTTTGTACCTTCCATTTGGCCTTAGGTGGCACCCTCCTCGATTTAGCAAAGCCCTTCTTCCTTTGCGGTATAAAATTCAGACTCTAGAATTCTTGTTTCAAACAGCCTGGTTAATTTTTTCTTTCAGCTTCTTTCTACCTTGTCTTCTCATTTGCTAGGTCTGCCCTTTGGAAATCAAGGGTTAACAACAGGTGCTGGAAGGGAATTTGCTGGCAAAAAATTACTCCACCCTTCCCAACAGTCCTACTGTGAAAGAAGTGTCCCTTATGGCTTTACTAACTCATTAACTCTCCTGCTTCCTATTTCCTTTGCCATCTTATTAGATTCTTTCTGTTTCATAACTGCAACCATCTCTGAAGAAATGTTTTCACCTCCACAACCTCCAGCATTGGAAGGATTTGTAAAAGGACGGAAATGTTTTGACTAATTAATATTCAGCTTCTGATGTTAGGCAATATACTTGCTTATTAAATTATGATGATGATGATGCTGTGGGTGAAGACAAGAGGAAAAACATGGCACTGCACTCATCATCTTCTGGATTATCCTTAGATGGTGTTTGTTATAGCATAATTTGAGACAGAAAGGGTGGAGTAAAAGGAAAAAGTTTACTACTGTTTGTCTTGTTATTACAGTGCAGTGCTTCACTGATACTTGTAAAAATATTGACCAGAAGAAAATATCTGGACTAAGAAATCCCTTTGCTTTGTCTCAAGAATTGTTGTGATATGCATCCTAGTTCAATCCAAATTTATTGGTTGTTATACTGCATTCAGAGGCAAAGGGCGCAATCCAGAGTAACTACGGGGAGTCCTTGCTCCGGTGCAAGAACAATTTGCTCTGGATTGCAATATAAATTTCCCATAGGTTTTCACTAAGTGGTGCAGTAACTACGGGTTACTCTGGATTGTAGGGTAATACTCCTGTAGTTACTCTGGATTGTAGGGTAATACTCCTGTAGTTACTCTGGATTGTAGGGTAATACTCCCAGATTAGAGGATCACAATTAGAGGATCGCAATCTGAAACAGAAATCAGTTCCATTGAAAAGGAAAAGCTGCAGCTTATCCATAACAACAGTCAGGAAAACTCAAATCTGTTAACATGATATAATTGAGCTCCAGGGCAGTGGAACACCTTGGTGCATGCATAAGATATTTGATAATAATCCTAACAAAAGTTTTACAAGCTTATGTAGAAATTAAAAGTGTGAACATGATTTACAGCCCAATGTGAGCTAAACTGTACCCACTAATGGAGATGTGTCACAGGAACGTGCACTGCATCTTGTCAGACAGGGGTCATCCCAGAGATCTCTTCTGGATAAGGGAACTTGTGTTCCTTTGCTTGAGGGTAAAATGCTAGTGCTGCCTGAATAGATCTACTTGGATCTGTGCCAGAGATTTTGCTGGTGCAATTTGAGTGGGCCACTGAACGTAGATTGAGGCCAGGAAAGAGGGTAGGATATCAGTGGTACTACCCCCTTCCTGGTTTTGATACACATCATTCCCTGCCCTGGACCCCTCTCCCAGGTTATTCACCACTTGTTGTAGCAGCCTAGCTGCACTGATTAGTGCATTTTGCAACCACCATAATGTTCACTGGTCTGCTGAAACAAGTGTTGTGGTGACATAGCGGCCAAATATGATTGGCCCAGAACTCAAATTTGAAAAAGGTGCATTATTCAAGTTAACTAAGGAGGATGCTGGGACGGGCTATATAATCACCAGCAAAACACAGCCATATTATATGGGGATATCCTCTTACCTTTCTCACAAACCGACTACTGTACTTCAGCCATTCTACAGTATATTGGCTGTGAATGTCAGATCTTAACATTGTTTCTCAAAGGACAGGGCAATCAAACCAACACAACCCAGCAGAAGCTAGAAATGGTTACTGTGTTCCTATGTCTACTATGTTAGTTTGTGGCAACATAATATGTAGTCTCTGTAACAATATTCCTTAATAGTTAACTAAGATTTTGTTTGCCTCTACATTAAGAAAGCCCAACACCTGGGGTCATCAAGCAATTTAATCACTCAATAGAAAGATGTCTGTACTGACTGTAATGTCGTATTCCTTTTAACACCTGCTTTTCAATGTGCAAGGGAGTTGTCTGAGGTGCATCTACTATCCCCTTAGAATTTTACTTTTGGAGTAAAGCACTGGGATTATACCCACCATCAGACACCATTCATGTGCAGATCATTCACTGAGAATATCTGTTGACATTGGCTGACATGAATAGCATTTAAGAAATAGGCGGTCTGAAGAAGCCATTAAAATGTCATTGGGCTGAAGCTGAAAGAGGAGTTACTGGTCACTATTTTGTACAATGATCTGACAATTGTTCTCAAGAAACCTCTGTGGTCAATGAACAGCAAAGCCTTACATATACAGTACCACTTGCCAGTGTTTCAGTAGTCTCCAAAGCCATAGCATTGTGGTAAGTTGCAAATGTTCAAATGTCAAAATATAGGTGATGTGTCTGTTCCTATATGTATTTCCTAGCATGCTGCAGCAGTTGTGATAGTAGTGGGCTAATATTGCATATAGCAATTACACCCAGGTCCTTTGTGATGGCTGACATTTGTTCAGTTGCAAATATGTCTGATGGTGTCTCACCCTGAAATCCTTTCCTGACAGATATTATGCACTGTATGGTGGGAGGGGGTGATCGGGAAGACTTCTGGAGGCAAGGGAACTTTTGTTCACTTACCTTGATGTAAACCCTCTGATGTCCTATGGGTCTCTTTGGACATTTGCTGGTTTACAAATCTGCTGTAAGTCCATGTTAACTGAGACAAGTATACAGTATATGCTTTTCCTGTTTTCCCACATACATCCCTTTCCTTCCTGTTGTCTTTATTGCATCAATAGCCTGACCATAAGTCCCTTGGGACATCTTTTAACTCAGAGGAAATGGTGCTCTTTCTCTCTCTTACTCACCTACTATGCCTCTAATGGATGGAGGAGACAATGTGCTGATGGTAGCGTTTTCTGCATGGAGGTGACAGTATGAAAAGGTCTCCGTCTCTCCCTGTGTGTGTATAGCTTAAATTTCTTGTGGACAGCTCTTGAGATGTGGATGCTTATTCATAGAAATATTCATTGTGGCTGCACTCCTATCCTCATTTACCTGGGAGTAAACCCTATTGATTATAATTGGACTCAGTTCTGAGTATACTTGCATAAGATTTGACTGTTATTAAGAAAAACAGGAGGTTCTATAGCTGCTTTGCTTCTAGCAATGCTTGAAGAAGTGAATAATTGATGGACTTCATATCAGAGGGATACGTCAGGGTGGTGGAAATTCAACAAGCCACACTTCCACTGAATCTTCATATTAGGACAATCTCCTTTTCTCCTGGAGGTATTGGTCTATCCAACCTGATAGGCTATGAGTTGGTTACCACAATTGTAAACAACAGTTTCATTATCTCACCTTGTTGTAACACAAGGTGCTAGAGAAGATGTGTTTCCACTGCAACAAATGAATACAGCAGCAACTGTTCTGGAATAACTGGAACGAGCCCAACAGAATAAAACATATCTGGTTTTTGCTAAAGATGGCCAGGGTTCAATCTCTGTCCACACCCAGCAGTTCTTTCACAGACCAGCCAGTCTCATAGGAGGGATGGGAGGGAGCAGATGTGGAGCCTGGGGGGCACCTGGCCTGGCCTAAGGTGGAGTCTGAGGGGCACCTGGCCTGGGTCCTACAGGGACAAGCAACATGCCAAGGGCAGGCAACATGTAAGGCAGTCACTTCTGGGTTCTCCCAGGAGCAGGAGGTGCTGCTGGATGTGTTTTCCCTGCTGCTTCTCCTGTGGAGCTCCTTGAAAGTTCCCACAAGGAACAGAAGTCACGAAGCCACCAGTACTTCCTTTTCCAGAAAGAAACCAGGAGTGACATCACAATGTTATTTGACATTATAATGTCCCTTCCCAGAACTTCTAATTACACCTCTGGATGGGAAGACAAAATACAGCTGGGTGGAGCAGGGGTGTGTTGAATGCCCAAACTTCCAGGTTGAAGTGTCACAGCAGAAACAAATGCCTGGATTGTGGTTTCATTTACTACATAATATTGACAAGCCTTAACGCTATGGTTAGAGGTGGTGGTGGTGGCTGTGTGGGTATGGGTGTGTGTACACCAGGGATAGTCAGTGAGTGGGAAGGCAGGTGAGGCAGAGCCTCCTCACTGGAGACCTTCAAGGGGAAGCAAGTGAGGAACAACCTCCCCCTGGAGTCCTTTGAAGGGAAGCAAGTGAGGCAGAGTCTCTCCAAAGGAATCCTTTGAGGGGAGACAAATGAGGCAGAGCCTCTCTTCTGCTGTCCTTTGAAAGGAGGCAAGTGCGGGAGAACCTCTTCAAGGAAGACCTTCAAGAGGGAGGTGCAGCCTCTTCAAAGGAGTCCCTTTAGAGGAGGCAAGTGAGGCAGAGCCTCTTCAAAGGAGACCTTCAAGAGTGAGATGGAGCCTCCTCAAAAGAGTCCTTTGAGGGGAGAAAAGTGAGGCAGAGCCTCCCCTCTGGAGTCCTTCAAGGGGAGACAAATGAGGCAGAGTTTCCTGCTAGAGTCCTTTGAGGGAGGCAAGTGAGGCAGAGCCTCTTCAAAGGAGACCTTCAAGAGTGAGATGGAGCCTCCTCAAAAGAGTCCTTTGAGGGGAGAAAAGTGAGGCAGAGCCTCCCCTCTGCAGTCCTTCAAGGGGAGTCAAGTGGTGCAGAGCTTCCTGCTAGAGTCCTTTGAGGGAGGCAAGTGAGGCAGAACCTCTTCAAAGGAGACCTTCAAGAGTGAGGTGGAGCCCCTTCTGAGGGAGTCAAGTGAGTCCTTTGAGGGGAGGCTCTGCCTCACCTGGCTGGACACATCCCTGGTGGAGAGTGGCAGCCTTGTAGCTGAAGCCAGTGCGGGTCTACTCAGAAGTAAGTCCCATTAGAGCCAGTGGGGCTCGGGTGTGGACGGGGTCGTCGCAGCCCCTGCCTGCCGTCTCATCAGAAGCGAGTCCATTGTAGAGCGAGGCTGACTGGCGTGTCGGCGTGCCTGGGGTCAGCGGGTGCTCACGTGCCCTGCGGGGGCGGGGGCGGGGGGGGCGCTTGTGAGGGCGTCACTGAGGCGGGGCTGCTGCGGGGCCGTGTGGAAACCGTGGCGACGGGGTGGGGGAGGGGCCCGCCTCTCTCTCGCGCAACCACCTTTTGCGCCAGTCCCGCAGAGGCCTGACTGTGGCGGGGGCGGGACTAGGCTGGGGCTCGGCGATAGGTCGGGGGGAGCCGGCGTGACGGGCGTGGCCGTCCAATGGGGGCGGCGCGAGGGGTGCGCGGAGGCCAATGGGGGAGCGCGCGGGGGGCGTGGCGCGGCAGCCTCGCGGGGAGACCAATGGGGGGCGGGGGGCGTGCTGAGGCCCCGCCCCGCGGCCGGGAGAGCGTCCAATGAGAAGGCGCTCTGTGGGCGTGGCCGGGGAGACCCGTGTGGAAAGAGAGCTCCGCGGGTTCGGGTGCAAAGTTTAGTTTCAAACCGTCTGCAAAGAGCGGTGGCGGTGCAGTTGCGGCGGCGCTGCTGAGAGTTCTTGTGGGGAGCGCGAGCGAGCGTGCGGCCGGGCGGCGAGCGATGGGGTCGGAGGGCCCCGCGGAGCCTTCCCCGGGAGGGCCTGGGGCCGGGCCGGGGGCCGGGCCGGGGCTGCGGCGCCGGGGCTGTCGGCGGGCGCGGCTGCTGTGCATGCTGGCGCTGACGTTCGTGTTCTTCGTGGTGGAGGTGGCGGTGAGCAGGCTGACGGCGTCCCTGGCGATGCTGTCGGACTCCTTCCACATGCTGTCGGACGTGATGGCGCTGGTGGTGGCGCTGGTGGCGGTGCGCTTCGCCCAGAGGACCAGGGCCACCAAGAAGAACACCTTCGGCTGGGTGCGGGCGGAGGTGATGGGCGCCCTGGTCAACGCCGTCTTCCTCACCGCCCTCTGCTTCACCATCCTCCTGGAGGCCGTCGAGCGCTTCACGGAGCCCCACGAGATTCAGCAGCCCATCGTGGTCATCGCCGTGGGCGCCGCCGGCCTCATCGTCAACCTCCTGGGGCTCTGCCTCTTCCACCAGCACGGAGCCGCTCACGGGCACGGACACTCCCACGGCGGAGGAGGCCACAGGAACCGCCCCGCCTCCCGCGGAAAGGCCGAAGGGCCCCCCGCAGACCCCCACAAGGAGGAGGAGACCAACACCCTCGTGGAGAACTGCACCGGCTCCAACGGGGTCGGCCTCGACAAGATGGGTGAGTCAGCGAGCGAGCGAGGGCAGGTCTACTCGGAAGTAAGCCCCCTGCAGCCAGTGGGTCTTACTCCCGGGTAAAGGGAGACAAGACTAGTCTGATAGACCAACCCCCTATATGTCTGCTCAGAAGTTGCATTTCAGCCAATGGGGCTTACTCCCAGGTAAGGGTGGGAGGCTGGCGGTCCAATCCTAGGCATGTCTGCTCAGAGGTAAACCCTGTTGTAGCCAATGGGGCTTACTCCCAGGTAAGGGTGGGAGGCTGGCAGTCCAATCTTAGGCATGTCTACTCAGAGGTAAACCCTGTTGTAGCCAATGGGGCTTACTCCCAGGTAAGGGTGGGAGGCTGGCAGTCCAATCCTAGGCATGTCTGCTCAGAGGTAAACTCTGTTGTAGCCAATGGGGCTTACTCCCAGGTAAAGGTGGGAGGCTGGCAGTCCAATCCTAGGCATGTCTACTCAGAGGTAAACCCTGTTGTAGCCAATGGGGCTTACTCCCAGGTAAGGGTGGGAGGCTGGCAGTCCACTCCTAGGCATGTCTACTCAGAGGTAAACTCTGTTGTAGCCAATGGGGCTTACTCCCAGGTAAGGGTGGGAGGCTGGCAGTCCAATCCTAGGCATGTCTACTCAGAGGTAAACCCTGTTGTAGCCAGTGGGGCTTACTCCCAAGTAAGGGGGTGTAGGATTGCACCCTTAGCAGCTCAATCCTAGGTATACCTATTAAGGAGTGAGCCCTGTTGTAGCAAATGGGGCTTAACTCTCTGGTGAAGGTGGATAGGATAGGGCAGGGAGGGAGGCTGAGCTTCAGGCTGCAATCCTATGCATGCCTTCCAGGAGGAAGTAAGCTCAGTTGAACTTGGAGCGCCTTGCTTACGAGTAGGCATGCGTAGGATCAGACTGTCAGCCTCCAACCTTAACTGGGAGCATCTCTCCAAGCCAGACTGGCTGCTGGAGGGCTCCCTGTGCCTGGTAGGTCAGGAATCACATAAGCTCAGGTTCCAGGAACTGGTCCTTGGTTTTAAAAAATGGTAAGAAAATAGCACATGTCAAGGTTTGTGCCCTGTTCTTGATACATATCCCAACTATACATACCTTGGGGACACTCACTGCCTGGGTCTATCTTTGACTCCAGGTGGCACGTGATGCCCTGGCCTCCTGTCCTGGTAGCCTGGTATCTGTGGGGAGCTGTTAACACATCATGTATGTCTTTCAGCCAAACTTGACCATAAGAGGTTCCACAATGAGATCCGTGATGGGGAGCAACTTTTCTCCAAAAGATGGGGACCCCCCCCCCCCATTTTTGTTTCCTGTTATCAGCTGCTATGGAAATGTAGAGTATGCTCTACTGGTCATGGGTCTGGCACTGAACATGTCTGGTAGGCTTGGTCAGCGCTTGGTAAGCTTATTTTCTGCAGTATGTTACTGGATAGTATGTGGGAATAGCACAGATTATGGGGAAGGAGAGAAGGTATCCTTGCTCTTCCACAGTCCTAAAGTTTGATGTTGTCATCAAAGGCTAATGGACAACTGATTTTTCCCCCCAATGAAAGCTATGTGGAGCAACCTGCCTTATAGTAGGATATTGAGAGTGCGCTGCTGAAGTATATAAGTTCCTGTAAATGAAAAGTTCCTCTTTACACAAAACTCCATCCTTCTTGCTTGACCTTCATGCTCTCTGTTCACAGTCCTTGGATTTCTTTGGTTCTTAAGTGTTCATGACACTTTTAATTTGCATCCCTTCTGATGTAACCAGGTTCTTATAACGTGGTTGAGGAGAAGTGTCCCAAAACTATCTAATAATGTTGAGGACAGCTGTCCCAAAACTGGACCTGCAGAATAGCATTTCTTTTTAGCTTCCTCTTTCAACACATGAAGAATCATATATGTATCACAAAATAGATTGCAATGCTACAGTCTTGCAATATCATAAGGACCTACCTAGCCAAAGACAATGTTATGGGATAATAACAAAGTAGTTTGCTACAGTGTCACCACCTAGTTCTAGATCTCAGTTTTAACCCATTAGAGCCTTTGTTAGAGTGCAGATTTTTCAAATCCTGTTGCATCAGCTCTTTTTGTAACTTTTTGACAGCCAGATAGCCAACTCTTTTCCCTACAAAGCCATTCTTGGCCCTGGGGCCACCATTTGTTGGCCTCTGCAGTGGAAGTTAGCTGCCTACAGTCTATGCAGATGTTTTTCCTCTGCACAACCAAAGGTGTCTAGGCTTGTCTCTAGGTTTCAAAATAACATACTCTTGTTTTTTTCTGAACTATATTGGCTGAATTTGCAAGCCTGGCCTGATGTGAGTTTATTCTAAGACTTCAGGAGTCCAAACCTAGAAAGAAACCATTACTAAAAATTTCACTATTTCTTCCATCAGTTCATATCTTTTTTAGTCTTGGTATGTCAAGTGAGGTTAAAGTTGGAGATGTTGTTCAAGATTTATATCTTAATTAATCTTGATATATATTTGGCATATATTGGACATATATTGGACATATATTTGGCATGGTTCATGGGGCATACAGATTTGATCTGGCTTACTGAGGGAGCAATCCTATCCAGTTTTCCAGCACTGATGCACCTCCAAGATAAGGAAAGCAGTGTTCCCATGTCTTAAGGAGGCCTCCGTGATTGTGTCCCCACCATAGGATGCAGTCCATGCCTCTTTAGCATGGTTGCACCAGCACTGGAAAATTGACTAGGAGTGGACCCTGAGTTATCTTCACTTGGTGGGAAGGGCAGAAAAAAACTTTAGCGTAGGCTCTTGGGCGAGGAAGCTTTGGATTCCAGAGATCTCTTTTGCAGGACTTGGCGCATGGCTCAGATGTGTTGCTATGAGCATCCTTGGCCTCTCTTTTTAATATTATGTTTATTCAAACATCCACAAGCCTAACACATAGGGCTCAATCCTGTCAAAATTTCCAGCATTGCAACCTGTGGAAGGGGTGCAGTCATACAGGTCTCTTTGAGGAATAAAGGAAAAGTATTCCTTGAGGAGTACTCCTTTTACCCTTGGGGCTGCCTGGTGGCTGCATTTGAAACTGGATAGGATTGAGCACTTAGTCGCTGCTAGAGGAATGGATTTTGAGGATGCCATAATCGGAACTAGTAAAATTCATTACATGGGTGGGGTTTAACTTAGTGAAACAAGTGTGGGAGTTTGTTAGTTTCAAGTTAATACAAGCTACGTTGATGAAACCATTGTGCAAGTAGCATTTTGCTCATGGTAGTAGCATTTCTGTACTTAAACCTTTTCCCCATTCTAATACAAGTCCATTTTCAGTTTACATAATGAAAAGTCTGCCTTTAAAAGTGACTGTCTGGGTTAACTATTTTTGTATAGTTTATAGTAACAGTTGTTCATAGATTAGTGTTCATTTGTCAAAATTGTTTTTAAATAAACCACTGGGAAACACAAATCTTTGAATTGTAGAGGGCATATGCCATTAAGAACAAATATCAACCATTAAACTCAAGATTATTTCAGCATACAAAGGCAGCCAAACAAAGACATAATTTTTTTTTTCTCCTCTTGAAACCCCATTGCTTCTTTGCCATGTCAGATACAAACCAACTCAGTGGTTCCATACCTTGTCTAATGATGACTTATGTGGAGTGAAACTATTCTTGAAAACAGTGGTTTTTAAAGGGGGGGTTGGGACCCCTTTGATGCAGTCATAACAGTTTCGGGAGGGAGGTCACAAAAACACTGGTATCTTGGAATTTGGCACATGGTGCTAAAATATTGCAATAGGCTACAATCCATACTTTCCTTGGAGTAAATCTCACTGAATACAATGGGAGATTTCTGAGTAGACATGGAATTGCTCCGGCATCACAGTGATAATCACTTCCTGTTTTATTACTTCTGGTTGTAACATTACTTTCAGGTTGATGACATCACTTCTGGGGTGTCCCAGATTGATTGTCATTCTTATAAATGCTCAAGAACCACTGCCCTAAAAGTTCTTTACATATGAAGTATTTGATGACCCTTGTAGCATGCTTTATCCTCTTTCCTTTTCTTATTAAAATTAATTGAAAATTTGAAATATTTTTTTCTGTAGGAAAACCATCACATTGATAGCTAAGGCAAAATGTTTAAGATTAAAACAATTATACTGGATCCCCTTATCCATGGGATCACCATTTGCAAATTTGAATATTCATGAATGTTGACCAGTGCCTGGAGAATCTCCCACACTTCTAATCTGACAGCAGTCCCTCACATTTCATTATATATGGAATTGGGATCCATGGGGGATCCTGAAATGAATTCCCCATGGATACCAATGGCTTACTGAATTTCTGCAGTTTTTTTGAGCAACAGTCCATTTCATCAGTATGATAGATGTTAAAGGTTGTTGTAAATCAGAGTTCTTGGTTCCTATTTTGGTTCTCCTGTGAATTCATTAGTTTAACCTTTTTTCTTACAACTTTATCTCAGAAAAGTAGAAATGAAATCTTCTGCTCTAAATTGTGAAGGCCATATTACTTTTTATAACAGGCACTTCATGAAGCAGTGATTTGGATGCTGTAAGAACGTATCTCTTTGCCTCATGATAAATTGCCCATCTCAAGGAGACCTCTGGGCACTGGGAAAGGCTTCTCTGGTGCAAATGGCACTTACCTGTCCACCCAAGATCCACTGTTCTCCACCAGTGATCCTCCCGAAACTGCATCCTGGCCAGACATGTCTACCTGGAAATCTGGGCATAATGGCTTCTGGAATGACAGAACCCGGAAGTGGCTGGCTGGAGTTCAGTTTGGGGTGATCAGCAGCATAAGAAAAGAGGTTTCTTTGCAGAATGGTAAACTGTGTTGCCATGTGGGAGGGATTAGACAGGTGCCTGATCCAACCGGTAGTCCGAAGAGCCCTGGTGCATAGCCTAACAAGTGATAGTTCTCCTTAACTGCTCTCCTCCTAAAACGGTTTTTTAATAGTTTTTTCTGAATATCGCTAACCATTTACAAGGTTGATGTATGGACTTCTTGTTTATCTAACTTTGTGACCCTTTCCTTTGCAGGTGACATGGTAAAAGACAAGCATCTTGAACTGCAACCAAATGGGAATATTAGCAATGATTCTCTAGACATGGATGTTGACGTAGACTCTAGTGCCCAACTCAACATGCGTGGAGTATTTCTTCATGTTCTTGGAGATGCCTTGGGTTCAGTAATTGTGGTCGTGAATGCCTTAGTATTTTACTCTTACTGGACTCCGTGCCCCAACGATGGGCTTTGTTTTAACCCATGTATCGATGACCATTGTGCAAATTCCACCTATGATTTAGTGAGAATGAATGCAACTGAATTACAGAACATTCCATTGGCTGGTCCTTGCTGGGTTCTATATTTAGATCCTGCTCTGTGTCTGATAATGGTTTGCATTCTGCTTTACACAACTTATCCCCTGCTTAAAGAATCTGCCCTTATTCTGTTGCAAACTGTTCCTAAACAAATTGATATTCGTTCTTTAAATGAGAAACTCCGTAAACTGGAAGGAGTTGAAGCGATTCATGAACTGCACGTCTGGCAGCTGGCTGGAAGCAGGATCATTGGCACTGCTCATATAAAATGTCAGGACCCAGAATCGTACATGAAAGTGGCAAAGCAAATTAAAGAGATCTTTCACGATGAAGGGATACATGCAACAACCATTCAACCTGAGTTTCCCATGGGTTCTGATGTGTGTAAAAGCAAATGTGAACTTCCGTGCCGAACTCAAAAGTGTGCTCTGAAGCAGTGCTGTGGAACTGGGGAAAAGACGACAACCAAGAAGACCGAAAAGTCCCCTTCAATTAGTATTTCATGCTCTGAGATAGTCATTGACTCCCCATACCACAAAAACAGGAGGACTAAATCGGACTGTATACCTGCTGTAAAGCTAGAGGCAGAAGCCGATTCCAACAAACAATTTGAATCATCTCTGTAATTCCCATAGTTGTACCAAGGGAAGCCTGGATTCATCTACAGGTTGATTGTGAGAAGCAAATCGGCATTAAAGAGACATGTTGCAAAGTCACATAATTGCTGAAGTCCCTGCTCTCGTCACAACGCTTCAATCTAGGCAGCCCATTTGGAAGAACATCATCATGCCGTCCTGACACAGTGTGTTTGTGTTCACTTTACGTTGAATAGCACAGAAAAGTTCACTGATGCTGCAGCAGTTCTGGGGAGAAAGTTTTGACATTTCAACCAATGTGCAACTTCAGAGTGTAAAATTTGAAAACAATCTCCGGCATCCCCCCTCTTCAAAATGGGAACTCAGTTTGTGCTAGCCTTCTTATTGGGATTGTTCTTTCCATGTACTGTTTTCTTTGTGTGTACATATTTTAATATTTTATAAACCATAAGGAAAGGAAACCAAAGTTGGCAGAACTATTTTTTTAAAAAAAATACTTGGGGAAATTTTAGACATTAAATGAAAAAGTGAATGCTATTCCAAGTAGCTTTATTGCATAGCATTAGCGGTAGCGCCTGAAAGTATATCCAGTACATGTTGATAAGTCACCTTTTGTATTGGGCTTGTGAAGTAAGAGAAACTGGCTGCTTTGAAAATTCTAAATGGTAAAAACTTTATGTTGAGTTTATTTGCATATCCCCTGTACTGTAACTTTTCAGACAGAAATTTTCATGCCCTTCAAGGGTTTGTCTGTTGGTGGGCTTTTTCTTTTTACGTTTTCTCCTAAATGTCGTTAACTTTATTGTATAGGTTTTGAAATTTAAAGGAACATCTTAAACTACAGTGGAGCTCCTGGGATTAGAGATCCAGAACAGGTTGTTTTAGCAGGGCCATCTTAAGCTTGTGGAAGTGGAAGGGTCTGTTACTCTTAGCTAAATTGCATCTAGCTTTCTGGATTAAATTTTTCCTAAGAAAGCACCTAGGAATAAAATCTTAACAGGTACAAGTCATTGCTGTATATTGCTTAAACATTTTAATGTAAAGTATTTATGTCCCATTTTGCACTCATTTGGCTTATTTAGACTAAAGCCACATACAGTTGAAACTAAATGAAACCCAGACAGTTGCCTCTGAAGCAATAATTGCAACATGCTGTTAGTAATCTTACCTGTAACAATTTTTCATGTGGTGGAGCCAAATTAGATCCCTGTTCAACCTTGTCTGTTGAAAGCCTAATTCAAGGCCTAATGATGCAAAGTTATATAAAAGAAGTAGTGGGTAGGTGTCTCCAATCTGCTGTTCATTTGGTATGAGAACTTGAACAAGTGGCTTGAAGGCTCACACCTCCTCTAACAAATGACTAATGCTAAAGCATCACTAACTGCAGTAATCAGAGTAAAAGGATACTAGTGAAAATAACTTGGGATCATTCACCTGGCCTTTGTCTTCACCTCTTTTTTTTCCTCTATCAGTTAAAAATAGGAATGATTCCTACCTCACAGAGGTGGCATTAATGCTAATTAGTTTCAAGAAATCTTTGAAAGCATTACAGAATTGCAACATGTTAAAATATATAGTTTAGTTATTACAACAGCTATTCTGTGTACAATAGCTAGTGGGTACTTAAGGAAAACAGAGGATGGTCTGGTCCTGCCTTATGCTTTTGTCTATTATGCTTTTTGGATTATCTTGCAGTGTTTTAAATCCAAGCTCTGCTTGATTGCTTTGGTTGATATCAGTGCAGCTTTGTTTCCTCTCTCTGAAATATAAAGAATTTCACTAATTTGCACTTAAATCTCGCCCACTGTTGCAGTGTTGCAGCTGATTTTTATTTTTGCAGAACAAAATTTCCACTATTAACACTTTACTGAAGCGTTACAAAGATATAATATAATCGAGTATGTTTTGCAGTACTCTCTGTGTTCCTTTTATTACAGATTTCACCTGTTAATACTCACTGCTTTGGGCATGCAATAATCATGCAGTATGCTTTTCACACAGCCCTTTTTGAAAAAATGCAGCAGTTCTGAAAGTGTCAGCTGTTTTTACTCGTCAGTATTGACACAGCTGGATTGGCACAGCTGACTTGCTGGTCAGACAGAAAAAAATCATAATATTGTAAACCTGAAATCTTGAAGCTGTACTGTTCCACTACATTCCTATTTTGATGGGCTAACTTTCTTTTAGATCTCGCACTGATTTGGAAGATAGTACGCATTCAAGACAGTCTCACGCATAACCTAATTTTTGCTTTAATGCAAAGATTAAACCACTTCTTGATTTTGGTGTATAGTTTGGAATAGCTTTTTAAAAAGTCACACTTACACAAAACAAATTGCTGTTCTTCTCCAAAGCATGAGCTTTGATTCTTATTTACCATTGCAGTGGTAAGGAAGTAAAGCAGTTAACTTGTATACCAGGTGAAAGTCTGCTTTTTATAATATTCAACAACTTGCTTTTATAAAAAGACAAAATATTTTCTGCTTTTGCATGTAAGCTTTCCAAAACTGCTAGGTGACTTATGGTTGAAACAAAGCTGAACACTCTGAATACCTTCTCCAACTGCAGACGGTATCTATTGTACTTGATTATATGTGAGAACATTGAAAACAGCTTGCAAATTTTTTGTATAAGATGGTGCTGCAGTTTTCAGTATGTATGTTAGAAATAATGAATGCTACTTTCTCAATACATGTATTTGTGGTGAACCCCCACAACACGAGAAATGGCTGTTAAATTTATTGCACTGCATTTTCATGGCAAAAAACTGCACCGTAATTTATTGAGATGTGTTGCAGTGAATGCACAGTGACCATGTGAATTGGTGGTACACTCATTCCAGGTTTCACTGCAAAATTGCTTTTGGATACTAAGGACTGTGTTCTTGCGTTGCTTAACTTTTGCAGAGCTGATCTATACACATGGAAAAAAAATACCCTTACAAAATGGAGTATTTGAGAGGAGTGTCCATGGTTTGGTGAATGTTTTGAAACCTCTAATACCTCTGGAAGCAAGTAGTACTCAAGGAGACTTCTTTGTTATGCTGAAAGGTCTGTGTTCCCCTCTCCCTCCCCTCAGCCTGCGAGCATCTGTAGCTCTTGCTGTATGCAGATGATGTTGCAGTTCAGTTCTTAAGATCAAGCCAACAGTAAGAAACACATGATTTTCATGAGTTAATGAGAAACTATTTCTGCATAGAATGCACTTTCAGACTTCTTGCTGATGGAGAAACTACCTTAACAATGCATCCCCCTGTTTTACTTTTGTTTCTTATGAAAGGAGTATTAAATATTTAAGCGTATTAAGTACAATATTTAAATATGCTGCTTTAATTTCATAACAGCATCAATGTAGCCTTCTGGGACTCTGGCTTATGTTTACAGAATAATTGAATATGACAATTATTTTGATTCTTTCTTGCACCATCACTACACCTCTGGATGGACTGAAAGGTACTAATGCTTCATGTGCCTGAAATAAGAACATAGTTGAAAGATTTTTTTTTTGTAAGCCAAATGCAGCCTTACTTATAACAGGAGTTTTGATTCCTCTGTGTGATCTTGGGTTTGTGTCATTAAACTGCCTGTGTGAAGATGACTCTCATGTCTTAAAAGTGTGTGATCCTGATTTTTGACCCTCTTTTCACTTCTTCCTTATGCGTATCTAAGTGTTTTTGAGCAGTAGCCCAACAATGCCCATGCTTTGTGATAGCTGGAAGGCTGCCATCTCTTGTATTTCATGGATTGTATTTGAAGCTACTGATGAAATGTTATACAGTAATTGGCATTTCTATCTCTACAATCCAGAGTAACTACAGGAGCACATAAGAGACATTTATGTCAGTTACGACACAATCTAGTGAAAACCGGTGGGAAATACATATTGCAATCCAGAGTAAATTGTTCTTACATCGGAGCAAGGACTCCCCGTAGTTACTCTGGATTGCTCCCTATGTCTGGTTGCATATGATCAGTGACTATATTTCTGCTAAATTTACTTTGCTCCCAGTAAAGATTGTGAAGGGAATTGTCACTATACAAACACAAAATTGGGAACACTAGCTTCAAAACCTTAATCGTTCTCATTTATGAACATATTAAAAGGTAAATGTCCCCCCCCCCACCGCAGGTTATCCTGTTAGTCATGACTGACTGTAGGGTGTGGTACTTATCCGCATTTCTAGAGCCTGCATTGTCTAATATTTGGCTCACATGCTTCTGGAACACTGTTAGTTTCCCACCAAAGTGGTATCTATTTATCTACTTGCATTTGCCTGCTAGGTTGGCAGGAGATGGGCTAAGGAAGAGAGCTCACCCTGTCTTGTAGGACATGGGTCTTGAACCCTGGTCTTCTGGTTAACGGGCACAGTGTCTTAACCACTTAAGCTACCACAGCCCTATATATGAGGAACATATATGAGGACATACCAGTATGTATATATTGGGGACATCAGAAATACATATTTACTGATTAGTGGTTTGGATTAATAGAACTGGAGTATGATGTTGGATTAATTTGGGTAAGTGGGCGCTTTCAGATAGGATTATATATGGAAGCAACTTCTGAACATATATCTCCAGCTAAATAAGGAACAGAACATGCCTGATCCACCTGCTTGGATTGTGGGGACATAGCATATGTCAAACTATGTAGCAGCAGAGTCTAGATCTACTTTCAGTCCCTGCATAGAACTTGACCACTACTATGTTCTTACAATGCCTGTTCCATGCACTTGCAGTCAATTTTCACTATACACTCAGGTTCTTGGCTACCATAGTGAATTTGCAGATATGTGAACAGTTGATCCTTCAGAGCGCTGTTCAAGATGAATAAAAGTTAAAAGAGCTAATCTTGGTAGTATGATGATGGTTTGGACAGATTAAAGGGGCTGAATAATTTCTACACAGATCTTGAGCATAAAGTGTCCACAAAGGAAGTGTTCCAGTGAAGCAAAAAGTCTGTTGGATCACACTGCAAGGAGCAAGATCACTATATAAATGAATTGTATAGCTAAGAGAGTATAGTTGCACTGGGTAACAACCTTTAAGGACAACAAACTGAGCTGGACATTAGTGCCTAAAATGGTAGAAATGGGGTTTGTAGGAATAATACCATGTTATATTGTTGTAAAGGTAATTTAATGCAAAATGCAACAAAACAAACTATTGGAATATCTATGTTATATCAAAATTTATGGCCAATTAATCAGAAAATCAAAACACAAAAGCCTATGGTACAAAAAAGTGGATTTTTTAAAACTCAAAACTTTCTGATTGCTTTGAGAACTAATGAGATATAATTCTGATACTGTATGAAAGTAGTAAGGTGTTAATATAAATCAGCTTTTATTTCCATATACATAGATGATAATACAGTTACCCCTGCTAACTGGGTATACAAGCGCTTCAATGAGCACAATCCTAACCATGTCTACTCAAAGGTAAGCCCCATTGTGTTCAATGGGTCTTACTCCCAGGAAAGTGTCTTTAGGATTGCAGCCTAAGTGATGCTACTTTAATATTTAGCAGGAAAAGAATAACCATTCCTCTTTGCCCCAGCACAGTTTATAAGGGAAACAATTTTTTTTAACTTTGATTTGTTGCGGGAGCGAAGAGTGCAACGAAATCTTTGATGCAAGATAGCAAATAGGTGCTTTAGCTATGCCAATAGCAGAGCAAATGGTGGTAAACTGCTGAGGAGGAAGAGGAGGAGGAGGCGGCAGGGTTTTCCCCAATTTTCTTTCTAAAATACCTGTGGATGACATCACTTCTGTGGCAACATTTGGAGCTTTGCATCAGGCTACATGATCATTAGCTACAGCACTGATGACAGCATTTTGTTCTTTTCCTTAACAAACCATTTTATGGGATGAAGATATCTGCCATCTTTGCCGAAATTTGCATTTATAGCAGAAGTGGGTGTGCTATTCACACTAGGATCCATGCAATTGTATTTTCCTATTCAGACCCAAATATTTCCTTTTGCAAAACCTTTTGTAACCTGGCTGGATGCAGAATGTTCATCTGCATATAGCTGGCCAACAAAGAACTTGATCCCATCTTGAAGGGCTGCGACATGCTTCAGTGCATTCTTTATGGAGTCTTGTATACAACCAGCACCTGCGTTTGAGCAGCAACTATTGTGCTTCAGTATAACAATATACGTTACATGAGACATGGTAGCCTCTCTGAACACATATTAACTGAAAGCCTCTATCATATTGCTACACTGTTTCTTCATTGCTGAGACTACAGATTGTAGAGCACCTCCCTGGAAGACGATACTATGTTCTGCTTTGACCTGCGGGAAATCTGCAAGTAAATTGAACATTGATTTCTTACAACACCAGCTATGGGGTGAGGGGCTGATTGGATTTAGGATGGGAAGAAAATGGGAAAATTTCTCCCTTTTCTGTAGCACAGGCATACATGCACACAGCTGCTCATGAATACTCTTCATGGGGTTTGGCCACTAGTATTTAACGGTTGTGTGGAGGCCAGCACTGAACCAGCTCCACTACTTTATGTTCCTCAAAGTGCTTTGCTTTTACCTTTTCTTCAAAACAGTAACATTCCACACACTAAGCCGAATGACTTGAGAGGGATTGCAATTGAAATTTTTTTTGGGATGGCATCATGCTCTGCTTAGAAGTCAGATAAACGGATACTCGCCCTTATGTTCAGTCACTGTGCAACGGCAGGGAACCAATGTTTGTTTTCATAGGTTTGTGATATACCATGGGAGTCCGCTGTTCCAAAAAAGAGATCACTCAATGAAAGGGCTAAATGACATGTTAAACACATAATTGGATTTCCATTGTAATTCAGTCCCAGAAGGGATGGGATCTGCATTAGGACTGTGGCATGGGGGTGGGTGGATTAACCCTTCCCCTGCATGCTGTGC
Organism: Cryptoblepharus egeriae; assembly: GCA_030015325.1. Lineage (NCBI taxonomy): Eukaryota > Metazoa > Chordata > Lepidosauria > Squamata > Scincidae > Cryptoblepharus > Cryptoblepharus egeriae. The sequence goes on from JAREYC010000001.1 coordinate 218,490,386, forward strand.
TCCTGATGAAAATGGTTCTCCTAAATTATTTGTTGCAAGAGAGAAGCTGCTCTTCAGACCCAAATATGTAGCCTTGTTGAGGCTGCTTTTGATCCACCACCAAAAATTGATACATAATAGTGTTGGGCTTCATGTGATGTTGGTCTGGAATGTAAGAGATGACCTTTGGGTCCCCAAACTCTCTATACAACTTTGCACTTCCTGTGTTAGGATCCCAAAAAAGTCTTAAACTAATTTTCTTCTGCACTTAATAAGTTATTATTAGGCAGTAAGGGAAAGAGTGTTGGGTACTTAAAAACCCAGTTGGTAAGATCAGTGATTTTCACCTTTTTCATTTTCACACTGAGAAGCTTCTAAAATTGCCAAGGCAAAATACCAGTCTTTTGGCAGTTAAAAAGGCACACCAAGCTTCCAGTGGGGGACTCCCATTAGGACCTAATGGTCCTAATAGTTGACCTTCCCCCAAACTTCCACAGCACAGTGGTTGAAAACTGCTAGGCTAGACTATTTAGAATCCTGTTCCCAGCTGTTGGCATCCAGATTCCTCTACCCAGCAAGGCATGGAGGTAAAAGCTTCTCCATCCAGTATTCAAAGATACACCACTCCAAACTTGTTATACATTTGATTTCATTTGATATATACAGATTTTATACAACATGAATGGCCACTGCAAATGAGAAGGAGCATGTCAATCCCTGGAGAAGGGGAGAAAATGCATACCTTTCTTTAAAAAAACCCCACTGTTTTAGAAAGAGGTAGCAGAAATCCTAAAGACACTATCTTGGGAGCAAGACCCATTAGACACAATGGGGCTTGCTTTTGAGTAGACATGGTTAAGATTGTGATCGCAGTCATTTAAGTAGTCACCCATTCTGCAGCTGAGCCAGGCAAAGGCAGGGGCTCCTTTGCATTTCTAATTGCTAACTGCCACTCTACAATCTTAAAAGCTATTTTTAATCCACTGAAAAGGGACACACTTTTTATTTTTTAAAACTGATTTTATTTAACACATTTTTGTGTGTCCCTTTTCAGTGTGTCCCTTTATTGTGTAAAAAAAATCATTCCCCCATGCGCAACACCCCCCATGCACAACATCCTCCACAAGCATAAACTGCCATGTACAACATCCTGCCATGTGCATAAACCACCTTGCACAACATCCCCCCTGAGCATAAACCCCCATGCACAACATCCTTTATGCATATCAACCCTCATGTGCAACATCCCCCATGCACATACACCCTCATGCACAATATCCCCTTGCGCAACATCCCCCATGTGCAACAACCCTGCATGTGCATCAAACCCTCATGTGTGTCAACCCTGCAGGAGCATAATCTCCCCATGCACATCAACCCCCATGCACAACATACCCCCACGTGCAACATCCCTCATGTGCATCAACTCCCTTGTGCGCATCAACTCCCCCATGCGCATCAACCCCCATGAGCATAAACTCACATGCACAGTATTCCCCATGTGCATAAACCCCCATGTGCAACATCCCCCTATTACTGAAGTATGCATAAACCCCCATGTGCAACATCCCCCATGCACAAATCTCCCATGCACAACATTGCTCAAAGAGCATAAGCCCCCATGTGCAACATCCCCTATATGCATAAACCCCCATGCACAACATCCCCCCATGAGCATAAACCGCCATGTGCATCATTGCCCCATGCACATCAACCCCCCCATGTGCAACACCCCCACCCATGTGCAATACCCCCCTCACAATGGTGGGCACCCCTATCTGGCATGTTCAGGATTTGGGGCTGGGTATTGATCAGTCTTCAGTGTTAGCTATAGGCCAAAAATATGTTTCACCCCAGTGGTGGGCCCACCCTGCCCCAACAACTGGTTCTCTGGAAGTGGGCGGGGCCAGGCTGGGTCAGGGGGCGGGGCCAGGGTCAGGGGAGGGCACACCACCTTAACCCTTAGTTTACCAAAAAAATTGTATCACTTGTGACGGCATCAATCAGTATTAAGCCCCTGAGTTCAGTGTAATTTATTCCTATGCATTATGCCTTGTTGTGCTCTCAGGGGGAATGTGTGCCACAAATAAGAACATAAAAGCATAAGAAAAGCCTCCACTGGATCACACCAAAGACCCATCTAGTCCAGCTTCCTGAATCACACAGCAGTCCACCAGCTGCCTCAGGGAGCACATATGACTCTTGCATCTAGGTACCTAATACAGCAGACACTACCACAAGTTCCACAGGTGGTGCTCATACCACTGGTTGAGAAACACTGATCTACAGTTTAGGACCAGAGTCTGTGGTGTCCCCTCTACAGGCTGAGGTTTGCCTCTAAGCCACTACTTAAGGCTACAATCCTGTCCACACTTTCCTGTAAGTAAGCTCCATTGAATATAATAGGACTTCTGAGTAGTCAAGCAAAGGACTGAGCTCTTAGTAACCATCCTTTGGCTGCAATCCTATTCACTTTCCTGAGAGTAAGCTCCACACACTCTAATGGGACTTACTTCTGAGTAGCCAAGAATAGGATTGGGCTCTAATGCTGCACTCCTCTGCACACTTTCCTGGGAGTAAGCTTTATAGATTGAAATGGGATTAACTTTTGAGTAGTCAGGCATAGGATTACAAGCTCTTAGAAACCAGCTTCTTTCCAGGGAGTAAGCTTCACTATTATAATGGAACTTACTTCTGAGTAGACAGATGATTGGGCTTTGAGGCTACACTCCTCACAGGGGAGTAAAACCTACTGACTTTAATAGGATTTACTTCAGAGTAGGTAGTGGACTGGGCTCCTGGGGGGCAGGATGGGAACTGGGACTATTTCTTCAGGTGCCCCCATAATCTCAGGTGGAGAGATTTCTCAGAGGGGCAGGATGAGGTGGGGAGATCTCGGGGGGGGGGGGGGGGGCAGAAGGGCTACAGTGTGGTTAGGATTGCAGCCTCAGAGCCCAGTCCTAACCATGTCTACTCAGAAGAAAGTCCCATTATAGACAGTGGGTTTACATCTCAGGAAAGTAGAAAGGCTGGAGGAACAAGGCTGGAGGGAGTGATCCAAGCAAGCCTCTGCCAATCTCCTCAGAAGTAAGTCCCATTATAGTCAGTGGGCTTACTCTCAGGAAAGTGTGGATGAGAAAGTAGCCTCAAATCCTATGCTACTCAGAAGGAAATCCCATGATAGTCAATGGGAATTGCTCCCAGGAAAGTGTGGCTAGGATTGTGGCCACAGGCTGCAGTCCTCTACTGTACAGTGTGGCTTACTCCTGAGTAGTACTGGGTAGTACTGAGTAGTTCTCCATGCCTAGTACTGGGCTGCAAGGGCACCCGGGCAGGCAGGCAGGCAGGCAGGCGGGCGGGCATGGCCCCCACCAAAAGCCCTGGAGGATCTCATTCTCACAACACTCAGATGCTCACCTACACTCCTACTCACCTACAGGCCTTTCTCAATAGCTCTGGCTTCTGTATAGCACTGGCTGCTGTGGGACGGTGGCAATGCCCTGTCTGAATGATGGTCTGTTTGTATTTTACAGACTGTTTGTATTTTAAAATTAAAAAATACCCTTAGGGAGAGGAAGGTGGGAGAGAGAGCCCCCCTCAGAAGGGGAGGGAGGTTCAGAAGGGGAGGAGGGAGTGGAGCTTCCCCTCTGGGAAGACAGACCCAGAGGCCCTTTAAGAGAAATTCAAACACACTTGCATGCAATTCAAAGATGACAGCCCCTTCTTAACAACCATTCTACAGAGCCGTGAGAACTGGCTTCAGCCCACCTGTGTTTCACCCCTTTTCAGCCCCTTAAGGGTTAGATTTCTCAACATCAGTTCTTGGTGGGTGTTGATGTCACAGAAGGAACACCCTCCCCAAATTTCATGCTTCTGGGTCCCGGGGTTGAGACAGGACAGTGATCCATCAGGGATTCTCAATGAAAAGTATAGGGAGGAAATGCCCCATATCACCACTTTCTGGTTGGAATTTCCAAAAACTGGTTCCACAGACTTTTAGAAGTATATAGTAGATTCTGGAATAGAACCCTAATGAGTAACAAGGGATAACCTGTATTGTCTTGAAACTTGGAAGTTTTATTCCATCGCATCAAGGATACTTAGCAGCCACTCAAATTCTCTATGAATCTGCCTAACCTGTTTGGGAAGGCATCTCAATGAGTGTCCATTGCTACACCTCCTTGCAAATCAAATGCAAACATCTAGAATGTGCTCTGTGAAATGGTTCTTCCTTTTGTCTGTTTTAAATATACCACTGATGTTGTGTGATGTCCTTGAATTCTAAAAACATAATGGGGTTTTTCATAATATATCAGCTTTGATTGCATACTTCAGTAATAGGGCTTTTGAAAGTTTGTCTTATGTTTGTCTGATGTAGCACTTATTATAAGCCAGGTCTTGCGTGTTCAATAGGATCTGTTCCTAGGGAGATTTGCATAGCATTGCAGCCTTACCTTGATAGAAGATGTGCTCCAATTTCAGATACTATTTCTGGTTTCTTTCCCTGTTCTGGGTTAAGGATGGAATGACCAGAATCATACACAACTTTCCAAATATGAGTACACCATAGGACGGTCTACCAGTGGGCCAAAAAGTATTCATGATAGAATCATAGAATCCTAGAGTTGGAAGGGATCTAGTAGGTCATCTAGTCCAACCCCCTGCCTACAGCAGGAAATCCTCCTAGAGCATCCCCAACAAGTGCTCGTTGAGCTTCTGCTTGAAGATCCCCAGTGAGGGAGAGATCCTCCCTCACTGCCGAACTGCACTCACGGTCAGGAATTTTTCTGGCTATCCAACCAGAATCTTCTTTCTTGCAATTTGTATCCATCAGTTCTAGTTCTGCTTTCAGAAGCAGCTATCAACAAATGAACCCCTTCCTCCCTGTGACAGCCCTTCAGGTATCTGAAGAGAGCGATCAGGTCTCCTCCCAGCCTTCTCTTCTCCAGGTTGAACATCCCAAGTTCCCCCAGCCTTTCCTTATGAAGCTTTCATAAGGCTTCACTTTCATCCCACTGATCATTCTTGTCGCTCTCCTCTGGACTTGCTCCAGTTTAGCTGCATCTTTCTTCAAGTGAGGTGTCCAGAACTGAACACAGTACTCAAGGTGAGGTCTAACCAATGCAGGTGATGATGCCTGCTAAGGGCCAGAAGGGATATCTTTAAGCAGGTCATGATCAGAAAAAAGCACTTTTCCTGAATACTCAGCTGCAAATCACAGCAGAGAAAACACACATTATATTAATAATATTTTCAAGATATGGGAGAACCAAATTATCAGCCCAACAACTTCTTCCAGGGTGTTATTTGCAGCTCAGCAGCTGATGATGGTGTGTGATAATCGAGGACTGGATATACAGCAGAACTTTCATGGCTCTCATCCAGCTCATGGGCCTTGTGTTTTGAGACCCATGAACTATATAGTAAAGCAATAGAATAGCAGCACATTTAAGTTCCTCTCCAAAAATTCTCAGTGCTAAGTCTGGTTTCTGTACAAATGCCTATTATTGGGAAAAATAGTAATGCTACAATGCTATATACACTTTCCTGAGAGTAGGGTCTCCAAAAACAATTGGACTTCCTTCTGAGTAGACCAGCATACGATTGTACTGTGAGTTTATTAAATTCTAGGACAAATGGGTTTTTGGTGTAGAACTATTACATCAGCATCAAGAGGCTGACATTGGGCCCCCTCTGATCTCAGAGACCAGCTCTGTGCTCTTAGCCTTCATGTGAATGATGATGATAATGATGATGGAGCAACTTCCTTAGAACATATCCAGGTAGGAGGCAGGGTGACATAAGACTGGAAATTTCTGGATTTTTCCTCTATTTTAGTCTCCTGTCTGGGTGTCCTCCAAAAGGGCTTCATTGTCCTCCATTTTGGCTTCATTTTGGAACTTTGCAATGGTGCACCTTACTCCATCATGTCATACACCGTTGGATTCGTATTGAAGAGGAGAATCCAATGCAAAAATAGATTTTGAAATATCTTCTTCCTATCAAACGTTATGGTCAAAAAACTAAAAAATAAAAATATGCAATGAGCTCTATGGGGAAATGAAAGTGACCAATATAGCAGCTTTACTTATGAGTAGGCAAACATGTAATTGTCTGCCGGAAAGGCCAGACTGAGAGGAATCCAAGACCTTGTCCTCCTTTTGAGGCTTGGGCTTCTGATCTCCCTGGTAGGAGGAGACCCATGCAGAGAAGTTTGTTAAGGGCCACCTGGAGCCATCCCTAATTAAACTGCCTTGTTATCAAGCTTAGTATTTAGAGCTTCTGCACAGGCTTTTGTGACTGTCACCTTTACAGCCGACAGCAGTTTTTTGTTCGTAATCCTGCTAATTGGAACATTTTACTAGTGCTATTTCCTTGTTTCTTTTGCTTTGTCCCTATTGACTTAGAATGTGATGTGCATCTTGCACATGAAATTTTTGCCAGCAAAACTTGGCTGCAAGACATTTTAAAAATGCCATATCAATGAAGCCAAAACCACAGATCAGAGTTCAAGCCAGAAGGAAGTGGTTGCACCATTTAGTCTTATTAGTAAATACCACTAGCAGTTCACTCTAAAGTCAAGCCAGTGCAACTGAACTGAACATCGCTGGCTCAAAGTTCATGTGTAATGGAGGACTTGAGCTATGAAAGCAATATAGGAATTAAGTAAGTCCCCATCCAGAGATAGCACTAATACTGCAGGAGATTCTCTGGTTATCCTTTCCAGGATAACTTAAAGCTGTTGATTCCTACATTTTTAAAGATCTGTGGCTGTGATCCTAAAACACTTTCCTGGGAGTAGGCCCCATTGAATAAAAGAGAACTAACTTCTGAGTAGACAGGCTTAGGATTGCACTGTACGTCACATAGGGCTAACTAGGCTCTGTAACACAGACTGAATATACCTAATATATATGGATTCACGCTACTTACTGGTCCATTTCTCCCAATACTGATTGGTTTATCTCCTTCTCTTGCATCCACCCCACTGCTTTCCCAATGATAATGTGGGAGTCTGCCAGCTTGCTCCCCTATTTCCTGGCACATTGCATGGCCAGTGTAGCTTTTTGAGGCCACCTGATGTCATTCTCAAGATGATGGTTATCTTGAGATAGTTACAGTTTCACCTGTCTAGGATGCACCCATATAAGGCTGTTTTTCCAGGTGCCTCCATTCTTTCAACTATAGTATTTTTTGACATTTGTCTTCCACTATACCACCTAACACATCCTCTTTATTTGAATTACCACTGAAAGTAACTGATGAGGACATCACAGTCAAGGTTGAGAGGCCAGATATGCAGCCACAAATGCCAATAAGAGGCTGGGGTGGATGGGAGGGTTTTTTGAATGTACATAAAAGAGCATGCTTTGGAGCCTCCAACCACTGTTGGTTATGTCTGGTTCTGAGCGACAGGTGTTCAGGAATCTCATGAGTACAACCAGACAAGTCCCACTGGTTGAAAAACACTGTCTGACCACCACATGTGTGGACAAGGTTTGCTGTCAAGTACATCAGAGTGTGAAATGTTTTGAGGTGACAGGAGCAATTCAGTGGTGCAAGGAATAACAAAGCTTATTTCAGGTGAGAGCACCACAGAGGCACAATTCCAGGGGGTCAGTCTCATGCCTCATTTTTTTTGCTAGGCAATGCATGAGACCTGTGGTCAAAGCAGGTTTTAAGGAAAGCCTTGTCTCTGTCACTATATTCATAGCGGAGGGAAGCAATAACTTCGATGCAGCAAATACTTTAAAATCGGCCAAGTGCTTTTATGAAATGACAAACCGCACACATTTACCTGCTGTTGTTTGAATGAATTCTTGTCTCGTCCAGGTCTGTGCAGAAGCTGAGTGTGCAGGTCCGAGGTCTAAAGGCCTCGGATATATCCGACTCAGCAATTCTGCTCCTGAGCTGTAGAACTCTGTCAACATCGCACAGAATGTCTCTGGCACCAGAGTCAAGGAGGACTAGAAATTGTGCGCTCGTTACCTCTATAACCCTGATGTGTGGAGTGTCAAAATGTGCTAATGGACAACACAACGTTGCATGCTGTACAGCAAGATGAAGTGGAAAAGGAAGAAAACTTAACCTTAAAATAGACCCTGTTTAAGGCATAATTCCCTAACATTTGTGCAAATGACTGCATAGATGAGGGGGTTTCAGACAAAGAACAGTGGTGAGGAGAAAGAAGTACCTCCACTTCACACTGCATGGTTCTCAAGCATTTCAGCCCTTTTCTGAAAAAGACTGTCTAGCAATCCCCCAAATTGTCATTTTTATGGCTGGAAGTGACATCACCGTGATGCCACAGCTCTTCTATGTTACTCTGAAATAAGTCCCATGGTATTCTATTAGACTTAGGCCCATATTCTAAAGTCACATTAAGCCCTTTGCTCTGGAGCAGTTAAGGTGACATTCCATAACACTAGAGGGTGACGTAACTGCATGGACCCATAACTGCTCTGGATTTTGCCCTTAGGCTGCAATCCTAAAGACACTTTCCTGGGAGTAAGACCCACTGGACACAGTGGGGCTTACTTTTGAGTAGATATAGTTAGGATTGTGCTCTTACTTCCAGAAAATGAGTCTGAGAGCCACATTCCAAGATGGTGGTGGGCAGTGCCAGATTCCAAAATGGCAGTGCCCAGTTTTTCAAGACTCCCCCTCCCCCCACAAAGTAAGGCCATGAAGGGCACAATCCAGAGTAACTACAGGAAGTCCTTGCTCCGGTGTAAGAACAATTTGCTCTGGATTGCAATATGAATTTCCCATAGGTTTTCACTAGGTGGTGCAGTAACTACAGGTACACATAATGTCTCTTACGTGCTCATATTTACTCTGGATTGTAGGGGAAGTAAGTGGGGGGAACCACTACTGTATTCTTGCACCAAGTCAGGCCCTTGCAGCTTCCAAGCTACATAAAAGACCCATTCTTTACTACTTTCTGCTTTAAACACATATTTTAATCATGCTAAACATGTATAGCTAAACTGCACGTTTCCTAGTTATGGCTGGAGGGAAAAATCTGGACTGTCTGGTCTGTCAAAGTGATACTGTACTTAAACGCAAATGCCACCCTGATGTTGGTGATGACAGATTTTTTTTAAGCATACAGCTCCTTGGTAGGTCACCTTCCTAACCTTGTCTTGCTGCAGGATCTGTCTTGGCACCAAACAAGAAAATACATTTTTTAGGAGTAGGCCCTGTGTGTTTGAGTTTTCCAACATTATACAACACCTCAGTCCAAATAGAGACAACTTTAGGGCCTAGGGGAGAAATTATATTTGGTTGTTTAAGTGACCATAAACAGTTAATCAGCTGTACTTGGAAAAAAACATAGAAAAAGTATTAATTATACAGTATTTAGGAGTGACTGCAGACTACTGGCAGGTAACCAACAATGCAGACAATTAAAACTCACTGTGGCCTTGTGTGCTTCTTTTCTTTGTTTTTCTTAGAACAAAATAATCTGTGTAAGTAAGGTGTGGGGTTGGGCAGTGAAAGGTGAATGCTCTTTCTAACCATTTTTGTAACCATTTTTTGTAATACTTCTTATGAAATAACTCTAAGTCCTTTCTCTGCTAAAAGATGATGCCTGGCAGGGGTGCCCAGTGCCCTGAGTCAGTCAGTGACCCTTCAATTTTATATACAGTATATAGAAAATTACTATCATTTTGCAAAGACAAAGGCTCTATTGTCAATGAGGGAAATGCACGCACAGTAAAGAAACTTTTCTGTTGATTATTAATGGAATGGGTTGTACTGTATTATATTCTAGCGGAATTTGCCCACTATTGTAGGAGTAACAAAGCTGGGCACTGGTGCACACTGGATACTGGAAGAAATCAGGGAGAGGCAGTGGCACCAGTAGGCAGAAGGAACTTGCAGGCATTGGGCACCATCAGGAGCCAGTGGACAGTTGGCACCGAGCATCCCTACCAGGCACATCTGGGCAGCACTGGACACCACAGCGGGTACCAATGGACAGCAGGCACCAGTAGGCACATCTGTACAATGGGCAGCCCACTGAGCATCACCATGCACTGAACACCTCTACCACCAGGCAGCAGACACAGAGCACCACTGGGCATCACTGGGCACTGCACATACCTATTGGGCACAGGGCACCGCCAGGCATCCCTCCCAAGCACTGGACATCCCTGACTCACTAATTCATCAATGCCCAGCCAAAACCACCAGACCTAGAAGCATGAAATTTGGGGAGAATATTCCTTCCGTGATGTAGGCACCCAGTAATAACTGATTTTTGGAAATTCAAACCAGAAGGGGGTGAAAAAGGGTGCAACATGTTTTTGTCACTATATTTGACATTGAAGATCGACTGATTACTACACAGCCCCAACCCCTGGACCCAGAAGCATGAAATTTGGGGAGCATATTAAAGGCCAACGGCCAACGCCTGCTGGAGTTTTGCTGCTATTACAGTTTTTGCATTAGCAATACATTCTTTAATACAAAACCCCAACACAGAGTCTCTTGGAGACATCCAAGATCAAAGCATTGGCACCAGCTTGACTTGATCCTCACCAGGTGCTCCAGCCTTACCAGATAACATGCAGCTATCAGGGTGCTGATTGCAATACAGATCAATCCCTGGTGTGCAGCAGAGTAAATCTGCAAGCAAAGAGGTTGCATCACTCAAAGAAGGAAGGTAGACCACGAATTAACATCAGCAAGACCTGCAGTCTGGAAAAAGTGAAAGAATATGGCCAAGCACTCAGGGAAACTCTCCCAGGTCCAGCTGAGGCAAATGCTTCTGAAGGCTGGGAACATTTCAAGAATGCTGTTTATACTACTGCCTTGTCAGTTTTTGGTAAGGAGGTTAGAAAGACAGCACACTGGTTTGAAGCCAGCTCGGAGGAGCTGATGCCAGCCCTTGAGGAAAAGAGGGGTGCTCTAACTGCATATAAAGCCTGTTCTAGTGAGCACAACCTACACGTCCTGCAAGCTGCTCGTAGCAATGTCCAACAGACCGCCAGGAGATGTGCTAACAACTATTGGCTGCAGCTTTGCTCTCAGATCCAGGTAGCTGCCGACACAGGCAATATCAAGGGGATGTATGATGGCACCAAGCAGGCCCTTGGTCCGACAGTGAGGAAATCTGCCCCCCTGAAGTCTGCTACAGGTGAGGTCATCCAGGACCGAGCACAGCAGATGGTGCGCTGGGTGCAGCACTACTCTGAGCTATACTCCAGAGAAAATTTAGTAACTGAAGAAGCATTAAACAACATCGAGTGCCAGCCTGTCTTGGAGGAGCTTGACAGTGAACCAACTCTAGAAGAAGTAAACGCGGCCCTGGATTCCCTTGCTTCTGGCAAGGCACCTGGGAAAGATAACATCACTGTTGAAATCCTGAGGTGCTATAGGGGGACCATTCCCATTGAACTATATGAAATCTTCTGTCTCTGTTGGAGGGAAGGTGGAGTACCACAGGACATGAAGGATACCAATATCGTCACACTGTATAAGAACAAAGGCGACAGGGGCCACTGTAACAACTATTGCGGCATCTCTCTTCTTAGTGTTGTAGGGAAGCTACTTGCCCGCGTTGTACTGAAGAAGCTCAGGTGCTTGCAGAGAGAATCTATCCTGAATCACAGTGTGGATTTCGAGCCAACAGGTCCACCACTGATATGGTATTTTCCCTTAGACAGTTGCAAGAGAAATGCAGAGAAGAAAGACAGCCACTGTTTGTAGCCTTCATAGATCTTACGAAGGCTTTTGATCTGGTTAGTAGGGATGGCCTTTTTAAAATTCTCCCCAAAATTGGATGCCCACCTAAGCTTCTCAACATCATCAGGTCCTTTCACGATAACATGAAGAGCATTGTAGTTTTTGATGGCTTAACATCAGATTCCTTTGACATTTGAAGTGGAGTAAAGCAGGGCCGTGTCCTCGCGCCAACTTTATTTGGGATCTTTTTTGCAGTCATGCTGAAACAGGCTTTTGGAAATGCAACAGAGGGAATCTATCTCCGGACCAGATCAGATGGAAAACTCTTCAATCCATCCAGATTAAGAGCAAATCCAAAGTCCAGCTGAATTGCTTGCAGGATTTCCTCTTTGCTGATGACACTACTGTTACTGCTCACTCTGCTGGAGACCTTCAACAACTTATGGACCATTTTAGCAAAGCCTGCCAAGACTTTGGACTAACAATCAGCTTGAAGAAAACACAAGTCATGTGTCAGGATGTGGATTCACCTCCCTGTACAATCTCTGAATACGTACTGGAGGTTGTCCATGACTTTGTGTACCTTGGCTCAACTATCTCCAACACTCTCTGTTTAGATACCGAGCTAAATAAACGTATCAGTAAAGTGGCTACCACGTTTTCTAGACTTACAAAGAGAGTATGGCTTAATAAGAAGCTGACGGAACATACAAAGATCCAGGTCTAAATAGCCTGTGTCCTGAGCTCACTCTTGTACTGCAGTGAGTCTTGGCCCCTTCATGCGCGGCAAGAGAGAAAGCTGAACACATTTCATATGCACTGTCTCCGACGTATTCTTAGCATTACTTGGCTTGACAAAGTTTCAAATGGTGCAGTCTTAGAACGTGCTAGTATCCCTAGCATGTACACGCTTCTGAAACAGCGACGTCTACGCTGACTTGGACATGTCGTGAGAATGGCCAATGGTCGGATTCCAAAAGACCTCCTGTATGGAGAACTAGCTCAGGGAAAGCGCCCTAGAGGAAGACCACAGCTGCGATACAAGGACATTTGCAAGAGGGATCTAAAGGCCATGGGAATGGACATCAACAGCTGGGAAACCCTGACCTCTGATCGTTCAGCATGGAGGCAAAAGATGCAGCATGGCCTTCTTCAATTCGAAGAGACACTCATTCGGCAGGCTGAGACAAAGAGGCAGTCCCGGAAACAGCGAAATATGGGGGCTGGGCAGGGGACTGACTGTATCTGCCCTCAGTGTGGAAGGGATTGCCACTCTTGAATTGGCCTGTTCAGTCATAAAAGACGCTGTTTTAGGACCTCTACTTCTGAGCACAATACCATAGTCTTTCGAGACTGAAGGATGCCAATGATGATGATTCTTTGTGTGATGTAAGGACCCACTAAGAACTGATTTGGTGCCCTGTGCCTGATGCTTGGTAGGGATGCCCATTGCTCAGTAGGAATGCCTGGTGGTGTCTGGTACCCTGTACCTGATGCCCAGCAGAGTTGCCTAGTGCTGCCCAGTGCTACCTGATGTTACTTGGTGCTCAGTAGGGGTAACTGGTGATGCCCAGTTGTGCTCATTGGTTCCCAATGCGTGGTGGTGCCTGGTAGGGATGCCCAGTGTTCATTAAGGGTACCCATTGCTCCCTGCCCTGTGGTACTCATTGCCTGATAGTGCCCAGTAGAGATGCCTGATATCTGGTGGTGTTATCTTCTAGGTCTCAGGATGTGGCAAGTCATTGAAGGACACTTAGCTGTCTTCCCTTTGAAAATATAAAAAAGCCATCAGCCATATGGTTCACTCTATGGTGCTAATTGAAACACACTCTTGTAACACATCAGAAGTATTAAAACTATAATAATATTAGCAAACTTGGAAATTAATATTAGGCAGTGCATTAGGAAGACAATTAAATCTAACCTAATTAATCCTGCAAAGTATTACATTCATTCCCTTTTGTTACAATCCACAGCCTGGGGCCTCTCCATCTTGGCCATCACCTTCCTTCCTCTTCCTCCTGTCTTGTTTTTTGCTTACTATCCAGCCTGAAGATGTCTTCAGGATCAACACACTACTACCTGCACTTTGAAGAGTTGATTATATTTCCTTTAGGCAACAATGCTGTAGTTGTTCTAGGGGTGGCTGCTCCTTGTTATGCCCTGTAATTATTGCTAGAGACACCACCTAAAAATGATGAAACCTTGGCTAACCTCCTTGTTCTTATGAATTAAGCATCTCTCAGGTTGCTCAAAGTCAATACAAGCTTTATTAGTTAGGAGCCAGGGATTACAGCTTCCATCTTTTCCAATGTGTGTCTTGGCCCATACTGTGGTTGGCGTTGGGTGCATATGGATGTACACAGTTTAAGCAATGAACCCATAGCAAAAGGCACTCCCTACATTTTGGATAAATACAGTATAGAAACTTCTCTTTGTTATTGAGCACAGGGAAAACCAAGAATGATTATAGGAGAAAGCTGTGCAAGCACTGTTTGGTTGTCTCTTGTCCAGTTAAAGCCTAACAGAGTCATAGCATTGGAGAAGGTCTTATAGATTCTTTAGTCCGGCCAGCTCAGTGCATGAAAGTCAGAGACAGAGCAGCTCCATCTGCTTGAAGACTGCCAGCTACAGTCAGCATGGTGTTGCCATTTGCTCTTCCCACCATTTCTGTCCAACATTGCATATATACGACAGGGACCAAATGTATACACCTATGGGCTGGGCAAAAAGTCTGTTAAAAAGTTTCTCCAATGTTCAGCTGAAATCTACAATCCTTTAACTTAGGCCCATTGGATCTACAGATTTCCCACACTTAATAGATTGGGCTCAAGGGGTCTGTTGGTACGTTGTTTTGCTCAGAAGTCCATTATCGCTGTTATCAATAGCAAAGGTATGATGAAATAATGAAAAAATGTATTTCCAGTTCACCTACAGTATATATTATGTATATCTTATTTTGAAAAGTGGCTTGCTGGAGCTTCCTGGAACAAGGTGTGGGATGTTCAGGAATGCTGACAATATGCCATATATGGCAGGCATGTTTGATTGGCTGTTCCATCTTGAAAGTTCTTAGGTTAAATGTTCTTAAATAGGGGAACTTCTATAGTCCTCCCCTCTTGGGAAGTAAATGCAAAATTGTGCTGGACCAGTCTGATTTATTTATTTTATTTATTTTATATAATTAATTTAAATCCCGCCTTTCCTCACCTGCAAGAGGGAGCTCAAGGCAGCTAACATCAGAAAGATAAAACACCATTAATTTATATCTCAAACAATAATATATAAATTTCTAAAAATGATTTAATAAAAAAAAACTTGATCCATTATCATCTTTTTGCCAGCATAGTTACATATTTCTGTAACTAGTTCACTGTAAATTGCAGCGAAATCCAGAGTTACTACGTGAGCACATAAGAGACATTACATTCACCCATAGTTACTGCACCACCTAGTGAAAACCTATGGGAAATTCATATTGCAATCCAGAGTAAATTGTTCTTACACCGGAGCAAGGACTCCCTGTAGTTACTCTGGATTTTGCCCATAGTAATACATTGGATTATACCCTAAGCTTCCTATGGGTCCTGCAAAAGTAGACTTTAATTAATGGAACAGTTTTCAATCTTTTTAATCTCATGGCATACTAGGAAGGCACAAAACTGTCAGGGCACATCATCAACTTTTGAAAATTGACAAGGCACACCTTGCTGCTGCTGGGAATTCACATCACTCAATAATCCTAATAATAAATCCTAGTTATTTAATAAATAAATTATCCAAACTTGCCTGACACACCTGTGAACCACTCATGGGACACCAGTGTGCCAAGACACATTGGATGAAAATCACTGCATTAATAGAACTGAAAGTGGGTGAGAGAGATTGACTGAGATTTCTCCCATGAGAATGAAATAGGCTTTTTGTTTTGAAATTGTAGTTTGAGACTGTAGCAGTATAATTTGGCATTTACTAAGGCTGCAATCCTAAAGACATTTTCCTGGGATTAAGGGCACAATCCAGAGTAACTACGGGGAGTCCTTGCTCCGGTGTAAGAACAATTTGCTGTGGATTGCAGTATGAATTTCCCATAGGTTTTCATTAGATGGTGCAGTAACTACGGGTACACTTGCCCTACAATCCAGAGTAACTACGGGAGCACGTAAGATACTTTATGTGCACCCGTAGTTACTGCACCACCTAGTGAAAACCTATGGGAAATTCATATTGCAATCCAGAGCAAATTGTTCTTACACCGGAGCACAGACTCCCCGTAGTTACTCAGGATTGTGCCCGTAATGTCTCTTACGTGCTCCCGTAGTTACTCTGGATTGTAGGGCCAGACCCATTGAACACAAAGGGGCTTTCTTTGAGTAGACATGGTTAGAATTGTGCTCTACATATCCTTTTGCTATCGCTTATAGCATATGAGCTTATAGCATATGAGAAGGAAGCAGTATAATTTGGCATTTACTAAATATCCTTTTGTTATAGTTTATAACTATCCTTTTAGTGTTAATAGTCATGCCATACTCCAGGGGCCACACTTTTTATTTGTTACTCATTCACCTTTTCATGGAGTGATCATTCACCTTTAAACCTCACTGCAAAGCATGATTAGGCTCTTGCTTCCAGAATGCTACAGTTAAGTGAGGACAGCAACACATGCTGCTTTTCCCTGCGAGAGTATTTATTGCTTCTATTGGTGTCCCAAGCTATTTGTCTTAGAAGAAGGAGCACCAATATTTCTGCACACCATTTTAGTTTGTTTTGGGAAGGGGGTGGGGATCCTCAATGTGATTAAAAACTAGCATTTAGCCTTAATTATAGGAGTAACACATTGCTTGTATTTTAATTTTTATTGTAAGTTGAAGTTTAGACTTGAAGGGGTAATGTTCATAAGGTGGGATGACTCCCCGCCTAAGGCAAATATTTTTAAAGGGGAGTTTTGTTGGGACATTGGTGCAACTAGAAAGGTTTGAACGGTGGACATGCAAATTGAATGAGAGAGTCGGAACAGACAAAAGAAAATATTTCTTTATCTGGCATACGTATAATTAATATGTAGAACTTCTTTCCATGGGATGTGGTGATGACACACAACCTAGATGTCTTTCGAAAGGGATTGGATAGATTTACGGATCCATCACAGACTACAGGCCATAAAATGGAGGCTCTGAAAGCTATATGCAAGGAAGCGCATCCCTGAGGCATTCGGTGAGCTACTGAGATACAGAAAGTTGGACTGAGATACAGAAAATTGACCTGATCCAATAGTGCTTTTATGTTCTTTTGAAAGATAATCTTTCACTTACACTGTGGTCCCAGTTAGGAGCATCCACCATCATAGCTGCTGTAAAAAATAAAAAGGAAAAAATAATCAGATCAAACTAGACATTTGACACAAAATATCATTTGATTGTATGAGCAGCTTAGATATTTGTGGGGAAGAGCAAGAAAATGCTGGACCTATTGTGACAACAGAATAACAATGGAGATCTAGTTACTGGTACCTTATTATTATTAAAAAATAATAATAATTTGAAAAATGGGTCATGAATGCCTATAGTTTCCTTAGCCTTCTGTTATCTTTCAAAATAATTTCAGTTTGTAGGATTGGTCTGGCTCTGATCCCATATTTCTTTCATGCGAGTACATTTAGAGACTACCGTAATTAGACTACAGGGCCGTTGTTACTGTCAGGCATTTGGAGTGAGAGAAATCAAAACATTGTTTGATTTTTAAAAGATTCCAAGGAAGCTGAAACAAAAAATTGACAAGCCCTACAATCCAGAGTAACTATGGGAGCATGTAAGAGACTTTACGTGCACCCGTAGTTACTGCACCACCTAGTGAAAACCTATAGGACATTCATATTGCAATCCAGAGCAAATTGTTCTTATACCGGAGCAAGGACTCCCTGTAGTTACTCTGGATTGCGCCCATAGAATAGGCAGGAAAAGTTATACATTCTCAAAAAGTTATACACTGAAAAAGAAAGAAAAGTTATACACTCTCAAGCACATGTGCTGCCAAAATATTTTTGTCCTCTGCATGTTTTTACATGCATTTTTTTACAAAAGCAAAGGAGTTCATTTTTAAAATTATATTTCACTTGGTGTGGAGGGGATGGCTAGGCGGAAACAAAACCCAATCCTCTCCTCCTTCTAAAAAGCAAGTTAGTGGTACTGGCTTCTTTTCCATATGGATTCTACCTTTCCAGCCCTGGCAGCTGGATCAAAAAGGAGCCTTGCTTCAGTCAGTTTGTTCACAGTCTTCCACCAGCTAGGGGCACGAGGGCATAAGCATGCTTCTGCATGCGTCTGGCTTTTAAGGGTCTGATTGTTCTACATTGATTGGGTTCAGGCACAGTTAGTTAATTGTGCATTGTCTCTGAAGTACAGCACGTCCAACCAGTTCTTTTCTTCTCTTCTACTAGGCTGAACCCAGCTGCTGACCTGCGTTTAAAGCCCTGCCAGAGAGTGTTGTATATAACCATTTTAAATAAACTTAAGGCACAATCATAAGCAACTTTTCAGCTCTGGCATAGCTGTGCATGTGGGGATGTATTCAGTGATGGGCTTCAAAAAATTTAAGAACCGGTTCTCTGCCCATCTGGCAGCCACTTTTAAATGGCTATTTTTAAACTTTATATGTCCTATCTCTTGTTAAGAACCGGTTCTATAGAGTAGGTGCGAACCTGCCTGTGCCCACCACTGGATGTATTGCATGCTGAAGTTGGGGACAATCAGAGGCTTCTACAAGAAAAGACAAGTTCCCTTAACTTGGAGCTGTATTGCTCTTACCTTAGAAAGTTGCCCTTACCTGCTAGAAAGTTGGTTTGGATTGTGCTTTCTGGCTGGGAAATTGGACTGGATGGACCCTTGATCTGATCTAGCATGCTTCTTAAGTTTTTATGAAGTTCATTTTAGTGTCCTGTTTTTTTCCCCTCTCATCCTGACAGGGGTGTGTTGCTTTAACCCTTTGAGGACCTCTGCTTTTATGATCCAAGTACCTGTAATGTTTACTTCATTATTAAGAGCCTCAGACTGTTAGCTGCCAGGGACATCACTCCATCTCATAAATAGAGGTGTTCAGAAAAGTGCAGAAAATGGTGTGTTTTTATTCCATGGGTGCATTTTTATAAGTTATAATTTATATTATACACAACTTACCAGCCCATTCCTATGCATGCCTAATCAGAAGTAAGTCCCATTATCTTCAATAGTGATCATCCTCAGCAGTGGTGGGCACCAGCAGGTTCGCACCTACTCTATAGAACCAGTTCTTAACAAGAGATAGGACATATAAAGTTTAAAAATAGCCATTTAAAAGTGGCTGCCAGATGGGCAGAGAACCGGTTCTTAATTTCTTTGAAGCCCATCACTGATCCTCAGGCAAGCATACACAGAATTGGCAGCTTAAAAGTGTACTAGGTAGGTGATATACAGTGCAATCTAAGCATGCCTATTCAAAAGTAAGTCCCATTGTGTTCAATAGTACTTACTCCCAGGAAAGTGTGATTAGGATTGCTGTCATAATGGCACAGTGTCAGCAGATGCAGCCACAGGCTCCTCCCATTAATTTCAGTTGGATTGTCATTCAAGAAAACGTGTGTAGGACTAGGATGCATGGCTGCAATCATCTGCAAATTTACTTGGGAGAAAGTCTTTGAATTTTATCTGAGGAATAATAGGATTGCACTGAAAGATTGCTGAAGGATTGCTACTTCGCCATGATTCATATCAAAGGGAACTTTTGCTATTTGGTTTTTAATGAAGCATGTATACATGAAGTGCTACATGATACTGCAATAGTTCAAGTTGCATGGCACATCATGTGCTTAATCTTAGTGTTACCCTGCATCTTTAGGGTGCGACGGGAACAGATAGCTTTTTCAGCAATTCCCAGAAGATTGATAAGGCCAGCAGTTAAACACCCTACAATCCAAAGTAACTATGGGAGCACGTAAGAGGCTTTACGTGCACCCGTAGTTACTGCACCACCTAGTGAAAACCTATGGGAAATTCATATTGCAATCCAGAGCAAATTGTTCTTACACCGGAGCAAAGACTCCCCGTAGTTACTCAGGATTGCGCCCATTGTCTTATTGTAATAGATATTTTGATGTAGATATTGATGGGAGACACTCATGGTAAGTGTACTGGAAGATAATTGAGTGAAAGTAATGTGCATGGGAGTAAATGAGTGGCATGCAACAGATGGGTTTGCCAGACATGGCTGCAATCCTATACACACTTTCCAGAGAGCAAGTCCCATAGAACTACTTACTTCTGGGTACACAAGCTTAGGATTGCACCATAAGCCTTCTTTTCTCAGGACATGTCCTCCTTAGCCTTGTGTCCTGGAAAAAGTCTTCATTGTCCCTCTTTACCTTGTGGGCAGCAGCATGTAGCCTTCTTGTAATTAATAAATTCTATGTAGTAAATTCTGGTTTTAAATTTAATGAGTGATGGTTTTAAATTTAATGAGTAATAAAATGTTTAAACAACCACGTGAAAGCAATGTATGAGTGTTTTTAGCTTTTATTTTGTCATGTCCTACATTTTTCTTGGGTATCCTACCATTTGGAAGGACTTGTCCTCTTTAACAATTATATTGTTAGCTCATCCTGTGTATTCCCTCAAATCTTAGTCAGTTGTACAAAGCAGCCTAGCCAGCCCCTGATCATCATTTTAATGGAGCAATGAAACACATATACTGTAGTACATATGGTTTTCCACATGCATAAAGGACCAGGTTCAATCTATAGCATCTCTAACAAAAAGAGATCCCAGGAAGCAGAGATAATATAGTCCTTTGTATGAGGGTGTGAAGAGCTGCAGCTGTAAATGATCAACAATATGAGGTCAGCTGGTCTCCCTTGGTGTTGGCAGCTGATGCTGAAATACTAAAGTGGCAGAACTTGTCACCTCACCTGTCTGAAAGAAATGGCTTGTGCACACAGTTAAAACATTTCACAGGGTGTGTTAAAAAATTCCAGGCTATTTCCATCATAACATTTTAATTGCTGCATGTGTTGCTTTACGAACAGTCTTCGGTATTTCCTGTTCCTTGGATGGAATTTTTGTATGTTTCCTGATATTTTTTCCACATAAAGGAAAATCTCTTGGCCTTTCACTGTATACTGGTAAGAGAAGCATTGTTTAGATCTTCCTCTCTATCTTTCTCCCTGCCACCTTTCAAGATATATACAAACACACATTTCTTCTGCCTTTCGTAAAAGAACTTCAAAATGAATGAGAGGATCAAAGCAGTGACAGTCTATCCAGGCCTGGCTGGCCTGCAGGTTAAAGTGCCGAATTTTGTCCAGACAACGGATGAACAGGCTGACCAATACTAGATCTTTCAGTCCATTATATTATGTACACTAGCGAAAAGCGTACCCGCGTTGCAGGAGTAAAATTCTCCCATATGCAATCCCCCATATGCATCAACATCCCATGTGCATCAACCCCACATGCGCAACTTCCCCACATGCGAAACTTCCCCCATGCACATCAACCCCCATGCGCATCAACCCCCCCATGCACATCAACCCCCCACGCACTACTTCCCCCATGCGCAACTTCCCCCATGCGCAACTTC
Organism: Cryptoblepharus egeriae; assembly: GCA_030015325.1. NCBI lineage: Eukaryota > Metazoa > Chordata > Lepidosauria > Squamata > Scincidae > Cryptoblepharus > Cryptoblepharus egeriae. Next base: position 218,511,668 of record JAREYC010000001.1, read on the forward strand.
CCCCATGCGCAACTAATCCCATGTGCATCAACCCCCCATGCGCGTCAGCCCCCATGCGCATCGACCCCCATGCGCAACTTCCCCCCATTTGCAACTTCCCCATGTGCATCAACCCCCCATGCACAACATTCCCTCAATGCACAACATTTCCCCCATGCGCATCATCCCCCAGGCGCATCATTCTCCCCAGGCGCAACTTCCCCCATGTGCAACTTCCCCCATGAGCAACTTCCCTCCATGCGCATCAAACCCCATGCGCTTCAGTCCCCCATGCACAACTTCCCCATGTGCATCATCCCCATGTGCCTGAACTCCTCTTATGCAACATCACCCATCTGCATCAATCCCCCATTTGCATCAAACCCCATGCGCAACTTTCCCCCATGCCCCCATGCGCAACTTTCCCCATGCGCATCATCCCCCCATGTGCAACTTCCCCCATGTGCAACTTCCCCCATGCGCAACTTCCCCGTATGCAGCCCCCATGCACAACTTTTCCCATGCCCCCATACGCAACTTTCCCTATTCGCAACTTTCCCCATACGCAACTTTCCCCAAGCGCAACTTTCCCCATGCAAATCATCCCCCATGCGCGTCTTCCCCCATGCGTATCATCGCCCCAGGTGCATCATTCCCCCATGCACAACTTTCCCCATGTGCAACTTTCCCCCATGCACAACTTCCCCCATGCGCAACTTTCCACCCATGCGCAGCATCCTCGCCAGTGCAACCTCTTCCTCCGAACAACATCCCCCCAGTTCACCCAGCACTGAGCACCAAACTGGCTGGATGTTGTTCAGTCTCCCATGTTAAGTATAGGAGTAAAACACGTTGCCCCCTTTTCAGTCCTTCAAGGGTTAAATTTCTCCAGATGGTTCTTGGTGGGTGTTCAGGTGACAGAAGGAACTCCCAGAATTCCATGCTTCAGGCCCAGCAGTTGGGGAGGAATGTTGATGAGTCAGCAATTCTCCAGTGCAAAGTATAGGGAGGAAAACACTTTGCACCCCTTTTCACCCCTTCCAGTTGGAATTTCCGAAAACCGGTTCTTAGTGCACTACTCAGTCACGGAAGGAACACCCATATAGATTAATGGCCAACGCATAAGAAAGGAAGCCTCTGATCACAAGTAGTTCAGGATCCTTCTAACTGCACTCACATGATTATTCTGGTTGCACTTCCTGGTTGAGTTCATTCTGCAGGCAGCTGTGTCTGAAGAAATATGGGCTGGATTATGTAAGCAGTTGGCCAATACTTGAACCATCCAAAAGGTACAAGTAAGTGTTTTTTCAAATGCCTCGTACTTGAGGTAGACTCTTATTGAATTAAAACTGGGAGCGTATTTTTGCACCCACCCACAAAGGTTATCTGTCACTGGAGGAGCTTTCAACCTTTTGTGGACTTTTCTTATGCGTCAGTGATCTGAGTATGCCTCTTGAGCGAAAGGAGGTAACTCTAGAACAGTAACTTGTGTCAATATTTGTTTTATGGATTTTAAAAGATTTCTACCCCACAGGTCAGTACAAGCGTCTTTACAATGGCACTCTGGTGGCACACCCTGCCATAACAAATGCTGTTGGTGTGACTGGTAGCTTTGCTCTTTGGGCCTGCTCCAAAGCTGAAGAAACTTATTAGTGGTCAACATGCAGGGTGACCAGATGCCTGAACCTGCAAAAGGAGGACAAGGTCTTAGATTCCTCTCAGTCTGGCCTTTCTGGCAGACAATGGCACATTTGCCTACTCATGAGTAAAGCCACGATATTGGGCACGTTTACTTTCCCATAGAGCTCAATGCATATTTTTATTTTTTAGTTTTTTGGCCATAAAGTTTGATAGGAAGGAGATATTTCAGAAACAATGTTTGCATTGGATTTTGCTCTTCAATGCAAATCCAGTGGCATATGACATGAAGGGGTACTGCACACCATTGCAAAGTTCCAAAATGAAGCCAAAATGGAGGTCAGTGAAGCCCTTTTGGAGGACACCCAGACAGAAGGCTAAAAAAAGAGAGCAAATCCAGAAAAATCCGGTCATATGGTCTCCCAGTATACATGGTACTGTTCCTTTAGCATAGTCCTGTCCCTTTACTGCCTCTGTTGTGAAGACTACAGAGATGCTCAAAATGTTTAGGAAGGAGAAGAGACTAAACAGGTGAGACAAAGGCTGGGGGTGCTTAAAACTCTGATCAGGACCTGTGATGATGACACAGATGAGGAAAGAATGAAGGCTGAGAGTCTGGATCACATGTTTAGGATGGGGCAGTTACTGAATCAGATCATTTTTTACTGAGCACAGTTCGGTATTTTCTGTGACACTCCATGGTTTCAAGTGAGGATCTTTCCTGGGTCCACCTGGGGATGACAAAAATTCCTGGGGGGAGGAGAGTTCAGGGGGCAAATGTCCCTATGCCTGTGAGACCTGTGGGGGTGGCATTGCCACCAACGCTCCTTGCTGCCATGCTGCCACCACATGCGTCCAGATCCTCCAGAACTTTTCTGAGGTCCAGGAAGGCCTCATGCAACATCCTCTGGCCCCCCAAAAGCCTTCTGAGGTCTTCTGAAGGCCATTTCTGATGAAAACCAGATGTAATGCTTAAATGCCCTCTGTAGGCTTCGGAATGCTTTCGTATGACGTCCCAAAAGGCTCTGGAACAGACCAGTAGGCAGAAGAACAACAGTCTTAATGGAGAGACTGACTTTTGTGGTCCTGCTCCCAGATGACAGATAGGCCAGGACTGCAAATGCCAGAAATTGGACCCAGGATCTTTTGCATGCAGAGGAGGTGCTTTGCCACTGAACTTTGCCTTTCTCATAACCAGTGATGGGATTCAAAGAAATTAACAACTTGTTCTATACCCATCAGCCACTTTTAAATGACTATTTTTAAACTTTATATGTCCTATCTCTTGTTAACAACTGCTTCTATAGAGTAGGTGCGAACCTGCTGGAGCCCACCACTGCTCATAACTTTTGCCTTTCTCATAACTTTTGCTTAAATCACTGAACTTTATGCTTTGCCACTGCTTTGCCTTTCTCATAAAACCAGAATCACCAGCATGGAACACATGCCTCAACACAGGACAGTGCTTCATATTTGCTGCTACCATGTTGCTGGACTTTGAAACTGGTCCACTTCAGTTTCTGGTTAGAAAAAACTCATAGAAAACAGGAAGTATGTTGCTTTTGAAATGAAACTTAGTTTAAGGAACATGATCTAAAGGAAACAGTGATGATGCACTGATGCTTGTTATTGCCAAATACTGCGATTTGCCAGCTAAGCTGACTCATTCTGCTTTGGAAGATGGGAAGAAACTGTATACAAGGAATCACAGACACAGCTAAAGTCCAGGCTCAGATCTACCAATGGCAGATGAGGCAATACAGCTGCCTCTTGACCATACGGGGTGCCCAGTGGCCGGTAGGGATGTCTGCTCCCTGCCACTGCCCTATGATATTCTCCTGGGCCCAGTGCACAGTGCTGCCCACCAGTGCCCACTGCTGCCCACCAGTGCCCTGCATGCCAAGGGCCCACAAGTATTCTTGAAATTTAACTCCTGCAAGACAGGTAAATTCTGCTAGTTAAATGTAAAGATAGGCACAGAACCAGTTTCTTAAAAACGGTGAACCTCCTCCTACCAGAGTATTGCAAAGACCCATATTACTTAAAAAAACAACAACTACCAATTCCCAGGTTCAAAAGAGTAGGAAGTAAACCCAAGGGACAAGCAGATAAGCTCCCAGGCTTTCTTTTTATACATCTTCCCTTTCTTCTGAAAAGCTTAACTTAACCCCATGATTCAGCTAATACTCCAGCTGACAATTTACCTTCCCTATAAGAAAGCAGGACAGAGAAATTCTAATTTGCACTGGAACAAGCATGCTGGTGTGTATCCAACACATGTTTGAGGCCGATTGTGGCTCAGTTTGAGGCAAGTTTGAGAAACTTTTCCCTTACTCCCAGGAAGCAGAGGCTTTAGTGGGTCTACTTAGTTCTGGGGCACCTCAGGAGGTGGTGCAAATCTTAGCAGAATGGAGAAACATGGAATGGTTTTGCACTTGGGAACAGGGCTAGGATCTGGTCTAACTGCTGGGTCCTGGCCCAGCCAACTGATAACTCTTGGGAACGCCTGTTGCCCACCCACTCCCTGCCCAGAATGTCTCCCTCCCGCCTCCTCCCCATGCTCCTCATGCCCACCCTCCAGGAGCTCTGCATCTGCTGAGCTTGGCCAATGCAAACTTAGAGCACAATTCTAACTATGTCTACTCAAAGGTAAGCCCCATTGTGTTCAATGAGTCTTACTTCCAAGAAAGTGTCTTTAGGATTGCAGCCTTAATCACACCGTACCTGGGTCCGGAGCCTCACCGGGGCCCCATCAGAGCCATTCGAGGAGAGGGGAGCACAATGGAGCTGTACAGAGCCACTGCATGCCAAGCATTTTCTTCACCACTGAACTGCAGCCATTTCCCAAGGCTATAAGTGTGTTGAAAACTTTTTTAAAGGAAAAGTATCCTCTCTTACGTATTGAACATTAAGCTGCAAAATAAATAGGAATGTGCACCCATTATTTGTACAGTGAAAGCTGTGCTTCACTGACCGTAAAAGGGGGGAGTGGGCACCATTGCAGATGTCTGGCTAGCACAAAGATTAACAGCCCTGCCACAACTAGACGCCAGAAGATTAAAATCCAGTCCTAACCTTAAAGGAGAATATTTTGCTCTCAGATATGAAATCAACAAAAAGGGTCAGAATCACAAATTGAATGAATCTTGGAGCTGTGGTGGCTGAAGCACCGTCTATCATCCTCTGTCGGAATCAATAGTGGTTGCTTTTTCAGCAACATTGCTTTTGGGAGTTGAAGGCAGTGTGAATTAATAGAGATCAATATTTTATCCCAGTGAGCTACATACAGCAGCATTTTTTATTTGCCCCTGCACTTGCTTTGCTGCCTAAAAAAAGCAAGAGCAGTCAAAGTCAGACTCTGTTTGTGTTCAAATGGCATCTAGTACAATGAAGGTGTGCCAACCTATGATATACAATCGGTGCCACAAATGGCACAGGAAGCCACAGTTAGATAGGAAAGTGGAAAGTCCACAGACCTGGCCAGTGATGTCACAAGGGTTTGTGTCACCTGGTGCAGGAGCTGTGAATAGTGGGTATGGTAATGCACTGTTGCCCCACCCCACTGTTTTTTTGGCTATAACTTTAACTATAGGTTATTAAGTTTTAGCTAGAGATATTGAAATGTGGTTTGTTCCATTGAATTCTGCATATTATGCATCAAGTGATATATAATCAAAAATACCAATATTTAAAAAATATTGCCAGTAGTAGTGTGTTGCCAGTAGTAGTGTGAATGTGAATGTCACCCTTCACCCCTGGCACCCCCTTTAGCTTCACCACTGAACCTATGGAATCAAGCCTGTATTATTTGCTTCTCCTGCACTGCACTGCTACCTGTTTCTTTAAGAAGATATGAAAAGCCAGCCATGGAGGGCACAGCGTTAACTTCTGCAGGGCACGTCAATCTGTAAGCTGCCCTTCCTTATCACCATCAGAGCCATTCCAAGTGGCAAGAGCAATGTGGAGGTGGACAATATGAGACATGTCTCAAATTATATCTAGCACAACGTAACTAGTGGGACATACAAGAAATCAGCTTGGAATTTTATAATTTTGCAAAACAGCAAATTGAGTTGAGGCATCAGGTTTATCTTCTTGGTCATGGACAGATTACTGTCTAACAAAGATTGGACATTGGGCAAGTCCACATTACCCAAAGGCAGGATTTTGCTGGGAAGATGAACCTATTAAGTAGTTTGCTCTCAGAAACTTATGGATCTTAATGAATTCCTGCTATTTCTGGGAGATTTTCCTGCTGCAAACTCAGGCTCAAGCTGAAGTCACTCGTTGCAGGGACTTTAATAAGTGTACAAATTTCAATATGGTTCTCCGTTCTGATAATATTTTATGATAGTGGAAATATCTTGATCCATAGGGTACAATCCACAATTTTTTGCTCCAAGAAATTTGGGAAGAGAAAAAAGGAACTATCTGAATTTGGAAATAGAGACAGGGTGCAATCCTAACCAATTTAGGCTGGCATAACTCACCAGGCATATCTTCCAGTGTTGGTATGGGGATGTTGGTGTATGCCTGTGCACTGGCTTAACCCCACTGCCAGGAGTGGGGCAGAAGTACCTTTTGGCACTTTTGTGACACTCCAGGTCAGCATAAGGTTAGGAGGTTAGGCCGACACAAGTCCTGTGTTGATCAGAGGTTGTCACTCCTCCTGCACCACTCCTGGAGAGATTAGGCCAGTGCACAGGCATATGTCAGTCCCTCCACACTACTGTGGGAACAGGGACATGGGTGAGTTGTGTTGGCCTAAACTGGTTAGAATTGCGCCCACAGATTAAAGGGCACAGTACCTCCCTGATGAGGAAAGGCTACAGTGTTTGGAGATCTTCAGTCTAGAGGGGCCTGATGGAGGACATGATTGGGCCATATAAATTATGCATGGGATGATTGAGGAGCATCAACAACTGAGGTATGAACGTTGTTGGTAGTGTTCAGTTGGGTGTAGTACAACAAAAGTTTTTTTTGTTTAAAATAGTGCTGAGGAAGTTGACCCAAGAGTTCTGTAATGTTTTTTTACCTCCTAAAGAAGAGACATGTCAGCAACAAGAAGCAAACAGCAACAACAAGCATAACTGTATCAAAACAGGCTTGGGGGGGGGGGGCTTCTAAGCAACATAGGTCAAAAGAACTGTTCTTTGCTCTCCACCTAATCTTTCAATGAGTTCACTTCAAATAACTGAGGTCCCTCATACATAAGCAAGAACAAAAACGGGAAAAAAGAACATCATATTACATGTAAGGAAACTTCAGTTATCTCTTTTTTGTGTGTAAAGTGCTTGGTGGGGAGTTTTAATTACATTGACTGTACATTCACCTCTCTCTAGGCTGCCTGTCAGTGGGTGGTCTCAGACCTACACTAAATTTGGCTGGTTTAGGTCTCAGGAGACTAATGTCACCTTTGCCACCTGACCTCACCTGTGGCTGAGGATGCATCAAAACTTCTGGTTCTTGTCCAACACATCAAAATAATTCCCAAGCAGCAGACTGCTAATGGATTGTAAAGTAGCATGTATACTTTTGTCCCAGGCCCCCATGAAGGAAGAATCGTTATTGATGGAGAGTTGAGCACTGCTGATGCCATATTGGTTCAAAGGGAGCCCTTTAGGTTTTCAAGTTAGCATCTCAACAGTGAATATTGCATTTATTATTTTAATACTCTGGGAAACTTCGAGCACAATCCTAATCATGTCTACTCAAAAGTAAGCCCCATTGTGTTCAACAAGCCTTACTCCCAGGAAAGTGCCTTTAGGATTGCAGCATTCATTTCTTAACTAGCAACAGTTTATGTTGACATTAATGCATGCTACTTTTGAAATCTTTCGTTCTTTCTCTTTAGATACTTTATTCCAGCACACACGTGGTTGTGTTTCTCCCCCGCCCTCTCCGCACATTGGCAGCTGCAGTTCAATCAGCAGAAGCTCGCCAGAGTCACATGCTGCCAGTTTTCTTCCCCGTCAGGGTCGGAGATGCTTCGTTCCATGAGCCTGCAGGCACAAAGCTAATGACAACTAGGCCTAGCATGCTGCACCCACACTAAACTTCTGAACGTGATCTTTGCCTGTTTTACATTCCTGTTCAACTAACGCCCCTCTTTCCCCAACCCAATCACACTGCTATTGACACCTGTAGTCATTAATCATTAAAATGGAGATCCTTTTGCAATGTAATTACAAAGACAAGGGGACTTTGTGTATCCTAGAATTTGTCATTGTCTCTGCATGACATTTTTGTCAGCATAGCATTGCCAGAGGAAAGAGATTTGCTGCCCAGGCCTGCTCCATCCCAAGGAAATCTCTTCTGGGAATTCAAGTTGCTCCCCGCTACAGAAGTCTTTGCTTTTCCTTTGAACCCGTAAGTGGTACCAAGTATCTTCCCGACTGAAATTCAATATATGTCAGCATTGCTCAGCTGGATTTCTGGAGCAATGCCCAGTCTGTGTGTGCTTACGGAGAATAACCCACAAGGTACAGATCAGTAGCATGCTTTGCAAAAGGGAATAACCAGGTAAAAATGAGGCTGAGCCATCTCAGAGAACCTGGCAGAAATCAACTATTCTTTGTAGTACCTCTTGGACCTGAAATATTGTTGGGTGTGTTTGTCCTCTTATTGCCCTTGGGCAAGCTCATTTCATGCAACCACTGTTTGCTCAGCACACCTAAAGCCTGAACATGATTGACTCATTCTGGCAGGCTTGGAACATAATCTTTCCCAATCTCCATCATTCAAGTCAAGCCAGTTTTGCTCATGTTGTCTTGAAGTTTTATGGATATACCATTACTCCCAAATGCTGTGAATTATCCAGAGAAATCTCTGGAGGAGGGCAGTTTCCCTATAGTGGAAAGACGAAATGTTACTGTTCAGTGCCAAAGAACAAAGGTGCAACACTAGATGCCATCACTGGAGTTCTTAAGTGACATCTCATGTACTCCAATAGTTAGAGCCCAATCCAGTGCCGGCTACATCCACAGAACAGGCACACATGTGATCGTAAACATGCAGTAAATCATGCTGAGGCCACAGGAAGGCCTGTACCTGTGCTTCTCTGAACAGGGTAACTGAACTACCAAGCATTGTGGAGGGTGAAATGAGGGCAGGCAGGGGGTATTTCTGTAGGGCAGTGATTGTCAATCTTTTTCATCTCATGGCACACTAATAAGGCACTGAAATTGTCAAGGCACACCATCAGTTGTTTGTACCATTGACAAGGCACACCAGGCTGTTCAAATTCCCTAATTTTCCTATTAATAAATGACTTCCCCCAAACTGCTGTGGCACACCTGAGGACTATCCATGGCACACAAGGGTGCCACAGTACCCTGGCTGAATAACACAGCTGTTTGGGGAGTGCACCCAGGAGGGGGTTGAGGCCACTGAAGCCCCTTCCATACATGAAACTTTACAACATCTACTCAAATCTGCTCCAGCTATTGAGCTGGTGCAGGTCTGGTCTGCCCCTTACATCCTGCTTGGTCCAGATGTTTCCTTGGCTCTGCAGGATACAGTGGAAGCGCCACTGTGCTGCGGGGTGGGTAGACAGCTTTGAATTGGGCTGCTGCCCTACTCCAAAACCTACCTAACCAAAAAATAGAACATCCATGTGCAGGTGGACTATACTTCTGAATACAACATCCCGGGAACAAACAATAATGAAAGTACAGTGCCCCATCACCTACTTCTCTAAACACTCAAAATGGCCAGTGGCTGGCAAATGTGAAGTCAGAGGGACTCAGGAAGCTAATTTTTATATTTGAAACTTTCATCTCTTTGCAATTGTTCATGAAGCTTTTCCAGATGTGTTGTTATTCTTTGCTCCTCTTTTAACATTTTTTTCAAATGCAAATAAATTCAGAAATAGAATCAGCACGTCAGCTTATTTAAATATTTCTAAACTCTCTTTCAAACCTCTAAGTCATTCCTACATTTTTGTACTGTATATTTGCGATATTTAATTTGTGATATATATTTGTGGTTGTTACTTTTTCCTGCAGCCACAAGCTGCTGCTAAGTTTGTTTTCTTTTATAATCTAGTCTGTGTCTGCACTGAGTAACAGGAGAAAAATAATTACTGAGACGTGGTTCTTTGTGATTTTGAAGACTCATTAGTTCTATGTCAAGGAATGCGTATGAACTGTCTCACACACAGTTGTGTAATGGAAATGTCTCTTGAGGAAATAGAGTGTAGAAACGTAAGAAGAGCCTCCACTGGATCAGGCCAAAGGTCCTTCTAGTCTAGCTTCCTGTATCTTTCAGTGGCCCACCAGATGCCTCATGGAGCAAACAGGTTGTATATCCAAGTGCCTTCCCCTGCATCTAACATTTTGAGGTTGCCCACATCTACACCTATCTATGCATGCACACACATAGGTAGATATAAGAAAGAGCCCCACTAGATCATCAAAAGAGCCAAAGGCTCATCAATACAGTTATATGCATCTTACAGTGGCCAACCAATTGCTTCAGGAAGCACACAAGAAAACGAGACCAGCATCTTGTTGCCATTTTCTTGCATCTGACTTTCTGAGACAGTCTACTTCTAAAATCAAGAAGTTGCACATACCCACCCCGGTTTATAATCTGTGATGTTTTCCTCCATTAATCTGTCCGATCCACCTTTAAAGCTCTCTAGGCAAGGAGTTCCACAGATTAATTACATGCCGGGTAAAGAAATTTTTTCTTTTGTTCTATCTCTCCCGACACTTAATTTTAGTGGATGTCCCTGGTTCTGTTATGTGCAAAAATTCTCTATCCATTCTACCATAGCCTGCATAATTTTGTATGTCTCGTCATGTGCCTCGGGTGCCTTGTTTCTTGATCCCAAGCATGCAATTGATATTTTTTATGCTGTCATTGCTGCTCAATGCTGTTCATTGGATCAATTGGATCAAGCCATTCACCAGCACACCAAGATCTCTCTCCTGATCTGTTACAGGCAGCTCAGAACTCATTATATATGGAGTTTAGATTTTTTTGCCCCAGTGTATATTACTTTATTTCTGCCAACCTAGAAACTTGAAAGAGTTTCAATGCAAGTAGATAAACAGGTACCACTTTGGTGGGAAAGTGACTGAACTGTTCCATGCACCTATGGTATTTAGTCTTGCTGGACACATGACTTTGGAAACATCTTTGGACAATGCTGGTTCTTCAGCCTTGTAACAGGGATGAGCACTACCCATGAGTTGGTCATGACTAAAGGGCAACCTGCAGGGGACACCTTTATATTACTTTATACAAATATTAAAATGCATTCTGCTACTTTGTTGCCCATACTCCCAGTTTGATGAGAACTTTCTGGATGTCTTTACAATCCCTCCTGCTCTTCATCAAGTAGAAAAGTTTATTCATGAATGACAGATCCCTGGAGCACATGCTTTTCATTTCTTTCCATTCTGAAAATTCTGCCCATTTATAAATACTCTCTTTCTTGGTTCTCAACCAGTTCCATGAGAAGTGGAACTGCTTCTTCTCCTTCACGAGAAGAACAGTCAGGAAACTCACTGACTGGGTTTTTCATAGCAGCCGTTGCTGAGGGACTGTGTCTAATACCTTCTAAAATCTAGTTACAGCCATGTCCCCCCCACACACAAATAAAAATCTACGCATTAGATCTCATCATCACAAATTTGTTAAAAGAGATTTGTGCCTGCCTTTCAGAACAGAAATGCTCTGTGCAGCCAATATGCATAAACATGAATCAAGAGTACTAAAGCAAATCAACATCATACAAAATGCAGACGGAAATAAATAAAAATTCAGTTTGAAAGAAACCCCAAGAGAAGAGCAAGCAATAAGAAGCAGCAAATAAATTAGATAGTTGAATTTCTGCTAGATGGGAGAAGCATGCTTGATTTCAAATACTGTGGAAAAATGTGGGGGCTTTACGTTTGGAAAAAGATTGATGTCTTCAGAGTCACTGTACACTTGCTGAACCTTCCATTCCTCACCACTTGATGTCACTACCGCTCATACTAAGAACATGGGTGAATTGGTCTGGTTATCTTTCCCCTGCCAAACACATTATAACATGGGAATAGAATCCGCATTTACATGTGAGAGTATATAGGCTAATATTATAATCTCTAGTTTGCAGTTCTGTGCGGGGTGATGTAATAAAGGCTACATTGTGAATTTATAGCCAAGGGAAGGTTTGAATAGGACACTCACACTTTTGGGGCATTTTCCTGCAGGAATCATTTGGTTCCTCTTTGCTCTGTTTAGGTGAACATCCAGTCATTGTTATAGCAGAAGAGGATACCGACAAGAGGAATCTGTAAGGCAATGAGAACCTGATGGCATTCACAACTTTTTAATGTTTACATTACAAATAGAGTGGAGAAATAGAGACATTTAAGTAGCCTAGTGTAGTGGTTCTTAAATTTTTAGCACCGGGACCCACTTTTTAGAATGAGAATCTGTCAGGACCCACCAGAAGTGATGTCATGACTTGAAGTGACTGATGCAGGAAAAATTTTAACAATCCTAGGAAGCAATCCTACCCACACATATCCTGCAGTAAGTCCCATTTACTATGTTAAAAGCATATGCATAGTAGCTTGTTGAATGTACAGATCTATAACATTTCCCTAAATGCAGCCACATACTATGGGAGCATCAAATCTAATATTTTAAAAATAAAATATTGAAATGAATGGGACCCACCTGAAATTGGCTTGTGACCCACTTACACTGGTGTAGTGTGTGAAAATACCCTTTGCTGCATGGAAGTGTGCTACATTTCTGTTCTGTATGAAGATCAGTCAAGAAATCTTAGAGCATTGTTTCCCAAATCAAGGTCACAACTCACAACCCAAAGAAATATTCCATGGTTGTATCATAGAAAACAGTGGTCCCCTTATTGTTCTCAAACTATGAACAGCAATTTGAACATGGCCCACTGGTTAATGGGTCATGACCCAATTTTGGGTGGCTTGCAAAACCGACAGGGTAGATTAGTCTATATACATCAAGGGTTGAAGAACCTACTTATGGGGATGGAGAGTGGCTGGTAAAGTAAAACATTTTTAAGGTGGGTTTTAAAATTTTTTAAAATGTTTGAGAATGCTACACTATGTGGCTTCATGGCCATGCAGCAGGAATTGCAGACCTACACAACTTCCATTTCAACATTCCAGGGTTTGATCATTATACCATCAACCATACCAGTTGATGTGTTATGTTTATGATTTACTTCACAGCCCACTCGATAACAGCTAATATTTTCTAAATACATATCCAAGGACCTAGGTTTTTTATACTTTGTGTAAAGTATGTGCAGTTCTATTGGCACAACCTTCACATTGCTTCTTTTCTTCCTTCCTTCACATAGGTATTGTATGTTTTGAGCATTTGAGCAATTGGTGTTTTCTGGAGCTGAGCTGGTGTAAGTTGCTGATGGCCAAGAATGTTGGGATGTTTTTTCAGACTTCTAGCACTGTTATCAACAACATCTCCTCCTCCTCTGGTTGTCAGACAGAGAGGAAAAGTCATTATATAGAGTTGTGGTCATAAAAGGTTGGGAAATGCTGTCCTAATTTTTAGAGATTCCAGCATTACCTCAAAATACCTCTTTGCAGATTCAAGAAGCACAACCAGTATCTATACAGGTATCTGAATCTAAAATATCTATACAGATATCTATATAATATCTATACAGATAATTTACACAGGTATAAAAGTATCTGAAACTTTTCACCAGTTTCAAGCCTGCTAAGCAATCAATGGTCTGCCTTTTACATTTTTCTTTGCAACGAGAACCTTCCCAGACCGCCTGTCAAAATTCCATTTGCAATTCTTATTGCATGAAAGAAGAGACAGGGAAAAAGCCAAGTGATTTCCTTCTTCATGTAGAGCAATTATGAATAACAAAGACATGGCTCAATGTTGCAGTGTGTCCAGGGAGCAGCAACTGACAGCATAAAAGTGCAGAATTTTAAAAAGAATGCTAAAAATGCAAATACAATTGAAAGTTCGTCTGATTCCATGAAACAGTTTCTGGGCCTTAAAGATAAAGAAGGCTGAGCAGTGAGAACCATGGTATAAAGCAGGGGTCTCCAAAGCTAGGCCCATATGCGGCCATTGGCAAGCCTTTATCCAGCCCACAGCCAACCTCTGGACTCCTGCAAGATTTGACTGAACTTGACTGGCCACACGACCAGAATTGTGTTTTGGTTAGGTCTGGAGAGTGCTCTGACCTAAAGTCGCTTCCTAGTTTCCTCCCAAACCAGAAATAACTTCTTGTGTTCTTTAAAGGTGCTTGGTAGATTGGGGAATGGGGATCCATTTGAGTATGTGCTTTATTTCTTTGATGGTGCTTGGAGAAAGCCTCAAAATTTTAGCACATTCATTGTCCAGTTTATTCATTCATCTACATTTTGTCTCGAATGCCTTTACTTAAATTTTATATTTTCTGGCTCATGATACCGCACCAGGTTTTTGATGCAGCCCCATGGCTGAAAAGTTTAGAGACCCCTGAAAAGGAAATGTTACTTTGGATGATCTTCTAACTAAATGAAGTGTATCTCACATGAGCCACATGACAGTCATTCATTTCTGGAAGACTCAGAAAATACTCTATTATAGAAAATGTACTCTGTGCAAGATATTAGAGGATTATAATACATCAAAATGCAACATTGATTTTCTAGAAAAATGCACTTTCCTTTATTAAGAAAAAACATACATTTTCATGAGGCTATTTATTTATTTAGCATATGGCAATTACAATTACAATTGCTGGGATATCCTTTGTGAGATACAGCAGCTGGTAAGTTTAAACTACGGTATTTGTGCCTGGGATGCAGGCGGGTCTATGTTGTTTTGAGGGCAGCTTGTAGAAGCTGCCTGTTTCCAAATGGGATCCTTCACGTGTGGTCATCATCACATCTAGTATCAGGAATGTTTCAAGCTTTCAGCAGGAGTTTTCCGGTCAGCCAAGCTGTAAACAGCGACACTTTCAGGCACTGATGACTCATGACAGCAGTGTCCCATCTAGGAGTTGTCCCGGTCCTTCCCTGCTTAGTATTTTGCAGCAGCCCTGCAGTTAACCACCAGACCATGCATATTGCCTTTATCAAGATATTTTCTGAGAAAAAATAAATTTATATAACCTGATGTATGTTGTTCTGAGGTCTTTGGAGAAGGGGCAAGGAGCATTTGCAATTTTCAGAAATGGAAACTGTTATTATTCACTTTTTGTGATTTGTGAAACAAAAATGTTTTTGCTGACATTGAATTTTCTGAGGAATACAAAGGGTCTTGTGATTCCATAATAATCTCTTACATGTGATGGTCCTCCCCACCATATGCATAGTAAATGTCAGCTTTCTTTCCACTATTGAACATCTAAAAAAAATCCCTATGCATTTAAGATAACTGGATCTTAATCAAGATGAGTGTGCAATTCAGACCGGGACCACAGAGCATAGTTTGGGCTGACCCTTACCCTCACCACATTTTTTCTGTTCAAATCCCCTGTCCTGAAACTGGTATTTGTCCTGCAGAGCAAGCCCTCTTCTCACTCTTAATCATTACAGCCAGCTATAGAAGAAAAGGCAGCTATCCAGGTAGTGTACAACTGGTTGCAGATGTGGTTAGAAGGGCTATTGATTCTTTTCATTTATATTCACAAACATTCTTTCATGGAATGCAATATACCATTGATGGGATTCTCAGAGTCTCTTTCATCCAGACACTGAGCAAATTTGAATCCCGAAACATCAGCAAATTACCGTACATATAAGTGCCCCCAAAGCAATTTTCTTTTTAGAAAAAGAGAAGATTTTTTTAAACAGCTTGGACAGCCATCATTTAATGACATACCCTAATCCTGAGATTATGCAAGAGGCATCTTCCAATCTGCATTTCCCTTGCCGACTGGCAAAGCACAGACAGTTGGAGAGGCAAGCTGTCACTGTCAGCCCCCATCCCCTTTCCAGGTGATGCATCTATTCCACTTACCCTTCTCATCCTAATCTGCCTGCCTACATGTGCGTATTAATGTACCTGGGCTGCCTTGGGCTCTTGCTGCCGCCTCCTTATCTACCACCTCCTCATGAGCTGACGTTATGTTGGATTTCTTTTATTTTGTAAGGTGACGGAGATTCTTCTCTGCTGGTATTGCAACAGCGGAAGAACTAAGCAGAATTATCATAAAGCCAAGAGAACCTATGTCTGCCCAAGATAATCCTGGGCATAGTTAAGTGTTCCCCACATGATCCTTCCTCCACACTCTGAGGTAGGGTAGACTTTCTTAGGTATATGGTCTCAGTCCTGGCTTGGTCTTCAGCTTCTGACCCTGGCTCTCAGTTCCCTCTTCATGCATGCGGCCAGCAACACTGGACTGATATTTATGTGTGCTCATACTGATTTTCTTAACGTTCTTCAACACATGATCCATTGTCATGGGATGGTTTCTAATGAAAATAATATATAACAATATCTTTAATAATAATATCTTAATAATAATATCTTAATAATAATAATAATAATAATAATAATAATAATAATAATAATATCTTTAATGATAAAAAAGCAAAATACCTTGTAAGGCTGCAATTCTATGCAGACATTCAACACAATAGGATTTATTTCAGAGTAGGCATGTATAGGATTGGGCCCTGAGGCTGCAATCCTATCCACATTTACACGGGAGTAAAGGCCCCCCCTGACTATAATGGGATCCGGTAAGGGAAGCCAATGCTAAGAAATGAAAACCTTGAGATTTTCTTGAAGCTGATTCCTTACTAAGAATAAATTTGTAATGTGAGTGCAAGAATATTTACTGTATTCCTTTCAAAATGCATTGGCACCTCGAGACAGCCATGGCATCTTTTCATCCTGGATAAAGTGGAAGTTCAACACTCATCAGAAGCTGATGAGTTTCACACCAAACAGTGGTAATGTGCTCTTCGGATAAACATGGGCAAAAAGAAAATCTCAAGGTTTTCATTTCCTGGCATTGGCTTAGGGTTTATTTCCCTAAACAAAAACCACAGTCCAGACAGCAATTCCAATAAGAGAACAGAACAACAAATCAAAGGACAGCACAGCTAAAGAGGAACAAGGCCAAAGGGGTGTGTGTGCATGTTTTGCATGAGGAAGATGGTTGATGAGAGTGAACACCTAACAGGATTACAAAAGATCAAAGGATACTTGTTCCCCAGTCGCTATACACCATACTACAGAGCAGCATCTCCCAGGGATTACTGATTAATTGCTATAATGATATTCTCCAAAAGGTCATGCCTTTGTTGAACCTCTTCTGTTCATTTTGAAATCAAAGAGCATCACCAACTGTTTTTGGTATTTTCGAATACTTCTCTTGTTTTTCCACTACTTTGGTGTATGTATATTTTGAAATTGCTTAAAATATAAAAAATCAGGATTGCAATAGAAAATTCAGAGTTAACAAAGACAATTCCTTAAATGTACAATGCAAAGGCTACTAATCCCATTTCCATTTGAAAGTATTGGACGTTTTCCTTTAATGCAGCTGAAATTCCCAAGCCACCTTCTGCCAGTTTTCACACTGATTCTCCACTAAATGAAATAGCAAACCAGGTAGGTACATGTTCCTGTCAAAGCAAAGCATGCTTAAATCCCATTGATTTAATGGAAGAAATGTAAGCACATACTCTAATCCAGTGGTTCTCAATCTTCCTAATGCCGTGACCCCTTTATAAGTTCCTCATGTTGTGGGGACCCCCAACCATAAAACTATTTTCGTTGCTACTTTATAACTGTAATTTTTCTACTGTTATGAATCGTAATGTAAATATCCGATATGCAGGTATTTTCATTGTTACAAATTGAACATTATTTCAATTCGTAATTATTGAGGTAAAACCATACTGTAAAAAATCCTCACTATATTTTCTTCTCTTAACATTCTTCTCTACATGATCCATTGTCATGGGATGGTTTCTAATGAAAATAATATATAACAATATCTTTAATAATAAAAAAGCAAAATACCTTGTAAGGCTGTAATTCTATGCACACATTCAACACAATGGGATTTATTTCAGAGTAGGCATGCATAGGATTGGGCCCTGAGGCTGCAATCCTATCCACATTTACATGGGAGTAAAGGCCCCCCTGACTATAATGGGATTTATTTCAGAGTAGGCATGCATAGGATTGGCCTCTCAGGCTGCAAGCCAGCAACAGTTTATCTTGCAGTTTAACTGGCTGGCTGGTGGGCAGCGTGATCTGGGCGGGCAGTGCATGCGTGCCTGGAGGGAAGCCCCCCAAGCCTCCTCCCGCACGATCTGGGCAGGCTGCTCACGTGTGCCTGGAGGGAAACCCCCTGCATGCCTGCAGGGAAGCCCCCTCCCGCGCGATCTGGGTGGGCGGCGTGCACACCTGCAGGGAACCCCCCACAGAATTTGGGAAGGTGGTGCGCACGTCTGGGGGAAGCCCCAGCCCCAGTGCGCGCGCAGCTACAGCCAGAGGTCTGGCAAGCCTGACCTGGCCCCCTGCACCAGGGGTCTTTAGGCGACACCCAGGAAAGCTCTAGGCGACCCCCAAAGTGGTCCCAACCCCCACTTTGAGAAACGCTGCTCCAATCTATAGGAATCAAGTGGGGCCTTGCAGCACAATCCCATGCATGCCTAAAAAGAATTAAGTTCCACTGTGTTCAGCGGAGCTTTCTCTCAGGAAGATATGTTTGGGTCATGCTTACTCACATGATAGTGTTTTTCTTGGTTGAAGTGTGCCTCAGTAAAATAGCAAGAGGCATACTGCACCTTTTAGTATTCTGCACAACACTGCATGTCTCAAAGGCAAAATTAGCCTACTAATTACCAGCAAATGGTGAATAATTTAATAAAAATCAAGCCAAAATAATCCAATCATGATCTAGCTGGAGTGTTGAGGCTGGAGGATGAGAGCAGGGATGGCTTTAGGCGAATTGTTCCCAATTGGGCCCTTTGCCTGAGGGACTCTGCTTCATGCTAGGGTAATCTAGTCTTGTCAAATACATAGAACAACACATTGCAACTGACATGTTGATTTTTTCCCTACACAAAACATAAAATTAATATCTGATATCTTTTCACAGTCAGTAAAACAAATCGTTTTGTAACTATTTACTTACTATTTATATCTCTGAGATTCTACAGACCTTGGCTGTGAATCTGGAGCTCCACACAAAAGTGTTTCCAGTTATGCCCTGCAGCTTCCTGGACAAGAGCAACTTGTATGGAGTTTGCACTCTATGGGTGCAATCCTAACCAATTTAGGCTGGCCTAACTCACCTGGCCTGTCTTCCTGTGGTGGTGTGGAGAGGTTGGTGTATTCCTGTGCATTGGCCTAATCCCCCAAGAATGGGGAAGAAGTGGCTTACTGCACTTTTGTGACACCCCCAGGTCAGCACAGGACTCATGCTGGGGCTTAGGCCAGCCTACTTGGAGCTTAGGATTGCAGCCTAAAGCTCTAAACAAGTTGGATCCAAACTTAAAAGTCTTCTCCCATGGCCAGTTTTTAGGTAACCTAAGAACAATTGATAATACCATGTTTCAATGAAGTTCCTGCTGTGAGGATACAGAAAACAACATTTTTGATAGCTGCACTTTCACTATGATTTTCTGTGGATGAGTCTGGCTTATTTCCAGATGTGCTGCAAGCAGAGAATCAGTTCATTAACATTTTGTGTCATCATGCTCATTCCTTAATGGTTTTAAAGGCTCCAGGTCAGTTCTGGTTCATACATTTTAAAAGCCCATTTGTTAACAGGATGATCTAGTTCCAACTTCCTTTATCTCACAGTGGTCTACCACATGCTTCAGGAAGTGCACAAAATGAGATTCCATCATCCTGTACCAGCACCCCTCCCTTGCACCTGATATTGCACCCATGGGTGCATACATAGAGTCATCATTCATAATATGGGATAGACCTTTCGTTCATAAATCTGTCCAATTCCCCTTTAAAGGTATCTAGGCTACATGGCATCATGTGAAAAGGAGTTCTGTGATCAAATACACCCTGGGTAAAGAAACTTTTCTTTACACTCCGAAGTGTGTTTTGAAATTGGTTAGTTACTTTTCATATAGAATAGTATCTAGCTTGCTTGCAGGCACTGTAACACCATAGAATGAAAAAAGAACTACAGTGGTACATTGGTTTACGAGCATAATTTGTTCCGGAACCATGCTTGGAATCTGAAACACTTGTATATCAAAGTGAATTTTCCCATAAGAAATAATGGAAACACAGACTATTTGTTCTACAACCCAAAAATATTCATATAAAAGTGATTACAATACTGTAATAAATAGTAATACAAAATAAAAAGAAAATACAAAAATATAAAGAAAAATAAAACAAATTCACCTGCACTTAGTCTCTCAGATTTCTCAGGCTGCAATCTGCCCACTTTATACAGGTGTGAGCCCCACTGATTATAATGTGGCTTACTTTAGAGTAGACATGCAAAGCCACAACTTCCAACCTCCTTTCTATTGCCCGCCTTATCTAGGAGTGAACCCTATTGACTGTAATAAGCTTCCTTCAGAGTAGACATACATAGGCCAGCCTCTCAGGAGATGCTGAATAGGTGCTAGCGAATGCTTAAACTGGCAGAAAAAATATTTTTAAACCTGCATTTTAATTTTTGTATATTAGATTGTGAGCCCTTTTTGGGACAAAAACTCATTAGCTATTATTTTTTTCATTTTCTTTGTAAACCACTTTGTTAACTTTTTAGTAGAAAAGCGGTATATAAATACTGTGTGTGTTTGTATATATATATATATAGACAGATAGATAGACAGATTAAAAAAGTTTTTGTATAAGCAAATTGCATATCATAGAATTTAAAAATCAGAAAAATCAAAATAAAGCATATTATTGAAAGCTGAGTGCCTGATTTGTGTGTGTGTGTGTCTCTGTTTGTGTGTCTCTGTGTGTGTGTGTCTCTGTGTTTGGTATGCTTGTGTATGTGCATGTATGTGTGTGCGCGCATGTGTGTGTGTGTATGTGAGTACATTTTGGCACACAGATCCTACAATCCAGAGTCACTACGGGAGCAAGTAAGAGACATTATGTGCACCCATAGTTACTGCACCATCTATGGGAAATTCATATTGCAATCCAGAGTACATTGTTCTTACACCAGAGCAAAGACTCCCCATAGTTACTCTGGATTGCGCCCATTGAAAGCTTGAAAGCTATAAACCTGATAAGAGGTTGCTAAAGTCCAAACGTGTCAGTTCAGTGTGGCATCTTCCACATTACATGTAGGATCTAGGCAGCCGTCGTGGGGAATTCAGGTCAGATGTAAGATGACAATGACGGCAACAATAACTCAAGCCAGGGAACGAGGACACCGCTCCTTTCTGAAGAAGCTGGAAATGGCATTGACGTGAAGCG
The DNA here is from genome assembly GCA_030015325.1 of Cryptoblepharus egeriae. Classification (NCBI taxonomy): domain Eukaryota; kingdom Metazoa; phylum Chordata; class Lepidosauria; order Squamata; family Scincidae; genus Cryptoblepharus; species Cryptoblepharus egeriae. Next base: position 218,532,674 of record JAREYC010000001.1, read on the forward strand.
GTAAACCCTGCTAAGAGGGAATTACAGTATTCAAGCCATGTGGTCATGAGGGCATGTGCGTAGTAAAAGGTCTTCTAGGGATATATGAGGCTGGTGCTTACGCAGAAAGATGAGCTGGAAATAAATCCAGCTTTGAATGATGTCACAGATGGGGTGCTTCCCAGGGAAAGTTAGACAGCTTTGAGCTTTGCTGTTTTTTTAACCTACAGTATGTATCCTTCAGCAAACTTGAAGGCAGGCCGCCATTCCTCATGGTGGTTTCTTCTTGTGCTTTCCACCAGGCAACATGCTTTTACTTCTCTTGGTTTCTGTTTCATCTATACTTTCCTGCCCCCTTTTATTAGAAGGAGTGAGAATGGTCCCTGTCACCAAATCTAATAGCTTCCCCATTCATTCATTCATTCATTCATATACGCTTTTCACCATTCCAAACAGGTGTTGGAAAGCTTCTCCCAATCATATGCTCCTTAAAGCCAACATTAACCAGACACCAGCTGAGCTTGAGCACCCTGCATTCAGGTGCCCCCACCCTGTATCTGGCATTTTGTGATTGTCCATGTCTACACACACCCCTCATGGCTTGTAATGGTCGTTTCCTCTAGGAGTTTGTCCAATCCCTTCTTAAAGGCACTGAGGCTAGATGCCATCACCACATCCTGTGGCAGGGAGTTCCACAGACCAACGATGTGAGCTCACTATGTCTGCTCACTGGTCTAACTCTCCCCCAGGATTGGTGTAGAAGTGCTTTACAGCACTTTTGTGACACTCCAGGTCAGCAAAGGATTTGTGCAGGGGCTTAGGCTGGCCTAACTTCAGGCTAGGATTGCAGCCGAAGACATTCATTTCACTGTCCAAACACTGTTTTATTTCCCTGTCTTTCTCACATACTTCCCCAGTTTATTCCTGAGTTTGCCTCAGAAATATGTATGAGAGAGAGTACAACTTTTAAGCCACAGAAACACGCAAATGTAAAATTTTTGTGCTTCACCTCTGCTAAACGTGCCCCGTTATCACAACCTAGGAAACAGCTAAATTAGTTAACTAGCTATTATTCTACATCTCAGAATAATGCTGCTAAAAATGAAACATAAAATTATGCTGCCATTTTTCTGTCACTCACGCAAGGTATTAAAGCATCATTTTTGTAATGTTCTTAATTTCCATGAAAATACCTTGCCAGCAAATGAATATCTTTTCAGAAACTGCTCTTGGGTCCCAAACAAAAGCAGGTGTCTGATTATGGTGTTTTGTGTGTACTATATGTAACCTCCAGAGGTGCCAGGTTTTCTGCTGTTTTCCCAACACCAGTATAAACTCTGGACAGCTGCCCGTGTGTATGTGGGGGTGCTAAAGCATATGACTACCTTGCACATGTGGACCTGTAATTCTGTGAGGGGAAAACCAGTGAATTGGAATGTTTTGTGGGAAAGTACTTGGAATAAGTAACTAGCCAAATTCTGGGAACAACAACCCAAGTGGGAAAAATCCTCTAAGATAGTGATTTTCAATCAGTGTGCCATGGCCCATTTATTAGGAGGGCCAATGGGGGTGTGAGCCCTCCATTAACAGCATGGTGTGCCTTATCAATGGTCCAAACACTGATGGTGTGCCTTGACAATTGCAGCATCTTGTCAGTGTGCCATGACATAAAAAAAATGAAATTAACTGTTCTAGGAAGAACACATGATACATGATACATCCCTTGGGACAACAGGATGTGAAATACAACTGGTGGCTGTAAAATACAACAAGCTGTTCAATACTACTGAAATACAACTGTGAAATAAGGAAACTGGAACAAGGCAAATATCTACTGCAACACAACAACGTTGAAAAGGTATGACAGATATGATACCTTCAAAGCAAAGGGGTTGGTCTGGAAGCACTCGCACTGTTTAAAATAGAAGTACCCTGTTCATTATCAATGAAGAGCTTAGAAAAATATAAAACAAGCATTTCTCTCAGTTCCAAGAAGCACTGGCTGTGCACTGTACTGGTTAGATGGCCTCTGTGATATCCCCAGGAAGCCTCACTCATCCCATTCCTAAGCATTATTTCACACTATAAAAGAATTTCCAGGGTATGCTTTTAAATTATTAACAAGGCAACGATGAACAGAGACATGGGACAAATGCTGAAGAAATGTCCTTTTGTCTTTTTTTAAATTGTAGTGAGTAACTCGTGCCACATCCCAAACCAGGGCTTTAATCTTATGCACATTTACAAGGGAGTAACTCCCATTGTGAATAGTGGGCCTTGTTTCTGAATATACATTAGTAGAATCAAGCTGAAACTATCACTATAATGCAACTTTGGAACCATTATGGGCACAATCCAGAGTAACTACGGGGAGTCCTTGCTCCGGTGTAAGAACAATTTGCTGTGGATTGCAGTATGAACTTCCCATAGGTTTTCATTAGATGGTGCAGTAACTACGGGTACATGTAATGTCTCTTACGTGCTCCCGTAGTTACTCTGGATTGTAGGGATGTCACAGTTCTTACCTTTTATTCACTACACTTAAAATTCATTATTGTAATGTAAGAAATCAGTCAATCCCATCTCACTGTCCTTTAAGAAGTACCATACTCTCTATCTATAAAGGAGACAAATTGCTTCTGAGGAATTTTTTTAAAGTATAGATCAAGCCAAGCTGCCATTAATATCAGAAGCATCTTTGTCATTATGTTTAGCACAAAATCTGCCTCTGCAGCTAACAATAGTCAGGAACAAGTCCAGGCATGCTGCGGCACATGTTCCCTGATAGTTAGCATTCAAGCTACAAACTGTTATTATTGCAAGCTTCATCATAAAGGAACACTGAAGTTGGGAGTAGTGGTTGCAAATGTAATTGTTCCCAACCAAATTGTGAAAATGGAGGTACCAGCGAAACAATATATATGAGCAAATATATATATGCACTGTATATGAGCAAAATAAAAAAGATTTTTTAAAAGAAGTTGTGTAAAACAGTATTTTAAACCTGTGTTTCTTATCCCAGTGAAACTTAAAGTGGTGTCCAGTCTCCAGCGGTACTTGTGGAACTCTCCAGCCCCCTCCACCTAGCAGCAACACCAGTAATACAACACAAGTAACAGTGGGAGACTTGGCTCAGTTGGCAGAGCTCCAGCATGCTCTTTCCATGCACTCAACAAACTCCTCTTGTCCACCCTGAATCTCTAAAGGTACATTGTAACTGGTCTCCTAATCTGGCAGTAACTGATGATAACATCCTAGCCAGTTACTACCAGTGGTACTTCCAATAGGTGGACCATGCAAAATGGTAAAAAGGGGACAGACTGTTCAAAACAAATTTTATCTAAACTGAATAGTCAAAACTGGCTGCTCCCTGAACCTCCTGGAGGGAAAGCACCCCTTCCTCTCCCCTTTAGGAACATGATTTTGGGGATGATGTTGTTGCTCTCACCCCTAGCTCAACCTCTTAATTAAGGAGAGCAGGGGATCTTGACACAAACTGGGGAGACTTACTGGAGAGTACCCTATATATATATATATATAAAGTGAAAAGTCACTCACTGACTCATCAACGCTCAACCAAAACTGCTGGGCCTGGAAGCATAAAATTTGGGGTGAGTGTTCCTTCCATGATGGAGGCACCCACTAAGAACCAGTTTTTGGAAATTCCAACCAGATGGGGGTGAAATGGGGTGCAACACTTTTTCCTCCCTATACTTTCCATTGAAGAATCCCTGACTGAGGGACGCTCTGCCCCAAACCCTGGACCTAGAAGTGTGAAATTTGGGGAGGGAGTTCCTTTTGTGACATCAACACCTACCAAGAACCAATGCTGAGAAATTTAATCCTTAAGGGGCTGAAAAGGGGTGCAATGTGTTTTTGTCCTATACTTAACATGGAAGACTGACCAATGTCCAGCCAATTTGGTGCTTGTTGCCTGGTGCACTGGAGGGGGGGTATTGTTCAGAGGGAGGGGTTGCACTGGGGTTGATGCACATGGAGCATTGATGCACATTGGGGATGTTGTGCATTGGGGGGGGGGTTTGATGCTCCTAGGAAATGATAAGCATGGGGAGGTGATGTGCATGGGGAATGTTGTGCATATGGGGGTTCATGTGCATAGGGGTTCATGTGCAGTGGAGGGATGGCGTGTGGGGGAATTTTACTCCTGCAATGCGGGTACATTTTCGCTAGTTTATGTATATAAATGGTATATACATATTATGCATATATGTATTTATAAATTTATGTATATACATTTTTATATATGAACATAATAGGGTCTCATATTGAGATTACTAAGCCATGTTCGATTTTTGGCAAACTGGACATATTGTGTAGGAGATTTATATTCAGCCCACTAGATAGGCAAGTCTGAGGAAAAATATATTCAAAACTATTTAATCTCTTAGTGCTTTGGAAAATGCAAATCATTTTCTCAGATTTGCATTCACTAAATTTGAGGATTCCACTTTCCTTTCCATTGCTCTAAGCCTGTCGAATTAGCATCTGTCAGACAGTTTTAGCTAATGATTGAGCTGTGGCTCTAAAAGTCCTACTGGAATTTTTCTAAATTTTATGATTCAACAATCTGTGGCTGGAGAACTTGGCCCTTTTTTCTATGAATCCCTGGAGACTAATAGCCAAAACTAATGCCTGGGGGAAATTTCACTTGTTCTCCCAATTAGCAAGCCTCTATTTTTTGTGATGCTTGTTGAAAGTTGAAATGTCCTGAAGCCACCACATGTGTTTAATCCTTGGCCAAATGCCCTTTAAAGCAGCTCAAGCGTTGTCTAGTGACTGGGCTATAAACAGCACTCCAGTTGTCTCCTGTGGGTAATCACTGATCTCTCTGAGATTTAAGGCTTAAGCAACGCGCCTGTTTAACTGGATGCACTGGTCCCAGCTGGGTTACAGTGTACGGGGATTACTGCTGCTATGTTATTTAACCATTTGCAGTGACTGACAAAAGAGATGAAGAAAACCACAGTACTAAAAGTAAATAAGCAATTATTGCCCATGACCATTCTAGTATGAGAACTGATATGTGATAATGATATGCAATATTCTAAAGGCTCTTGGGGATTGTATGCTCTCACCAAATCAAAATATTCCAATAATGCAATATGGACATCAGTTCCATTGTGCACAATGGGGCTTCCTTCCAGAAAGGCCTGATCCAGCAGGACTTTCTTACAGTCGTATGTTTTGTGAAAGTTGGAGTGGGGAGCCATATGAAATGGGTACATTAATAAGTTCCCTCGCTGGGGCAAAGCCTCAGAGGCAGGATGACCTTATGCCATAAACAAAAAAGAGGGCATGCCCCCTCAAAACATAAGGCACCAAAGAAAAATGGAGGACATAAAAAATAAAAGCTAAAAACATTCATATACTGTATATTGCTTAAAGGTGGTTAATCTAAACACTATACTGTATTATTATTAGATTTAAAACTGATTCATATGATTTTTCATATAATTTATTAATTATAAGATGGCTACATGCTGCCGACGTACAAGGAAAAGGAGAACATGGAATTTTTTTTCCCAAGACACAAATCTAAAATCCAGGACATGTCCTGGAAAAGGGGGGGGCATAGGATCACCCTGCTCACAGGAGAGCTTTCACATCTACTACAAGGATTCCTGGGAATCCTACTGTCAGGAAGTCTGCGAGATGTTGATTGGCAATGCAGGAAAAGGGTCTTCCAAAGTAATGAAAGACTTGAATTGCAGAGCGTTCTTTTGATGCTTCCTTGACCCTTGTTAGGGGCTCCCTAGTTGAAAATGTGGTGTGCCTGTCATAACTGAGGAAAGATGTGCATAGGTATATCCATGATCAGGGCTATCATTAGGACAACTTGGCAGCTGCCTAGACCACAGACCTCGCGGGCACAGTATTGACATTTGAGTGGAACAGTTTTGTACAGATTAGTTTTTTAAAACTCATGTAAAAAATGCTACCACAAAAATAACAATAAATATTTTTATTTTCACTATTAATACCTCAACACACATAAAACATGTAGAAAACCTTCCTCTGCATCATTGCCTTATGAACTATTCTTCTGCTATCCAGTCTAGCCGGACAACTGTAGCTCAGCAAGTGCCACCCAACATGAAAAACAAATGCAAGGCAAAGCGGAAGAAAAGGCAGACGCATGAAAGAGTTCAGCATTGGAATATTTGATACAAGTACCATTGGGAAGAGATAAAGTGCAGAAAAGGAAAATCAAATTATATTCCTGAAAGCCTTGGTAGAAATAGCACTTAGAGAGGAGGCAGTGAGCGTAGCTCTGAGAAGCATTCAGTGCCTTATTTTTAGAGATGGGTAGGCTCTTCTCCACTTGCCTCAAATTAGCTCAGAAATTATTTGACATCCAGTGCAATTTTAAGCATGTCTACTCAGAAGTAAGTCCCATTGTGTTCAATAGTACTTACTTCCAGGAAAGTGTGGATTTCCAGGATTGGATTGCAGCCTTCTTCTCAGGAGAAGAAGGACAAAATGGGATCATTTCCCAAAACAATTCTAAATTGGAGAAATTAAAACCCCTTCCCCACCAGCCCTCTTTGTAATCCTCCCTACAAAGCACACACACATACATACATGAAGAGTTTATTCACCTGTAAACAGGTGGGAACAACATGTGGGAGCAGCTGAGATAGCAAGGAGGAACCTGAAACAAAGTGGTAGATGCAGCCCAGGATTTTATACTCCCCAAAACCCTAACACATTTCTGGCCCAATCCTATCCTTGGCTGGCCTGCCTGGTGCAATTCTGATGCAGTTTCTGCTGCATCCCATGGAAACATATGAGAAGTAAAGAAATTTTTTACTTACCCTCTCTGCCGCTCCCTAGTTGCCAATGGGCTTTCTTGGATCTATGCTAGTTCTTTTGTTGGTACCAACCTGGTAGATCCAAGAGGATATGTTGGGATGTTGAAAGAAATATAGTAATAAATATTTATCTAACTAATAGTGCAATCCTAATCCCAAGTTAGGCTGGCACAAGTCCTGACATAAGTCCCGTGATGGCCTGGGGGTGTCACAAAAGTACCCTGATGGTACAATCCTAACCAGTTTAGGTCAGCACAGTGCAAGTCTATGCAGTGGCTTGACCCTCCACCAGGAGTGGTGCAGAAGTGCCTTATAATGCTTTTGCAACACCCCCAGGCCAACACAGTACTTGTGCCAGGACTTATGCTGAGACTTGTGCTGGCCTAACTGGGGCTTAGGATTGCCAGTAATGCCAGATCCAAGACCTCTTCTCCAGGCTGCCAAGAACAGCCTTTGGCTGCTTCCCTTCGACATGGATTTGTGCCACCTCTGGAAATGGCTCTGATCTGAGCAGACTCACTGGGGGCACTGTGACCTTACCTGGGGTAAAGGGAAAAAAATTCACCTTGCCCTGCAGAAGCATGGCAACCATCCCAATGGAGTGTTGGATGCAGAGTAGGCCCACATTTACTAGCACAACCTAGGTTTGTGCTGTAAATGACTGTCTACAGCAGCAATTTTCAGCCAGTGTGCCATGGCACACTCTTGTGCTGCAGAGAGTCCTCAGGTGTGCCATGGAATTTGGGGGAAGATTCCTTATTAAAAGGGTAGTTGGGGGATTTGAGCTTCCTACCAGCAGAAAGGTGCGCCTCATCAATGGTAAAAAAAAAACTGATGGTGTGCCTTGACAATTTTAACACCTTGTCAGAGATTCTAGTCAATCACTGGTCTATATAGAATCAATAAATTCACTTCCTAGTGATGTATACTCTGAGGTAACCCTGATTATGTTGATATGCAACGTACCTAATGGCCCTTAGCACAGCTTAGATTAGATGGAGGCTGCATTTGTATTTGTTACATTTTACAACTTGAATTTCATAAGAAGTTTTAAGTTGCATTTGTTTTAACTAGAAATGTTGGGATAAGAGATTTGTTTCCTTCAGTGTTATCCAATCCTATCATGCCATCTTCTTATCCTGAGGTATCTTCATTTAACATATTCTTCCTATACAACTGGTGAAGCTGCTACACAACACTTCAGTTATAAGGTGCATAAGCAATAATATGCACAGGTTGTTCTCTAATCATGAGCCTATATGAGCCACTGCAGGGTATCGCTATGAATGCAATGTTCTTCAAATGGTTAGTTTTCTTGGTACTTCAAGTCTTCCAGTTTCTCAGATTTTATTCTGCATTTCTCAGAGTTGAGATTATCACTTCTGAGTGGATGCCATGTTGTAGGACTTGAGTCATCCCTCAAATTAGCTTTTTAATTAAGAGACCCGCAAGCCTATGCCAGACGACTATAAGCTGTTACATTTATAGACTGCTCTGTAGAAGGTGGTCAGGATAGACTGCCTAGCTAGAGCAAATTAATCCTGTGCATAATCCTCCATGATTTATTAGAAGCAAAGACTATTAATCCTGTGGTTGGTCTGGTTGAATCATTTGACACACATATTAAAATGCACTAATAGCGATGGTGGTGATGATGTTATCTAGGGATTGTTATCTTATCTCTGCCATTTTCAACCACTGTGCCATGGCAAACTGTTGTGCCACAAATGGTCTCCATGTGTGTGTAGGAATTTGAGGCAACGGGGATGTGAGCCCCATCCGTTGGCAGTATAGTGTGTCTTGTCCAAAAAGTGATGGTGTGCCTTCTTAGCATCTTGCCCATCTGCCGTGAAATGAAAAGGCTGAAAATCACCACTTTAGCAGCAGACTTGCCATGGCAGTGTTCCTTGATTTTTTGGAACATTTGAAAGGGTTTGCCATACAGCCTCTCCTGAGCATTGCACTGCCAAATACTTACATTCTGCACATATCCAATGTTTTGTGATCTCTTTCCCCATCGCTCTTCTTGCTTACAGCTCTGTTTGGCAGTATGATGTGCTTGGGTGCAAATATGTGAGGAACAGTGGATGGCATCTAGGAGGACTGGGTCCAGTCAGATCTCATTGCAGCCACGGTTTCACTCAGCAGTCAAAACAGTCTCCGAGAATAGACTGAAGATTCATTATATAGTTCTGCTAAACATGCTCAAGCCTGTAAGCTGTCTGGATGGAAGACCTCTTGGGAGCCACATGTCAGCCGCCCACAGTTCTTTGGAGGAAGAACAGGAAATTTGTGCATTAAATTTCCTTGATTTCTCTACCAGTGATGGCCATTCAAACACAGTGGTAGATGCAGGATACCCCGTTCAGAATGGACTTATGAAACTATAATGTTTTGAATGTGTTTTGTGTGTTAGTGTTGGATTAAGGCTGCTGCCGCCGAGGCAATGAACATTAATTTGGACGGACTTTGGAAGCTGGTGGAAGATAGGGGGGGCTGGGATGCTGCAGTCAATGGGATCACAAAGAGACAGACATGACTGAATGACTGAACAACAAAACCATTTGGGTTCCACTCCCCACTCACCATAAACTTCACTGGGTAACCTTGAGCAAAACCTTTTCTTTCCTCCCTCATAAGGTTGTTGTAAAATTGAAAGAGGTAGATGGAAAGGAATTATACCTGCTTCGCTGAAGTCCAAGGACAGGGATTTTCAATCTTTTAAATCTCATGGCACACTGACTAGGCATGAAATTGTCAAGGCACAACATATAGGGTTTTTTTTACAGTTGACAAAGCATACTATGCTGCTGGTTTGTGGCTCAAATTCCCACTTGTCCTACTAATAATGGGGCTCAAATCCACCAATTGTCCCACTAATAATGACTCTTCCCAAGTCTTGCAGGACACCTGGGGACTTCTATGGCCTTCTGGGGACTTCGATAATCACTGTCCCAGGCAGAAGAGTGGGCCTGGAAAACATCCTCCAAAACATCCAAAAGCCTGTTCCTCTACCTATGCCACTGGTGGTGAGCAGTTATTTTGCCAGGTAGTAGTGACTATGAACAGCTTAGGTAGCACAGAACAATGAACTAGAAAAACTGGACAAGTTATGGTAGGGGACTCACAGTGTTCTCTTAAGGCAGAGTGACCATATCATAACCACAAAAGACTACAAGGTCCCCCTGAAATGTAGGACACCCAAGGAAAGTCTATAACATGAAATCAATTCTAAAAATACTCCTACGTTGCATGAAAAGTGTAGAACATGAAATCAAATCTAAAAATACTCCTGTATGTTGCATGAAAAGTGTGGATCCTGAAATCAAAGCTAAACATATTCATGTATTTTGCTTTCATGTGGTTTATTTAAACTCTATATATTCCTTATTATTACATTTAAGACTATTACGTAAAACTTATGGATTCCAAGAAGGCTGCAGACTGTCTGCTCACAAGGAAAATGAAGATTTTCTTTTTTACAAGACAGCAAAAGAGGACATGTTCTGGGAAAAGTAAACATGTGGTCATCCTGTCCTGGGTCACTTTGCAGAAAAGAAAAGTGCAGGATGATCATATGCCCTCTTTTTCAGTCCTCTTGTATCCTGGTGGGAAAAATCACCATTGTCCTCTTTTTCCTTATGAGCAGGGGGCATGTAGCCTTCTTGTGATTCATAAATTATGAGCACAATCCTAACCATGTCTACTCAGAAGTAAGCCCCACTGTTCAGTGGGTCTTACTCCCAAGTGTCTTGAGGTTTGCAGCCCTGGTCACCCTTGAAAAGTGTCCCTCCAGAAATTTCTGCTGCTGCCTGGCCACCTCCACCTCCACCTGCACCTGCAGGGACTGCCTGGAAGGTCCAGCATCCTTCTCCACGCTGCTCCTGTATCCCTTCTGAGCGGCTTAGGTGGTGGTCATGGCGACAGCCAATCAGGAGCCCCGGGGCAGGACCCATGTGGGAGAGGACCAGGCACGCCCTGATTATGCAGGCAGAGCCAGGCTGGCCGTGAGTCTTGCTGCTGCTCCCAACTTGCCTGCTGGGGCGCTGAGCTGAGCGGTGGCTCCTTCCCTTCCTCCAAGTTAGACTCCAGCTCAGGTAAGGACCAGGGCATTCTGAAAAAGGCTACAATCCCAGCCACACTTTCCTGGGAGGGAGCCTCACTGACTACAATGGGACTTACTTCTGAGTAGACATGCCTAGGATGGGGCTATGAGTGTGTAGGGTCAAAGAAGTCATAACAGGGTGACCATACGTCCCCTTTTTTCCAGGACATTTTTCCTGGGGAAAAAACTTCAATGCCTTTCTTTTCCTTATAAGCAGGCAGCAGGTAGCCTTCTTGTAATTAATAAATTGTATGCAATAATAGTTTTGAATTTAATAATAAGCAATATAGTGTTTAAATTAAGCACATGAAAACAATATCTATCATTTTGGGTTTTATTTTGTTGTGTCTTACATTTTTCTTGGATGTTCTACATTTTGAGGAACCTTGTCCTCTTTTTTGGGTTGTTCTGGATGGTGATGATTCTCCAGTGGTGAAGAGGCAGATTGAGCTGCATTGTAGTATGCATTTCTGTACATAAAATGTAGTTATGGTGTTGTACAGGACAATCATGTGTCTCCCTTTTCCCATGACATGTTCTGGATTTTAGCCTTGTATCCTGGGAAAAAATCCTTTGATGTCCTTTTTCTTGTGAGCAGGCAGTATGTAGCCTTCTTGTAATGAATAAATTATTATATGTAATAATAGTTTTAAGTTTAATAAGGTGTAATGGTATCCCCTGCAGATTGTACTGCTAGTTGTGACCAACTGTAGGGTGCAGTGCTTATCATCGTTTCTAAGCTGAAAAGTCAGTGCTGTCCAAAGATGCCTCTGTGGTCATGTGGCCGGCACGGAAAGGTGGTGCCTATTTATCTACTTGCATTTACATGCTTTCAAACTGGTAGGTTGGCAGGAGCTGGGTGAGGGAGCTCACTCTGTCTTGTCTCTGGGTCTCAAACTTGTGTGTGGACAGGCACGGCATCTTAACTGATGAGCCACTATATGAAAGATAGATATATATGAGTGTTCTTTAGCTTTTATTTAGTCATTACCTACATTTTGGGTGGTTTTTGTTCCTATTTTATGATTATAACATGTGGTCATCCTGGGAGTTAGACTGAGACTAAGATTCAGATTCAAATCCTGCTTTGCCCATGAAGTTTCCTGAATGACCTTAAGCCTGTCACTCACTTTCAGTTTTGCCTATTTCACAGGATTGTAACAACAGCAGGCAGGGAAGAACTAAAGCTTTGTAAGCCATCTTGGGCATGGGAAAGGTGTGGTAGAAATAATTAAATAAATAACAGCAATTCCAGCCTGAGATCTGCAGGCACAGCTCATGTTCATTGTCACCATTTCTGATGCTTTTTTTCTGCAGCTGAAGGCTGGTTGAACAAGGGTGTGGGGGGATTCCCATGTGCTCCCTTTTCATAGTTGATTTCTCCTGAAGTGTTAGATGCATCTTGCAGGTTTACAGCCCAATTCAATGATAGTCTATTCTGAAGTAAGTTCCGTTATAGTCCATGGGACTTATTCCCAAGTAAGTACACAAAAGATTGCAGCCTCAAACAGTTGAGATGTGAATGGCTCTCCTTCCCAACTGTTGCAAGATTAGATAAATGATTTTATATTTTTAGGGCACACTGACAAGGTACTGAAGGCACACCCTCAGTTTTTTGTTGATAAAGGCACACCATCCTCCAATGGTCCTATTGTCCCCTTCAACTGGGGACTCTTGTCCCCACCAACTGGGGACTGTTGCCCAAACTTCCATGTCACATCTGTGGACCATTTGTCCACAGTGTGCCATTGCACACTGGTTGAAAATTGTCGGCTTGGACTATTCTTGTAGCTTGTTATCTGCCAACTCCTTAATAATTTTGGCACTCCAGTGAGTGAGGAAAATTCACATACAGTGGCACCTCACGTAACAAATTTAATTTGTTCTGGAGGCATGTTTGTTACGTGAAACATTCTTTACGTGAAGCGGATTTTCCCATAGGAAATAATGGAAACTCAGATGATTGGTTCCATAACCCAAAAAATATTCATATAAAAATATTAACTGGACATAAAAATGATGACAAAACACTGGAATCGAATTCAAAACAAGCATTCAATGTGCATGATCCTATGAAGTCTACATAGGCTGCAATCCTAAAGACACTTTCCTGGGAGTAAGCCCCATTTAATACAATGGGGCTTACTTCTGGGTAGACATGGTTAGGAAGCAGCAATCCAAGACACATTCCATGTGTCTCCCCACTTTTTCCTTCTCTTCATCCTGAGCCCTTCTCTCTCCTGCTCCCTTCTGGCTAGCCCTGACCCGCTTTCCTCTTCTCCACTGCTGTTCTCTCCCTCTGCCCAGCGGACATCCGGTCACACAGTGCGGAAGTGTTGCTTTCACTATGGGCAGGCATGCTAGCAGCCCTGACACTTTTTAAAAGGGCTGCTGGTCAGCGCATCTGCCCCAACTGCAATGAGTGTGTTTCTTACATGAAACACAGTTTGTTACGTGAAGCAGAATCCTGGATAAATTCGTGTTTGTTACGTGGAACATACTTTACGTGAGGCATTTGTTACGTGAGGCGCCACTGTATATATGTGATATATGTAGAGAATGAGGAAGAAGAGGAGGAAATTGTAGAAGAAATGAGTTGCACAGCTGAAAAATTGCTACAGAAGCTCCACTCGCTATGGTACACAAGAGTGCATTGCTGTGATTTAGGAGTTCTAATCTGACCAAGCGACCAGCAGATGAACTCCCAAAAATGCTCCGAACCCCTGCTATCTCTCCTGATAGCCAGGGGGCTTTTCATCCAGAAAAGCCAGGAAAAAACAAAGCAGGTCAAGACAGCTTCCTCAGAGCTCCTTGGAAAGCTGTCTGCTCGCTACGGCATTTGGTCCCTGGGAGGAGTAGCAAACACGACAGGAGAAACTTCCAGGAGGATCTGTATAAACTGGACTATTGGGCTATAACAAATAGAATGAACTTCAACAGGGAGAAGTGCAAGGTTCTGCACTTGGGCAATAAAAACCAAAAACACAGACATAAAATGGGGGATACTTGGCTTGGAGCACAACATGTGAGCGGGATCATGGAGTCACCATGGATCAGAAGTTGAACATGAATCAGCAGTGTGATGTGTCTGCGAAGAAGGCAAATGCCATTTTAGGCTGCATTAAGAGGACTGTAGCTTTCAAGTCATGAGAAGTTATAGTTAAATCTATAACCTATATGCATTGGTGAGACCTCACCTTGAGTACTGTGTTCAGTTCTGAGCACCTTACTTTAAGAAAGTTGCAGCCAAACTGGAGCAAGTCCAAAGGAGAGCGACAAGAATGATCAGTGGGATGGAAGGGAAGCCCTACGAGGAAAGGGAACTTAGGATGTTGGGAAACATATATCCCAAGAGAAGGCTGAGAGGAGACATGATTGCCCTCTTCAGATACCTGAAGGGCTGTCATGGGGGGAAGGGACTAATTTGTTCATAGTTGCCTTTGAAAGCAGAACTAGAACCAATGGGTACAAACTGCAAGAAAGGAGATTCCAGTTGGATAGCAGGAAAAAATTCCTGATGGTGAACAGTTTGGCAGTGGAACAGATTGCCAAGGGAGGTGGTGGACTCTCCCTCACTGGAGATCTTCAAGCAGAGGCTTGACAAGTACCTGTTGGAGATGCTTTAAGACAGCGTTTCTCAAAGTTGGGGTCGGGACCCCTTTGGGGGTCGCCTAGAGCTTTCCTGGGGGTCGCCTAAAGATCTCTGGTGCAGGGGGCCAGGTCAGGCTTGCCAGACCTCCGGCTGTAGCTGCGCATACACTGGGGCTGACTGACAGCCTCAGGGCCCAATCCTATGCATGCCTACTCTGAAATAAATCCCATTATAGTCAGGGGGGCCTTTACTCCCATGTAAATGTGGATAGGATTGCAGCCTCGGGGCCCAATCCTATGCATGCCTACTCTGAAATAAATCCCATTGTGTTCAATGTGTGCATAGAACACACATTTCATTTGTAACAATGAAAATGCATCCTGCATATCAGATATTTACATTACAATTCATAACAGTAGCAAAATTACAGTTATAAAGTAGCAACAAATATAATTTTATGGTTGGGGGTCCCCACAACATGATGAAATTTATAAAGGGGTCACGGCATTAGGAAGGTTGAGAACCACTGCTTTAGGAGAATTTCCTGCTACAGGCAGGGGGTTGGACTAGATGATCTACTAGGTCCCTTCCAACTCTAGGATTCTATGATTCTAGTTCTGGTTGTCCATCACCTTTCTGGGGGCAATGGGATAGGATGGACCTCATACACCCCACATCTCTTCATCCTTCCTGATGGGTAGATCAGCACTGCTAAAGCACACAGCACCAACCAAGGGAGAGATGCATGTACAGTGTGTATAGTATACTGTGTGCAAACTGTGTGCTCCTACACTAAGACATCTTTTATTCATCTCTGAAAAATAGAGAAATGAGCCACAGATTGGTGATTTTAACAAAGACGAAACTTGAAACCATGATTCCCATACCAAAGGGTGATGTGATTCAGGGTATTATACCAACTCTTTCAAATGGTCTGCCTGTATTCTTTGAATTCAATGAGAGTTAGCAAAGGGTAAGACAGTAACATCTCTGTAATTTGTTGAACAGTGGATTCTCTTCAACTTCTATGACTCCAAAAGGATGAGATATAATGGAAAGCCATCAGTTGGCACTCTTCTTGATTTCAGGAATCTCAGATTTTAAATAGGGATTTATTAATTTATTTACTTTTAAATTGGGTTTTAATCATTGCTGTTTCCTTTGGAAAAGATATTCCTTTCTGACAGCAGCATTCTTGTAAAGCTATTTTTAGGCATCTCTCCATTCAACCAGTGCCTTTTTGACAATGTTGCAAACCTGAAATGGTTTATCGTGTTGTCAAGAAACGCTCTCTTAGTTACCCAGCTTCAAAGTGTAATCTGCGCTATAAAATTGTCATATGGATACTAATGTATTCTAATGCTTTTCTAAGAGAAAAAACAAAGTATTTATTTTAAAAGCTGGGTTGGTTGAGAACCCTACTTTAAAAAAAATTAAAGAAAAGCATTTAGTTCATACTGGTGGTAGAAATGTTTCCTTTCTCTTTGAATGTAAGGTGTTCCCAGTAATATTGAGTGCATTCAGTAGGAAAATGGTAATGATGAAGTCAACTTATCTGTGTAGGGCAGAGATGGTAGAAGTTAAATATTTACTAAATTAACTTGTACTCAAGTTACATATACTTTACATAGCTTGTAAAGTATAAGGCTGGTGTGATCCATAAACGATTATTTTGAATTGTTTGATCTTGGATAGTATAATTTAAAAGTTTCTTTGTTCCACCCCCAAGAAATTAGGACGGCATGGCACAATCCAGCCAAACTTAAATAGTTCCTAAGCGCATATACTATGTACTGCATCCTCCTCAGGCAACTATCAGAGGCCAACATGTATGTTTCTCATTACTCTCTAGAAATTGCTTACCTGTGACTTCTCTACCCAGAATTGTCAAGATGCAAAACCCACATAAACAGGATGAATCCTGTCATACCACATTTGGCAAGCTGGGCCACCTTAGGGATCCTGGACTTTGTTTTAACACCTCACCACTATGAGGTGACAAGCAGCACTTATAGATGAGGTCTTTTCAGTATGTGCCTCTTGTTGCTTCAAAGAGGTGAGGTGTTAGAGGTCCAGGGTCCCTAAGGTGGCCCAGCATGTCCACCCCGTGAAACCAGAAAAACAGAGAAGCAGCTTATTGAAAGTGTCTACCCAACAGCTGTTCAAAGGACTGATTCATAATCACCTGGTGGGGGTGTGGGATGCTAATTTCAAGTGTTTGGAGCTATCAAAGCTGACAGACTTAACCATTGTTTAGTGATGGGAGGGTGATCAGCTTGTATGTCACTGTGTGCTTGCATCACTACAGATTTCTTCAAATAATTTGCATAAAGTACATGTCAACAACATTTATGATAATAGTCTTCAACCTTTTCTGTGCCACGACCCTGATATATAAATTATGTCAATCTTGCCCCCTCTCCTAGAACCCTATCAGCCTATTATATATACCTATAATATATACACTGTTGTCACCCATTATCCATCCCCGTAATGCCCTCCCAAAGGCTGTGGGTGGCGCAAGTGGTTAAGGCGCTGTGCCTGTTAACCAACAGGCCAGGGTTCAAGACCCAGGTCGGCCCCACAGGTTGAGCTCCTATCCTTAGCCCAGCTCTGCAACGCCAGCTGGATCCAATCGTATTGGCTCTGCCTTTCCATTGGACTAATTCAGTGGCGTGGAGAGGGGGGATTTGCTGCTTGGGTAACAGCCTATTCTCCATAACAATCCAACCCAGGCTTTCATGCTTCGCATGCAGCATATGCAGCATCAAGCACGATACCATAGTCTTCCAAGACTGACGGAGGCCTGCTTTATTTTTAATGCCCTTCCAGCACTGTTCACTGTAGCCTAATATTATCATGGTTCGAGAGCACAGAATAATTTACTCTGAAGTTTGACACTAGAGAAAGCTATGCTAGCATAGTTGCGGAGAACCTGAGCAGGACGGGGACACATTCTTCTGGCATCTGAAGGGGTATGCAAGATGCCTCCTCCTTTACCTGGTGGTGCTCTGGTAATGGGTGTGTTCTTTAATCTGTTCCTGTTATGTTGCTGTATCCCTCGCTGCCCCCTTAGGACCCTGACCCCACGGCCGAAGAACACTGTTCTAAGAGATTCAAATAGAGATCACCTGAACATTTCTAGTTTCAACTTGAGATAAGGCATTTGTTTTGGGCTACTGAGAGCCCAAATTCATTAATTTGTTGTTGTGATAGATGACAGCTATCCTTTCATAGAATCATAGAATCCTAGAGTTGAAAGGGACGTAGTAGGTCATCTAGTCCAACCCCCTGCCTGCAGCAGGAAATCCTCCTAGATCATCCCCAACAGGTACTTGTCAAGCCTATGCTTGGAGACCCCCAGTGAGAGAGCATCCACCACCTCCCTTGGCAGTCTGTTCCACTGCCGAACCACCTGAACCGTAAGGAATTTTTTCCAGATGTCCCACCGGATTGACTTGGAAATTTCTTTGTATGTGTTGGAAGTATAGGGTGAGTCAAAAGTTTATGGAAAGTTGAGTTGAACCAACTCAGACAATATGGGATTGTATATCGGGTACAAACTGAATGTTGTATTCAAATATGTGCAACAGTGTCCCAACAAATTATTTGGCTAAGCAAAATAGTTTGAGGGGCGGCACTGTTGAGCAGAGTAAAGCAAAGCTTAACTCCTTCCATGCCTGTCACCTTTTCACACTGAATACCATTGGGGTTCCAACTGTGTGCAAGCTTCAACATGCATCTAAATCCAATGGGGGGAGCATTTGAAGCAGACAAACAGTGAAGCTTACAAATAGAAGCAGGTAAGCAAAAATACACCCACACCAAACTGCAATCTCCAATGCTGTCGTTTTAAATTATAATGTTGTAGGATGATGGCAGTCTCCGAACATTGTTACATGTCTTTTGCATGTATGGTATAGTTTTGCTTTTAGCTTTTGGAGACTCTGTGCATGCTGCTGAAGACTAAGGCCTTCCTAGGGTGACCAGATGACTGGAAAAAAACCTGGATTTGTCTGGATTTTTAGCCTCCTCTCCAGGTGTCCTACATTTTGGCATCATTGTCCTACATTTTGGCTTCATTTTGAAACTTTGTGATAGTGTACAGTACCCCATCATGCCATTTGTTGTTGGATTCGTATTGAAGAGCAGAATCCAATGCAAAAATCAGTTTGGAGATATCTCCTTCCTATCAAAAGTTATGGTCACAAGACAGAAAAACAAAAACAAGAAAATTCCTTTTTTGGCAATTTTTTTTTTCAGCGGGTAGGAATTTTGGCCTGGGATTAGGAATTTTGGCTTTGGGGTTCAGGAGTTTTGGGTTTGGCATCTGGTCACCCTGCCTTCCACAACTAAATGATCATGACATTTGTAGTCTATGCTCTGGTTTAATTAGAGTCTATTGGTTTCCAAATCTATGATCCACAAGTCCAATGAGGCAGACTTTAGTTAGTTTGAATTCTATTGCCTGACAGGTCCCATAGACTTGAGGATAAGTTGGTTTAATGTCTATGTCTGCAAAGGGATTAAAGCAGTTTAAATCAAAAGTACTGTGGCATAAATGGGTCATCATGAAATAGAATATTCAGTTTAGACACTTCTGAGAATGCTTTGCATTACATTTAACACTTTAATTTTAATAAAGCAGGCTTTAATTCCTATATACTTTATTAAAACGGCACATCAGTGACATCTGGTCTTGGTTTGGGACCCACCTGGCATGATCTTACAAAGTTGGTGATGGGATCAATCTGATCATCTTGTCCTATGTTACTATCATTCCTTTGGGTCCTATTGGGGAGAAATGGGAAAACAAGATTGGATCCTTCATTTTTCAGAACCTTCTGGCTCTTGTATGAAATGTTAATCCCAAAGCTATATTAGCTTTGGTTTACTTAGTACCTTACATTGTGTCCCATACCAAATGTGGTATGACAGCTTGGGTGTGAGGAAGATGTCTTAGAATAATTCTTGTTACCTGAGATCAGTGGATTAAATGTGACCACCTGGTTTCACAACTGTATACTGTAGTCAATAACAGCAGCACCAATTTTCTCCAAAACATATGGTTGTCCAGTGCCAATCTTCTTTACATGATATGTAGCATATGTTGTGAAGGCCACAAACACGCTGCTAGAAATGGTTTCTATTCTTATCCCATAAGAACATCCCCACTGAATCAGGCTAACCTACTCCAGCTTCCTGAATCTCACAGTAGCCCATCAAATACTCAGTGCCTGAGCATGAAGTGGCTTTTTCTTGTGACTGAAAAAGACATCCGGGCAATTCAGGACTCTGTTTCCCTCTTACCATATAGAAGTTTAAAATTTGTTTAAAATAGTTCTTGAACAGGCAGGGGGCCAAATCTCTAAACCAGCAACTTTTAACCGGGGTGCTGTGGCATATATATTTGCAGATGTGCTGCAGGAGCTTGTAATACAGTAACTGAAAATAACCTGTAGCTGAAAAATTCTTCCAGGTTCTAGAACTCTCTTTCTAGGACAACTGTGGTCCAAATCCTATCCAGTGTTCCTGCACCAATGTGGCCAACTCCACTGCAGTCCAGTGCAAGTTAACCTGGAGAATACTCCACTGAGTATAGTGGAACTTACTGTAGTTCTTTTTTAGGTATTCATGGGATCTTTGAATTCTAAGATCAAATCAAGCTTGCGCTTAAGCATCCAGCTTTCCAGTGATGATGGAGTCACAGTGCAGCCCCCACAATAACAGAATAAATGTTTCCTTATCTTGAGAAGATCTCTATGATTGTTACTCCTCACCACAGACTGTAGCACATGTTCTAAAGGCATAGCTGTATCAGTGCTGGAAAGGTGGTCATCACTGAGCCTTGCATGTAGTAATGAGATGTACCTAGGCAAAATTTCACCTGTGGCAAGGACTGAAATTTTGCCCCATTAAAAGAGTTAGAAGTGATCCCAGGAGGTCAAGGTCATCTAGTCCATCCCCTGCTTGTTGCAGGAGAGATGGGGCCCTTTCACCCATGGCAGATCACATCCCGCACTATACCCTTATTACGCCTCTGCCTCTCACTGTCAATGGGTTGGTGGAGGATGTGGGACAGGCAATTCATAAATTGCCCTAGAACAGTGCAGCTCAAACTTATAGCAACAAACCTATAACAACACTTTTTAGATCTCTCAGTATGTTATCTTACAACAGGCCATTAACAGTCGTAGTATCTCCATTCTGCCTTTGGGATGTGTGTGGACTGAGCAGTAGTGGCTTGCATAGAGAGATGACACTTGAACTGAGGAATTCCTGGCTCTCGTACATGCCACTGCAGGCCACCAGCTTGATCACTGTGAAATATAGGAATTTTATGTTCTTATCTGTTTCCAGCGAAGGTAAGTTTGCACCAGGTGAGCTTGTCTGGTGAAGGGAGGTCTGGGATGAGGATGGGAAGAAGAGCAGGGGATGGACAGGCAGGGAGCTGGAGACCAGTTCCCCAGCAGTTTGGAGGAGCTCCAGGCTGCTTGAATCGGCACCATCATGTGGCACCATTTTAATAAAACCTATTGGGCACTGTAGTTTTTTCCGAGGTAAGGGGAAATGTTTTTCATTTGGACCATTCAGCCCAAAGTCATGCTGGATATGGTGTAGGCTCACCAGCCTGTCTGTTCCACCACAAGTTAGGATTTGGCTGCTTCAGATTTGGCTGTATAAATGTGTACTTTTTAATATTAGAAAGTGTAAAAAGCAAAGCATGAGTCCTGAATACTCTTGGAAGAGAGAAAATCCAATGGAACTTGAATAGGTTTACTTCTGTGTAAACATGTTTAGAATGATGCTGTTTGTCTAACAACTTTTATCACAGCAGCAGCTGAGAGCATAGCCACATGTGATATATACATACTCTTGGTATGGTTCCCAGTGCAATTGGACCATTCATATTACAGCAAACTTTCTGAAGCAAACCAGATCTGATCATCTGAAAGACAGCCAGTCAGTAGTATTTCTGATAGGGGAAGCAGGGCAGACCACCCTATGTGCCACACTCCAGGGCTTGGGAGGGTGATGGGTCTGTTTTGAGATTCTCTACTGAGCTGAGCTCTGTGCTGCATTTGGAGCACAATCCTAACCATGTCTATGCAAAAGTAAGCCTCACTGTGTTCAGTGGGTCTTACTTCTAGGAATGTGTGTTTAAGATTGCAGCATTGGTGGCAGATATTCCTCACATTGTGTCCGTGTGTCCATCGAGAGCTTAGACCGGCCCAATGTCTGATTTTTCAATACAGACCACTCTGTCCTTGAGTGGATGAGAGGTCTGGACATTAACATTTGATTTATTACAAGTCCATGTATTTGCCATATGTTAAATAAATTAGTGGCAGAACAGACTAGGGTCTGATTAGCCTTAAATTGTGCCCCCTGATGGAATTAGCAGTGCTAAAGTGACACACCGATGTCAAACTCCTAGGTGCTATAACTCATGCCTGTGCACCGTGTGTCAGTGGGCTTTTTCACTGCTGCCAGCCACAACCCCTGAAAAGACTTAAGGAATAAAGAACTGGCTTAGAGCACAATCCTAAACATGCCTACTCAGAAGTAAGCTCCATTGTGTTCAATGAGTCTTACTCCCAGGAAAGTGTCTTTAGGATTGCAGCCTAAGTATTTGCATTGGTTCCTCGCAATGGGTAGACTTTACAGTATGTGGAATGTAAGAAAGTGCCGTAGCTGCTGGTTAAAATGCAACTATGAGTGGGCTTGCAGTGTGGCTATTAAAATACACCAAACCTTCATTATGGGTATACGTTGCTCTGGTATGAGGCATCCCCCCATTTCTCAGTAGCAGTATTTCAGTTTAAGTTGCAGCATGAGCTACATCTGTCTGCTTTTTCAATACATCAGAAGAGGAATTGAGAAGGATGGCAGAGTGAGGGGTTGACACAGAAATTGCTCTGAGCCTAGGCAGATGGCTTTGATTGGTTGTCATCAGCAAGTGCTGAATTTTATAACAGGAGCATTCAACAAACTTTAGAAACTCACTCCTCTTTTGAGAGGACCAGCAAATGGAGTAGCTGCTCGTCTGTAGTTTGCAGACATGTTATAGTCGTTGGTCCTTCTGTAAATATACATTAATATTTCTCCTCTTAAGTCATCAGTTTTCAATCTTTTTATCTGATTGCACATGGAGAAAGTGTTCAAATTGTAAAGGCACACTATCCACTTGTATTAACTCAAATCTACTGCACCATTGAATCTAATGCGCACCCTGATTTTAAAAGGCTTGAGATAAAACATGTTTACTGGTGAGTGTAAGACGCATCTGCAAAGCAGGTGCAAAATTTAATTTTACTGCAGTAAACAATGAGTTATATGAGAATGGGTTTGTTACATTTTTTTCATTATAAACTGTTAAACTTAGAGCACAATCCTAACCATGTCTACTCAAAAGTAAGCTACATTGTGTTCAATGGGTCTTACACCCAGGAAAATGACTTTAGGAGTGCAGCATTAATACAGACCTAGGGCAAAATCCAGAGTAACTACGGGGAGTCCTTGCTCCGGTGTAAGAACAACCTACTCTGGATTCCAATACGAATTTCCCATAGGTTTTCACTAGGTGGTGCAGTTACTATGGGTGCACGTAAAGTCTCTTACGTGCTCCTGTAGTTTCTCTGGATTGGGGGCTATACTTATAATCAGAATACTGTATTTACTTGAAACTATGTGCTTGAAACTATTTACTTTAAACTTGAAATGTGCCATTGAATCTAATGCACACCCCAATTTTGGAGACTAAATTCAGCAGAAAAAGGTGAGCATTAAATTGGAGTAAATACGTTATTTTTAGACAATTGACTGCACTATTGGTGGGAGCTGACATTCTCCAATGGCCTTACCAATAAATCAGTGTAAATAAATAAATCCCATTGTGGACACTGAAGATCTCTTATCTTGAGAGTTCCTTAACAATCAGCATCTGTCCTAACAAAGATAAATCCAGAATGACATTTAAATATGTTTAAAATTGTCTAACAAAAAAAATCTTAGCAGTGAGTCAGATCTGAAAAAACTGCACAATTAGTGTTACAATTATAATGACATCCTAGGCTTCTGACAAAAAAAAACACAGTATGGGATAGTGTTTGATTTGCAGAAGTGGAAGAACACAAAATATTGCCTAGACTAGGTCTTTTCCCAAAATACTGTAATCTCTAAACCCATCTTACCCATACAGTGGTACTTTGGTTTACAAGCGTAATTCATTCCAGAAGCATACTTGTACATCAAAGCTAATTTTCCCACAAGATATAATGTAAACTCAAGGCAGTTTGTTCCACAACCCAAAAATATTCATATAAAAATGACTGCAATACTGTAATATAACACAAATAATAAAGAAAATAAAAATAAAACAAATTAACCTGCACTTAGGCTGCAATCCTAAAGACACTTTCCTGGGAGTAAGACTCATTGAGCACAATAGGGCTTACTTTTGAGTAGATATGGTTAAGATTGTGTCCTATGTCTTTCAGATCTCTCAGGCTCAGGGTGACCATATGATTGGAATTTCCCAGATTTGTCCGGATTTTTAGCCTCCTGTCTGGGTGTCCTCCATTCTGGCTTCATTGTCCTACATTTTGGCTTCATTTTGGAACTTTGCAGTACCCCATTATGTCATATGTTGTTGGATTCATATTGAAGAGCAGAATCCAATACAAAAATTGGTTTTGAAATATCTCATTCCTATCAAAAGTTATGGCCAAAAAACTAAAAATAAAAAATGCATTGAGCCCTATGGGAAAGTGAAAGTGCCCAATATTGTGGATTTACTCGTGCGTAGGTGAACGTGCCATAGTCTGCCAGAAAGGCCAGGCTGAGAGGAATCCAAGGACACCAGAATGGTCCTGATCCAATGAACAGAGCCCCAAAATCACCCCCAAAAGTGGCCCCTGATCTCTATGGGAACTGAAAGGGAACCTTATTGTACCTTTACTTGCAAATAGGCAAACTTGCCTTAGATATTTTGTGGAGGCTGAGAGAATCTGGTCCTGATCCAATAAATGAAGACCCTACCAGGCACCTCACAAGGAAACCCTTCCTCCTATCTCCACGGCATTAAACCCTTTTAAAAGTGAGGGTTTTACTCACGAGTAAGCAAACATGCCTTGCTGGTGTGGAAGGTCAATCCAGAGAGTGCAAGGCTTCTGGAATGGTCCTGATTCTGTGCACTTCGAGCTCAGCAAATGCTGCACAAGGCAACATTTGAGTGTTTTCATCATGAGTGTTGTCAGATTTTATTTTGTCATGCCCTACATTTTGCTTGGATGTCCTACATGTTGGGGGTCCTTGTCCTCTTTTTTGATTATGGCAAAATTCCTAAACCCCAAGGCCAAAATTTCTACCTGCTTAAAAATTTGTAGGACACCCCAAAAATGTAGGACAAAATGTAGGACATGGTAAAATAAACTAAAACACTCATATTGCTTTAATTTTACTTAATTTCAACACTATAGTACTTTTTTAAATTGAAGTCCTCTTTACAAGACCTGTTTTCACCAACAATGCACATGTAAGTGGCTCAAAGCAAGTTATGACTTCTATGTTGCCATAAATTGTAAAGTGCTTTCCTCTAATGGTAGGAAAATACTCTAGCTTTAAAACATTTTAATTAAAACAGAATAATCAATGAATCCATATCTTTCCGTAAGGCGTGGATAACTCTTTGCAAGTCCAAGCTTTGCAGTCACTTTAGCCTTTCCTAATAGAAAAGTCACTATGGGTAATCTTGGCCCTATGGTGAACTTTAAATTGAAAATGCCAGCAGCAATTATTCTAGCTTATGCAAGCTGCAGATCAAGAGAATGACAGGTGAAGCCAGTTCAAGGATTTCACTCTATTTCCATGATGAGTTTCCTGCAACTAGAAAATACAGAAGGAGGAAGAACGTAAATGAACTTTATACAGATGTGATTAATTTAACAATCCATTGTCATCAACTATAGCCATTCACAAGACCCTTGGACTTTTATCTTCTGTGAGCAGACACACAACTTGACTGATATCTTGGGCCAGGAATGATCTTTTAGTGGTCTTGAACCTTGATCTGGTTTTCTGGTCTGTACAAGATACATTTTTACTTTGCAGATTTGATAGTGGGAAAAGGGAGATACAAATGCTAAAGCAATGTTTACACATGATCTTCCATGTTAAAAGTTTAGGGACTCCAACATCATTAATGTTGAATTCCCCACCACTATGGACCTGTGTGAAGAGCCAGGACAAATCTAGCCCATTTGTGGTGGCTTTTCCAACATGATCTTGAAAGAATGGCAGACTACATTTGTGTAGAAATAAATTACTTGTCTGTATTCTTACAACTCAGGCCTAGCCTTCCCTATCACCCAGGGCTATAGCAGCAACAAAGCAACCCAATAGCAGACACAGATCCGAGGATAACCACTAGGGCCACCTGTGTGTTTATATGGGGTAAGGGAACATTTGTCCCAAGATTACTACCAGACACCACCTCAAGTACCCGTACCACTGGTTGAGAAACACTGCACTATCATGATCATGCACTTATCAGGAAGCATAAGCATCAAGTATAATCTCTTCCTCTTAAAATCTGATTCTGATGACTTTTTTTATTTGCCTCCTTGCAATTTGAAGGTGTGTGTCTCAGAAGTAGCCAAAAAAATAGCCAGACACAACATACCAGAATGATCAGAAATACAGCCAACTGCAAAAAGGTTTTTGGAGCTTTCTTAATTTTGTGTCTTGTATTTTCCTCTGATCATTCCAGGTTTTAACTCACTACAGTGGCGCCTTCATGTAACAAATGCCTCATGTAAAGTGCGTTCCATGTAACAAACAAAAATTTATCTAGGATTTTGCTTCACATAACAAACTGTGCTTCACATAACAAACACACTCGTTGGCAGTTGGGGGAGACGTGCTGGTCGGCAGCCCTTTTAAAAAGTGTCAGGGCTGCCTAATGTGCCTGCCCATAGTGAAAGCAACACTTCCGCGCTGTTCCTCCTGTGGCCAGGCATCCACTGGGCAGAGGAAGAAGAGCAGTGGAGAAGAGGGAAGCAGCTCAGGGCTAGCCAGAAGGGAGCAGGGGAGAGAGAGGCTCAGGATGGAGAGAAGGAGAAAGTGGGGAGACACTTGGAAAGTGTCTTGGATTGCAGCCTCCTAACCATGTCAATCCAGAAGTAAGCCCCATTGTGTTAAATGGGGCTTACTCTCAGGAAAGCATCTTTAGGATTGCAGCCTAAGTAGACTTCATAGGATCATGCACAATGAATGCATGTTTTGAATCCAATTCCAGTGTTTTGTCATCATTTTTATGTCCAGTTAATATTTTTATATGAATGTTTTTTGGGTTGTGGAACCAATCGTCTGAGCTTCCATTATTTCATATGGGAAAATTTGCTTCATGTAAAGAATGTTTCATGTAACAAACATGCCTCTGGAACAAATTAAATTTGTTACGTGAGGCACCACTGTATATGCATTTTCAGTAGGAAAATTGAGCAGCGTTCTGTAATGAAGACAGCAGGCACTGGTTCTTCCTCCAGCTTAGTTTGTCTCTGCTGTGTAAGGAATTACTCTAAATGCAACAGGAAATAATGGGTTTGTACCACCCGGTGCCCTGCTGTTAGGATGGTTATGCAGTGGGATTAAATAGGAGGATTTTTACTTGGCTGTTTAAGCAGCTGCTGCCCTACAAAGCTCCTTGATTTTTTCCTAAATACAGCCTAGATGTATACTGTCAGATATTATTAGTTACAAAATAATAGGTTCCATATACGTACTGTCATTTTCACCATCTGTAGCCCTCTCTCTTCCAGAAGATCATGTTCAGCAGACCCCCCTTTAAAGATATGCAAAGGGATAAAACAAATACAAGGTCTACCTTTCACTACAAGAGCCTGTCAAGAGGTCAGCACAGGTCCTGTTCTGAAATTAATGACTAGGGATGGGTGCAAGAGCTTTCTTGGTTGTGGTGTCTGTTCTCCGAGATTATTATTTATTATTTAAGGCTTTCCCATGTCAATGCAAAGGCTCAAGGTATTTACAAAAGTTTAGTTCCTCTCCTCTATCTGTCCTCACAACAATCCTGCAAAGTAGGTGAGGCTGATAGTGGCTCAAGGTCACCCAGGAAACTTCATGGCCTAGGAGGATTTGAAGCTGCATTTTCCAGATCTAAGTTTCCAAGTCTCAATCCAACTCCTGCATCACTACACCATCCTGGCTCAGATTTGTTTTCTGCCTTTCTCCCCAAAGGGCACCCAAAAATTAAAATGCAAGATAAACACAACAGAAATGATAAAATACAATAAAAATGATATAAAATGTCTAGCAATCAGCAATAAAAAATATCCAGGACAAAATGTTGAAAAGGGCAGCTGTTAAGAGGCTTTTATGGCTTTTTTGAATAGAAATGTCTTTAGCATCCACTGGAAGGTTAATTATGAAGTGGCTGATCTCAGTTCAAATCAGAGGGACTTCCACAGTACAGGAGCTACTACTGAGAAAGCCCTGTTACTTGACTGCCCTTCCCCGACTGCTCTCCATGGTGGCACATCCAACAGGGGCCCCTCAGATGACTTCAGAGAATGACCTGGATTGTATGGAAAGAGGTGGTCTCTTATATGCACCTAATGGGAAGACGATGCCATCTCAAAACAGGAAATTAATGAACTGATAAAAGGTATTAATGAAATAAAGATAGAAAAAATTAGAACTGGAACAAAAGATAATTTTGAAATGGTATAGAACACCAGCACAACTTTCCTATATGATTAAGCACATGAGACCGGATTGTTGGCACTGCAGAGCAAGTAAGGGATGGTACTCCCACCTTTGGTGGAAATGCCCGTAAGTAATAGAGTTCTGGTGAAAAATTTTAGAGAAAATTGAAGACATCTTTAAAATTAAAATAAATCTGAATGGAAGATTCTTATCTATGGGATAAGAATGGAAGATTCTTATCTCACTACTCTATTAGGTAGTGAAAGAATTGATGCAGAAGACCAGGATTTATTCAAAGCTATGATTATAGCAGCGCATGCAGTAATAGCGTACAGTTGGAAAGATAGTATAAAATGGACATTGGATAGATGGAACTGTATCTATACGAATGGATACAATCTGACATTTTGTCACAAATTTTAAAAAACGAAACATGGGAACTGAATATAGAGAAAATAAAGAAGCGATGAGCGAGGTTCTTTTCTTGGATAAGCGAGGGGAATACAAGTGAGGATAGTTTTGTAAGGGCTCAGAAAATTTGTTCTTGGTTACATATATAATGATATGGTATAAAGAAATTGAAAGGAGGGCAAAAAAAGAATTTGAGGTGTTCTCAGGTGATTAATTAATAGTCTTCCTTTTTGGTGTTGGGTTGCTTGTAAGGGAGGGAGGCAGAGGGATATTGGGGGAAAAGGTACAGAGGATGTAAACAGAAATAGAACTATACACAGGGTATGTGTATGTGTGTGATGAAACTATGGAATATACATAAGATATGTGTATATTTTTGTATATATCTTTTTCCTCTATTAATTTTTTTTTAAAAAATGCACTGGTCCCAAGCTGTTTAGGAAATAACTAGCATCTTGACTAGCATAACTAGGTCATAACTAGCACCTTGAATTCAGCTCGAAACTAAAATTTATGCCATCAGAGCAGTGGCCTGATGGAGTCAAACCACCAAACTCCAGCAACTTCACAAGCCGACACATTCTGTACTAGCTATAACTTCTGACTGTTTTCAAGTGAAGCCCGACGTAGAACAAGTTCCAATAATCTAATCTTGATGTCTGCTATAGAAGGGAGTAGGCAAGCTGGGTCCCAATTCTGTAATGACAGATTATTTGGGGGCAATGCTGCTTTCTCTGTGAGGGTACACTCTGAAATGTTACATTGGCAGTGAATGAAAACCTAGACAATTCATCTTAGCTGTTCCAATCTTGAGGAGCTCTGCTGGTCATACCATCATATCAGATGTCAACAGTACAGGACTATGTATTCGTGGTTGAAATAGCTGGGTTGTCTGTGATATTTGTGCCATACATCATGGGCTTAGAATCTGAGATGCACTCCTGATTTACTGGAAGTATATTCTTCTGCTTGTGCTTTGCAGATAAAAGAGGAAGAAAAGGAATATGTCGCTGACTTCGTGGTTCAGGTGGAATGAGTCCCCAAGCCGAATTTCCCAGAGAAGCCCAACAGAAATGGTGATCGAAACCCTTATGATGGAGTTTGGCTGGCAAATGAAGGAAGCAGAGAAACAGCAGCGGGAGAGAGAGAACGAGTATCGCAAGATAAAGACAGGGGTAGACTATGGCTGGCTGGTGAGCCACCCAAAGCATAACTATGATATCAGTCCGGTGGAGCGTCTGCAACTGGAGGATATGTGCTCCAAAATACATCCTTCGTATTGTGGGCCTGTCATTATCAGGTATGGGAAAACCTTTGACTCTTCTCTAGATATGACATGAAAATTTGAGATAGTGGTACCTTCCTTGGTGTGGTATTCTCCAAAACAAAGATGTATGTGGGGGCTGAAATTTGCTCTCAGATATACCATATTTACTAGAATATAATGCATCGTCGAATATAATGTGCACCCCATACTTATAATCCAAATATTGTATTTACTCAATTCTAATTAACATCTAATCTAATGCAATCCTGATTTTGGAGACTAAATTTGGCTGGAAAGGGGGAGAGTTATATTTGAGTAAATACAGTACTACTGCATGTATGACACTGTTTGAAAAGCAAGATAGATCCTTAGGGGATTCTACAAACCCTACCTCTTGACTCTTCCCACATCTCCAATCTTAAAGTGAGATGTAAAAAGATACTAGTGAAAGTAAGCCTTGCTAATTTTATCAGAAAGAAGCTACTATAAGCCTGTTATGTCTCAATTTCATCATTTGCAACAGTTAGTACCCTGAATAGGAGCACGGCATATCTTCAAGTAAGGAATGGGGCAGTTATTCTTCCTAAACCTTCTAGTCCATATAGACGAGAAAAATCTGCATAGCTAGGAAATGAGAAATTATCTCATATCAATAAAAGTGGATCAAAATCCACACAACAAGATGAATTTATGTTTTAGAATTTTCTTCCTGCTGTTGTTGTTCCTCTACCTTTTTCTTCGTTGCTTCCTCTTTTACTGCTTTGGATGTTGAGGAATATGTAAAGATCTGGATCTTGCATTTCTAGCAGCCTCTTCCAATGTCATATGATACATTATGTATTTGATGTTGTTTCTCCATCATTCTTTGGGTCTTCCTTTCACTCTTTGTCCTTCTTCAGTCTTAATGTAAACCTTACATGGTATGGCTTCCCAAGACATTCTCTCCAAATGAGCAAATCACTTTGTTCACTTGTTTTGTATTTAATACAGAATTTGTTCTGTGCCAATTTTCTCTTATTATTGTGTTCCTATGGCTGTGGGTGGCGCAAGTGGTTAAGACACTGTGCCTGTTAACCAGCAGGCCAGGGCTCGAGACCTGGGTCGGTCCCACAAGACAGGGTGAGCTCCTGTCCTTAGCCCAGCTCTGTGACGCAGCTAGAACCAATTGTATCGGCTCTGCCTTTCCATTGGACTATTTCAGTGGCGAGGATGGGGGGATTTAACATACATGATTCTGACCCAGACATGTAAGACTCCCTCAAAATATTTTGCAGCAACACAAGCAACATGCAGGTGACTTCAACATACATAATTCTGACCCAGACATGTAAGACACCCTCAAAGCAGTTAGCGGTATCAGAAGCCATGCAGATGGGTGGGTGGGTGATTGGAAAGGTGAGTGGGAGGAAAGGTACGTGGGTGGGTGGGTAGGTAAGGGGAAAGGTAGGTAGCTGGGTGAGGGAGGGGAAAGGTAGGGATCTGGTTGGGGAGGGGAAAGGTAAGTAGGCAGGTGGTTGAGGACATAGGTGGGAATCTGGGTAGGGGTTAGTAACCAGCAAACAAGCTGGTGTGACCACTTTTAGATTAAGACATGACCTACTTGTGTGTCACAAATCACCAGATGAGCACTAGTATTTTACTGTAGATGGAATACTGTAGATAGTGGTGTCTCGTGGGCAATTTTGCTGGATTTGGACCAATTGATTTCAAACCCTCATACTCCATGAAGCTCGCTCTGTGATTTTTGGAGGAAGTTGCTGTCTACCAGCCTAATCCATCTTATGGGGTTGTGAAAAAAGGGGATCGTAAATTGTGTGTATGCCATTCTGAACCGCTTGGAACAAGTGACCCAAGAATGTGCATCCTCTCTGGAATGCTGAATACAGAATTACTTAGCAGTTCTGAGAAAGGTGGGATTTGGTAATGGTTCAGTCTTGTTTTTAGGACACCAGAATCTGTTTAATTTACACACTGTTATGAAATCTTAATCTTGAATACTGTTGAGTGTTTACAGTTCCCACTCATGGCACACACATGACTTGGCATTTCTGCTTAAGTACTCTCTTTATGTTTATTTCAAATGTTTCTATTTTTGTTAAACAAATAATACAGCTTTATAAAGTCTTGTTTCTGTTACCCCCTACTTCTTCCCACAACCTGGTGTTTAAGAAGTTCTAC
Source organism: Cryptoblepharus egeriae (assembly GCA_030015325.1). NCBI lineage: Eukaryota > Metazoa > Chordata > Lepidosauria > Squamata > Scincidae > Cryptoblepharus > Cryptoblepharus egeriae. The sequence continues at coordinate 218,564,764 of JAREYC010000001.1, forward strand.
TCAAACTGGGGGGTTGTGACACCGCAGATAGTGTAAAGGTACCTGTTTCTTTTAACAGGTGGGGAAAAGGGAAAACAGAAGTGTGATCGCTAGGATCGTCCCCTGCAAAGGAATGGGGGGACAATTTTCTGTCTGTCCAGGGGTCGTGCCAGGGTTTGGGGGGTCTGGGGAGTCCTGCATTTTGCTTATCAGAGCTCACCATGGCTGTAAGTAAGTTTATTTACTTAGCATATGGCATACAATACAGGGACTAATGGTAAATCAGATGTAAACATCCAGTCCACCCAGCCGTTCAAGGCTTACAATTGACAAATGTAGTGGTCTACATTGAAAAAATCTACATTGGAAATAAGTAATGTTTCAGATGTTATTGAAGTGTTCTGCTCCAATTCCATCAGAAAACTTTCACTTATTTCCACCTATGGGGAGGTCTGCCAGCGATCTGTAGGGATCCCCAGACCTCCTAGAACATGGCAGAACCTCTGAGGATGGTGGGAAGGGGTTTGGAGGTCACCAGATTCATCACAAAAAAGGACAAAGCCTCCCAAAATGCAGGACGCACAAGAAAAATGTGAGACATGGCAAAATAAAAGCTAAAAACACTCATTTATATTGCTTTCATGTGGTTAATTTCTATAAATTAAACACTATATCACTTATTACTTCATTTAAAACTTTTACATATAATTTAGTATATTTAATTTATTAATGACAAGTATGCTACTTGCTGCCGGCTCAAAAGGAAAAGACCAATAAAGATTTTTTCCAAGACGCATCGGCTAAAAAAGAGAACATATCCTGGAAAAAAAGAGGACAAGTGGTCACCCTCCTTGTAATGCATGTTTTAAATGGTATGCCATTATTTTAAGTAATGAATTCTTAAATGAATTAGCACTATCTTTTTGCCAATCCATTTAAAAGCGATTTCCCAGTCTGGTTTCGGAGATTTCATCACAAATTATCCAATTTTCAAGCCAGTTTACACAGCCCTGTGTTCTCCTAAGATCCAACTTCTTATTCTAAGTAAAAACAATATCTGACATCCTCAAACAAGGTAGATACAGAAATAGTTTTGCGGTGGACCTATGGACCATCTGTCCTTTCAATTTAATTAATGAGGGGAAATTTTAACCATACTCACTGACAGGGTTGTAGTCTTCTGTCTTTTAAAATATGTGAATTGTGAAGAAGTGTGTCATACCCTCCTGAAAAAAATCCTACAGAATTACATAATTTTGATTATTTTTGTATTGATGTAGCCTTAATGTCTATGAGCAACTTTGAGAGACCTCCAGGGAATATCTTGCATTTGTAATGAATACAGCAGAACACTCCTAGTTTACAGACTTCTGTTTTGCACATAAGTACTGTATTTATCTCACTTTTGTCTGAATGCATTAAAATATTCCGGATGGCTTACTTAGGATTGAATTAGTTATCTTTTAATATTTGCCGCCAGTGATTCCATTATTAAGGAGAGTCAGCATTTGTTGCATATTTTAAATTAAAGCTTAAATGCTGGTGCTTTGATTTTTTCCCCCTCTTAGATTCCGACAGATCATTGCTGAATATGAACCAGAGCCACAGGAAGTATCTCGGCTTTTCCATTCTGTTCTTCAGGAAGCCATTGAGAAGATCAAAGAGGAAGAGGAGGCAAAGAAGCTTGCAAGACAATGGAACACAAAGCACAAAACCAGCCTTTCCCTCACAACATTGAAACCACGAGCCAGGATTTCACCATTCAGCAGTGACATCAAGACCATTTCAGAAGATGTTGAGAGGGGCACTGATCCAACCAGGAGAGTATGGAGCATGCCTGAATTCAGGAGTAACAAAGACTACTGACTTTCTTTATATACATCAGATTTTAGAGATGGATCATTTTATTTATTATCCTATGTGGTTTCATTCTTGTAATTTTGTTTTGTTTTGCTTTTTCCCATTTGTCTGTTCCTGTTCTTTTCTGTAGTGGAGTCACATTCACAAAACTACACAAGGCTTCTTTTAATTCATGCATCTGTTCTATTTTGTTCACTTTATATCTCCCCTCCTTCCTTTTTCACTGTACATAACATACAGAGAACCATTCATATGGGTTGGCCTCTGTGAATTGCAAATTGGCAGCTTGGTGTGCTGTGGGAAGTATGGATTAACTATGTATAGTTCAGCCTGGTGAACTGTTTTCCATAAACTGAAAGAAAAAGTAGTTGTGAGCCCTCTGTTTGGCCACCTTTGGGAGACCTCTCTCTTTCTATGGTCATAGTAACCACTATGCACATACTGTATGGGCCAATTGCCACATCTACTCCAGTTAATAATTCATTGGATTTCAGGAAGTCCACTATTATGGTTGTGTATTGACAACCAGAAATCTTACAGAAGCATTTCTCAAACTGGGTTGTGACCCACTGGTGAGTCACAAATGGATTTTTGTGGGCCCACCACAACTGGGAATCTGCAGAGCAATATGGCCACATGTGGCATGCAACCCACTTTGCTATGCCCCAGACCACCTTGCAGCTTTCTGGTCCAAAAATTAAGATTGAAACCCACTGGTAGGGTTGCAGCCCAATTTGAGAAATGCAGACTGATGTGGTCAGAATAGCTGGTTGCAAGCTGGTGCGATCAGATATGATTTCTGGGTCATGTGCCATATTGCCCTGCAATTTCTCCATTGTGGTGGACCCATTGTGGAGATATTGAGTTGTGAAGGTAAGGAGTATAAGAACCACAGGATGAATTAAACTTTCAAAAAGCCTCTGGCTAGATGATGAGAGTGTGCTTTGAATATCAGACAACAATCTAAATTGAAAACTTTTCAGTATCCTCAGTTGAATGTGAATTTGGTATGGACATATATTTATATCAGAGGCTTAAAAGGCTTCATGCCATAGTATTCTGTGCAAATGGTTTATTGTGAGACTGTTTTTGAAATGTAAAGCTGGATATAGGCTCATTTCAGGGAGTCAATTTCTTAGTTGCTTTTTAGCTTCCAGACTGACCATTGAACCCTACTGGGGGGACTCAAGGATGAGAAATATTTTATAGGTCAATGCATTGCTTGAAATATAAGCACACTTAAGGGGGACATTTCCAGTCATTTCCAACTTGCTGATAATATATTTTTTTTCTAGAATGATTTTAATAGGTTAAGACTTCAGATATAAAAATCCTGTACAACAGAATGAATGCTTTTCACTGACAAATGTTATCTCCTGACAAGCAAACATTTCTCTCTCAAAGAATTATTTAAAAATGAACTTACTCAGGGCTTCTATAAATCCAGTCTGATCAGGACCATTTAAAATTTCAGATCAGAGGAAAGAGATCGAAATATTTTGATAATCATACAACCTACTATGCCATTTTCTATGAATATACATAAGACAAGTATGCTCACAGCAATGTAATATCAAGAAAAAACATCCTAAATTTAATATTGTATAATATGACTACTCAATAATTAGGAGCTAAGACTCTGGTTCCCTGACCAGGACTGCTGCTTTCTTGCCTTTCTCAAAAGGGAATCGGGACTTTTAAGTAGTTCCTGGGAAGTAGTGGAGGGGCAGCCTTAGCTAAAATTCTTTCAGGCTGCTGCTGGGGGGTGTCTATATTTGAGAAACCACTTAAAAAAGCTAAATGTTTCAAAAGTTTCTTGTGGTAGAATTGATTTTGTCTTTGGTTTATAGTGCTCTGTGCTTGTGAATATATATACACTTCTTTTGCAGCATTGCAAGTTAGATCACAAGGAAATCAGAAGAAAAGCATGGAAACCATTTTCTAACAAGTCATATGATCAACTTTTGTATTTGGCTGAACAGATGTATTGCAATTCTGAAATACATTCTTTAAATATAATTGTCTTCTTGCCTTGTCTTTTAAAAACTCATATGGTCTACTTGTTAGCGGCTTCAGTACTGCCATATTTATTGTAAAACTTGAGTTTATAGTTAGGAGGAGCTTCAGAAAACAGTTCAGTTCCCTTTTTTACAAATATGTAAAATTGATTGGAAATAAGAAATGGCCAAGCAGCATGTTTTCACCTTTCAAGTCAAATGTAAAATCATTGACCTTCTAACTGGATTGCATACTTTAATAGTTATATTTTAAAAATTGAATGACGAATAAATATCTTTTGAAAAATGAGATGGGGGACAGGAGTGTGGTCTGGGAAAATAATGGTTGAAATTGTTAGGATATATATAAGATCTATATAAACATCTGCTTCCATACCTCGGAGCTGCATTGTACTTGTATTGGTGCTGGAAAGTTGGATAGGATTGGCCCAAAGTCTCTTATTCAGAAAGTGTAACCACTGATGGACTGATCCTATAGATCAGTAACTAGTTAGAAAAACACATAGGAAGAGGACAGAGATCTGAGGACTAAGGAAGTTCTTAGTGGACTAAGGAAGTTCTTAGTGGAACTAGTGTTTGAGGTGCTTTCTAAACACTGTAGAAACAGAAAAACAGCAATGTGGGTTATCACAGTTAAACTGAACTTGGATAGGAACAGAATCTTTATGCAACCGGATTTAAGAGTCTATAAGCAAGCAAAAGACAATTCCATTGCAAAGATAAGTCTTTGCAAGCAAAAGATAATTCCATTCACACAAGAAAGGCTTTGGATGCAATCCTAACCACACTGGGAGTAAGTAATATGATACACAATAGGACTTACTTCTGAGTAGACACTTAGGATTGCACTATTCATCATTTTGCCACCTTGCTGCAACACCCTGAGCCTCTTTTTTACACAACTTACACTGTTCTGACCTTTAAAAGTTAATTCTTCTCATGTTTCAATGGCTGGAACGCTATAATAAGTATTCATGTCTGTTATAAATATGGCAGATGGAACCTGAACAAATCCATTTCCATAAAAATCATTGTTTTTCATTTAAGTATATGAGAAAAAATTGAAAACATTATTTTCTTGTGTTTTAATTATATTATGAGCTATCTTAGGCATTCCAGTATCAGAAGGAAAGGCAGAATAGAAATGTTTTAAATAAGAAATCTAGAGTTTGTCAGGACTGTATGCTACTGCTAAATCCAACATTAATGAGGCATAACTTCAATGAATTTACAAATGGACAGTCTGCCCTCTGCTGGTAGAATTTAAGGACTTCACCAAATAAAAATTGCAACTACACTACATACTGTAAATATTGACAAACCCTACAAACCAGAGTAACTATGGGAGCACGTAAGAGACATTACATGTACCTGTAGTTACTGCACCACCTCGTGAAAACCTATGGGAAATTCATATTGCACTCCAGAGCAAGTTGTTCTTACACCGGAGCAAGGACTCCCCATAGTTACTCTGGATTGTGCCCATAGTGTACTCAACTCCGTGGAGACAAGCTGAAGATAAATTTGCTAGACCAATGGCTTGGGTTGTCATGAAGCAGTTTCCTAGGTTGTTTTCTTGGAAACAGAAGGACATGGATGCAGCTACCCCATGACTTGTGTAACATCACCTTGTATACTGTATAACCCTAGAATGCTTTAGAATTCTGCTTTTGTGTTCCATGTAGAAGTTGCTGTTTAAATATATAGCTCAGTATATAGAAAAATATGAAGTCAACACATTCAGAAGCAAGATATTTTATTTAAATTTGCTTTTGAAATAAAAGTTTATATCATATTACATGGCCAGTTCTCTGCTAAAGTCTGTTTCGCATGAGTTTGTGGCCCACTGAGATTCTCTCAGTATTTACCTAAATAGATACTTCTGTGCCAAGGAGGCAAAAACATAGAATATGATAGTTTTACAAAAAAAAACCCCACAAAAAACCAAACCAAAAACCCAGCAACAATGGTCAACGAGAATTGAACTTCACTGGAAGAGTTTGTTTCTGAATTTTCAAACAATGTCTATGACTATACTGTACCAGAATATTTTAATTAAAAGTCTAGCACCCAGTTAATAAACTGCCAACAGGCTGTTTTCAATTCTACACTGACAAATCAGTGTTTAAGAAATATTACTGTATTAATTTCTCGAGAATTCACACTACTATTATAAAGAATTGTTTTGCTGTTTACAAATATACTGGATCCTGAAAATATCTATATACACAGATATGATTTTTTGAACAGCTTATGTGCAAATACTTGTTTTAACAGAAAAAGACAACTGGTGATGAAGTTGTATTCTGCATGCAGTTTCACACAGTAGATCAAAATCTAATCATCTTAGCTCACCTTAAAGCACATTCAATATCATTCAATTTTTAACTGTTCTTCCTCATTCTTTTCGAGTCTCTGAGCAGACAATATGGCTCTTTGTTGCCATGAGGTCATTTATTTTCTTTGCCTTTTGTATAGTAGTATCAATTTTCTTCACAGCAGGGCTGGTTTCGGCTTGTCACACATTAAGTGTGCTATCATCCCTTACTTGGAGCTTTGAGGAATAGGCTGTCCAAAGGGCTGATAGACTTTATTGGTCCTTGCTTAGTAGCATTTGCACTACAAAGTGGAGTTCAGGAAATCAAGGAGTTCAGCACGGTTTCTGTCTCGCTGTCAATAAAAAACAATTATTAGAAGACTAGAAGACTTTTAATTATTTTGATAGTCAGCTCAATAAATTAGACACTTGTTATGTATCCTGCATTTAGACAGAGGTAGGTTTAAATTGGACTTATTTATAAGGGGCATCCTGATCCTACTTTGCATTGTTCAGCCACGCTGTATGGCCTGCAATATATCAAGTGCAGGTTAGGAGATTTTACCTATCCCTTATAACCAGCCTGCACTTTAGGGCCGCTAAGCTTTTTAGGTCTAGCCAACAACCCAACACCCTTCTCCTAAGAGTAAGAGAAGAAATTATATGACTATACTTGGATGAGGTAAGCGTTGCTGAGAAAACCAATCAAGATGCTAACTTGCACCATAATTATCAGATCAGCTCACCTCACAGCCTCTCAGTTGAGGAGGATGAGTGGACGATCGCACAGCTGCACAGATTAAACTGGCTCCCTTGTTTGGACAAGAGCTATTCACCACACAAACCAAGAGGCAGGAGTCCACTCACCGCAGTGAGTAAGGAAACCTTTAATGTAGACACCTGTGCACCTTTATTTGTGCACAAATAAGCATTCCCAGAGCTAAATCAGGGGATATGACAAGCATTGCAGTGGGGATGTGCTGTGCACAAATCTATAGATTTGGCCATAGATGAAACAATGAACTAAGATTAATACAGAATTTCAGAATTTTCAGTGAATTTTAAATCTTTAAAACCAAAAGGCAATACAGAAACAATACTTCCTTGTAAACAATATATAAAAGGTTTGAAATATTACCTCTTTATCTTTTTTACTCTTCTTTATCTTCATTTTAATTTTTTTTCCTGTGATCATACTGTAGTTTTGATTCTTCTTTTTATCTTTCAAGTACTAAAGGAATATCATGTTATAATCCAGAAATAAAACAAATAAGCACCACTGTCACGTTGTTTGTATTTAGAATGTATTATCACATTTTCTAGAAATGCATATTGCCTCCTTAATGTCACAGAAAAAACAAGAATGGGTGAATGAATGAAGCTTAGAGACAAAGATAAGATGAAACTAGAAGCTACAACTGACTTAATTTAGCAAAAGAAAAACTGTTCCCATGGAAATGTACTACCAAAACGTACTATTTTTGTGAGATGAAAATACAATGGTAAATACATATTTAATTAAAAACAAAAAAACACAAGTGTCTAAAGGAGAATAATCAAAAAATCCTGTAATACCAAACATTTCTAATAAATCAAACTTTTAAAATTGTATAATTAAAGGTTGTTTCCAGTGAGTAAGATGGGATTACAGCACAAGTCTTACTGAACTCAATAGTTTTATTTCTGAGTAAGATAAATAACACAATTTTCAAACACCCCTAGGCAGTGTTTTTTTTTTTTCTGGGAAAAAGATGCCAGTACTCACTATAGGTCATCCCCATATAACTATTTATTAGCTGCTGGGGGAGAGGGCGGGTGGAAAAAGGTGCTGATACTGAGGACCAGTGAGTACCCCCAGAAAAAAGCCCTGCCTCTAGGTATAATTTACAAATACGTTATACGGAGGAATTATAATTTTGCTGTATAACAAAAATAAAGATTACTGTTAAGTATTGTGGGGTCAGTGACAACTTAAAGAATGTCCTTGAACCTTACAATGGAATTGCATGGGTATTTGGCATTCACAACTGCCAGTGCTATAATGTTACACCAGACTTTCTCACATCAGAGGAAAAACAAGTGAAATATAACGAAGATCAAGCTAAAACATCAAAGACCTTCTCCTTGGAGCTCATCCTCCTCAAATCGAGGTATGCACTGGTACGTAGTATTATAACAAGATACAGCCTGGAGTTTGGACATCAGTTGCAAACAACACAAGAAAAGGCCTGAGTTAGGGAGACCCAGAAAAAGAATGAAAACACTTCTTTCTACTCATGCCATCTCAGACCTACCTTAGAAAGCTGTACTGGACCTGATTTTTCTTTCTTTTTCTTCTTCTCTTTCTTTTTCTTTAGCTTATCTTTCTTCCTTTTCTAAAAATGTAAGATACATTCATAAGGAAGTTGTATACAATTGATGATAGCCATAGAGAAGCCATATATTTATTTTAACTATATAGTTTATTCCCTCTGACTAACTGGAGTGCTTGAGATGGCATACAACGTAAAGAAAATCTAGTAAAGTGTGTGAAAAAGAAACAGAATTAAGTATAATAATCATAAAAAATCATTAGGAATAATGCCATGTATATTAAAACAAAATACAACCGCAAAAATCCCAAATGCAACACAAAAATCCCAATGTCACAAGCTACAAGCCATGAGGGGTGGTGTGCAGAGCTGGATATCCTCAAAATGCAAGATGCAAGGGAGGCACCTGGATGTAGCGGAGGCACTTGTGTGCTCCATGAGGCATCTGGTGGGCCACTGTGTGATATAGAAGCTGTACTAGGTGGGCCTTTGGTCTGTTCCAGAGGAGGCTTTTCTTATGTTATATGTTATAACCAGGCAAAAAAGCAAAGTCTTCAGCCCCTGGTTTAGGACACACACGGACACACACACACGGACACACACACACGGACACACACACACGGACACACACAAAAAATTGGGTCCAGAAACAGTGTTGCCCGGGGGTGTACGTGTCTTCAAACGTGGTGAGCCTAATCTGCAGTCATCCTGTGCTCCCCTATGAGCCTCTTACCCAGTTGACCTATCATGACTAGAGCTATAATGGTGGGTTGGGGGTCAATTTATGTGTGTAATTTATTTCTGTGCTGTGCTTCAGTACTTGCAGAAATCTTACAAAGTTGACCTCATTTATTCATTAAGTTCCCTTTCTAATGTATTTATTGAAATTTTATATTTTATAAATTTTATACTTTATATTTAAATTTTTTTCTGGCCCTTGACACTGTGCCAAATATTTGATGCAGTCCTTTGACCAAAACATTTGGAGACCTCTGATTTATCTATTGATCTGTCTAAGTACCTACCTACAGTATTTATATACTGTTCTAGAGCAATGGGTGGGCTGAATCAAACTACATGTGCTGATGCACTGTGCAGTAACTACAATTTCTAGATTCTAACATTTCGAGGACAGTCTCAGCGTCTATGTCTCAGTAGTTGGGTGTCAGCATCACCAAGCATTGACTACAGAGGTTAGATCTGATAAAATCAGATAAGGCTGCAGTTTTCATACTACCCTAAGCTCGGCAAATGGTCCCCTGAACACCACAAACAGCTGAAGTCAGCTTAGCATCCAGGAATAATGAAGAAACCAGAATGATCCCCAAGCTACAGACCTGCTCCTACAGAAGGAGCTAAACCCAATTCAGAAAAAGCCGATATTCCAATATTCCAAAAGGCTGACAATCCAAAATTGTGGATTTTCAAATCAAAAAGTCCTTCGTTTTGTCTGCCTTTAATATCAGTTTTTTAAACTTACATTCAGATCATGCTGCCTCTTGATAGCACACCAGAATTTTAAATACTTTCCTAACATTAGTTGAGAAAAAAGGGTACGATTCACAAATTTATGACACCTAACTCTAGAACTTTATCTTCAACAGTTTCATATACTGCACAGTAGTTTAAAAAAACCTGGTGAACGAGATGGAACATGCAGCATTCCATAAAGGCAGGAATCATTGAACAGTGTTTACTAAGTCTGTAGGTTTTCAGACTTAACTGATATGGTCTGATATATCAAACATAATGTTTTCTCAGGCAATAAATGTATCTTTAGTTTAATTATTCAATAGAAATTTAATCTAACATTCAAAAGTAATAGTAGGTGAGACTTCCTTTGCTTTCTGGAATACACACAGCACAATCCTAATCCCTGGTTAGGCCAGCACAAGTCCAGGCACAAGGTTCATGCTTGCTGGGGTATGTCATAAAATACTTTGGTGCCCTGATTGGGGGGGGGGGGGTTAGGCCAGTCATGCACCAACCTCCCTACACCATTGTGAGATGCGTGTGTTGTGATGGCCTAAATTGGATAGGATTGCGCCCAGACTCCGAAACACACTGGTAGCACCTCTATAAACTCGCCAGTGGCACTCAACCTGTAATTAGGATCCCACCATTATAAACTCTTCAGTCACATCTTTAATGAGCTGAATGAACAGTAAGTCATACATTTCAAAGGTCTGGAGTTCATGAGCTCATCATCAAATCAGCTGCTCTCATATGATACTGTAGCTCATAGCAGCCATCGGGAAGTCTGAAGGGGAAAAAAATCCCGTGGGAGGTTGTCATATGTCTGCAACCTGTAAAAACTGCCAAGAGGAAGCTGAATACCAAAGTTGCTATTTGCTTGAGTGCAAATACAGTAATATTCTCACTGAATACGCTGGAAATAGTAATAAATTTACACTAGAATTCATTCTCAGAAAGATGGTTTCTCTACCACACAGCTGATAGTTCTTCCTCTACAAACACATATGGATTATATATACACACTGGTTTTCATTTGATTTTTATATCAATCTGGGTATTAGGGTTCCTTTAGGGCAGTGATTTTCAATCTTTTTCATCTCACGGCACACTTAACAAGGCACTGAAGTTGTCAAGGCACACCATCAATTGTTTTTACCATTGATAAGGTGCACCAGTCTGTTCAAGTCCCCCAATTTTTCTATTAATGAATATCAATCTCCAAATTCCCATGATACACCTGAGGACTATCTGTGGCACAGTGGTGGAAAATTGCTGCTTTAGGGAGAGAAAGGTGAGATAAATGTATGTTACATTTTTATCCATCCAAGCTGTCTTGTGTGTTCTTCAGGGGGGAAGGTGTAGTACAAATTGAATAATTAAATATTTTACCTTTTTATTGTGTTTTTCTTTTTTTCTCTTCTTGGATTTTGACTTGGGAGAATCTAATAAAATGATAAAAAGCACTCCTTACATACTGGAATAGAATTAGGGTGCAATCCTAACATAGTCAGCACAACTCATCCGTCTTCCTGTTCCCGTAGTGATGGAGGGAGGTAAGAGCATGTTTGTGCACTGGTCTAAGCCTCCTTCAGAAGTGGCACACAAGTGTCTTACGGCATTTTTATAACATCCGCAGGTCAGCACAGGACTTATGCCAGGGCTTAAGCCAGCCTAACTGGAGATTGGGATTGTATTTACAGCACAATCCAGAGTAACTATGGGAGTTCTTACGCCGACGTAAGAAAAAATTACTCTGGATAGCTCTGTGCATTTCCCATAAGCTTCTCATAGATGGCACTGTAATTACATAGACATAAGAGCTTCCATGTTACTCTGGATTGTGCTGTTAGTCACACTCATACATAATATTTAAGTACTATAAATATTTACATTTCACTTTAATTTTGTAAACGTAATAAAATGAACTACGTTATTAGTTGTTATAGTCAACTAAAACGTTTACACTTAAATTTGATCCTTACAAAGAAAATTTAAATAACATTTTTGGAAATGAGATACACAAGTGACCTGTGGGCGCAATCCAGAGTAACTATGGGAAGTCCTTGCTCAGGTGTAAGAACAATTTACTCTGGATTGCAATATGAATTTCCCATAGGTTTTCACTAGGTGGTGCAGTAACTACAGGTACACATAATGTCTCTTACGTGCTTGTGCTTACGTGGATTGTAGGGTAAGATTGTTTTTCCAGTATAGGAAAGCTACCTTTTAAACTCTCCATTTAATGATTAAGAGCACAATGTCTACTCAAAAGTAAGCCCCACTGTGTTCAGTGGGTCTTATTCCCAGGAAAGTGTTTTTGGATTGCAGCCTAAGGCATAGGATTGTGCTGTAAATGGAAGGAAAAACAGTGTCCTGAACTACAAATGCCTTCTGTAATCAATCTATATAAATAAAACTGAAAAGTCACTGACTGACTTATCAATGGCCAGCCAAATCCAATGAGCCTAGAAGTGTGAAATTTGGGGAGGCTGTTCCTTCCATGATGGAGGGAGTCACTAAGAACTGGTTTTCGGAAATTCCAATCGGAAGGAGACGAAAGGGGCACAATGTGTTTTCCTACCTATACTTTACATTGAGAATCCCTGACTGAGGGATGCTCTACCCCAACCCCTGCTTTACCTAGAAGCATGAAATTTGGGGTGTTCCTTCTGTGACTTCAAAACCCACCAAGAACTGATGTTGAGAAATTTAACCCTTAAGGGGCTGAAAAGGGGTGCAATGTGTTTTTATCCTATTCTTAACACTGAAGACTGATGAACATCCAGCCAATCTGATGTGTGATGCCTGTTGCACTGGGAGGGAGGGTTCACTTGGGGGACGTTGCGCATCAATGGGGTTGGATGCGCATGGGGGGACAATGTGCATCAATAGGCGGACAATGTGTATCAATGGGGGATGGCACATGGGAGTATTTTACTCCTGCAAAGCAGGTATGTTTCGCTAGTATACAATAAAATGCCAGATTATCACATTGCTATTTATATTCAGGGAAATTTTAAAAGTAAGGGGAGGGATTCTATGGACTAGTTGCTTTTAATAAAAGTCCCATATAGTAGATGGGCAGTTTAGGAGGGCAGATGGAGGCCTCCTCAGAATAAGGGGATATATTTTCTTATGTGCATGTTCAGATGCAGTGCTGTCCAGGCGAAGCAGGCCACACTGTCAGTGCTGTTTAATCCTGAGGTATTTACAATGTGTGTGTGACATCTTTGGCTGGTGCAGCAGCTACTGTGCCAGCAGAAGGTGATGAAAGGATTGTGCTCTCCACTGATTTCAGAGGTAGGGTAAATATGTTTAGCTGAATGCAAGTTTTGCTTAAGCATGTGGGATTTGAGCTTTAAACTTCCTGTGTGAGTTATATATACTCCTCTGCTTTCAATACCAGACCAGTTTCATGAAAGTAAGTTGACACTGAGTGTTCAGTTCACAAGTGGATTTCATCTGACACTGAATCAATTGGACAAGAGGTGTGTTTAAATGCCTAGCAATTTAGATACCTTTCTGTGTGGTTTGGGCTTCAAAGTTAACAGTCTTCAATTCACTGCTCTCAGTAAACACAACCTTCAACTACCAAAAAAAGGACAGATGTGAAATCACACCTCTGCTACTTGAAGTGCTTCTGCTTTGTGAAGAAGTGGACCTCGATGAAGAGTTTGAAGATGAGGAGGTAGAAGAACTAGATGAGGTTGTGGAAGAAATGGAGGAGGACCTGCTTCTGCTGCGTTTTCGCTTCCTCTTCTCTCTCTCTTACAGAAAAGACAATATGGATGACCAATTAGCTCTGACATTGCATACTCATTTTAGAAGTGTTCTACTACAATTTATACTGATGTGTTTAACTAAATAATAGCCAACTAATATCGTTGTATATATAAAACAGCCCATTTATATAGTTTTATAACTATATATTTATATCATAGAATCACAGAATCATAGAGTTGGAAGGGACCTAGTAGGTCATCTAGTCCAACCCCCTGCCTGCAGCAGGAATTCCCCCTAGAGCATCTCCAACAGGTGCTCATCGAGCCTCTGCTTGAAGATCCCCAGTGAGGGAGAGTCCACCACCTCCCTTGGCAATCTGTTCCACTGCCGAACCGCCCTCACAGTCAGGAATTTTTTCCGGATTTCCAGCCGGAATCTCCTCTCTTGCAGTTTGTACCCATTGGTTCTAGTTCTGCTTTCAGAAGCAGCTATGAACAAATTGGCCCCTTCCTCCCTATGACAGCCCTTCAGGTATCTGAAGAGGGCAATCATGTCTCCCCTCAGCCTCCTCTTCTCCAGGCTGAACATCCCAAGTTCCCCCAACCTTTCCTCGTAGGGCTTCCCTTCCATCCCACTGATCATTCTTGTCGCTCTCCTCTGGACTTGCTCCAGTTTGGCTGCATCCTTCTTAAAGTGAGGTGCCCAGAACTGAACACAGTACTCAAGGTGAGGTCTCACCAATGCAGAATAAAGAGGAACTAGAACTTCTCGTGACTTGGAAGCTACAGTCCTCTTAATGCAACCTAAAATGGAATTTGCCTTCTTTGCAGACACATCACACTGCTGACTCATGTTCAGCTTGTTATCCACGGCGACTCCAAGATCCCGCTCACATGTTGTGCTGCCAAGCCAAGTATCCCCCATTTTATACCTATGTTTTTGGTTTTTATTGCCTAAGTGCAGAACCTTGCACTTCTCCCTGTTGAAATTCATTCTGTTTGTTACAGCCCAGGATTCCAGTTTATCCAGATCCTCCTGGAGGTTTCTCCTGTCTTCTGATGTGTTTGCTACTCCTCCCAGTTTGGTGTCATCTGCAAATTTGATCAGGCTCCCCCGTATCCCTTCCTCCAAGTCATTGATGAAAATGTTAAAGAGAACCGGTCCCAAGACAGAGCCTTGGGGTACCCCACTAGAAACGGACCTCCAGGTTGACACAGAACCATTTACTAAAACCCTTTGAGTGCGGCCATCGAGCCAGTTGCAGATCCACCTAACAATTGCCCTGTCTAGCCCATATTTTTCCAACTTCCTAATTAAAATGTCATGTGGGACTTTGTCAAATGCTTTGCTGAAGTCAAGATAAATGACATCCACAGCATTGCCACTGTCCAGTAAGCTCGTAACCCGATCAAAAAAGGAGATCAGATTTGTCTGGCAAGATTTATTCTTGGTAAATCCATGCTGGGTTGTTTTGATCACGGAGTACTTGTCTAGATGTGCACAAATTGTGTGTTTTATGATTTGCTCTAATATCTTGCCCAGGATTGAAGTCAAACTGACTGGTCTATAATTTCCCGGGTCTTCTTTTTTCCCCTTCTTAAAAATTGGGACTACATTTGCCCTCTTCCAGTCCAGTGGCACTTCTCCACTCCTCAAGGATTTCTCAAAGATGATCGACAAAGGCTCTGCAAGGACATCTGCAAGTTCCTTAAGAACTCTAGGATGCAGCTCATCCGGTCCAAATGACTTGAATTCATTTAGGCCAGTTAAGTGGTTTCGAACCAGTTCTCTGTCAATCTTAATCTGCTCTTCTGCACCATCCATGTTTTCATTACCTCTTTGGGGATGTAAACACATCCCCGAATCAGTCAATGATCCCGCACCCCCATTTGCACAGCCCTCCTTCTGTGAATAGACGGATGCAAAGTAGGAGTTGAGCAGCTCCGCCTTCTGCTGGTTTCCAGACACCTGTTGTCCATCCTTGTCCAAGAGCAGCCCCACCCCCTCCTCTCTCCTCCTGTTCCTCTGGGCATATCTAAAGAAGCTCTTTTTGTTATCTTTGACTCCCCTGGCCAGCCTCAGCTCATACTGAGCTTTAGCATCCCTGACCCCCTCCCTACATGACCAGGCTACCTGCCTGTACTCCTCTCTGGTGATCTTTCCAGTCTTCCACTCCCTGTACTTCTCTTTCTTTAACTTCAGCTGATCCCCAAGTTGCCTGTGGAGCCAACCTGGTTTTTTCAGCATTTTCCCCCCTTTCTTTTTTATTGGAATTGTTTCTGACTGTGCTTGTAGAAGCTGCCTCTTAAGGAGCTCCCACCCATCTTGGGCCCCTTTCCCCATTAGATCATTAACCCATGGGATCCCACCTATGACTCCTCTAAGCCTGTTGAAATCAGCTTTCCTGAAATCCAACATATAAGTTTCACTCTGCACTCTTTTTATTTCCCACATTATTCTAAATTCCAGCAGCTCATGATCGCTTTCCCCTAAAGTTCCCACTATGTTGACCTGATCAACCAGTTCTTCACGATTTGTTAAGATCAGGTCAAGGATGGCCCCTCCCCTTGTCGTTTCCTCCACTTTCTGGACCATGAAGTTATCTTCCAGGCCCATCAGGAATCTACTGGAGCTTCCATGTTTGGCTGAGTTTGTCTCCCAGCAAATGTCTGGGTAGTTAAAGTCCCCCATTACTACTACCTCATATTTCCTTGCAATGCCTGCCAGTTGCTCCAAGAAGACATCGTCTACTCCTTCTCCTTGACCTGGCGGTCTATAGTAGACGCCCACCACAATGTTTTGTTTTTTATTTTCCCCCCTTACTTTTACCCAAACACACTCTACAGGGATATCCGGACCACTCTCCTGGATTTCAGAGCAAGTATATATGTTCTTGACATATAATGCTACTCCACCTCCCCTTTTGCCACTTCTGTTCCTCCGGAACAGCTGATAGCCTTCCAATTGTGTGTTCCAGTCATGGGAGTCCCACCAAGTTTCAGTTATTCCTATCAAATCAAATTTCCCTTCACTTGCTAAAAGCTCCAGCTCATCTTGTTTATTTCCCAGGCTCTGGGCATTTGTGTAAATGCAACTTAAGCCCTGGAGGTTGCAACTCAATGCATTTCCCTCCTTTTTTGTAAGGCCAGGCCCCTCTAAAGATTTTTGAGTTACAGCTGTGCCCTGGCAATTTCCATCCAGAGCATTTTCCTTATTCCTAGGTTCCCTTTGGACGTAACCCACCCCCTTCTTATTTAGTTTAAAGCCCTCCTGATAAGGTTGGCCATCTCCCGTCTGAAGACACTCTTCCCCCAACCCGTAAGATGTAGTCCATCCTTTGCTAGGAGTCCTTCCTCAAGGAAGTTCATCCTGTGATCCCAGAATCCAAATCCTTCCCGATGACACCATTTTCAAAGCCAGCTATTGACCTGAAAAATCTTGCTATCTCTCTGAGGACCTTTGCCAATTACTGGGAGGATGGATGAGAATACCACCTGGGTATCCCCCAGGTCCTTAATCTTCCTCCCCAGAGCTTCATAATCCCCAACTATCTTTTGGAAAGTTTCCCGAGCTGTATCGTTTGTTCCTACGTGGATGAGTAAGAACGGGTGACGATCAGCAGGTGTGATCATCCTCGGTAGCCTCTCCGTGATATCCCGTATCCTAGCACCAGGGACGCAGCACACCTCACGGGAAAACGGGTCTGGTCGGCAGACAGCTTCCATGCCCCTCAGGAGAGAATCTCCAATCACCACCACCCTCCTCCGTGTTCTCCTTCTGTGTCTAGCTTCCCCCACACTAACTGGTTGTGGCTGCTGTCTATGAGGGGGATCTGTAGGCATGCCAGTATGGGCAATGCCAGGATCCGGTGTAGGTGTGCTAGCAAGAGGAACTTCTGCCAGCATGGTGGAATCTGAGAGACTCTGGAAACGGTTGTATAGCTCCAGTGGTTCTCGACTGCTCCTGCCCTTTTTTCTCCTGACTGTCACGTGTCTCCACGAAGAGACATCGTTGCTGGGGTCCCCACTGGTGTCATCTCTCTGGAGAAGTTCCGTGTGTGTTGTATCAAGGAACTCCTCAGATGCCTTAATTTGACGAAGGGTGGAAACTTCACCCTCCAATGCTGCCACCTTCTCCTCCAACAGTGCAACCAGTTTGCACTTGCAGCATCGATAATCCCCGGGGTCCTTGGGCAAGAAGACAAACATGGCACACGTGGTGCATGTCACGACAACTGCGCCCTTCCCTTCCATCTCCTGTCAACTTCACAAGTCCTCCTTGCTCACAGGCTCCGGTCCACAGGATCGCGCCTCAGGCCCTAATAAAGCCCTACAAAGCTCCTCCCACCAGGCAACCAGCCAATGAACACCAAGCAGCAATTAAGCACTCAGCTAAGCAGTCCCCTCCTCCACTCACCTGGGACTCTGTATCAATAGTTGGCTGTGAGTGGCGCAAGTGGTTAAGACAGTGTGTCTGTTAACCAGCAGGCCAGGGTTCAAGACCCAGGCCGGCCCCACAAGACAGGTGAGCTCCTGTCCTTAGCCCAGCTCTGCGATGCCGGCTGGATCCAATTGTATTGGCTCTGCCTTTCCATTGGACTAATTCAGTGGCGTGGAGAGGGGGGATTACAGCCTATCCTTGGGTAATGGCCTATCCTCCATAACAATCTAACGCAGGCTTTCGTGCTTCACATGCAGCGCCGAGCATGATAACATAGTCTTTCAAGCCTGACAGAGGCCTGCTTTTTTGTAGAACTATGGATGCAAATATTTACATCAGTAGCAATCCCCACAGTTCTTTCTTTATTAGCTACCCTGAACAATGAAAAGGTGGTAGCCTGCATTTCAAGCATCCAAAATTCTGCTTGTACACAGCAGTAAGAAATTTTGGTCCCTACAGAAGATATTGTGATAGATTCAATGTCTACTTGTACCTCTGACTTTAGTCTTCTCTGGAGATGTTGCACAGAGTGTTCCACCTTTCTCTTCATTCATGTTATCCATATCTATAAACAACACAAACATGTTACCAACTTTTTTTTGAGGTGGGACCGGCTGAGTCAAATATCTATTCATTCTAGCATAAATGAATAGAGCTATTCATTCATTTATCACAATAACCCATCAACTTTCTCAGGGAAGCCCAGAGGCAGAACAGAAGGTGTGTCCCTGTACATGCAGGGATTCCATTCCAGGACCCTCCCCCTGCCCCTTGCAGTTAAGTGAAACTGTGGATACAGGGTAACAACTCCCCCTCACCCTCCAGAACTGAGGGGACCTTTGCTCCCAATCATCTCCAGAAGGTCCACTGAGCCCAACATGGTGTAGATGGACATCTGCAGCCTCTGCTGGGTTCAGACTGACCCTTAAAGGTTAAAAAAACATACAGTTTCTCTGTGAAAGACATGAAAAATCACTTTCAGTTTCATGGACACACAGGAAGCAATTTTTTTTACCTCCGGGGCCAGAGGTCTCCCCAGAGGTGAGGGGAGCTCTGCTATACTTCTCTCTCAATATAGTTTCGCTGCAACTAGCGCTCTGAGGCATGATGCTGTTGAAGGCACTACAAAGGGGAAACTTACTGGGTACTCCAGATAAAGCATATTCAGAAAAACACAAATGCTCTTTGTGCTCCAAAATTACAAGCAGGTGAAACAAACGATACAAGCCAGAGGACTAAACACAAACTGTAAAGCAAGTTGGGCAAAAGTAAATAGTTGTTGAGAACTGGCTCTCCTCACTCCAGCAATGTCAGTTATAGAGGCGGTGTTCTTTTGCATTTTAGATTTTGAGCCCTTTCTGGATAGGGAATCATTATCCATTAATTTTTTTTACTTCCTTTGTTAACCGCTTTGTGAACTTTTTAATTAAAAAGTGGTATATAAATACTGTAGATAGATGTAGATATCTAAAGAAGCTTTCAACACCATTGATCATGGTGTTCTTCTGGGCCATTTAGCTAGGTTGAGGGCACCATGCTGCAGTGGTTCTGCTGCTACTTGGCTGATAGGTTTCAGATGGCGGTGCTGAGGGAGGCCTGTTAGGCACCCTGAATTTTGAGGTGTGGGGTGCCACAGGGTTCCATTCTATTCCCCATGTTATTTAACATTTACAAGTGTGTGGCCCCTCCCGCTTATCTGCCAGGTTAGGAACTGGAGCTGTGATGAAAAGAGAAAAAGGTTGAAAAGTGGGACCCAGTTTTTTAGATTTACAAATGTTGCTTTGTTAGTTAGAAAATTACAAATGTCCTTTTTATCTTGCAAATTCCTGTTGTCACAAAAAGACTTCTGCAAATAGATTCACATTAACTCCTTCAGAATTGGGAACAAACCAGGAGCTAAAGTGGCTGTGCATGCTCTCTCTCAATCACACACCTGTGCCAAAACTCTCCTAATCACCACGTCATCAGCAAATCAACATGGGGGGAAGGCAATTTTAGCCATTAAAACAGCAGACAGAGGTTAAAAGAGTAGAACATCCATTGAATGAAAGACTTGTGGGTATAATTGAAAGAGTGGATTGTCAGAAAATGAACCATCAGAAAACAGGGGATGACTGTATATGAAATTGCTGGGAGAGGTAATTCAGAGATTTGGAGTAGGATGCCTCCAGTATGATGATGACACCCAGCTTTATCTCTCTTTTCCACCACGGTTCAAAGTGGCTCTTGACACCACCTGTATTATTCATTACAACTCACTGGACTTCAAAAAACAAATTCACACACATCAATCAGTCCACAAGCCCCAAAAAGATGCCAAACTACTACCTCTCTCTCTCACCTCAGGCAGACTTGTCGTCCAAATATCATTTTATCAAGATGTAAGCTCTGGTGTCAAGTCTCCAGACTGTTCTCCAGAGTGCTATGTCAGCCTGTTAATCACATGTAAGGAGTACTGCAGCACCTGAAAGGCACAAAAAGAATAACTGCAACATTCAAGTTTTATGGCACAAAATCTGCATCATCAGCAATAACTTCCATTAGCATATACATCATGAGCACAGAGCAAGTGTCAGCTCTAAAACTGAAAGTCCATGTGGGAAGTGTCTGTAGCACTTCTTTGAAAAGCTTAAAGAATATAGTGGAAGCATTTTAGCCATTTACAACAGCACCAATCCATGTAACTTCATGTCATGTGTAAGTCTTTGAGAAAGAAAATATTTCTTTACCCAGTGTGTAGTTGGTCTGTGGTACTCCCTGCCAAGGGATACGGTGATAGAATCTAACATCAGTACCTTTAAGAAGGGATTGGACAAATTCCTAGAGAAAAGGACCATCACAGGTTACAAACCATGAGGGGTGTATGTGTACATAGACAGATGTGAATGTGGACAACCTCAAAATGCCAGAGGCAAGGGGGGCAACCTGGTGTAGGTGTCATATATATGCATCTTAGGGGCATGTTAGAATATGCATCTTGGGGCAACCTAAGATGGTGGTCTTCAAAGTGTCCTTTTCCTTGTGAGCAGACAGCCTATAGCTTCCTTGGAATTGATAAATTATATGTAATAAATTGTATATGTAATAATTTTAAATGTAAGATTCAGTAATACAGTGTTTAAATTAAGCACATGAAAGCAACATACACAAGGGTTTTGAGCTTTTATTTTGTTATGTTCTACACTTTTCTTGGGTGACCTACGTTTTGAGGGGGGCTAATTACTATGTGTTTTATTGATTTAACAACAAGTAATATAGTGTTTACATTAGCAGCCTTTGTGGCCTTAAGTAAGTTAACCGCCTTTGGTGCCCTTTGGGGAGAAAGGTGGAATACAAATCTAATAAATGAATGTGTGTGTGTGTACATATATAATGTGTGTGTGTACATATATATATACACACACATATACACATTATATATATAAATATACGCACACTACACACACACACACACACACACACACACATATATATATATATATATATATACATATATATACATACACACACACCCCTAAATAAATAAATAAATGTAAGGAGGATCCATGCTCCAAGGGAAAAGGAGGACAGTGAAGGAGAGAAGGCAAGGCTCATAGAGAGGACATGTCCTGGGCAAGGGGGCCATGCGGTCCCCCTGAAGCTCCAGCAGTGGTACAGGGAGTAGCCCAGTGGTGGCGCGGGGTCCCCGAGGGGTGCTGGTGGTGCTTGAGGGTGTCCAGTGGAGGACCCCAGACACTGCGAGTCCCTGAGAGGCGGGGGTGACCTACAAGGGGCGCCAGTGCTGGGGCTGCGGAGGCTCCCAGCAGGAGGCGAGTTTCCTCCCAGTCCCTCCCAGGCTGCGTCCTCCGCCCCTCCAGCTACTCCACCGCCACTCACGAAAACGAACCCGACACCTCCAGAGCAGGCCCCGGAAGGGCGCAGGGCAGGTCCCGTAGGCTGCGGGCGCCACGAAGGCCGGAGGAGCTCACCGGCGACCGAGCTCCAGGCGCCCGGGAAACCGGAACCACAACGCCGCCTGCCAGGACAGGCCCCGAGAAGACATCCGGGAAGTGGCGGGAGGAGAAGCTGCTCGGGGTCGGCGCCTCCCACCGTCTCCGTCCTGGGCCTCTTGATAAAGCCGGAGGCCCCGAACCGAGACACTGAATGGGGGGAACGACCACAGAAAGCACCCAGGCCTCAGGGCCCAAGCCTCTGCCTGCCTACTCAGAAGTAAGTCCCCTTATGGTCAATGGGGCTTACTCCCAAGAAAGTGTGCAGACTCAGGGCCCAAGCCTGTGCCTGCCTACTCAGAAGTAAGTCCCCTTATGGTCAATGGGGCTTACTCCCAAGAAAGTGTGCAGACTCAGGGCCCAAGCCTGTGCCTGCCTACTCAGAAGTAAGTCTCCTTATGGTCAATGGGGCTTACTCCCAGGAAAGTGTGCAGACTTGGCCCAAGCTTCTGCCTGCCTGCTCAGAAGTAAGTTCCCTTATGGTCAATGGGGCTTACTCCCAGGAATGTGTGCAGCCTCAGAGCCCAGTCCTCTGCCTGTCTACTCAGAAGTAAGTCCCCTTGTAGTCAATGGGTCTACGCCCAGGAAAGTGTGGAGCGGAGAGGCTAGCAGCCTCAGAGCTCAAGCCTTTCTAACAACTCCCAGAGGAAACCAGGACAGAATTTCAAACAGAGTGATAAACTGGGACAATCTCATTTGAACTGGGTCATATGGTAATCCTGCAAAGGATGCCATGGCCAGTGGCCCACTCTGCAGGAGAGCCCCCAGTGAAAACGTTTGGGAACCACTGGAGCAGAAGATAAAAATAGCAGATGCTGAACCATGTGGAGGGTGGTGGTTTACCTAAAGTAAAAGGTAAAATAATTAGCAAGTTGTACAGCTCGGCAGAAATGTTTAGCCTAGAATTGCTTTTCAAGGCAGGGTAAGAAAGAAAAGACATAATGAATCATCTGGTGATATGCCAGGGATGTTTGTACCTGCATGCCCAGCTACATCCATACCTCTGTTTCTCTGCCTCATTACTTTATTTCAGGTGATGGGAAAACCCATCCTACCCACACATCCCCAAGTGTATCTAGCTGTTTATGTCTTGGCAAAGAGTTTTGTAATGGTGCGTACATAGAGATATATATGCCTCTCAAAGCAGCTTTGTCCATGTCCTGTAGCAACTGAAGTACATAGAATATGGGAAGAAGGAAAGAGGTGCTTTGCAGTCTTCAATAAAATGAAGCATTGGTGGAGATAGATGGTCACACACAACCCAGAAAGGCCATTAGGATTGCATTTCCGTCAGTTTCTGATACTTTTTCATAAGCTCTGGGATTGAAGCTAAATACTGTATAGCAGATGTAGGGAAGGACTGAAGCCTCTTACTTGTCCTGAGACATTTCTCCATGGAGTGTTCAGGCCAGGAAGACCATGCTTTATTCACTCTTTACAAGACAGTTCACACAACATCAGTATCCACAGTCACTAACAGGGCCAAACACTCAAATGAAAACTAATGATGCAGTAGGACATCTGATGTGTTGACTCTTAGTACTACTGTTCCATTTTACTTTTATTAGGAGATACTGTATACACCCACATAGTAGATGACAAAAAACATGATTGGTAGTGGAGGCTGTGTATTGTCCAAGCAGTGTCCTTTACTAATTTGGGAGCAAGTCAGGGAGAGAGCCAAGACCTTTTAGCACTTGTTGTTTTCAAATACTGTGTAGTTGGCCAATCAAAAACACACATCAAGTAAATTGACAGTGGAAATCATCTATGAACCATAAGGAAGCTAGAAAACTTAAGAACATGCACAGTTAGCCCAGAATGATGTGTTTTCTCTTTCACAGCACATGTATATCATAGTGCAAATTCAGACTTTACACAGCAGATTACCTTTCCCTACGTTCACACTAGAGACAGCAGACATTCATCTTTAAAACAGTGAGCTGTCTTTTGGCACACTTTTCCTGGTCTCTCTACCATCATTTGAAGACATGCTTCTCACCTTCACATTTCCTGCTGTTTAACACTACAAACACCAATTATACAGAGGCAACCTCTGCAAAAGGCCAGCTGATCTAATACAGAACAGCGCAAGCATTAACATCGACAAACCAATGAAGGTGAACCGTTCAAGTATTTTCAAGTATTCATCAACTTTCAAACAACTTTTTCTTTGGAGATTTTCTTTCAGTATTGGTAGATCTTGCTTCTCAACTATATTTTCAATAGGTGTGTTTTTATTTCTGAAGGTACTGTTCTAGGAGAATAGGAACAATTGTGGAAATGCAGCTGAAACTTTGCCCCTTCAGAGCTGTGGGAGTGCCAGCCACAGCTCTGCAGGAACCAGTGTCTGACACTGCCCAGATAAAATTGTGTTAGTTTCATGATGGATAACTTTTTTTTGCCAAGAATAATTGTTACTACTGCAGCAAAAGCAAAAAAATAAACATAGCTCTCTGCATCTTCTGGGAGGAGTTTTGTGTGTTCTTAACCTTCCCTTGTTCCCCTTAAAAATCATTAATTTCAGGATAGTTTAATGATTCAGTGTTATTTATACTTTGAAATAATGTAATTCAGAACTCAATTTTTAAATTTTTATTGAACACAAAAACAAAAGCAATAAATACATCAAAGCTATTTAAAACTGTCACAACTTACTGCAGTTTTAGGATTTGTTTTAAATGGGATCAGCTGTATTTTCCCATCCTCAGCATATACTGTAGGTAAATGTTTTAATCCTATGAGTGAAAGGATTTACAAACTCCCTGCAGTAGTAATTCTACTAAAGAATTAAAAATAGCTTAATTAATGTCACATTTTTAATATTACAAATGTGAGACCTCTAGTAAATAAGATGTCATTTTTATAAAAACTTAAAAAACAAGGCAGTGGTATAAAAGCAGTAGGATTGCTTGATTCCCAACCTAGAAAAAAGAAGTCACTTTTAGAGCTCGGAAATCACTAAGAATATGCATTCACTCTTGACTGCCTGTGGGGAGCAGTCAAGGAACAGAGGACAGAAGAATTATTAAAGCACAGAGCTGAAAGTTAACACTACACGTTACTCTCTCTGGGTGGTGGTGTAAAATGGGTGGAGCAGTCAATCTTGGAGGGAGTCTAACCGCAGCATGCAAAGGGTCCCTCCCAGTGGTGGGATTCAAATAAATTAACAACAGGTTCTATGTCCCATTAGTAAGCGGTTCTCAGAACCAGGCGCTCTTTAGCAAAGGGTTCTATTAGAACCAGTGAGAACCCCCTGAAGCCCACCACTGGTCCCTCCTCTTCAGAGCCATTCCAGGCAGAGACAGCAAAATGGAGCCAAATGGGAGGGACCCCTTGCACGCCATGGTGTTGCTCCCTTCAAGACTGACTGCTCCACCCCACTCTAGCAATATCACTGCTTCTTGCCTCTTAAATGACTGGCAGATTATTCAAAGTGTTAAAGCCCTGAAAATGTATCAGAATCTTCCTTGTATTTTTACCATGACCGAAACATACAAAAGTTTGTTTTTAATAAAACTAGTAGCAAAATCAGTGCTTTTAAGGTGACAGTTCTGTTTAGGCATAGATGAACATTTACATCAAAGTTACAGTAATATGAAAATTTTTGACAGACAACACAGAAAACACCACTCCAGTAACACAGGACTCCTGCATGCTCAAAAAGACTTCACTACATCAGTGTAGTAAATTCTAATGTCTTTATAATGCAAATATCAGCAGAAAACAAAGCAAGATACAGTCACATTCCAGAATCTCTCAGCTGCTCATGTTTCTCTGCTCTTAATGGGTCTTAGCAGATACTGACAGCTCTCCCCAATAAGCACAAGGGAAGCTACCTGAGCAGACAACAAACTGCAGCAGGGATTAAACATTAAAATTTCCTCTATACTATATGTATTACAACTAATTAAAGGGTTAAAAGCACACATTCGCACACTCTTCTCATTAGACTTACTCTTAATATTGCAGAAGAGAAATAAGCCTACTGCCTTCATTCTAGTTCCACATACCTTTAATAGAAATGTGTTCTTTTTGTGTATAGATTTGTCAAACCCCCTAACATTGCACCCAATCTATAAAGAAATAGTGAGGAACAAATTTTTGTAAAGTGCTTTTCTGTGTTGTGTGCTAAAACCTGAGTGCAGAACTTGTCCATGTCATTCATACAACTTAAAAGTTGTGAACACTTGTACCCCTGAAGAAGTTGTGGGAACAGCTCTTAGTGCTCACATTCATTCTGATGTATGCCACAAGCATACTTTATTGGGATTCAAAATGTGGATGGGAGCTTCAAAGCCCCAGAGGATGGAAACGCATAATTAAAAGGCATTGTCTCATTTGGTCCTCAGCAGTGACAGCGAGAGACTTGGAAGTCAACCCCCCTGCCATGAAACAGGTAGCCCAATCATATTGAAATTTTCCTGTGCTGATTAGATAGGCCAGCATGGCTTCTACTGAACCTCAGAGGAATTTTACAGATATTTGTCTCCTTGCCCCAGGCATGGCAAGGGGTCTACTCAGACCTGTACCTGATAAAACCATGGAGTAAGTCCAACTAGATTGGTGTTAGTGGATGTTGCCTCGGAAGAGGGACAGGATACAGTGCTTCCACCTCTGCTGCTTTCCTCTTTGGGTGTGGAGGTCAGCACTGGTGCCAAAAGTACGGTGCAGGCCTTTTCATGGACATCACTAAGTTTGGTGGTGGAACAAAGCACTTTACTGCACTCTTCCAATAGCCTGCAGAAGCACAGCACATACTTCACAGGCCCAGGAAGAGCTTATGATTGTGTTCCAAGTCTGATGTGCCTTTTATGTATGACTCTTTTATGTAAGACTCTTAAGAGTCCCTTGGACTGCAAGGAGATCAAATCAGTCAATCCTCCAGGAAATCAACCCTGACCGGAAGGACAGATAATGAAGCTGAAGCTCAATTATTTTGGCCACATCATAAGGGAGATTCCTTAGGAAAGATCCCAATATGGGAGAAAATTGAAGGCAAAATGAGGAGGGTATGGCAGAGGATGACTTGGTAAGATAGTGTCTCCAAAGCAATAAACGTGAATTTTGACTGACTTTGGAAACTAGTGGAGGATAGGGTAGCCTTGCGTGCTGAAGTCCATGGAATCACGTAGAGAGGGACAGAGTGACTAAACACAGAAGAAAAATTACTTGCTGAACAGCATGCCAAAATCCTGCTTGTGTTTTGCAAAATTTAAAGGGTCCATTGCACTTAAAAACTGATAAACCATCTGAAAACCCCACTTGTTATCTTCATTGAGCCTACAATCCATATACCCACATCCATGCTACATAAACCTCATTGTAGCTGCTTAGTTCTGTTTCATTCAATGCCATGTGTCATGTTTCATTCAATGTCATGAACAGAACAATTGTGGAGACATATATCCATGGACACATATCTTTTGTGAGATACAATTGATATTAAATCATTATTTGGAACGGGAGTGTCAACATATTGCTACACAATCTACCTATTTGAAGTACCACCAGTATTAACTGGCCATGAGATCATGGACAGTTACTTCTGAATTGGATGTGGTCACACTGAAATCATGCCAAGATTGGGGCCATGTCATTGGGGCCTACTCTTGTGAATTCTTTCACATTCACAAGAAGCTGATTTTTTTAAAAAGCTACTGAGAAGGCAGTTGTGTGCACTGACTTGAAATTAATCCCCATTAAATGTGGCACTTCTGATTAAATATGCATGGAATCAGCCTTTTTATTACATTGACATGCTTTCATTTTCATGCACTTTGTGAAACGCATGAACAGTCCCTAGTGATTAGCACCTTTTGCATTGCTTCTAAGTGAGTAGAACCTACAGGCCTGCCTGCAGGTTTCAAAAGATTTTGCATCACCTGAAAACATGGCTCATGATCATAGTTCAAGAATGTCTAAGCATGTACTGAAAATTTTGAGGGCACCAATGAAAAAATCATCTTGTTAGGACATAAAGTTTCCTTAATGCAACCTTGGAAAAATACCAAAGTGAATAAAAATAGGTCAGATGAATAAAGTCCAGCTTTTCAAATCACCTGAAATAACTTAGTACAGGTAACGTTCTCAAACTGTAAGCAGTTATCTTCCATGTTCTTCTCATAATTCCTCAAGATCAGTTAAATCCACCACTACTTTTAAGAAGATTGTATCATCTTTGATATAAGTATTTTTAGTATTCTCCAGGACACTGTGTGAGACAAACCGAGGACACCCACTGGCAATATTCATCTCTCCTTCAGGCCTTTTGAAACTGCTGCTGTGGGGGTCTGCTTTAAAGGTTTCAATGATGTGGTTTTTCTTTCCACTTTGGTCCAGAAGCATAAGTGTAACCTTTTGCTTGAAAGGCCATGGCAACAATGAATCAAACTCCCCTCTCATCACTACAAAGTATAATGAAACAAAAGTTCCTTTTCCTGAACCATCTCCATTCAGATATGCTCTGGCACATAACCTGTACCCACAGCGGCTGGTGTAAAATGGCTGGCTGAATATAGATACAGTGCGGCCTTCCACAGACTCTTTTTTCTTCATTCTATATTCGGTGATTTTCCATATTAGTTTCCCATTGTAACTTGTCCCCTCCAAAAGCTTAAACCGTTCTTCATTTTTATTAAGTAGTGTCCTGTGGTTACCAAGGTGGACATCATGTTGATTGGATAAGTCTTCTAGAACAACTTGAAGAGAACAAGATAAAACATCAGGGATACAGCATGTGCGTTTTTCAGAGCTGCATACAGACTTGTGAAAATGACATATGCTCTATTTACATGTGAAAATAATTAACTCCTACATTATTTATACTGGCCAAGGATATGCTAGAGTCACGGTCTGAAGCCTTTGCATGTCCCATGCCCCCAACATGCGCTGCAAATAAGACATAATGGGAAGCTGCTTTGTGACTCATCGAGAGCAATGTGAGTTTTTGATTCGAGTCCAGACCTTTAAAAAAATTGAATCAAATAATGGCAGCAGCAAAAAAAAGCAAGCACACACACAAACTAGAGTAAAACATACAGAAGTCTTTTTCCCAAGTCACTGTTATATGTTACAGTTATTTCTATAAGAAGCTCTTAAGCTTATCTTTTTCCCCAAGTCTTTTTTTCTCAGGAATCACTGGATGTTTACAATTTACAATTCGCCAGTTTCTGAGTAGCCACAAACAGGAAAGAAAAAATAAAAGCTACTGAAAAATTCCAAGTTTTGAATCATCATGAAATTTAAAGTAAAGTTAGTATTTACAGAAAAATATACAAAAGGGCCACCTCACAATAGCATGTGCTCTGGTAATGGTAGTGAAGGCCACTGACTGGCAAGGGATCAGAATCTCTTTACAAATTAATGTCTTTTTGATCTAAAAGTTAAATGATTCAACACAGCAGATGATAGATTTCCCCATGACCTGGAAATAGAAGTTGGAAACATCAGAAAACTGTAGGAAAAAGTACCTAAACGCTGATCAAATGATTCCAGGAAAGCTACTTTTTGTTTTATGGCATCAATGGTCTCCAGCAATGGTCTCAAGTCAAATTTATTCTGGTGCTGATTTGCCATTTGCACTAGCTGTCTCACTTGCGTTTCCAGGCAGGCAGATTTATCAACATGAATTGCCAGAGTCTTCAGGTTACACAACCCAAGGATAGAGGGTCGGGAAGGGGGAAAAACAAGCAAACTTTTAATAAAATTAAAGACAGGACCATTTATTAAACCTGAATTCAAAAAGAATAAAATTAAGCTGTGTCCTCCTTGCCTCCTCACAGAAAAATCAACTGCCATGCAAGGAGAAGCAAAAACCAGCAAGACAGTTCCAGTTGCAACCTCCATCTCCATCTGCTGGTACTGGTGCTGAACTGTGTCCCTCTTCCCCCCCATCCCCACTTCATAAAGAAACACCAAGGCAGTAAAGGCTTGATCTTACCTGAGTGCTTGTGAGCAAGTTGCTATTTTTACCAAACAGTTGGGTAAATTGCCTGAATTCTTTTTCACATCTTTTAACTGATTCTGCTAGTTGCTGAATTTTTATTTCTTTATGTTCTAGGTTCTTATACAGGTCAGAGATCTACAAAATGAAAGATGAAAAGTGTGAACTCAAGCCCCATATTAAGTACAAAAAAATCTGAACCATGGCAATAGTATGAGAAAAAGATCAGAAGGATGTATTCCTGTGGATACGCCCTAACCACAACTAGCTTATTATAAATTGCTTGCAATTCAGGTCACTCATAAATCAAGGTGCCACTATAACAGAACATTTAGGTTGAGGAATAAGATATCAAGGGCCATTAAAGGAGGTACCTTGTGGAGTTTACCCCACAACAGTTCCCAAATAACTATGTTTTTAATTATATAAAGTATTTTATTTATATAATAAACAAAAAGTATAAAAAGCTTGGTCAGAGTATCACATGGGTCTTTATACTTTATTCCTCCCATTGTTGCTTTGATGTAGGTTTTGTTACAGGCTAACCTGCTGGTACTATGTTAAGCTACCTCCATTTGCCACAGACCAAAGGCCACCGTATTGAGTAAGTTCTCAATATTGGTAAAACCTCCCAATTCTTTTGCCATGGTCCAAAATGTAGAACCTGTTCTTCCTTGTTTTTTTTTAATTCCTCCAGCTTCTCTTCTCTTCTTCTACCTTCCCAATACTGTTGTACTTTTTCAATCCCATATCTCCCTGGGTAAACCACATATTCTTCCTCTAATCTTTGTGCCATTACATGCCCCTTTTTTTGAAGGATTTTCTGTCTCTTGTTCTGCCTTTTCTCTATATAAAAGCAGGCCTCCGTCAGTCTTGGAAGACTATGGTATCGTGCTCTGCGCTGCATACTAAGCACGAAAGCCTGGGTTGGAATACTATGGAGGATAGGCTGTTACCCAAGCAGCAAATCCCCCCTCTCCACACTACTGAATTAGTCCAATGGAAAGGCAGAGCCAATATGATTGGATCCAGCTGGCATCGCAGAGCTGGGCTAAGGACAGGAGCTCACCCTGTCTTGTGGGGCCAACCCGGGTCTCAAAACCTGGCCTGCTGGTTAACAGGCACAGCGTCTTAGCCACTTACGCCACCCACAGCCTATATAGAGGTTTCTCTATATAGAAACCACTATATAGCCTCTATAAAGAAATCAAATATATAAGAAAAAATTGACCAGTTTTATTTTCATTCAACCACAGTATGAAAGCTCACTCCCTGCAATGGCCCCTCTGAATGATTCAGAGATAGCCTTTTTGCCTCCTCTATTTTGATTTTGGGGGCACACTGAGTAGAACTGGGCTCTTAATTTGTTGCTCCATTCACCTTCGATATAGGCTATATAGTGGTTTCTACTGAAAAGGAGCCAAATATTACAGAAATGTAGGCTGCAATCCTAATCTCCAGTTAAGCCAGCCTAACCCCCTACATAAATCCTGGGGGTGTCACCAAAGTGCTGTAAGACATTTATGCGCCGCCACTCCTAGAGAAGGGTTAGGCCAGTGCACAAAGGGTTAGGCCAGTGCCAGTGCATCGCCAAAGGAATGGGAAGACCTATGAGTTAAGGTTGAACTCATAGTAAGGTTAGCAGGCCTCCGTCAGTCTTGAAAGACTATGGTATCGTGCTCGGCGCTGCATACGCTGCATGCGAAGCATGAAAGCCTGGGTTAGATTGTTATGGAGGATAGGCTGTTACCCAAGCAGCAAATCTCCCCTCTCCACGCCACTGAATTAGTCCAATGGAAAGGCAGAGCCAATACAATTGGATCCAGCTGGCGTCGCAAAGCTGGGCTAAGGACAGGAGCTCACCCTGTCTTGTGGGGCCGACCCGGGTCTTGAACCCTGGCCTGCTGGTTAACAGGCACAGCATCTTAACCACTTGCGCCACCCACAGCCATAGTAAGGTTAAAAGCATAGTTATTCATTGCTACTTGCTCTGGTTTTATAGAAAGGCTGGTATTGTCCAAATATCCAAATTCCCCTGCCAACAAAGGAAGGGAAAGAGAGAAACTGAGATAGGAGAGATCTGAGGCACAGAAAAGATTTTTAAAAGGTTTAAAGAGATTCTGCAGTCACAGTGCAATCCTAATTTCTGGTATGGTTGGCACAAGTCCTATGCTGGCCTGGGGATGTCGCAAAAGTTCTGTTAGGCATTTCTATAGCACTCCTGAGGGGGGAAGGGTTAGGCCAATGAACAGACATGTGCCAGCCTCCCCATGCCACTGTTGGAACAGGAAGATGGGTGAGTTGCACCGGCCTAAATTGGTTAGGATTGTTCACTCAAAGACTGATAAAATATTGTACATATAGTTTGTAAAGTATTTAATGGTTATATTCATATGTGCAAATCTCCACCACATTCTATAGGAACACTTTGACATATAGGAACACTTTAAAAATGCATTTTTAAATGGTTAGAAAATACCTATTCCTTAATAACCCCAGCAGAAATAACTAATGTTTTTAGTCTTTGCATGACCTCAGCCCAAGAACAGTAAATCTCACAAATTGCTGGAATTTTGACTGCAATAGTCAAATGGCCTAGAACCTTTACAGCAGTTACTGCCTTGCTCACTTTTACAGCTGTTATCTAGGTCCCAAACTGTGAATGGAATGAAACAAATGCTTGCTACATTAAAATGGCTTCATATTCTGTTTGGATGGGGTTTAATTACAGTTCAATCCCCTCTCCAAAATCATGCAAGAAACAACTGGTCTCTTGCTTTCACAACTGGTTTACCGATTAAACTTGACTTAAATGTTTGCATTACAAGCAGTCACTCTTTTCAGTTGCTGCACATGATAAGCTCAAAAAACCTAGAGGTCAGCATAAGACATCCAGAACCTCAAGTAAGAGACAGCAATATGACCATTCTGCAGTGGTGTATAGTCCCTGCAGGTCACTATGGCTGGAGCCATGGGCACCATTGTGAGGAGTGCCAATGCACCCACCACTCCTGTGGTTTCCCACCTGGAGAAGTCCAGGAAGCACTCAGGTGTCCCCTGAAGCCAGTCATTCTCTGCTGCCTGGCTGACTGTGGAGGGTGCTTGTGCCCTGGCTGGGACATGCATGCGCTGTCCACAGCCAGCTGGGAGCAACAGATTGTTAGTGAGGGGGATTCGCTGCACTGTGCATGTGCCTCCATGGAACATGCACATCATGATATAATGGCACCACAGG
Source organism: Cryptoblepharus egeriae (assembly GCA_030015325.1). Lineage (NCBI taxonomy): Eukaryota > Metazoa > Chordata > Lepidosauria > Squamata > Scincidae > Cryptoblepharus > Cryptoblepharus egeriae. The sequence goes on from JAREYC010000001.1 coordinate 218,598,058, forward strand.
GTGCACCACAGGGTCATGACATCATGGCATGCCATGGGCACAGATTGCGCTCAGTACACCTCTGGCGTTCTGCAATTACTCCTCTTCCTAACTGTCCAAGTTCTATCAACTGATAGCAGGAAGGAAACTGACACTCGACAATCAACAATATTTATATTACCGGTATATACCACTTTACAACAAAAAGTTCATGAAGCAGTTTACAGATAAAATTAAATAACTAGTGGCTAACAGTAAATGTTACAAGTGCTTGAAGAGAAGAGTGGAAAAGCAGCAATCAAACTGACAACCAACTTCTCACTTTCCTCTTCAAAAAATAGGAAACCACCAAGCCACTGAAAATTCTCTGTGTTCTCCCTGCCTACAGTCTATATATTGAGAAGTTCTCAGTATTGTATAAGAACACTGTCAACTTCATTGAAAAGAACACATCAGCAATAGTAAAACGAGACAGCTTTCTCTCCTCCATCCTGGACTTGATGGTTAGCTGAAAGTACAGGTAATCCTGGCTGCCCTATTACTCTGGGGCTATGAGACAAGGTGCCAACCTGCAATCAGAAGAAATTGCCATGATGCCCCTTCAGAAACTGCTAATAACAACAGCAATCTTGCAGCCACTATTGGCATGATTATGTACTACCCTTTCTTTTAAAGGGAAGAAGGGGCAGCCCTCAGACTGGTGCAGTTCCTTGAAGAAAGCCAGCACTTCTAGAACTTAATTTTTTTTAATATTGGTGGGAGGCTAAGAGAGCATTTGTCCACATTGGCCCCCTCCCTGGCATGCCAGTGGCTGAAAGAAGGATGTACACTCATTTAATTTCTAACATGCATTTTAAGGTTTCATATTTTTACGGCGAAGACTGTAAAATTTGATTTACCAGAGACTGCTGCAGAAGAGATTATTTTGAACACCATAGGAAGTCTATCAAACTATATTTATAGAAACTACTGTCCGTCTCATCTTTAAAATATAGGTAGTCATAATACTGTACCTGATCTTCCAGCTGAGAGTTCTTTTCTAAGACTTGCAGCATATGTTCTCTCAAGGAGACAGTCTCATGTTCTGCAAGCTTTCCTCTTTTAATCTAGAGAGAAAATATAAGTAAACTCAAAAGCAAGCTCAATGTATTATAAACATACAGCAAGTTCTCACAAAGTTGTCAACACTTTTTTGGGAACTGTAACTTTAAGAGAAACTACTTATCATGAAACAATTTTACCATAGGCTAACTGATATGTAAACAAGAGTTAAGTTCCTACAGGATATCTGTGATCAGAAAGAACATTACCAAACTTCAAAATAAAGCTCACACTTCTAATATTAAGCACTGGAATAACAGTGACCTTTCTGGTTTGGAAAAATCCCATACAAACAAGAGGAGGACATGCAAACTCCTCACACACATAGCACAATCCTAAGGCTTGGTTAGGCCAGTTCAAGTCCTTTGCACCAGCCCAGGGGTATCAGAAAAGTGCCATCTATGCCACTCCTGGAGAGATTAGGCCAGCGCACATCCACGTGCCAGCTTCCCCTTGTCACTGTGGGAATGGGAAAATGAGTGAGTTTCACTGCCATAAATGGGTTAGGATTGTGATCTCAGTGACCCTTGTTGGGAATCATTTTTTTCCTATTTTTGGAAAACATTTTTTTCTTAACAACTTTAAATGACTGACAACTTACTGTATTAATGAAACATATTAACTTTTGCTAGTTTTAACTTTTTCTGAAACAATAGCAAAATAGGTTACACAATAGCAGTTCAAAGATGACAAGAGAGAAGGGACGTTTGATAGCTAGTGTGCATTTGTGACATGGTATGTATGCCTCTATTGTAGTCCTAGTATTTTAATGCAAACATCATAATACCTTTGCAGAACAGCCATACTGTTTATATGGACAATCAATTTCCACCTCAGGACACACTGACACATGCTCTTCTACCTGGAAAATAAGAGTTCACATGTCAAAAGAAACACTTGAAAAGAAAATGTTGCTTTAAATTCTTCAAAGTGTAATGAGAAGGACCAAGATTATGTAAGATTACAAGGAGAATGTCTGATCATTGCTAATGGTTTCAAAGATACTTTGAGAGATACAAACACTGCTACTTGGAATTTATACAATATATACAGTAAATATATATATGGGTGGCCAGTTCATGGAAGTACTATTGTGAACAAAGAAGATTTAAAAAAAAACTTTCAGATGCAAAGTAGCACAGGCAAGGCATTGCTCTTTTCATAAAAAAATAATTTGCCAGCATGTATTCAGCAAAAAATAATCTTGTACCTCTTTTGTCAGAATTATCTGCATGCAGCCATTGGTACAAATCAAGGGATAATCAGGACAGTTTGTCCTTTCATGGATCTGGGGGGAAAAGTGTTATTTTATTCAAGAGAAGCAAAAAAACTCCTGGCACTATTTACAACAAAACACAACTAAGCCACAAAGGTTAAAAAAAAAACACAAATAGAATAGCCTGTATTAGTTCCAATGAAATGAACAGAAATAGCTTTGGGAAATTGTGAGCTTCTAATAGCTTTTGCCCTTGGTATACAACATAGATGTTTCTAACTTTTTACATATTACAGTCTTGTTTTCTTCTTGCTTCATATCTCCTGCAAATTTACATTTGGACAGATATTGCAATCTTATCGACACTTAACCTGGGAATAAGCCCCACTGATTATAAGAGGGCTTATATTTCTGAATAGACATGCATAGAATTGGGTTCACTGAAAATTAAGGAGCAGGCTAACTAAAATACCTAAAGCTTATCTCAAACAGTACAAATGCTCATTTTTCAGAACTCTTCAGGTAATTAATATCCTCTCTTTGTTGCTGTCTCCAATTCAATGCAAAGAGAAAATGCTTCCCTCCTACCTTGAATCCTTGGTACGTATATTACAATGGTCTGGTTAGGGGATAGAAAGAAACTGAATATCTAGACTGTTTGGGAATATAAGAAGGTTTAAGGGCAGCATGAGATATTTTGTGTTATTCCCAGCCCTCTCAGTATTAGAATTGCTATATTCTTGGCTTGGCAGTCATTTATAGACCTAAGGACCATAGCAAGTACCCAATCCTGTTGAATGCTGCTTAATGTTATACTTGCTATACTCACAGCAGCAAAACTATAGCTTAAGGTGAGAGAAAACAGCAATGACAAAAAACACACATCACTTTCTGCACTCTTATTTTAGTTCTGTATTGTTAGTTCTTATTTTAGTGTCTATATTTTTAATTTAGCCACTCAATTTTATAATTGCAAGCTGAAAGATGGAATATAAATTATTGAAGGAAAAAAAGCCATTTAAGTACTGTGTTTTCCACAACAATTTGTAGTCAAATTAAACATAATTACTAAAACAAATGTTTTTTCTATAAGCTTACCTTTAAATTAATTGAAATTACAGGCTGATTACAATACTGGCACAGTTGCTCTCGATAGTTACACTGAAAATTTAAGTGTTCTTTCAGATCTTTCTGAAGTAACTTTTCAGAACATCCTTCATTTGTGCATTTGATGCTTTCAAACAAACATTGCTGTAGATGATCCTGTAAAAGCATGGTAACGTACCATCATATTATCTATATTGGAGGCATCACAGTTTCAATTTCAAAGCTACATCACTCAGAGTGCAATCCTAAGTGCTCGGTTGAACCAATAGAAGTGACTTACACAGGTCCATGATGTGGCAAATGTGCCCTAAGGCACGTTTGTGTCACCCAAACACAAAGGGAGGCTGAAGCAGGGAGCTGCAAGAGGAAAGGGGCATGGTAGAGAGTGGAGGTGGGAGAAAAGAAAAGGAAGGGCCTCGTTTAATTATAATGCCACTGTGGAGGGTTAGCAGACTGGTCAAAATGCTTTGGTGAAGCAGATGTTGCACCATTTGGGGATTTCTGATGTACATTAAAAAGCTTGCTGCAACTTAGAAGATGGCATCATATACTGCTCTTGTGATATTTCTTATCACGTGGGAGGCCGGACCTCTCACTAAATAGCGTAGTCTCCAGTGAAAGCACATGGAAGTTTTTTAAAAGCAAATTTACTTTGGACATCATTAACTTTGTGCCAAGTAATAACAGATGCTTCACCAAAACCTCTTGAGCTTAGGCAATGGGGTTCTTACCTTATTTGAGTTTGAATACTTTGTAAATATTAGTCCCAAGTCACAGAAATATGGTCCATGCACAGAAACAAGTTTTTAAGTGCAAACCCCACCCTGCTCACAAATGGTTATTGTGTGCAGCTTAAGTTACTCATATACACCCTTTTCTGTTTAGCTGCCCAAATCATAGGTGGTTTATGTACAACTTCAAATCACAGACCCTCTCCCTTTCTTTGCAAGGTGCAAGAAGTGAGCTAGGAAGAACCTTGTTTGCCCCTTCCCCAATACACCTTGTTTGCCCCTTCCCCAATACACATGCCAACCACTTAATGGACTGGGAAAGCAGACTGACTATCCCTCAAATCCAAAGTAACTATGGGAACACGTAAGAGACTTTATGTGCACCCGTAGTTACTGCACCAGCTAATGAAATCCTATGGGAAATTCATATTGGAATCCAGAGTAAGTTGTTCTTACACCAGAGCAAAGATTCTCCATGGTTACTCTGGATTTTGCCCTTATGAACATCTTTTTCTCCACAAGGTAACAAAACCTCAAACAGAAAAACAAAAATGGACAATGAACAAGCAGTCTCAGTACTGAAATATCAATTATTTTATTTGAAATTCATTTATACCCATACATTCTAAATCATCTTTCCTATACCCAATGGAACAAAATAGTTTTAGAAACAATCCAATTCTCTGTTTTGACCACAAGATCAAAACAAAAGGCAAGTTTTGGCTCAGGTGACATTAGAATACCAGAAAGCAAACCTGATAGCGCCCCAATGATATTTTTGCATTGCAGGCTGGAGAATTTCTGCAAAACACTTGCAAATTGAGAACTTCCCGTTTACAGCAATTGTCTTTGAAGACCTAAATAGAAACATAAAATGCTTTTAAGCACACAAGCAAAAAAACAAGGCAAGTCCTTAAATCATAAATCAAGAGCTATAATGGACCCTTGGATCAATTTGTAGCTACAATACATCTGCCTCAACTAGGGCATATTTACCATATGCACTGTATATACTGTATACCTAGGCTTGCCATATGAGCTATTATGCACCAAGTAACATCTACAGCTTGAGTTCCAGCATCCACAAGGTTCCATCTATTGAACCTCCATCTATGGAGGTTCAATTCCAGAAACCTCCATAGATATCAATTTTCATGTTAAATAAAAGCAATTAAAAGATTAGGCAGCTAAAAAGAGACTGCTTATTATGGAATTGCCGCAGACAGGCAACTATCCATTTCTCTTTCCAGGGTTCAGAACAGCATGTTTCAGGTGGGATGCAGATCCCACCCTTCCCCCCTGGAGTGCAAAAGCTTCTGTACCAATTTCATACCTTAGAAGTCAAAGGCTTTAGATTCAGGAGTGTCCAACCCTCGGCCTGGGAGCCAGATGCAGCCCATGACAAGTCTCATTGTGGCCCAAGGCAAGACCCCTCCATCTGGCCTGCAGTTGAGCCTTGTAATGTCTCTAATACGCCCTTATATCTAAATTTATTCAAATTTAAAATGTAAATCATTTTTCTTGCTCCAACATAGTATCAGAGAGATGATGTGGCCCGCTTGTCAAAAAGACTGGACAACTCTGCTATAGAAAAACAATAGTAGTTGGGTTATCTCCAAAAAGCCTAATTTTCCAGCACACAAAATTATATCATTGCTACTTTGCTACATTCCCATGAATAAACTGTGATATGGTAAAAGACACATTAATCTTCCTTTTGGTGGGAAAATTTTAATAGCCATAACAGGTTTTAAGACACAACCCAGCCTTTCCTAGTTAATAGATTTGTAGTCCTTCAGTTAATAGATTTGTAGTACTGTGGGCTGTGGGTGATGCAAGTGGTTAAGACACTGTGCCTGTTAACCAGAAGGCCAGGGTTTGAGACCCGAGTCCCAACAAGAAAAGGTGAGCTCTTGTCCTTAGCCCAGCTCTGTGATGCAGCTGGAACCAATTGTATCGGCTCTGACGTTCCATTGGACTATTTCAGTGGCGTGGAGAGGGGGGATTTGCTGCTTGGGTAATTGCCTATCCTCCATATCAATCTATCCAGGCCTTTGTGCTTCGCATACAGCATCAATACAATACCACAGTCTTTCAAGGCTGATGAATGCCAAATTTTTTTTAGTTCTCTGTGCTTCTTTCTTCAAGGCAGAAACACATTTCATAACAGCCTTAAGGACCATTCATAAACTGCATCTAGTGAGATAACTTCAGCCTTCAATCTGAACAGGCTCTGGCAACAAACATACATTTTGGTAATCCAAGACAACTAAAGGTCATAATCACAAAGTATCATTGCTCTAGCATCTGTAGTAATTTCCTATCTTATCCCCTGGGTATAATTCAAGGTAATGGGTTTGATCTATAAAATTTTGAAGAGTGTTGGCTTTGTATACTTGATTGAGCAATCTCTCACATATAATTATGTCAAAGTCTCCAAGATCAGTTGAAAAACTTCTTGAGTGTACTATTTTTCAAATCTGAACCACAAGGGCTAGTATAATTATTCAGTGACCTATTCCTCTCTAAGCCCTTGGAATTCAGATTGTTCCCACAAATAGCATGAGTATGCTGCAAACCAGCAGCATTGAAGCAGGAGGGTCTCAGAGGGAATGGCATGGCTTGTTGCATTATCTTGAATGCAACAGCAACATGCTTAGGAGATCACAAAGAGCAGAGTCAGGAAATCTCCCCATGTGCCTAGATCAAGTCTTACATTTCATTAGAGCTATAGCAATAGTGCTCTACCAGACTTGGAAATATTTTACAAGAACATCATTTCCCATTTTGATAGGAAAACTGTAACTGAAAAATTTAATTCTGGTTTAAAATAGCTTTAAATTTAATTCTGGTTTGAAATGTGCAATAATAATGTTGCATGAAAATCCTCTATGGACTTACTGCAAGAGTTCACATACACAGAACTTCTCACCTCATGGGCTTTTATTACATCTTTATCAACAGGACAAACAGGTACTGCATTCTGTTCTCTAAAGACAAACATAGAAACCGGGGGAGGGAGGGAGAAAGCATGTCAATCACTTGTTTAGGCAAACATAGTAGTTCAACTTGCAGTTTTTATTCTAGCACAAGCATCTGAAAAACTCCTTTGGCTTATTAAATTACAGTATAGCATTGTTGACAGAATTACTTTTTCTTGACAAATTCCATCTCATCTAGTAAGAATCTCCAGATTCTGCTAATTATAATGGCAGTATATTTAAAAATAGTTTTCCCATCATGTTGCCAGAACAAGGGTAAGGGAATTGCTAGAGGAAATTAAATTAAACAAAGCCTGGATGCTAGAAACTGAACAAGCAGCCTTACTGATTAACCTTTGACATAGTTTATGATTGTGTAAATCTGCCAGGAAGCATCAGTAAGAAGGGAATACATTACAAGTTCTTTATAAGACTTCTATATATAGAATGAAACTTCATTATTTCATATGAATTCACCCTGTGCCTCATACTACTTCTAAGTTCTACTCTAAAATACTTAAGATATCTATCAATTTCCTTTTTGAAACATCAACCCAGAAGCATATAGCTGTATCTCTAGAACGAAACTGATATAGAGGTTATTAGTTGCTGTTCCCAAGTGATGATAAATGGATTTTAACCCTACAATCCAGAGTAACTATGGGAGCATGTAAGAGACATTACATGCACCTGTAGTTACTGCATATTTATCATTTATTTCAATGAAGGAGTTAACTACAAAGAGGTAATTCAATCCCTGGTATCTCCAGAAAGGAAGGGAAAGACCATTGCCTAAAAACCTGGACAGCCACTGCCATCAATTTGAATGATACCCAGGGAGTTGAACGAATAGTCTGATTCAGATAAGACAATATCATGTTTTTATGTTATATTTGAATTAAGCAGGGTGCTTCGGTGCCAGTGCTAGACTGGTATAGGTCCTGGACAAAGCTTTGTACCAAGCTTCAGACGGCACCTAGATGGCACACTGGAAGCTACTAGTACCATTTGAACCAATAGTTCAGAGGCTGGTCTGGTTAGATCTGTCTGATGTCACCTCTAGGCTGGTATCATGTACCCCATGACAATGTACTAAGAAAGATATGCAAAGTAAACCATGAGAACATTTTATGCAAAACACCATGCACATGGATTTTGCTATATTCAGGCAATAAAAATGTTATCTGGCACCGCAAACAGACTTAAAAGAGCCCTACTGATCAGATCCCTTCCTCTGCTCCATTCTCCTGCATTTTTCACAAGGGCTCTCTAGGAATGGAGATATTCCACCTCTTTCTCATGAGGAAGGGATGGGTTCGGGTTGCTTAACCAATGCTATATTAAGCAGCACACTATCTGGCAATTCTACCCTTCTAAAGTGGCAAGTGAAACTTCTGGTTAACAAAATTTGCTACTTAACTAAGTGCCAGATGACACAACTTTTATTGTAACATCAACAAGGGAAAAATAAGGGCTAAATCCATAGCAGTTATGGGTCCACGCAGTTATGTCACTTTCTAGTGTTATCTTATGGAAAGTCATCTTAACTGCTCCGAAGCAAAGAGCTTAATTTCACTTTAGGATATAGGCCTAAGAGTCTTTTATTAGAAACATTCTGTTCGTTTGAGAGAAAGCACCCAGATCTCTAAAGCTGGGCAGAAAGAACTTACCACTCCTTTTCAATTTAGTGTCCAAGTTTACAAGTTATATAGCTAAAAACTGATGCTTAGGGAAGGTTCATACCTCAGAGAGACAATGCAGCGCTGGCAAAATCTGTGCCCACATCCTGTCTGGTGAGGATTATGGAGGACTAAATGACAATAGGTACATTTGTAGCGATCTTCTAAGGTTTCCACAAACAAGTAGTTGGCTTCAGGCTCAAAGTCTAGTGAAGCTGAATTGGCAGAATTCTGGCGATTGTAGCAATTTGGCAAATGGCCAACAAGGTCTTCAGAGGCCATGGACACTGAACAAGTAAAATCCAGAGAGAGAAAAAGAAAGTGATGCTAGCTGGCTCCATACATGTTCAACAAAAACCATATAGGTTACAATGTTAAATCTTGCCATATATTAGAATTTTTTTTCTCTTCAGGCGTTGGCATGTTGCAAATGCAGTTTAAGTTACTCTGTAACTGCAGAGTATAATCACAGTACTACTGATGATTAATAATTTATCTACAGAGCTTAAAAAAATAAGAAACCTTACTATCACTGTACTGGTGCTGCAGCCACCAACAACTTATCCAACAGAAAGCATTCCATCATGGAACAGAAAGTGTTCCATAAGCAAAATTTTACAATACTTTTCACCAGTCTACTAATGTTGCAATGCTGTTTTAGACAACATATGTGCCACAGCCACTACTTTAGATAATTTTCAAAAGAAGGACTAAACATCAACATAGATGTGTTCTACCAATCAGTCATGACAGTCCTAAGCTAGTCTTCCCTATCATGAAGCTCTGTGTAAGGAGCTGAAAGGATTCTCCTGACTACTTTCAAAAACTGAACTGTTTAGCAGGATCATAAAAGGATATTTAAGCATTTAAACTCTAATTTATGTCTTATAACTCTAACTTACAACTTAAATTATTCAGGTAGAAACAATCTTTTCCCTGGTGATGGAAGCAGTTAATACAGTACTAACTGTATCATTCATAGCATAAGCAGGAAATTGGTTTGTTAACCACTAAAACTGTATATCGTGCATTAAAAAATTAATGCATACACTATTTCCTTTAGTATGCATTCAAAAGACAGAGTTCAGATGTGTGAGAAAGGAAGTAAACACGTTACTTTTGTACCTTTGAAAGTTTCCTGCCTCAAAACCCAGTCATAGCACACAACAATGAATTTCCACACACCAGCAATGCTTCCCCCTTTTAAATCAGTATACTAGCATTGATGAGATTGGGGATGATTAGATCAAACGTTTTAGATCCAAACAAAGAAGGGTTACTAAATTTCTAAAACAAACATCTAACTTCCATTCAGATACCTCAGATATGGAGGAAGGCTTGTGTTAGCCAAATTTAAACCAGGGAAGCCACCAGAAGAGCCAAAAAGCTAAAGGTCCATATCATTTCTTAGCCACTTCTATAAGATACTTGCACAATTTACCTGTCATTGTGTAAGTAAAATTTCAAGAATATTTGTGGGCTGAGCACTATCTGTACAGGGTGGTGGGAACTGGGCACCGACAGGCACCGGGCAGCAGATGATACCAGGGGGCAGTGGTGAGCAGCAGCAGGCACCAGGTATTCCTAATGGGCACCAGGCATCACTGGGCAAAAGGCACCACCAGGCATCCCTAATGGGTACCACTGAGCACCACCAAACAGCAGCAAGCACTACCAGGTGGGCAATCCATATGATCTCAACCAGAGGTCCCATGGTGACAGACTCAGATTTGACTGAAAATACAGTGGTACCTCACATAAAGAACTTAATTTATTCCGGAGGCATGCTCTTTAAGTGAAGCAGATTTTCCCATAGGAAACAATGGAAACTCAGACAATTGGTTCCACAACCCCTAAAATATTCATATAAAAATATTAACTAGATGTAAAAATGATGACAAAACACTGGAACTGAATTCAAAACATGAATTCAATGTGCATGATCCTATGAAGTCTACATAGGACACAATCCAGAGCAAATTCAGCCTGCTCTGCCCTAACTGCTCTTTCCTAACTATTCTGCATCCAGAGCAGAAAGTTATGCTGAATCCAGAGAGTCAGGAAGCCTGGGCTGCCCTAACTGCTCCAGAGCATGCTAAGTAATTGACACAAGGGGAAGACTTGCTCCTGAGGAGACACCCCTCAGATCACACTGAACAAGGAACAGCTGTGGTGCCTACAGTGGTGACACGACTCTGCACATCACCTGGTGCGGAAGTCTGTGCGTCATCCCTGGGATGCGCGCCCCCCCCACCTGGACTGCACAGTCACCAAAGTTGGCGCCTGCGCAGTTGTTTCTGAAGCCAACTGGCTTCAGAAAGAGTACTGCGCAGGCACCATCTCTGACACCTGCGCAGTACTTTTCTGAAGCCTTTTGGCTTCGGGCGAGACTGTGCAGGCGTCAGAGTTGGTGCCTGTGCAGTACTCTTTCAGAAGCCATTCGGCTGCCGCTCTGCCTCCTGAGTGAGGCCAAATGGCTGTGCAGAGGCGCGGACTTTCTCTGCTCTAAGGAAGTCTCCTCTGAAGCTGTTCGGCATGCTCAGTGTGTTTCTGCGCAGTGCATCTCAGATGGCCGTTCAGGCCAGCTCCTCAGACAAGTGTCAGCTTCTGGCTGATTCTCCGCCTTGGAGCAGGCCTGAATGGGGGTGCTGACGCCCGGGGCCTGCCAAAGGACAGTCAAACTCCTCCGGCACATCACCCCATACGGAGCGCATCCCCAATGCAGCCCACACCAGCCGCACCAGTCTGGTGACGCCACTGGGTGCCTGCCTTATAAGGAGTCCCTGATGAGATGCCAGTACATTCTACAGTGAATACAAGGGGCTCCTTGGAGTGGCCTGCTGTATCCTGAGGTTTGTGGGTAGCTGTAGTTTGTTCCATATCCTGAGGTTGAGAGGGAGGGGTTGCAGCTAGGATGGCCAAGAACTCAGATTTTTGGTCAACACTGCCATTCTTACTTGGGCCTTATCATGGACCCCTATGGGTCTACTCATTACTATACCTGCTCCTGAGGTGGTATAACTCTGAGGGCTGGAAGAGGGCATTTCTGCCTTGGAAACAGGCTCTGGATTCAGAGTAACTGCTCTGCCCGAGGCAATGCTAAACATGCCCTCAACTTGCCTCTCCTGAGCTGCTTAGGCTGCCCCAGTTAGGGCAGAGCAGGTCCACCTCTCTTAGGGCACCCTATCTTGCCTTGCTCTGCCCTAAGCCTCTTCCAGAGCAACTGGGCTGGAGCATCTTGCAGTTGCTCCAACCTAGTGTTAGATAGGGCAACCTAAGGGCTCTTATGTGGACAGATTAGTTGCTCTGGATTGTCCTGTTAGGCTGCAATCCTAAAGACACTTTCCTGGGAGTAAGCCCCTTTTAACACAATGGGGCTTACTTCTGAGTAGACATGGTTAGGAGACTGCAATCAAAGACACTTTCCTGGAAGGCTTACCTGGGCTGTTGCTGGAGGTTCAAAGTGGCTGGTGGGGGCACTTGGGCAGTTAGGGGCAGCTGCCTCTGGCACCCCCAGGCAACTGAAACTAAACTAGAAACTTCACCCCTTAACTAGAAACTTCAGCCATAACTGAAACGAAGTTCAGGTTCAGTACTCTGGTGCCATTAACAGTCTTTGTACAGTGGTAATGAGACACCTATAATACTTAGCTAATTCTAGAGCTACAGATGAGAGCCTATGAAAGATCACACAGGACTAAAAATAAAAATGAGTGGGTTTTCTAAGGGGGGGTTAAAACATTTCTACTCTTACAAGGAAAAATAATGCTAACAAGTATCTAAAAATAATGCTAACAATGCTATTATCATTAAAATTCCAAAATCTAATTGTAGAAAAATCAGTACAGGTACTTGAAAACACAATACACCAATAATTACTAATGCAATATTACTAATACTTTGTATTGAATGCAAAAGTGTTATGTTTCACTTTACAGCTTTATTTAAGAAACTTATTTTCTATATACCAAAAGGTATATTTATGCAGCATTCACTTCAACTTTATTGATGTCACAAAACACTTGTGGCTTTTTTCCTAATCATTAATGATAGTGCACATAAAGAGCTTAATTTGTTCTGGAGGCATGCTCTTTAAGTGAAGCGGATTTCCCCATAGGAAATAATGGAAACTCAGATGATTGGTTCCACAACCCCCAAAATATTCATGTAAAAATATTAAATGGATGTAAAAATGATGACAAAACACTGGAACTGAATTCAAAACATGCATTCAATGTGCATGCTCCTATGAAGTACACTTAGGCTGCAATCCTAAAGACACTTTCCTGGGAGTAAGCCCCATTTAACACAATGGGGCTTACTTCTGAGTAGACATGGTTAGGAGATTGCAATCAAAGACACTTTCCTGGGAGGCTTACCTGGGCTGCTGCTGGAGGTTCAAGGTAGTCGGTGGGGGCACTTGGGGGCAGTTAGGGGTAGCTGCCTCTGACATCTCCAGGGAACTGCCCCCAAGTTGGGGGCAGTTAGAGGCAGCAGCGCTGGCTGGCAGCCCTTTTAAAGAGTCTCCATACGGAGCGTCAGGGCTGCATAGCACACGTGCTTTTGGTGCGCTTGCTTGTTAAGTGAAGTGGAACTTGTAATGTGAAGCAGAACTTGTAATGTGAAGCAAGATTTCTTGAAAATTTTTGCTTGTTATGTGAAACGCTTGTTAAGCAAGGCGCTTGTTAAGCAAGGTACCACTGTATACTGTTTTAAAAGGTCCTTCAAGAAAATTTCCATACAACATTCAAAAATAATTCTTATTTATTTGTTTATAGGCATTATGTCTTCCAAACCATAGCTCCAGAAGAAACTTTGAAATTAAGCTCTCCATAATGCAGCCCTACAGCACCATGCCCAAAATTTGTAACATTCAGAGAATGCAGTGACAAAATTATTTTCTTCCTCAAATTGCTGTGCAATGAATCTTTCCTATCCTGCAGTGATATCTCATTTGTTCCAATCTTGCCATCTCTCCTCCTCCCTCTGGATCTCGCTGTTAAGCTCTGCCACTACTACCTCTTTATCTCCTTTGTGCCTCTGCTCCAACTATATTGCATGCAGCTCAGCATTGCTGAAGGAGCGTGCCTGATATTAGTGCTCTGGTTTCAATCCACCACTGAGCCACAGGAAACTACTGCTCATATCTGATCATAATACTAACCTTTACAAGGCCATCATACAATTAACTGTTATTACGCACTTAAATTGCTGAGCATTCCATGGCAAGGTGAGAACGTTTTCCATCTTCCTTTCAGATAGGCCATTATACTATGCATGCAGTTCTTCATATGTTAAGAGCACAATCCTAACCATGTCTACTCAAAAGTAAGCCCTATTGTGTTCAATGGGTCTTACTCCCAGGAAAGTGTCTCAGGAATGCAGCCTTAGGGTGCAATCCTGTACCTGTCTACTCAGAAGTAAGTCCCATTATATTCAAAGGGGCTTACTCCCAAGAGAGTGTGTTTCGGATTGCAGCCTAATCAAAGTTCTTTGAATCTGGTAGAAGTGCTATCTTGCAGGGTTTCTCAACCCCCAGTCCAGGGACCATTGGAGGTGGTAGCTGCCTTACAGGTTCAGAGAGGACTCCTCTAAGTGCCTCTTCCCTTCCTCACAGCAGGAGGGCTCTGTTGGAGGATTGCAGCCTCAGAGCCAAATCCTATGCCTGTCTACTCAGAAATAAGTCCCATTGTAGGAAGTGGAGCTTACTCCCAGAAAAGTGCAGATAAGATTACAGCCTCTGAGTCCAAACCAATGCCTGTTACTCAGAAATGTCCCATTATAGTCAATGAGGCTTATTCTCCAATAAAAGAGACTAGGATGTCTTTGTGCATTTTCAATGCATCCTTCATTGAAAAAGGTTGAAAATCCCTGCAAATCCTGCATTGAGACATTGGGCTCACCTGCAATCCTATCCACAGTAACCCAGCAATAGTTCTATTTATTATAATGGGATTTACAGCTGGAGGCAGCTGTGCTGTGCTCTAGGTGGGGAAGCCCTCCCTCCAGGTCACCAGAGGCAGAACTCTGGGTTAATAGCTGGAAAATTTCTTTTCCCCAGAACTGGTCCCTGAGGCCAATAAGGTTGAGTACCATTGCTATATTGCACTGTGAAAACCCTTGAAATCTGTTTTTGCATTCTATTTACAACTGCATAATTACTCTCCACACAGGATAAGGTGAGTTACAGAACGTCTTTCATTGAGCTGCTACTGCAATTTAACAGTGCAATTCCTCCTTTGTAAAACTGCTTTAAAAAGTCAAACTAGACAGCTAATAAATTGTTAGATTTCTGTAATTTTCATGTTATTGCAAGCTATGGAACAGCTGCTGCACACAAAGTTTAATAAAAAATTGATTTATAGACCCTTTCCATAGCACATATAACTGCCAACATATGATAAAATTGAAAATAAATCATGTTTCTTAAAAAGTCAGAAGTAAAAAGTACATCATTAAATACCGGAAGGACTTGATGCGTGCATATTTTTTTCAATTAAGAGGCTTGGACAGGTGTGAACTGGAGGAAAAATATTCCTTAAAACCCTTAAAATCTGTTTTTGCATTCTCTTTACAACTGAATAATTACTCTCAACACAGGATAAGGTGAGTTACAGAACGTCTTTCATTGAGCTGCTACTGCAGTTTAACGGTGCAATTCCTCCTTTGTAAAACTGCTTTAAAAAGTCAAACTAGACAGCTAATAAATTGTTAGATTGTTAGATTGTTAGCTGTCTAGTTTGACTTTTTAAAGCAGTTTTACAAAGGAGGAATTGCACCGTTAAACTGCAGTAGCAGCTCAATCAAACAGGAGAGATGAGGAGCATTCTTCCCTTCTGAATAAATTACCTGTAAATATCCCCAGGCTTTCTCCCTCTTTGGCTTCTTTGTTTTTCCTTTAAATATGCTATCATTGCTGATTAAGAAGCTGTACCATTTATGCAAATCCCATAAATGGATATTGAGCCCATAAGACCCAGTGCCCATCTACTGAGCCCATCCTTTTCCTCCATTCTGGGGTAGGCAAAAAACTGCCATCCATAGCCAATTTATATGACAGAAAGAAAAGGAAGGCCTGGGAAGGGGGACATATGCGGCCTGCAGTGAGTCTCTAACTGGCCCATGGCCAGCCTCTGGTCCCTGAAAGAGCATCTGACCTAGCTGACCAAGTATGACTGGAGCTGTGATGATGGGGTGGGGAAATTAAAGTGTACTTTATATCTGTGCTGTGTGTTGGTACTTGTAGAAATCCTATAAATTTGAGCCCATTTATTCATTAATCTAAGTTCCATCTCTAAAATATTTATTGAAATTTTAAATTTTAATTTTTTCTGGGCCTTAACACTGTGCTAAATATTTGATATGGCCTGTTGGCAAAAACATTTGGAGATCCCTGCTCTTGATAAGCAGTTCTCAAATCTTTGCTCCAGTGATCTTTATGTTTCAAAGAGGAGTGCATGGATTCTTAGTGAGTCTTAGGGCATGTGTGAAGGGATGCAGTGGCCCACTGCCAAACACCAAAGAGCCTGAACAAGAGGGAAGTGAGGAAGGATAGTTATGAACAGAAGAGGCAAGAGTGACAGGTGAGTAAACTGGACAAGGGGCAGATGGAACTTTTGTCTTCAGGATATCAGCTCCAGGGAATCATCACCTGTTACTTGAAGAGTCTTCCCCATCAAAAGGCAGAACTCCAATATAAGTCTTGGTATTGTGGAAGAGGGAAGCACAAAGTAACCATGCACGCCTTCTCAGCTATAGAGCCATCTTTGATTTCAGATGGAAACTTAACCAGATCTTTTACGGTATTGCTCTATTGTTTTAGTACTTTAGTAGTGGACGTTGTTCCAAAAGTGAGAGGCTCTGTCACTTTTTTGTCACAATTACTCTGTCAGTAGTAATTTACCATTCAAGAAAGGTTTAGCCATTTTCATATTCAAAGCAGCCATAATGTGACACTTCACTGCCATTGCAGCTTCATAAAGTAAAATCCAATAGGAGACTAATAGATCAATGGTCCCTCTAGTAGAGGGGAAACCCTGGCCTGGTGTGCCATTTGCAACACTTGGGAACCCACAATTTGGTCCACAGGGAGCTGCCATTCTCCAATGAGCCACTGACCAATTGAAGTCTGTTAATTAGGGTCCCAATCGGGTCCAATGGACCCGATTGGAAGTTTGTGTTGTGTTTTTTTACTGGAATTCATTATTATTACTTGACAAGACTTTCTGAGTTTTTTTACTGCTAATGAGACAGTTACAAATGCAAAAACAGAAAAGTTTTTGAATTTACAGTTTTTCTGTAAATTCCAATTTATAAATATCATCCATGCAAAATGGGTCCAATGGACCCAATCTGGGACGATATGTGTCAATCGGAATTTACAGAAAAACTGTAAACTCAAACACTTTTCTGCTTTTGGATTTGTAACTGTCTCGTTAGCAGTAAAAAACTCAGAAAGTCTTTTCAAGTAATAATAATAAATTCCAGTAAAAAAACATAACACAAACTTCCAATCGGGTCCAATGGACCCTGCGGTACAATGTGTTAAAAAAACCGGTTGGGATCCTAAGGATTAACGTCCAGCTGGCTCACTACTGCTAGTCATTACATTCACAGTTGGCCCAAGTTGGCTAATTGCAAGACAAGGTACTAAGCACTGGTTTTTCTCCAGTTAGAAATGGGTATTGATGCTAATTTAATAGCCATCTGAATGCAGTCTTTTTTCATGAAGCCATATCTACTACAGAAATGATAATTTACTACTAAATACTAGAGATCTACAACTGTAGCCAAAAGAAAATAAATTTTAAAAAGGCTGAAGGAAGTGCAGCAAACAGATTTGCTGCAGGTGGGGTGAAAAGATCCACGACACACTTCCCTAGAAACCAATTTGATTGATCTACCAAAAGTGAATCTATTTTTCCACTGTGGGAATCAACACTGTTTTCCAGGGATTAGAAATGGGGTGCCTATTTCTTCTTTTACATAGCAGCAGAATCAAACCCCTAACAGCTCATAATAATATTGCCACAGAAGTTGCATTTTCCCCAACAAAATTTGGAGCCCAAGAATTTCCATATTAGTCACTAGTAACAGCCCGCAGCTGTCACTTGCCAGAGGTACAATATAACAATATTCATCAGTAAAAAAACCCAGCATCTCAACTGTTCTTTTGTCACCCTCTCCTTAATGGCTCTGCTCAATTCCCCCCACCCCAGCCTCTTCTCAGCCTGGCCTGTTATGGACTGACAGCTGGAATGTTGATAGTTGCATCTCCTCAGCCTGTTTGACGGACAGGAAATGCTGGTCAAAAGATGTAAGACAATCTTACACAAGGCATGTCTGCTCAGAAGTCCCATTAAAGTCAATGGTGCTTATTCCCAAGTCAGCTTGGCTAGGAGTGCAGCCCCAGAGCCCAAGTCTATGCCTGTCTACTCAGAAATAAACTCCATTATAGTCAATGGGGCTTACTCCCAGGAAAGTATGGCTAGGAGTGCAGCATCAGAGCCCAAGTCTATGCCTGTCTATTCAGAAGTAATTCCCATTATAGTCAATGGGCTTACTCCCAGGAAAGTGTGGCTAGGAGTGCAGCCCCAGCACAAAAGCCGATCTACTCAGAAGTAATTCCCATTATAGTCAATGGGCTTACTCCCAGGAAAGTGTGGCTAGGAGTGCAGCCCCAGCACGAAAGCCGATCTACTCAGAAGTAATTCCCATTATAGTCAATGGGCTTACTCCCAGGAAAGTGTGGCTAGGAGTGCAGCCCCAGCACAAAAGCCGACCTACTCAGAAGTAATTCCCATTATAGCCAATGGGCTTACTCCCAGGAAAGAGGGGCTAGGAGTGCAGCCCCAGCACAAAAGCCTATCTACTCAGAAGTAATTCCCATTATAGCCAATGGGCTTACTCCCAGGAAAGTGTGGCTAGGAGTGCAGCCCCAGCACAAAAGCCGATCTACTCAGAAGTAATTCCCATTATAGCCAATGGGCTTACTCCCAGGAAAGTGTGGCTAGGAGTGCCGCCCCAGCACAAAAGCCGATCTACTCAGAAGTAATTCCCATTATAGCCAATGGGCTTACTCCCAGGAAAGTGTGGCTAGGAGTGCCGCCCCAGCACAAAAGCCGATCTACTCAGAAGTAATTCCCATTATAGCCAATGGGCTTACTCCCAGGAAAGTGTGGCTAGGAGTGCAGCCCCAGCGCCCAAGCCTATGCCTGTCTACTCAGAAGTAACTCCCGTTGGACACAATGGGCTTACTCCCAGGAAAGCGTGCCTAGGAGTGTGGCTCCAGCAGCAACTTACCCCGAAGTAGGAGGGGTCCACAAGGGTGCGGGCAACGGGGAGCCTGGAGAGAGACCTACCTCCGCCAGCCCTTCAGCCGGGAGCCTCCCTGAGGTAGCAGAGCCTGGCCGCCGTCGGGGTCCTGGAAGGCCAGAGCCCGGAGGGAATTGCGGGAGGCGCACGTGGGAAGCGGAGTGCTGAGGAACCTCACAGGGGCTCCGACACTGACGCAAGCAGGATGCTGGGGTGGAGGAGCCTCAGCCTCCTCCCAGAGAAGGAGAGGGAGGCGGGCGCCTCAACCCTCCGGTCCCACCTCCGCCTCTCCCCTAAGCGCGGGGAGGAAGGGCCGTCAGCCACTCACTGGAACACTTTCCTCAGAGTAAACCCCCCATGGGAATTACTTCTGAGTAGACAGGCATACACTTTGGCTCTGGGGCTGCACTCCTAGCCACACTTTCCTTGGAGTAACCCCATTGACTATAAGGGACTTACTTACTTACTTCCTAGCCACACTTTTCTGGGAGTAACTCCATTGACTATAAGGGACTTACTTCCTTCCTAGCCACACTTTCCTGGGAGTAACCCCATTGACTATAAGGGACTTACGTCTGAGTAGACAGGCATAGGACTGGGTTCTGAGGCTGCACTCCTAGCCACACTTTCCTGGGAGTAAGCCCCATTGACCGTCATGGACTTACTTCTGAGTAGAGAGGCATGGGCTTGGGCTCTGAAGCAATCCAATGCAGTTTTCTGTGTAAGCTCCATATCAGGGTGACCAGAAGTCATAACCAGAAAAAGAGTTCAGGGCTTCCCAAAGTGTAGGACACCCAAGAAATATACAGGACATGATAAAAGCTAAAAACACTTGTATATATTGTTTTCATGTGGTTAATTTAAATGCAGTGTGACTTGTTATTAAATTTAAAACTATTACATATAACTGTAGTTTATGTATACAAGAAACTGAAAACTATACATGTTTAGTTTATTTATACAAGGCCATATACTGCCTGCTCATAAGGAAAAGGAGGACAGTGAAGAATTTTTCCAAGATGCAAGGCTATAAAAGAGGACATGTCCTGGAAAAAGAAAACATATGGTCATAGAATGACCCCATAGAACAGTGGTTCTCAATCTTCCTAACACCGTGACCCCTTTATAAGTTCCTCATGTTGTGGGGACCCCCAACCATAAAATTATTTTCGTTGCTACTTTATAACTGTAATTTTGCTACTGTTATGAATCGTAATGTAAATATCTGATATGCAGGATGTATTTTCATTATTACAAATGAAATGTGTGTTCTGTGCACACATTGAACACAATGGGATTTATTTCAGAGGATTGGGCATAGGATTGGGCCCTGAGGCTACAATCCTATCCACATTTACATGGGAGTAAAGGCCCCCTGACTATAATGGGATTTATTTCAGAGTAGGCATGCATAGGATTGGGCCCTGAGGCTGTCAGCCCCAGTGCGTGTGCAGCTACAGCCGGAGGTCTGGCAAGCCTGACCTAGCCCCCTGCACCAGGGGTCTTTAGGCGACCCCCAGGAAACCTCTAGGGGACCCCAAAAGGGGTCCCGACCCCAACTTTGAGAAACACTGCCATAGACTGTGCTGCGCTTACCTCTGAGTGACAAGCATAGACTTGCTCTGAGGATTGCAATCCTAAACTCCAGTTAGGCTGGCCTAAGTCCTGACCTGACCTGGAGATGTCACGAAAATGCCACTCTTCTGCCCCAGTTAAGCCAGTGCACAGACATGCGTTTTCCTCCTTACATGTTTGTTTTCCTCAGTAGGAACAAGACCAATGAGTTGTGCCAGCCTACATTAGGATTGCACCCTTTGTGAATGACCTCACTTATGGATGGATGTGTCTGTACTTTTAGAAAGGGACAGTATGGCCTTATGGTTTCACACCTAGTATTTGGCCATGTTGGTACAGGTGCAGCCTATCCAGACTTGTGCTCTCATGTAGCTGTGAAAGCTCTGTTCTGACTTCCAGGCAAATGTCTGGAATGGAACCAGGACATAAGTTGGACTTGCTGTGTATAATACAGAAGTACCCAAACTGTGGGTCTCTGTGTTGGATTGTTAAAGGATGATGGGAAGATCTGATAACCCCCTCAAACCCTAATTCAAAAATCAAATACTGTACATACTAATTACCCTGCAAAGACCTCAGCTCCGGCAGTTTGCAAGCATGTGTAATCATAGGGAGATAAATATTTGAGGGTCTGGTTATATTTTCTCGTTATAAATAAAATTTCTTTGTAGAACTTTGGTAAACCTATGTGGATCCTCATAGAATATTGTTTAAAAAAAGGGGTCTCAGTCCTAAAATGTTTGGAAACCACTGCGTTATAACATAAATAAAAGTATCCATGTATAAATAGACATGTGCAGCTATTATTGGACAGGGATTTCTTTTGGCAATTAAATGTGTAGTAGGGAAACAATGGGGGAGGAAAGAGGAAAGATAATCCATGGCAAGATCTTGAACGTGTAGCATAAACTCTATAAATAAAACTTCTGTTTTTAACCCATTTACTGGAAAGTTACAATCTAGAATCAGAGTTGCTGCTGTCACTTACCCCAACTGATATGAACAAAGTTTCAGATTTGAAGATGTCAGGTATTCAGGCACATTCACCTAAAGCTAAATCCATGAAACTGAGTGAGAGTAGCTTCTCAGTAAACATGTAGGAGTGAGTTGCGGGTGAAACCCAAGCGTATACTTGACTCAAGCAGCAAGCCACTCTTAATGCAGTAGTAGACAGAAGAAAGTCTGTGGTTGCCTTATCTAAATCAAAGGAAAATCCCTTTCTGGTCTTGATGTTCATTAGAATCTTGTGAAAGAAGAATAAAAATTCTTGAGATACTGGTAATTTATGGGAAAATGAAAGTTGAGACAATGTTTCCTTTCTAATAGCTGTCATCTCTGCTGTGGTTGAAACTGGGAAAGAATAAAAAAGGACCCATGACCTCCTCTCCATTGGTCATATCAATCCTTCTGGTTAGCTACATGTAGCTTTCTGGGAACATTTCTCCTTGGACTCAGTTTGTTGATGATAAATCCATAAACAGTTGGGTTACCTAAACCCCTGAGAAATATGTAGAGGTTGTGTATTGGCATTCATGAGGATTTTCTTTCTAGGAAGTTTAACACTTTTTATGTTAAACAAAGGCAATCCTAAAGACACTTTCCTGGAAGTAAAACTCATCGAACATAATGGGGCTTACTTCTGAGTAGACATGGTAAGGATTGTGCTCATTAGCAATTAAAAGAAATGTTCCTTTAGGTAGCAGTTTTTAAATAGCCTCCTTATTAATGTGGCAAATAGTCAGGAAAAAGGATGGAGGTTGATTGCTTAATAGCGTTCAGTTCTTTTTGGGGGTACTCAGTACCTGCACCTTTTCCCACCTGCCCCCCAGCAGTCATATGGGGATGACCTGTTGCACTTTTTCCAGAAAAAAAATAACTGGGGAAGCAGTCCTCTCCCTTCCCACTGGAGCACCACAAAAATGTAAAGTATTGTATTTACTCAAATGTAATGCTAACCTTTTCAGCCAAATTCAGTTTCCAAAATCAGAGTGCGCAGTATATTTGATGGTAAATTAGATTTGAGTAAATACAGTATTTTGATTAAAAGGATAGGGTGTGCATTAGATTTGATGTGCATTAGATTCAAGTAAATTCGAGCATTAGATTGTGTTCAATGAGACTTACTCCCAGAAAAGCCCCAGTGCCCCAGTACTCCCAGTGCCAAATACCAAGATGGTGGATCCCATCCTCTCACAAACCCCAACCCAAGGTTGCATTCCCCCAAGGAGATACTGACTTCCACTTTGAATACCACTGCATTTACCGCTGCCTAAAGGAATGTTTATCCTTTAAAGAGCCATCCTCATTCGTACTGAAATAAAACTGTGAAAAATCAATAGATAAATGTAGGAAAAACATAGGGGCCACTGTATTTTGCTTCTGTTTGCCCATTGTACTCTTAATGAGAAGCCACACATGAACTACATGCCCATGTCACTTTGGAATTCTTGAAGACTGGCACTCCCTACAGGCAATGAAGAATTCTTTAAAAAAGCAGGCCTCCGTCAGTCTTGAAAGACTATGGTATCGTGCTTGGCGCTGCATACGCTGCATGCGAAGCACAAAAGCCTGGGATGGATATGGAGGATAGGCTGTTACCCAAGCAGCAAATCCCCCCTCTCCACGCCACTGAATTAGTCCAATGGAAAGGCAGAGCCAATACAATTGGAACCAGCTGGCGTCACAGCTGGGCTAAGGACAGGAGCTCACCCTGTCTTGTGGGCTGACCCGGGTCTCAAACCCTGGCCTGCTGGTTAACAGGCACAGCGTCTTAACCGCTTGCGCCACCCACAGCCCATTCTTACAAGTATTCTTACAAGAAGAATTCTTACAAGTACGGTATTTAACATTGCTCCTGCCTCTCCTAGTAAAGAAAGTGGTCTTGTTCATAACCTAAAGGAAAAATCTGTCTCGCCAAAGAAAATAGAAGCAAAGAGTTGGCTGATAATTTCCTTTTTCTTCTTAGCAAGGAATTGATTTTGTCAAGACTGAAAAAGCAACACCCTTTCAAGCAGAGGCTCGACGAGCACCTGTCGGGGATGCATTTCCTGCTGCAGGCAGGGGGTTGGACTAGATGACCTACTAGGTCCCTTCCAACTCTATGGTTCTACCCTGAGCCAAACTATATATTACAATTATCAGCTTTTTGTTGTTGTTAAAAATAGCACAAGGAAGGGAGAACACAAAATTTGAAACAAAATTGTGGGAGAGGAATGGGCCTTTTAAACTTATCTAGCCAGTTTTGCTACAGATAAGACCTCCCCACCTTTTTTTTTACAATACAGAACCAAGTGTGCCTATGGGCTTCTTCTAACATGTAGTTTCACCTCTACTCAGCTACAAAGAAGGAACTTCTTGCCTCCGCCATGAATTCACTCTTTTCAGCTTCTCAGATGCAATTAAAAAAAACTTATTTGCCTTAAAGTATTATTACTCTTTTGTAGTCTGCACCAATGTGCATACCCCTGCGTATGCTGCACAGACACTCCTTGTTTGTGGATGATGCCAAATGTCATCAATGGACTCCAGAGTAACTACGGGACCTTTTACACTGATGTAGTTACGGTGCCAACTATGGGAAACGCATAGAGCAGTCCAGAGTTAAGTGCCTCTTGCGAATTCCCATAGTTACTCTGGATTTTAGGATAAGGCTGCAATCCTAAAGACACTTTCCTGGGAGTAAGACACACTGAACACAATGGGTCTTACTTTTGAGTAGACCTGATTAGGATTGTGCTCTAAATACCAAAAGACATTGATTCTGTCCCAACCAAATCTTTTTGTTCCCTGGTAATGAAACAAACCATGGAAGAAATTCCACATATTTTTGGACTGTATTATAGTATTTAGAAATGCAATGCAAAAAGGTAACCAACCACAGAAATTATAAACTCCCACCACAATTTGCCCTACTCACAATTTAGCCTATAAGTACTTTTTCCAAATATACATCTCGGCCTTTAAAATGGCCATCCATGTAAAAGTTTTTATATTTCTTTATTGTAACTGAAAAACTGTACATAAAAAGGAGCTGTAAAGTTACATATCTCAAAACCAATGTAAGAAATATTTTTTTCTCTGCCCAACTTAAAGGGAGTGCAAACATTTTACATTTCATAAAGTGACAAGAAGAAACAAAAATGAACAGATTGTATTTTTGTAGCAACAGTATAAAGTCAAGCTGGATTTTTTAAAATGGTATACCAAAAAAGAAAATCTCTTTCAAATGAAAAATCATATAGTTTTATTTCTAATTCTTAAAAAAATATAAATGAATTTAGAAGAGAATCACAGTTTACGGGCCCTAAACATTTTTAAACCATTACAAGGTACATAAAAATAGACACAGATTCCTTGGAAACTTTAATTCTTTGATTAAGCAGCAAGCATATCACTCTTCCAGGCAAAAACACTGCTTAACACAACCCCCTACCCAAAACAGGACGTGCAAGCTGTATGCACATAATTTGAGAAGCACACCATTTTTTAAAAGGACAACATTTTGCTATGTACATATTCAGTACTACAAATGCTAAATATTTCATTACTGTGTGGAATAGCGTATGTAAAGCAATATTACACTACATACCTATCTCACCCAAATGCACAAGTGCCCAGTTACTGTTTTGATAGTCTAAGATTGCCATCTGCATGGCAGCACGCACCCTTCTGTATACTGAAGTTCTAGCAATAACAGACAAGACAAAGTTAGCAACAAAGTTAGCAAAAAAGGACAATACAGTCACTGGGAGATCTGTTCTAAATATTTAAATACTGAAAATGCATTGTTAGTCATTTGGTATTTAGGATTATGCAAAAATGCACAGGAATTTTATATGTAGGAATTTGATATGTTGGAAGAACCAAACTGAGGGTTAATATTAAATCCAGAAACAAAACTAAAAAATAAGGAAGTACCAAGAATTTTAACACTTAACAATGCTGCTTTTCTTTCTTTGAAAAGCCAGTATTTAAAAATCCAACAATATGGTGGGAGCAGAGATATAGCGTGAAAAAGAGACCTAAGGAAGATACATTTATACTCAATTTATAATAAACAAAACAATTTAAATATGATTTTTTAAAAAGAGTGAGAAAATAAAAAGCTAATAGATAAATCTCTAACACCTTAATCATGATTAAGGTGTTAAACTAAAAGTGTTGACAACTGAGCTAAAAAATGCTGGACAGAAGAGACTGGTACAACTTTGCTGCATGCAGAGGACATCGTAAACTTTAAACATTAAATACTTTTGCTTCAGTAAGAAATAGAGTAGTCAGAAAAAGTGCGTTAAGAAAATGCACACTTTTGTGAAAACAGAAGATTTTTTTGTAGCTCAGCATTTTTTTGCCCAAAACTGAGAAGCAAGACAACACAGAGCTGCTCTACTGTTTCCTGATTCATTAGTAAAGCATGATTTAATCTGCTTTAATACAAAGTTAAAATGGAAAAAAAAATGAACTGGCATTGAAGTACCACCCCAAAAATCATACAAAAGACTCTGGAGTATCTGAATACCAAAGACTCCAAAGCATAAGAAGGATGTGGTGGTAAATAAAGATATTTTAAAATGTTTATTTCATATTGTATCCAAGAAATTCAGGAGGGCATTTCCTGCTAAAGTATTGCCAGAACTAGGGACAATAGAATTGAATGTCAAGTAAAAAGCAGTACTACAAAGATTATTTTAAAAAATGAACATTAACTTTAGTAGCCACATTACAATAGTGGTGGTATTAATTTTGATTTTAAAGTAAAGCAAAGATGCTGGCTTATCTACCTCTTACCACAGATTTTGCCTAAACAAGTTATAGTTCCAGTATCAGAAGACCACATATGTAAGTACTAATTATTTTGTACCTTAGCTTGCAAATCTTCAAGATAACTTTTCAGACAAATTTACTGTATTGAAAACATTTCCTGAAGAATAGCAGTTTATAAAACTAGGAAATACAAGCCTTAAAATGTATGAAGTGTATCTGTCAAAATCTGTATTGTAGACTTATTATTAATGTTTGTACTCCTAACATAGGAAATGTAAAAAGAATTCCCGAAAGATGCCAGGTTAGAACTTAATGAAACTTCTATACTCTCCAGATGCTTTGTTTCCATGAACTCATATAACTGAATTTAAAGAATCTCAAAAAAATAAATAAGAGTAAAAAATCAGTTGAAGTCCTAGTGCACTGAATTTTTTTTCTTTCAATTAGCTATGTAAAAATGCTGACTTTGTAGACATGGTCTTTGTTACAAAAATGCACTTTAGTTTTGCAAATACAGGTGACCATTTACATGTTTCAACTAAGGTTTCCAACCTTGTTCTTTCGCATAAGACTGCCTCAGTACTGTGGAAGGCTTGCTCCCCACCTCCCCACTTCATTATCTGAGGAAAAATAGACACAGATACAATTTTGTTTGCCAGTTTCCATAGTTCTGCCCTATTTCTTTAGTGCAGAGGTGACTGTGATTCTGTCTGGATTCCAATAAGTGATGGTGGCTGTGGGCCGCCAGTGGAGGATAATGCTGGTCTTGGGTTTAGACGAGGAGGCATGGAGTTAGCTGGGCGGATGAGTGGTGGTGGGGGCTGGTTTAGGGTTGGCCTTGGCTGAATAAATCGAGCCTGCTGCTGTAGTGGTGGTGGCTGACGATGGAGAGCTGGAGCAGCCGGAAGGGTTGGACGAAGTAATGGAGGAGGCTGGTTCAGAGATGTTACAGGGATTGCTGGTGTTGGTGTAGACGTCTGGGCAGGTGGAGAAGACCCTACACTCTGAGGAGTCTGTATCTGGGCCTATAAACAAAGGGATACAAATATGTAAAAGCAGCAATTATGTCATTTCATACAGTTGCGGTTGTCACTGTCTCCAGAATATAGGGAACATAATTAATAAATCCATATCAGGTAGGTATGAAATCTCCTTTGAAAGCAACCATATCTAAGCACTTTAATAATAAAAGAGACAAAATAGAAAAAACACACTTAAACATTCAGGATTATGCAATAAATCAATACAGGATTATGCAATAAATCAATACATTAAGTCTGGAAGTAAAGTCAGGCAGCCCGGTTCTTAAAATGTTCTGCTAACACAAGCCCCATTGAACCAAATGGGACATGGCCAGTAGACTTCTCTAAGTACCAGGATGGAACAAGCTTCCACAGCTAGTGATTCAGCATTCCACTTCAAGTTAAGCATTACATTTTATGATATGAAGTTTAATGCCATTCCTGAACTCATGCTTATTTAACATCCGGTACACAAAAACACACCTCATCTTCTTCATCAGTGCTTTTTCCTGATGGCACATTAGTATTTTTTGTGTCCTCCCCTAAAGCAGAAGCATCACCATTAGAAGCCAGGGTTCCTTGTTCTGCTTCCCACTCCTGCAATACCTCCTCTAAGTTAAACCGACGCCTGTAGTTTACAAAGAAGTTCTTCACTTGACCAACAGTCTTGTTGCCAATTACATCAGCAATAGCTTGAAAATCTTTACCATACTTGCGGACACCTAAAAAGGCAAAGTAAACACACCTATGAAGGTTCAAATCAATAAGCAAAACTCTGTATGATGTATGTATGCATAGGTGCCCCCTTGGGACAGCAAATAAAGACCAATTCTGAAAATTACGAAGTGGAGCTTCTGTAAAGATCTGCCAGAATTCAGAAAGACCACTGTGTAACAGTGGCTGTGTCAATTTTATTGATCTGAGCTTTGATAATGTTACCAATAACCTACATACTATAGCTTGGATTGAGACCCTTGTCTCTAGTTCCATGTTCCCAAAGGAGCTTTATCTCCTTAAAAGTAACCCACTATTAATAAGGTATATTACTTTAGTAATTGAAGAGACCATTAGAAGCAAGACTGATATGGTAAAGGAAGGCTACACTGTTAAAAGGAAAACAGCCCTTTAGTGTTTGTTAGCAGTTTTTGGATCCCAAACTATATATACACACACACATACATATATACACACACACAGTGGTACCTTGTAAGACGAATGCCCTATAAGACGAGTGCTTTGAAAGATGAACTAAAATTTCTATGAGATTCTGCTTTGTAAGACAAATGTCCATTGGCTGGGCTCCGGTGGCTGAGAAGGGACTGCTCCTCCTGCCTGCAGCACCAGTGACTTGCCAGCAGAGGGACGCACAGATAATAGCGTCCTCTAAGGCTCCCGAGACCAGCCAGCATGTGGCCTCAATCCAGCCAGTAGCCCTGCAGCAGCCACCATCAGATAGGAGGGAAACACCCTCCTGGCCCCCCTTCACCCAAGGAAGCCTGCCCTGCCTGAACCCCACTACAGCCACCCCTCTTCCACCCTCAGCACCTTCTCTGCCAGGACCCCACCTCACCCCATTTTTGCCTCCAGGCAGAAGCCTTTGCTGCTCCTGTTGCAAACTTCGAGTCAGGCTGGCATCCTACACAGTTTCCTGTGAGTAAGCCCCAGTGGATTCAATGGGACTTGATTCTGAGTAGACAGGATAGGATCTTGCCCCTTTTGCATTCAGGCCTTTGCTGTTGGTCCTGTTGCAAACTGCCTATCTGGTTTGCATAGATTTCTCTCTCTCTCTCTCTCTCTCTCTCTCTCACACACACACACACACACACTCACACACACACACACACAGAAGTTCCTTGTTAAGGATGCTCAAAAAGACACCAGTGACTCTTTTAGTGAAAATTAGTCATGCTTGGCCATAAAGTTTTTTCTTTTTTCTTTTACTGGACAGTATATTACAGTGTTCTATTACGGTAATTGTGTTCTGTATTATAGTGTCTTGAATTTGATTAGTGTTTGGTCATATTTTTTACATAAAGTTAATATTTAAATACGAATGTTTTGGGGTTGTGGAACCAATACATCCTATGGGAAAATCCGCTTTGTAAGACAAACATGTTTCAGGAACGGATTAAGTTTGTCTTACAAGGCACCACTGTATATCCATAATGTCCTTCCTGTGGTTGAAAGCCAATTTTGAGGAAGGAAGCATTTTAAAGTAAAATGTTTCTATATGCTTATTTAACTGAATTATTACCTAAGGTTGAACATTTGTAACAACTGCTAATGTATCACTGCTGGTCATTCCTTCATTTTGCCCTAAGAGGAATTGGATCAATGGGTGTGGCTTTGGCAACAAGAAAAGGTCTAGATATATGGCTGATAGCATACACTAATTTCACTTTCTGCAGACAGCTTCTTGGCCAACAATTTATAGAAGAGCCAATTATCTCACATATTAATTATGAATAACTTGATAAAAAGCCTAGCAAGAAACTCAGGTTCCAACAATAGTTGTAAAAGTCTGAGCCCACTGTTCTTGCATAAGGCTCAGTTTTTTGGAAGGAAACAGCATACTTAAACACATATGTATCTTCTGAAAATTTATTTACTTTAGTTTCTATTCGTAGACATGTCAGTAACTTGTTGTATTTGAAGCACATCCAAAGTATTGTTGCTGATCTCCAAATGCTCAATTCTGGTTTAAGTGAAAATTGATACAAGTTATTTGTGCCAACTAATGCAAAATTATACAAACAAGAAGTGGTAAAATGGAGCAGGTTCTGTGACTAATACAGAATACATAAACAAAAATTACTGAATTTCATGATTAAGTGAAAACAACTTAACTGAGGAGTTCACCAAGAGAAACATCAAATAACTGATGACTAACGCTGCAATTCTAAGTTTCAGTTAAGCCAGCCTAAGCCCCAGCATAAGTCCTGTGCTGACCTGGAGGTGTCACAAAAGTGCAGTAAGACATTTCTGCCCCACTCCTGGGGGAGGGTTAGGCCAGTGCACAAACATGCACTTGCCTCCTTACATCACTACAGGAAAGGGAAGACCGATGAGTTGTGCTGGCCTAGGTTAGGAGTGCACCCTTAATTCTATATTTACTCAGAAGTAAATTCCATTATGTCTTACTTCCAGGTGAGTAAGATTACAGCCTGAGTTAAACAGGATTGTATCCTAAAAAATGCACATAAAAGTTTTTGCAAGGGAATTTCACCTACTCGGCATAGCAGCAAGCTGTAATCCCCAAAATTCACTATCACAGTGTCATTTAAGGGAATAACCCTACTCTGTAGTAGGATGCCACGAAGCACGATCAATTGGGCAGGGGAAGAAATCAACAAAAAATACCTTCTGCCTAAAGAAATGTTTTTCCATTTGTGGTGAACCAATTAAATACATCCAAGTCTCCAAATAATCACTGCCGTAACAGTCATAACAGTGAATTGCCAACCAAATGAGAGTACCTAATCTCACCTGTAAGGTGTCCCCTTTTTGGGAATCTAATTCTTCCTGATGGTAAATTTTGATGTGCCTTTTTACAAATGACTTATCAGCAAATGCCAATATGGGGGCTACGGGCCATATCCACTGTTTCAGTTAATTATGGATTGGACCCCTGCATGTACCTCTCATATGCTCCCTAGATGCAAGTGAAATCCAACTCAGAAGACATTTTGGAGGTCAAGGATGTCCCTGTCTATCTCTGATTTCATTTAACTGCAAGAGGTTTCATAATAGAACCCCCATGGATATAGGACATGCCTGTAAGAAAAAGCAATTTTGACTCCACCTGTCAGATTCCATAAAATAATTGATGAATTTCAATAAACAAGGGTGAGTGCAATTGTTCTGGACTTGGAACAGTTCACCAAACTAACAAATTTAAACATTTCAACACCTCAAGATTCATCCAAGGACTCTTGTGCCTTCTTAGTTGTCTTACTGAAGACGCAATAACAATGCAACCCTAAGAATGTCTACTCAGATAAAAGTTCCATCATGTTAAATGGGGTATATCTCCAGGACAGTGTGTACAGGATGTCAGCCAAATTCTCTAACAGCTTCAAAGAAATTTTAAAACTTAAAAGAATTTAAAATGGGTTTAAAATGTAGGAAATGTAGATGTTGCCTTTTGTTAGCACAGCTCAGGGTGTGCTATTATTTTGTATTTTGATTAAAATAGTATTTTGTTTTCATATAAGAGTCATGTGTTGCTGGGTTTGTTCTTCTTTACAGACGATCAAAAATGTTTTTGCTAGAGACATACTAGATTTGTTCTCACGTTCATCAGTTTATGCAAAGACCTGTTGGCATTGTTGGACTAATATATATAGCAAGGAGTAAGAATATAATTACATAATTTCACACTTAAACAAATATAATATTGTGAGTACAACCCTATCCTTCTCTACTCAAAAGTACAGTAAGTCTGATTGTCTTCAATAGGGCTTACTCTCATCTGCATAAGGTTGCAGCCATAGAATGTCCTACTTTCCATCCTGTATCTAAAACTGGCTATCCTAGTAAGGGTGAATCAGTCATTTGCAGGCCTTTTTGTAAATTACAAAAAAGGAAGAAAAAACCTCCCTTGTGACCGAAGTATCTAAATTAATCTTTGTAGGATTAGGTCTAATGACTTTAGAAACTTTTTGTTGTGATCTGGTTTTACAGTAAACGTGTTCACTATGTTGCATATTAAATGTCATTGTTTCTCTCGTATACTTTCCAACTTCATCTTTAAATCATCCCTATTAATACAAGAGAAATAAGTATACAAATTTGTTCATCACACTTTCAGCTGCTATACCTGTTAGCCATATGTTAGAAAATAAAGGACTACACATAAAATTTTCTAAAGTTTTTCAGATCATAAACCATTTCCACTTAAGAAAACATCAGTAGTGCAAATGTACCTTGTACTGCCAGAAGTTGTTCTTCTGTTGTCCAACGGGCATTTATTTTTTGACTTGACTGTTAAAGAAAGAAAAATTGCATGCATCAAAGCAAACGTCACCACTCTTTAATTCAATTAATCACAGGTTACATTCAGTTAAGTTCAGTGGATCACAAGGGCTCTGTGACAGTTCTATAGGAGTAGCCACTGCTGGAGCAGGATGACCTCAATTTTTATTTAAGGGATTTATACTGCACCTTTCTCATGGCAAAGAAAATGCTCAAGGTGGCTTACAGAGTACAAACTAAAACAAGTACCGGTAAAAACATCAACAAGGCACTAGAGCATTACTTTTATCAACTAGTTTTAAAAGTCTTGAAAGCAGTGAGTTTGACGTTAACAATAATTTTAGCATTAGAAAGACACTAAAAATTTTTTAATTATATGGTGAAGGACTATCCTCACACCGATGATTGGGACACCTGCCTATCAAATCAGTTTGGCCAAATCAACCCTAGTGCCCAAATCTTTTTTTCAATTGTAGTTAGCAAATCTGACTTGCTATATCTTCACAGCAAATATAATCCCAAACATTCATCTATCCCGACTTACCTCAGAAGGTTTGAATTCTTCTATCCCACCTTCAATTTTCTGCTTAAGGGCACTATTTACTTGTTTAGCATTCTGAACCTTGTCCAAACAACAAAACCACAAATGCAAATTAGTTTACATAAAGCAGAACATGTACGGTACTTGTTTTGTTAAGAGGCTGGGATGGGCTGCAATCCTATGCATACTTTCCTATGAATAAGCCCCACTGAACACAGAAGGACTTACTTCTGAATAATTCTGGTTTGCAAATGATTGTGTTGTGGGATAACAGGGCAGTTAGGGGCAGTTAGGGGCAGCTGCCTCTGGCACCTCCGGGCCGTTAGAAGCAGCAGCGCTGGCCAGCAGCCCTTTTAAAGAGCCTCCAATGTGGAGCTTCAGGGCTGCATGGCACGCGTGCCCGTAGCGTGCTTGCTTGTTAAGTAAAGTGGAACTTGTTATGTGAAGCAAGATTTCTCAGAAATTTTTGTTCTTTATGTGAAAAGTTTGTTAAGCGAGGTACCACTGTACTACAGTTTGTTTCTCAAGACAGGATAAAATTTTACTTGATCACCATCACTATTTTGCTTCCACTTTTCTTACCGAATGACCATCTTTACCTTTAGAACTATCAAGCATAACACCCAATTTTTGAAAACGTAAGAAACTAAGGTTGTAAACCTAAATACACCGTCCTGGCAGTAGGCCTTATTGAATACAATAGGACTTACTTCTGAGTAGACATGCTTAGGACTGCACTGTCAAAATTTAAAAAACATGAAGAAACTTAAGATGTAAATCAGGATAAAGTACAAAAGAGTTAAATTTAATTTACAATTGTATTTTAGCAGCAATCTTTCCATTTAACAATACTGCATCCATCCAAGCACTCAGAATGAGAAAAGAAATTAAAATGAAGTGAAATTATGGGCTGCTCTGAAATACCTGTCGCTTCAGTGAAATCAACTCCATATCTAGTTGTCTAAGAAGTGTGTTGGCTGCATTAGGACTACAGGACACTGCTACAACATCTTCTTGAGAGAGGTACATGCCTTTGGGGGGACGGCATTTTGAACGCTGGGAGTGATGACGATGTTGTAAACTCTGATACTCTCGTCTACCCAATCCTATTTTGCTGGACTGAATAGGATGCTCATTACTTCCCTGCAATATTCACAAGAATTTGGAAAAATTTAATAACTTTTGTTACAATTCTGTCAATATCAGATATATATTCAAAATGCTATAAAACAATAAAAGTCTTTGCATGTATATCTGGTCACTCGCACACAGGAACACACACACCCCCATACTATATAATAAAATTATTTATTTAGAGTTATTTACATGCATGGCATTTTACAACAGAAGACAAGTCCCTATCCCGAGGGTATCACAATCTAAAATAGAGACAAGGGAGACAAAAGAGAAAGTGGAAAGGTATAGTGCTATTGTAGGGCTTTGTCCTGAAGGCCAGATCCAGAGCCCTGCCATTTTCCTCCCAGCATTAATGGTACTTACCATTCTGTGGGGGAGCCATCCCTTCTGCCACTAGTCTCCCCAAACTGAGGTTCAGCCCACTGCTTCTGGGTTCTGTCACCCCTGCAGCCACTGTACCCAGTTTTCTGGACAGATGCAGTGGGTTGCAACTCAGATTGGAGATGACTGGCAGGGAAGGATAGCTCCCTGCAGCATGTTAAGTGCCCGTTGTGCAGGGGACATATTTCCCATTGCATAGCAGCATCCAGTTTGCTACTGGAAGCCTTCCTGTCCTGTAGAAGGCTTTCTAAGGGCTCCTGATAGCTGAAATGGCAAATTAATTTTTGACCAAAAAGTTTCCATAAAAAATTTTTCTGGCTTCTACAGAACTTAGAAGGCAGAGCTTTGAGGAGGCAGGCTTCCCAGAAAGCCAGAATCAGAAGGACATGTCCGGTTTTTGGCTATTGGACTGGACTGTCCACCCCACTAGACAAGTGTCTGATCTTCGGGGGGGGGGGAATGTGTTTGGGGGTGCTTGTGTTTACTTACAGACAGCCGCGGCTCGGCATGGCTGAGTTTTGCCCAGCCACAGCAGCCATTTTCAAAAGTATGAGACTGCACGTGTGCAACCTCTTTTGATAACCTAGCTTCCTAGAGTGCGTGCCTAGAGTGCATTCTGGGATGGGTGGAGCATCCGGTCAGGTCAGGTCCAAAGTCCACCTGATGCTCCGCCCACTCCAGCACGCACTCTAGGAGCACACTCTAGGAAGCTAGGATATTGTAAGAGGCTGTGCACATGCGCAGTCTCATACTTTTGAAAATGGCTGCCCAGATGTTAGTGGCACCAAGGTAGTTACATAAGCACCTGGCACCAGAAACTCCCCAGACAAGGTAAGCCCCAGTATCTATGTCGACTAAGAAGTAAGCCCATTAAGTCAATGGAGCTTACTCCTGAAACAGGGGGTGATTTATTAAAAAAGGTAGGACAAAATATAGGACGTCCAACTTTTTTTTAAAAAAAAAGTCCAGTTGAAAATCCAGACTTTTGGGTGACCTTGTCCAACATTTTGCCTTTAGGATCTGGTCACCCTGTGAGGAGGCCACATAAGGTTTATTTCAAATGACCAGCTGAATCTGCAGATTCAGAACCCACTGACAACTAAACCATGGTTCTTGAAATAAATTGATCATCAGTCGGGACCTGTGCTTAGCTAATGCAAATCTGCTCAGGCCAGGGGTTAGGATATGTTGTGCACTGCTGCCATCCACTCACCCCTCCTCCTGTACCATCTCCTTTTCCTCCCTCCCCACCAGAAACACTTTTCCCCACCATCCAGAATGCCTTCCAGACACCTTCTCCCACCCCCAGGGCAAAACTACCTGCATTGGTCAGTGCAGAGAGGGAATCTGATACCTGCAGGTTGGCACAAATCTTTGTACCTGCACAGCCTGTCACCAAGTCAATGCAGACCTGTTCTATGGCACATTTGTGACACTCAGGAGGGACAGGGGGCCTGTGATGGCTCCACTTGATCTTAGGACTGCATTCTAAATAATGTCCTGCTTCTTGTTAATGTTTGCTCTCTGCTCCAGTATGTTAAACAGTATGCCTATTTGGTATGTTAAAGAAGAGACATTTAATGTGACTGTAATGAAAATAAACAAAGGTAATTGCAGGGGAAGAGGAATAGAGTTTACATTCCATTTTATTTGTGGTTTCCAGTATCCACAGGGGGCATGTCTCCCTCAGATACCGGGGGACACCTGTAAAAAAATCCATTGACAATGCACTCCTCAGAAAAGAACACACAACTGTTTCATCTGTTCCTAACATTATTACGTGGAAGTTTCTATTTTAGTAAAACATTGTTAATTCAGTGTTAATGAAAACCATGTTTGTAATCCCCAATTCTAGTGGATTTATTAAAAGAATTTATATTAGAAATTCCAAAAGCAGCTTACAAACAAATACAAAAAACAAACTGAAACAAGACTGGCTTATGCCAAATCAAACATCTGCAGAAACAGGTACAGTTTTGCAGCTCACTAAAGAAAGAGCAAAGAAGCCAGGCTGAACCCTTCTCAGAACATTATATACAATTAGGTGTCATGTCTAACAAGGACTTGATCTCTTGGATCCATCCATGGTTTATACAAAGTATATAATTCCCCCAGTTTATTACCTCTTTTTTAGTTTCTTTTTTGGGGTCATAATCACTATCATTCCCATCCATTGGGTGAGTTTCTTCCACATCATCGTCACTATGTACAGAAACAGATTAATGAATTATTCTTTGTATCTCTCCCTTTATTATTCTTTTGCCTTAAAAACTTCTTTTTCTTCCACATAAGTCATAAGCACCATTTGTATTTATTTTCTTGTGCCATATAAACATAAATACTGTTGGAAGATATTAATGAGAGGTGCTTTTGGGTGGGGGCCCAATTGGTGCAACAATTACATGCAGAAACTTTTTGTTCTAGAAATTTGGGATTATATAAAAAGGTGGCCTCAATCTTCCAGAGCAAATTGCATTTCCTTAAATGTGAAAAGCCTGCATCCAATCTCCATTCAATGATCTTCAACCCAGAGTGGGACCAAGGTCACTTTGTATTCTTGTTGGTAAGCAGTTAAAACACAATAATCAGCTAGGCCACAAGGCAGCTGGATTCAGAGCAGGCTGAAAACCACCAAATAGACTCTGCTGGCACGATGTCACCTGCTGAGGTGACAAACATCCAGTATGGTCTGCCAATCTAGAAACAACAGAATCTGGGGCAGAAAGGCAGCATTTTCCTCACTGATTTTCCTTGACTGAAGTTAACTTTCAAAATAATGGGGGTGCTATAATCACAACATGGAGAACAGATTGAAAAGTCCTTATTCAACTTATAATATAAAAGTACAGCAACTGCATGAAACCACAACTGTATATAGGTCATTATTTACCATAATCCATATGTAACATTTTTCTTTGCACATGTTTAAGGAAGCAAATATAAACGAAGCAAACATTGACTGAGACCCCAATCCTGTGCCTGTCTACTCAGCAGTAAATCCCACTATAGTTAATGGAGCTTACTCCCAGGAAAGTAAGCATAGATTGCAGCCTAAGGCTGTAATCCTATGTACACTTACCTGGAAGCAAGCATCGAGTACAATGGGAATTACTTCTGAGGAAACATGCATAGGATTATGAGTAAGGCAGAAATCTGAAGGTATGTTTCCTCTCTGCAGGAGTAAGAAATCTAATCCACCCATTTTCTGTAGTAGATGAGTTTTTGTCATGCGTATAGCACTCACGCCTGACAGGAGTCATTATATGATGCAGTAAACATGAAGAATTTTCTACAAGATTCCCCTAATGTGGATGGGAAGTACTGTATGCCATTTGATTAAGAAACAGCAGTCATAGAATACTAGAGTCTGAAGGTTCCATAGGGGTCATCTAGGCCAACTGGCTACTAAGCACAGATACTACAGCATCCTTGACAGATGGGTATCCAGACACTGCCTTCAGAAATTTGGCTATCAGATATCTTCTAGTATTCTCTGCTGAATGCTAAATATACCAAGATCCTTTATTCATTCCTCAAAGGACTTTGTTTCTAGACCTTCATTGCTCTTCTCTGAAATCTGCTCCTACTTTCAGGTCCATAAGATGTGGTGCTCATAACTGGATATAGTATTTCAAGCAAGTTCTGACTAGCACAGACTGGAATTATTACTAGACTGTATGCTTCTACTAATGCAGCCCAGCAATACAGCCACTTTTTTGCTACACTACATTACAATACACTACAGGCTCATGTTCAACTTATGGTCCATGAAGGCACCTCTAGATATTTTCACATACGCCACTGCTATGAAAGTACAGGTACCCCTTCCTGTACTTGTTCATTTGTTGGTACATGCAGGACTTTGAGTGCAATTCTTACCAATTTAGGCCGGCCTAACTCAGCTGGCATATCGCCCTGTGGTGGAGTGGGGAGGTTGGTGTACTGGTCTAACCTCCCCAGGAGTGGGGGGGGGGCAGAAGTGCCTTTTGCACTTTTATGACACTCATAACTCAGCATAGCACTAATGCTGGTGTTTACAGTGGCCTTCCTGGAAATTAGGATTGCAGCCTTAGAATTGTCCCCACTGAATTTTGTCTTGTTGATATGGGTCCACTGGGTTAACTGATTAAGATCATTTTGAGTCCTAACTTTGAATCCTAATTTGGTCTTCCGGGGTCTTAGCTATTTCCCACCAACTTTGTGCCATGAGCAAATTTGATAGGCACCCCCTTATCTTACTTTTGAATTGAAAAACAATAGCATGGAATAACATATCAGAAATTGCATGAAAAGTTGACAAAGTTAAAAGAACAAAAAAAATTGTTTTGCTTACCTGTCACCTTGATTATTTCTGCTAGCTAGTTTCCTAGCTTGGCGGTCCATTAAACTTGTTCTAGAACGAGTTTTCTTCCAGGAATAGTAATATTTTACAAGGCTTGCAATTGTCTTATCTGGAAGCTAAAACATGCCAATAGATTACGTAGACATTGGTTACAGGACACTTTTTCCCTCCACTTACACAAGTGTGGATTGTTTAAAAGACACCTTTATGATTAATAATCCAGATTTAAGTTCCTAGAACAAATGTGTGGAGGCACTTTTTAAACGGGCACCA
Organism: Cryptoblepharus egeriae; assembly: GCA_030015325.1. Taxonomy (NCBI): domain Eukaryota; kingdom Metazoa; phylum Chordata; class Lepidosauria; order Squamata; family Scincidae; genus Cryptoblepharus; species Cryptoblepharus egeriae. The sequence goes on from JAREYC010000001.1 coordinate 218,637,174, forward strand.
TACCAGAAATGTGAGATTCCCAACTGATTTTAAATTTAAAAAGCAACAAGTGGATTGTGTTCAAATTATCATAATTGTTTAGTTTGAATAAAAGTCTGCATTTTAAAATATATATTTTAAGAATTTTTGTGGTGCCTACTTTTTCTCATAATCAAAAGCATAATGTTCCTGAGGAAAAAAGTACAGTATAAAAGAATAGTTATCCCCACCCAAAGGAATAAAAGGAAAAATCCAGGACACTAGCACAACTATTGGGAGTTTAAAATTCAAAGAAGTTTGAGCCAAGTGTTCAAACAGGTTTTTGAAATGTACTGAGAATTACACCATCATAGAGTTGGAAGGGACTAGTTCAACCCTTGGCCTGTAGGCAGGATAGAGCAGTGGTACTCAGAGTGGGGGTCATGACCTAGTGTCGGGGGGGGGGGTCACAAGAGAGTGGGATCCTCCAGCTTGGAATCTGGCTCTGGGCACCTTAGTGCCCCAATGGCCCCACTGGGTGCACCTGCTGTCCTTGCAGGAAACACAAGGCACTGGACGCTGGCAACTTGGAATCTGGCTCTGGAGAGAGAATACGTTTTCAGCGTCTACATATTATACAAGGTACAATCCAGCCACAATTAAGCCCAGTAGTCCCCTTGATTTCAGGGGAAATATTAAGATACAAGAGTACCACAGAAATCAGTATGGGCTTAAAAGCCCTTAACTTTAAAGGCTGTATTGAAATCCAAACATTCTCTCATAGATAAACAGCTCTGAGCTGTCAGGGACAGGGCTTTATGACAGTGGAAGAGACTTCTGCTCTTGGAAAACGACTGTCAACTGAGTGTGCAAGAGTAGGCAGTGCTCCATTTGCATTGCCAAACCTCACTGGAAAAGGTAAAACAGTGGCAGAGAGGGGTAAAAAGAAGGGTGCATACAGGGTGAATGGGTGGTAGCATATGCTGGATCCTCTCCCACCTTTTGGCAGCCTCCCTGCCCCTTTCTTCTTGTCATACGTGTGCCAGTTACAGAGCTGGTACAGGTCTGAAAAGATGCACTGTGGAGTGAGAGGTTTATGGAGGAATAACGGGAAATTAACCCTAACCCTAGCCCTAATCCTTTCCCCTCTGAAGCCACCCAATTGCTTCAGCACACTCTTTTTGGGGGCAGCTGCCCAAGTGGGGAAGGGAGGGGAGAAAAGGATTGGACTCTAAAAAAATTTAATGTTTCCATCAAATGTTTCTTTGAACTAATAAGTAAATCTCTTAATGGAGAAGATGTCAAAGCCAGCTTCCCCATATGAATGCAAGCAGCAGGAAAAAACAAGGCAGCTGCTTGATCAAAGAGGGCTTTAGCCTGGCTGTTCAGAGGTGTGGTAGAGTACACAAGCCCATTACAGACATTGGGCACAATCCAGAGTAACTACGGGGAGTCCTTGCTCCGGTGTAAGAACCATTTGCTGTGGATAGCAGTATGAATTTCCCATAGGATTTCATTAGATGGTGCAGTAACTACGGGTACATGTAATGTCTCTTACGTGCTCCCGTAGTTACTCTGGATTGTAGGGATTGTCTCCATCCCCAACCTAGAAGCCAGCACAAGTGCTGTTCTAGTGTCATCTTTAAAAAAAGTGAAGGGAAAAGTGCTTATTATTCCTGAAGGAGTTGTGTAATGTAAGGACTTCACCTCTTAGGTGGACAGGATAAGCATTTGTTGTCATTTTATAGTTATTTTATAGTTTTTTACAGTGTCATTTTATAGTTACTTATAGTTATAGAAAGATGTTGCTCTGCGCAGCTGCAGAAGCCCTGTGTGCCTGCAGAGACAAAGGCTGCAATCCTACCCTGCAGTTAGGCCAGCCCAAGTTAGACCAGCCCCAACGTAAGTCCTGTGCTGACCTGGGGGTGTCACAAAACTGCCATAAGACACTTAAGACACTTATGCGGCACTCCTGGAGGACGGTTAGGCTGGTGCACAGAAAAATCACCACTGGAATGGGAAGACCATGAGTTGTGCTGCCCTAGGCTGGGATTGCACTCAAGGAAGTAGAAAAAACCTTCAAGCCCCTTTTGGACTAGAAACTTCTTTAAATCTACATTTTCAAACTTTACAACATAGCACTCTTCTTTCTGGCTGGCTGATGCAAAGAGGTCATATTTGAATTATTATTTTACCATTTGTTGGATTCTATGAAAGCTTTTCCCATGGAAACTGAAAGCTTGTTCAAACAGGACTTTATCTTCAACTGTCCATTCATCCGGGAAAGGAGTAAAATTTGGAAGATCTGCCAGTGACTTCTCAATGTTGTGCTTATGCCAAAATAACATTCCAAGTGCCTTTCAACAAGAATAGTAGAAAAAAAACTAAGTTACCATAGTCTTATGTCTAGAGATGTGTTACTTTATTCAGAAATAACCTCATTTAGTAAGACTGGGGCTGCAAAACTAACCTCCAGTAAGGCCGGCCTAAGCCTTGGCGTACATCCTGTGCTGACCTGGAGATATCACAAAAATGCTGTAAGACACTTCTGTGCCCCTCCTGGGGAAAGGTTAGGCCAGTGCACAGACACGTGCTTGCCTCCCTACATCACCATGAGAACAGGAAGACCAACGAGTTGTGCTGGCCTAAGTTAGGATTGCACCCTTAGGCTGTAAACCAGGGGTGTCCAACCTTTTAGCTTCTCTGGGCAGCATTGGAAGAAGACAAGTTGCTGCAATCCTGAACACACCTTCCTGGGAGTAACACCCACTGGGTACAATGGGTCTTACTTCTGAGTAGACATGGTTAGGGTTGAAGCATATCTCCAAGGTTAAGGTTAAGGTTGGAGAGGATCACAGCCCATCCTATGCATCGTTGGGCTTCAGACTGCAACTTGGGAGTAAGCCTCATTGACTTTAGTGGGGCTTACTTCTGAGTAGATCTCAAGGGCAGCAGGCAGCAGCTGGGATAGAGGCTGAGGCTGCTTTTGGGGGATGTGGGTGGGTGAGCGCTGCAAGGTCTGCAGGGGCCTGAAGCACTCTGAGCGCCAGGAGGCAGGTAGGGGGAGCTGCCAGGCAGCCCAGACCAGCTTTGTGGCGGCCGCCCAGGACAGTGCACAGAAAAGCACGCGAAATTTGAAAATGGCTGCTGCCACAAAGCCAGATTTTCCAATGGTGGGGGTCAGCTTTGCAGGAGGGCCACATCCACCCTCGTCCTGGGCCGCATGCGGCCCCTGGGCCTTGTGTTGGACACCCCTGCTGTAAACCTATCTTAGTCAACAAAAATAAGACACATCTACTCATGACATTGCAATATTACATTATCTTGATGAAACACAATTATAGCAAGTATTTCTTAATGCAGAAATACTTTATTATGAGTTGTTGTACCATGTACTTTATTCAGCTGTAAATTGCAGGAGATTGAATCTTTTTAAAAAGTGAATACCTTACACTAATCTTATTATACTTCCACTTCTTACCTGTTCCACATTGTAGCCATGTTTTTCTTTTGCTATTGCAATATATTCATCCACTGCAACAAAGGAACACTAAAATTAATTTTTCCATTATTTTTCCATTATTCAGTTTTTTGATAAAGCAAAAGAACAACTTAGAAGCAACCTATGACAGATTATTTATGTCATAGGAAAGACAGCAACTTTAGCTCCTTTATATGTATTTTCCTGTTTATCATATCTACAATACACTGAGGGCTGCAGTAGTTCAGAGGTTAGAATGTCGGGGTTAGAACACTGCTTGACCAAATCCACTCAGCAGGTCAGCAATTCAAGACTCGAGTACTGCCAGATGGGTTGGCTCCCATCCTAAGCCCAGCTCCTGCCAACCTAGCAGTTTGAAAACATGGAAATACTGATAAATAGGTACCACTTCAGTGGGAAAGGCAACGTCCTGGCGACAGGGCCTTGCAACAGGCCAGCCAGGTTTCCCAAAGTCATGTCCATCATGGAAACTCCAATCCATAACAAGTGGACACCATCACCATATAGTACAAATGCTGAAGAAGTTACCATTGTCTACTACATATAATTTTATCTACTGAAATATGATTTTGGACTGCTAATGATACTAATGTTAATTAGTAATGTTAATGTTAATGATACCAATGTTAATTTGGGCTGATGTTAATGATACTGCCCCTGCTAACTGGACAAGAAGCACACTTTCAAGTGAGTGTTCCTCCTTTATTTAGCAGGAGGAGAGTAACTGCCCTCTACAACCCAGCAATGTCTGTTCAAGTGGCTTCTGCTGGTGTTCTTAGGTTGTGAGCCCTTTTGGCTATTACAAATTACCCATTAATTTTTTCCCATTTTCTTGTAAACCACTTTGTGAACTTTTTAGTTGAAAAGCTGTATATAAATATTGTAAGTAGGTAGATTAGATAGATTCTCTAGCCAAATCCCTCCCCCCCCAAATTAAACAAAAACAAAGCAGCAGCAAATCTGCATATAAGCCAGTTCAAAACTTACTTAAACAAAAATAATTTAACATCACAATCCTAACCTACACTAGAATATATAGGCCAGCTGCTCTATATCTAGAACAAATTTGGGGCTGCTGCTGCACTATACTAGAGCAAGGGGAAACTTTTCCCCTTAATCTGGGAAAACACTGCAGCAACCCCAATAATTCTACTTGGATCTGCGCCAACAATTTCAGTGGCAAAGTGTTTAGCAGTCATGGACTATGGCAGGCTGCCTAGGAACTAGGTTTTGATCTGGCACAATTGCGAGGTTCCAGCTTCACCTCTTGCTCTCTGGCTGCCAACTCACAGTCCTGCCTGCCAACCCTCCCCCCCCCCACTCCATGGGAAATGCCTCCATCTCACTTCTTCCCCAACTTTCCTACACCTCTGACCCAGTGGTGGGCTCCAGCAGGTTCGCACCTACTCTATAGAACCAGTTCTTAACAAGAGATAGGACATATAAAGTTTAAAAATAGCCATTTAAAAGTGGCTGCCAGATGGGCAGAGAACCGGTTCTTAATTTTTTTGAAGCCCATCACTGCTCTGACCCGAGCTGGCAGAGATCGGTCAGCACAACTTATCGTGCTTCAGGGCTGTGACTGTGCAGTAGGCTGGCATAACTCACTGAGCCAGCTTCCCTTCCTCGTTAGGTGTTGCAGGAATGCTCTACGGCATATTTGCAGAACCCTAGCCAGTATAAGGGACTTGTGTCGGGCTCAATGGGCACTGGAATTTTGTCCTAAGTAGCCTAGCTATAATCAGAACTGCAGCCCATATTTTATAGTCAATAATGGAAATAAGCACTTTCTGCCATATCAACTTGCCACAATTTATTATTAATCTAATTTAAAATATTTTTATCTTGCCTTTCCTGCTGTTACACAATGCAAATGTGGATTCAAAAAAATAATGAAAACAAAACAAAACCTTTTTTAAAAAAGCATTAACAAAGCCAACTATAAAACCGGGATACTTTCCATCACCTGGCCTCTAAAATGAAACGACAGGGTGATGCTTTGGTGGCGGTAGTGGGCTACTTTCAGTTTTACCATATTCAAAACCAGATAGTCTCCATGAAAAGCAGAGCCTTTTCAATCAGAGCTTTAGAAGACCCTTCTGCATACTACGCACCTGACTTCAGGCCCAATCCTATCTAACTTTCAATCACTGATACAGCTGCAATGCAGCAACCCGGTAAGAGAACAAATCTTGCCTTATCTTGAGGAGACAGCCATGACTACCTATCCACTGCAAGGTGCAGTTCATATCCTATTTGCATGGCATCATAACTGGAAAGTTGTCTAGGACTGAATCCTTCATTTCTTCTGATGCATTGTTAAATGCCAATCAATGAAATAAACACTGATTGGAGTTTGTCCAGTCCCCTGAAGGACACTTGAGCCATACCTGGTCATAGGTTGTTGGAGGTTTGGCTTTGCAGGCACCGGGGGATTTAAACAGACTGTGGTCAGCTTACATCTTCTTTGCATGTGGCATGTTTACAAACCTACCCAAGTCTACCTACTTGTATTACAAGAAATTAAAATATATTCACTATCAGCAATATATTCAATTACCACAAAATATGTTTCCTGAATCTCCAAGATTCTTATCATTTCATCACTCAAATTTAACAAAATTCTTTTTACTATTAACCCCCTTTTCTACCATTTTGGTATCCAACTGATTTGAAAAAGAATGCTCTTCTTCAAGTAAGCTGTTGCATGGTAAGGGAAATAACTTGGGGAAGCAGCTATATACATGGGGCATTCAAACGCACAGGACGACTCCAACAGGGTACAATGAACCTCTGACAGCAGAATGTTTTCCAGGTATTAAACAGCTGGATATGTGTGTGAATTTACTATCAAGTAAAGGTATAAGGACTGTAAGCACCATACCACAACAACAGGGAACAGTGCAAGGGATCAATGCAAGAGCAGCACCAGCCATGCTGGGCTGTTTTCTTAAAACTTCTGTTTTAAAATGGTTGCAGAAAGAATGAATAGCTGCCCTTTGGGGAGAAAGATGAACACATTCAATAAATAGATAAACTGTATATCCCAGCTTTTCAGCATGGAATCTACATGTTAAATGCAGGAATGCACTTGCCAAATTTGCCAAACACCTTGCCAAATTTAACAGCATTTAATGTTTAAATTTTTGGAGCAACAGGATTTTACAAAAGGTTTAAAAACAGCAAGCTAGCAACTTGCCAAATTTATATGCATGAAACACGTAAGGCATTGGCAGCCCTAAACAGAAAATATTTATGTATTAAAAGTAAAGGTGTTCCCCGCAGGTTGCTCTGTGAGTTATGACTGATTCTAAGGGCTCTGCTCATCCTTGTTATAAGACCAAAGAGCCAGTGTAATCTGAAACGTCACTGTGGTCATTCGGCATGACTAAATGCCAAAAGTGCATGGAATGCTGTTACCTTCCCACCAAAGTGGTACCTACTTGCATTAACATGCTTTTAAACTGCAAGCTTGGGAGGAGATAAGCAAGTAACAAGAGCTCACTCCCATTACTCTTGTCATCTGTGTATTAGTTCTATGTAGAAATTCCCATCATTCCACTCACTTTGTTCCACTCCTTTGTTCTGTGTAAAAAATAAACATGAAACCTATGCACAAATTGTAATTTACAACAGTTGTACAAATGGTTTTTTAAATGATTGGCTGCAGTTTTCAAATTCGGTGTATACTTTACAGTATATATAACATTATGTTATGGGTTAAAAATATAGTGCAAGAAAATTCCCAGAATATTGTTTAATACAAAACACAGAACTTACACTTGGTATCTGGAATACTATGATATGGAGACCACACAAGCATTCCTCCATTGTCTTTATCTGTGTATTTTGTAGCTCCTGGAAGAATTAAATTGTTCAATTTCAGAACATGTCATTCACATACAATAAAAATGAACAACAATCATGCAAATAGATGAGATAGAACTTGCTAATCTCTATTTCACTGACAGTATGCCATTAGTCAGCCTAGGTTCTTTACGTCTTGTAGGAATAGAACAGTCAGGAAACACACTGGAATATTGGCTAAACATGTCTTAAATAGAACAGGCTCAGACTGTCATGTTCTGCCTGCAAGTGCAAAAATGTGAGAACTATAGTTTCATTTTTCCAAAAGGTAAGTAAAATAATCCAATTTGTTTAAACTTCGTATCAAGAAAGTGCAGTTTGTTCTCAACGTATCAGGGAAGAAAATCCTTGGGGACAATAATCTCTGAGATGGCAGCATAACTGTCCATGAAAAAGAACAAGAACATTGCCTGTACAAGTGTTGGAACTAGAAAAATACACTGGTTTCCCAGAGTTAAAAATGGTTGTGTTGGCACTTTCAAATGGGAAAATGACATCCTTTGGTGCTGCTTCTTCACAGGTAGCTCTGGGCAGGCAGGACCTGGACATTTTTGACATTCATTTCCACTTACATACAGGGCCCTGGGACCTGAGACATTGAGGTCTCAGTGCCTTTTTTGTTTACTCCCCAGTAGCTGCCTGGCATCAAATGGGTCTCCTCAGACTCATTCCAGCTCTTTGGCTGGCATAAATCTGAAGAGACACCAGGTATGGTCTAGGACAGGAAAGGGGGGACAGGATCTCAACATTCACCACTGACACAGAAATCCTCCCAACCCAGGCTCAACCCTGAATCACTAACCCAACTGACATATCTGATTCAGAGACAGTTTGGCAGCTTGCTGCTGCCTGCTCGTTGTTTCCTGATTCCATAGTAAAGAGTAGCTTGCTGGCAGAGCAGCTTGACCTTACAGTAACAGATTGCAACAGTTTAAGACTCTGGTAGGATTGGGCTATAAGTCTTATATGGAGTGTTTCTGATATAAATGGTAGAGAAAAAGAATAATGAATGGAAAAAGAAACATCTGGAACCACACAAAAGTACTGTGAGAAGATTTTCTAGATAGCTTAAGCACCATAAGTTATGCGGATAGAAGTTAAGACTTGTATCAAATTAAGGCTTCCAATCACTTTCAGGAAAGAAAAGAAACACTATTAACCCTACAATCCAGAGTAACTACAGGAGAACATAAGAGACATTATGTGTACCCGTAGTTACAGCATCACCTAGAGAAAACCTATGGGAAACTCATATTGCAATCAAGAGTAAATTGTTCTTACACCGGAGCAAGGACTCCCCGTAGTTACTCTGGATAGCACCCTAATTTTCTTTATTATTAGTAGAAGTGTTACTATGTGCAACTGGTGCAAATTTCAACTAGCTTCAAATTCCTCCAAAGAGGTTATTTCTTTGGACTGTGGTTCATTTGAATCGCTGTAGGACATGCAAGAGGTAATGGCTTGTACCAGTCTCCTACAATCTCCCTTCTGACCCACAGCCACTCAAATAGAAGAGATTTTCCTTTTCATCTCACCTCTTCCCCCCAAAACTGTGTGTATGTCAGGAGTAGCCCATAGATCATGAGCAACATGTAGTTTTTTGAAATACAGTGTGCAAATCGCAAAAATATATTGGCTGAGCTCCTTTTTGCTCAGAAACATTAATCACAATAGGAAAAGAAACTAAGGGTACAATCCTAACAAACTTTCTGGCACTGGCATAGCTATGCCAGTGGGACACGTCCTTCAGCCTGTAGTTGGGGAACAGTCTTGAGGTCTCCTCAAGGTAAGGCAATGTTTGCTCCCTTACATTGGAGTTGTATGGTCCTTACCACAATCACGGAAAATTGGTTAGTATTGCACCTTAAGTTTTATTCATGCCTAGAACAGGGATCTCCAAACCCTACCCTGGTGGCCAGATGCAGCCCGTGGCAAGCCTTTATCTGCCCCTCAGCCACTGAGAACAGCTGGCCTACTTAACTGAACTGGTGAAAAGTGGAACCGAACCTTTTTTAGTTCATAAATGTTGCTTCCAATGCTTTTTGTAATTGTAAATGCCTCTTTTATCTTGCAACTCCTGCTACCACACTAAGATTTCTGAAAGTGGATTCTCATTATCTCTTTTGGGAATAGGATAGACCAGGAGCTACAACATGGGGAAGAGCAATTTTGGCCATTAGAATAACAGAGACAGGTTGAAAGAGCAGAAGATGCATTGAATGAGTGCGTTCTGGGTATAATTGAAAAGTGTTGAAAGAGTGGATCATCAGAAAACAAATAATCAGAAAGCAGGGATACTGTTTAAGAATCACTAAGTGCCTCATGGGGCTTACTACTGAGTAAACATGGTTAGGACTGTACTCTAAGAAAGTCAGCTGAAGGATCAGTCACTGAAAAAGAGTCTGAAGAATTGCAGCAAAAAATACAACTAGTAACCATTTCTTGCTAATGAATGGCAAGGTTTCAGTCAAATCATTCCCTTTACCTCCCTGGGGCATGAATATGACGACAAGAATTTGACAAGTACAAGAGAGTGACCCCATTCAACAGTCACATAAAAGTAGTAGTTCATAAATAACTTCCCAGAAAGCTAAACTTCTAAGCAGCCTCATATAAATGTACTAAACTACCACTCTCACTAAGAATTTGTCCAAGCAGCTGACCTCACTTATCTCATACAACTCTTAGCAGACCTATCAGATTTGCTAGAAAATTTCTATTAATTAAATTAATAGTCAATGTGATCCAAAAGTGCTCACCTGAGGGCAAGTCTACATCCTTGGGATGTGAGAGGAACATAATACACAAATACAGGGTACAGCTCAACCATGTTTAAAACAGAAATGGGACACAGCCCAATCATGTTTAAAACAACAAAAACAGAGTCCCAACAGGGAGACAAGCAGAAAACATACAGGAAGCTTCATCCTTTTTGTTAGGTAAAGGTAAAGCTGTCCCCTGCAGGTTGCCCTTCTAGTTGCCAACTCTAAGGATGGTGCTCATCCCCATTGCAAGGCTAAAGATCCAGTGTTATCTGACAACGGGCGCAATCCAGAGTAACTACGGGGAATCCTTGCTCCGGTGTAAGAACAACTTGCTCTGGATTGCAATATGAATTTTTCATAGGTTTTCACAAGGTAATGCAATAACGACGGGTGCACGTAATGTCTCTTACGTGCTCCCCTAGTTACTCTGGATTGGAGGGAACATCTCCGTAGCTGTGTGGCTGGCATGAGTAAACACCAAAGGTGAATGGAATACTGTTACTTTCTTACCAAAGTGGTGCCTATTTATCTATCTGCATTTACTTGCTTTTGAATTGCTAGGCTGGCAGGAGATGGGCAAGTAACAAGAATTCACTCCATTGTGCAGTACTCAGATCACAAACTGCTGATCTGTCAAGCACAGCATGTTCTAGCTAGCTTAGGAGGAGGCTTTCTTGGAGGACTTTAAAAAATCTGCATGGCAGATGGACAGTCATGGGTTCTTCCTTCGTTCACATTTCTGATCATCTGTTCCACAGCATATCGGATCAAAGTTTGGTAATTACTGTATCAGGCATGGCTTTATGTTTGACAACCATCTAGCTGGTGAACTTGGATGTGAACATAAATTGTGCCTCTTCTGTATTTGTAATGAATGATCCCATAAGGATTTTGGATATTTTAAATTCTAATTCATCTATGAAGAAGTCATTCTTTTGACTGCTCTAGATTATTTTTTTTAATGAAATCATTTTCTGAGGTTTCCAATATCATGGAAGAATAGAACGTATGCTATTGCCAAATTACAACTAGCTGCTGTAGGGACACAGCTATTGCTTAATGTCCAGATAAAAGTCAACTCTCATAGGAAATTTCTAATACCTTGCTAAGTTCATCATTACAATAGAAAAGATACTAATTCAATTGGGTGTTGCCATCTGACTGACAACACATATCTTTCAAATCAAAGTTCACTCTCTTTCTGAATTCTTTTTACCTGTTTGGGAGCCTGTTTGGGGCAGGAAACTTAGGCAGAGCCTGTTTGGGGCAGGAAACTTAGGCAGAGTCAGGAAACTCTCAGGTGGCCCAATCCTACTCTGTGCTGGAGCATGCAGACCACAGTGGCCTGCTCTGTATCCAATTAGGTTAGGACCGAGTAGCGGTCATCTCATACTAAGAGGTATGCTGTTCCCTTGCCATGCATTGATCCACAGCTGCTGGTTACTCAGATCAGCACCAGCTATTTATTACAGGGGCTGGATCCAGCCTTTGAGAGCCAGCACAAACTGCCATGCCAGTCTAGCTAACTTTCTTAAGGCATATTTGCAAGAGTTGGGAACTGGCATAGGGAACCTGTGTTGGCTCAAATTGTGTCTGGACTGTGCTCTTTATTCCTTTTGCTATGTAAACTACTTTGAGAAGATGTTTGTTGAAAACAGTATATTCCTCATAACTGTAAAAAGAGACCTTGCCCAGCAACTAGAAATGAAATGGAAAGAATGGCAATTGAAAGAGTGACTTGTGACACGTTAGAAAATTTAAATTCACAGAGACTTTCATCAGGAAAATTTGATCAGGAAACAGAAAAATGCCTTAAGTGAGGAGAGGACCATCAAAATAATGGGAAATCAAACCTTTCTAAAGAGAAGGAGTTCTGGAAAAATTAAGGGAAAATGAAATATTATCTGCATTTTCCCTTTTCTATTGGAAAAATGGAAATGTGGGGAAATATTAGAAAAAAATTCTTCCAAAATGTTTGTTTTAGAATGAGTAAAAAAGTTAAAATGTAGTAATGTTTCAAAATATTGAAGCATGTGGCACATAATTTCTGATTATCATTATTTTTCAAACTAAAGTAAAAAAAAATACTTGTACGTTCAGTAGAACAAATCTAGAATCAGAAGTGACCAGCTTGGGCATCTGTTGTTTAGATAGGTTGTTTACAAATTTAAATATTTTAAATAAATAAATAAATAAATAATTGAGTGCAGCACTGATGCTATAAAAATTCACATATACAAGAGGCCCATAATACAAATTGAGATATTTCCTAAAGAAAAACTTGTTTGCTGCTCCCTTAAAGTCCATACTATTTAAAGGTGATATAGTTTAGATAGGCTTTGGCTCCAAAGACTTCAGACTGGTAAACCATAATAACATACCCTACAATCCAGAGTAACTACGTGAGCACGTAAGAGACTTTACGTGTACCCGTAGTTACTGCACCACCTAGTGAAAAACTATGGGAAATTCATTTTGCAATCCAGAGCAAACTGTTCTTACACCGGAGCAAGGACTCCCCGTAGTTACTCAGGATTGCGCCCATAGTCTAAAATGAAGTTCCAACATCAGGCAAGTCATATTAGAGGAGAACCACAATGGCAACCAAAATAAATTACCATATGGAGTATCCATCTAAGGAACAGCTATAGTGCTTCCTTCTGGACACAGCATGAAATCAGAAGGTGTTTAGATAATGTTTAAGATTTTGTTATGTACATGTAGATCAGTTCTGACAAAGCTACCACATGGTTAACAAATACTTTTAGGACACTGGAAAATCCAAGCATCTATTTGTCTAGATACAATTGTTTGTCAAGATAAGCGATACTTCCAAAAATATAGTACCCCCTAAGACACTACAGAAGAAATATATATTTTAAACCCTATTGATAGCCTCCCCTTCCTAACTGCAAGATTAGACACTTCTTTCCTCCCTCTCTATAAATCTGAGGCCTTTCCCCTTCAAACCTGCACAGAGCAAAAGCTGGTCCTGCCAACCATCAGTGACCACAAAAAAAGCAACACAAACACTTAAGGGTAAAAAGAGGGAAGAAAACCACACACCTTTAACCTTCACAGATGAAGTTACACACAGTATTGAACAGAACACAGACTGATTCACCTTCTTACTGTAATCATCAAATCCAATGAACCCCCATTTGCAAGTGAGCAGCAAGACATCAGGTCATAAAATGGAAAAATAAATATATATTTACCAGGATCAAAGTCAGGAATGCGAGCTTGATAGTCTGCTCCGACCCTCATTCCTACATCTGAAATGGAAGAAAAAATAAATGCACCATTTGGGAGAGGGTTTGGAAAGCCCTCTCTTTTTCAGTGGTTGCAATGGGATCTTGAAACAATATAACTGTGTAGACTGAGATTTAGAATCATCATAGTCAGTCCAACCCAAGCTCACCACTGCAGGAACTGCAGGCAAGGCTGGCTGTTGGAATAGCCTCAAATCCTTCACCCTTTAACAAGTGTGAAGGGGGTGGGGGTGGGGGCGGAAGAGAAAAGGGATACACATACCTTCCTCCCTATATATATGCCAGGAATAAAAAAGGCAAATCTACATCCCCTTCACAGTTTAGTTGGGCAAAAGACTCCAAGAGGTGGGAAAAAATCATTAAGAGCCCAATCCTATGCGTGTCTACTCAAGAGTTAGTCCTATAATAGCCAATGGGGCTTACTCCCATATCAATGTGGATAGGATTGCAACTGGAAGCTGACAAAGCTAGACACACTTTCCTGGGAGTAAGCCCCACTGAATATAATGAGACTTACTTCTGAGTAGGCATGCATTAGACTGTGTGCTAAGATCATGCTCTCACACACACAGCCAAGGATTCAGAGGCTCCTCCAGCAACACCCCTTCACTTGTCTTGCGTGGGTGCAGACAGCAGATGCTGCACGTAGGGAAACCTGCAGGCACTGCATACACAGCACTGATGCATCCACCCAAACCCTCCTGGGTGGGATAAAGTGTGCACAGGGTGACCATATGTCATAACCGGAAAGAGAGGACAAGGCCCCTTCAAAATGTAGGATATCCAAGGAAAATGGAGGACACGACAAAATAAAAGCAAAATACACTCATATATATGTTTTACTTTCATGTGGTTAATTTAAGTATACTATATTATTAAATATCTACACACACAATATACATATATATATATACACACACACACGATATACATATATATATATGTGCGTGTTTCTATTTTTACTATGAGTGCAATCCTATCTGTCTACTCAGACATAAGCCCTTTTATACTCAATGGGGCGTACTCCCAAATAAGTAAGGTTAGGATTGCAGACCTTATTATTAAACATAGTAATATATAATATGTATAGTTTATAAATATAAACACTATGGTTGCAATCGTAAGCATGTATAGTCAGCACCTATTTCCATTCTGTCTTACGGGACGTACTCTCAGGAAAGTGTATTTAGGATTGCAGCCTACATCACATATTATTATTAACATTATATATAGTATTTATTAATAAAATAAACACAATATTATTTATTATTACATTTATTATTAATATTATTAAAATATTGATTTAAGTTAATACATAAATACATTTGCGTTATTACATTGATTATGATTATTAAAACATTAATTTGTTAATATATTTATATTATTTCATTTACTACTATTAAAATATTAATTTAAGATAAAATATAAATTTATATTATTGCATTTATTATTAAAATATTAATTTAAGATAAAATATAAATTTACATTATTGCATTTATTATCAGAAAGATGTTAATTTAAGTTAATATATAAATATATTTATATTATTACATCTATTTAAGTAAATGTATTATTACATTTAAAATACTAATTTAAGTTAATATATCTGTATAATTATATTAAATATTATTATTTTAATTAAAGCTGCCTGTATGATATCTAAATTTATTAATTGCAAGAAAAAAGCCCTAGAAAAAAAGCTCTAAACTGCCTGAAAAGGAGGACAATGATGATTTTTTTCCCAGGACATGAGGGAGGAAAAAAGGTCGTGTCCTGGAAAGGAGGACACTGTTGATGGGTGGGGGGAGAGGCTGGTGGTGTAGCTAGTGGGGGAGGAGCAGTCAGTCTTGGGGAGAGCCTCCCCTACAGGGCCTTTCCAGGCTGGGGGGAGCCAAACGGAGCCGTTTGGCTCCCCCCAGCCTGGAAAGGCCCTGCAGGGGAGGCTCCCCCCAAGACTGACTGCTCCACACACCCCCCAGCTACGCCACCAGGCCAAGCACAGCCATCCTAGTTCACCACACGGGAACGCGCACCCCCCAACCGCGCGCGCGCACACACACCACCCACCCACCCAGTGTCGGGGGCGCGCGCCCTCCTTCCCCATAGTCCTTCCACTCCCTCATTCAGGCTGGTGAGGAGGGAGGGAGGCGCAGCGCGAGGCTAGGCCCAGTCAGGCCGAGGGGCTCGCACCGTGCTCGTCTCCGCTGTCCCCGCCGCCGCCGCCTCCTCCTCCTCCTCCTCCTACACCTCCACCGCCGCTCTCCGGCTCTGAGAAGTGCCCGTTGGAGCCGGGGCTGCTGGTGCCGCCGTTCTTGGTGCCGTTGGAGGCCGCCCTGCACTTGCCGCCCCCCAGGAGCTCGGCTCCCTTCTCCATCATGCCCGGCATGACGAGGGGGCGGCGGTGGGTCGGCCGGCGGGGGCAGCTGAGTGGCTGCCGAGGGGGGCAAAGTTAAGACGGAGCTGCCATGTTGGTGCCCTTCCCCCGCCCCCCTCCTCCTCCTCCTCCTCCTCCCAGCGGCTCAGGCCGCCGCGGCGCCGGCGCCTCCTCCCTTCTCAGTCTCCCCCCCTCAGCTCCCCTCCTCCGCCCACGGGTCGGGGATTCCTCCGCCGCCGCCCAGCCGGATCTAGCCTCGCGCCGTGGAATGGCGGCCTCTGTCTTCCACCGCGCGAGGCTCAGGCTGCCCCAGCGACGTCCTGACCAGGGAGCCTCCCTGAGGGCGGTGGGGTTACTCAGAAGTAAACCCCACTCTCCTCAGAGTGCCAGCTATCTATGCCTACCATTCAACATAAGGGGACTTACTTCTGAGGAGACCCACACAGCTCTGGGCTCTGAGAGCCCAAATCTATACATATCTCCTCAGAAGTAAGCCCCTTTATAGTCAATGGCGCTTACTCCTAGGTAAATGGATAGGATTGTGGTCTCAGAGCCCAATCCTGTACGTGTCTACTCTAAAGTAAGTCCCTTGATAGTCCATGGGGTTTACTCCCAGGTAAATCTGAATAAAATTATGATCTAAGAGCCCAATCCTATACGTGACTGCTCAGAAGTAAGTCCCTTGATAGTGGGATTACTCCCAGGTAAATCTGAATAGAAAAAGAGCACACTCCTTTATGCAAGTCTACCAGTGATGGGCTTCAAAGAAATTAAGAACCGGTTCTCTGCCCATCTGGCAGCCACTTTTAAATGGCTATTTTTAAACTTTATATGTCCTATCTCTCATTAACAATCAGTTCTATAGAGTAGGTG
Organism: Cryptoblepharus egeriae; assembly: GCA_030015325.1. Classification (NCBI taxonomy): domain Eukaryota; kingdom Metazoa; phylum Chordata; class Lepidosauria; order Squamata; family Scincidae; genus Cryptoblepharus; species Cryptoblepharus egeriae. Next base: position 218,653,785 of record JAREYC010000001.1, read on the forward strand.
CGAACCTGCTGGAGCCCACCACTGGTCTACTCAGAAGTAAGTCCCTTTAGACTCTATGGGGCTTAATCCCAAGTAAATTGATAGGATTGTGGTCTCAGAGCCCAATCCTATACATGACTGCTCAGAAGTAAGTCCCTTGATAGTGGGATTACTCCCAGGTAAATCTGAATAGAAAAAGAGCACAATCCTATGCATGTCTACCTAGAAGTAAGTCCCTTTATAATCTATGGGGCTTACTCCCAAGTAAATGGATAGGATTGCGGTCTCAGAGCCCAATCCTATGCGTGTCTACTGAGAAGTAAGTCCCTTGATAGTGGGATTACTCCCAGGGAAATCTGAATAGAAAAAGAGCACAATCCTATGCAAGTCTACTCAGAAGTAAATCCCTTTATAGTCAAAGGCTGTAAGGCTCCTGGATAAGTGTGGTTAGGATTTGTGCTCTAAGAGCCTACTCTTATGCATATCTACTCAGAAGTAAGTCCCTTTATAGACAACAGCACTTCCTCCCAGGTAAGTGTGGATAGGACTGTGGTCTAAGAACTCAATTCTAAACCTGTCTATTCAGTCAAATAGTCAAAGGCCCCTTACTAGTCAGGCTCCGTACTCCTGGATAAATGTGGTTGGGCTTGTGGCCTAAATGTCCAATCCAGTGCCTGTCTACTCAGACATAAGTCCCTTTATAGTCAATGGGGCTTGTTTACTTCCAGGAAAATTTGGATATTATTGTGGTTTAAGGCAGGGGTCCTCAACCTCCAGTGCCTTGCCCACCAAGCCACGCCAGTACTGGGCCCTGAACTGGAGGCAGGAGCCCTGCTAAGCCCTGGCCTGGCCCAGTCACTTCGGACTGTGGCCAGCTGTGAAAGCACAGCCCAGCTGCTGAGCTGCACCTGCGCAGTTTGCCCTATCTGTGGGGCAGGGAATTTCTTTGCATATGATAATGTGCAAGAGGAGGGGCAAATATTAATGATTTTACGTAAGTGCTCTCTAATATTTTGTTCCATGTTTCAGATGCAACCATTAGGGAGGGGTTGAGGCACGCATTTTCATTGCAGGACGCCTGAAACATGCACATCTCCAGACAACCTGCCTCCTGTTTATTATTATGTATCGATTTGTGAAAAAAATATTATCCTTTTCATCTAACCCTGATAAGTACTCACAAAAATACAGTAAAACAAACTCAATAATTACAATATAACACAATCAATAAGTAAACTACTTGTTTTAAGGGTGCAATCTTAGCCAGTTTAGGCCAGCAAAATTCTGCTCCCTGTTCTTTTGGTGTAGGCAGTAGTGGGTTAAGGAAACCTGTCAAGTTTGAATTTTCTAATTTCTATCTTTTCACAAGTACAGTCAAGATCCCCCCAAAGGGGAATCCCCTTTTCCAAAACTTTGAAACTATTTTTTTGATAGAAGAATGCCTTGCCAAACTTTCATTGTGGCTAATAGACATCTGAAATGTCCGTGGTAGGCCCAATGGATAAGGCTACAGCAAATTGAACAGATATTAAGGATCAGCCTCAAAACCTTGGGGTGGATTGAAATGGCACTCAGCACAAGAATAAGACCTAAAATACCCCATTGGAATACTGTTCTCTGGGAACAGGGTTGTCCAAATGTTTTAGCAGGAAGGCCACGTCATCTTTCTGATGCTGTGTTGGGGTTTGGGAAAAAATGTATTTATATTTCAAATTTGAAATTTGAATTTCATAAATAAATGCATTAGAGATGGAGCTTGTGAATGAATTTGAATCTATCTACTGTATATTTGAATCTATCTACTGTATATATATAATTAAAAAGTCATTCACTCACACACTCATCAATGCCCAGTCCAAACTGCTGGGCCTAGAAGCGTGAAGTTTGGGGAGAGTGTTTCTTCCATGATGGAGGGATACACTAAGAACCGGTTTTCGTAAATTCCAACCAGAAGAGGGTGAAATGGGGTGCAACATGTTTTCCTCCCTATAAAGAGGAAAGATTTCCTCCCTATAAAGAAGGAGGATTCTTCCTTCTATAAAGGAAGAATCGGTGGTGGAGGGATGCTCTGCCCCAACTCCCAGACCTAGAAGCATGAAATTTGGGGAGGGAGTTCCTTCTGTGACATCAACACCCACCAAGAACTGATGCTGAGAAATATAACCCTTAAGGCAGGGTGACCATGTAACCGGAAAAACCTGGATTGGTCCGGATTTTTAGCCTCCTATCTGGGTGTCCTACATTTTGGCTTCATTGTCCTACATTTGGGCTTCATTTTTTAACTTCACGATGGTGTGCAGTATCCCATCATGTCATATGTCATTGGATTTGTATTGAGCAGAATCCAATGCAAAAATCAGTTTTGAGATATCTCCTTCCTGTCAAAAGTTAGGACCAAAAATATAAAAACAAAAAAAATACATTTTTGGCAATTTTTTTAAAGCAGGTAGCAATTTTGGCTTTGGGGGTAGGAATTTTGGCCTTGGGGTTCAGGAATTTTGGCTTTGGGTTGTGCATGGGGAGTGATGCATATTTGGGGGGTGATGCTCATGGGGGATGATGTGCATAGGAGGTTGATGTGCGTGGGGGGATGTTGCACATGGCGGATTGATGTGCATGGCAGATTGATGTGCATTGCGGATTGATGTGCATGGGGGTTGATGCACATGGGGATGTTGCACATGGGGAATTGATGTGCATGGGGGATGTTGTGCGTGGGGGGTTGATGTGTTTTTGTCTCTATACTGGCTGATCAACACCCAATCCCAACCCCTGAACCATGAAAGCATGAAATTTGGGGAGTGTATTCCTTCTATGATGTAAGAACCCTCTAAAAACCAATTTGTAGTGCCTATGGGTGCCTGCAGTGGTGTCTGCGGGTGCCCAGTGCCTGGCATGGATGTCAGGTGCTCAGTAGGGATGCCTGGTGGAGCCTGGTGGTGTCTGCTTTCTGATAGGGATGTGCAGTGTCCAGTGGTGCCGAGTTCCCAATGTCTGGTACCCTGTGCCTAGTGATTCCCTGTGTCTGCTGCCTGGTCGTGCCCAGTAGGGATGCCCAGTGCCCACTAGTACCTGCTAGTGTCTGCTGCCTAGTGATGCCCACCACCACATGGTGCCTAATAGTACCCAATGCCAAGTAGGGAGCCCTAATGCCACATGGTGATGCCAGCTGGTACCTGGTGGGGCACACTGCCCGATGGTGTCTGGTGGTGCCTAATATATATATTAGCAGAATGTACTCATTGTTGTTATATACTATTACTAGCGAAATGTGTACCCGCGTTGCTGGAGTGAAATTCCCCTTATGCCACCCCCCATGCGCATCAGTCCCCCATGCGCAACATCCCCCATGCACATCAACCCCCTATGTGCATCATTCCTCCATGTGCATTGGTTCCCCATGCACAACATCCCCCATTAGCATCATCCCCCCATGCGCATCAACTTCCCATGCACATCAACCCCCATGTGCAACATCCCCCATGTTCATCCACCACATGCGCATCATCCCCACTATGCACATCAAACCCCGAAGCTCATCAACCCCCATGCACAACAACCCCCATGCACAACATTCCCCATGGTCATCCCCCCATGTGCATCAACCCCCATGCGCAACATCCCGGCATGCGCATCAACCCCCCATGCACAACATCACCTATGTGCATCTACCCCCAGGCGTATCAGTTCCCCAGGCGCATCAGTCCCCCATGCGCATCAGTCCCCCATGTGCATCAGTCCCCCCATGCGCATCAGTCCCCCCAAGCGCAACATCCCCCATGCACACCAACCCCCTAAATGCACCAACCCTTCATATGCACCAACCCCCCATGCGTAACCCCCAAAGCGCAGCATCCTCCCCAGTGCAACCTCTTCCTCCAAAGAACATCACCCCCAGTGCACCAGGCACCGAGCACTTAATTGGCTGGATGTTGGTCAGTCTTCCATGTTAAGTATAGGATAGAAACATGTTGCAACCCTTTTCAGCCCCTTAAGGGTTAAATTTCTCCACATTGGTTCTTGTTGGGTGTTCATGTCACAGAAGGAACACCATCCCCGAATTTCCTGCTTCTAGGTCCGGGGGTTGGGGCGAAATGTTGATGAATCATCAATTCTTCAATGTAAAGTATAAGGAGGAAAACACATTGCACCCCTTTTCACCCCTTTCCGGTTGGAATTTCTGAAAACCGGTTCACTTAGTGCACACGGAAGGAACACCCACCCCTAATTTCACACTTCTAGGCCTAGCGCTTTTTGGCAGGGCGTTGATCAGTCAGTCAGTCAGTGACTTTTCTTTTTTATATCGTATATAGAAGATATACAGGTTATACAGATCCACCCAGGTTATACATGGATTTTTAATACATGGATTTGACTCAACACGAATGGCCATTGCAAATCACAGATTAAAAAACTGTTTTTCTATTTCTGTTATCGATAGGTAGCCATGCAAACAATCATTCACTTTTCAGTCCCAGAATCAAACCCCTGCATATACTGAGGCACTACTTTATTCAATTAGGTGCAATCGAGGAGCAAGAAAGTGTCTTTAAACCTATTTTTCCATTATTTTCTTTATACACAGATTTTTTTTTTGTCCACAAGATGTTCTGGAACAGAACCCTAGTGGATAATGAGGGACACCTGTATATAAAATTGAAAATTCATTCACTCTATCACGCCCAACCAAATCCCCAGATTGAGAAGCATGAAATTTTATGCTTCTTTCTGTATTCCTTCTGTGGAGAAGGGTATTCCTCCACAGGGAGGGTATTCCTTCTGTGACATAGGGCGCAATCCAGAGTAACTATGGGGAGTCCTTGCTCTGGTGTAAGAACAATTTACTCTGGATTGCAATATGAATTTCCCATAGGTTTTCACTAGGTGGTGAGGTAACTACAGGTGCACGTGATGTCTCTTATGTGCTCCCATAGTTACTCTGGATTGTAGGGATAAGCACCCACTAAAAACAGATTTTTGGAAATTCAGAACCAAAGGGGATGCAATGTGTTTTCATCCCTCTACTTGACATTGAAGAATCCCTGACTCATCAATGCCCAGCCCAAACCCCACACCTAGAAGTATGAAGTTTGGGGAGCATATTCCTTCTGTAATGTAAGAACTCTCTAAGAACCGATTTGGAGCCCGGTGGTTCCCACTGCCCACTGGTGTCCACTGCTCACTGGTAGTTATTAGTGCCTGCTTGTGGCCAATGACTGCTGGTGGTCACTGGTGCCCACCAGTGCCTGCTTGTGCCTATAGGGATGCCTGGTGCCTCAGCCTGAGAACAAAGCCAGATATAGAAACACTCAAAACACTCAAAATCTGTCCCAATGTTCCAGAAGGAACACGAATATCAAAAACAGAGTGGATCATTCCTAAATCAGCTCTCTAAAACACTTTTATCCTGTTAGGAATATGTTTCCACATTTAGTCCATCAGAACCAGCCTCAGAACTGATGGGGTCCAATGTGGGGTACTCATTTGGGATATACTACCTTTCCCACTCCCCCAATTCACCATGAAACCATGGTGAACCAGATGCTTATGCAAGATGTACTGATGCTTACACATGTTTATACAAGACATACTGTGGAAGACGTACAGCTCCTGAAAATTTCTGGCAATGACAAAATTATATCATGGCCAAATATTTCTGGGAGGTCCCTTTTGAGCCAAACAGTCCTGGGAGACGGAGGGCTAGCCCCTAAGGTCCACCTCTCTGCTTGTTGCCCACCTTCCCAGATGCCTCTCAGGCTGCACCCTCATGCACTGCCTCCAAGAATGCAAAGCTCCATGTCATGACATGCAATACACCAGTGCCCCAACACTGTGGGGAAAAATTTGTTCGCAGGTGCAACCCGTTAGTTGGGCTGTGCTTACACAGTTTGGGCTAGGGTTGAGAGCCGCCAGGGCTCCTGCCTCTGGTCTGGGGCACAGTGCTGGCTGGCAGGGCCTGGTGGGTAAGGCGCCTTGGACCAGCACTGGGCCATGAACTGGGGGTTGAGGACCCCTGCCATATCCCACATTGCCCTATGGCCACCCTTGCAGTCCATATCTCCGCACACTCATTCACAGTGTCCAGTGAGTCCTTCAGGTTTGATGACATAGAAAGAGTTTAGTATCATCCGCATATTTACAACACACTACCCAAATTTTCTGACAACTCCTAAATCAGTTAAATTTGTGCTAGGCAGAAATCTATGCTATGATTTGCGCCACAAAGTAGCAGTTGTTTGCCACTTCTGCATACTTTCATGGAATGTGTTCTCTTGGGGGCTTTTGATACTACGATGATATCCTTTGTTCCAAGGCTGCTCTCATTTTTCAACGTATGTTTGTACTATAGGGCATCTGCTGGGGTTTTTTTGGCTGCCCTTGGCAGTCTAAAGTGCTCTTCCAGCCACTTTCTGCCTGCTCACAATTCAATCAGTCTCTCTCAGTAATTGAGATCTTTTTTTTTTGTCTGGCTCAGTGATTTTCAATCTTTTTCATCTTGTGGCACACTGACAAGGTAGTAAAATCATCAAAGCACACTATCAGTTTTGGTATCACTGACAAGGCACACAATGCTGCTGATAAGAAATCTCATACCCCATTTAGCCCTATTAATAATTTATCTTTCCTCCAAAATTCTGTGGCACACCTGTAAACTATCTGCAGCAGAAGTCTGAAAATTGTTGGGCTGGCCTAATACCACACATTACACAGCCCTTATGCAAGGTCTCTGCGTGGGGAGTGCAGGGGGCAGGCAGGAATGTTTTGGAGTTACAGCACCCAAGTCGCAAGTCAAGTCACAAGTTTTCACTGCTTTGACTTGACTCACAAGTCATAAATGGATAGTCATTATGACCTGTCCTGAGCCTTTTGGCTCAGGATATTTGGACTCACTTTCCAAAAAGTGAGTTAGAATTCTCATTTAACACTGCCCTGCTGATGTTCCATCCCATCTGCAGTCAGTAGTGTGGTGAAGATCTTCTCTTCAAGCACCATTTTTATTTCATTTAGGTAAATATAAACTCAGTGGTGGGCCTGGCCTGGCCCAACAACCAGATTGCTGGAAGTGGGCAGGCCAGGGTCAGGGGCGGTGCCGGGATCAAGGAGGGCAGGGAGGGCTGGGGGAGGGAAAGGCTAAGGTTGGCGCACATGCAGTGCTCTAAGGCTACAGTCCTAAAGACAGTTTCCAGGGAATAAGTCCCATTGAGCACAATGGGATTTACTTTGGAGTAGACATGGTTAGGACTGTAGTCACCAAGCTAAAAAAGAGGATCTATCCTGGAAAAGAGGCTACAATCCGAAAGACACTTTCCTGGGAGTAAGGCCCATTGAGCACAATAGGGCTTACTTTTGAGTAGACATGGTTAGGACTGTAGTCACCAGGCTATAAAAAGAGGATGCATCCTGGAAAAGACACTTTCCTGGGAGTAGCTGCATCCTGTCCACACTTTCCTGGGAGTAAGACCCACTGACTGTAATGGGACCTACTTCTGAGTAAACCTGCCTAGCCCAGCTGTTCCCTTTAGCTGCCGCTCCAGTGGCCGGGGAAATAATGCTCCACGCTGGGGCTTGTGGGGCGCCTTGCCTGGCTGCTGCTTAGGGCGGCAAATTCAATGCCCAGCTGCCCTCTCCAGCTGCCGAACCGGTACACCCAGTTATCTGCTCCCCCCCTTGCTACCAGATCTGTCGTGGGGAGGGGGGAAACTAACAACTGGCATGGACGATCAGGCCCGAACCGGTCACTGCCCACTCCTGTATAAACTGTGCTGTTATTTAAGTGAGCACAGCAATGCAGAAATATGGTCTCCCAATTCAACCTTAAGAACATAAGAGCCTCCACTGGATCAGGCCACAGGCCCATCTAGTCCAGATTCCTGTATCACACAGCGGCCCACCAGCTGCTTCAGGAAACATATATGACACCTCCATCCAGGTGTCCCCCTGCATCTGGCATTTTGAGGTTGTCCACCTCTGCACACACCCCTCGTGGCTTTTAACCTATGATGGTTCTTTCCTCTAGAAATTTGTCCAAAACCTTCTTAAAGGCATTGAGGCTATACGCCATCATCACATCTTGTGGCAGGGAGTTCCACAGACTAACTACACACTGAGTAAAGAAATAGTTTCTTTTGTGTGTACTAACCCTCCGAACATTCAATTTTAGTGGTGAATGTTCTAGTGGTGAACACCCCTAGTTCTGGTGTTATGTGAAAGGGAAAAGAGCATCTCTCCTTCCCTTGCATAATTTTGTACGTCGCAATCATATCCCCCCTCAAGTGCCTTTTTTCTAGCCTGAAGAGCACCAAATGCTGTAGCCTTTCCTCAAATGGAAGGTGTCCCAAACCATCAATCATTTTGTTCACTCTCCTCTGAACCATCTCCATTTCCTATACTGTATCCAGTGGTGGGCCCGGTTCCCCGGTTGGAGACAGCCGGTTCCCCGGAAGTGGGCAGGGCCAGGCCAGGGTCAGGGGGCGGGGAGAATTTAAAGGGGAAATTTTTTAAATCTAAAAATAAAAAAATAATTTTTTTAAATCTAAGTTTTTGTTAGTGCCCCCAAGCAACCCTAACCACACTTTCCTGGAGTAAGCCCCATTGACTGTCATAGGACTTCTGAGTAGTCATGCTAGGATTGAGCTCTCAGGCTGCAGTCTCAGCCACACTGTACTGGGAGTAAGCCCCAGTACATTGACTATCATGATGCTTCCTTCTGAGTAGATATGCTAGGATGCTCTCAGGCTGCAGTCCCAGACTCCCAGCCAAACTTTCCTTGGAGTAAGCCCCATTGACTATCATGGTGCTTACTTTTGAATAGTCATGCATAGGATGGGTGACTGAAGAGCCCTGAGGGACAGCCTACTCAGAATGGCAGAAGGGAGGAGGAGGCAGCATAGCTAGAGGGGGGCACAGGAGCAGCAGGGAGTGGTGAGGGGGAGCGATGGGGCTTGGAAGGGAGGAGGTGATAGCATAGCTAGAGGGGGGCACAGGAGCAGCAGGGACTCAGCTGGGGCTTGTGGGGCGCCTCGCTAGGCTGCCGCAGCAAATTTAAAAGTGTCTGGCTGGCTGCCCCTTCTGTTCCAGTGGCCGAACCGGTCCCCCCAGTTATAGCACCCCCCTGCCGCTACTGGATCACCATCGGCAGGGAAATAGGAACATCCAGTTCCTAGGATCTGGACAGAACCTGTCTGGGCCCACCTGTGTGTATATCCTTTTTGATATGTGGCAACCTTCAAAAGGAGTGCTGATCCACATGTCATGAACCAACATGGAGGCATCTGAGATCAGCCAGATGGGAGAGGACAGACAGTATATGGAGGGAACAGAAACAGAAAGTAGAAGAGAGGTTGCCCTGAGTAGCTGGGTGACTTATGACACAAAATCCTTTGCAGCTCTACTTAGACGTTCCAATGTGAACCGGGGGCTTCCTCTCTCCTCTTCTGTCACTAAAGGAAAAAAGCAAGCACACACAAACACAAAAACAATTCATGGGCAAAAAAACACAAGCCTTTGTGACTGAAGTATCTATGAGTCAAGACTCCTTGCTTTAGTCACTACCATAAGTCATGGGTTTGAGTCCATGATGTATTTAACCCAAATTCTCATGATTTGTGGAAAATGTGTGTTTTCATAACCTGAATTTTCACAAGATGAGTTTCCATCCCTGGCAGGGGATACATTGTTCCTGGGTCTGCAGTAAAAGTAAGGATCTGGGAGCAAAAAAATGGGGCCTGGGAGGCAAATTCACATTTGAAGGTGGAAGAGAAGGTATGCAAAAGAAACTTTGTACCTCCCAATAAAATTCCTGTCTGTGGTTCTGCATTTCAAGCCAGGAATGGAAATTTCAACTTCTGAAATTTCATGAACAGAATTGGCCCGAAACAATTGCCCCTTGCCTGAGTTGGGACCAAATTCCTTGCTTCCACCTGCACCTTGCTGCCCCTTCACCTGCCCCGCTACTGCTACGGCATCCTCCCCTTCCACTTCCAGCCTCAGTGGCAGTGTGATATTAGCACCATTCTGCCTTCCTCAACATACCCTACAATCCAGAGTAACTACGGGTACACGTAAGAGACTTTACGTGCACCTGTAGTTACTGCACCACCTAGTGAAAACCTATGGGAAATTCATATTGCAATCCAGAGCAAATTGTTCTTACACCGGAGCAAGGACTCCCCGTAGTTACTCAGGATTGCACCCATAGGCTGCAATACTACCCACACTTTCCTGGGAGTAAGTCCCACTGGGCACAATCCTATTGTGAGACTTAGGGCACAATCCTAACCACGTCTACTCAAAAGTAAGTCTCATTGTATTTAATGGGTCTTATTCCCAGGAAAGTGTCTTTAGGATTGCAGCCTTAATTCTGAGTGGACATATTTAGGATTGGGCTCATCACGTATTTTGAAAGGAGAGGGAAATAATAACGCACATCAGAAAATGGGGCAGGAGAGGAGAGCAGAAGACTAGTACATCTTCCACCATTCACTGCTCTTCCAGTTTCTTCCTCACAGAAGTCTAGTGAAGAACTTTTGCCTTTCATCTACAATCTCTTTTATGCACACAGTGTGCTTCTAATGTATTAATCAAAACTTTCCCCCCAAATCTGCATGGTAATCAGGCTGAAAATGGTTAAATGCTGTGCTTGCTTCTCCACTTGCAACACAAATAGTGCTGATGATGGAAGTCTCTACCCTTTCAGTTCTGCCTCCCTGCAATGCAGTTCAACTCAAATCTACGTTTCTATCTTCTCTCACTCTCTGCAGCATTCGTTTTCACACCAACTTTCTGAGGCCATTTTTTTTTTGCTTTACTGCTGTACTTTCCCCACTTTGGATACTCAGAGAATATTTGCTATTATAATCTTTAGAAAGTTAGGAGATGAGCAGCCCAATCCTATTCCATCCTGGAGCACATACTGTAGACTGGCAGGTTTGTGCTGCATCCAGAGCAGGAAAGGGGTTGATTTCACTGTGGTTGCTATTTTCAAACAAAAGAGAAGGACAAACGGAGCATTTGATATAACTGCAGTTTGACCCCGTGTGTAGAGAATAATACTACCACTACTACCAAGTGTTGTTGGGAATAGGATAATGCAGGAATGGTTTTACCACCCCATCTGCTGTTTATTTGCAACTGGTTTGCAACTGGTTAAAGAAAAAAGCATAAAGCTTATTATCAAAGGCATCTAAGGCTCCAATCTTAATTTCCACTTAGGCTGGCCTAAGCCCCGGCATAAGTCCTGTGCAGACCTGGGGATGTCACAAAAGTGCTGTAAGACACTTCTGCCCCACGCCTGGGGGGTTAGGCCAATGCACAGCAATACACCAACCTCCCCACACCATCATGGAAAGATAGGTCAGGTGAGTTAGGTTGGCCTAAATTTCTTAGGATTGCTCCCTATGTCAAACTAAAATCTGGGCCAGATGACTCTAAAGGAGAACGAAAGCCCAATCCTAACTATCTTATATTGATGCAGCCCTAAGGTAAGGGAACAAACATAAGGAGGCCTCCAGGACTCCCTTTCTCCCAAATGATATTGAAATTGTGCTGGCACATTGGTTAGCATTGGTCAGTAGGGAAGCTGAAGATAGCGTGTGTGTGTGTGTGTGTGTGTGTGTGTGTGTGTGTGTGAGAGAGAGAGAGAGAGAGAGTACATCCATAGAAGTACACATAAAGTTCTCCTGAATATTCTGTATTCCGCTTGCACATTAACACACGTGGCTGCACAGTTATAAAATATGATACGTATGGTAAATATGATTAGTTACCAACTTGCATTGTAATATATGCTGAATATTTAATCAACCATTTCAATATAATTAGGGAAGAAATAAAAGGTACAACAGACAGCCAAGTGCGTACAGGAATCAATAAGAGATCTATAGAGGTTCATTTAATATTACTCACCAGAGGACAGCTAGCCAGATAAGGAGGTGGAAACATTTTATATAGACCCAATTGATGCCTTAGAAGATTAATAGGCATGTACTGTACTGTGCTACAGCCACAGATAACTAGATGGGACTACAAAGAACCAGTAAAAACACCAGTCCAAAAATAAACATGTCTAGCTATGTATCAAGTTATGGGTATATGTATCAAGTTATGGGTATATGTAATAATATTCTATAACTAGCAAAAGTGTACCTGTGTTGTGGGAGTAAAATTTCCCCCTATGCCATCCCCCCAACAACCCCATGCACATCAAACCCTCCATGTGGACCATTCAGGAGAACTTTATGTGTACTTCTCTGGCTGTGCTTACTCACACACACACACACACACACACACACACACACACATGCACACTACCACCCCCAAAGAACAGTACCACCCCCATGCATACCACCACCCCCATGCGCATCATGTGCACCATCACCTCCTATGCACCCTCCCTCCTAGTGCATCAGCTGGATGTTGATCTGTCAGTTTTCAATGTTAAGTATTGGAGAAAAACATGTTGCACCCCTTTTCACCTCCTTAAGGGTTAATTTCTCAACATTGGTTCTTGGTGGGTGTTCCCATCACATAAGGAACACCTTCCCGAAATTTCATGCTTCTGGGTGTGGGGGCTGTGGCAGAGCATCCATCAGTCAGGGATTCTCAATGCAAAGTACGAGAGGGAGGAAAACGTATTGTGCCCCTTTTCACCCCCTTCCTGTTGAAATTTCCGAAAACCGGTTCTTAGTGGGTGCCTCCATCACAGAAGGAACACCCTCCATGGTGATGTGGGGAGGCTGGCGCATGTCTGTGCATTGGTCTAAACCCCCCACCCCACCCCAGAGTGGAGCAGAAGTGCCTTGTGATACTTTGTGACACCCCCCATGCCAGCACAGGACTTGTGTCAGCCTATGTGGGGGTTAGGATTGCAGTCTCAGGGACCAATCCTGTCCAATGTTTCAGTACCAATGCAGTCCAAAAGGAAGAAATCTGTGACTGCCTCCTGTCACTGGCATTGGGGGTGGGGTTCAGGTTTTTCAGGTGCCTTGACAGGCCCTTCCTCCATGCCTTCAGAGCCAGTTGCAGCTGGAAAAGCAAAGTGGAGGAGATAACACTGTCTTATGGAGAGGAAGAGAGGCCATTTTATACAGGTTTTCAGGTGTCTGAAAAATGTAGCATTCCCCTCCCCCCCAAAAAAATGCCAGTGCCTCCTCCCACCATAGATGCAGAACATGTGCTGTTGATGTGGCCACATCAACACTGGAAAGTTAGATTGGATTGCGCCCTGACTCAGATGCCAGGAGCTCTTGAGCCCAACCTGATCAGACATAATTTTTGGTGACTGGAACTCGGGTTATCTTTTCCAGAAAGCAACTGGACAGCAAGCAGGATCAGGGTGGCAATGCAGGGGAACATGAATCTATGCTTTCATGCACCCTTTCAGGTAAATATCTTCACCTATCCAAACTTTAATGGAGGAAGGTGCATAATAATTCTGTGTCATTTGCACTCACATGGTGTAATGGTGAGATTCATATAAATTAGCTTTTGACTGCTGGGCTGTCAGCAGCATGGGAAAAGGCTGATCTTATTCTTCATTTGCGGGAAGGAACTTAAAAATTTAGTGTAAACATGCACCTGGCCAGGGTCTAACCATAAAGATTAGATAAAAGAGAGGGGGTAATTTGTACCCTGGCCTGGGATCTGAAAGGGAGCCAAGGAGCCAGAGGAAGGGGATTGAGAGTTGAGCAGACTGTTGCACAGCTGCAGTGTTGGCTGCAACATACTGGCCTCCAAGTCCCAGAAGGATTACTACCTACTGGTCTCGGAGCTTGGTGGTGGTGTGCAGGCTTGCAATGCTGCAGGAGAAATGCTGCTGAAAGGAAGGACACAAGTTCATCACAGCCAATGCAACAGTCTCCGTGAATGTAATGAACTGTCTCCATGTAATGAACTGGCCTTCAGTTCTAACAAGGTAAAGCAGCAACACCACCTATAGGGTTCAAGTACTGTACTGGTACATGAGGTGGTCATGTACTCTGAGCTGTAAGGGAGTGGCATAACTCCTGAGATATTTTTGTGGGGCTTGCTGGTATTGTAAATTTTCCCTAAACTTTTTCAAGGTCTGAATTTTCTTTTCGAGCCAACGCTACGCTAACAAAGGCTAGGCTACTCATGTGCCTTCTGCCCTCCTTGATGGTCCGTGTGGATTTGGCCATGCCAAGTACTGAATCAATTCATCCATTGCTAGAATAATTAATTTCCAGAATTTTTTTTACCAAAAAGACAGGAAAGCTCTTTTTGTAAATAGTAAATTTACTAGCAAATAAGTAGTAAATTGTAAAGCTACAATGATATACGGGTTCACATATTCCTGAGAGTAAGGGCACAATCCAGAGTAACTACGAGGAGTCCTTGCTCTGGTATAAGAACAATTTATTCTGGATTGCAATATGAATTTCCCATTGGTTTTCACCAGGTAGTGCAGTAACCACAGGTGCACGTAATGTCTCTTATGAGTTTCTGTTGTTACTCTGGATTTAGGGGATAGCCTTACTGAACCCAATGAGGCTTACTTCTGAGTAGACTTGAATAGGATTATTCTGTAAGCTTCTTACTAATAGTTATGTCTTCTGATGACTGGATTTGCACATTAATATAAAATGATGCTCCTTATCTGTATTGTTAATGCTTTCTCATCTACATTATGGCATAAATAATGCAATAATCAGATGTTCTTTCTTGTCCTCTTTAATTTATTTATATTTATGCTTCCCACCACATTCACTACTCTTTCCCCTTATTTACCCTCTCCTCCTTTGGGAAAGGGCCCCAAAGAAACATTGTACCCCCTGACAAAATGCTTCTCAAAAAACCTGCGCACTAAGGGATGCAGATCAATAAGCCAGATCTGACTGGAAGTGTAGAAATTATCCTGAAAAAGAGAGACAATGGAGGGAAACAAGTCTCCACCCTATTCTGGTCCTGTCTCTCATTTTCCTGGCATCCAAAGCAGGGTGACCATATGTCCTCTTTTTCCAGGACAGGTCCTCTTTCTTTAGCGTTGTGGAAAAAATCTTCCTTTTCCTTGTGAGCAGGTAGCCTTCTTTTAATTAATACACTCTATGTAATAAATTACGTGTAATAGTTTTAAATTTAATAAGTAACATAGTGCTTAAAAGAACCACCTGAAAAATATATCTATCTTTTCAGTATTTATGAAAATGTAATAGTATTTACTCAAATGTAATGCGCCATCAAATCTAATGTGACCCTATATTGTACTTTTAATCAAAATACTACATTTACTTTAATCTAATTAACTATTGAATCTAATGCACACTCTAATTTTGGAAACTGAATTCGGCTGAAAAAGGTGAGCATTACATTTGAGTAAATATAGTATATAGCTTGCAGGTGGTTCATTTAAGCACTATGCTTATATATATGTGTGTGAATGTGTATGTATGTATTTTTTTATTTTGTCATGACCTTCATTTTTCTTAGACACTCAATATTTTGGGGGCCGGAGGCTGCATATCATCTTTTCCAGTTATGACATATGGCAGGGTAGGCATATGTCAGAACCAAAAAAGGGGACGATCCCCCCGAAATGTAGGACCCCCAGGAAAAATGTAGGTCATTGCAAAATAAAAACTAACAACTCTCATAAGACTTAAAAACGAAACACCTCAACCAAATGCTTGTTTAGCAAACATTTCTAATTAATATTAACCTGATTTACAAGTGATGTCTTGATAAACAAGTGAAAGCACATCTCACTCCCAGCCCAATCCTGTTCACTTCTACGCCACTCCTGGAGGAGGGTTAGGTCAGTGCACAGACATGTGCTTGCATCCCTACAACACTATGAGAACAGGAAGACCAATGAGTTGTGCTGTTCTAAGTTAGGATTGCACCCTATGTTATTTATTATTAAATTTTAAACTATTGTACATAATAATGTGCAATAGTTTTATGTGGTTCATTTGAACACTAAATACATGAATTAATCATGTGGTATTCATATTGTTCATTTAAACACTGTACTGCTTGTTATTAAAACTACGACATCTAATTTACTTACTCAAATCTAACGCTCATCTCTTCCAGCCGAATTTAGTCTCCTAAATCATGGTGCGCACTAGATTTGATGGCTAATTAGAGTAAATGTGGTGTTTTGATTTTAAATATAGGGTGCACATTAGATTCGATGGCACATTAGATTTGAGTAAATACAGGCAGCAGTCCTAAAGACACTTTCCTGGAGTAGGACCTATTGAACACAATGGGAATTACTTTTGAGTAGACATGGTTAGCATTGTGCTCAAAAACACTTTCCTGGGAGTAAGACCCATTGAACACAGTGGGGCTTCCTTTTGAGTAGACACGGTTAGGCTTGTGCTCATAATTTATTAATTAGCATGTTGTCTGCTCACAACCAAAAGGAGGGCAATGAAGACTTTTCCAGGACACAAGGCTAAAAAAGAGGACGCGTCCTGCAAAAGAGGACGTATGGTCCAAAGGGGGGCGCTGCAGTCCAAGCTTTGCTACGTGGTCTCTGCTGACACAGCCCCCTGTCCATTAGCGGTGCGCTGCTGTGTGTGTAATGCGCGGAGCGAGCAGCAGAGGGCGCTGCCGGACAAGTGCAGGCAGGCGGGGATGCAGCGCGAGGAGCTGCTGCTGCAGAGCCTCCCGTAGGGGACCATGAGGAGCTGCTCAGAGCCAGCGGAGGAGAGCGCAGAGGTGGCGCGGAGCTGCTGCTGCTGGTGCTGCAGGTGAAGCCAGCCAGCCAGCCATCCAGCCAGCCGGCCCCGTGCAGGACTATGGCTGGGGGCAGGCGAGGGCTGGTGGCTCCCCAGAACACCTTCCTAGAGAACATCGTGCGGAGATCCAATGGTGAGTGGAGGGATGCAGGGATGGAGCAGGCAACAGCACAGGGATGCTCCTCCAATGCAGTGGAGCCTTCCAAGGAGTGGGGGACCAGCTTGTAGGGCTGGAGATCCTGCCTAGCTGTGCTTGAATAGACAGCACCAGGCTTGGCACAAGCAGTGGCATAGCTAGAGGGGGCGAGGCAATAAGTTTTTTTTGCTTTTAGGGTCACCCTCTGTCCTCTTTTTCCAGGACACGTCCTCTTTTTTTAGCACTGTGTCCTGGAAAAAATCTCCCTTGCCCTCCATTTCCTTGTGAGCAGGCAGCTTATTGCCTTATGCTCATTAATTAATTTGAAAACAGTATATAAATAATGTAGATGTAATGTAATAAATCATATGCAATAGTTTTAAATTTAATGGTAAGTAACATAGAACACAAGCCTATCCATGTCTACTCAGAAGTAAGCCCCGTTGTGTTCAATGGGTCTTACACCCAGGAAAATGTCTTTAGGACTGCAGCTACACTGTGTCAGTGAACCACATGAAAGCAACCTATGTGAGTGTTTTGTGCTTGGATGTTGTCATATCCTACATTTTTGGATGTCCTACATTTTGGGAGGCTTTGTCCTTTTTTGTGGTGATGTCCCAGTTTGTGGAGTGCAAGCATACCCTCCCCTTAGGAGGAGAATGCACCTCACTTGCACCCCACAAAACTTGCTACCTCGCCCCCCTCTAGCTACCCCGCTGGGCACAAATGATTCCCTCTGGGTGGGAATCGGTCCCAGCACCTTAAAGTCCTGCAGAAGAAAGTGGCCAAGAGATCCCCAGGAGGATAGAGGGGAACTCCCCAACCTCCTGAAATCTAATGGGGAAACCCAGGAGAACTGCAGGTGCAGCCAATAGAATTGGATGGAACTGGGGATGGAAGAACATCATGGTCTCCTGTTCCAGAGCTCTTGGGATGGGGTCCAAGAGTGGACTCCTTATGGGGCTTTAGTTCCCCCTTTTCTTTGGGGAACCTCCTCTCTCTTCCAGCCTTTCCATTTCCCCATTCCTTGCTCAGGGGCTGGTCCCCTCCCCTCCCACTGAGGTTTTGGTGCTATGCAGACCTGGGAGGCTCTCTTTGCAGAGGCTGGACTAGATCCTCAGCTAGGGAGAGAGACACTCTGAATGGGCTCATCTTGGGCTTGCTTCCATACTTCACAACCAGGCAGGTGAAGGATTGCCCGGCAGCCAGCCAGCCACACATGATTTCATTTCAAAGTCCACTAGGATTTTTTAAAATTCAATTATGAATAGAAACGTTTATATTTCTTCCATGTGATCTGTACATCCAGTGTGTTTTGATTTTAAAAAATAGCAGGCTTCTACTTCTGCAGTGTAGTCTGGGCTTGAAGGGGGGGGGTTCATAATCTGGAATACTTGTGAAGGTGAATCCCGATAACGATATGAAGTAGTGATGGATTGATACTAATATCTGGTCTTTTATCTGGCTGATCTTTATTCATTCATGCAAGCCCCATTATGCAAGAAGTGTCTTGCAGATGTTAGATTCCAGACAACAGAATCCAGCAGACACCAGAAGTCATTTATACATACTGGGAGGAATGCTGTTTTGGGTTGATGAAGTTATTCAGACTCTAACGGGGCTCGGAAAAATTGTACATTGTTCTGGCTGAAAGCGCTGTAGCACTTGATCAATGATTTGGATTTTTTCTGAGAAAACAGGTGTATTTTTTTTAAAAAAACCTATTTTACAGTCCTTTTCAGGATAACTCATTCTCCCGAACAAACAACCTGCACTTTGTCTGGGTAAACAGAGACTGGAGATGAATAGGGTTGGAGTGGCAAAAATAGGACTCAGTGTCTCAATGTGAATGCATTTTTCCCCAGATTCTTGGACAGAATTACTGTAAGAAAAACCTGTTTTACATTAAGATTTATAGGACTGAACTATATGATTGCTTTGTTCAAAAGTTAGGTGTTCCCAAGCCTAATGGATATAGGATTGCAGGCCTTTTTCATCACAGGACTGGGTTGTTAAGGTTGTTAATTGTGAGAGTGTTGTGTTAAGGTACTGGCACTCACCAGATACAAAGAAGAAAGTGGCTTCTGTGCTTTTAGCTGGCAGAAGACAAAATCGCAGCAGATTCATCTACTGCTAACCTGCATAACAAGCTTCCAAACCCTTCTTTTACCCAAATTGTAGATACAGGAGTCCTTGCTCCTTTGGCCATCCTAGTGGTGGTTAGAACCACAAAAAGAAGCTATGTTGTGCTTGCAAGATTATAACCCAGTTCCTTCTTTTTTTTTAGTTTTGTATGATTAATGTCAGCGACTTGAATGAATAAGTCCTGTTGGCACCAGTATTGATGAGATGCAGGGACAGGATCCAAACTGGGAAGGCACGTTGCCTCTGAATTTGCTGGATAAATGCCAACTATACAATGATAAGGCAGATATATCATTGTAATAGCTTTCATAAAGGCTTTGCAATGTTTTAAACTGTTGTTTTTACTGAGGAAAATGCCATTTGATTATTCTCCATGACACATTTTTACATGCCATTTCCCATTTCAAGACAGTCTCCTCCATCCTAAATTCATCTTTTTACGTCAGACATTTTACTTGGGAAGAGAGAAGAAATATCATTTTGTCATTAACTCGCTACTGGCAAGTTGTTTTTGTTCTTCAGATGATTTCAGTGTCATCAGACGGACACACCGTTCAGTCTGCGCCATCAACTATTTTTGAAAAAAACTTCCAAGTGCCTGTCCTCTGCATTTGAATAATATCATCATTAAAATGCCATTTTGAAAAAAGCTCTCAGTTGAAATTGGCATGTCGCTCCTCCTTGATTCTCCCCCACAGAAAGAGGCTTGAGACAAAACCCATTGCCTTTAATGGAAGTTCTTCAGAAGCTACCACTAGGTTCCTGAACAGAAGACAGTGATTTACATCTAATTTCTCAAAGTACTCTGCAGACCAGCCAAGACAATAGGGCAAGGCCAAGAATTCCATAGGGGTGTAAACCAAGTTAGAATAGATTTGTATTATGTACCACAGGGCACTCTATTGTTGCTCCAGGGCCATTGCTGTCTTTCCCTAGATTATCCCAGAATCAGGCTACTTTTGTTTCCTGAGGGCTCTTTACATTCAGTGAATTATTTGTAGCTGCTGCTTGTGGGAAGGCTTATAATGGCCTGAAAGCAAATCTAGTGTCTTCTCTGTCCTTGGCTCTCTTAAATGTCTCAGGGCACAATCCTAACCAATGTAGGCCAGCACAGCTCACTCATCTCCCTGTTTCCAGATTAGTGTGGGGAGGCTGACACATGTCTGTGCACTGGTCTAACCCACCAAGGAATGATGCAGTAGTGTCTTGTGGCACTTTTCTGACACCCCCCCCCCCCAGGCCTACACAGGACTTTGGCTGGGACTTGTGCTGGTTGAAACCTCCCATGCTGGCCTGGGGGTGTTGCAAAAGTGTCATAAGGCACTTCATTGCCACTCCTGTGGTGATGCAAGGAGGCCAGTATACAGACATGCAGTGGCCTCCCCACACAACTATAGGAACAGGAAGCAGGTGAGTTATGCAAGCCTGAATTGGTTAGGATTGCACCCGCAGTCCATCCTCTCTTGCCTGGGACTGTCTTCCTGAACATGGTTTGCACCACATCTCTTGCTGCCAATTCTCTTCATTGCCATCAAAAAGAAGTTTTGGGCAGCTGTCCTATGAGGAAAGGTCTTTTAGTAGTACAGTCCTGCGCATGTCCCATTGTGTTCAAAAGTCATCCCAAGAACTTGTGCACATGATTACAAACCATGAGTGTAGTCCTAATCCGAATCCACAACTCATTGGTCTTTCCATTCCTGTGGTGATTTAGGGAGGCAAAGCGCATGTCTGTGCACTGGCCTAATCCTCCCCAAGGAGTGGTGCAGAAGTGCCTTACAGCACTTTTGTGACATTCCCACGCCAGCATGGACTTGTGCTGGGGCTTATACCCAGACTTAGAGTAGGAAAAAAGAAGTTTTGGGGGGAACACAAGGGATGCTCATAAAATTATGCATGATGTTAAGAAAGTTGTTAGAACCTCTTCTCCTTCTCTCTTAGTACTAGAACTAAGGGTCATCCAATCAGAGTGATTGTCAGGAGACTGAGGCAGACAAAAGTAAGTGCTTCTTCATACAAACCATAATTAAGTGTCAGAATTTTCTGCCACAAGATTTGATAATGGCCACTCAAATTAATGATGGCCACTAGCTTTGGAAGGGGATTAAACAAATTCCCAGAGGATCAGCCTGTCGTTGGCTCTGAGTCATAGTGGCTGCATGGAACCTACTGTTTCAGAAGCACCATATTACCAAATGCTGTTTGCTTCATATTACCTTCATCCTTTGCTTCTGGGCTTCTTTGTGGCATCTGATTGCTCACTGTGGGAAGCACCATCCTGGAGCTTTGGTTTTATCCCACAAAGCTCTTCTTCGGTCTTTGGTGAATATGATGTCTTTGGTCTCACATTCATCCCGAACAACCTGCGTGCTTGTTTATCCTCTCTTGTCATGCCCCCCTGTTAAAGTCCTCCACCACTGAAAAACAGCCACTTCCTTAGCTGTTAGTTGGCTCTGGAATCTATGGAAGTACAAGGGCCATCCTTCTGTGCTGGTGTTTCACATTTGGGATCTATGCTGCTGTGAAAGGGTCTGAACAAATTTGTTTTAAGTAGCTATTATTCCAGATGTCATAGACATATGGAAATACTGTACAAGGCAGTATAATTCAGAGTCATGTCTTTGATCCATTTACAGTGCAATCCTAACCAATTTAGGCCAGCCTAACTCACCTGGCATATCGTCCCACAGTGGTGTGGGGAGGTCAGCATATGCCTGTGTAGTGGCCTAAAGAGTGACCACTAGGCGTGAGGCAGAAGTGCCTTATGACACTTTTGTGATGCCCCCAGTTCAGCACAGGACTTATGCTGGGGCTTATGCTGGCCTCACCGGATGTTGGGATTGCAGTACTGTCTACTATTGCCCACTCTCCCTAGATGTGTCAGGATTTGAACTAGGAGTTCTGCTTGTAAAGTGTAAAGTTCATTGGCCCATCTCTTATTTGTTCCTTCCTCCAAGGAGCTCAAAGCAACATAAAGTACAGGGTGCTGCCCCATGTTGTATTTTAACCCCATGTAACCCATTGAAGTTGGTTAGGGCAATAAAGACATAGTCACCCAGTGAGCTTCATGGCCATGTAGGTGTTCAGCCCAGGTTTTTCTGGATCTCAGTCCTACCCAACTTTCCAGTGCTGAATCAGCCTCAGTGCAGTCCTGAGGTAGGAGAAAAATGTTCTCTCAACTTGAGGATGCCTCCATGACAGCTCCCTCCACTGCAGGATGCAGGGTCCTGAATTTGAGGATGAAGAGATTCTATTTTTGTTTTATTTTGGACAGGCCAATTCTTTGGGCTTTCTGTGCTGTTGAAAGTAATGTCCCAACTTTTTGGTGAAGGAATTGGGGACATTGGTGGAATTGGTGAAGGAACTGAGGAGGGAGGAGGGAGGACTGTATCCCCAGATACAATGCCCTGGCCAGATACCCTGCCCAGAATTACTCATTACTGCCCAGAATTACTCATTGCTGGACGTATGCCAGCAAAATGGCTGGTCTACATGAGGGCACCCATGGGCATTCGGAACCTACCAGAAGGGTTTTTTTTAAACCTACTTCCTGCAAGCTGTTTAATTGTTCAGTTGTTCAATAGTTCAAGCTGTTCAGTTGTTCAATTGCAAGCTGTTCACCCTACAACATAAAGAATAGCCTCTGTTGGTACATACTATAACATGCACACTATACTGTATACTAGTGGCATACAATAACAGGGCAGGGGATAGAATTGGGCTCTGAATATCTGGAGAGTTAATGAGCCTGCATGTTTCTGGGGGGAAAAGTTGCAGATTTTTTTGGTTCAGATGTTATTTGAGACAGTTCTTTGCTTGGTAATAAAGATAGCCCCAAGTCTTTAGTTTGAGAAAATCTTCAGTTACTAAGGGAAACTTCAAAAATAATGGTAACAGGATTTGTTATGGAGTTTACTGTGCTGAATAAGAGCGTGAGTTCTGAACAAGAGATCCCCAGCTAACATTTTGGGCCCAATCCTAAGAGCACGTTACATCTCTAGAATGAGCATTCTGGAAGTGCTAGGTGCTTTCTAGTAGTTGCACACCACATACATAAAACTCAGATTGGTCAGCACTGAAGCTGTGAGTTGTCAGTTTTGCATGGTCGTGGAATCCAGGACCACACAGAAGGAGGGAGGGAGGCAGGGGGTGGACAAAATGAGATCACAACAGTGTTAAGAAGGAGGGTGGATCCGAATGGGAAAGGGGGCAGGTTCAGTGGCAGTGGTGTTCCCCAATCTACTCATTCATCCCGTTCCAGCAGGAGATCACTTGTTGTCACTTCCTGGAGGTCTTTTTAGATTGTTCTGTGGATCAGGACATAAGACTGGAAATAGATATAGTTCTGACTTTTCATATGGATGCAGACAAATCTCTAGGATCCAGCCATCATATTAAAATCACAACAGGTAACCAGCAAGAATACCAGCTCTGACAGTTAAAAATAAACAAAACTTATGTTCCCCAAATATACTGTACTCTTTGTTCAGGAATGTTCATTTATGAAAGGGCCTGAGACAATCATTTGCTCCAGTGCTTGTATTATGTTCAGTATCACAAAGCCTTGAATCAGCTTGAAAATTAAAGCTGCACATGGGTTTTTTTCACTCTCAGTGAATAAAACTAAATATGAAGAGGTGAATTATTTTAGAAAGGGCCATGATTCCACTAAGCAGGTTGGGAAATTACATCTGAATTAAAGAAAAGGAAAAAGCTGTAGAATCACTAAATTGTGAAAAAATATGCCTAACAGCCTGTTGTTGGTTTTTCTGAGTTAAACGTACCCTCAGAACATGCAGCAGGTCACATCTGCCATCATTTCTGCAACTATGAGAGATCTTAGCAAGCTACTATGGGGTCAAGGAGAGGGTGAAACATAGTGGGGAGGGGGAAAAACAGGGTGTCGAGGAAAGGGGCTCTTATTGCCATACAGTCCTTATTGCCATAGGAAATGGGGGAATGGTAGGAATATTGACTATTATGTATTGGAGACCCAGCCCCCTTTCAGAATTTTCACTCCCAGACTTTCTTGGGGAGAGTCAATGTAGCTTAACCAACTTATCTTGATACTACAAACCATGATGTCTGTAGAAAATCTTAATGTTAATCCCTAAATTCTTTCTCACTGCAACTGCAAATACATTTTGAAAAGTCTCTGATAAATGCTAGGAAGAGTGAACTGCTTCATAGTCTTTTCATATAATGCTACTACCACCACATTCACTGGAACTCTAAAGGTTCCAAGGCTGCACTCCTATCCACACTTTCCTGGGAGTAAGCCCCATTGGCTATAATGGAGCTTACTGCAGAGCAGGCATGGATGTAAGGTGATGGTACTCAAGGTGGGAGTTCAGGACCCCTTGGGGAGCATCACAACTTCAGTTTGCGGGTGTGTGTGAGAATGTGGGATCCGCCATCATGAAATCTGACATGGGGTTTTCCTGGGAGTAAGTGTCACTGAACACAATGGGACTTCCTTTTGTGTAGACATGGAGGAGCTCTTGCATTATAGTGATGTCACATCCCAGTAAGTTTGACAGTGAGTCCAGGACAGATTTTAAGTTTGAAAAGGGATCCCAAGCTGAAATGCCTGAGTACTACTAATGTAAGGCAAAGGCAGCCACTTCGCACCCTTTTTTCTGCTGGTGAGACTGAAGCAGCTCCTCCTCCTATGGGCAACTCTGCCTGTTCCTTCCAGCCCCATGGCACACCTGAGGCTCATTCATGGCATACTAGTGTGCCACGTCACTGCTATAATGTATCTGCCAGCTTTTGTGTTGCTTATGGGTATCTCTGGCAACTGGCTCATATTTTTTTAAAGAAAATGCTATCATAACAGTTGTGTATTCAGGAAACTCCAAGAGCTTTCACTTT
Organism: Cryptoblepharus egeriae; assembly: GCA_030015325.1. Classification (NCBI taxonomy): domain Eukaryota; kingdom Metazoa; phylum Chordata; class Lepidosauria; order Squamata; family Scincidae; genus Cryptoblepharus; species Cryptoblepharus egeriae. The sequence continues at coordinate 218,678,619 of JAREYC010000001.1, forward strand.
TATTCAGAGCTTTCACTTTTAATACCATCTGCAGTGTTAGCAGAGTTTCACAAAAGCATAGGTTTTTGTAGGTTTTAACTACTAGGTTATTCCTTCTACATTCATGATCTGTTCCTGAGATCTTTTCCTGTGGTTGATGATGGAGAGACATGGGTTATTAATATGTAGAGATAGCCAATGAGGGACTATCTGACTGTGCATAGGCTTTCTTCCAGCCTTCAAGTGAGAGCATTGCAGTAAGGAATGAAACAACACACAAACACTCCACTCTCCATGACTTCAGAGAACATCTAAAGAGAGTTACTTCTGAAAGCTCTCAGTTACTCCATGGGAAGGAGAGGTTCTTTGTAGCTGTAGATGTTGACAGCCAGCTTCTCAATGTCACAGAATTGTTAGTGTAGTATTGCTGCATATCAAATACAAAAAATCACATTAATAAATTCTTACTCTTAAGTCTGCAAAATTGCAACCATTAGCATGAACTTATAGATTCTATGCAAAATGTGGAACAATCAGATTGCATAACTATAGGAGGAGTGCTGGGTTTGTACAATTAAATATAATTGTGATATGTCTAAAACAACTTTGTTATTTGTGACCTTGTCACGTCTATAGTTCTGATCAAAATAATGTTTGAATCTTCCATTCGCATTGATTTGTCCATAAACATAATTGGGAGCTTTTTATATTGTTGCATCACAGTTCTAAGCATAAATAGCTAGCTAGTATTTAAAATTATAATTCTGTGTGCACTTACTTAGAAGTAAATCCCATTAAAGAGAATTGAGTTCCTGAGTTATCATGTTAAGGATCACACTACAAATTAAATGGCTTTCAGATCAATCCTAAGGATGTTGACTTAGAAGTAATTTTGGATTGGTTTGGATGAATTTATTTGAACTTCCTCCCCCACCCCTACTATTAGAGATATAGCATGAACCTCTGTTCCATCTTTCCCCCATCAACTCCCCCTGCCAGCCTCCCCAGACCAAAATGAACTTACCTTGTCCTGGCATGGCAGAGATCATATCTAGCCTCCACATCTGTTCTGTCTCTGCCTATTGAGAAGGAGGTGCAAATGTACATTAATCCCCAGGCTTGCATGTGACTTGTTCCATCCCAGTATCAAGATAGGATTGTGCCCTTTGTGTGATGAGATGGTTTGGGCCAAGTTTTCCCCCTCAACAATTAGGAGATCTGAAAGGGGAGCAGAAAGTGGACATCTCTACTCACATGAAGAGGGGGCCACCTTGGAAGATATACGTAATTTAAACTTGTTCCCTATTTCAATAGAGCATGTGATTAACAAATTTTCAAAATATGTTGCTGTTTATTTAATAAACAGCAGGCTTAGTGCTGCAGTTGGTTTAGTAGTTAAAGGCGCTGTGCTTGTCAATCTGAAGATTGACAGGTCAGCGGTGCGAGACTCAAGTAAGACCAAGCAAGACAGGGTGAGCTCCTGTCCTTAGCCCAGCTCCTGCCAACCTAGCAGTCCTAAAGCATGCTAATGCAAGTAGATAAATAGGTACCACCAGGGTGGAAAGGTAACAGTGTTCTGTGCACTTGCCTATGTGTCTATGGAGGTGTTTTCAGACAACACAGGCTCTATGGCTCTAGAAACAAGGGATAAGCACTGCACCCTATAGTCAATCACAACTAGCAGGGGAAGCTGTGTAGGACACCTTTACCTTTATTTAATAACCAGATTGGACCCCATGGATTAGGACTATGACATGGGGAAAAGATTATTTTAACCCTCTGGCAATTTTGGGTAACTGGCACCAAGTTAAGGTTTTTATCTAGTACAAATAGCAGTTGCAAGATCCAGTGTGGATTAGGACTGTGGAAGAGGGAGGCAAAGGATTAGTTCCAATTCCATGCTACACACCACAGGCCTCCTGACCCAGATGTCAAGAAAAACCCAGTTCTTAAAGTAACATCTAACTTGAGCCTTGCTTCCTAGTCAGTATATTTGAATTTCAGACTTAGGGCACAATCCAGAGTAACTACCGGACCTTTTACACCGATGTAGTTATGGTGCCACCTATGGGGAATGCACAGAGCAGTCCAGAGTAAGTGCCTCTTACGTGCTTCCGTAGTTACTCTGGACTGTAGGTAAGGATCACAAAATCAGCGAGCATATATAGGTACTGAAGATGTTTCACATGTGAACTTTTCATGATGAAAAATCCAAGAGGTGCCTGTGACACTTGCAAAATTATCTTTTCCATGTGAGCCACAACAATGATAGTTGCACTTGCAAGTGTTCCTTGCTTCATCACTTAACACTGCAGTTTGGATACACTGCTTCGAATATTTCCTGCAACAAAAATGTTATAATTCTGTGTTTATAATGCAAAGAAAAGATTGCTTCTGTAACAAGCACGCATACAATTTTTATCTTTTTTACTACACTAAGCCAATGAGGTAAAAAGCAAATTTGGGGCCCATTTATTTCACTGGTAATTGTGGGACAAGAGCTTTGACCCACTCAAGACTTCAAGAGTGAATTGGAACAATAAGATGCTGGGTTTTTTTACCTTTTTTACCAGTTTTTTTTTACCAGATAATCATGCAAATAATCATGCAATCAATGGTTAGGGTTTCCTCCCTTTGGTTAGTGAACAACATAAGCAAGACTGTATGATTAACAGCACAATTCTATGCACATCTGCTCAGAAGTTGGCCCCACTTATTTCAGTGGGATGAACTTCCAGGTATGTGCTTAGGCCAGCTATCTATCTTATATGTTTGCATCTTGATTGTGCACAATAAACAACCACTGAGTGGCCCACAAAAATAAAAGATTTTGTATATCTGGTTGTGAGTCATTCATTCTAGTTCTATGACTTTTCATTGAAGTGGTGGGCTGAATACTCAAGAGGCTTTTTTTTCTTTTTGAGTATACATAATTTTAATTTAGTCAAATAAGTGATATACAAAAAACTCTGCCTTTTCCTCTCCTCAGAGGCACAATGAAAAGTAAGATCACACTGAGGAGGAACTCACTAGAGCCAGTCATACATGTAAAATGAGAGACACAATCCTCTGCAGTAGCGTTTTGGATGTTCTTCCAACTGAAGAGAACACTTTCTTCTCTGCTTGGATTGGAGCTTACATTTTATAGCAAGGTAGCCTAAATAGAGGTCCATGGGCCAAATGTAACCCTGAATTTAAACCATGAATTTATATAGCCCTGATAGTCCCAACACGTTTTTGTCAACACAAGCTAAAACGTTTCACTCAGAAAAAAACAAAGAAAATTTTTTCAAGTTGCCGGAGACAGAGGCAGTCCACACTTTTAAAGTGTGATGTGCTAGATTGTGCTAACCATCCACAAGAGCCTGGCCATCTGTGAGGAGATCAGTTTATGCGGCAAAATACATTTCCAGCCCCCAAACCATCCCTGTTCTAAAGAATGCACACAGTACGGAGGCAGGAAAATGGCACCCCCATGAAATCTGCTGTTTCAAGTGCTGCTCTGTGCTGCTTCACAAATAGTAGATAAAAGTAGATAATAGCAGAATTGTCCAGGTAAACCTAAGAGGTCCTTATCTGATAAGAGCACAATCCTGACCATGTCTACTCAAAAGTAATTCCCGTTGTGTACAATGGGTCTTACTCTCAGGAAATTGTCTTTAGGATTGCAGCCTGAGGCTCTATTCAACTCGGCAAACACCACATAACAGTGCAGTCCTAAGCATGTTTACTCAGAAGTAAGTCCCATTGTGTTCAATAGTACTTAGGAAGATATGGTTAGGATTGCAGCCATAGAGCTCAATCCTAACCATATCTACTCAAAAGTAAGCCTCATTGTGTTCAATGGGTGTTACTCCCAGGAAAGTGTCTTTAGGATTGCAGCCATAGTTGTCTTTACTAGTTATTCTGAAGGCTATGCCTTCTTTTCAAATATGGTTTACGTACAAGAAAAAGTACATTTTCCACTTTTTGCCCCAATAAGGAAGGATAAGTGATCATTCTTCTCTGCTTTCTGAAGAAGAAAGTAATTGTCTCCATGGTGCCTTATTACCTAGAAAATCAATTTCCTTCCAGTCATAGAGACAGGAAAATACTAAGTCTGCGCTTTCATCATACTTGGGGGATTTGGCGCAGAGAGAAGGATAGCCATATCTCTATAGTACTCTATCCCATTTTGCTGGGATAGTTTGCCCTCACCTGGCTGCTTTCAGGTGATGACCAGCTAACTGTGCAGGAATCACACTAATGACTCTGAGCACAATCCTAACCATGTCTACTCAAAAGTAAGCCACATTGTGTTTAATGGGTCTTACTCTCAGGAAAGTGTCTTTAGGATTGCAGCCCCTAGTCCTACAATTCAGAATAAGTATGGGAAGACATAAGAGGCACTTACTCTGGATTGCTTTATGCATTTTCCATAGGTTTCCCATAGGTGGCACCTTAACTATGTTGGTGTAAAAGGCCCCATAGTTACTCTGAATTGTAGCCTATGTTTCTCATTTCTAAATGTAAAGGTAGTATCCTGCAGGTAGAGGTAGTTGCTCTGCTAGTTGTGACTGACTCTAGGGTGCTCATCCATGTAACAAGGCCAAAGAGCCAGCACTGACCAAAGATTCTTCCATGGTTATGCAGCCAGTGTAACTGAACACCAAAGGCTGCAATCCTAACCACACTTTCCTGGAAGTAAGTACTATTGAACACAATGGGACTTCTGAGTAGACATGCTTAGGATTGCACTGAAAGTTGCACAGAACGCTGTTACCTTCCCACTAAACTGGTACCTATTTAACTATGTAAAGTGGTACCCTTGCAGGCTGTACTGCGAGTCGTGACTGACTGTAGGGTGCAGTGCTAATCCCTGTTTCTAAACCAAAGAGCCTGCGCTGTCCAAAGATGTCACATGGTTGCCATAACTATATTCCAGGGTATATGAAACACTTTTATCTTCCTACTGCTGGTTATCTATTTATCTACTTGTATTTATATGCTTTTTAACTGCTAGGTTGGCAGGAGCTAGACAAGGGATAGGAATCACTCTATTTTTAGTAGGTTCTGAACCACCTACCTTAAAGTTGACAATCACAGCATCTTAAAGTTGATAATCATTGTATACCCCTTTTCTCATTTCTGGGCTCCCATAAATGTGAACCACTGCCCAGAATGTTCCTATGACTTATTGGAACATTCAAGAATATTCTTGATGTGTGGATGCCCACCACTTGAGAAACAAGTGGCATAATACAACCCGAGTTTCTTGGGTAGACTTGAAAGAGAATGAATTTGGGAAACCTTTGTACCTCTATAGTCTGTTCTGAAACAATGAGAAATGCATGACATTCTTTTTTAAATTGTGGAATTTTGTTGGAGAGAAACATGTATATGGAATGGGATTTTGGACCAGATGAGAGGCAGGTTAGGGAAATTGTGCCAATGCAAGTGTTTGTGAATTCTATACTGAAAAGCAATGCATCACCTTGGTATTCTTTCAAAGTGTAGCAACCAGACACTGAACACGAGAGGGAGCTGTTTGCATATAGCTTTGTGAGCATGTTATTCTTCTCTTTTTATTTCAGCCGTTAACTTTGTTTCAGTGTATTTGCAACGTGTAATGTTTCTATTGAATGGTGTTTTCCTAAGTCTGGTCTGTTTTGAAATAGCTATCTCAAAGAAGTAAATGGAGTAACACATTTGGAAAATAAGTCTTTCCTTTCAATATTATGCTGCAATAAAAGGATTTCCTTGGGCACAGTTACTTGATGTAAAAATCTATTTGCATCCACCTACCCCCCCAAGGGATTATTTCCCATTCAGACTTAGAAGAATTTAATGCAGTATAGAGACAGAACAAATGTAATGAAAAAAGACACAGAAAAATAAAAATTTCAAAACATGGAAATATAGCCCCATTTGGGAAGCTTCTGGGTGACCAGATGACATGATGACAAAAGAAGACAAACGGCACAATCCAGAGTGAGGGCAGGTGAGGAGAGCCCTAGTTATCTGCCCCAACTATTCCGAATCCAGAGTGGAAAGATATGCTGCATCCAGGGAATTATGAAGCCTGGGCTGCCCTAGCTGCTCCAGAGCATGCTCAGTAGGTACCAAGTAAGTGACACCTGGGGAGGGCTTGCTCCTGAGGAGACCCCCCTCAGATCACACTGAACAAGGAATAGCTGTTGTGCCTAAATTATAGGGAGTCCCTGATGAGAAGCCAGTACAGTCTACAGTGAATACAAGGGGCTTCTTGGAGTGGCCTGCTGTATCTCCAGTTTAGTGGGCTGCCATAGTTGTTCCATATCCTGAAGTTGAGAGGCAGGGGTTGCAGATAGGCTGGCCAAGAACTCAGATTTTTGGTCAACACTGCCATTCTTACTCTGTCTTATCATGGATCTCTATTGGTCTACTCATTACTATACCTGCTCCTGAGGTGGTATAACTGAGGAGCTGGAAGAGGGAATTTCTGCCCTGGAAACAGGCTCTGGATACAGAGTAACTGCTCTGCTATAAGCCATGCTAAACATGTCTCTTCTGAACTGCCTAGGCTTCCCCAGTTAGGGCAGCCCAGGTCCATCTGTCTTATGTTGCCTTAAGCCGCCCCAAGCCTTTTCCAGAATAAACAGGGTGGCCCATCTTGCAGTTGGGTCAGCCCATAGGATAACCCAAGTGCACTTCTGGATTGTGCCCTTAGAGCACAATCCTAACCATGTCTATTCAAAAGTAAGCCCCATTGTGTTCAGTGAGTCTTACACCCAGGAAAGTATCTTTATGATTGCAGCCCTTGTGTGTCTAAGCCTGTCATAATCAGTGGGGGTCACCCTTGTGTAAGGTGGCAGATTGCAGCCTGAGAGACTAAGTGCAGGTTAATTTGTTTCTTTAATACAGGGGTCCTCAAACTACGGCCCGCGGGGTGGATATGGCCCCCCAGGGTCCTCAATCCAGCCCTCCAGCATGATGTTGGCAGCTGAAGCTGGAGGCAAGGAGGGCGGCTCGGTATTTTAGTTTGAGTGCGCACCTCAGTGCTTCACAGTGCAGGAAAATGGAGGCGGGCCAGAAGGAGGTCCCTTCCCCGCCTCATGATTGGCCTTGGGCTGGAAGCCCAGCCCAAGCTCCAGCCCCTCGCAGCCTCTGTGGTGGTGGCCGCACTTCTTCAGCCTCTCCCCAGCTGGTGGGAGGGCTCAGGGGCACCCAAGCGGCACCACCGCGTGGCTACAGCCTCCCCCCGGCCGGCTGGGGAGGGGGGCTCAGAAGTTCCAATCAAGGTAAGCCCCATGTTTTTTTAAATGTAGGGCAAAATGTAGGATGTCCTACACTAAAAAATTTACATTTTTAAAAAATGTAGGACACGGTCCGGCCCTCAATAGTGTCTGAGGGACAGTGAACCGGCTCCTGGTTTAAAAAGTTTGAGGACCCCTGCTTTAATATATATATTTCCTAGGCAGGATTAATGCTAAGATGACGGTTACATAACACTATTGTAATCATTTTTATATGAATATTTTGGTCAGTAACTAAGTAATTAAATAAGTAAATAAAGAAGCCTGGGGCTCTCCTCAAATCAAAGCATGTGCTGTATCACTGAGCCACAGCCAACTTCTTATGAACTCATGAGGTTGATTCTCCCTTCCTTTGCCTCTCGTGCCCAAAGCCTTCTCCTGGTTTGAGGCCTGTGAGTGTTTGGGGGGAACCATAATGATTTCTGCCTGCCTCACTGCTGCTTTCAGGGGAACAAACTGAGGTGGGAAAATCAATTTCCCCCCCTTTTCTTTCCCCCTCCAAACAGTCTGCTTAACAGAAAAAAAAGAAAAGTACCGCTGCCAGGCATGTCTGTAGTCTCAGGGGAGAGGAAGATCCCAGGTCCTATCTCAGAATTTTCTGCCTTTTTCTCCCTTTCAAGTGAGTTACTAGTCTTTCACTGACAGAGATTGACTGGAACATCTGCGCACCAGATCGTGATATCTATTGAAACTTGATTATTGATTCAGGCTCCAGATATGTGTTGGCAACATTATTGGTTTATTAAATGGTTCCCTGGTCTTCCAAAGGGCTTTTCAAGACCAAGAGGAGATAACGAGGAGACTTGTTTCAGAATCCAGCAGGGTAGTGGATTAAAGGCGGCAGTCATAACATTAATGAATCATGTTGTTTCTAATATTTCAGGCTGTGGGTGGCACAAGTGGTTAAGATGCTGTGCCTGTTAACCAGCAGGCCAGGGTTCGAGACCCGGGTCGGCCCCACAAGACAGGTGAGCTCCTGTCCTTAGCCCAGCTCTGTGACACCAGCTGGATCAAATTGTATCGGCTCTGCCTTTCCATTGGACTAATTCAGTGGCGTGGAGAGGGGGGATTTGCTGCTTGGGTAACAGCCTATCCTCCATAACAATCCAACCCAGGCTTTTGTGCTTCGCCTGCAGTGTATGCAGCGCCGAGCATGATATCATAGTCTTTCAAGACTGACGGAGGCCTGCTGTTTCTAATACTATGCTGTGACAAGCGGTCTTCAAAGTGGTGGTTGGGACCTCTGGGGGGAGCACCAAAAGCTGAAAGCAGCCATCTTGGAATCAGGCACTGGGCACTTTTAATGACACTTCTAGTCATGACATGACTTATTGGGTGGTCCTGGACAGATTGTCATTCTCAGAAAGGGGTCTCCGGCTGAAATACTTGAATACCACTGCTCTATAAGGTACACAGTAATTGGATGAAGCTTGTAGGTGAAGAGTTAAAACAGGCTAGAACTTGTGGAACTGTGCTGTATTTGTGTCAGTGTGTGTAGAGTTTGTACAGTGCAAAGAGTAGAAAAGTAGGGCTATGTTCTTATGCTTAGTTGTGCAAGAGGGCATTGGCATAGCCTGAACAACAGCATACAGTGGTACCTTGCTTAACAGTTGCCTATGGGAAAATCTGCTTCACATATAGAGTGTTTCAAATAACAAGCATGCTTCCAGAACAAATAAAAGTTGTTATGTGAGGCACCACTGTATTTGGTTCTTGAGGAATCTGAAATATAAAGGCACAGATCACACTTTGCCAGGGACATACAATAGAGTCCGTTGTTTTCTGGTTTGTTTGTTGTTCCCCCAAAATAGTGTTTCCCCAAAATAGTGTATCAGAGACTGCCTGAAATGGGTCAGAACTATGTTTTGGCTTTCACTCATTGACCCATTTCATGATTCCCATCTCAGCTTCCAATGAATCCTAACCATGTCTATTCAAAAGTAAGCTCCATTGTGTTCAATGGGTCTTACTCTCACGAAAGTGTCTTTTGGATTTCAGCCTTTGGAGGTGAAGTGGAGGGGGAAGAGTTTAACATTTAAGAGCTAGAGGTTCAGAAAAGGGAAGATTTTGTTGTTGACAGAAGGACTGGCTATAGAAAGTTGCAGCCCAAAACCAAATAATTTTCTCATGTTTCTTCTCAAATAAATACTTTGGTGATGGAATTAGGGACAGTTGCCATGAAGTAAAAGTCAGACAGAGGAGTGGTGTCTGTATGCGTAAGTGGGGAGGGGAGAAGGAATAGGAGAGATAAATGTAATGCCTTAATATTCTAAATGTTAATTAAAAATACAGTACTTCACAACTGAAAGAAAGCTTTAATTCTTAGGTTTCTTGCACTCTTTTTACTCTGGTGCAAGGAACTTGCTCCAGCCTACCTTCAAGGTAGGATTACATAGTAAATTTCTTTACTCTGAAATCTGTTTGGATATTTTGAAAAACTGAGGGCACTATCCTAAACAATTTAGGCCAGCACAACTCATCCACTCCCTGTTACTATGGCGTGTTAGTATGGTGGTGTAGGAAGGCCAGCGCATGTCTGTGCACTGGCCTAACCTCTTCAGGAGTTGCAATTGCAACACCCCCTGGCCAGCATGGGACTTGTGCCGGCAATTATGCCAGTGTAACTGGGAGTTAGGATTGTAGTCGTAGTGGTAGTTGTAGGGTGAACACGATTTGAATTTTATATGGCCTATTTTAGTGTTGGTTTTTCTTATCTGCCTCAGGAAGTGGAACAGTGGAACAGGAAAATGTACTCCAGAGCCTTGAGGTTGCATAAAAACAATGAGGAGAAATTGCTTGACTTAATTAATTGTAGTAAGTGCTAAAGTATTTTATCGTTTCTGGAACATGCAAGCAAAAAGCTGAGCAAAAGCCTGGGGATTTAACACAGGTTCTAAGAAATAGAGCAGTTAAAATGTCCTGCAGTTATATTGTTGCCATGTTTCATTCCAAAGGGAGTATAAAGATACTTTTCCTGTTGTAAAAGCAGTGGGCCAGCGGATGTACATTGCTAATGTGTTTGATTGAATCCCAGATGCTCGCTGCATGAGAAAAGGTTTCAGTGGAAAATGTGATCTTGCCAAGAGTCAAAAAAATTACAGGAACATTTTCTTAAGCTTGCCTTATTTGTGTCTTTCACTTGCCGAAATCGCTGATTGCAACAAAAAAATCTTCTGTATATACTGTACAGTGGAACCTTGGTTTATGAGCACAATCCTTTCTGGAAGCATACTGGTAATCCAAAATGCTCACTAACCAAAGCAAGCATAGCCTTTTGTCCTGCAACCCTCTGAAGAGTTGTGGAATGAATTGTCTGAGCCCCCTTGCTGCCAGCTGCAAGGGGAGCTCTCCCTTCCCCACCACATCCTGCAACTGACTAGAAGTCAGTTGCAGGAGGCTGCAAGGAAGGTGCCCCCACTCCTTGGCAACATAAGGAGTGGGATCTTTCTCTCCACCACCGGCTCCAGCCACTGCTGATCTCCCACCACTGCTTCCTGTTACCCTCCAGTGGTTAGGGTTGTCTCTGTATGAGCTATTCTTGTGACTGTTTGGATGCTTTCCTTACGTGCCAGATTACCAGATCCAACTGTGGGCTGCCTTATTTTTGGCTGAGAGTGAGTTGTATAATCAAGTGATGTGGTATGGAGGCTTTTGTCTAACAAATGCATTGTTTTGAACAGATACAAATTTTGTCCTGGGTAATGCCCAGATTGTGGATTGGCCGATTGTGTACAGCAATGACGGATTTTGCAAGCTCTCAGGATACCACAGAGCAGAAGTTATGCAAAAAAGCAGCACCTGCAGGTAATTCAGTGCAGTTTTACTTTGTGTACAAAAAACTGAAAATTTTTTATTCTTGTTGAAGCAAAATAGAAACATTCTTATTTTCTTTTTCATATTCCTAAGGCTCAAACAGAATGTTTTGATTTGTAGTTTATGTGGGAGATTTTTTTTAGGTTATCACTCATCAAAATCTTGTGTTCCCACTGTCATTATGTAACTACCATCATACTTCTTTTGTAACTTCATTTGTAATTCATTTGTAATTATTTCACTCATAATTCATTTATAACTAAGAGTAGAAATATGAAAAAGAGCCTCTCCATCAGATCTTGAAGATGGGCATGACTGTGAGAGAACAGGTGCTCCTTCAGGTTATTGTTAAATTAACATGACAGCCTTCAGGATACCCAAGACTGCCTTGTAATTTTTAGAGCTAAGTTGGAATTGGCACCCAAAGTCCCCCTCTACCAGTCCAGATCTATCTAACCACTTCCCTGCCAATGCAGCCATGTCATCAAAGCATGGACTATGGGAGTGGGGGTGTCTCAGAGGTTTTGTTCAGGTAAGGGAACATTTGTTCGATTGTCTGGGTTTAAGCCTGTGTTGCAACAATGAATTTAACTGAATCAACATCAGTAATTTTTCTGATATAAGTTTGAGCAGACCCAGGAAGATGGATCAAGACTGGGAAAAGGGACAAGATAGTGGCAGATTTCAGTGCTGCTGCTACCAATATTTTCCCTTCTTGGCTTCAGTATATCTTCCTTTCCACCTTGGTCTCTGTCCTCTCCCTCTCCCTCACTATTCTGTTACTTACCAGACTTACCAGCAATGGGGCTTTTCTGGAAAATGCTGGCTGTGCAGAATGGTGGGTTTATTTACTTATTATTAGATTTGTATTCCACCTAAAACACCCAAAAGAGTACAAAAGATAGATATTTAAATATTTAAAAGTGAGTTCCATATTGCAATTTTGTGTTAAAAGTGGGCCCTGGGTCTGAAAACTGGGAAAACATTTCTTCCTCGTAGGAAGAAAAAATGGTAATTGAAGCATAAAGTCGTAGTAATTCTATAGCCGTTATTTGTTAGAAGAGCCCCATTCCTGAAGTGCTTAAAGAAAAATGATATTTTATCAGGTGCTTAATGTTAAGAAACTAAATTCTTTATGAAATGAATCTTTTATGCAGTGTTGCAAACTGTTAAACTAGTTTTAATTTGTGGTATGAGTATCCTTTGTGTTATTGTCTTATAACTTATGATTTCATCTTTTTATTTACTTGCAGTTTTATGTATGGAGAGCTGACAGACAAAGAAACAATTGACAAAGTTCGACAAACGTTTGAAAACTACGAGATGAACTCCTTCGAAATCTTAATGTACAAAAAGAACAGTCAGTAAAACATTTCATTCATTTCTCAGGGTTGTAGTTAGGGTCCAAACAGAAAAGCAAGCCGGCAAGCAAACCAGGAATTGTTCATTAATTCCAGGCCCAAAGGGTCTGATTGAACAACATAATTACTGTGGGAAATGCACTGGTGGTATTTCTTGCTTCCTTGGTTATCAATATGGTTTCAGTGGTGTGAATTATGAAAATTATAACTTTACTTGACATATAGTAATAAGATTGCCACTGACGATATACAGTTTGTGGTAATTGAAAGCACTGGCTGTAGTAAATTGGTTTCTTACAGGTTTTAATACTAGAGTTGTTGCCTTTGCCTTGGATGCTGTGAACTACTTTGTATCAGGCCTGCTCAGTATGTGAGCCACCAAGCTAAATACAGCCCACTATTTCGTTGAGGGTTTTAGGTGGTTTATAAAAGAGGCATTTGATGATTTATCAGTTGCTAGTTTATCATTTTTGTGGATTGCATTTTGATTTTAGATTTGTAGAAGGGTGAAGGCTATTATACACTATGATTGGTACCAGTGAATAATATCTGTGGTGCTCATTTTGTTATATATAGAATTTTTAAAGCTTAAGCAAATCAAAGATTGAACAAAATATATGCAGGTGTGGTGTGACAGCGTTGCATCAGGCAATGGACAAGGGAGATGGCAAGCTGGTGGGGAAAACCTTTATTAGGGAGGTCCAACATATTTCAGACAGTGGAATGAATAGCAGTGCAGTGAATTCCTGGTGTTGGCTAAGGGCTGAAGATGACATCATCAAACAGGAACTGATATCATTTAAGCAGATGATGACCAAAATAAGCGTAAGATATTTTGTTTATTGTGGAAAAAGCAGAAGTGTGTGTGTGTGTGTGTGTGTGTGTGTGTGTGTGTGTGTGTGTGTGTGTGTGTGTGTGTGTGTGTGTGAGAGAGAGAGAGAGAGAGAGAGAGAGATGTTCCCTCTCTGTGGTTGGCAATGTGTTGAAGTCTTTTACTTCAGCCAACTTCTTACTGAATGAAGCCCTACGAGAAAAGGTTGGGGGAATTTGGTCTGTTCAGCCTGGAGAAGAGAAAGCTGATAGTAGACATGACTGCCCTCTTCAGATACCTGAAGGGCTGTCATATGGAAGAAGGGGCTCATTTGTTCTTAGCTGTCTCTGAAAGCAGAACTAGAACCAATGGGTACAAACTGCAGGAAAGGAGATTCTGGCTGAATGTCAGGAAAAAATTCCTGACGATGACGGCAGTGGAACAGATTGCCAAGGGAAGTGGTGGATTCTCTCTCGCTGGGGATCTTCAAGCAGAGGCTCGACGAGTACCTGTTGGAGATGCTCTAGGAGGATTTCCTACTCCAGGCAGGGGGTTGGACTAGATGACCTACTGGGTTTCTTCCAACTCTAGGATTCTATGATTCTATGAACTTCCATTCATTAGATCTTCTCTCATCCTTGTCTAGAAAAAAAATGGGTACCATCATTTTTTCCAAACATGTATTCATAGATTGCCAAAAGTACCCTTCCTTGCATCCTGCCTGCTTTTGCCTTCTTCTGCTTCTTTTTTGCCCCCCCCCCCCTTCTCATGCAGCCAGCCAGGAATACAAAAACTTTAGCCTTCTTCTCCTTCTTCTCTCATCTACCACTGCCCCCTGGGACCAACTTAACCTCCTCCTGCTATGTCTGCTGCTTCACCAGTCTGAAAACTGGTTTCCAGATTGCCCCACAAGGTTTTAGCTGTGATGCAGAATTGGCAGAAAAAAGTAAGCACATACATACACACGCAGAGTTGCAAGCACAAACATAAAGTGAGACATCCCTTGAGTCATGACTCTGAATCATTGGCCTGGAATCACATCTGAGTCAGTGAAGCTTGTGACTCAAGTCACAGAAAGCACAGGTTTTAATGACTCATGAGTCATCATGAGTCAAGTGCTCACCCCTGTTAACTAAAGTGCACACTATCTGCTCAATCCTATCTAGGGCTGGCCTGTATAATGCAGGGATTATGATATACCATCCTCTGCATCCCATGAGTTGGTTGGGAAGTAGGCTGGCTGGGGGAGGTGAGTGAAGAAAAATCCACTGTTCTCCTCAACTGCTCATGTTCTCCTCAACCTGATACCTGTGGGCCCAGTCAAATCTAAGACAGCTATTTTTATGGCATTGATCTGGACCTCTGCAGGGAACATCAGACCTGGAAAGGGAGTTCTGGATCTCACTGCTGTTGTGGAGATCTAACTCCATCTGGCCCAATCTGGCCCCAACTCAATCTATGCCTATAGTTGGTTTGTAGCCTGCTGCTATGGGGCTTACTGCCTGCTGTGCTGTTGGTAGTGGACTGTGCATCATAAGGACAGCTGCCAGTATGGTGGCCCATGTGAAACAAATCACCAGTGCAGTGCATGGATCATAAAATTACAGATCATAAGATCTACCGTGGATTACATGTATAGGATTGGGATGTAAGCTTTCAGTTTAAACTCAAAGTAAGCTTAAATACTTCATGCAGTTGGTTAAAAATTAGCTGTAGCTCTCCATTCAATTCAAAAATTCAGTTTAAAAATTAAAGTGTAAGGTAATGGAAAATGACAATTTCAGGAAGAAAAAAGTAAGCTTTGTCCATTCCCCTTCATTTCCAGTGACTGAAAATTCTCTAAACTTTATAAATTACCATTCTTGTATATCATGCTGGGGCAGCCCAGTCAAATTATTACAGGTAGCCAGATTAGAAGCACTGAAGACATTCATTCTGCTATCTTATTAATAGCTCCACAACAGCCAGTTGTTGTGTCCCCTATGCCAGTGGTATTCGAGCATTTTAGCCGGGACCCCCTTCTGAGAATGACCATCTGTCTGGGACCCTCCAGATGTGATGTCCTAACTGGAATTATCATTTAAGGTGCCAGTGCCAGATTCCAAGATGGCTACACCCAGCTTTTTGCGACCTCCCTGAAATGAAGTCACAACCCCCAAGGGGATCCTGACCCTCACTTTGAAAACCACTGCATTGACAACTAAGCTTGAGTTCTCTCAAAATCTGTCTTAATTTTGGCAAAATAGACCTGGACCCAAGACAGTGTATTTGTTCACGTAATATCAGGGGTGCTGGAAGGGAGCATTGTTGGCAACAAGAGAGACTGGGAAAATCTGTCATTCTCTTGAAGTAGACCAGAAAAATCCATCCTAAACTATGGAACTCTTTTTGTGTTGTTACAATCCAGTAAAAGTGTTGTCAATTCTAATCTATTATGTGATACAAATCTCAATAATTTATTTTTACACCATCATATGGGGAACACCTTAAGATTTTGCAGCGCTGCCTTTTCCCCCTTATCCTTTAAAAAGCATACAAAGAGTCTGATAACCTATAAATCTTTGGGGTTGAAGTTTATTTCCATTTGCTAATTACTTTTCAGGTTTCTAGTAGAACTGAGTAATCTTGGTGTCTTCTGAGTCTTCCTCAGGGACTGAAATAGAATTTCTTCAGCTTGACATGTAAAGATTTGCCCTCTTGACTTGTTATTAGCTAAATTACAATGGGACCAATGGCAAAAAAGGGAAGGAATCATCTTTTGAAAGCACTAAAAATGGCTTCCTTTAGTCTGTTTAACTGTGCTATGCATTGTACTCATCCTATGAAATTCATAGCTATTTCTTTCTTTTTGCCTTGCTCCCACACTCTGCCTGCTAAGATGAAGTGGGTAGTCATACACAGACTTTCCTGTGCATTAATCTTAAAACACAGTCAGAGCCAGGAAATTTTGTTCAATTTATTTTTAAAAAAACTTTATATTTTGAATGTAACCTGCATCACACCTTTTGATTGCAAATGTGCAACTTGCCTGCTAATTAATCTAGGATATATGGCTCTAACAATGTGTAGGGAAACAGCATTTAAAGAAAGAGTCAAAGTAGTGTGCTATTGAGAGAGTTGCAAAGATCAACTATAAGTAGTATATAATCAAAAGTCAGCTGTGTGCTATATCATGCTCAGTAATTTAAGAAGAGTTGACACACATCCTGCAATTTTATTTTTAAAGGGCATGGGGTCTGGCTGCTATAGAGTCTGTGACTAAGCCTATGCACTGAGCATACTTATGTAGGATTAAAGCAGAGTATATTGTTCTCAAAAAGTGTTCTCAAAAAGTATATTGGTCTCAAAGTATATTGTTCTCAAAATGCACAGGATGGGCATGGCTGCATCAGTTTGATTCTGGAATTTCCTGGTTCAAATTTTACAGTAATTATGATGTAAAGATGGATTTTACATCATACAGGTGATGTAAAAAAAATCCCACTAGGAAAGCTGTACCTGATCCAGAGGAGTGTCTTGTCTTGATGTTGATTCTTTTTGGAGGACTTTGAGGAGATTCAACATTTGAAAGGTATCAGGTCCAGATAATATTTCTGGGTGCGTTCTTAGGCACTGTGCAGAGGAGTTGGCTTCAGTTCTTACGGATATTTTTAATCTGTCATTGCAGTTGTTCCATCGTTTTTTAAGACAGCCATAATTCTGCAGTGCCAAAAAAGTCAACACTCATATGTCTTAATGACATTCATCCAGTTGCACTTACATCTGTTATCATGAAATGCTTTGTGAGGCTGATTAAGGATATTATTGTATCTAGTCTTCCATCAGCATTTGAGACACTTCAGTTTTCTTATCACCCAAATCTCTCTACAGAGGATGCTATTTCTTCTGTCTTCCATCTGAGCTTGGAGCATCTGGAGAAAGGGAACACTCATGTGCAAATGCTGTTTGTTGACTTTAGTTCAGCATTTAATACAATCATTCCTAGCATTTTGTTGTGTAACTGGATTCTAGATTTTTTTTATGCAATAGACCTCAGTATGTTAGAATTGGGACCATGTTTCCAATACCATCTATATGAGCACAGTTTCCCCTCAGGCTGTGTTTTAAGTCCTCTGCTGTTCCCTTTCCTGATTGCCATGCTAGGTATGCACAATCATTTGTGAAATATGTGGATGATACAACAGTGGTGGGTCTTACACAGGATGATAATGAGGGTGCCTATTGAGAGGAGGTAGTGTGATTAGTGAATTGGGGTAAAAGTCATAACCTTGTTTTAAATGTTGAAAAGACCAAAGAGATTGTTGTTCACTTTAGCCACTCTCCACTACTTATTGTTAAGCTACTCTCCACTACTTATTGACGATTCACCTGTTGAAATGGTCAATAGTATCAAGTTTCTGGGAGTGCAACTAACAAGTAGGTTGGTCTGGTCATTAAATATTGAATCACTGGTGAAGCGGGCTCAGCAGCGTTTGCATTTTCTTCGTGGTATCAGGAAAGATATCATTCCCCCCCCCCCATTCTGGCCACCTTCTATAGAGGGACAATTGAGAGCATCCTGTCACATTCTGTCATCCTGTCTTGACTGGGAGTATTACTGTTTCCGGTTGGAAAGTGGTGCAGAGAGTGGTGAGAAAGGCTGAAAAGATTATTGGAAGTCCACTCCCTTCCATCCAGGACATTGCATAAAAGTGATGCTTGAGTAGGGTTCACAGTATGGTTCAGGATGCTACTCATCCTCTTCATCACCTGTTCTCCTCAGGGAGGAGGCTCCAGAGCATTCATTGTAGAACATCTAGATTTTGCAACAGTTTTGTTTCATATGGCGTCAAATTAGTGAACACTCTACTGCCTTTTTCCACCATGTTTCTCAAAATGGACAAAGTTAATTGGATAAATACGTACATAGTTGTTTTGTTATTTATGTATTATTTGATGGAAAGTGTTGTTTAGGGATTGTATGAGCAAGCCTGTGAGCAAGCAACGTAATTTCATTTTGTATGTACTAGCAGGCTTGTACCTATGTGTGCACAGTAAAGTGATAATAAAGGTTTGTCCTATCTTAAAATTTGCAAGGTGGCCTTAGACAAGCTACTACCCATGTATCTCAGCCTCTTATTTGCAAAATAAGGATAATATCGATTAATTTTTACAGAGCTTCTGTTAGGATTACAGAGGGTACAACTTGGACATGACATAGAACAAGATTTATCTTGCATTTAAGAAAAAATAATAAAAAATATCAGGGATAGGGAGTGTTTTAAGTAAGATCTGCTGTAGTGAAATGCAACTGGGGCAAATATTACCTGTATGTTCTGCTTAATGGGGCACATAGTAGCATTGCTGGGAGCTGATTTTATTTGGGGAAACCAGTGTATAAATTTAACCAATCCTGTACTGCAATCCTGATGCAAGCTGCACCTCCCTTATGTCTGTTATTAACATTTAAACACTATGACAGATCTTTTTTGCTGATCTCCTGTGTGACATCATTTGCAAGTTGTCTGAGGCCTCAAAAGCACTGTGTATAAATTGTCATTGTTATTAAAATGCCAGTCATGATAAAGGTGTGCATGGAAGAAGAACTTGCAACATTTCCTGGGTACACTGTGTGCTTTCTTGTTCCCATTTACTTATATGAGAGAAGATATATTACCTACTCATGCTCCATGTGTTCTGTATCCTGATGACTTCAGTAACCCTAGTCATTGAGAATAAAGCCTGCTCCTTTCTGTATTTCTCCTCTTTGATTCTGCATGGTCACACTAAAATTCAGTGAAACACCAGTCATATTCTGTCAATCTCTCCATGAATGACACAGATGAGCACATGCAGTGATGGGATTAAAAAATTAACAACCGGTTCTATGCCCATCTGGCAGCCACTTTTAAATGGCTATTTTTAAACTTTATATGTCCTATCTCTTGTTAACAACCGGTTTTATAGAGTAGGTGCGAACCTGCTGGAGTCCACCACTGAGCACATCTTTAGTGCACTGATGATGCACATGCTTCTCCCCACCCTTCCTGTGATCACCCTTTGAGGTGATCAATGCTTAACTTGATCTTCTTGGCGATCAATACTATATTTGAAATACCTCTGTGGTAGTATTTGCTTATCACTGCAGTCAAATGGTGATCAAGGGAAGAGTAGGAGTTGAAGTTTCTAGCACAAATGTGCACTACTTGTAGCAGTAATGTGCACTCCAGAGAAGCCCTTACACATACGAAGAGTGAAGACTGAATAGGTCACAAAGAACTAGAATTCTATACAAGCATGAGAATTGACAGAATGTTCTGAATAGTAGGTTGTACTTTATGATCTGAATTTCACATCTTGTGGTAGTGGCTGCAGACAATATATACTTTTTAAAAAGTTGGATGTGGTATTAGAGAAGCATCCTTAATAAATATCACCAGTTTTCCTCACTCTAGTCAACCAAGTTTAGCAGGGTTTTTTTATACAACTTCAACAGTCTGCATTCCTTTCACTTCTGTTGCTGGTCCACTTCCAAGAAGCATTCTTTGGGATTCCAAAGTACAAGAATCCAGCATGGCTAAGGAGGACTTAATTAATTGTTTGTATCTTGGCACAGCCGTTGATCATCATCAGAAGAGTGTGTATTGTGCAAAAACTAAACACACATAAATGAAACTAGCTGCATCAATGGACGTGCTTATAAAACAACCCATTCCAGTATTTTCACTTTATCACAGAATGGTGTGTGTGTTCCTTTTCTCTGAAATCAAGAGGATGAGTTGTACAGATCTGCTGCGCCAATATAAAAAGATTCTAAACAATTAGTTTGAGCCAAAAAATTCACTATCTTGTTACAAAGTTGAGGCATCTAGCATGATATTGCAATCTGAAAACAAAGAAAAGCTGTGATTCAAATGATTTTGTATGAGTGGTGATCAATCAACCGACACAGATCTTTGAAGGTAGTAAGGGGTTTTTAAGCCCCTGGAAAAAGCAAATTCAGAGGGAATAATCAATAAAAATGTTATTATATTTGAGTAGGCGGTAGGCAAGCAGTTCAAAGGATTTAAGAATATGCAACCAACAGTCCAAAATGGAAGAAACTTGAAAATGAGGATAGACGCTCCATTTTTACAGTTCATGGTGTCCTTGTACTGGAAGAAGAGGGAGGAATGGTAGAATTTTAAAGTGAAATAGTAAAGCCTCTTCCCAAGCTGTTGAGTGTCTTTGGAGTCCTGGCTCCAAGGGCACATCCCACTATCTGGTAAGGGACATTGTAATATAGGTGATAATATAGGTGCTGAACATGAGTCAGCAGTGTGATGTGTCTGCAAAGAAGGCAAATGCCATTTTAGGCTGCATTAAGAGGACTGTAGCTTCCAAGTCACGAGAAGTTATAGTTCCTCTTTACTCTGCATTGGTCAGACCTCACCTTGAGTACTGTGTTCAGTTCTGGGCACCTCACTTTAAGAAAGATGCAGCCAAACTGGAGCAAGTCCAGAGGAGAGCGACAAGAATGATCAGTGGGATGGAAGGGAAGCCCTACGAGGAAAGGTTGGGGGAACTTGGGATGTTCAGCCTGGAGAAGAGGCGGCTGAGGGGAGACATGATTGCCCTCTTCAGATACCTGAAGGGCTGTCATAGGGAGGAAGGGGCCAATTTGTTCATAGCTGCTTCTGAAAGCAGAACTAGAACCAATGGGTACAAACTGCAAGAAAGGAGATTCCGGCTGGAAATCCGGAAAAAATTCCTGACGGTGAGGGCGGTTCGGCAGTGGAACAGATTGCCAAGGGAGGTGGTGGACTCTCCCTCACTGGGGATCTTCAAGCAGAGGCTCAATGAGCACCTGTTGGGGATGCTCTAGGGGGAATTCCTGCTGCAGGCAGAGGGTTGGACTAGATGACCTACTAGGTCCCTTCCAACTCTATGATTCTATAGGTAGAAACTCCCAAATCTTGACATTTGGTTTCTAGAATATCTGTGAATAACTATTTTTGTGTTATACAAAAGCAATTATTTACCATGGTAACTAATGAATCAGTAAGTTAGGATTGAATCAGTTTCCTTTTCCCTGGTTTAAAAGAACTCTGTTTCAGTCTGTCCTCTTCTTCATTCAGATGCTAATGGGAGGAAATTATCACTCCCTGGGAAGGGAATCTTCAGCCTAGGGAAAAATTGATATTTATGCAGACACAGAGTGCCAAAGAGACATTATTTAAAGAGCCAACCTTATTTGCTTTGAAATAAATTGCATATAAAAATTCACATACAAATAGGTTACACCTGTATGCTTCATCTGATTCAAGCTTAACAAATCAGTTGATGCAGACTCTTGGAATAGGAAACCCCTATTCTGATGCTGCAAGATTTGTGACCAGAGACATGGAAAAACGGTCTATGACTGTTCATTGAGAAATTATAAAACTTGAGATTTCACATCTTTGAAGATTCCTTCAATTTTATCATTTTTCAAGGACAGAAAGATCTAAATTGCCACCTGCAGGAAACACATAGATACTGATCTCAGCATTGAATTTCCCTCCCCAATTGCATGGAGAAGGAAAAGACAATTTGAAGGAGAAAATAATGTGAAGAACTCACTACAAGACAGAGTGTAAAGATTCAGCAATGTTAAAAGCCACAGAGTTAAATGAAAAATATGGGCATAAGGAGAGGTCTTTTGGGTAGCAGCCGAAAGAAGTCAGCTTTGAAGCTTTGTTGGTGTGGGAGGAGGAAGTCAGAGTATATCCAGACCATGAAAGCTATTAATTAGCTATTAATTTTTCATTTTCTTGTAAACAGCTTTGTGAACTTTTTAGTTTAAAAGCGGTATATAAATACTGTTGATAGATAAGATAGATAGAAAGTTCCACCTGGCATGTGTCAGTTTTTGAACAATATAACTCTCTGTTTATTGTAAAAGCCTATTTGGAGGTTTAGAGAAGCCACCCATGTAAACTGCCTTGGAAAAAGCCAAAAAAGGAGCAATCAATGGCCAGAAAGGCAGTATATAAATACTTGTGCTTGTTGTTAAGACACTGTGCCTGTTAACCAGCAGGCCAGGGTTCAAGACCCAGGTCAGTCCCCACAAGACAGGGTGAGCTCCTCTCCTTAGCCCAGCTCTGTGACACAGCTGGAACCAATCGTATTGGCTCTGCCTTTCCATTGGACTATTTCAGTGGCATGGAGAGGGGGATTTGCTGCTTGGGTAACAGCCTAGCCTCCGTATCAATCTAACCCAGGCCTTCGTGCTTCACCTGCAGCATATGCAGTGCCGAGCATGATACCATAGTCTCGCAAGACTGACGGAGGCCTGTTTGTTAACATTTTCAGTGTGTTTCTGGGCAGGCATTCTATGCTAGGGGAAATACCACTTCATATTTGTTTTCAATTATCTTTTTGATTCTTCCTCTTAGGAAGATGGGTGCTTTACACAGGGTGCAGGGTTCTGCTTTATGCAACTCTATTGTTGTTTAGTGTGCTCTCTGAAGATTTGGTGAGCCGCTGTGAGATACAGGAAGTTATTCTAAAAGGGCTTTTGGCCTGATCCAGAAGAGGCACCTCAAGGTACTTCTGCTCTTGAAAAAATTTAGTGTTTTGCTCCCTCTCCAGGAGCACCACTGTACTACTATTCAGAAACTTTGGGCACTATCCTAACCACTGTAGACTGGCCTAACTGGTTGTGAACGGGGGTTGACATATGCTTGTGCACTGGTCTAACCCCTCCATGAGGGAGGCAGAAGTGCCTGACAGTACTATTATGACACTCCCAGGTCAGCATAGGATTTATGCCAGCCCAACTGGAGCTTAGGATTGCAGCTTGAATGGTAGGACTAATTGTCTTCATGAATTGGAACAGGCATGATTCTACTTTTAATTTGTTGGATTTCCCTATGATTAAATTATTTTGAGGCATGTAAATATATGTGTATAATCACACTGTTTATAATCTTTAATTAATTGCCTAGATATTAGTTAGGAAGTGTACTAACATGTTGGCAGACAAAATTGCCAACAATTCCCATAACAATGATGTTAGTGTTTATTTCTACTGTTGAAGAATATGGAGCACTGTTGCAATTTAATACAAATTTTACAAAATCCAATTACTTTTTCTTTAAAACTGCACCACCAATTTTAAAAAATACTAGGAAGAAAAGAGTCAACCAACATAAATATTTAGTTATCCATGTTCTTAGAAGCTGTCACATTTTTGCAGCAGTATCCTAACCCCCAAATAGGCTGACATAAGTCAATTGCACCAGCCTGGGGATGTCGCAAAGTGCCATATGTAGGGACCTGTGAAAGGTGAGGTTGTTTTTCCTGACAAAGTATAACACCCATTTTTCAGGAAAAATAACCTCGCCTTTTGCAGGTCCCTAGCCTTAAGGCACTTCTGTTTCACTCCCAGGAGGTTAGGCTGATACATAGACATGCACCAGCTTTCCCATGTCACCTTGGGAACAGGGAAATAGTTGAGTTACACTGGCCTAAACTGGTTAGGATTGCGCTTTCAGAGTCTCAATTCCACAATGCTATGGTAGATATAAAAGAAAATACAGAACACTGAAGTGAGTTTTCTTTATCACTGTTAGGATATGTAGCTATATTCAAGACAATAGTTTTACTTAAACTTAACTTACTTTTTAATTTTTTGTTTCAACCCAAGTTTCTTGAAAATTCTTTCACTTATTTTTCTAAAAAAATTCAACAATTTTGGTGTTTGTCCATCTAGTAGTGGTGACCTGGTGGTTCCAACAGGTGGGATGAGACAATAGTAGGACAGGGGAGGGCAGGCCAGATACTGAGAAGGGGTGGGTTTATTGGCAGCAGTAGCGACTGAATCCATGTTCTCTTTGTGGATCAGTTCCTGCAGTGCAGGTTTATGGGGACTTACAACTGCAGATGGAAATAGACCCATCAATGCTATGGAGGCTTACCCCTAAGGAAATGAATGTTCCTTTACCCAGAGGAGCAATTGTTCGGTTCTGGGCACCTTGGTTTAAGAAAGATGCAGCCAAACTGGAGCAAGTCCCTAGGAGAGTGACAAGAATGATCAGTGGGATGGAAGGGAAGCACTGTGAGGAAAGGCTGGAGGAACTTGGGATGTTCAGCCTGGAGAAGACGAGGCTGAGAGGAGACATAATTGCACTCTTCAGGTACCTGAAGGGCAGTCATATGGAGGAAGGGGCTCATTTGTTCTTAGCTGCCTCTGAAGGCAGAACAAGAAGCAATGGGTACAAACTGCAAGAAAGGAGATTCCAGCTGGATATCCAGAAAAAATTCCTGGGTAGTGAGGGCAGTTCGGCAGTGGAACAGATTGCTGAGGGAGGTGGTGGACTCTCCCTCACTGGGGATCTTCAAGCAGAGGTATGATGAACACCTGTCAGGGATGCTCTAGGACAGTGGTTCTCAATCTTCCTAACGCCGTGACCCCTTTATAAGTTCCTCATGTTGTGGGGACACCCAACCATAAAATTATTTTCGTTGCTACTTTATAACTGTAATGTTGCTACTGTTATGGATCATAATGTAAATATTAGATATGCAGGATGTATTTTCATTGTTACAAATGAAATGTGTGTTCTGTGCACACACTGAGCACAATGGGATTTATTTCAGAGTAGGCATGCATAAGATTGGGCCCTGAGGCTGCAGTCCTATCCACATTTACATGTGAGTAAAGCCCCCCTGACTATAATGGGATTTATTTCAGAGTAGGCATGCATAGGATTGGGCTCTGAGGCTGTCAATCAGCCCCAGTGTGTGCACAGCTACAGCTATAGGTCTGGCAAGCCTAATCTGGCCCCCTGCACCAGAGGTCTTTAGGCGACCCCCAGGAAAGCTCTAGGTGACCCCCAAAGGGGTCCCGACCCCCACTTTGAGAAACGCTGCTCTAGGAGAATTTCCTGCTACAGGGAGGGGGTTGGACTAGATGACCTACTAGGTCCCTTCCAACTCTATGATTCTATGATTTCCTAACTGTCTTCAGTGCAGGAGTAAAAGATCATGCAGTAAGAGTGCAGACCTATCCATCTCTACTCATAAGTAAGTCCCTTGTGTTCAGTTTGACTTACACCTAGAAAAGTGAATCCCAAGTTCATTCTTCTTTTCTGAGAGCCCGATCCTATGCTTGTCTACTCAGAGGAACCCCCCATTTTAGTCAATGGGGTTTACTCTCTGATAAATGTTGATAGGATTGCAGCTAATCAGGCCTCCATCAGTCTTGAAAGACTATGGTATCGTGCTTGGTGCTGCATATGCTGCATGCAAAGCACGAAAGCCTGGTTTGGATTGTTATGGAGGATAGGCTGTTACCCAAGCAGCAAATCCCCCTTCTCCACGCCACTGAATTAGTCCAATGGAAAGGCAGAGCCAATACAGTTGGATCCAGCTGGCGTCGCAGAGCTGGGCTAAGGACAGGAGCTCACCCTGTCTTTTGGGGCCGACCCGGGTCTAGAACCCTGGCCTGCTGGTTAATAGGCACAATATCTTAACCGCTTGCGATTGCAGCCACAGTCACCTTAATATTGTTCCTTCTTTATAAAAGAGATGGTACTTTCACATGGCATTCTTATAAAAAACTGCACTGGTGGTTTTTTCTGCAGATTTTGTGTAATTGACCAACTTTTCTGTGTCATTTTTCTTCCAGGGACACCTGTTTGGTTCTTTGTGAAAATTGCTCCAATTCGAAATGAACAGGATAAAGTAGTTTTGTTTCTTTGTACTTTCAATGACATAACAGCTTTCAAACAGCCCATTGAAGATGATTCCTGCAAAGGTATGTGGTTTGTTTTTTAACAAATACAATACTTTATTAATTTGTTTCAGATTTTTTTTAGTATCTGATTATTTTGTGGCAGTTTTAGTGTTAGATCAAAATGTTTAAAAGGTTCGTAATGCACCACTATTTCTTATTTCTGCTTCAATACAGTGTGCGTAGACTTTCAAATTTTTTTAATCACCTCACACTTGCCTTAAACAATAGCTTGATCTGCAGCAAAGACCAAGAAATGATGTTTTTTATCATGGTATGAAAACCTTCACAACTTCTTTCCACTGTTGAAGGCGCTTCTACAGGCACTCTTTAGCTTGTTTGGTATATTTATACCCCACTGTATCCAGAATCTTCGAGGTAGCTTTCAAGTCAGATAATACTAGGACAACTGAAAGCTAAAACCATGCTTAAATAAAATAGGTAACACTGACATACTGAAAGCAGAGACTGTTAAAATAAAAAAAAACCTGTAGAAAAGTTAATTGTTTCCCCATGATATGTTTCTGCATTGGCACAGGGGAATTTGTGCAGGGTTAGTGATACATAGAGGGGTACTTTGACTTTCTGAGACTTGTTGCAGTTGTTAACTCATGACTCCACTTGCACGAACACACACACACAAACAACAAACATATTTAACAGCAATTAACTGAGATATAACATATCCTTTCTTTAAACATATTGACTATTGGAGTACAACTTTTAAATCTTACAAGCAAATTATGACATTCAGAAGAATATGTATATCTAGCATTAATGACAGGAAATTAACAAATCCATAAAAGTGAAGAGACATCTGTTATCTCAAAATGACATGGAGAGAGAGAGAGAGAGAGAGAGAGAGAGAGAGATGTGTGTGAAATGCTAGCAAAAAATATTCTGTTCACTTTGAGGCACTTTAAAGTGCAGATGCTATAAATGCTGATGTTTAAAGAAATTAATAGAGCTTTTGTACTCCTTATGCTTCTAATTGTAGAATCCTTTTTATTGTGCATACTGGGAATTGGTTAACTTTGAAAAGCTACCTGGTTTATACAGTTCAACATATGTGCATTTAAATACTCTTAGAAGAGTGCGTATTACATAGAACAGGTAACTTTAAGGGCTGTTAGAACTATAATGTCATCTCTATATAATTTAACACTGACCCACTGATGTACTGCACTTTTGTAAATTAATTAGCTGCTTTTGGGGAAGGGAGCTCTTTAGAATCAGAAAGGAATGTCTGGGTAATTATTAAACAAATATTTTAATTATATTTTCAAGAAAATATAAAGAAAAATGGAATTCAAAAGAAAAAAATCTGTAGGACATAAAACACTGAACTTTGAAAAAATGTATGGGATAATGATGTGCTCTTATTTTGGGGCACTCTCCAACTTTGTTCAGGGTAATAATATCCTGTTTGTAAGTTGTGTGTGATCTCAGCTGCCCCACATTAGATTGCCTGAACTCCTATGTAAAGTGTAAGAGGGATTCAGGAGTTTTTTTCCCTTCAGTTGTGTGCTTTGTTTCCTCCTACCCATCTCTACCCTCCTCTCAGTCCCTCTCAGTTATTTAAAGAAAAAGAAGATTGGTGATGGCAAGCTTGAAGACCAGATGGTCTCCAGGTGGAGAACCATATCTTAGAATAGAAAGCACTGGGTGAGATGAACCAGTGATATGACAATATAAGCTTGTCCTGAATTCCTTATTTTAGTTGAAAAAGGTTGTGTAGTTAATATAAATACTGCACTTTTACTTTGTGAAAATACTTTTGTGTTAATATAAATACTGTACAGTAACTTCAGCTTTGATGAGGTGGTCACAGTTAGCTAGAACTCCAGTTCGTTGAATATTCTCTGTCCTAATCAACCATTTAGGGGAAAAGACGCAGATCATGATGACACTGCTGAATAGTAGTTTAGCATTTATTAGCTGTAATCAAGGAGTTATTGAAGAAAGCTGCATTTCAGTTAGGCTTATTAGTCTGAATGTGCAATTTGGGAGTAAATTTCTAATTTTGCCATTAAGGATTAGGCCAGGGAGGGCCCAGGGTACTTGAGAAAAAGCAAGCCTAATTTTTCAAATGCTGTATGCACTGATTCCACAACAAGGCTGTAGGAAGTTGTTTGCAACATAATTCCATACATGTTCAGTCATAAGTAAATCCTGGTGTGTTCAGTGAGTTTTTCCTCCAGATATGTTTGTTTTTATGTTGGATTGCAACTGTAGTGGCATAAGTTCACAGAGCTTGTTTCAAAGTCTAGTGGTACTTGAAATATTGTAGAAGATAGGTCAAGTTTAATTTTGTATCATTCTATGCTTGGATTTAGTGCCTTCTTTTAATTTCATATAACCGCTAAAAAGAAATTCCCCCATCTATTTGCATTCAGCATTATAGTCTTAAATCCACTGGATTTTTTTACCTGTCTTCATGGCTAAATAGGATAATCAGTACTTGTCAGTTTTTTTTCCTGTACAGGAGACAGCTATGTCTCTCCTCAGGCTTCTGAAATGATGCTCTGTAATAAGATTAAGAGGATGTAAGCAAGGATTCCTGTGTTCTAGTATGCAAGGGGACATCTTCCAACCATGTTCTATTATAGATGCTACTGATTCTCATTCTTTCTCTAATTTCCTCTTCTCTTATCTGAACACAGTTAGCACTGTAGAAGGGCTGTAGTGAGAGAGAGAGAGAGAGCATTTAGATAATGTTTTTAGAAGGAAACTTCAAATTCTACTGCTGTTCATTTGAGACCATATGCATCAATCTTCCACTGTTTTTCCCCAACATCTTAAAAAAGGAGAGAAACAAAAAGATTCCAGTGCCTGGAGAAGTAAGAAATTAAGGGGTATTATGAACCCAAAGCATCTATCTACAAAAGAGGTTACCTGTTATGTCTCTGAATTATTCATCATCCTGAACCTTCATCCTTGGGTGAAGATATAAATATATATAGATATACTGGCATTTCATTTGAAATTAGTTATTCTTTTTTATTTCTCTACTTATCCATATACTTTGTTATAAATGTGTCAATATTTAATAATAATTTAACAATATTTACATTTTAACGAGTGTGACAGTTATCTAGTCATAGCAGAATTACCTATCTGCAGCATTAATTGATAGTCTAAGAAATAAATATGTATGAAGCTCAGGCTTCTGAACCTCTGAACTTTACCAATTTTTTTCTGTAGAACATTTGATATTTTTTGTCCAAGCCAGGGGTGTCAAGCTATGGGAAAAAGCAATTTCTCTGATCCCCATTATAATTGGGCTCTCCCAGCATGATAACTGGACTCTCTCATATCTTGAAAATAGAAACAAAATTTGCAGTTTTCTGTTCAGTTACTTGTATCAAATGAATGTCTCTGTGAGAACAAAGTCCTTATTTCTGGTCTTCTGCTTAATGACGTCACTTCTCATTTAATAACATCACTTTCAGCCCTCAGTAGGTACTATGAATGTTGTTTGGCCCACAATATGAAATGAATTTGATACCCTTGCTCTAAAAGGGTTTTCCATGTTTGTCCTCTGCCATACCACTTCACACAGTAAACCCATTGAACTAACGGACTGGAAGTAACTGGTGATTTAATCACGGTCAGTTTCTTCTGGGTTGGGAGGTCAGATGCAGTGCAAAAAACATTAATAAGAGGCCCACACAGGAGGGCTATTTCAAGAGCAGAAATAAACTTTGGAGCTTTGCCCACTGAGCTGAGCCTCCTACTGCTGTTTGTTGGGTTGCTTTCCCAGACACTTGCTGCTGGACAGCCACAAATGTCGTCAGACACCATCTCAAATACCAACAGTCTTACCTGTACCACTGACTGAGAAACATTGTTCTATTTTAAGTTTCTATTATGTTGTAGTAAAATGCTAGGACATATCACAAGATTTCATTTAACAAGGAGGGAGGGAGAAGAGCAGAGGGTGGCACGAGGAAATGAGCATGGTTCCTTCATAGGGCTGACCAGTGCAGCTTTATGGCCAGAGGTGGCTTAAATTTGAGTAGAGCCATTGAGGCTGCTTCAGCCTTACGTTGGCGTAAGGGAGTAACCACCCCTCCCCCAGGGTAGAGCAGCAGCAGCCTCTTCAACTCTCACTAGATACAGCACAGGAACAACAGCCTGCCTGCTCCAACACAAGTGAGGATTGCACTGCCCGTCAACAAAATGCAGCATGTCAATAGCAGAAGTTCCATGTGCACCAGGCTCAACATGAGGCATGAAATGTTTTGCCATGCCACTGTTTTGATGTAAACTTCTTATTTTGCAACATATAATGGGATGGTGAAAAGCTATGCACACTTGTTGTGTCCCTCTGCTCATAGACTTCCACACAGTTGCTAGTGTCTATAAATTGGGTCTAAATTGTACAAAAATAAAAAAAAAACGAGAAGGAATAACCAAGCCACTAAAACAAATAAACAAAACCTTCCATTTCAGCACCATGGTCAGCACCAAGGGTTAATACAGGAGTATTAAGAAATCTTAACAAATTAACAAATCTTGTTAATACTGATAATAAGATGTGATTGTTCAACTTGATTTAACAAAACAATTCAACAGATCTTCATCTTGACAGGTTTTTTTTTTTGCAGTATTTTAAATTACTTTATAGGTGCCCATATAAAATCAGCTTTAACATGCTTAACATAGATTCAGAGATTGCAAGGGTTGTAGTGAATGGCAATCTGTTCAAGTGAATTGCTCCTGGATTGTAATGAAAGATTCTTGCCATTTTTTGCATTTAAGTAAGAAGTAGTTCCCATTACATTTGTGCAAAAAGAAGGTATAGTCTGTATTGTATTCTGTGATATTTCACCCTTTGTTTGGGTTCAAGTTATACTTCTATGATTTGGATTTGTGTTGTCCACCTTTTCGGCCTGAGTGGTTTGAGGAAAGCTCATGGAGAACAGGTAACCCTGAATGCACAAAGAAGCTCTTCTGCCATTCTGTAGTTCATGCACACTAAAGGAGGACAATACTTACATCCATACACATCCTTAATTTCTTTTGCTAAGCACTCCAGTGATCAGTTGACTCTATACTGACAGTGCACCTGAATTTCATTGCATATTCATGTACAATGACAAAGTTTCTATAAACCTGTGACCCATAAACCTGTGACCCAACCCTGTTGAATTGGTCTGCCAGGAAACTGCATGCTCTATTAGTGTGCACTGTTACAAAAGTACTGTAAAGTGTTATATGACAGAGTTTTGTCATGTCATAGAAAGGCTATTGCTGGCCCTAGGTGCCTTTCCAAGCAATGATAACATATAATTTCAGAAAAGTTAATTATTATTCTAAAAGTGATTTTTATGAATCATAATTTGTCCCATGTATTATTAATTGTACTTATATACTGCTTTTCATCTTGGCTTACAGTGTTGCTCAAAACAGTGGTTCCCAAAGTGGGGATTGGGAACCTCTTGGGAGGGGGTCAAGCCTTCATGTTAGTGGTCATAAAAACCTAACTGCTACCATATTGGAATTTGGAACTGGGAACTGCCATTTTGGAATGGAGCACTCTGGTTCTTTCCTGGGAGTAAGTCTCAATGAACACAATGGGACTCACTTCCAAATAGACATGGAGGAGCTCTGGCATCACAGTGATGGTACTTCCTGTTACAGCAATGACATCACTTCCAGGAGTCCCAGACACTGTCATTCTCAAAAGGAGGTCCTGGGCTGAAATGTGGCATTGAGTATCAATGGACTTAAATAGAACTGGTTGCTTGCAGTAACTTTTGCCATTTTTTTTGCATTGTCTTTAGGCTGGGGAAAGTTTGCTCGCTTAACACGGGCACTCACAAGCAGTCGGGGAGTCCTGCAGCAACTTGCTCCAAGTGTGCAGAAAGGAGAGAATGTTCATAAGCATTCCCGGCTTGCTGAGGTAATGTCTGATCATTCCACTTGAATAAAAAAAGCAGGCCTCCGTCAGTCTTGAAAGACTATGGTATCGTGCTCGGCGCTGCATACGCTGCATGCGAAGCATGTAAGCCTGGGTTAGATTGTTATGGAGGATAGGCTGTTACCCAAGCAGCAAATACCCCCTCTCCACGCCACTGAATTAGTCCAATGGAAAGGCAGAGGCAGAGCTCTGGCGTTGCAGAGCTGGGCTAAGGACAAGAGCTCACCCTGTCTTGTGGGGCCGACCCGGGTCTCGAACCCTGGCCTGCTGGTTAACAGGCACAGCGTCTTAACCGCTTGCGCCACCCACAGTTCCACTTGAATATTAGGATACAATAAAATTCACCAGTTTCTTATTGTGTTTGTTATTAGAATTTGGTGGTCATAGCTGCTGTTGAACCCATCCTATATCTGAGACTGATATGTCCTCCCATACCCAATCTTCTCCCCATTGTATCCATCCCTATTCTGACCCACCCCTTCCCTTTTGACCTCTATGCTTACCTGCAGTGGAGGGTGTCCTTGTGCACTCTTGAGTGGATCCTGTTGCTTGCCACTTGTGGCAATAGTCAGGCCATGTATCATGGTATTGTTGTATTCCTGACAGCAGTAAAGTGAGTTATGTTGGCAGAAAACAGCTTCTGCCAAGATGAAGTGCCCATAGTATGGGGTACGTCACTTTAGTATTTTAAGTAAAAACCCACTACTGTAAATAGACAGAGAACTAAAATACAAAAGGGGTTTTTTAAATTAAGTTTTATTGTTTTTGTTTCCACAGGTACTGCAATTAGGCTCTGAAATTCTCCCACAGTATAAGCAAGAAGCACCAAAGACGCCACCACACATTATTTTACATTATTGTGTTTTCAAGACCACCTGGGATTGGGTCATCCTGATTTTAACCTTCTACACTGCTATTTTGGTCCCTTACAATGTCTCCTTTAAAACCAAGCAGAACAATGTTGCCTGGCTGGTAGTGGACAGCATAGTTGATGTCATTTTCTTGGTAGACATTGTGCTAAATTTTCATACAACTTTTGTTGGGCCAGCTGGAGAGGTGATCTCTGACCCAAAGCTGATACGCATGAATTACTTGAAGACATGGTTTGTTATTGATCTTTTGTCCTGCCTGCCATATGATGTCATCAATGCATTTGAAAATGTTGATGAGGTGAGTTCAAAGGTCTTGCTTTCATGGCTTATTAACTGTTCATCAAAACAAAACAAAACGGTAAATTTGCTGGGCTAGTGCTTGCATCCCTATGTGCTTTACTGATATCATTTTGCCTTGCTTTGCTCTTATATATAAAATATAGCATTATTCATGCACATTGTACTTTAGGCTAAAGGAATGTACTTTGGTAGTGGCAGATATGCAGCAGGAACAACAGTTTAACAACAGCCTTCTCACCAATACAGCTGTGCCAGTGGAGCACATGCTGAATCCTGCAAGGTGGGGGAAGTGGAGTGGGGTGGATCCAAGTGGATCATATGTTGCCTTTTTCCAGGACATATCCTGGATTTTAACCTCATGTCCTGGAAAAACTTCAATGTTCTACTTTTTCTTGTGACTGGGCAGCATAAAATTAATAAATGTCTTCTTGTAATTAATAAATTTTATATAATAAATTATATGTAGTAGTTTTAAATTTAATAATAAGTATATTAATGTTTAAATTAACCAGTTGAAAGCAACATATCAGTGTTTTTAGCTTTTATTTGCTCGCGATCTAAATTTTCTTGGGTGTCCTACATTTTGGGGGTCCTTGTCCTCTTTCTTTGATTATGGCATATGGTCATCCTGGGAGAATCCCAACAGCACCAACATATGCCAGGTTCCTATCCATGTTCCTTCTCCCATTCCCTCTGTCTTACTCTCCTTGGTTCCATGTTAGCAAAATGGCTTGCACAGATCAGAGGAGACCTTTTGAGTGACCAGAGGCTTCACCATGCTCTGTGAGGTGTGACAAACCGATCCTTGTTGACACTTATCTGTATTCTGAAGGCCTTCCTTTTTATACTAGCTTTTGATGCACTTTTATGAGTCATATGGCTAGGTTTTATTGTTACTGGCACTGCTTTTTTATATTGTATAGTTTTATATTATAATTTTAAATTTCTGTTTGTAAGAAAATCTCAGACCTGAATTCTTGGAACTAGTGCAAGATCTACATTTTAAAATAGAGACCAAACAGTTAGAAAAAGTGAGTAGCCAAAATGGTAGAGGTAAAGACAGGATGCTTGAAAGTTATACCTTGCTTCTCTTAGCCAGTCTGCTTAGGTGGCCCCTTCTGTAATCCCAATATGCAGTCTTCTTTAATGGATTGCACATGCCTGTAGAAGCACCATATAAAATAATGTAGTGGTACATATGAATGGTTCTACGACAAAGCCCACATGAAAAAGGGCTCACAGGAAAAATGCCCTATTTCTTACTGTAGCCAAATAGTTCTCAAAATCTCTTGTAGGATTTGAGCTGCTGTAAACGGTGAGTTGCTTAATTTGGAGTTGCTTTAAGCTTCCCACAGCAAGGAAACTTTGTAAAATACAGTACTTTGTGACTCACTTCTGATTTCAGGTTTGCAACCCAGAAACAGATTGTGATTGCATTTGGAACAGTTTACAAGCTGCAAGGAGCCTTGCAGATTCCCCTGCTGGGTTCTCCAGACCCTCTAGACCAGGGGACTCCAAAGATTTTGGCAGGAGGGCCATATCATCTCTGACACTGTGTCAAGGACCAGAAAACTAATTGACATTTCAAATTTGAATACATTTACATAAATTTACATATAAGAATGTATTGGAGTGGATTAAAAGGCTTGCCCAAGGGCTGGATAGAGAGATCTTGTTGGGGGCCACATTAAGGCTTGCTGAGGCTTGCTGCATCTGGCCCCCGGGCTGGGGTTTGGGGACACCTGCTCTAGAACCTAGTATGAGTTAAAGCTTGCTATGGAAAGCTCCACAGCAATGCAATCCTTGGGATCGTATCAGCACTTTCCCCTGCTCCAACTCTTAAGGGTGTAGAGCCATGGGCTCTCGAACTGGGGCATTGTGAGGGCATTTAATCCCCTTAACCTCACCCTATTTCATATGGGAAAGGTTTGTGTGAGTGTTTTTCATATGGGTTGTTTTTCCAGTTACCATATGAATCTAATCTCAGTGTTGACTGAGAAGAATCTGACAACATTCTACATGGGGTGGGGGGAACAACAGGCAGTTATTCTAATCATGTATTTGTGTTTTCCGAGAACAGTTAATTGGAAATATTGGGTTCACTACTGGCATAAATCAGTTCCTCCTCAAGTTTCTGCCAGAAGCAAAATTCAGTACAGGGTACTACAGTACTTCTACCCCCTTTATCATTGCTATACACATGGGCTATTTTTTGCCCTAAGCAGGGCTGATTAAAACGTACTTTTAAAGAAGACGTTATAATTAATTATATTCATTAGCACTGTTGTGATATTTAAAGTAAAAAAATATACTGCAGGTCACATGGATTAAAATAAATCTTTTAAAACTGTGCTCCTCAAACTTAGCACTGTGCTCCTCTAAGGTCTAGATGGCTTGCCCAGTTGGCCTAAATATAGCACCAGTCCTGGCTATTCATTTTACTGAGTTTTGGTTTGATGATAAGGTTGATGACTGAAATCCTGAGGTGAGCATTGTGTAATATTCTAACTGGTAAGAAGGAGAAAAACTTTTGGAAGCTGTTTTTTGTATTGCAGTAACCTGATGGAATGCAAGGATGATTAGAGTGTAAAATGGCCAGAAGGAAAAGTGATACAGGTTTCAAGCATGCTGATCATATGGGATAAGGACCATAAATTAACATTTTGTTCCTTTTCAGTTTTTTCCCAATTAGGCTTGTGGTGCATAACAACAGCCTCCTCAATTGCTGCTCATTTTTATTGTACCACAACATGAGAACAGGTGCACACTGAGTAATTTTGGTTTAGATCTAATTATGTCTTACTCAGAATAAATGTAGGTCAAGAACCATCTTAGCAAACTGACTCCTTTTTAAAATCATCCTCATTTATATTGTGATGTATGTGGGATCTCTAGTATAAGGCATACCATACAACTGAAGGAATCCACCTAAACATAAGGACATAAGAAGAGCCCACACTGGATCAGACCAAAGGCCCATCTAGTCCAGCTTCCTGTATCATACAGTGGCCCACCAGATGCCTTAGGGAGCACACAAGACACCTGCATCCTAGTGCCCTCTCTTGCATCTACTAGGCCGCTTCAGCCCGGGACTTCTGATAATAACGGTCTGCCTATATGTATCCAACTTTACCCCCATTGGTCATGGGAACCAGTAAGGTGTTAGTATGAGTCAGGAATGTTAGGAGTAAGACATGTTTTTCTACTCATGAGTAAATGCACACATGCAACTGGTGTGCTTCCCATAAGGCTTAATACACTTTCCTTGTTAGCTGTTGGGGGGATTGTCACATCTTACTGTTTTTAGGACCTATGTTCATCAATTTGGGAGCATTCTGGTGGCACTATTTTCCTCTCAGCCAGCCCTTTGAAGTGGACTGAAGCATGTTTGCCTACTCTTGAGTAAATGTGCACATGCTACTCAGTTTCATTTTTCACAAGGCTCAATACATTTTCCTTGTCAGCTCTGCTTCAGAGCACAATTCTAACCAATTTAGGCAAGAATGACTCACCCATCTCTCCGTTTCCATGATGGCGTGGGGAGGCCTGCACATGTCTGTGCACTGGTCTAACCCTTTAGGAGTACAGAAGTGCTTTACAGCACTTTTGAAACACCCCAGGCCTGCATGAAACTTGTGCCTACCTAACTGGGGTTTAAGATTGCGCTATCAGTTTCATAATCCACCACAATCTGAACTTGACACACATTTTGGGCAACTTTGTCCTAATGTATACATAAAGTAATGGCTTGTACTATAAAGCTAAAAACAAAAAGAGAACTTATCCATCGAAACCTCTTTTGTCTCCCAAAAGGAACAGTTTGTCAAGAGTCAACTGACTTGTTTGTGTGTTTTACTCTGGCTACTCTGCATGCACCACACTACTCGTTGACTTTCTGACATTCACTAAATTGAGAACTAGCCTTCATTCTTATTTCTTTTGATAGCTAAGATGTGCCTACTGGAGAAACTGCAGGGGATTGATATTAAATGTAAATGTAGTGACATTTTCCTCACCAAACAAATTAGAGAAAATCTTGACATTAGGCAAGAAAGATGTTTAGCTTCCAATCTGAATAATGAAGAAGAAATACAGAAAACAAAAACCCAAATAATGAAAATAAATGTTAGTTACTCCAAGAAAAGAAAGGTTCTTGAGCTTGACATGAGCAGTGAGTGGAATGGAGAATGGAGTACTCTAGATGGCATTACTGCAAAATTCCTGTTAACTGAGTGGATAATACATTAATTTGGTTATGTACTTATTATAGAATTATTTCCCATGCCTCTCTAACAAGCTGAAACATACCAATATATGTGCAATTTGTTTTTTTCCCTTGCAAGGAACTATTTTTTTTGGACCATATTATTTCATCATAATCCAAGCCCAGTTGACAAAGAACTCCAAATACTGAAGAGATTTATTTTTATGACATAATGGCTGAAATCCTAAACACACTTTCCTGGGAGTAAGCCCCATTGAACGCAGTGGGGCTTACTTCAGAGTAGACATGCATAGAATTGCAGCCAATGTAACTAAGAAAACAGCATCAAAGACAGCTGTAAAGGCCATTGTAGGAACAACCAGTGTTGGGTCTTGGTCCCCCCTACTTAAGAACAGAGCCAAACGGAACTATGCAGTGAAATGTGATTCATAGCAAGTGTGATTGCTATGAACTTCATTTTCCCTTCTCTGCCTCATCTCCTTCATTGTTACAATTTATATACCATCACCTGCCTTAATAAAATTGAAGGGGCAAGGTGAATTAGTTTAAGAGCTCTTTAACTAATTTGTGCCCTATGGCCAGAAATGTCCTTTATTTTTATGTTATTTTTCAGACCACATTTTCCCAGAAAGAAACAGTGTAGAAAGTTGTATTGTGTGTTTTTATTCAAGGACACATTTAATTTTTATTTAATAAATTATAATCACTTTAACAGAGTAGTAGGTATATGATATAAATGATTTCGTGTAAGCAGATGATGCACTCCCCCCCTTTTGTGTCCAGCACAATCACAATACTTATAATTCACTAATGGTAAATAAAATTGCTTGTACATAAACTGAACAATATATAGTAAAATAGTTAATTATAGTTTAAAATCTTATGCCTTGTAAAATGAAAAATTTCCTTAGCTAATGATATACAGTGTTTACAACACTGTAACATAATCTGCCTCTGGTTGTTAGCTTATTTTTGCTTCTTTTGTGATACAGGGAAGTCCCCTGACACAAGATGTCAGGAATTCCATGGCTTGAATACACACAAGATCCTCATAGAAACGATGTTTAAAAACATTGGTTGTTCCATCTCAGGTTCTTGGCAGAAGAATACAAACTCATTAAAATGTTTAAGTGACTTTGTGCAACTTTAGACTGTGAACTTTTACTAAAGCAGACTCCTTGTGGTCAGTACAGCAATGACAAATTGTGGTCCCTGTTTGCCACTAGCTGTGATGTCTTTCAGTCTTGTTGGCAAGGTGCATGCAGCACAGCTGTGATCTTTCCACTACCCTGTTTCCCCTCTTAACACAAAGAAAAGGAGATTTAGCTCTGAGTTGCAATTAAGCGAAGGTGCTATTTCTGCATCAGCTGACACAGTTACTTTGCTTTGGAAGAAAAACACTTACAATGATTTATTGCGCTGTAGGACAAAGCAGAGCAGCCCACATCTGCTTCTCAATCTATATAAAACTGAAAGAATTAAAGGGCTCAATTACACCCCAGGGATAATATATGGTGTTATCAATTGAAAAGAGGAGCAAACTGAGCTTATTACATTTTGCATTACTTGGAAAATGGCTGTCAGAGCAACATTATAAACTGCTTGGAAAGGGATCTGAATCTTATTGGCCTGGTCCTATTAGCCACAGTGTAGAGCCAGCATGTGTCTCAACCCTTGCTGCGTAGCACAGAGGCAGTCCTGCCAATTTAATAGAAGCAGAAAGGGCCAACTGTCATAGTGCATGCCATTCTTGTCCCTGATAAGTAGCAGAGTCAAGTAAAAAATTACTATAGACAGAAGCAGAACTGTAGGCATGGAGGGAAAGAAGTGGCCTGAAAGGGGTGACCATGTAACACTTTCATGCTATGGATGGCAGTGGTAGAGGGAGCTGTGATGTTCCAAGACCAAACCCAAAAGTCTGTCTATGGCGCAGATTCAAGTCTCTCCATGTCTTCCATGCCATGCTGTCCCAATCCTACTAATCCTGCAAGGTATGGCTTGGATGTCCCATTGTATGTACTGGTAAAGTTAGCATGGCAAAGTCTGCTGAAACAGCAGGAGGGATGTCTTGCTAAGGAGTCAGTCACAAGGAAGTTTCACAACAGCTATGCAGCAACTGAGATGTTTCATAGTTTCATTCCTTCTTGGAGCATCAGTAGTGCCTTGGAGCTGGAATGTGCTTTGATTCTTGTTTCCCACTCCACATGGGGCTCAGCCAAACTACCAGACATGTCCCGTGACTTTGGGCATCAGTGTGGACTCATTACCATTGCAGTTTTGTGCAGGTTGAGGTAATAGTGAAATCTCTGGATCAGGATATGGAGGCATTGAGTCTCTGGTCACCGCAGACTCCTTGTATGTGGCATTCTTTGAGTATCTGTTGCATCATTTCCCAGAGCGTTATCCATGAAGTATCTGACTCCTCAGTCCCAGCCCATTATTTTATTTTATTTATTTTAAAAATTTGTATCCTGCCTTTCTCAGGCTGTCTAGCCCGACTCAAGGCGGCAAGGCGACTCAAGACTCCATACTGGAGTGAGATGATGCGGTCTTCTGAGGAACTCTCATGTGACTCTGATGCTGGACTAACCCTGATATTCAGTGTTACTGTCAATTATTTGGCTATCTAGGAAAAGACAACCTGAAGGTAATGGGAAAGTGGCTGCAGGGATAGTGACCTTAACTGTTTCCACTTTTCACCTGGCTCTGGTCTCTAACCTGTCAAATCAGTGGGAGATACCTGTATTAAAAGCTGGGTGAAGACCAGGGGGTTCAACCTTTTAAGGTTGGGCTTTGCGAACTAGTAAGTTTGTTTTATCCTTTTCATGTACATCACATTTCATATAGAGCACAGGCACCATTCAAGAGAGGCTGAAGCCCAATGGTTAAGCATACTTGCATGGCAAGAAGAAAGTCATAGGTTCAGTCACTGGCTTCTTCAAGTAGGGCTGGATGAATACGTCTGTCTGAAACTCACGGGAGCTGCATCCAATCAATGTAGTAAGAAGACAATGTTCTGATTCAATATTATCAGTTTCTTGGGCACATAAATGAAACATCTAACATATTTAAAAACTGTTCTTATATGCCCTGAAAATAAATATGGGTAGATGTGAAGGCAGTTCTGTGTATCTCATTTTAGCTGTATCAGTGTTAGGAACATCATGAACCAAATGGAAGTTAATTGGTCCATAGGCAAGAATTAGCAGTTGGGCGCAAGAGACTTGGGTTCACTGACCCATTGTGTGGCCCTGAGAGTTTTTCACAAGGGCTTTACTCACAAGTTTGTTGTGAGAGATGGGAGGCAAGAAGCACACATCATTTGCTCCCATTAAATGAGCTCACTATGCAACAAATAACAATGACAGTAAAGCATAGTTTGCAGTCCCCGGTGTATAGCATTAGAATGAGGAGATCATATTTCTATATATCTGTTTATGGAAAAAGATGCTCCAGAATGTGAACTTATGTAAATCTGTCATAGGCATGCCACTTTTAATTTGACTCAAGCATGATATAAATAGTTTTCTGTTTCCATACTTTCCCAAAATTGCTCATATTCTGTCATGCACTGAGAGGATTAGATAAAATGTGTGTTTTTTTTGTTGTGGTTTACAAAAATACATTTAAACCAAATTCCTTAGTCATTGCCTTGTTTTGCTGTGATTTTTGGCTACACTCTTCTGTGATCATGAAATGTAGCACTGTTGCAAGGTTACGTATTTTTACTATTTCACATATTTGATATGTATTTATTAAAGAACTGTATCTCTTTTCTCCATCCTGTTGCTCTGTGCATGGGGAAAGAGGTTAAAATCAAAACCTATAGTCTTGTGCCAGACTAGGTGTGTCTGACAGCCAAATCTTGTCCAGGATTGGACAGTTGCACATAGGGTTTACAGGAGTGTTGCTACAATCAGTGGTAGCCTGGGAGGACTAGTGTTGGACCTAGTAAGGTAAGTCTGATGCAGGGTGATGAGAACCAGGAAAGGAGAGGGCAGAACCAAGAGTTGTGGGGCTAGATCAAGGCTAAAAGTAAAGGTGTCTCCCTCAGGTTGCCCTGAATGACTGACTCTGATGGTGGTGCTGATTCCCATTAGAAGTTCAAAGAGCCAGCATTGTCTGAAGACATCTCCATGGTCATGTGGTTGGGATGATTAAATGCCAAAAGTGCATGTAATGCACTTCCCACTTACCTTCCCACTGAAGTTGAACATTTATCAACTTTCATTTACATGCTTTTGAACTGCTTGGTTGGCAGGAGCTGTGGAAGTAACAGGAGCAAACCGCATTGTGTTGTGCTCAGGTCTTGAACTGCCACCCTGCTGCACCTTCAGGTTGATGAGCACACCATCTTTAACCACCAAGCTAGCACAGCCACTGATCCCTTACAGGATTAAGACTAGGAAGGGCCACCATATCAGTAGCAGTGATGTTATCCCTTTATCCCAACTTCTGTCTGCCTTCCTGGGACCACTCAGCTATACAGCTGGTGCATGTCTGAATTATTCCAGGACGCTTCCACAGGCTTATTTTGAGGAGACATCCAGCGGCAGAAACTTCTAGGCATCCATTAACTGGATGCCAGCTTCATTGCTGAGTGGGTTGTTAGGTATGATTGAGCTGCATGTGGGAATTAGGTAGGGTTTGGTGTTTTTTTTAAAGGAATAGGGAGGAGGGATAAATCAGGACTTGGACTTCAGAGTATGTGCATGGAGGGATTAGTAAGGAATATACAGTACTTCTGGTTTTATCTCAGTTCAGATTAGGATTTTCACTGTTGCCACTGATTCCAGGAAAAAATGTTACCATTGTTAGCAAAGGAGATTTGGAAGATTTTTTTAGTTAAGAAAAACTAAACTAAAAAAGGTTATATACTTCATAAGCACAGAAACATAGGAAGCTGTTTTCTAGACTTTTGGGCATTTGTTATCTCAGTATTGTCCACACTGATAGTGACAATGATTTTGCAGGTTTTTGGCCAATAGTCTTTTCTTGCCTTTCTTGAAGATAAGGATGATCATCAGTCATCAACTGGGATGCTGTGCAAGCAAAATGGGTGTTATACCACTGAGTCACAGCCACTGTAAAAAACTAAGGCTTGGAAAATGTGGCCTTCATTGTGCTGAGACATGGACCAGGCATTAAATATCTGAAATGCATTGTAAAAATGCTAGGTATTATTTGTAGCTTTAATTTACATGATCTGTGAAAAAAACATTTTAATAGTTCAAATTAACTGTTGTCTGTGTTCATAATATTGGTTCATTAATCCGTATGTGCACTGGTCCCCACATAGTAAAATATTTGTTAATATTCCTTTTTTTAAAAAAAAGCCCTTGCAATCTTTGAAAAATCACTGTTGGTCTAATTGAGACATATCATTCATTGATAATGTGCATATATTGTATAGATGTAACTCCTAAATTTATTGTTTGATGTTTTCAGTTATGCAACTGGAAATAGTTGTATAACTGATGCTGTTCTTTGAAGACATAAGGTGTTTTATTTTTACCTTGTTAGAGCATGGGCTCGATGTTCCAGTATGAGCAAGGTGCCCAGATTATTGGAAATACCCAGAGGTCTCCAGTAAAAGGCAGAGCTTACTGGGCAACAGGAAAACTCCACCTTTCACTGGAAAAATGGGCATGCCGGATGCCGTTTTCTAATTGCATGCGCATTAAGAAGTGTGTGCTGCTCGGGGATTTGTCCCAGAGAGAGAAAGTATAGAGGTGGGACAAGGAGGAAGCTCCTCCTCTGCCTCATGGCCAGCAGCAGTGCACCTTGGTTGCAGCTTCTTCAGGGGCTCTGTGGGGCAGCTTTTCCACCACCTGTTTCCCTCCCAGCTGGCAATGTTCTCCCAGCAGCTTCTTGCCACCTCTGTTTTCCCCCAAGCTGGCCCACTCTCCCTGCGGCTTCCCCTGTCTTATCCATTCCCCTCCATGTTACCCCCACTCAGTGCCCCAGTCCCCTTTCCCCCAAAAGGAACCCATCACACACACACACAAACACACACAGAGAGGCAAGGGGTTGGACTAGATGACTTACTGGGGTCCCGTCCAACTCTGTGACTCTATGATGATGCAAAAGTCTATCTGGTCCTTTGCAGAGATCTTTCCTGAAGTAAAATACTGTTGAAATTAAGTACAGGAAAACAATATGAGTGTTTTTAGCTTCACTTCAACATTTCCTACATTTGTCCAACATTTTTTGGGGGAGTCCTACATTTTTTAACTGGGTAGTAATTTTGGCTTGGAGGGCAGGAATTTTGGGGAATTTGGGGTGGAATTTTGGGTTTGGCATCTGGTCACCCAGAGTATGAGCTTTTTAAATCTGAAAAAGTCCATTTATGCAACTGATACTCTGGGATTTATATGCTCTATTTCAGTATCGGACCATGTAACCAAAGCCATCTTTTCAGCACATTTGGATTTCAGGCTTCCTCTAAGGAACACTGGGCAGTATTTATGGGAAACATAACTTCATCCCCACAATAAGTGTGTGGGACTTTATTAGGATGAGAGCTTTGTGGCTGAAAACACTGATTCCATACTTACAGGAGAAATAGTGTCATGTAGTCCTCAAGCAGCAGGTATGTTGTGCTACGCTGTGCCCTTCGTTATGCTTTTAGTGATACCATGGACTCATACATTTTCACTTAACATAAAACTTGCAGTTGAAGGCTGCAATCCTAGATGCATTTTCCTGGTAGAAACTTCCATTGAACTCAGTTGGGCTTATGTCTGAGTAGCCATGCATAGGAGTGATCGTAATTAGAGGGAGAATATGAATTCTCAGCTAACTCTAACTCATTCCGAACTGAGAAATCTTCCTGATTATGCTTTTAGCAACAACAGGGCACTTCTTGTTATGTTTCTGACATTTATTGTGGCTCATCCATAGC
Source organism: Cryptoblepharus egeriae (assembly GCA_030015325.1). NCBI lineage: Eukaryota > Metazoa > Chordata > Lepidosauria > Squamata > Scincidae > Cryptoblepharus > Cryptoblepharus egeriae. The sequence continues at coordinate 218,722,820 of JAREYC010000001.1, forward strand.
TTTTAGTATCTTGTTAGGTAGGCGTTAAGATAAAATCCATATAATTTTTATTTATCCAAACTTGTATGCAATTTATCCAGACGTTTGACTCATAATATACCCAAGGGATTAGTTTGTTCAGGAAGACAGTGATACAGTTTTTCATAATGTGGGATGGTATTGTAGAAAATTATTTTATAACAGCTTGTTAGAGGCAGTGAAAGGTGAGCTATCCTTGACATATTTCAAAATTGACTCAGTATGTATCAGGGTTCCTTGCAAGTGTTATGTTGTCTGTCCCATGCCTCTCTATGCCCTTATTTTGTTTTTATTTATTATTATATACACTTTAGTGTTTGTCATTTTTTTGTAATGTTATTGTTGTGTAAAGTCTAGTGTTTATTTTTGTTTTAATTATAAAATTGTAAGCTGCTTTGGGCATCTTCTCTGGCAGAACCAAGGCAGGGTATGTATATGCATATGTATGTATGAATGAAAAGTTTATCAAAAGTCTGAAAAAAGGAATAAATAATAGGAACAACAAAGATGAATAAAAAAGAGATCTTCTTGGGGGGAAACACCATACAAAAGGAATAATTGATGTGAGTGGGTGTAGCTGAATCACATGCTTTTGAATAAATAAATAAATAAATCACATGCTGTAACTCTTAGATGACTGGCATTGACCGGATCCGTTGACTGGCAATTATAATTTATGCAAATTAGGCTATTTTTAGAATCATAGAATCATAGAGTTGGAAGGGACCTAGTAGGTCATCTAGTCCAACCCCCTGCCTGCAGCAGGAAATCCCCCTAGAGCATCCCCGACAGGTGCTCGTCGAGCCTCTGCTTGAAGATCCCCAGTGAGGGAGAGTCCACCACCTCCCTTGGCAATCCGTTCCACTGCCGAACCGCCCGAACCGTCAGGAATTTTTTCCGAATATCCAACCGGAATCTCCTCTCTTGCAGTTTGTACCCATTGGTTCTAGTTCTGCTTTCAGAAGCAGCTATGAACAAATGAGCCCCTTCCTCCCTATGACAGCCCTTCAGGTATCTGAAGAGGGCAATCATGTCTCCTCTCAGCCTCCTCTTCTCCAGGCTGAACATCCCAAGTTCCCCCAACCTTTCCTCGTAGGGCTTCCCTTCCATCCAACTGATCATTCTTGTCGCTCTCCTCTGGACTTGCTCCAGTTTGGCTGCATCTTTCTTAAAGTGAGGTGCCCAGAACTGAACACCGTACTCAAGGTGAGGTCTGACTAATGCAGAATAAAGAGGAACTATAACTTCTCGTGACTTGGAAGCTACAGTCCTCTTAATGCAGCCTAAAATGGCATTTGCTTTCTTTGCAGACACATCACACTGCTGACTCATGTTCAGCTTGTGATCCACGGCGACTCCAAGATCCCGCTCACATGTTGTGCTGACAAGCCAAGTATCCCCCATTTTATACCTGTATTTTTGGTTTTTATTTCCTAAGTGAAGAACCTTGCACTTCTCCCTATTGAAATTCATTCTACTTGTTACAGCCCAGTATTCCAGTTTATCCAAATCCTCCTGGAGGTTTCTCCTGTCTTCTGATGTGTTTGCTACTCCTCCCAGCTTGGTGTCATCTGCAAATTTGATCAGGCTCCCCTATACCCCTTCCTCCAAGTCATTGATAAAAATGTTAAAGAGGACTGGGCCCAAGACAGAGCCTTGAAACTGATCTCCAGGTTGATGCAGACCCATTTAGTAAAACCCTTTGAGTGCGGCCATCGAGCCAGTTGCAGATCCACTTAACAATTGCCTCGTCGAGCCCATATTTTTCCAACTTCCCAATTAAAATGTCATGTGGGACCTTGTCAAATGCTTTGCTGAAGTCAAGATAAATGACATCCACAGCATTGCCATTTTAGATGGTCATCTGTTAAATTGAATAGTATCAGGTTAACCTGGAGACAAGTAAACCTGTTGGAAGGACTGTAAACAGGCAAACTTAACATAAGCCATCAGATGGTTAGCTAGATGCATTCCTTGTCTTAATTACCAGAAGGATTGGACCTCCAGCTTTCTTTCACTCTCTTCCCCATGAGCGGGTCTCTTCTTCCTGGTATTCATTTCATAAGCTTTGAGGAGCTGGAATGAATAACCACTTTTTCCTTCTAGCTTGGATCTTCTATCACTTTATCACTTTCTCCTAGCTTTAAGTAATGATATTATTGGTCTACTTGATTGCAGAAAGGAACCCAGATAGGTATCTGCTCCGTATTCTCTTGAACAGGAGAACGATTTGTTAGAATATGAGCCCCAGCAAGCTCTGATAGGAATTTGACTCAAACAGGAAAGAAAGGCTCTTCTCCCCCTTGTTGCACATGGCTAGAGATGTTTAAAAAAATGATGTTATTTACTTTATTCAAAAGTAAACCCATTATTTACAGCCCAATCCTATGTATGAACATAAGAGCCTCTGCTGTATCAAACCAAAGGCCCATCTAGTCCAGCTTCCTATATCTCACAATGGTCTACCCAGAAATAAGTTGCATTATAGTCAATGGTGATTACTCCCAGATATGTGTGGATAGGATTGTAGCCTTAGGCTGTAAACCTATCTGAGAGCACAATCTCAGCTCTGCACACCACTGACATGCATTGTTGCAAACTCATGGGTGGAGACATCAGCCAGTGAAGAAACAAATACAGTGGCGCCTCACGTAACAAACACCTCACGTAAAGTATGTTTCACATAACAAAACAAAAATTTCTCTTGGATTCTGCTTCACATAACAAATTGTGCTTCATGTAACAAACAAACTCGTTGGCAGTTGGGGCAGATGCTCTGGCCAGCAGCCCTTTTAGAAAGCATCAGGGCTGTCCAGTGTGCCTGCCCATAGTGAAAGCAACACTTCCGCGCTGTTCTTGCAGTGGCCGGGCGTCCGTTGGGAAAAAGGAGAGAAGAGCAGTGGAGAAAAGGGAAGCAGCTCAGGGCTAGCCAGAAGGGAGCAGGGGAGAGAGAGGCTCAGATGGAGAGAAGGAGAAAGTGGGGAGACACTTTGAAGGTGTCTTGGATTGCAGCCTCCTAACCATGTCTACCCAAAAGTAAGCCCCATTGTGTTAAATGGGTCTTACTCCCAGGAAAGTATCTTTAGAATTGCAGCCTATGTAGACTTCATAGGATCATGTGCATTGAATGCATGTTTTGAATTCAATTCCAGTGTTTTGTCACCATTTTTATATCCATCCAGTTAATATTTTTATATGAATATTTTTGGGGTTGTGGAACCAATCATCTGAGTTTCCATTATTTCCTGTGGGAAAATCCACTTCACATAAAGAACGTTTCACATAACAAACATGCCTCTGGAATGAATTAAATTTGTTATGTGAGGTGCCACTGTACTTGCCTCCCTACATCACCACCGGAACGGGAAGACCAATGAGTTGTGCCGGCCTAGGTTAGGATTGCACTCTTGGTGATACTTTGGGATCACACAACAGTCTTGTCTATAATCCAGAACAGGGGTCTCCAAAGTTTTTGGCAGTGTTTGACATCATCTCTCTGACACTGTGTTGGGGGCCAGACAACTAATTTACATTTCAAATTTGAATACATTTACTTAAAACTATAAATATATAAAACTGAAAACTAACTGACTGACTGACTGACTGACTGACTCACTCACTCACTCACTCACTCACTCACTCATCAATGCTCAGCCAAAGCCACCAGGCGTAGAAGCATGAAATTTGGGGAAGGTGTTCCTTCCATGATGGTGGCACCCACTAAGAACTGGTTTTTTGGAAATTCCAATTGAAAGGGGATGAAAAGGGGCACAACGCGTTTTCCTCCCTATACTTTCCATTGAAGAATCCCTGACTGAGGTACACTCTGCCCCAACCCCTGGACAAAGTTGCATGAAATTTGGGGTGGTATTCCTTCTCTGACATCAACACCCAAAAAGAACAGATGTTGAGAAATTTAACTCTTAAGGAGCTGAAAAGGGGTGCAACATGTTTTTGGCCTATAACATTGAAAACTGATCAACACCCAGCTCCAAGTCCTTCACTAGCCTAGAAGGCATGCCTGTGGTTGTGGATGGGGTGAAGGGATGTTGCATATGGGAGGTTGTTGCGCATGGGGAGATGTTGCATTTGGGGGAAGTTTTTGGCAGTTTTTGAACAGGGGGAGTTGATGCTCACGGGGGATTGATGCATATGGGGTGTTGATGCACATGGGTGGTTGATGCACATGGGGATGTTGCACAGGGGTTGAAGTGCATTGGGGGATGTTGCACATGGGGGGTTGATGCAACATGGTGGTGGTGGTTGATGCACATGGGGAGTTGATGCGCAAGGGGGGATGTTGCACCTGGGGGGATGTTGTGCATTTGTGGTTGATGTGCATGGAGGATGTGCATTTGGGGTTGATGCACATGGGGGATGTTGCTGATTCAGGCTTCATGCATGTGGGGGTTTGATGTGCAGTGGGGGGATAATGCACATGGGAGATGTTGTGCATGGTGGTTGTTGTGCATGGGTTGTTGTGCACTGTGGGATGGAGTACAGGAGGAATTTTACTCCTGTAATGTGGGTATGTTTTTGCTAGTTTACATATAATAATGTATTGGAGTGGATTATAAGGCTTGTCCAAGGGCCAGATAGTGGGGCCTTGCCGAGGGCCACATTGAGGCTCGCAGAGGGCTGCATCTGGCCCCCTGGCTGGGGCTTGGAGGCCACTGATCCAGAACATTATAATATAGAGATTGGTGCTCATATGTAGATGTTTTTAAAAGTTTAGTTGCTCAAGTGCGTATTGTGAGGAGAACTGAGTGTTCGGTAAAGTCACCTTTTTTGAGCTCTATTATGCTCAGTTTGTACCTACCAAGTTATGTAAAATGTTTTTGTGTCAGTGACAGCCACAGAGAAATATACAGTCATTTCTGCATATCCTTCCAATATGAAAAAATACATAGTGAAAGTAAAAGGATCAGAAAGTTAAGCACACTTTGCTGTTCTTGTAGAAGACAAGAGAGCAAATACTGTGCCATAGCCAAAGAGATGTGACATCTTTGACTGCAATTTTTTAAGTTCCTGATTGATATGTAAACTTTTTGAAAAGTTATGATGTTCAGGATTTCAGAGACTCTTTGAAAATATTATTTGCCTTAAAGGACAAATATTTTTGATATGATCTTCTTGCTCCTTTGAATTCAGAATCCATCATCTGTCTCATCTTTCAGTATAAGAACAGTGCTTTAAGTTGAATTGCTTATGCTTTAAACATTCTTGGAATAGTTCCTTCTCTATCTCTCAAAATACGTCTTATTACCTTTCTCCTTGATCTATCCACCTCAACTCTTCAAAAGTATATGTAACTGTTTTGTGAAGTCTGAACCCGCAGTAGATCTTGAACTGGTATCCTGAGGGGATTAATCTTCCACGCCACTATTCAGCTCTGTTGAAAGGAGGGAAATTCAGAAGAACAGGTCACATCAGCTAAGGAAGCTTCTGTGCAACAATATGCCAGAACAGATCAGGTGATTCTTCCTCACCCTTCTGAAAGCCTCCAGGTCAAGCTTGCTTGCTGGTGTGAGGAACTGGGAGACAGACAACCATTGCCTTGTTTCCCTTTTGCTTACCCCGACCTCAGCCTTTGAGACTGAGTGTTTGTCAGCATGAGTTTTTGAAAAAATAAAAGGTTGCAATAGAAATTTGACAGCATAATCGAATTGATGGCTGCGAATCGCTGATGAGACAATAATTGCTTTCCAAGCTTCCAGAATACTAATTCTGCTGATACCATCTTGCCTTGCTTTCATAAGCAGCATGCTGCAAGCTTGATTTTTAGGTGATTTTCTGTTTATACAAACATGAAAACTATCTTTATATAAAAGTGGTACAGGTTCCATTTTTCAAAAGCAGTCTTTCATCCATTTGTGTTAGTGCATGTGTCTTCCTTTTGAGTATGAAACATCTTACATTTGTCCTTAGTGAATTTTATATAGGTTTATCTCTGACTTTGCAGATTCAGTGTTTGTGATCCTTCTTTACTTTGTGTCATCTGTCAGTTTGATAAAATAACCAGCTCCTTCATTCCAAACAAATCAAAGTATTGAATAGCACAAGAGTAAAGTGACAGGAAGCTATTATTAACCACTACTACTACAACACCATCAGAATTCAATTTGTCAGCCAAGACGTTGTCTATTTATTCACTGATGACAGTACCCTACATGGAAGAGTGTTAGGTTTTGGATATTACCTTCCTGATATAAGTTCCCAGACCAGTTAGAATCAGATCCTAATTTAATTTACTTCTGATCAACTGTGAAAAAGGAGAAAGGAATTGCTTACACCTACTGTGATGATCACCCTTAAGTTTTGGATTCTGCCTTGAATATGCACAACAGTCCATTGCTGTGCATTCATTCCTGGGCTTTCTGGCTTGTTGAAAAGCTGATTTTGGAAGCCTAACATTTCACCATTCATAGTTGATGGCATTTTCATAAGCAAAAAGAAATAACAGCCAAACATATACAGGTGTAACCTGTATAAATATTTATAAATAATAATATTTATAAATAAATATTCAATTTATTTATTTGTGATTTTGTCTCAAAGCAAATGAGGTTTGCTCTTTAAACTGAAAGATAAACATCCCTTAAGTAGCAGTTAATGGCTTACAGGTAGCCTGCTTATCACAGCAACATGGCAGTCAATTAGGTTTGCCTGAGAAAGGTTTACAAAAGGGTCAGTTTTGTTTCTATTTCAGCTGGGAGGCAGATCTCCTCCTTTCCCCCAAGTGAAAATTGTTTCTGAATTGCCTCTGAGCTGAATCTAAGCCACTTGAAAGGGAACTTGTTTCGTCTTGATTCATTGCCTGCCTTGTTACCACATTAACTAATTGTCTTTTATAATGTGAAAATAGTTAATGGTGGAGCTTCCTGGAACCTCAAATGGGAAGATCAACCAGTATATAAGAACCCAGAGAACTACAATGCAGACATCAATCTTAAATAGTTCTTTGAAGTAATAGGTGCAAGCAACTGTTCAAAGGGTGTCATGGGTGAAGTCATGGGTGTCAGGAAGTGTTTATAGGATTGGAGCCAGGAGTTTGAAAGAGAAGCATCAGTTGGCAGAAATAAAAAAGAAAACTAACTGTGTATTTGGGAAATTTAATATGTGTTTTTGATTTGCTTTGTAGTTAACACTAGTAAGCACAAAAGATTGCATGGTTGTAGGCCATTTTTCTAAATATCTACAAATTATCCTGCATTCCTGACTCATTGTTTTTTTCCTCTTGTGCTCAATTAACCAGGACCCTGGAGGTTTTTATGGTTTGTTTAAGCATCCAACATAATCTACATATGCTTTAAAAATGCTAGAAATGTAATTATGAAAATTTATGAATTAAAAAAGCAAAATGCAGCATTTCTGATTTTCCAGTGACATATATTAATATGAAAAACATATATTAATAAAAAATGAGATTTTCTGCTGCATTAAGTAGGCCTAGACTAAAGTATTAGAGCAAATGATATTTAAGCATGACTGAACAAAATTTTCCATAAAACCTAATGACCAGAATTGTGCAATAATTTAATTTCCAATATTACTAATTCAAACAGGACACTTTAAATTGAATTTATTCAAAGAAAAAACATAACTCCTGAGGTATATTCATTTTATTATCTCAAATATACAAAGATTTTTAATCTTAAAATGTTTTTTTAAAAGCACAACACCATAATTCATACGTGGAACAGAACAAGAATACATAGCAGTAAGAATGTTTATTTAATTTCATTAGGCTTGAGCAAATTTTGAGTAAAATTCTACCACTTTTTCACATAAGTCATACTTCCCAAACATATATTTTGATATTAATTACACTGTAACATTCTATAGAAGTAAACTGTAGCCTTCTTCATGGTGAAACCTTCTCTCAAGTTTTTTACGCTGTTTAGAAATTAAAAAGGTTAATATTTTCTTTCTGTGGACATTTAAGAAATGTTATTGAGATTTTGTAGAATAGGTTGACATTTGATTGGGGAGAAGATCTACTGCTGGTACTTATATTTTAAATGAACTGTGTTATATGCTGTAAAGCTATCCCAAGGATTCCTTTGAGCTATGTGGTGAAACTGTATATACACTTAGAAAAATAAATGAACTACAAGAATGATGCATTAATTTTTTTTAAATGCTCACTTGGGTTTAATGTAATAATGTACCATGGAAACTCTGAAGAGGATGTTGCTCCAGCATTGCTGACAACACTGATACTTGTTATTATAAGAAGTGCGCTGTCATTGTTTTTGTCACACTTGTTTTTAATGCTTTAATGTGGTGGGGAAGGTTTGTACCTACAGTGGCTAGAAATAAATGAAGTTTGTTGCGTCATGCAAGAAGGCAAGTAGATAAATGATCATGGTTTTTAACAAGCAAAATCAGCTTACTGACTGGTAACAGCCACAGCAGTTGCTTGCAGAGGTACAATATAACAACATTCATCAGTAAAAAGTATTCTCATTCCCTATATCTTGCTAAAATCTCTCATAAGGTAACAAATCAGCACACCTCAACTCCCTTCCAAAACCCTTTTACCACCCCTCTCCTCAATCCACCCCCAACCTCTTCTCAGCCCTGCCTGTTATTCAACAGTCAGTCTTCTCTCAGCATAACCCTCAGAGACACATGGGCATAGAACCTTCAGGCTGCTTGATTGATAGGAAAGGTGTGGACACCTCGCACACAGGTAAAGGCATTTTTGTAGATATATGTCCAGCCATTTTCTTGGGACAGTCACATAACTTAAATGAGAGCCAGGGAAGTTATGGTAATATAGAAGAACTTTGCGGCACTAACTTCATGCATGCTTCTAAAATTCTGGAGTAACTTAATACTATTTACTCAATGCATATCCCCAATCTAGAGACTATTACCCAACATAAGCCCTGTTAAATCAATGGGATCATTTAACAGTCTCTGAACTCGTCATTACTGTCAGTGGGAATTAAGCACAGCTAACTTCCTCTGAACTGAGACTCTGGTATACCCTCAAGGGACATGCTATAAATCAGCAGAAACTGGGAGACAAGTTTATGGACTATATCTGAGATAAAACATTGTTTCCCAATTAAACCCTGTGTTTGTTGTGGTTAATAAAAGCATTTTTTGTTGTTGAAGTTGTCATTGACATAAATCATTACTCTTAATGCCAAATATGAATGGGTTGTTTTGCTTTATTCTTCCAGGGGATCAGTAGTCTGTTCAGCTCCCTTAAAGTTGTCAGGCTGCTTCGGCTGGGTCGTGTGGCTCGAAAACTGGACCATTATATTGAGTATGGAGCTGCTGTCCTGGTTCTTTTGGTCTGTGTCTTTGGACTTGCAGCCCACTGGTTGGCCTGCATTTGGTACAGTATCGGGGACTACGAAGTTATCAATGAGGATACAAACAAAATAAGAAATGAAAGTTGGCTTTACCAGTTAGGGGAATCCATTGGATCACCATATCTGTACAACAAGTCAGGAACTGGAAAATGGGAAGGAGGACCAAGCAAGGATTCTGTTTATATTTCTTCATTGTACTTTACAATGACTAGTCTCACAAGTGTTGGATTTGGGAACATTGCACCGACCACTGATGGAGAGAAGATCTTTGCTGTTGCAATGATGATGATTGGCTGTAAGTATCACAGAAATAATTTCTATGGATGTGGTTTCATCCTGCATGTTTTCATATGCATGAAATAAATGAATATGTCAACTGATTCCTTACTCATGGAATGATGCAAATTTACTGCGATGCAAGAGGTATAGTCAGTGGTTATCCATTTCATGTATCCAGATTTCATGACATGAGGATAGTAAGCTCCCCCAGGCCAAAATGGATAATTTTGCAATAGAGATGCTGAATGTGAATAACCAACTACTTTACATGTTCAGTGCAACACGTGTTGAGGTCAAGTTTCATTTTGAAATAATCAAGCAAATGCTTATTTCCCAAGTCATGTTAGGATCAAGATTTGGAAAGGAGATAATGGTTGTCAGCCTGCTCTGGGACAATGTCCTATAGTCTCAATTAAGACCAAAGTTCTGGATATTTTACCAGTGATTCCTAAAACTTTTTGACTGGCAGCTCCCTTTACTAGTGCTTCCCAAACCTCTTTGACTGGTGGCTGCCTTGACCTACTGCACCAAGGGCCACTGCTCCTCATTAGCATTACTATGCATTGTAAATGCATTGTATAAGGCAGTGGCTTATTTTATTTGGATTCCATGGCTCCCTCAGCAGGTTTTCACAGGTCCCCCAGAGCTGCAGTTGCACCTAGGAATCTACAGCTTTATGCTAACTGCAGCAGGATGTGCTGCAATTGGCTTCCTGATTCAAGGGTATGAGCAGCTACTATAGTAAGACTTATGCTCCTACTGAAGCTCTTAATATGCCTAATAAAGGTTTGTTGTTGTTTGTAAAACTGATTGTTTTAACCCTTTACCTATAGAAGGAATACATTTGTCGAAAAAGCATTAGCATCCATCAGTCTCGAAAGACTATGTGCTTGACGCTGTATGCAAAGCACAAAGGCCTGGGTAGATTAATATGGAGAATAGGCTGTTACCCAAGCAGCAAATCCCCCCTCACCACACCACTGAAATAGTCCAATGGAATGAAGAGCCAATACGATAGGTTCCAGTTACGTTGCAGAGCTGGGCTCAGGACAGGAGCTCACCCTGTCTTGTAGGGACCCGAGTCTCAAACCCTGGCCTGCTGGTTAACAGGCACAGTGTCTTAACCACTTGCGCCACCCACAGCCACACATTTGTAAAAAAATAGCTCTGAAAATATGCTTTCAGGTCACATTTCCATTACCTTATAGAAATGATGAAAAAGTATAAACTGAAAAGTTGCAAATTTGTTTCTTCATTTTACAGAGATGTTTATATTTTCAAATTTTTTAAAACTTCAGTGATTTAACTGTTCTGTTAAATTGATGGAAACAGCTGTCCTTGAGCACTAAAATTGGTTTCTAGAGTCCTCCTTTGAGAGCACACAATATGCTCTTCAACAAACAGTGCTATAGAAAACAATCAGACACACATCTGTCTTTATTAAATGTTCTTGCTTTAATACACAGTCATAAGGACCTTTTGACTCTCTGTTTGCAGTGGTTTGCAGCTGACAGCTCTCTATTATATAAAATCTAGCATTTTAATTGGCGTTGTCAAGAGAAACAGTAAAAGCTTTTAATATTTCACTGGAGTCATTAAGATGTGAAATTTATGCAGTTCTAGCCCAAGTGGAGATTTCTTGTCTCAAAATTTCAAAGGATTGTTGAATAGTTCTGAAAAGTGTAATGAGTGCTATGGAAAAGAAAGGACTGATAATGTCACAGTTCGCAGTGAAATCAAGGTAGACTAAGCATAAATACATTTTTGTGTCTGTGTGAGAAAAATATAGAGCTAAAATGAGTGTGTACAATTGAATCACAAAAGTTTTTTAAGGAACTGATCACAATGTCTATACCTGAAGCGTTATGACATTTCTATCTCATACAAAAGCTTTGTGTTGTTAATGGGCAAAGCAACAGGGGTTATAGAGTTAATAAACTGACATTTCACATTATTTCAAATATTTCCCCACGCTGATTGCAAATGGTGCAATATTTCTTTGTAAGCTGGTTTGACTCACAAAGTACATGAGTCATAAACAGAGAAAGGGAGAGTGTTAGCAGATAATTCTGGGGACCTCTTAAAGGAGTTTACAGTGAGAATTATCTAAGGCAACAAACCTAAACACACTTTACTGGGAGTAGGACCCATTGAGCATAAAGAGGGTTACCTCTGAGTAGACATGATTAGGATTGCTCCCTAAGACTTGAAATACTGCACTAGTGGTATAGAATAAATAAAAGGCTGTGGAATATTTCTAGGCTATTGAAAGGAAATAATATTTGCTGAAAGAGTAGTTACCAGTTACGGTACATCTTGTGGGAAAAAGTCTAGATAGAATATCGAACATTTGTAGAATCATTTGCCCCTGGTCATTCTGTGGGTTCCCATATAACCAGGTTACATGACAGTTAATTTAGGATAAATAACCTTCCCTCGCAGTTGAAATGTGTTGTGCCCCACACAAAATGTGCTGGTACCTTTGTTCATAAAGCCCACTTTTCAGAACTGGTTACCTGGTTTGCTTGTCCACAATCAGTATCTGTCAGTTTGTAAGTATTTATTTATTACACTTTTAACCAGTATTTCCTCACGGTACAGAAGTTACCTCTTTATGACATAATAACTCTTAAGGTGAGTTATGGTGAAAGACAATGACTGGTCTAAAGTCACATACTGAGCTTCAGAGAACCAAAACTTCTAATCTAGAAATATTTGTACTGAAAAATATGCAAACAAGAAGTTGTGTGAGATATGCACATGGGCTTGTCTGATTTGTGCTCATTTACTTTACTCATCCACAGTGAACATATGTGAAGCTGGATTCCTTCAGCTATTTTTTCTGTAATATTGAAGCATAAGAAAAGCCTGTTGGATCAGTCCAAAGGTCTGTCTTGTTTAGACACCACTGGGAAGTCCACACTGACCCTTTTACATGAGTGCAATCCTCCAATTGTTATTAAAGGCACTCCAACCTCTGATCTCAAGATAACATGTTGTCATCATGACTGAAAACATGAATGTACCCAGTGTGCGTAGGGGGTGTTGAAACTGCAATGATCAATATATGCTTTCAGAAAGTTTGGATCCATAAGCAAACCAAAATCAATCTATTTTGAATTTCTTGGAATTGTAAGAATTTCTTGAATTATCCTGTATTTTTCATGAATGTTTACTAACCTTGATGGGGAGGTAGACAACCTTACATTGATTGTGTAGTCAGCTTGAAATATTATTGCTGAATTTAGAATTGATATAAGGTTGTCTTTTCTATCAGGGTTAAAGCATGTTAATAGAGCCTTTAATTTAGCCTTTTCTTTAGCACAGAGTATGGCATACAATCTTAGATGAAACTGACATAAAATGTTAATGTAGTAATTGTGCAGTCCCTTTTGGATTTTAATTTCTGACATTGCTTCTCTAAGGGTTAGCAATACCCAGTGAACTGACTGGTATTGATTGAGTGGATTTTTCTGAAATTGCAGTGAGAAGAATGCTATTAAATGCAAGTGTCTTCAAATGTAAATCTAGTTTTCATACATTCCAGTTGAAAAAGGAGCAGTTAAAATGTGTTTAGTTTGTATTTATATATAGCTTATCACGGAATTTTCTAAAGGCTTGAAAGGCACCTGCTGGAGTCTTCCTGCTACAGGCAGAGACTACAGGCAGAACCATGTGGGTTCCTTCTAACTTGATGACAAAATATCCAGGTGCATCTCCTATATGTATCTTGTTCATAACAGAAGTTAAAAAGAGGGTTTAAACAGACAGGAGTGCCATTTCAGGTTTTTCAGGGAAGGGAGAGATTTCAGTAGTAATAGGCAATACTTCTAGTAGATTTTAATTTTCGCATTCATACTATATTTACCTTCTTCCAAGGAGCTCAAGGTTGCGTACATGTTTTTTCTTTTCATTTTATCCTTGCAACAATCCAGTGATATAGGTTCGGCTAATCACTGATGAAAGCTGCAATCCTAACCACAATATCCTGGGAGCAAATACTATTGACACAATGGAACTTGCTTCTGAGTTGACATGCTTAGGATTGCATTGGAAGTCACCCAGTAAGCTGCATGGCTGACAGAAAATTTGAACCAAGAACTTCTACGTTCTTGTCTAATGTGCTAACCACTAGAGTTAACTGGCTTTCAGGTATAGGCTATTCTGTGATGCACCATCATTCTTCAATCATGAGAGCAACCAGTTTATTTTCTGACTTCAGTTTTCACCCAGAGTGCTTTTTAAATTGTGCATCTTTTCACTGGTCTATTAGAAGTTTTGACATTTAAATACAGTGGTGCCTTGTAAGAAGAACATAATTAGTTCTGGAAGCATGTTTGTCTTACAAAGAGTTGTTCTTACAAAGCAGATTTTCCTATAGGAAATAATGGAAATTCAGACTATTGGTTCCACAACCCAAAAATATTCATATAAAAATATTAACTGTATGTAAAAAATAACGACAATACACTGCAATTGAATTCAAAACACTGTAATACAATACAGAACACAATTACTATAATATTAATTAAAAACACTGTAATATACTGTACAGTAAAACAGAAAAAAACACCTCTATGACTAAGGATGACTAATTTTCACCAGAAGAGTCACTGGTGTCTTTTTGAGCAACTATGGCTGCAATCCTAAAGACACTTTCCCAGGAGTAATATCCATTGAACACAATCAGACTTACTTTTGGGTAAACATGGTTAAGCTTGTGCTCTTTAACAAGGAACCTTCTAATGATACTTGCTTTTGTCTCCATTTGAGGATTTCACGGAAATGTGACATTACATTGTTATTAAACAGATTCATCGCTCACACTGCTCCAGCTTTATTTGGGTGGTGCTTTTCTACAAAATTTTGCACATATCCCAATGTTTACAAATGTCCTTAATCTCATGTGAAGGATTCCTCCTCCTTATTCTCCTCTTCCTCTGCAGATGAGATATCTTCCAGAACTTCTTGCTGTTGCTCATGATGCAGAGTGGTGGGCTTCAGGGGGTTCTCACAGGTTCTACAGAACCCTTTGATAATGAGCACCTGGTTCTGATAACCAGTTACTAATGGGACATACAACCTGTTGTTAATTTAGGTTATTAGGACATAGAACCTGTTGTTAATTTATTTGAATCCCACCACTGTGCAGATCCATCAATTCGTTGGTTTTACAACAAATTTTCATTGTAAAACTATTTGCCAAACTCTGCCAAAACTGTTTGTCTTACAAAGCAGAATTCATTAGAAATTTTAGTTTGTCTTACAAAGCGTATTTCTTACAAAGTGTTTGTCTTACTAGGTACCACTGTACAGTACTTAGCTTTCTTTTCATGTAATTGTCTTTGTAATTGTACTGTATTGATACTTTGTATTGTATTTGTACTCTTGAAAATCTGATGTCAGAATGTTGGTTTCAAGAAGACTGCATATTAGTGATTTTAGTTATAGTCATGATTATATATTTCTCAGCTAATCCCCCCTTTGTCTTCCTCAGGGTATTAATTCCTTCATGGCAAAAACTCCATGGCAAGAAGATAAGGCTGAGGTTTGCAAGCAAAAGATAATTCCCCAGATTTCAGATCAGTCAAAATAATGTGTTCAGACAGTGGGGAAGAAGATTATAACAGCAGAAATTGAAGTTTGAAAGGTCATAGTCATGGAAATACATGCATATTTGCTGGAAAAATAGAGTTCAGCTCTGGAATCCACTAATCAAAGAAAAAAATTAAAAACAAAAAAATGACAAGCACTTTCTCCCTAATTGACCTCATTAGATGTTAGCGTTAGTATAATCATCATAGGAGGCAGAAGAGAAGGGAGAAGAGAGATTGTAAAGATGTGACAACAGAAATAATACCACAGGCAATTACTGTTTTGTTTTTATAGAGGCTGAGAAACAATGAGGTGCCCAAGGCAAGGAGGTGTCAAGAGACCTTTGGAGCAAGGTGAAGGGGAAGATTTGGCAAGCGCAAAAGTACCTCTCTTAAGCGTACTGTGGGAAGACAGTGGGATTTAATAGCATTCTTTTCTTTTTTATACGCTCCATAATAACTATGGCAATGTCACCAACACAGCACATCCTTTTAAGCAATGGAATTTCTATAGTACAATATAGGTATTTATACTGGTATTTACAGTACAGTAAAGGTATTTATACCTCTCTGATAATTGGATTTCTCATTTGGCTTTACTCAAGCCAGTTTAGGACTGCAGTGGCTCAGCTGGTTAAGATGCCATTCCTTACATCAGAGAGGCTGGAGTTTGAGTGATGGGTGCTGCAAGACAGGATCTCCCATCCTTAGCCCACCTCCTACCAACCTAGCAGTTCTAAAACATGCAAATGCAAGTAGATAAATACCACCTCACTGGAAAGGTAAACAGCGTTCTGTGCATTCATTCTTGCCATGTGACCATGGAGGAGTCTTTGGACAGCACTGAATCTCTGCTTTGAATTGGGAATGAGTGCCATACCCAATAGTTGTGGCTGGTGCCTGTATAGCACAGCAGGGAAACCTATAGCCAGTCACGGCTGGCAGGGCTACTTGCCAGGGATCTTTATTTTACCTTACTCGAGGCAGTTCACATTGCAGGCTTCTTTCACCCTCAAAAGGGTTTTACAATTAACAGAGAAGTTCTGTCTTTCAAGAACTTGCTACGGAGGCTTGATGGATCCTTTTGTCTCAGTCATCTTCCTGGCCATATTTTTGCCTTGAGACTGAGATGCAGCTACCAGCTGGGTTGTTATTGCTCACTCAGCTCAGCTTCAAGATCCCATCACACAGCTTCTGCTGTTCTTGAAATGGCAAGCTTCAGGATTAACAACTGCTCTATCCTCTAGACCAGACCTTCTTTCAATGAATTGTAAGAGTATATAATTGTAAGTGTGTAGTATAAGAGTATAACCATTAATAATACTTACTTCTTGAGTAGAAACTGCTAGCTGGACAGGGTATGTATAATCCTGAGGTGTAATCAGTGTGATCTAAAGAAGTTGGGAGGCATTTTCTTCTACTACTTTCCCTCATTAAATTGTACTCTGTCAAGGCTACCATAGAGAATTCATGTTGGAAACGGAGTATCTGAATGTCTAGTTTTGTCTCCTTGTCTTGCAGTCTCCTCTGGAATTTTCTCTGAGGTGGAGGTTACATAGATTTGAAGCGGTTTACTAGTAGCATGACATGAATGTTTGTTATTTTTCCCTCAATTTAAACCTCTTCAGAAATCTACTGCAAGAAGGCACTATCGCTGCAATCATAAACACTTTTTCCTAGGAGTAAGATCCATTGAACACAATGGGGCTTACTTCTGAGTGGACATGGTTAGGATTGAGCTCTTAGTTTGAAAAAACCTACCTTTTTGCAGTGTTGGGAACAGTCCTGTCCATCCTTTCCATGTACAGTGGTGCCTCATGTAAAAAGTGCCTCATGTAAAGTATGTTCCACATAACAAACAAAAATTTATCTAGGATTCTGCTTCATGAAACAAACTGTGCTTCACGTAACAAACACACTCATTGGCAGTTGGGGCGGATGCGCTGGCCGGCAGCCCTTTTAAAAAGCATCAAGGCTGCCTAGCACACCTGCCCATAGCAAAGGCAACACTTCCATGCTGTTCCTCCTATGGCTGGGCATCCGCTGGGAAGAGGGAGAGAAAAGCAGTGGAGTAGAGGGAAGCAGCTCAGGGCCAGCCAAAAGGGAGCAGGGGAGAGAGTGGCTCAGGATAAAGAGAAGGAGAAAGTGGGGAGACACTTTGAATTTGTCTTTGATTACAGAAGAAAGTGTCTTTGATTGCAGCCTCCTAACCATGTTTACTCAGAAGTAAGCCCCATTGTATTAAGTGGGTCTTACTCCCAGGAAAATGTCTTTGATTGCAGACTCCTAATCATGTCTACCCAGAAGTAAGCCCCATTGTGTTAAATGGAGCTTACCAGGAAAGTGTCTTTAGGATTGCAGCCTAAGTAGACTTCATAGAATCATGCACATTGAATGCATGTTTTGAATTCAATTCCAGTGATTTGTCATCATTTTTACATACTGTTAATATTTTTATATGAATATTTTTGGGGTTGTGGAACCAATCGTCTGAGTTTCCATTATTTCCCATGGGAAAATCCTCTTCACGTAAAGAACATTTCACGTAACAAACATGCCTCCAGAACGTTATAAATTTGTTATGTGAGGCGCCACTGTACAGGCATCCCCCACTTGTTGGAGGGGCTAGAGAGTGGAACATCATTCAAAAGTGAAAACCATTCAAAAGTGGTTTTCAGCTTGCAAAATCGCCACCAAAAAGACGTAAATATCACTTGTAAAAGTCTAAATAACACATATTTATTAACAGATAGCCAAAATGCACAACAAATTACAGTAAAATGAACAAAAGCAAGTGTGGCATAAGATATTCAAATATCTTATGTATTTGAATGATGGTTATTTACTGAAGAAAGGCTTAAGGAAATGCCCAAAACATTTGATCACCATGTCACATTCAAATCCACATCAGGGAAGACAATTTTAGCCTTTAGACAAGTAGAGAAAGGTTGAAAGAGTGAAGCATGTATTGAATGAATGAGTCCTGGATATAACTGAAAGGTGTTGAAAGAGTGGAACCATCACAAAACAAACTGTCATAAAGTGGGGAACACTTGTTCTTTAGAAACTTCCATTCATAGTTTGTAACAAACCATAAGTTCCAGTTTTATCTGAATGTAGGAAACTGCAGCATATACAAACCATAATTAACCTGAATATGTATCCAGGATAATATCTTGGTTTGTTAACGAGCTATGGTTTATTATACAAGCCACTCTCTTCAATACTCAGATGAAGTGAGAAAGTGCATTTTGTTGCGTGCTGTGACTGAAAGCATCTTTCTTATTTAGGATGATCTAAAACCTAGTGACTACCTCTTGTTCTCCATCCTATTTAGGACCTATGGCAGCAGATCTCACAATCTGCTGCCATAAGTCCTGGGCTAGCAGTGCAAAAGCTGGGCACCAATTATGCTCTTTGGAGCTATCAGTGCATATAGCTGGAGGCTTTCTACCCGTGCCAGCAGTTCACCCAGGCCACATCACAGAAGATTAGATAGTGGCAAATGAGGTTCAAGGTTGGTTCAAGGGAGGGCAGGGAGTGGACTGAACTGGGCTACTTTAGATGCAGGTTTCGAAGGATTGTCCTTTCACATCAAAGCCTCCCAGCTCTGCTGAAAAATTGGTTTTCCACATTCAGTTGGAAGTTGAATTAAAATGGTAATTTCTTATGTCAAATTTGACAATAACCACTCCCAGTTCAAGTTCCTGCTATTTGGTTATTCTGAAGCATCTCCTACCCTACAATCCAGAGTAACTACGAGAGCACGTAAGAGACATTACGTGTACCCGTAGTTACTGCACCACTTAGTGAAAACCTATGGGAAATTTATATTGCAATCCAGAGCAAATTGTTCTTGCACCGGAGCAAGGACTTCCTGTAGTTACTCTGGATTGCGCCCTTAGTCAATAAAAATGCCATTTCTGCCTGCAGCTATTCTTTTAATTCGTAGTTTCCTCCTTACTCCTGTATTTTAAAGCAACTTCTACTTCTCAGCTTTGGCCACTTCAGTTACTTGGTTCTTGTTCACTTGTGGCATTGAAGTGGTGCTTAATTAATCTAACCCTATTCCTTTTGGGACAGGAACTTCAAATATTAGTTTCTTCCTTGTAGCCAGAGTGACTGCTCATTATTTGAGGTTATAAGATTGCAATGTCTGTGTGTGTTTGTGTGTCTGTGTCTAGAATGAACAATTGCTTTGGCTGAAACAAGCTCACTCACATCGTGGGAACATAAATGTATTAGTTAAAGACCATTTAAAAAAATCTCAGCCACTCAGATAAACAAAAAGAGACAAATTAAAGCGGCAGAAGTTGAGGAACGGAAACCGGTTAAAAGGAAAGGGGCAACAGGCTAGTGACAATTTTGTCTGAATTGTCTGAATTGACAGAAGTTATGATGTGTGGAAGAAGGGACTGCTATACAAACTCTGTCATATTATCCCTTGTCAGATTTTCTATCGTTTAATCAACAACATGCTGAGTGACAGATCATTTCAGATTATAATGGGGAAAAGGTAAGCAAGATAAGACTTAACAATGGCCTCCCACAAGGTTCTGTAATGGAACTCACATTATTCAATCTATATATCTCAGATATGCCAGCTATAAGGGGATGTAAATTTGGATTGGCTGATGACCTGGCTCTTGCAGCACAAGAAAAAAACTTGGGAGTTATTGAACTGCCTCCTCACTGCGGACCTTAAGACTTTGGGAAAATTCTTTGCTGACTGGAGACTTGCACTTAGTATCAGCAAAATGGTATCTTCTTTCCATCTTAATAGCAAACTTCCATCTTAATAGCAAACTTGCTAATGCAGCCCCAAATATACAACTTGCTCCCCTATAACCCTCACTCCAAATATCTCAGAGTAACTTTGGATCAGACTCTCTTATAAGAAACACTTAGAGAACATTTCTGCAAAAATTGATATCAGGAACAACAGTCTGGAAACTAAGAGGACCAAGACAGGAGCCTCAGCTTCTACTCCACTAGGTTTGGTATATTCTGCAGCAGAATACTATGGCTTCCTAGCTGCCACACTAAACAAACCCATGAGGATCATAAGTGGTTGTATAAAATCCATTCCTACTTCTTGGCTCCTTGTTTTGAGCCACAAAGCACTACCACCCCTACAAAGGCAGGATGCCTTTGTGAAAGAATATAATAAAATTGCAAGCAACCCACTGCTACCTGTGGACACTGATCTTCCTCTGCTGTTAATTGGCAGGCTTATATCCAGGAAGCCCTCTCTGACACTTGCACAACAGCTTTCAAACAGCTTTAATGTCAACACGCAATAGATAGCTAAATGGGCTGCTGAAGGCCTAGATACAAGCAGTTACATTGATGACCAACACAAAAGGTGCCAGGTTTTGACCTACTTCACCAGCATTGGTCAACTCTGAACAGGATCTGTACCCAACACAGTGTCTGCCAGGACTCACTGTTTAAGTGGGGTCTTGTATCTACCCCTCAGTGTAACTGTGTTGCTCTTTGACAAAATATCCATCACATTGTATCCGAGTGTCCATCAAGAGCTTAAGATAGCCCAGTGTCTGATTTTTTTCAGTGTAGACTACTCTGTCCTTGAATGGGGTTAGTGGAATGTACATTAATATCTGACTTACTATTAGCCCATGTATTTGCCATATGCTAAACAAACAAACAAACCCATTCTAAATTACAGGGGAAAAAACGAGATATAAATGTAGTAAATAAATCAATGTCTAGTGGAGAAGCAACTGCATTATGCACTGTGAATGTATGAAAAATTAGACTTATTAACCCTGTGATATTTAATTAAGCAGTTATATACCTAACATCTCATATGAGCTTTATGAGTATGATGGATATGATTAATATTGTATGGAAATAAATGAGATTGGTTGGGCTTAGTCAGATGTGTTCATTTTGGGGCATAAGGGAGAAATATTTGATACTTTACTAGCGAAAAGCATACCCGCGTTGTGGGAGTAACATTTCCCCATATGCCATCCCCCCACGGCGCAACTTCCCCCCATGCGCAACTTCTCCCCATGCGCAACTTCCCCCATGCACATCAACCCCCCATGCGCAACTTCCCCCATGCACATCAACCCACCATGCGCAACTTCCCCACATGTGAAACTTCCCCCATGTGCATAAACCCCCATGCGCAACTTCACTCCATGCACAACTTCTCCCATGCGCATCAACCCCCATGCACAACTTCCCCCATGCGCAACTTCCCCATGTGCATCAACCCTCCATGCGCAAGTTGGCCCCTTGCACATCAACCCCCCATGCGCAACTTTCCCCCATGCGCAACTTGCCTCATCACATCAACCCCCCTTGCACATCAACCCCCCATGCGCCTCAACCCCCATGCGCAACTTCACCCCATGCGCAACTTCCCCATGCACATCTTCCCCCCATGCGCAACTTGCCCCCATGCGCATCAACCCCCATGCGCATCTTCCCCCCATGCGCATCAACCCCCCATGTGCAACTTCCCCCCATGCGCATCAACCCCCCATGCGCAACTTCTCCCATGCCCATCAACCCCCCATGTGCAACTTCACCCCATGCTCAACTTCCCCCATACGCATCAACCCCCATGTACAACTTCCCCATGCGCAACCTCCCCCCATGCGCATCAAACCCCCATGCACAACTTCCCACCATGCGCAACTTCCCCATGTGCATCAACCCCCATGCGCAACTTCCCCATGCACATTTTCCCGCATGCGCATCAACCTGCCCATGCGCACCCTCCCCCCATGTGCACCTACCCTCCCTTGCACAGCATCCTCCACTGTGCAACCCCTCCCTCCAAACAATATCCCCCAGTGCACCAGGCACTGATCACCAAATTGGCTGGATATTGTTCAGTCTCCTTTTCAGGCCCTGGAGGGTTAAATTTCTCCAGATGGTTCTTGGTGGGTGTTCAGGTGACAGAAGGAACTCCCAGAATTCCATGCTTCAGGCCCAGCAGTTGGGGAGGAATGTTGATGAGTCAGCAATTCTCAATGCAAAGTATAGGGAGGAAAACGCGTCGCGCCCCTTTTCACCCCCTTCCGGTTGGAATTTCCGAAAACCGGTTCTTAGTGCACCCCTCAGTCACGGAAGGAACACCCACTCCAAATTTCATGCTTCTAGGCCCAGCGGTTTTGGCAGGGCGGTGATGAGTCAGTCAGTCAGTGAGTCAGTCAGTCAGTGACTTTTCTCTTAGATAGATAGATAGATAGATAGATAGATAGATAGATTGATTGATTGATTGATTGATTGATTGACTGATTGATTTAATAGGGAGATAATACCAAAGCAGATTTAGATGCTATTCTAGTTTTCTGGGCAGATTTTTATTGATATGTTCAGTGTTATATCTGTAGTTTATTGTTGAGATTTTGCTAATATCAAAAGTATTATCTTTCTACCAGCCATTAATGGCAGAAGCCAGTGTCTGAGGAGGAAGCTTGACAATGGTTCTTCAAAATGCCAATAAGTTATAACAGCTTTATTCACACTCACACAATTTTCACTGCAGCCAATTTGAGAAAACTGTGTAGGAAGAAAAAATGATTTATGATATTTCCTTTAACAAGATTGAAGTGAAAGGAATGTGGGGAGCTTGCTTCACAATTTCAGGGCAAAACACCTAAACATCAGAATTGTATGTATATGGCCAACATGTGCTATTATACCCAAGCATTGTTTTTATACAGTAAGTTGGAAGTTGACTTAAAATTGTGGGCCCATAAGACAGTTCATGACCCAGTGCTGGTCCACAGCATCTTGGCCACCAGGCCACGCTGGCACTAGGCCCTGGTCCGGGATCAGGAGCCCTGGGGGCATTCAGCCCCAGCCTGGCCCAGTTCTCCCCGGCTGTGAGGCGAGCCAGGCTGTGCCCAACCTTGTCTCACCGCCAGGGAGAAACAGCGCAAGCACAGCCTGGCTACTGAACTGTGCCTGTGTAGTTTGCTACTGTGCAGGTGCTGCTCAACACCAGGCTGTGGGAAATTTTTTCCCCATGGTGCTGGGCCGTCTTCCTCACAGAGTTGAGGACCACAGCCATAAAGCACTACATTTAATGGGGTATATGCTGTAAAAATGCACTGTGCTCTCTGCTCCCCTTTTCTTTTCTCCTTATCTTTCAAGTGACAGATTCCAAGTTAAAGCAGAGCATCTGAACCATGGAGCTGTTGTTTAACTATGATTTACAAACCAGAATATAAAGCTAGTACTGTATTTGAACTTAGTTCCATGTGTTAGTTTGTAAGCCAATCTTAAACCATAGTTCTATGATTTTGATGACTCTTGCATTTCTGTGCCTCAGCCAGTGATGGGCCCACTGAGCCCCAAGATCCGGTTCGCCGGAAGTTGGGGGGTGGGCCCGGGGTCAGGGGCGGGGCTGGGGTCAGGGGGTGGGGCGAGGGTGGGGCGAGGGGTGGGCTCCCACTGCGCCGCTCTGCGCATGCACCAGGCTTGGCGCATGCGCAGTGCGTCTCCTGGAGTGAGACTCATTGCGCCTGTGTCAAGCTTGACGCAGGCGCACTGAGCTGCCCCTCCGAGTGGTCCTGAGGCTCTTGCCAGCCGCGGGTCTGGCCGGTTCGGCAGCGTCCGCCACGTGGGAAGATCCGGTTTGGGCGAGTAGGCTCGAACCGGCATCTGCGCACCACTGGCCTCAGCTGAGGAAGAAAGGGGAGGAGAGAGGTGGCATTTTATAAGCTTGATGCTTATTCAGGACGCATTTCCAAATAATGATTTGTGGGATAATCTGACTCGGTCCAGAGGGGAGGTACAATATGAATCAGTACTGTAACATTGTTTTTGCTAGAAACATATGGAGTTAGAGCAGTGATCCTCAAAGTGACCTCCTGGTCACAACTTCCTTTCAGGGGGATGCAAGATGCTGGTTGCAGCCATCTTGGAATCTGGCACTGGACATCTTCAATGTTTCATCCAGCCACGATGTCACTTCCGAGGGGTCCTGGACACATTGTCATTCTCAGAAGGGCGTCCCAGGCTGAAATCCTTGAGTACCATTGAATTAGAGACTGAAATGTATATGCACATTTTATACATTACTACTATATACATATACATTCTTATATATATGTATAGGTGATAAATATATGTACATATATACATATACATGTTTATTTTATATCCCATCTTTCTTCCCTATAAAAGGGAACTCAAAGCGGCTAACAGCAATTGAAACAACAATAAAACACCACCAAAATTATATACATTATACATTACTACTACTATATATAAAATGTATACATTTTATACATTATGCATTACTACATTTATAAATCACATCTAGATGAGACCCTAGATATGATTTAGGGCCAGTCCTTTCCAACTTTGGGATAAGATTGCTTATGCAGTTATGTCTGTGGGGCATGCACTGCATTGTATAGTGGTGGGGCAATCACAGAAGCCTCCTCAAGGTAAGAAAACATTTGTTTCCTTACCTTGGGCTGTATTATGGCTGTATCAGATATGGATATTAACTGGGCCTTTACACTTGGACTCATTTCTGAGCTCTTAATACTTTGGATTCCTGACCCTGCTATTTTTATTGTTCCTTTCCCTTGTTACCTGTGGAAATGTTGGAATATATTTGTTTCATTTTAGGGAATTATATTTCACTTTTCCCATGCCAAAGCAAATGCCCAGGGCAGCTTACAAGGTTTTCTAAAAATTTATTTTTAAATTTTTATTTATTTATTTATTTATTTATTTATTTATTTGTTTGTTTGTTTATTTTATATCCCACGTTTCTTCCCTATAAAAGGGAACTCAAAGTGGCTAACAGCAATTGAAACAACAATAAAACACCACCAAAATTAAGAGTAAATACAGATTAATCTGTATTAAATACAGATTAAATACTGGCCATAAATTATATCTAGGGTCTCATCTAGATGTGATTTAAAAATCAAGTATGGAGTAAAACATTAAATACAGAGTAAAAAAATCAACATGGCATTAGAATATGCCATAAGATTTAAAAAAAAATCAAAATAAGGCGTTGAAAACATACAGGCTGAAATTTTCACTTGTGCTGTCCTGGGGATGTTGAAAAAGTGCCATAAGGCACTTCTGCACCACTCCAGGAGGGGGGATTAGGCCAATGCGAAAGTACACAGACATGTGCTGGTGTCCCCACTCCACCATAGGAAAGAGAAGATGGTCAAGTTGGATTGGCCTAAATTGTTTAGAATTGTGCCCTAACAAAATATAAAGAATCTTAATATTAGCTTTAAACATAATTTTTTTGCATTACATAGTGAAAGACTACTATTGAAAAAGACCAAGGTTCAAAGAAAAAAGGAGCTCATTAAACCAGTGACCAGGGCAGCAGGCAATATATCATAGCCATTCAGCAACTCAATGCTCAGCAAAATAAGTATGTCTTGAGCCTTTCTGGAAAGACATGAGAGGGTATTCCTCAGTTCCCCAGGGAGGGCATCCCATAGTTGTGGCACCACTATAAAGAAGGTCTGCACCTGAGCTGCTTCTTCTCTCACCTGGGGCAGAGATGGCACTTGTAGAAATGCCTCTTCTAACAGATCTTAGAGGGTAGATGTTTGGAAGGAGGCACTTGGTGCACTAGCTTAAGTTGGTCAATAATGATCAGTTATTAGTCCAGTCAATAATGATAGGAATGTAGAATAACAAATTAAATATGTTGAAAGGCTTATTCCTTAACACTGCTTACAGATAATAAGACTCTATATTAGAAGCTACTTTATTTCACAATGACAGAATACAAAAAGATTGAATGGAAAGGAGTCAGCTTGGTTGTTGCTTTGGTACCTGCTGTGAAAATTGTAGGATAAATTAACCAACAGGAGACATATTCTATTAGGTTGGTTAGCAAAACCATTAAAAGCTATAGTCCTTTATCAGTAGATTTTGTTTTGGTTGAGAACAAAGTACTGTAGGTTTAAATAAGTCTTTGAGGGTGAAATCCTAACCACTTTAGACCAGCATAATTCACCTGTCTCCCTCTTCCTAAGGTGGTCTGAGGAGACATGGCCAGCACATGTCTGAGTGTTGGTCTAAACCCCCAGGAGTGGCGCAGAAATGCCTTATGGCATTTTTACGACATCACCAGACTAGCATGAGACTTGAACATTAAGAGCCCAATCCTGTGTCATTGGGGCTTACTCTCAATGGGGCTCTCAAAAAGTCAATGGGGCTTACTCTCAGTGTAGATATGATTGGGCTGTGAGTAATCTACATACTACATATAAAACTGAAAAGTCAGACTGACTCACTCAATCACTGACTCATTCACTGAGCCAAAACCTCTGGGCCTAGAAGCATGAAATTTGGGGAGTGTATTTGGAGAGTGCAGGGAAGGGAGGGGCAGGCAGGCAGGCAGGGGGTCCAGAGAGAGAGAGAGAGAGTCCAGACCTTTTCCAGACAGGGAGAAGTCCCCAGTGTGGAAGGGGAAGGGAAGGTGAAGGACTTATTGCTGTGCCACTTCCTGGCAATGCCACCAGGGATCTCCCTGTGCTTTGTCCTCACTTCACCTGCCCCAGCCAGGACAGGCCCCAGCACAGGCCCCAACACAGGCATTGCAGGCATGGCAAACTAAAGAGGAGAAGAAAAGGGAAAAGGACAAGGAAGTGCCTGAACCTGAAAAGTCTGGAAAATTCCATTTTAGGCCGGTTTTTCCTCTAGGGGACGCTATTTCCGGACGTATACAGCCATTTCTGGCTTGACTGAGGGATGTTCTGCCCCAACCCCTGGATCTAAAAGTGTGAAATTTGGGGAGGGTGTTCCTTCTGAGACACGAACACCCACCAAGAACCGATGTTGAGAAATTTAACCCTTATGGCGCTGAAAAGGGGTGCAACGTGTTTTTCTCCTATACTTAACATGGAAGACTGACTGATCAATGTCCAGCCAGTTTGGTACCTGGGGCCTGATGCACTGGGAGGGAGAGTGCACTGTGGGATATGGTGTGCATGGGGAGTGTTGCACATGGGGGTGGTGTGCATGGTGGGGTTGATGCTCATGGTGGGGTTGATGCACATGGAGAAAGTTGCACATGGGGAATGGTGCACATGGGGGATTGGTGCGCATGTGGGGGTTGGAGTGCATGAAGAATGTCACATATGAGGGAATGTTATGCATGGGGGTTGATGCGCTTGGGGAATGTTACTCATAGGGGGATGAAACACATGGGGAGTTGATTCACATGGGTATGTTTCACATCTGGGCGGGTGCTCATGGGGGTTGGTGTGCATGGGGTGCTGATATGCATTGGGGTTGATGCACATGGGGGGCTTGATGCACATGGGGGATGTTGTGCATGGGGGGATGATGTACATGTGGCATGTTGCACATGGGGGTTGGATACGCATGAGGAGTTTGATGCACATTCAGGGATGATGTGCATGGGGGGATGATGTGCATTCAGGGGTTGATGCACATGGGTGAATGGTGGGCATAGGGGTGTTGCACAAATGAGAGGCTAGGACACAGACTGGATGAGATATAGGGGGTATTTTACTCCTGCAATGCAGGCACATTTTTGCTTGAAAGAAATATAATAATCTGTTCTCAGAATTTAGGACAGTATTACCTTCTTTAGCTGAAGTTCCTAATATGAGCTGCTTTTTAAATTTCAGATCTTTCATATGATTTGATGCTGCTTGTGTGCTTACTTTCTGTTGCTGTGATGTCATCTGTGTTTTACATATAAGTGAGTTGTTCAGTGAAGCTTTTGGGTGGGGGGAAGTGGTATGTAAATATTGTCAGTAAATAGAATATAATGAAGCCAGATAGCAAGCCAATCTAGATAGCCTGCAAAGTTTATGTAATTTGTTATTGTTCTTTTTTGACTGAAATATAAAGAATTAACAATAAATATTTAATTTGATGCTTCTAATTCAGATTTGGAGTAGCACTTGCCTTGTTTTCTTCTAGCTCTTTTTGGCTTATCAAATTTCCGTTCTGTTTATACGGTACTTTTCTTTCAGTCTTGTCCAATCTTGATTTGATTTTTTTACAGTCCTGCAGACTCGCAGGGATGAGTGCAGTATGCTACTAATTGCAGGCACAGTGATTGCTGGATGCAGGGGGTTGCAATTCTAAGTTAATTGGGGATGCTGGCATGCTGCAATTAACCTCATTAGGGTTTGAATTACATTTAATTAAATTTGTGTTTAGGACAGAGAACCATGTAATCCTTTTTTGCTCTTGGGCTAGTCCTCAATAGGGGTCTTTCTGAAATTTGCTGGGTTTTGAGTGTGAAGCCAAAATGGAAAGACAGGAGCAATTGCTGTGTCGTATAGGTAGGCACCACTGACAGGTTAATTTTTTTTTTAAAAAAAATCAAACTTTCTATTTTGTTGGAAGTTTGTTTGCATTTTAACTACAGTTGAATGATTGAACAAACACCATGTGGAAAAGAGAAATGGTTACTTTCAATTAAGGCTTTTGTTGTAATGTAGAGGCAAAAAAAATGGTTAACACCCTGGTCATGCAGTTGCTACATGGCTGGGGGTCCTGGAGGACCTTGCTGGGTTGCAAGAGGTATTGGTAGAGCACTGTGGGATCCAGTCTCAGTAGATGCTGCCCATTCCAAGCAGCCTTAGAAGGATATAGAAGAAGATGGAGAGAAGAAGATGGAGGAAATTGGGTTGCAACACTTGATTCATTATCTCTTCTTTGTTGGGCCTTCCTTGCATAACCTGCCTAGGTTTGCCAAAAGACCAACCTCAGCTTTAGTAGGTTGCCATCCACTCTGCCATCAATCCTTCATTTCTTTGATATTCTATCAAATATACAATATCATTGTATATTTGTTTGATATTGTATCCAATTTGTGTTCTTCTCTCCTTTGTGTTCACCCGACTGAGTTCAGGCATTTTCTGTCAGCCTGCTTGTTGTATTTTTTTCTGCCACCTCTTTCCATGATATTGAATTACTTTTCTTGGGTTCTAAACCAGGTATCCAGTTATCTTTTGAGACTTTGCCTTCCTGTTATGAGTAATGCCGTGGGTTGTTACATCTTATCACGACAGGTGCTACAGTGATTTGATTTTAAATCCCAGAGGTGATTCTGTGTTGCCCCAGGAGGGTTTTTTCCCTCTCCAGATGGCCCGCTTTGGCTTGGTCTCTTTAGCCTGGGATGGTGATAGCAGATAGATATACTGTACTGTACAAGTTTTCCTCCCCATTCAGCTGTTGGCCCAGGACAAAGGGGGATTAGAGAGCAGGAAAGGGTTCATGAATTCTAAAAACTAGATGCTTGGTCAAGTAGGTAACCACTGAGCAATGCATGATTAGATTGTCTTCTTCAGCTACCTACCCTGACACAAGTAGTCTCCTGTATAGCAGATTTGCCATAAGTAAGCATGCCCTGCAAAATAACAAGCCAACCATCACAGATCTCTACAAAGTGTTTGAAATCCATTACTGAGATACTGAGATAACTTGTGGCTTCAGTTCAATCCCTTGCAAAAGAGGCTTGAACTGAAGGTTTGCTTGTTTTAATATGTTGACTTTTATAAAATGCTGTTGTCTGTGACCTCAGATGACTTTTGTGTAGAGGGAGATCAAACATAGGTTATAAAGGTTTTTTAGCAGGCAGTTCCTGGACTTGTATTTGGAATACAGAAACAAGAAAAACATGGGAGTTATTATTTTTTTGTTTCACTTGATTTAACATTATTCTGTGACTTCAGCCCTTTTGATCTTAAATGACACTTCAGGAGTGTGAGGTGATGCTGAATGGTAAATAGAGAGCTAAATAGCTTGTGGCTAAAAGTTCACAGAGCAGTAAAACAATGTGTCTTGAAATGACGCTGCTAACAATGAAGAAGAGATGATCTGAAAAGAATTAACACCACCTTCATCAAGGGCAGAAGCTGGAAAGAGGGCATCTTAGATGACAATCTGAGAAATATAACAATTCATTTCTGTGAGTGAATCAGGAACCCTTGTAACAAAGAGGTCTCTAAGCTAACTTCTGAATTGACCTAGCACCCTTGGCACCATCATCATTTCTAGATTAGTCAATTCCTAATAAATGGGATCAAAAATTATTTCCTTCTCTTCAAAACATACTAAGCCAATCTATCAATTGCTGTGCAATGCACTTTTGTGACATTCCCAGTTCAGCACAAACAATGGCATAGTTAGGGAGGTGCAGTGGTTGCAGTTGCAGTGAGCAACAAGCTTTGGGGGGCTACAAGCTGAGCTTGACACTAGTTGCTAAAATTGTGAAAAATGGGGTATGTGTGAATGATGATACCATCATGTCATATATCATTGGAAAGATAATTTAATGCAGAATGCAATGAAACAAACTGCATTGGACTATCTGTATTCTATCAAGGGTTACGGCTAATTAACCAGAAAATGAAAACACAAAAGTCTATGGAACAAAGGGTGAATTTTCTTAACTCAAAACCTTCCCATGATTCTAATTGTTCTGAGAGTCAATGAGGTGTAATTCTGATACTGTATGAAACTACATATGTAATAATATGAATCAGCTCTCATTTCTATACATATATCATAATACAGTTACCTCTGCTAACGTGGTGTACAGGCACTTCTAAGTGGTGCTCCTCTTATATTTAGCAGGGAAAGAATAACCATTCCTCCTTGTCCCAGCACATTTTCCCTTCCAATAAGGGATACAATTTCCCTTTTTCAAATTAATCAAATTTGATTTTGTTGTTGCAACTGGGGGATGGGGTGACAATAAAATCTTCTTCAATTCCAGATAGCAAATAAGTGCTTAAGCTATGCCACTAGCAGACCAAATGGGTGATACACTCCTGAGGAGGAGACAGCAGATTTTCCCACAATTTTCTTTTTAAAAATATCCAGGGGATGACATCACTTTTGGTTGTGACATCACTTCCAGGACAACATTTTGAGCTTTGTACTGGGCTACATGATCATTAGCTATGCCACTAAGCATAGGAATTTATGCCAGAGCTTATGCTGACCTAACTGGAGGTTAGAATTGGTACCCTGAGTCTCCTCTTCAATGATTATTAGGACAAGCGGGATTGGTCCTGGATTTTTCAAAGAGTACAACTCTTAAAACAAAGTCACAATTGTTTGTATTTGGTTTGGATAATTTATGGGAGTTTGAATCTGGAAAGATGTTTAATTCTCAAACTTTCATGTTAAGTTTAAATTTTTTTTTCAAAATTGAGATATCTTTAATTGCCGTACCCTACAATCCAGAGTAACTATGAGAGCATGTAAGAGACATTACGTGCAACTATAGTTACTGCACCACTATGCAGTAACTATGCAGAAAACCTATGGGGAATGCATATTGCAATCCAGAGTAAATTGTTCTTACACCGGAGCAAGGACTCCCCATAGTTATTCTGGATTGGGCCCATACTCTCTGTTACAGCTTCCAAACAGCTTCCAAATGCAGAAGAGTAAATGCAGAATCCTTTTCTTTAAGCTAGGCAGCCAAATCCCTTGGGCTGAGAAGGACGATTAGAGCAGAACAAAGTTGATGAGCATTTGAGTGTTCTTCTGTAGAGTTCCTTTTAATGAGCTCCCACACTTCTACAGCTGTCTAGTTTTAAAAACCTGTTTTACTATAGTAAGGGAAAAGTGTGGTATTGGGAAAAGAAGAAAGAAGATTTCTTTCTTCCAAGAAGTGACCAAGAAGATTTGCTTGGAATAGTGGCATAGCTAATGAAAGTGTAAACTGATGTTGAAGTCAGACCCAAACTTTTAAAAATTGGAAAATGGGGCAGTAGCATTGCTAAGCATTGCTA
Organism: Cryptoblepharus egeriae; assembly: GCA_030015325.1. Classification (NCBI taxonomy): domain Eukaryota; kingdom Metazoa; phylum Chordata; class Lepidosauria; order Squamata; family Scincidae; genus Cryptoblepharus; species Cryptoblepharus egeriae. The sequence continues at coordinate 218,754,812 of JAREYC010000001.1, forward strand.
ACATGTCTACTCAAAAGTAAGCCCATTGCGTTCAATGGGTCTTACCCCCAGGAAAGTGACTTTAGGATTGCAGCTAAGGTAGCTTCTACATAGGATCAAAGAATATTTTGTAGCACCCCCAATCTGAACTTGACATCAGTGGGAAAAATTGTGAAAACTTTGATATGTACAAATAATACCATCATGTTACGTATCTTTGGAAATTAAATGCTAGATGCAAAGAAACAAATATCTGCATTTTATCAGTTGTTATGGCCAACTAATCAGAAAACATTTCATTTATTTACTTACCGTAATTAACAGTGCAATCCTAGGCATGTCTTCTCAGAAGTATGTTCCATGGTCTTCAGCAGAACCTATTCCCAAGAAAGTGTAGTTAGGATTGCAGACCATATGCTGTTGCAGTGGTGTGTAGTCTGCTGGATCATGGCACCAACCTGGTGTAAAAGAAATGTGGGGTTTAAAAAAAATAATGCTCCTGAGGAACAAAAGCCTTGGTGAAGGAGTGTGTGTCTGTGTGTGTAAAAGTCACCCATTTGCCATTTAGGGTTGATGCACAGTGGGGGTGTTGTGCATGGCGGTTTGGTGCGCATGGGGGTTTGGTGCACATGGGAGGGTGATGCGCATGGGGTTGGTGCACGTGGGGGTTCCTGCGCATGGGGGATGTTGTGCAGTGGAGTGGATGATGCACAATGGGGGATGTTGCGCATTTGGGGTTGATGCACATGAGGGGATGTTGCACATGAGGGGTTGATTCGCATGGGGGATGTTGCACATGGGGGACAATGTGCAATGGGGGGATGGGACACAGGGTGGATGATGCACAGGGAGATATTTTACTCCCGCAACACAAGAACATTCTGCTAGTATTCATGTAAAAATGATTACACTGTTGTTATATAATACAAAATAATAAAGGTAATACAAAATATAAAGAAAAATAAAACAAATTAACCTGCATTCAGTCTCTCAGTTCCCTCAGGTGGCAATCTGTCCACTTACACAGGAGTGAGCCCCACTGGTTATAACAGGGCTTATTTTAGAGGAGATATGCAAGGCTAGGAGCACAGTCCCAACCATGTCTACTCAAAAGTAAGCCCCATTGTGTTCCATGGCTCTTACTCCCAGGAAAGTGTCTTTAGGATTGCAGTCTGCTTCTCCTTGCATGGTCTCCTTGCATAGAGAATTTCTATTTCTTACTTTACATAGAATTGAGGCCCATTGACTGCAATAAGCTTACTTCAGAGAAGACATGCATAGGCTTGGTCTCTCAGGAGAGGCTGAGCAGATGCTGGTGGAGAGCTGAAACTAGTCGTATCCCGGTCAGGATTTTTTTGCTTGTTTTACAAGACATCACTTGTATTGCTAGTCACAGTTTATTAGAAATGTTTGCTTGTCTTGAAAAATACTTTTAACCCAAGTTTTCCAAGGTTTTAATCTCAATCCCAGGTTTTACTGTACACATTTTTCTTGTAGAATGGCCTACATTTGGCATGTCAGTAAAATGTCTGCCGGCCTTGGCATTTTTATTTTTAGGTTGTTCATTTGTACACTGGTGTTAAACATGAGGTCAAGACTGGCCATTTTTTTAAAATAATTGAAAACAATTTCATTCTCTTGCATTAAGCTAGCTATCCTGCTGATTTGACCAAGATGATGCAATATGGAATGACTTTAATAACACAAAATAAAATCATCAGAAATATTTTGCATTCATGAGCTTGTGAATCTTCCTGTAAATTTTGTCTCTGGAGTGAATAGTTGACCATATAATTGAATCAGCATGATGTTATTATTTCCTGCGTTTTTCACACACATGACTGGAAGTGGAGCAAAGTGCCCACTAAAGCAACAAACCCATACTCACGTTCTTGGGAATAATTTCCATTCCACACAGTGGGACTTTGGGTGAAATCCAGAGTAACTATGGGGAGTCCTTGCTCTGGAGTAAGAACAAGTTACTCTGGATTGCATTATGAATTTCCCATAGGTTTTCATTATGTGTTGCAGTAACTACGAGTGCATGTAATGTCTCTTATGTGGTCTCGTAGTTACTCTGGATTGTGCCCTTAGTTGTGAGTAATCATGCATAGACTGTGCTGTAAATATGGATTTTATTTCTAATATGTATCTTGGGGGCAACTTACAGGGAAGCTCATTCGCCATCCACAGTTTAGTGTGTTTAGCTCTCGGATTGGTCTTAGTAAGTAAACAATTTTTTTCAAATACAGTTCGTTCCTCAATTAAATTGTTCAGTGGGATTCAGGTGTCCTGGGGAAAGGAATGCAGTTCAAAAAATATTTTTGCTTCTTTCTGTAGTAGAACTGTCACTTATTTCATCTTGGTGGTTGCTGTTTAGCTTGGTAAAAATAAAATCAGATACAAAAACAGGTGTCCTGTGGCAAGTTTCTATCATTAGAAAGCCAGATGTGGCTTGTGGCTGGGTGCATCTGTAAAAAGAAGGGGAAAAACTGAATTGTCATAGAAAATGGGTAACCGGTAGTAGGTTACAAAATGGTCTGCATTAGGCAAACAGGTAGTCAAGTCAACTGCGAGAGGGCCACATAGAAAATTGGTAACCAGCAGTAGATTACTAAAATGGCCTGCAATAGGCAAACAGGTAGTCAGCTCAACTGCAACAGGAGTCAACTACAACAACTACTTTTGGGTAGACTGGGATTGCACTGTTAAAATAATAAAATAATTACTCTTGCTTTGGTAAAATACATGTTTGTGGCATATACTGATGTTGCTCTTAATGACTGGAGGAAACCTAAAATGATATTTCAGGTTTGTATGGAAGTGATAATATGTGTGGCAGAGAATACCAAGAGAATTAAAAGCCAATCTGCTGGGTTTAACATCAAAGAAAAGCTGAGAGATTTGATAGCTAGAAAAATAATATTGTGAATACTTTGTGAATGGTATTTTTATTTTTAGCCATTCTAGTAAGTGAAAAATACTTTACTAATTTTGTTCCATGAAGGATTCCAATCCAAAATTACTGCACCAGGACAGGATAGATAAGCAGCACTTTGACTGTGATCTCAATTAAGTTCTGTTCCTTTTTGATTGTTTGTACCAGAAGTAAAGCCCATATGGTACCCAGAGAACCCCCTGCAGATATCGGAAACAGTGGATATGGGCAAGCACCCATCTCAAGGGTGACCATATAGAATGGAGGACAGAGTGCATCTATCTTTCTTTGCATAGAAGAGGAAATTTTAGCAGGTGCTGCTTTTTGAACCCTTCGATGGGAAGCGAAACCTTCCTCGATTCGCTCTTCTAAGCAATGCTTCAAGCTAGAGGCACTCTGTCCTCCATTCTATATCGTCACCCTGCCCTGCAGTTCCAAGGAAACTGCACCCCACCGGAAAGGGACTTTCTGCTCCCCAACCACTAAAGGGGCCTCTTGAACTTAGCAGAAACCAAGGATGACCATCCCTGGCCTCTACCAAGCTCAGACTTTAAGGCTTAAAAAAAGCAATTTCTGATTTCACTGAGAAACCAGAAGTGATGTTTTAAGTGCCTTAGAAGACATTAAAAGATTCACTTCTGGTTTCATGGAACAATCAGAAGTTCCCGATTTTTAGAGCTCAGTATGATTTTGCCAGATGTCATGGATAGATGTTCTCTGACTTGGTGGAGCTCAGTGGCCCCTTTGGAAGCAAGGGGATTGGTTCTTTAGGATGGGTATTTACCCCATATCCATGGATTCAGGTCTCCTATCAGGTCTATTAAACAATTTTAATACGGTGCCTACGGTTCAACAAAGTAAGTCCCTGGTAGCTGCCTTTAAGAGGAATTTCTGCTAGTCAGAAGATTGCTTTGCCGTTTGCATTTGAGCCTCCTACCCAACTATGGCCCTTAATTTAAACTATGGCCCTTAATTTAAATCCTCCATTCCTGACTCTTGATCTGCTGTTCTGTCTGATTCAACTTGCTTCTGAAACTTGCTGTGCTGTGAAGCTTTTTGCGTTTTACCTCTTCCTGTGAAGATTTATGTGAGATGAAAGAGGAGTCTTCCAGAAAGAGGAGGCCCGAATTCATTAGTGGTTCACTACCATGGACCATCCTTAAGTACGCATTTGTTTAGGGTGCTAGAAAATGGGGAAAAAATTCTATTTTCATCATGACTAGGCTTTCTTTTTTCTAAAGCTAATGATTTAGGCTAAAGAAATCAGTGGGGGGAAAAAAATCCAGATTTGAAGTTAGATTGCTTATTTAGTTTAGACATTTGGGCAAAGTGACAAACTTCAAAGCAAAAGCCAGACTGTTTGGCACAAACCATCCAAACAGCTCTCTGATGAGAGATTTAATTTCAGCTATTTAATTGAAAATGGCCCATGTATTACTCTCCATAAATAGTAGTGGGGAAATGATACCCTTAAATGACTCTGGCTTCATCTAAGTAGTGACCTGCTCATTAGCACAGTGAAATGAAATGGAAATCTGTTTTAATTTTCAAGACTATTTAATTTTGTTGTGGATAAAATTCTGCAAAACTATGCATCAGCATTTCTCCTTTCCAATCTTGCAATCATTTTTTTTAACCTGTGGAAAAACTATCAAATTCAGTGGTGCAAATTTATTCCTGGTTTCAACTAAGAGCACAATCCTAACCATGTCTACTCAAAAGTAAGCTCCATTGTGTTCAATGGATCTTACTCCCAGGAAAGTGTCTTTAGGATTGCAAGTTCTTATGTAAATATCCCAGAACATGGTTGAGCAATAGGATTCCCATATTCATAGACCATAGGTTCAGCATTCTGATGAATATATTGGTTTCAGATTAGTGAAGTATAAAAGAGGTTAAACATGAATTTTGCAAAAGCAGAATATACCTGTATGATTCACAGATTTTGCCATCTCTATGGAGACAGGTATTTATATCCTCCACTTATTAATTGTTCCATAAAATGCTTAAGGCTGTCAGAAGCTATGATGTTTCAGGCTACACAGTAGCTCTGTGGCCCAATCTTCTTGGTGAAATTACTGGATCAGGTGAAATTACTGGACATCTTGCTGCAAATGGAGGAGTTCCAGTTTGCACTCCCTTCTCTTCAAGGACAGCATGATGAGGAACTGGGCAGCCACCCCTTTCTGCCTCTAAAAAGAAGGGGAAACCGAGTTGCTGCTACCTCTTCAGCTCCTGCCCCAGCTACTTAAGAAAGCAGTCAGATGGACCAGGATGCTCCTATACCTTACATAAACTTTAACTGCTAGATAGAACTTCTCCGCCCTGCCCAGTTCCTGTTTAAAATGACTTAGGCAGCAATCCTATCCACACTTTCCTGAGAGCAAGCTCCATTGACAAGAATGGGAATTACTTCTAATTATGTCTAATTATGGCTGCAATCCTAAAGACACTTTCCTGGGAGTAAGACCCATTGAAAACAATAGTGCTTACTTTTAAGTAGACATGGTTAGGATTGTGCTCCTTGTCTAAATTACGATAAGTAATCCAACTGGACCTCATAATTGACATTTGTTCATTTATGGGAGGTGTGCAAGAGGAAATAGCCCAATAAACCCAAAGATGTTTACCGAAGTACAGTATTTAGTATTAATATTATCATTAATGTATCATTATCATCATATACTGCTTTTTGACAAAAAAGTTCACAAACCAATTATTTGTAGATTATCTGTTGTATTTTGATAATTTTGTATCACTAGATGTAGTCCATTTACATTAAAAGTCTCATTTATTCAAGTGGGAGAGATTTTAAGCACTCCCCCCTCCAATTGTTTTTATTTATATAAATCAAATACATTAGCAATACTTGAAAGCTTTGCTTTGATCATGCCTGCAGGCTTACTAGCTTGTGCATATGTACAATGAATAATGCATCTTTGGCTCCCCAATCAAGAAATTCCTGATTTCATTACCAAACTATGTATAATATAGATTGGTTAATTTTAATGAATTAAGTTGTACTGTGTATTTACAGAATGGTATGTATGATATATTTTAGATGGCTTTGGGTGCAATCCTAAGAAATTTAGGCCAGCCTAACTCACACAGCATATCTTTCCGTGGTGGTGTGGGGAGGTCAGTGTATGACTGTGCAGTGGCCTCACCCCACTAGAAGTGAGGCAGAAGTGCCTTATGGCACTTTTGTGACAGCTCTATATCAGCACAGGATGTATGCCGGGGCTTATGCCATCCTAAATGGAGATTAGGATTTCAGCCTTTGAGAATAACATTAGGAACTGTAAAACTTTAATTATGATTTGAAGTTTATAATTATAACTTGCTCAAAAATAAGATTGAAGCACTGTGGCAGTAAATAAGTCTAACTACATAATATTAGATGTATTCTAAATCTGTCATCAGTGGTGGTGATATTGCTACCAGGGCTGGGAACTTGACTTTTTCCATGGCTGAGTTTTTAAAAGGGTAGGGACTCGACATGCAGAGGGGTGACTCAGTGACTTAGAAAGTGTGCCCATTATGATTCATAGGAGTGGACTTGCAGGGGGCAGTGACTCTACACTTGACTTAAGCATCATTGTCCATTGCTGGACAAGGCAGCATGATTCCTTTAAATTTCTATTTATATAGTCATTGAATTATGAATGACAGTTCTAAAATGGTATATTTAACATTTTGTTAATTGATTTTTAATGCGATCAAATCAGTTTCCTGAACCATGAAGAACCATGTACCAAAATTTTCATTTGACCCATTTACTTGACACTGTGGCTGCAATCCTAAAGACACTTTCCTGGGAGTAAGACCCACTGAATACAATAGGGCTTACTTTTGAGTAGACAGGGTTAGGATTGTGCTCTATGTTTGTATGTGATGCTATGAACTAGTTCAGCATTTTCAGGTGCTTGCGTTTGTGTGTTTGTGTGTGTGTGAACTGTAATATATTTAATTTACAGCATTTTAGTAGCAACTTCTAGACGACTTGCATTACATTTAAAGTATGACTAAAGTCTTGTAGCACTTTAAAGATTAACAAATTTATTTCTTCAGAAGTTCCTGTGTACTAGAGTCATGCAACTAATGAAGTAGATTCGAACCTATGAATATTAATTTTTATACAAAACTCTTGTATAATATCATATAAGGTTCTGTAATGGTGCAGTCCTAAGCATATCTACTCAAAATTAAGTGCCATTGAGCACAATAATTTTTACTCCCAGGAAAGTGTGGTTAGGATTGCAGCCTAAGTTAGGTTGTATGCAGGTGTTTAATTATTGTGGTAGAGATACAGTATGCAGATATATGCTGATTTTTTAATTTGGCCACAAGTTCAAATCCTCACAAAGAGAGCAGTCCTAATCATATCTACCAAGAAGTAAGTCCCATTGTTTTCAACAGCACTTACTCCCAGGAAACTATCTTTAGGATTGCAGCCTTAGCCATGAAGCTGAAATTTACCATTAAGCCGTATTTTTATATAATAAAAATCATAGGTTTTTCTTTTGATTTTTTTTAATGGAGCACATAGATGTGCTCCAGCAAGATTCTTGCTTGCCTTTTCTTCTCTCCTTTCCCCTTCTTTGTACACAAAAGAAGGGAACAAATGAAAAGCTTTAGATTCTTGTACAAATATAGGAAACTGTAGAAACTAGGGATTATTAATGTCAGATTATCAGACTAGGAGTCCCTTACATCACTTTCCTGTTTTAGACAATCTATTCTTCCTTGGCTCTGAATGCTTCCTCCAGCTCCTTGTCTCTGGTCTCTTTTCTCCAAAACTGATCACAGTGTCACCTCAGAATTCAGCTGATTGGCATCATAGGCACCACATACAATACAATCTTTATACTCGTCTGAAGAAAAAAGTGTATTGCTCTTTAAATCGCTCCAAGCAAATGAGATTATTTATACCAGAGGTGGAGTGGCCAAATATTTTGGCAGGAAGGCCACATCATCTCCCAGACACTCTGTTAGTGGTTAGGAAAAATATATAATTTAAATTTTGCATTTGAATAAATTTACATACATTAATCTAATTGAATACATTAGAGATATAATTTAATTTTAATGAATAAATTGTACTGAGCTTATTTTTATATACACAAGAGAATTATAATATAGAGTTGTATGATCACCACAAAAGAACTATGAACTCTTTTGCACCATGAAAACATACAGAAACAGATGGAGAAATAATTTGTTCTGGGGCCATGGGATGGTTAAAATGATTCCCACCGGCCAGCATGTGCTCCAAAAGTTTCCAGCGGGCCAGAGGCTCAATGGAGACTGGGAGTTCCCTGTTAGCCAAATTGGGGGATCCTGAGGGCCGCCAACGGCCCCTGTGCCATGATTTGCTTACACTGATTCATAGACTGAATGTGAGACACTGTGAATCTTCTAAAAATGGCTTGAATGTTTTACAAAAACCTCAGGCAGAACTTTAAAAAAAACCTTGAGAATGAGTACTCTAAAGAGTTTAGTCTATAAGAGTACATTTTTTCTTATGGATTTCTTTGCACTTCCGTGTCCCCCTTTTAGTGTAATCAAAAGTAGCAATCTATTTGGTAACCTCTCCAACCTGAATGTGACCTTCACAAGTCACTTGTAGGCGTAACTGGCTGTGGCAATTATAGAGCTGGTATCTTCGAGGTTATTAAAACACAGTTTTCAATGGGGTGGCAGCAAGGACTGCATTGTTGATGAGCTGCTACATTGTTAAGGGCAATATGATGTATTTTAAGTTTGGACAAAGGAGATATAATTGGAAGGGAGCATAATACAAAGACATGGTCCTGTCTTCGGAGTTTGGTACATTACGTGATATTTGCTGAAAAGATTTATTTCTAAGTAGGTGCTGTGGCAGGTGGTGCCCTAGAAGAACAATACTGGCTGAAAACAGAACCTGTTCCTGTTAATGCTACAAGATTTTCTAGATTTGTTCTTGTGTAGCAATAGCACTAAATGAAAGTTTCACTTTAAGGAAAAAAAATAAATTGAAAGACTTGGGATGAGTTTATACATTTTGATGGGGAAGTGTTACCTTGTACTGACTTCCTCTCAGAATTCTTCTGTCACCAATCATTGGCTGTAAATGTATTTCCCATACTATAAAATCAAATTAGGCATCGTAAAATGTTCTTGGGAAGCATTTCTTTTCTTTTCTTGAAATATCCTCTCAAAGCTCATCTTTTCAATGCAGTGCTTATCACATTTCATACTCTATCCTGGTATAACTGTACACAACTGTACAGTCAGATATAACTGTACAGTCAGATGAATTGAAGGAGGTTATTTAGTGTGAGTTCAAGCAAAACTTGACAGCCTTCAGGTGCAGAGGTGAATTTCCTAATTATTACTTGGGACTTGGAGCTGCCCAATAAGTAATTTAACACCATCTAAATGAAATTGGCATTTTTTTAATTGAAACAAGAGAACTGGAGCTAAGGGGACTGGGCCTCTTATGGTAGTCAAACTTGTTTTGTGAAAGCTTCCAAGCTTATAGCAACAGTCCTTGTTAATTTGTCAGTTTGTCTATGAAAATTACAGTAATTAGTGTTGTTTTTCATGCAACAGGTACTACTTTCTTCTTTACAAAATAGTCTTTTGATGTAGTTCTCAAACTGGTGGCTTCCTAAGACTTCAGAACATGCCTTCTTTATCCTGTATTCTCTCTGTATTTTTTCTTTTTAATTCCAGCTCTGCTATATGCAACAATTTTTGGTAATGTGACAACTATCTTCCAGCAAATGTATGCAAACACTAATAGATACCATGAAATGCTGAACAGTGTCCGGGACTTCCTCAAACTTTACCAAGTGCCAAAAGGTTTGAGTGAACGTGTGATGGACTACATTGTTTCTACCTGGTCCATGTCCAGGGGCATAGATACAGAAAAGGTGAGTTATTGTAATATTGAAAACATGCCACCAACCAAATGCATTCTTATTATGACTTACTAATGGCTGGTATTGATAACTGCAGCCATAAGATCATAAGAAGAGCCTCATAACTGCATAGATCATAAGAACAGATCATAAAAACATAAGAAGAGCTTCCACTAGATCAGGCCAAAGGCCCACCTAGTCCAGCTTCCTGTATCTCATCGCTATCCACCTGATGCCTCAAGAAAAACACAGGCCCTATATCCAGGTACTTTCCCCTGCATCTGGCATTTTGAGGTTGCCTACATCTACCTATGCAGATGCACACATACACTGGGTCTGATCAGAATCTATGTAGGGGAATGCTTCAGAGACATCTGTGGAGAAGAGTTACAACCAATTTTGTCTACAAAGAGGTTCTTAAGTAGAGAGCCAGTTATTTTTTTCCACTGTTGTATTTTGAATTTCAGTTCATCGTTTTTCTGCATCAACACTATTTGCTTTATTCAAATTGCATATAGTTTTTATTAATTTGTTTTCCTTTTGCAAAAATGCTATTATAGCTCAAAACCCATTAAAAATACAAAAATAATTTATTAAATTAAAAAATGTGATGGAACCCTGACTTTCCATAGTTATAAGATGTTGCCTGACATGGAGTAGTTGTGCTGAATTTTAGTTGTTCATTGCAATCAATGGAAGGTTTATTGGAGTCAAAAGCAATTTAAGGTAGTTAAACACTATAGCAAAGTTTGAGTATCACATAAGTAAGTTTATAAATTCTCAAGCTCCAGTGACTTTTCATGCAGTCAGATCTTTGTAAAATAAGTAGGGTTGCCATATGTCCTGGAAAACTGGGACTGTCCCTTTTTTGGGATTGCATTCACATACAGGCAATTTTAACAGGGTCCTATCCTAGTTTTGTGGAAGAAAACTATGGCCATCCTAAAAATAAGTAATTCGTAATATGGCTTTTGCATCCCTTCTTAGTTGTCAGTACTAGTACAGTATATGTATTATAATTTACCTCCTCAGCCAATATTTTCAGTGTTAATTCATTTCCTGAAACTACTATCACTATAATTTCATTTTACCTGTTTGATGCAGCACAACATGTATAGACCCAATTCAGGATCAAGGTTTGGAATGCTGATGGTTTTTTTCAGTTACTAATCTGACATTTACAGCAACATTACATTTGATGTGCTATTAGCAGTTCAATCATGGTTATCTTGGCTGGGAAGAGGACTAGAGAATGTATCAGCATGCAATTGAATGTATCTGCATGTTGTCACCATACTTGGTTTTATTCTAATCCTACCACCTGTTATCTCTCTGCTTTAAGTTTCTTGAGTGATGTCATTTTCCCTGGGTGTCCCTTCTATCTCTTGTCTATCCAAACATATCCTGTTTGAAACACGAGGTTTGCTGCCTAACAATCTCAGGCTGCAATCCTATCCACTCTTCCCTGAAAGCAAACCCTATAATGTGATTTCTGAGTAGAAAGGTGTGGGATTGGGCTGTCATACTATTAAGAACAGCAAAATTAAAACAGAAATTCTTTGTCCTTGAAAGTCTGCATTGGTTGAGATAATGGAAATATGCAGGCAATGTCATTTACAATGGAGTATCAATGGATGTGTGAAAAAGGGTGCTGAGCTCCTATTATGGCTGTAGATCGTCCCTTACAATTTCCTTTTCTGTGGACTTTTGTCTCTCAGCAAGATCTGTAGTGTCACAACTCAAAATCTCTTTAGTAAGGTTGGGTGGGCACTTTGTGGAATAGAAAGGCATAAAGAACTTTCTCGATTCATTGATTCTTCTCTAATAATGTTTTTCTCCTTGTTAGCAGCAAGAGGGTAACAAGAGCTAGAAATAACATAGCTTATGCATGTCTATTCAAATGTAAATACTACTGAATTCTGTTAAATTTACTGTTATGTAAATTTATACAGTATAGGATTGCAGCCCCATTCCTTTCTTATATCCATATATACATCTAATTTTACCTGCACAAACACTAAATTCCAGATCCTATATTAGTCTGCATAGACTAGAGGTGGGGAGCCTGCCACATGTCTGTACACTGGCCTGTCTCCCCCAAATGTGGTGTATAAATGCCTTATGGCAATTTTGTAACATCCCTAGGCCAAGACTTATGCTGACCTAATTGGGGGGGGGCAGGTTGGGGGGAGATGGATTGCAGCCTGAATGAAGGACCATGGGGGGATCCAGATCTCTTGTACACAGAAACTGATTGTGGAAATGTTCTCTTAGGTTTTACAGATTTGCCCTAAGGATATGAGAGCAGACATCTGTGTTCATCTGAATCGGAAGGTTTTTAAAGAGCACCCTGCATTCAGACTAGCTAGTGATGGGTGTTTGAGAGCTCTTGCGATGGAATTCCAGACCGTACACTGTGCTCCAGGGGATCTCATTTACCATGCTGGAGAAAGTGTGGACAACCTTTGCTTTGTGGTTTCAGGATCCTTGGAAGTAATCCAAGATGATGAAGTTGTTGCAATTCTGGGTAAGTTTTCATATTTCAGCATATAGTCCACGAGGAGCTGACCTCTGAGACGTTTGTTTCCATCAGTAGCATTCAGTTGTTGTCATTGAAATTCATTTTGAAGACACTAAGGGTAAAATCCTACCCTAGGCTGGCACAACTCATCGGTCTTCCCATTTGCCTGGTGCTATAGGGAGGCAAGGGCATGTGCTGTGCATTGACCTTATCCTCCCCGGGAGTGGTGCAGAAGTGTCTTATGGCACTTTTGTGACACTCCCAGGCCAGTATGGGTCTTGCGCTGGGACTTATTCCAGCCTAACTGGGAGTTAGAATTGCAGCCTAATCTTCATGATTTTAGACAGTAAACATCTGATCGGATATTAACAATGTTGAAATCCTTCTGGACTTATGCAGATTTTATTAATCTACACCTATCTTTTGTTAATAGATATTCTTATTTGCTATGTGGAAGCTTTTGCTGTTGATAAAGCAATAAAGTACATTAGAAAGCATTATGAATGCTATTTTGATCATTGAATTGGCATCCTTCAGTCTCGAAAGACCATGTGTTCATGCTCTGAGTGGAGGTTGTCAAACAGCATCTTTTATGGCTAAAAAGGCCAACTTGAGAGTAGCAATCCCTTCCACACTGAGGGCGGATATAGACTATTCCCTTCTCAGCCCCCAGTTTCTGCTGTTTCCAGGACTGCCTCTTTGCCTCAGCCTGCTGAATGAGTGCCTCTTCGAATTGGAGAAGGCCATGCTGCCTCCTTTCCCTCCAAGCTGAACAATCAGAGGTCAAGGTTTCCCAGCTGTTGATGTCCATTTCCAAGGCCTTTAGAGCCCTCATGCAGATGTCCTTATATTGCAGCTGTGGTCTCCCCCTAGAGCGAGGTTCATTGTCAAGCTCCTCCAAGATGGGCAGGCACTCAATGTTGTTTAATGCTGCTTCTTCAGTTACTACACTTTCTCTGGAGTATAGCTCAGCACAGCATTTGCTGTGCTCGGTCTTGGATGACCTCGCCTGTAGCAGACTTCAGAGGGGCAGATTTCCTCACTGTTGGACCTAGGGCCTGCTTGATGCAGTCATATATCCCCTTGATGTTGCCTGTGTCAGCTGCTACCTGGATCTGAGAGCAAAGCTGCAGCCAATAATTGTTAGCACATCTCCTGGCAATCTGTTGGACTTTGCTACGGGCATCTCGCAGGGCCTGTAGGTTGCGCTCACTGGAACAGGCTTTGTATGCAGTTAGAGCTCTCCTCTTTTCCTCAAGGGCTAGCGTCAGCTCCTCCGAGTGGGCTTCAAACCAATCTGCTGTTTTGATTATAGCATGGATAGATATGATAAGCTTTGTGAATCAAGCCTTTTTACTTTGTAAATTATCATGGGATGAGTGTTTTCATTATTTACTCTGATTAAGACTCTGCATCAAAGTTAGTTTGTGTGTCCTCGGACCTTCAGTTTAAGGAAACACACTTTCCTGGGAGTAAGTCCCATTGAACACAATGGGGCTGACTTCTGAGTAGACATGGTTAGGATTGTGCTCTGAGTTATTTACAAAGGCATAATCCTTGGGGAAGAAATTTTTATTTAAAAATAATAATAATAATGTGACTTACATGGTGAATTTCATGAGTCTTTTGCTCAGTATGAGAAAGGTGTTACATGGTCCATTTGCTTTGGGAGAGAAATTCCTGCTGGTTTAATTTTATCTAATTGCCATCTTAAAGTATACAGACAGAATTGTTCTAGTAATGTTTTTTCTGAAATAGCTTTGGGTTATTACTTTGCCCATAAGGGCATCATTTACGTAGAAGTGCCATCTTGTCTCAGTGGGATAAATTCACAGTGTGGCACAAGAACAGGGAAACCTAGTCCAAATATTCAAAAGAGCTGTATTTTTGAATGATATTCTTGGCTACTGTTATAGCTAGATTTTCAAACATAACAGTGAATCCGGAACTACTCCAGGTTTGTAAATCCAGGTCAGGATCAGTGATGGGATTCAAAGAAATTAACAACTGGTTCTATGCCCATCTGGTAGCCACTTTTAAATGGCTATTTTTAAACTTTATATGTCCTATGTCATGTTAACAACTGGTTCTATAGAGTAGGTGCGAACCTGCTGGAGCCCACCACTGACCAGGAGTCCCCAGCCACCCCCCCCCCCCTGTTCTGCTAGGGCTCTGTTTACCTCGTGTAGCCAGATTTTTGCAAGGTGCTCCTGAAGCAGGGAAGGCGGGTTTCTGGCTGCCTGTATATGACATGCAGGCAGCCTAAAGTCTGCACAAATGGAGACCTTGGGAGATCCCTTCGATCTAGGGAGGACACCAAGATGGTGGAACCCCAGCTCTTGTGACTCTGCTGGAGGGCCTTCACAACCTCCAAAGTGGTCACAACCCACACTTTGAAGACCATTGCTCTAAGCCAGGGGCCACCAAAGTTTTTTTGCCAAAGGGCTATATCATTTCTCTGGCCCTTTATTGGGAGCTGGGGGAATGAATTAATTTGCATTTCTAATTTGAATAAATCTGCATAAATTAATGCATTAGAGACATAATTTATATGAATAACTTTTACTTAACATATTGAAAAAAAAATGCTATTTATAATATAAGTATACATAAAAACTATAATACAGGCAAAATACATGAAAACTATTAACATACCTATGTCTTGGCCAGGACAAAAACATACAGACGAAACCAGAAAGACATGGAGACATTGACTCTGAGGCAGAATTCCCTTAAGGGAGGCTGTGCCCAGAATTACACACAATTTGCCAAGAAAGAAAAAGATACAAAGGCAAGGTACAAATGGGGAAACCAAACCAAGCAGCTTTCCTCCCCATTAAACAGAATCCCATTTCCCCACTTCAGCAGCTGTCCTCGTAGGCTGGGTGACCATATGCCTTCTTTTTGCAAGACATGTCTTGGATTTTAGCCTTGAATCCTGGAAAAAGATTAATTGTCCTCCTTTTTCTTGTGAGCAGACAGCATATAGCCTTCTTGCAATTAATAAATTATATGTAATAAATTATATGTAAAAGTTTTAAATTTTATAGTAAGCAATACAGAGTTTAAATTAACGACATGAAAGCAATATACATGAGTGTTTTTTAGCTTTTATATTGTCATGCCCTTCATTTTTCTTGAGTGTCCTACATTTTGGGGATTTTGTCCTTTTCTTTTTCTAGTTGCAACATATGGTCAATCTGCTTACAGAATCTTCTCTGCTTTGCATCCTTTACCCAGGGCGACCATGTGACATAACCAAAAAAGAGGATAAGGTCCTCCAAAATGTAGGACACCCAAGAAAAATGTAGGCTATGACTAAATAAAAGTTCATATACCAGTATATTGCTGTCATATGCTTAATTTAAACACTACATGACTTATTATTGAATTTAATTAAAACTATTACATATAATTTATTAATTACATGAAGGCTACATGCTGCCCTCTCACAAGGAAAAGGACACTGAAGTCTTTCCAGGACACAAAATCCAAAACATGTACTGGGAAAAGAGGACTTATGGTGATCTTGCTCTTATCCATCCTCCCTGATCTTCAAAAAAAATCTTCAACCCCTCTACTGCAGGTTCCCCATCCTCTTGTTCCAAAGACCCAGGATCTTCCCACCCCCATAATGCAGCATCTCCACACGCACCAGGCAGGATTCAAACCCTGTGCCTGCCTTCCTTCTGGCCTTATTGTCATTGCTATCTTCCTGCAGGTGGGGCTCCTGCCTCCTGCAGAACTCTGAGGAGGAGGGGGGAGCAGGAGAGTTCCACCAGGCAGCCTTAAAGCCCCAGCAGCAGTCATGTTGAGCTGGTGAGGACCCCAGCAAGTCTCTTGGGGCCCAAAGTATAATGGAGCCTGGATGGTTCCTGGAGGGGTCACTCTGAAGGTTGCTGGGGGCCGCATCTGGCCCCCGGGCTGGGGTTTGGAGACCCCTGCTAAGTTATACAGGTGCATGGGCACACTGATACAGTAAAACACTGCAGTTGAAAGAAGTTGCCACATAGTTTCCTTTGTTTTCTTATTTCCTACCTTCAGGCTGCTATCTTTTCCTGTTGTTTTGTTATTGTCTCTTATTGCTCTCCCTCTGCGGAAAATGTAAAGGAGATTCAGGCATTGTTTGCAGATCACTGATCAAATTCTTGAAGCAGCCAATTTCAGTATCTGCAATCCCACTTCTTTTCCCACACACTTACAGATATCACCCCTTTCTTCAGACCATTTTTTTACTATCCACTCTTTCCACACATTTCAGTTATACCCAGAAGTCATTCATTCAATACATTGTCTGCTCTTTTCAACCTCTCTCTGCTATTCTGAAGGCTAAAATTACCATCCACTGTGTTGATTTGCATATGATATAGTGCTTGAGGGACCACTAGGCACCAGTTTGCAGGGGGTATCACCAGATACTGGGCACAAGCAGGCAGCAGGCACCACCATCACCAGAGGGCATTGGGCACCACTGAGCAGTGGGCAGCAGGCACAACTGACTCTGGACACCACCAGGCAGTAGGCACCAGTGTGCACCAACAGGCACTGGGCATCCCTACTAGGCACCACCAGGCAGCAAGGGGTCCTGGTGGGCTCTGGCATGTACTAGCATGCCCCAGCAGGTAGCAGGCATCTACTGGGCAATATGCATTACCAGGCATCAAGTGTCAGGCACCAGGCATTAAGTGTCAGGCACCACTGGACATTGAGCACCCATGGGGCACCTTGCATTCCAAGCACTAAGCATGGAGTACTGGGCACCAGGCACCACATATCACTGGGCACTGAGCACCCACCAGTGACCACTCATCTGTACTGAGCACCTCCAGATGGTAGCAAGTAATGGCTACCACTAGGCACCAGGCACTTGGCACTCCTGTCAGGCTTGGTGCCTCCCATTCCTTGAACAGATTAATTGCTGCATGAGTTGCATCTGTAGAAATGTCCAGCCTGGACAGCAACATTAAGAGTAAATGTGAAACACCTGGGTGAGTTAATGATAGTCACAGATGCTGAATCATCCTCAGCCTGATTGGATGAATGGGCTGGATATTAGTAGAAAAGAAACTCAGCTATACTAGTGGTTGCGGGATTTTTTTTAAGAAGAATTGCTGCTAGGTGTGCTGGAGGTTTGTGTTTTCACTGTTGCTGTGATGTATTTTGAACTGCCTTACAATGTACTGACCTGCTGGAATTGTTTGTGACCATTCTCTTGCCTACTCCTAAAATACAAGTTTGTCTACAAGGAACCTGCTGTGTGTGCATTTTTTGTTCCTATGTAGCTTCCCTGCACTGGCCTAACTCCTGCTGTGACTTTGCCAGGTACCCCAAATTTCTATCAACCCCTACCAAATCTTAGGCACCACTGTGCCTCTCTGCAGGGCACCAGCACCATGCTTCCTTACTGGATGCAGCTGTCATGTGGTATCAGGCAGTGGGTAACATTGGACATCAAGCATTATTGGGGGACATTGGACAGTGGGTGCCACTGGGCATCTCTGCTGGGTACCAGGCACTGGGCACTGCACTATGTGGAAGCCACTCTGTGGCTTCCACTACTGTGTGGAAGCAGGCACCACTGGGTGGCACTGGGCAGCAGGCTCCACTGGACAACACCGGGCACCAAATTGGTCCTTAGTGGGTCCTTACATCACAGAAGGAATATGCTCCCCAAATTTCATGTTTCTAGGTCTAGGGTTTGGGGCTGGGCATTGATGAAACAGTGAATCAGTCAATCTTCAATGTTAAGCATAGGGGCAAAAAATGTTGTACCTCTTTTGACTAGCTTAGGGTTGGGATTTCTAAAAATGGGTTCTTAGTGAATCCCTACATCATGGATGGAATACCTCCCCCCCCCCCCCAAAAAAAAATAAATAAAAATAAAATAGAAATAAAATAAAATTTCACGCTTTTAGGTCTGGCAGTTTTGGCTGGGTGTTGATGAGTTGGTCAGTGGTGCTGCAATCCTAACTACCAGTTAGGCTGACATAAGCCCAGGCATAAGTCCTATGCTGCTATTTTAAAGTAAAATAATTTCTCAGTATTTAACATAAAAAGATAGATATGAAAACCTGAGAAATTAAAATAAATATAGCAAGATAATAGTTTGAAGTTTGGCTGATTTTGGCTGCATTCCTAAACATACTTTCCTGGGAGTAAGTACTATTGAACAGATTTTTGAGTAGACATGCTTAGGTTTGCACTGTTTGAAATGTATACATTATTATTTGCTTAACTGCTCATAAGATTTATTTTAAAAAAAAGCAGGTCTCCGTCAGTCTTGAGAGACTATGGTATCGTGCTCGATGCTGCATACGCTGCATGCGAAGCACAAAATTATGTTATGGAGGATTTGCTGTTAGATTGTTATGGAGGATATGCTGTTACCCAAGCAGCAAATCCCCCCTCTCCACGCCACTGAATTAGTCCAATGGAAAGGCAGAGCCAATACGATTGGATCCAGCTGGCGGCGCAGAGCTGGGCTAAGGACAGGAGCTCACCCTGTCTTGTGGGGCCGATCCGGGTCTTGAACCCTGGCCGGCTGGTTAACAGGCACAGTGTCTTAGCCACTTGCACCACCCTTAGATGTTATGTGATCACATGGCAGGAATGGAATTTATTTGCTCAACCTGCTGTCTGTTGTTCTCAATTGATTTTATGTTTTCATTGGTATTTTAATATTGATTTGCTTGTTTGATTTTTTATTGATGTGAACCATCTTGGTGACACTTTTGGGGGCCAGAAAGTGGGTTATAAATACTTGGATAAAAGAATAAAATTAATCTTCATTTTTTATTATTATGTCGAAGGAATCTGGCACATACAAATATGAGTAAATAAGAAGACTCACACCATTCTGATACAGTGCCTTTTAAAGCTTCCAAACTGCACCAAGAGAGCCCATCTATGTTCATATGTATGTGCAGGTATTCTTTTAGACATTATAATTTACTTATTCAGGCTTAGAGCACACATTCTGCTCTCCCTTTGCCCACCCTCATGTTAATATAATATTGAAATAGGTATTTGTTTTTGTCCCATTGAATCAGGTATTTGGCAAATGAAGACCATGTACTCCCATTTTGTTGCCATTCATCATCATTGGCATCCTTCAGTCTCGAAAGACTATAGTATTGTGCTCTGATTGGAAGTCCTGAAACAGCATCTAGTGTGGCTAAAAAGGCCAATTCGAGAGTGGCAATCCCTTCCACACTGAGGACAAATAAATTCTGTCCCCTGCCCAGGTCCCAGGTTTCGCTGCTTTCGGGTCTGTCTCTTTGCTTTAGCTTGCCGAACAAGTGTCTATTCCAGTTGGAGAAGGCCATTCTGGGTCTTTTGCCTCCACACTGAACGATTAGAGGTCAAGGTTTCCCAGCTGTTGATGTCCATTCCCAAGGCCTTTAGATCCCTCTTGCAGATGTCCTTGTATCGCAGCTGTGGGCTCCCTCTAGGGCGCTTTCCCTGCACTAATTCTCCATATAGGAGATCTTTTGGAATCCGACCATCAGCCATTCTCACAACGTGCCCAAGCCAGCGTAGACGCCGCTGTTTCAGAAGTGTGAATATGCTAGAGATTCCAGCACGTTCCAAGACTGCGTCATTTGAAACTTTGTCACGCCAGGTCATGCCAAGAATACGTCGGAGACAGCGCATATGGAAGGTGTTCAGCTTTCTCTCCTGCCATGCATAAAGGGTCCAAGACTCACTGCAGTACAAGTGTGCTCAGGACGCAAGCTCTATAGACCTGGATCTTTGTATGTTCCATCAGCTTCTTATTAAGCCATACTCTCTTTGTAAGCCTGGAGAACATGGTATCTGCTTTACCAATATGTTTGTTTAGCTCAGTATCTAAGGAGAGAGTGTCAGAGATAGTTGAGCCAAGGTACGCAAAGTCATGGACAACCTCCAGTTCATGTTCAGAAATTGTGATACAGAGAGGTTGATCCACACCCTGACCTATGATTTGTGTTTTCTTCAAGCTGATTGTTAGTCCAAAGTCTTGGCAGGCTTTGCTAAAATGGTCCATAAGTTGTTGAAGGCCTTTGGCAGAGTGAGCAGTAACAGCAGCATCATTGGCGAAGAGGAAATCCCACAAGCATTTCAGCTGGACTTTGGACTTTGCTCTTAGTCTGGAAGGATTGTCTTTCCAGAAAATGATTATTTGAAATCAGAGTTGTTCTATTGAAATGTTAGGGGAAAATATTTCTATTAATTTTTTAAAAATTAACATACCCTCTGCTATACAATATTTATGAAAGTTGAAGGCAAAGTATTCTGTTAGACTTTATATCAAGGAAGAAAGAAAAAAAGCCCTTCCCAGCTTGTTGCCCTACCCGCTGCATGGAAAGAGGTCCATAAAGGGGGTGATGTGCTATTCTCCAACAACAGATGACACAAACCTTAGTGATTGCACTGTTTCTAATAAAATATTTCAGTTCATGTAACCAGTGTCTGGACTATAGTAAAAATTCATCAAAGAAGTACCGTATATTCAAAATAGAAATTATTATAATAAAATTGATTTTTGGAAATGGTTTTTTGGTAGCTGCGGTTTGAATCTTGTTAAGCCTGTTTGAATCATATTCCTTGAATCTTGACATTATTTTTTTTTTAATCTTGCTTTTCCCCAGGTAAAGGAGATGTTTTTGGTGATGTCTTCTGGAAGGAAACTACTCTTGCCCAATCCTGTGCAAATGTAAGGGCTTTGACTTACTGTGACCTTCATGTGATTAAAAGGGATGCCTTACAGAAAGTCCTTGAGTTCTATACAGCCTTTTCACACTCCTTCTCAAGGAACCTCATCTTGACTTACAACTTGCGGAAAAGGGTAAGGAATGTCGTGTTCAAGAAACATATGTAAACATAGGCCATAGTTTCTCTATGGCTTCTTACAAAATACACTGATTACATCACCTTATTCCATGTTTTACTCTTCTGCACATTCCATACTGAGATGTTTTCATCTGACTGTATGTATCTAAGTTTATTTTACTCATGCAACAACCAATCCCAATGAATAGTTTGCCAATTGGGGTGTCTACAATGCAAAAATATGTTGGTTTTATGTCTGTTTATACTGGGAATTATAGTTTAACACATGATGGTGTGTGAACCTGATACACTGAAACCAGGGATATGGAAACCATGGATTCAGGCCCCCAGTACCATTATTCAGTATAGAAATCTGCATAAATAGAAATGCTAACTTGAGTATAGAAGAACTCTTGTGGTTATTTCTTTTAATGCTTTGAATATAATTTTACAAATGGCAAATGTTGATTATACTTTCAAGGTATGTGGTTTTACTCTAATCATGCATGAGTTTTGCAAAATGGACAGACAAAACAGAAGAGATTGTTTGCTTTGTAAGTTAATATTATTAAACCAATGTTGGAACTATTTATTCAGATACAAGAAAGATAGGAAAAAGCCATGAAATTTGATAAACACCAAGAAAGGCTGTACAAGGGAATAACTTTGCAGCTGTAATTAGAAGCATGTAATGAGCATGACAAAAATTCCCCAGACATTTCCTTATTACAGCTTCAAATGTAGCGTGGCATTCTTTGGCCTAATTAATTAACCTATTTGTTTGTTTATTTTGAGAAAGTTGAATGAAAATCTTCACAGCATCATGCACCATTTTTAATTGTAGCCAGAGACAGATTCACTGTGGCTTTTAATTAAGTTGACAGAACAGTTAATCATTTTAGTATGCCTTGTTGAAAGAAACAGTTTTCTTAATTGAGTAAAAGCAAAATAAACTAATACTGAGAGTTTATTACAGTTTTTTGTAATGATGAGTATAGAAACATAAGGTAGATATTTCCTTGAGATTTAAAAAAAGCAGGCCTCCGTCAGTCTCGAAAGACTATGGTATCGTGCTTGGCACTGCATACGCTGCATGCGAAGCATGAAAGCCTGGGTTGGATTGTTATGGAGGATAGGCTGCTACCCAAGCAGCAAATCCCCCCTCTTCACGCCACTGAAATAGTCCAATGGAAAGGCAGAGCCAATACAGTTGGATCCAGCTGGCGTCGCAGAGCTGGGCTGAGCTCACCCTGTCTTGTGGGGCTGAACCGGGTCTCGAACCCTGGCCTGCTGGTTAACAGGCACAGCGTCTTAACCGCTTGGTCCAAGATAAACATTAGGAGATGTGATGGGTAGCTGGCACCTGTTTATTCTAATAACATGTTGATGGAAAAATCACTTGAAATGACACTATCTTGCTGGTATTTTCCTGTTTCCTTATTTGCTTCATTAGCTGTTGATTGTTGATTGATAATGCTATGATGTCACACCTTTTTTCAAACACATCTTGCTGGATTGTAGCACGCAGATGGGTGTTACCCATATGTAACATTTGTTATCTTTGTTACCTTTACTGATAACATGTAGTTTGACCCTAAGGTTTCCCTTATAATGTTTCACTTATAAGCAGTTTATTTCTATTGATCTCGAGTATCCATGGGTGACAAATGTCCCCACCCACCTGAACAGTCTTCCAGGTTTTCCCTGGGCTTCCCCAAAGTACATCTGCCAGGGCTTCCCCAGGCCTCCCAATGCCTTACAAGGCAGTAAAAATGTTAACTTACAGTTTTATTGTAAAACCAGAAGTTCCTTGTTTTGTATTTTGAAGAATTCTGGTGCATCCATGGACAATTCTGCAGGCCTTAGCCTGACCAAGCCCAGCTTGTTTGGGTTTGGAGGTTAAGAGTGGGATGTGAAAATCACAGGATCGTTGTTGTTTTCCATATCCGCAGGGATTTGCCCATGTTAAAAGTAACTTGGACTGTTCACCAAAATATGGAAGTGTCATTTAAAATGCTTTGGGCTTCATTGTGAAGGCTGCTGACCCCAAATATTTCTGGAGTGAGGCAAAATGTTAAGCCTGTGTAAAGCAAACTCTCCCCTTGCCTTCAGAGTCAGTGACATTCATATCTGAGCCATTGCTTTCATAGCTATGACTGGCTCTGAATGTGAGGGGAGGGGGCACTTTTGTATAGTTGTCTGTAAGTCTGGAAAAAACTTAAACTGTTTTGGAGGGCCAGGGAACATCACTTGAGGCTCCAAAGGCTCTGGTAAGTGTGGGATGCAGAGGTTTCTTGGGGTGTAGAGTTCTGCTAAGTCCAGACCCCAGGCAGCGCATGGGCCAGGAACATAACTGGCTCTTAATATATCTATCACCATGGAGTAAACAGGTGGTTCTTCTATAAGATAATAGTATCAAATAGCCCTATAAATATAATTATGCATTCCCAAATTCTTGGTATCTTGCTGGCCATGGTAAAAAGCATTACTTCGAAAGTGATAATGCAAATGGTGAACCGGCACATGATCTAAATCTAACTAAACTTGTAAAAGATAATTCATTTCTCCCAAATTAGAGCAGATTTATAAGGGAGATCAGGGCTGAACTGGATGCTTCAGAACTTCTTTTAAAGCTTAAACAGGTCACCTTTGGACTAATCTGGGGTTATCTTAAAATATTTCATTCTCTTCTTTCACGTTCTTCTCTGAAACATTTATTACAGAAAGCATATTCCATAATAGCAATTTCCACTTGATTATTGAGATAATGGAATTTTAATTGGGTTGCAGTCAGTGATAAACTGATGGTGAGGATGGTTAAATTTGATTCAGTACTATATTAAATAAGCAAGCTCAATTTTTATTTTTATTTGCAAGACTTTGATTGTAAATTGTAATGTTATCTAGGGTCACCCAGTTCTCTTTTGCAGGCTGCAGAAGATGCAAACATTTTGTTAAGAATGTGGATCATGTAGACCAGATGGGAACTCTCAAAATCATGATTTGGTTAGAAAAGTTTTCTCTTCACCCAGTAGAATGAATGCTACATTCATTTCTACCAATTCATGAAGGCTTTGTGGGGGGGATGGAGACAGGAGAAGGGCTTAAAATAGTTATCTTGTGTGCTGCAAGACTGGTGAGAGAATATTGCTAGATCAAAGCACCTGGAGCAAGTCATGACAGGAACACGTTGATCATCAGCTGTACTGTCCAGCAGATCCAACACCGGCCCATCATCTCTCCGTCTTGAAGCTGTTGGAATGATATTGCTGTGTTTTAAACAGGAGTGAGAGTCCAGTAGTGGGGCATCTGGGGTAGCTTCCTTTATGAGGCAGTCCAATAATAATACTTTATGGTCTGCCACAGACGATCCTCACAGCAATCTGTGAGACAGGTAGTTGTTCTACAGACAGTTCATAGAACTCTTCTCTGGCATCCTTCATGGCGTGATCACCACATCTGGGATCAGGAATTGCCTTCCAGGCTTTGAGCAGGAGTTTTTTAGGTCATGCTGTAAAAGGCAGCACCTGGTTCTGATGAGTCAAACTTCATCAGCTTTCAATGTCCCATCCAGGAGCTGTCCAGGTACCTGCCTGCATAGCTATCTTCAGCATCTATGCACTCAACCACCAGACCATACCTGCTGCCAAACACAGTTCAGAAATAATTCCCACATGCTGACATAAATGCTTGAAGCTAGGAAGGGGAGCAGGAGTTTATAATTGACCTTAGTATGTTTTGGAGAGACACCATAAGGTTAAGACCTACCATTGTACTGTAGTACTTGGTACTTGGGCTTGGTGACCTAAAATTGTACTGTAGCAATATGTAGTGGCATATTGCTTTGAGGAATAATAAATTATTGGCCTCAGATTGACTTAACAATAATCACTGATAATGTGGGCTCATCAAACAACTGTACTTTCAAAAGGATGTGATGACATAGTGAATACCTTCAAGATTATTAGACATGTTTATTTATCTTGTAATTTGCTGGGATTCAAAGCTGCATGTTTTTGGTACCACTCAGAATTTTCTTTGAGGGGTTTGAATAAAGATTCTTATGGGAAAAACCCTGCACAGTTCTGAGCAATCATAACTGGCCTATTGGTTTTTTTGTGGTTTGAGATTTTATTAATCTCAAGCTCTCTCCAACACTCATTAGTGGAATGCTCCTAATTGGAACATTGGCAGAGTGTTCCCGTCTTTTCTGTTTAAGTAAATATTTGCTCTGGTGTATTAATACACTTCTTATTCTCCATTGCTCTCAATTTACTTTCACTCAACTGGCAATGGGTGTGTTTGCTCTACCTTGCACAGAAGCAAGGACATGATTATGTTGATAATTGTTCATGCCCTTCCAGAAAGAGTTTACTTACTTGCAGCACCTGCACTGAGTACTTTAGTATTTTCTGTGCCTTTAATATTTTACTGTGCCATTTAAACATTATGCCTTTTAGTTTGTTTGAGAGAAGATTAAACAACCAGCTCCAAATATAGAAAGGCCAGGTTCATAGGTGGAATGCTTTAACATTTCATTATGATTACTCTGCTCAGGAAGTCTAGACAGGAAGGCAGGCACAGTATTCTCCAGATTTATCTTCTGAAACACTGGATACAACCAGTCCAGCAACATCATATATAAAAAGCATATGAAATGAATAAGTAGCATCCCTACATATAAAACACAGTAGCATCCCTATGGGACTGGGGACCCTGGGCACCACCCTCATGGGGTGATGCTCTAGGGGTGACCAAAATCACAAAAACTGTTAAAATTGCTAAAGTCTTTCAGAATTTTCCAATAAAATCCAATGCAAAAAACAGCTTTGAAATATCTCCTTCCTATCACATGTTATGACCAAAACAAAAAATCTCATGGTGCATGGAAAGTGAAAGCCATATTGTGCCTTTACTTGTGAGAAGACAAATGTGCTTTATTCAGTTAGAAAGGGAAAACTAAGAGGAATCCAACAATCCAGAATGGTCCTGATTCCATGAAAGCTGCCCCCACCATCAACCCAGAAGTTGATAATTGCATTGAGCCCTATGGAAAGTAGAACTGAGCTATACAAGCCACATTTGGTGTGAAGTGGATTCTCCCTCACTGGGGGTCTTCAAGCAGAAGCTTGACAAGCACCTGTCGGGGATGCTCTAGGAGAATTTCCTGCTGCAGGCAGGGGGTTGGATTAGATGACCTAGTAGGTCCCTTTCAACTCTAGGATTCCATGATTCTATGATTTACTTGTGAGTTAGCATAGGTAGCTTGGCTCATATTCAGGTCAGGCACAGATAAATGCAAGCCCAACAGAAGGTCCCAATCCAAAAGTGGATCTCAATAGGCAGCCACACCCCTTCCCTAAAAAGAATAATGCAGAGGCTCAATTGCTAAGGTGATTTTTAAATATGAAAATATTAATATCTAATTAATTTTATTAATACTAAAAATAATTAAATAATTTTGAAGTATGAAGGTGTCAAAAAATTTGTGGGCCCAGGGTGGCAAATGACCTAGGTGTGTTACTGTGCCAGTGCAATCTAGTGTTAACTAGCTGCTTAAGGTTGCAGGAAGCACAGGACAGAAAGCAAGTCTTTTTCCAGTTGTCTGGTCAGGCAAGAACATAAGAAGAGCCTCCACTGGATCAGGCCAAAGGCCCATCTAGTCCAGTTTTGTATATCACACAGCAGCCCACCAGATGCTTCAGGGAGCATATATGATACCTGCATCCAGGTGCCCCCACTGCATCAGGCATTTTGAGGTTGTCCACCTCTACACATCCCTCATGGCTTGTAACCCATGATGGTCCTTTCCTCTAGGAATTTGTCCAAACCCTTCTTAATGGCATTGAGGCTAGATGCCTCATCATATGGCAGGGAGTTTGACAGACCATCTACATGCTAGGTAAAGAAATACTTTCTCTTGTCCATCCTAACCCTCCCAACATTTGATTTTAGTGGATGTTCTCTAGTTCTGGTGTTATGTGAGAGGGAAAAGAGCTTCTCTCCATCCATTCTATCCATCCCTTGCATAATTTTTTACGTCTCAATCAAGTCTTCATTTGCCTCTTTTCTAGACCTCTTTTCTAGACCCCAAATGCTGTAGCCTTTCCTCACATGGAAGGTGTCCCAGACCATCAATCATTTTGGTCACTCTCCTATGAACCTTCTCCATTTCCTCCATATCCTTTTTGAGATGTGATGACCAGACATAAGAACATGATTCTTATGAGATTATGATCCCAAATCCATTGACAATTAGGTTTCTTGTATCTGGAAGAAGGAGAGGAGCTGTGAATACTTCCTAGGTAGGCCAAAACCAGTTGTACTTTTTTATCAGCTATGTTTGGGTTCTTTTTTGAAAATGAAAGACAGATTATAAATGTGAAAAAATCATGCAGAGTTGGGAAACATTTTGCTGCGGGATTTGAAGGGCTTCAATTCATTGAAGCTTCTTTTGTTAAAGAAGTGAATTTTTAATATATCCAGTAATTTACTTCTAATATCAGAAGTAGACTAGGGAAGAGATCTTAGGTGAAAGAATTTGAGTACCATACACTTTTTTCGAACAACAGATTTCTTGGGGTTTTAAATTACAAAGGATAATGTAGTACTTCAGATAGGAAACGTTTAATTTGTTTTCCTGTGCTGAAAACGTTCTTTGTCAAAGTCTGTTCCACATCTTGAAGTCACATAGAAGAACAGACTTTTTTCGTTGTGCAGAGTTCCTTTGAAATAAATACTTTTTTCTCATATTGACACTCAGCTTCTAAGGCTGTGCTATTGGCCTTTTTTAGATAGAACATTGAGGCTTTTTAGATCATTTATTTGGCACACCTGCCTTTGCTTGGATGCAAAGGCTATTCTATGGAACAGAAGCTATTGTATGGGACAGAAGCATCTAAAACTAAGAAGAGACATTTATTTTTAGTAGGAGGTTTAATTTCTATACAATAGAACAGTGAAATCAATCTTGTCGTGACGAAGCGCAATACTGTAGTGTTCTGGATATTCTCTGAAAGTTTTTTTTTCATGCTGAAGATTGCTGACAGCAGCTTTAACTGTGCACTAATCTAGATACTTCAAAATGTTTCTTAGGTTTCATAGCTTAGTAAGAGTAAAATAGAGAATTTTTGACACTCTCTTAGAGTACATCCAGTCATTGCTTTCCTGTGATCATCTACGGAAAATCAGTATGGTAGGTACATCCGTGCAAATCTACTGGACATATTTTGTTAATGCTTTACTTTCTCCTCTTGGGACTGCAGTGGCTCAGTGATTATAGGTACTGTGCCTGTCGATCTGAAGATTGACAGGTTAGTGGTTCAAGACCGGGTGCTGCATGATGGAGTGAGCTCCTGCACGTGTCCCAGCTCAGCCTCACCATTCAAAAGTATGCAAATGCAAGTAGGTAAATAGATACCACTTTGGTGGAAAAGCAACCAGTTCGTAACAGGCCCCTGCAAGAGGCTGGCCAGGTTTCCCCATTTTGAATCAATCATGGTTTGGATGACTCCAGTTGAGAACAAGTAGACCCACCACCACATGGGACAAATGCTGCAGAAGTTGCCTTTTTGAATTACTTTCACCTTTTCTTATCCCAAACTTTATATTCCAGTAGAGAAATACTAACAGTAATTTCGCTGTGATTTGTCTGTACAGAAATCTTGCACAACCTCTCCTTCCTTCCAACTTCTTTAATATCAAACCTTTTAATAAAATAAAAGGCTTCCCACACTCATTTGACAGGTTACGGAATACAGCTGTGGTGAGAAGTTTTTTAATAATTGGAAAGGGACACACTTTTTAAAAAAACTGTTTTTATTTAACATCTTTTTTGTGTTAGCAGGAAATCCTAGAATCTAATATCCCCTGTGGATACTGAGGCATGACATTATTCCATTAGGAGCAATGGAGGAGCAAGAAATCTGGAAGTGGGTCTTTAATTCTATTTTCCACTGTTTTTTAATCCACGTTTTTTTTAATTCACGAGAGGTTCTGGAATGGAACCCTAGTAGATAATGAGTGATACGTGTATTGATGAATGATTGCCATTGCACAAACTAAATAAGAAAAAAATTGAGTCTGCAATTCTGGAAGACAGACCTTTGTTCAAGAATCTTAGGAATTAGCATAATTTTTCATTTTCTTTGTAAACTGCTTTGTGAATTTTTTAGTTAAAAAGCGGTATATAAACACTGAAGAAAGAAAAAAAGATGAAATTAAATGTGACAGGGTGTTGATACAGATGCATCCTGAAAGCAGTATTACAATCATCATCTAAGCTGCTGATTATGGTTATTCTGGTGTTGCAACAATGAGTATACAGGCATGCTCAAGTATACAGTATATTGAGGCATGCTCAAATATGCTCAAGACATATTTTATATTGGGATCAGTTAGTATTTATGTTAAGATCCAGCGGCTATAACTGAATTTTATTACTGTTTAATCTTTTTACAATAAACAGTACTTTTTCGTCCAAATGGGTGGTACAAAAAAGTTATTTTTAAAAGTTGCTATATGCCAAACAAGGTTTTTAGAAAGTGTTTTGAATTGCAAATAAGCCCACAGATCTGGTGGTATCAGTTAGGCTTATATCCTAAAGTGAAATTAAGCCCCTTGCTCCGAAGCAGTTAAGATGACTTTCCATATGATAACACTAGAGGGTGACGTAACTGCGTGGACCTGTAACTGCTCTGGATTTTGCCCTTAGTCTAGGAATTGAGGTATCAATAGAGTGACTACAGTTACAATCCTAAACGCACTTTCTTGGGAGTATGATTAAACACATTGAGACTTACCCTACAATCCAGAGTAACTACGGGAGCATGTAAGAGACATTACGTGCACCCTTAGTTACAGCACCACCTAATGAAAACCTATGGGAAATTCATATAGCAATCCGGAGTAAATTGTTCTTACACTGGAACAAGGACTCTCTGTAGTTACTCTGGATTGTGCCCTTACTTCTGAGTAGATATGGTTAGGATTGAACTATAAGGCTACCATCCTGGGCCACTTTAGGACTCTTGAACTTTTAATAATTGTGTAATTTCCGCTGATGCTGCTTGTCTTCAATGAGAGATGTGCGACACACACAATAGGGAGATACAGCCAATCATATCTGCTTTCACTCTTAATTCACCTTCACACAATTATTTAATAATAATTCCCATTCATATATATTTTTCCTCTATGCATTTTCCCTGTATCAACCAAAGTGATTGGGACCAGAAGTTTTTGGATTTTGGATTTTTCTTTGTTTTTCCGTACTTGCATATACATAATGAGAGATTTTGGTGACGGGGTCTAAGCCTAAACACAAAATTCATTTACGGTATGTTTCTTATGCCATATAGCCTGAAAGTAATTTCATACAATATTTTAATAATTTTGTGCATGAACAAGGTTTGTGTGTGAAACACACACACATTTCTTTAGGCAATGATAGCATGTTTGTCATATTTACATATGATATTTTTAGGTATATGCTTTAAAAAAACTTCAGATGTACCATGCATCTCTAAAGATTATGTCTGAATAAGGCATTTGAAGATTATTCTTAGGGGTTTTGCCATATATCTTATTTCACCAACTAAACAACATGCAATCTTAAAAGCTCCAAGTATGACTATTTAAATAGCCTAGTTTTAAAAATATTTTGTCATAAAACTAGCTGTTGAGTTTCTCTCACCCACCATAGTGTGAAAACTTTCCTGTAATAGTAGCAAAATCCTTCAGCTTTTGAAAGCAAGATTACAAGCATGTTTCCTCCTCATATCTGGAAGTTGTTTCCAAACTGTGGGCTGGATCCAGTAGTGAGTCATAGCCTAGTTTTTGGTGGATTGTGAAAATGAAACTGTGAAAATATATTGAGCTGTATGGAAAGCAAAATTGCTAATTTACACATACTAATTTACTTGTGAATAGACAAATGCTCAATAGCTTCTAACCAAGGACACTAGAATGGTCCCAAACCAATAAATGTGGAGCCCAACAAATGCTTCAGAATTAAAAATTTTACTGTTGTAAAAAGGATAAAAATAGAGGTCTAACCTGCTGATAAAATGAAATTTGAAGTGAAAGTGAAATCCTCTAATTGTGATAGAGAACTGGATACCAATATGTGTTCATTAACGTAAGTCAGGATTTGGGTCATATACAGCTTCTTTCTCACATCTCTCTGAGCACAATCCTAACCTTGTTTACTCAAAAACAAGCCCCATTGTGTTCAATGGGTCTTACTCCTAGGAAAGTATCTTTAGGGTTGCAGCATTTCTCTGTTTCTGAACTTTGTTGTATTCTGCACTGTGTTTCATCAACCTTTGATGGAATGGATTGTTAAATACTCAATGAGATGGAAGCTTCAGTGTTAAGTGGATTTTATGTATGCTGCCCTGAAATTGTACTTGGCAAACTGTTTGTTCTGTGGTTTTCAAGAATACTTCACATCTATTACACCAATCCATATGAGGAACATATATATCTAAGGCTTGCTTATTACTCATGAACTTTGTTTTATGTGTACATGGTAGATATTTAGTTCAATTGCTCATAAAATTCTGCCTCTAGCAATAGTATTGACTAGTCTGACATCTACTGGCAAAAAAATTTTAACTGCAAAAAGGCATTTAATTTTTTTTTTTTCATTTTGTCATGTGTCATTTCCTTCTGGGTCCCCGACTTTCCTGGGGCTTGCTCCCAGGGACTGCTCCAGGGGCCAAACCTGGCCCACATAGCATCCTCTGTGGGTGAGAAGGGGCCCCTGAAGAGGACCGTACACCGCCGACCCCACCAGTGGCCTGGTTGGATCTGGAAGCAGCCCACTTTCTCACCTCTCACCCCTGGCCAGCGGAGGGGAGGCACCCCAATGCCTCCCAGAAGGGAGAAGATCCCTGACATGGGCTGGGGGAGGTGTGAGAGAAGTGCTTGTCCACAGGGAGCTCCTGGGCAGGCTTCAGAATGCCAGGCAGGCTTCAAAGCACTACCACCCAAGACCTCAATGCCAGATGCAGACCCTACAATAGTCTTAAGCCATGCACCCCAGTGGGGCAGCGTGACACCCATGAAGTCAGGTGGATGGGCCAGTCACAGACGGTTGTAGGACAGGAGGCTGTGCAGGGAGCTGGGCAGCTGGGTCAGCAGAACAGGAAGGAGTTGCAAGGATGAAGCCAACCCCTTTGTAGGATGCCCAATAGCGGAAGGAATAGGCAGGAGGAAGCCTGCTAGGTTATTTCAGTCCCAGAGGTCTGGGATGAAGGGGGCTGAAGAGGCAGATGGCTGTGAGATTAACAGTCCCTGTCTATGACCCAAAAAGCCGTATCTTCAGAGAAGGAGCACTGGAAGGGCCTCCTGGAACCCACCTAAGACCAACCGAGGTGGCAGCTCTTCTTGCCGTGCCTGGGGGCAGCTCAGTAGCCCTTGCCTACAGGCCCCTGACATATTTTAAAATATCCTAAATAATAACCCTTTTGTTCTAAATACACCTCCACACAGTTATTTAATCATAATTTCCCTTCATCTATATTTTTCCTGTATATATTTTGCCTGTATATATATGTCTATATATATATATACATAGGTGGTGAACCTATGGAATTTGGTCACATGCCCCCAGCCCAAATGCAGCAGCCCCCTCTGTTCAGCTCCACTCCAAAGAACAATTAATCTTTGTGAAAGACTTTGTGAAAGGCATTGAAGGTATTCATGAGTGACCTTATCCAAAAATACAAACAGGTCATTCAGGCAAACCATCAAACATATAATTTGGCTACCTACCAGTAGTTGGTCTCTAGCACTTACGATGCGAGTTAACACTTCATGCCTCCCACATTCCTTCTAAGTCTCTCATTCCATGCCCCAATCTGCTTTCTGTTTTGGCTTCCGGTTGAATTCTGCTTGTATCCAGCCAATGTCTGAGCTATGTCAAATTGTGTTGGCATCTGTGGCAAGCCAATTTCTACACCAGCAGAACTGTTAATTGCACAGATGTACATATAGATATATATGCTGGCTGCCTCACCTGAGTGTGAGATCCACACTGAATCAAATTGTCTTGTTATAGTTTTCTACACCATCATCCTTGACTATTGCTACTTAACTAATTTTGCCATCACTTATTCTTGGCTCCACTGCTTTATAATATCTATACAAATGATCAGCCAATTAACCCAATTAACCCAGATCATATATGCAGATGACACTGCAATTGCTGCTCAAAGCTATGCTTTCAAGGAAATAGAGAAGTGAATGAAATGTATAACTACTATGACAACAACTACCTGAAACCTAACCCAGGGAAAACACAAACCTGTGCTTTCCATTTAAGAAACAGGGATGCAGGGAAGAAACTGAATATATCAACTAATACAACACTGTGACAATCCTAAATATCTGGGGCTGAAGCTAGACCGAACACTCACTTTCAAAGCCCACTGCCAAGATCCAAAACAGAAAGTATGTTCCAGGAATAAAATCATTAGGAAACTGACCAACACCACATGGGGAGCACAACCCAAAATCTTATGGACTTCATCTCTTGCCTTAAGTTTCTCTGCGACAGAATATGCAGCGCCGGTTTGGTGGAACTCTTCCCATGTCAAGCATGTCAATACCACTCTTAATGAAACAATGCAAACTGTTATAGGATGTTTAAAGCCAAAGCCAATGCCAACTGATAAACTTTATTAGGTTTCGGGTATTGCACATGCAGTTGTGAGGAGCTAAGTGGTGGCAGAAAAAGAAAGATATAAATAGCAAGCAGACCCCTGGCATCTTATGTATGAACACAAGCCCTATCCCCATGACTGAAATCAAGACAGTGTTTCCTACGTTCAACAGAACCAATCCCATCAACTCCAGAACCCACTGAGTGGAATTATGGCACAGCCTGCACCACAATGAAAGCTGGACCAACTTCAGGGAAGAACCCATGCCTGGGTACCATCTCCCATTTGAAACATGGTAAACACTGAACAGATCAAGAACAGGGTTGTTGCAATATAAGAAAAACTTAAAGACTTGGGACTACCTTACAGGAGATGGAAAAATACGAATTTGGGGGACTGCAGAGCCCTGAACATTTATCGACATGCTGTAATCTTAATGGTCCACCCATGATGGAGGATTTGTCCCAGGCCAATGAAAAAAACCATTCAAACTGCTACTTTCTGGATCTCAAAGGGAATATAAAGATTTCTGTGTGAAATCCAAACTTGTTATATTCTTGAAATGTATTGCTTAGATCTCACCTCAATTTCTAATTTTTTAATTATTAATTTTAATTTTTTTAATCTTTTAAAATTTGAATGTAAGATGTTCTGGACTTGGTAGATAAATCAATCACTTATTCTGGTGTTGTTTCCCTGGAGAAGGATTGTTGAGTCCTCCTCTGTAACATTAGCATGTTTGGAGAACTGAGGTTCTGACAAGTAGCCCTAAAAGCTTGTCCAAGCATTGTATTGCCTCGCCCTTCCATTAGCACATATTCCTGCTCTTGAAAGCACATAATTGGACTTCAGAAGCCATGTAATTCATGTAAAGGAATGTATGAAGATCCTTGTGAGATTTTAAATCTAGTTGGTGTGTTCATTTTTCTCCTTTTTCATTGCTTCTAGTCCCAGAAAATCATCACTTTCTTCTTCCCATTTTGCTGTTCAGATAACAGGTGGCCCTAGGGATGTTTTTCTCCAATGAAGTGGCATGTTTCCCTTTGTGCTCCCTATTTCTTTCTTGACAGAGGCTGATGGGCCTTTCGTAATGCATGACAGAAGAAAATTCATCAGGTTCCGTATTCCCCAACAATAACTTTCTTCTGGAAAGAACTGCATTTTTTGCCCAAGATCTACTGCTCCGCAGTTTTACTGAATGAAGATGAGTTGGAAATCGTAATATGTAATGTGGATTGGTAGGTAGAACTGATAATACTGTACTATGCTAATATCTTGATTGGGACAAAGATGCACAAAATAATGTTACCACCTTTTCCCAGTTTCATTTGGTCCTGCCAGAGTCTTGAGGCTCAGAACTGAAGCCCTTTGGAATTAATGCCCTTGTCTCTTGTGCCACTAGCTAGAGGGAAGAACGATAGACATTTCCTACCAGTCATTTTTACCAGAATCTTCTTGGTCCCCAGAGTCAGATGATCTAGGCGAGCCAGTCCATTCTGTTACCTCAATTCTGATGTCAACTGCACTCTCCTAGTATGGGATACCTCCATACCGAAGGAAGTTGTTTGGTTGCCATTCTGCACTATCATACTGTTCACGTTACTTCTTTGCCATCTGTCTTCTGCATATGCTTCATACACCCAAATCCAGAGTAACTATGGGAACACATAAGAGACATTACGTGCACCCGTAGTTATTGCACCTCCTCGTGAAAACCTATGGGAAATTCATATTGGAATCCAGAGTAAATTGTTCTTATACCGGAGCAAGGACTCCTTGTAGTTACTCTGGATTTTGCCCATAATCAGTTCCACTCCTGCCTTCACTTGAATGAATTTTCTGTAACCTTAAGATATAAATTCTCAGTCCAGGTTTCCACCCCTGGCTACCTCACTTCTTAATTCCAATTTGCAGCCTTGCAAACTGCAAAGACTTGACCTTGCAAGGTTTCAAATGCTGAGCCCCTGAGAGGCATTTGCAGGTGCACCACTTTTGTGACCATTTATAAAGCTTTTTTTGTTGTTGCCCATGCTGAATTTTTTTTAGTTTTACTTGGAGATACTCAAATGCTTCTTTTTCCTTGACTTTAAGGAGGTCAAGAATATCTGTCTTAGACCAACATAATTGGTGCCTCGCATTACTGTTGATAATTTAAGTGTTAAAATCCCTTTGATCTCATCTTTGATCTTGTGCTAGATTTTTATCCCGTAATGCTAGAAAAATATCTTAAGCAATTGCTAAAATGACAGTTTCACTTAGCTATTGTTCCTGATTGTTTTATTCCTGTGAAAGAAGCCACAGTAGTCTTTGTCCCTGATGAAACCATTTCCACAAAGCCTTTACCCATTCAAGTGTTCCATGACCCTTAGAATGTGGATGATTAATGAAGCCTGCAGACATCTTTCTTCCAGCTTTTAGCTTGCTCATCTTCACAGCTGCTGGGAACAGTTCAGTCAGGAGTACTGTGTAGAATCTGTCCAAACTAAGGTCCAGTTCCAGTAAAACCAGACCTTTGACTTCATTAAATCCCGTCACTGAAATTTGGTTGCATGATACAATAAATTAGTAAAAATTGTTTATTATTTTTATTAACTATTAGTTAATTTATATTAAATAGTAATTTATATTAATATTTTTGGTAATATTATTTTAACTCCAGCTATAAGATTATTGTGGAACTCTAATATCATAGTTCAGGCAATATCCTGAACTATGTCATGTAGCACTTTTGAATAGAAGTGAGTTGCAGCTGAAGGATTCAGTTCTGCAAATTAGTCACAACTCAGTGGAGTTGACTTCTGAGTAAAGATTCATGGGTTTGTGCTGTAAATCCCATTAAAATAAAAGGGACTGAATTTGTTGTTGCTAAAGTCCATGGCATTTTTTGTTCAATAGGATTTGTTTGTGACTGGTTTTTGTTGGGTTGCTATTATTTTGTACACTGTGGTGGAAAAAAAACTTTGCATGGTGCAAGTCTTTAGCTAGCAGGTAGCTTATAGTATGAACTACATACTATCTAGCTTCATTTTAAGTTGGCTTCCTGCTCTCCTTCCATTCCTGTCTGCCACTAGAGACCTCCTTTCTCCTGCAGGATGATATGATTTTTGTACTGGGTTTCTGTTGTTGAGAACCTAGCTGAGAAGGGGAGGCAAGAAAACCTATTTTGCAAATATATTTTCTGCTATTGTGAAAACTCTTAGGCTGCAATCATAATCTCCAGTTAGGCCAGCACAAGCCTGGCACAAGTAATTTGCTGCACTGGGGGTGTCAAAAAAGTGCTGTAAGGCACTTCTTGGGGGTGACAGTTAGGCCAGTGCATAACCTTCCCACACCACCACAGAAAGATATGCCAGGTGAATTAGGTCAGCCTAAATTTGTTTTGTACAAAATGTATACATTCTATAATGGACCCTTTCCGGTCCCTTGAAAGAGAATGATTGAGTGATTTGGCCCTGGCAGCTGGAAGTTTGGGGACTCCTGCTCTATGCATATGTTTTATCTGTGTATGTTTCAGGAATGGATGGAATTTTAAAAGGATGTTTGCCATTCCCCATGAAATTGGTCATTATCTTGACTCTTCCTAGTGTGAATGTAATTATATGGTAGTTAATTAGCTCAGAATCATAACATGCCAAACTTTGGAAAGCTATCCATCCATTCTTGGCTTTCAATCATTTGTTCAATTTCTGGGTATTTTTTTGTTTTGTTTCACTAATTAACATCTTTATAGCAGTTATCACTTCCTTCCTTCACTTTGCATCTATGTACAGTTTTGCATGTTTATTCAAAAGTAGGCCACATTAAATTTAGCATTGGATAGGGTATCAGAAGCACAATTTCATTTATCTTTTTAAATGTTATTTTCATTGGTGTTTATATTTATTAATGATAAAGGCAATAGATCTGCTTCTTCTATATATTTCTATTATTTTGGTCTCTATGAGGCAATTTCAGACAAGCCATCACAAAGGAACAGAATATTAAACTTCTTAGCTAGAAATGCAAATCACACCTTTGTGTTACAAATCGGCAGAAGGTTTAATTCAAGTGTGTCTGCATACTTTTCCCTTTAGCATTTCCCTCTGCACTGTTTAGTTGTTGTTTTATTTAATCCAACAATGAAGAAGAGTTTAACTTTGACTCAGGTGTCAAGTGCCTTTCTCACTTCAGGGCAGCTTTTTTGCAACCCAATGAGAAACTGATATAGCCTACTAAATGACAAAGAACAAATGAATTCCAGTCTTTTGTCCTTATAATTTAGGTTTAAGTGTGATTTGGATTAAGAGCAAAATTTTCTCAAAAATTTTGACTTGGTTTAAGAGCACTGTCTTGGAAGAAGAGCACCTCTGAGGAAGTTTGGAACAGGTTTCCATGGTCAAGGAACTCATGGTGGGGGATCTGGAGGGGAGCCAACTGTGTGTGTAGGATCTGTGTATCTGCCATACAGTGTGGAAGGTGGATCTTATCAATCTTACAGTGTTGTTCCCCATCAGAAGCATAGGAATGTTAAAGTTGCACAAAAAGACAAGATTCTATTGAGCTAATGGATAGCAGTGACTCTGTTAGTGATAGTGAAAGTCATCGTCATTTACAGTACTGTAATAATTTTTAAATGAATATTTTTGGGTTGTGGAATGAATCTTCTGAGTTGCCATTATTTCTTATGGCAAAATTTGCTTTCATATACAGATGTTTTGAATTACAAGCATGCTTGTGGAACAAATTTTGCTCATAAACCAAGGTACCACTGTACTTGCCAAAAGAATTAACATGATAAATAAAACTTCCTCTTGATTACAGAAGCAGCTTCTTTAGAAGAGGTTTACTTGAATGTTAAGGGAGTTGTAGAGGCCCAGCAGTTCAAGATGCTATGCTTGTCAATCTGAAGTTCAACAGGTTGGCACTTTAATACC
This sequence comes from Cryptoblepharus egeriae, assembly GCA_030015325.1. Taxonomy (NCBI): domain Eukaryota; kingdom Metazoa; phylum Chordata; class Lepidosauria; order Squamata; family Scincidae; genus Cryptoblepharus; species Cryptoblepharus egeriae. Next base: position 218,793,547 of record JAREYC010000001.1, read on the forward strand.
CAGTTACTGCATGATGGTATGTGCTCTGGTTACTTGCACTCCTGTCAAATTAGCAGTTCAAACGTATACAAATGTAAGTTGATAAACTGATATTACTTTGCTGGAAAAGTAACAGTGTTCTGTGTGCCTTTGGCATTTTGTCATGCTGTCTTGTCTTTGGACATTGCTGGCTTTTTGGCCTTGTAGCAGAGATGAGCACCACCTTTAGAGTAGGTCATCACTAGCAGGGCAACCTGTGGGGGATACCTTTATCTTTACTTTAACTGAATGTACACACTACCTCAATGAAAATATATATCTGTCTCTCACTATCTGAGTGTGTGTGTGTGTGTGTGTGTGTGTGTGTATTGACATTATGGTGAATGGTATCAAAGTTTTATATATGATGGTTAATCTGCCTTAACTTATTTATGGATGTGAATCATCATCTGAAGCTGTAATTGACAAATCTAACCATGGGTGACCTTCCCTACAAAACACACTATTGTTGACAGCTTATTTTTGGCACTGATAAAGGCAGTTCTCAGACTTGAAAGCTTGTACATCCTTTTAATCAATGGTCAGTTTTGAGAGTCAGCCTTTTCTTTCATCTGAACTGTAATTTGAGTACCTTCTTTGTATTCTCCTTTTTCTGGAATTGTGTAATGTTCTGCTTAGAACTAATATGCCTTTCAGACTGTCAGCAGGTGCTTCTGCTGAATACATCTGCAGGAGTTTTATGATCTAGCTCTCTTGTGAATACAGAAAACAAAATTTGAATGCATCATGATGACTGGTACCCATAGGACATCAGAAGCATCAATCTGACCAGATAAAGGATTGCCTTTGAAATAAATGTCTGCAGACGAGAACTGTATAATGGATGGATGAGATGTCTCTTCTCTTCCAGTTGTACAGTAGTTGTTTTATAAAATACAAGTATCATATGCTAAATTACTTTTGGTACATAGAACCAATGTCATTGAGACCAGCTTGTTAGATTAGGTATTTTTGCTTGGCCAGAGGGCCAAATCAAATACAGTGGTGCCTCATGTAACAAATTTAATGCGTTCCGGAGGCATGTTTGTTACGTGAAACGTTCTTTACATGAAGCGGATTTTCCCATAGGAAATAATGAAAACTCAGACAATTGGTTCCACAACCCAAAAATATTCATAGAAAAATATTAACTGTAAGTGAAAATGATGACAAAATACTGGAATTGAATTCAAAACATGCATTCAATGTGCATGATCCTATGAAGTCTACTTAGGCTGCAATTCTAAAGACACTTTCCTGGGAGTAAGCCCCATTGAACACAGTGGGGCTTGCTTCTGGGTACATGTGGTTAGGAGGCTGCAATCAAAGACACTTTCGTGGGAGTAAGACCTTGGGAGTAACACAATGGGTCTTACTTCTGTTTAGACATGGTTAGGAGGCTAAGACAAGACATTTTCTTCTGCAAAGACACTTTCAAAGCTCCCAGCTTTCTCCTTCTCTTCATCCTGAGCCTCACTTTCCTCTGCTCCCTTTTGGCTAGCCCTTACCTGCTTCCCTCTTCTCCACTGCTCTTCTCTCCCTCTGCCCAGTGGACACCTGGCCACAGGAGGAACAGCGTGGAAGTGTTGCTTTTGCTATGGGCAAGTGCTAGGCAGCCCTGATGCTTTTTTAAAGGGCTGCCGGCCAGCGCGTCTGCCCCAACTGCCAACGAATGTGTTCTTTACGTGAAGCACAGTTTGTTATGTGAAGCAGAATCCTAGAGAAATTTTTGTTTGTTACGTGAAACATATTTACGTGAAGCGTTTGTTATGTGAGGCATCAATGTACCTGGAATGGTACTGAGCACCAGAAAAAATTAAATATAAAATTTAAATCACTAGAGATGGAACCTAGAAAAATGAATAAATGAGAATGAATAGGTGCAAATTTCTAGGATTTCTCCAAGCACCAACACACATCACAGAAATAAAGCACAAATGGATCTCCGTTTCCCTCCTCCCACATATTTTCTAAAGGTCTTCAGATAGCACAAAAAGTTCCTTCTGGTTTTTGGAAAAACCAGAAAGTGAATTTTAAGTCCCCAGAACACCATCCAGACATGACCAGAGCACATCTCAAGTAGTGTTTGGTCAAGTGGACCAGAAGTTTGCAGGGGACTAGAGGCAGGCCATGGACCAGAGAGCAGCCTCCAGGCCTGGGCTTGGAGACAGATGCTTCAAAGCATGCATATTTATGTGAAGGGCTGCTTGATTAGTGGATTTCTATAAACACATCTTGATCTAAAATCAAATGCATCAACTCTTGAATATTCTCAGTTTGAAAAATAAGCATTCTGCTACTCTGGACAAATAACTGATACTGATACTTTTTAGAAAAGATGCTTAGTTCCATTGGTTAAAAAAGCTGCAAATTAAACCTGCCAATTAAATTCCATTAAACCTGCAAATTCTTAATTTGGGGTGAATAGAAATTTCCACCTAATATAAGCATTCAATGTGATTATATATAGTTCTAGCTTCGCTTGATCTTGTCAGAATTTTTCAAATGTGAGCTTATAGATTAATACCTTGTCAATCAATTTGCCATGTACAAAATTCATGGCCAACTATGACCACCAAGAAGACTCCAAATGGATAGATTTTGAAATATGTGCAATAGCAGCACAACATTTTCTTAATCAAAACATATTCATTGTCATGACATTTGGTCATAGCCATCTCTGATGCATCTTTAGAAAGTAGAAAAATACATAATTGTAGGAGGAAAGAATCTTTTGCACCTCTGTAGGTGACTGAAACATCTATTTAGTCAAAAATAATTAGGCAACAGGAGAACTAAATAAATCCCTACATTAGTTGGGAAGCAGATAATTACTTTTGCAACCTGCAGTGATCTGAGGACTTGCACATCTATTTTTATTTTCAAACCACCAGCTTCAAAACAAAAAAGAAGTATATTTCAGGCTTGAAAGAAGATATAATGTCATTTTATAGTTTTTTCAGATCATTTGGTGATGGGAGAAGCAAAAGATTTATACAGCTTGCTAATAAAGTTACAAAGTCAATCTATATAGTTTTCCTTTTCCTAAGTTCTATTCTGTAGATATTGTGGGTGGGATTAATTAGTGAATAGCTCTGTCACTGCAATGATGGACAGAAATTTTTAATCAAAAGAATGTTTTCAGAAGGGATCTAACAGTTACTGAGTGTATCTTGCCTTTAATGATCTGTTTCCCAGAAAGCTTAAAACAGGTCTTTAAAACAGCAACACAAAAACTTTAAAAGAAATAAAATAAACTTATAAAAAGCCAAGCAAACACCAAGTTAAAAAAGGTATTCTGCTTTGTGTGTTACTGCAAGATCACACGTGATCTCATTATGAAATGACATCTATCACCATCCAGAGTCAGTATCTTGACATATGCAAACGTTGTAGCAAAGGAGCAGCAAGTGTTTTCACTGTGGTGATTGCCATCTTCCTGGGTTTTTTCTCTTATAGAGAGCGGATAGATTTGAAAACTGATACTTGATTCTCTTTAAGTGTCAGAACTATCTTAGGAATTGACCTTTCTCCATTGTCAAGCATTGTCATTAGAATTGTTAGAAAGCTTGTCAGTCTGTTTTCTCTTTGGTGCTCTTCACCTGCTGCCAGCAGAATCAGCACTGATATGGGGTGGATGGATGGATAGACTGAAAGACTTGATGAACCTATGCCTTGACACTGATTTGCCATGACACCCTCTGGAAGCAAATTGTCATTGGTCTGACATGGGGCCTTAGCTGCGAGATAATCTCATTACGTTTAGTTTGGGATGCCATGCTCCGTTGATTAGTATGTCAACAGACCAATGTGTGAACCCACTTTTGCACTAATGATAAAAATGCAGGTACAGTGGTAGCTTGCAAGACAAATGCCCTGTAGGACGAACGCTTTGAATAACAAACTGAAATTCCTCTGGGATTCTGCTTTGTGAGACAAATGTGCTTTGAAAAATAAATCCCTATTGGCTGGGCTCCCTCTCCTCCTGCCTGCAGTGCCAGTGAACAGGCCAGCAGAGAGAGCAGCAAAAGCATGTCAGACCTTCCCCAATCAGCCTCCCTCACTCTCCAGCAAGCATGTGGCCTTGATCCAGCCAGTCTGGCCCTGGAGCAGAGTAGCCACATTTAGGTAGGAGGGAAACCCCTCCTGGACCTCCATCTGGACCTCAATAGGAACCCCCTCCCTGCCTGGACGCCACTACAACATTCCCTCTTCCCCCCCCCCATCACCACCTTCCCTGCCTGGCATTTTCCTTCCCTGTGAGTAAGCCCCATGCTTTCCTGTGAGTAAACCCCTGTGCATACAATGGGACTTGCTTCTGAATAGACTGCATAGGATTTGCATCAGGCAGAAGCCTTTGGGGCTAGATAAAGGCCCTTATTATAAGTACAGGTTTATTTAGCAATCAAAATATTTCTAACCTGGGTGTGAGTAATTATTGTATGTCTCCAATTGCTGTGTTGCCAGAGATACTTCATAATTACTTGCTTTCTTCAAGAGATGTGTGGCTTACAGACAGTGCTGGCGGCATTGGAAATGGAAGACTGTGTGAAATTGAAATTGCAGTTAATATTGACTGAAAACACTGGATAACAACAGTCCACATGGGATTATCACGGGAGAGAGAGTTTTATACTGGTAAAGTGTGTTGCCAAGTGCTGCAGGGATATAAAGGGGAAAGGACTGGGCAGACTAAAGTTCAGGGGTAGCAAAAATCTTTCCTCAATCAGAATGTATTTTTGCTTGACATTTTAAATTTTCCTACTGTATTCCTTTTAGGTTTAATCCCTCCTAACACATTTCACAGTCTAATCAGGAAGCTTAATGTTTGCTATCAATTTTCAGGTCCTTAATTGCCTTCATTTATCCGTGACATGAAAGCTTACAATGTTTGCTTTCTTCCCAATGATCATTCATCACCATTTCCTCCACAGTGTTAGTGAAATGTTCATGGAAAATATTATTAATTAAATACAAAACTGGTGAAACAATCTGTAAAGGTGGTAGACTTGCTGAAGTATAAAAGAACAAAGTTAAAATATGAAATTGAACCTTAATGGACAATGGTAAAAATCTCCAGCCCTAGAACTGAACTTTTCACTTACAATCTCTGAAATATTTTCAGAGTCTGAAAATGGCCTTCCTGTGACAGAGGGTCCTTTCTCTATCACAAAGAACAGTTTGTAATAAAATATATGCAATTCTTTTGCAAGTCTTTTTATTTTATGGAGATAAAATTGTGTCTGTGTGAGTGAGTGAGTGAGTGAGTGAGTGAGTGAGTGAGTGAGTGAGAGAGTGCTTATACCAATTTTGTTCTTTTGGCTATAGCATAAAAACATATATATGCAACATCACCTATATGATAGTGCTTAAACTCTGTAAGAATGCTTAAAATATTACTTTTGAGTAAGCACACATAGGGCGCAATCCAGAGTAACTACGGGGAGTCCTTGCTCTGGTGTAAGAACAATTTACTCTGGATTACAATATGAATTTCTCATAGGTTTTCACTAGGTGGTGCAGTAACTATGGGTGCACATAATGTCTTTTACATGCTCCCATAGTTGCACTGGATTGTAGGGTTAATACCGCTTTCAGCCCCTCTTCCCTTATAAAAATAACACTTCCATCCAGTCTAGTCAAGACCTCCAGCCTGGAGAACTCTTCACTTCCCTTGGTAATGCATTCCAGTGTCATACTGCTATTATAGTGAACATTTTTTTCCTGATATTCTACCCCCCTACTGTACATTAAGCCCATTACATTTTTATTTTCCAGCACAGTAGATAACACATTTTTTACTTGATTATCTTCAGTGCCCTTCTTTAAACCTCCTGTAGTTTGTCTGAAGCCTTTTTAAAGTGAGGCATCCAGAATTAAACTAAAGACACAATCCAGAGCAAATTCAGCCTGCTCTGACCTAACTGCACTCTCCTAACTATTCTGTATCCAGAGCAGAAAGTTATGCTGAATCCAGAGAGTCAGGAAGCCTGGGCTGCCCTAACTGCTCCAGAGCATGCTAAGTAACTGACACAAGGGGAAGACTTGCTCCTGAGGAGACACCCCTCAGATCTCACTGAACAAGGAACAGCTGTGGTGCCTACAGTGGTGACATGACTCTGCACATCACCTGGTGCGGAAGTCTGTGAGTCATCCCTGGGATGCGCCCCCCCCACCTGGACTGCACAGTCACCAAAGCTGGCGCCTACGCAGTTGTTTCTGAAGCCAACTGGCTTCAGAAAGAGTACTGCGCAGGCACCATCTCTGACACCTGCGCAGTACTTTTCTGAAGCCTTTTGGCTTCGGGGGAGACTGTGCAGGCGTCAGAGTTGGTGCCTGTGTAGTACTCTTTCTGAAGCCATTCGGCTGCCGCTCCGCCTCCTGAGTGAGGCCGAATGGCTGTGCAGAGGCGCGGACTTTCTCTGCTCTAAGGAAGTCTCCTCTGAAGCTGTTCGGCACGCTCAGTGTGTTTCTGCGCAGTGCATTTCAGATGGCCGTTCAGGCCAGCTCCTCAGACAAGTGGCAGCTTCTGGCTGCCGCTCCGCCTTGGAGCAGGCCTGAATGGGGGTGCTGACGCGCGGGGCCTGCCAAAGGACAGTCAAACTCCTCCAGCGCATCACCCCATACGGAGCGCATCACCCAATGCAGCCCACACCAGCCGCACAATATGCTGGACAGTCTGGTGACGCCTCTGGGTGCCTGCCTTATAAGGAGTCCCTGATGAGATGCCAGTACATTCTACAGTGAATACAAGGGGCTTCTTGGAGTGGCCTGCTGTGTCCTGAGGTTTGTGGGCAGCCGTAGTTTGTTCCAAATCCTGAGGTTGAGAGGAAGGGGTTGCACCTAGGATGGCCAAGAACTCAGATTTTTGGTCAACACTGCCATTCTTACTCAGGCCTTATCATGGATCCTTATGGGTCTACTCATTACTATACATGCTCCTGAGGTGGTATATCTCTGAGGAACTGGAAGAGGCATTTCTGCCTTGGAAACAGGCTTTGGATACAGAGTAACTGCTCTGCCCGAGGCAATGCTAAACATGCCCTCAACTTGCCTCTCCTGAGCTGCTTAGGCTGCTCCAGTTAGGGCAGAGCAGGTCCACATCTCTTAGGGCACCCTATCTTGCCTTGCCTTGCTCTGCCCTAAGCCTCTTCCAGAGTAACTGGGCTGGAGCATCTTGCAGTTGCTCCAACCGAGTGTTAGATAGGGCAACCTCAGGGCTCTTATGTGGACAGATTAGTTGCTCTGGATTGTGCTGCCTAATGCTCTTGTTGAGGTTTGACCATTTTGGAATAAAGTGAATCAACTGCTTCTTGTGGCTTGGATGCTTTGGTTCTGTTAATGCAACCTAAAATCACATTAGCCATCTTTGCAGCTACATTTTCTTGCTGACTCATGTTCAGCTTGCTGCTACAACGCCAAGATCACTTACGCACACAATATTGCCAAGCCAGGTATCACTCATTCTATACCTGTGCCAATATAATAAATGTTAAAAACTTCACAAATGATTGAAGAGGATAATAAAATCATTAGAGGTAGTAAAACCATGAATTTAAAAGACATTAAGTAATATGCTGGAAAGTCATGACTAATAATAAAGGTCTTTTCTTGGTGCCAGACATCATCTTGGCTAAGACCACTGATCTGGTTTGTATTTGCCAAGCCTTGGTTGGGTCCAAAGATCCTCTAGTCTCAGTGGCCCCATCAGAATTTTTAGGACTACATCATTTTCAGGCAAAGAGGTAAAATTCATCTCCAGACACTCTCATGTATATAGAAAATGTGTGCTTCAGGGGTAGCAAAAGGACAGTACAAAGCCCTGTCCCACCTCTTATGTTTTCATAAAAAAAAATAGGCCTCCGTCAGTCTTGCAAGACTATCGGCGCTGTATACGCTGCATGTGAAGCACGAAAGCCTGGGTTGGATTTTTATGGAGGATAGGCTGTTACCTAAGCAGCAAATCCCCCCTCTCCATGCCACTGAATTAGTCCAATGGAAAGGCAGAGCCAATACGATTGGATCCAGCTGGCATCGCAGAGCTGGGCTAAGGACAGGAGCTCACCCTGTCTTGTGGGGCCGACCCGGGTCTCGAACCCTGGCCTGCTGGTTAACAGGCACAGCGTCTTAACTGCTTGCGCCACCCACATCCCATTATGGGCTGTTTTGACTTTATGTTTTGACCATTATGTTTTCATAGTTGTTGGATAAATACCTGTTATAGAGTTCTCAACTTCTCAGGAGAAAATTTCCCAAGATAAGTCTTTGCAGGGGTGAAGAAAAAAGCAGTTCTTTCCCAAGATTGCACTACCAGGCACTACAAGGACACACAATCCTTTTAAAAAAGTATCTCCTGCTGGGTCCAACTTTCACTGTTTACAAACTGTGGGGAGCAGTTCAGAATTCTCCTTGGGGCATCTGTCTGTCTGTCTGTCTCTCTCTCTCTCTCTCTCTCTATCTCTATCTATCATCCCATCATCATCTAATCAATCAATCAAAGCATTCAAGGTGGTACACAGCAATGCATTTGAAAAACAAACCAGCAACATTACTAACAATAATTAAATTTTGAAACAAGTATTTAAAATACCAAACAAACAAGAACATGAGAAAAGGCAAAGACCCACTCAGACGTGCACATCCATGCTGATGACACATTGTGCTTCAGGTGTTTATGATCATGCCAACAGATATAAGCCATATGATATGATGCCCCCTGGTATTTGCTGGGGAAAGTTCCAGTTTTTGCAATGAGATTTCATTCTTTCTTCAGTTACTACTTTTAGTATGTGTTCCATGAACTCAGGCAAATATATGAAACAGTCCTTGGGAAATGTGTGTAAAAAATGTATTGATGTAGCAGGTTAGGAGGTTAGAATAAGTAAGTAGCTATAACAACAATTGGTGCAATCTCACTAAAGCATACAGCATCCATTCCCACCAGCAGTTTCCAAAAATATACAAGGTCTTTTTTGAGTTGGATTAAGTCAAATGGAGCAATCTAAATGCCAGCTGGGCGCTTTGCCTGACTGGCAAGCCTAGCAATTTTTATCCAGTTTCCTTGCCAGCCAGGGGTAAGATCAAGGACAGAATACCCTTTGTCAACATTTTTCCTGTTTACATCTCTTTTTAAAGAGCTATCCTTCAAAGGCCCTCAACATGGGCTATCCTCAGTGTTTTCCCCATAACTTCCAAGCGTCCCCTGCCCCAAGCTGTAGACAGAAAGCCATTTCTTGGCTTTCCTTTGAATAGTGTTCACAGGAAAGATCATACTGTATTTCATCATCATCATAAACACATGATGGGGAAGCGTTGTTAAGAATATGTTAATAATTCTAGTGCAGAACATATTAAAATTCTACTGCAACAGTTACATGGGATTAAAGACCACAGGGGTAGGAAGATATCATCTTCAGCTTTCAGACACTGTGACAATTGCTGTAACATCTGAGAGATCTGTATCCCAGTGGCAGAGAACATGCTCTGTCTGCAGAAAGACCTATGTTCAATTCCTGGCATCCAGGTACAGACAGGAGATTACTGAATTCCTGGAGAGCTAGTGTTGACAATACTGGTTTTGATAGATCAATAGGTCTATCTTACTATAGGACAACATCTTGTGTTTATAACCTTACAGCCATAGTAATCCTTGTAGTGTAGAAGAACGGCAAGTATTTTTTCATGGTTCATCCATTTGGCAGCTTCAAGGACTCTGGAAGCCCTAGAATGCAAGAAAGTGGTATCCCAGAGAAAGGCAAGTATCTGTTCCCATAAATATGGACTGCGCAACTTGCACTTGTATTGGCTACCCTCGGCTGCTTTGTCAATTATTCTTTATTTTATTTTACCTAGCCTACTCTTCCTTTTAATGGGACAACTTAATAGGACCTCTTGGCTTCAGCTGAAGGAGTATATCACGTCTTCAGATTTCATTAGAAACCAAAGAAAACAGAAATATCTTATTGATATTGATGGATGTGTCATGAAAAGCTGAATTAGTGTTCCATAACTGCAAACTGAGAACCATCTGAACAAGTCATAATATACTGTAGGATGAACATTAATATCAGAATAAAAACATTTTCACTATCAGTCTGTTTCTTACAAATTGGGATGCTAATACTTTTTCTTGAGACTGAACCGCTTGCAACTTAGTGGAACTTTGTCAGGGTGTCAGCAGTTTTCCACCTTTGGGGATCTTAATTTGGGTAATAATTTCACTTCAGGACTTTTTCTTTTTTTAGTAAAACTAGTGAAAAGCGTACCCACATTTCAGGAGTAAAATTTTTATCCATACGCCATCCCCCCATGGCGCATAAACACCCCATGCGCATAAACACCCCATCACAACTTCCCCCATGTGCCACTTCCCCATGCGCATCCTCCCCCATGCGCAACTTCCCCCCATGTGCATCATCCCCCCTTGCACAACTATCCCCCCTTGCACAACTATCCCCCATGCGCATCAACCCCCATGCGCATCAACCCCCATGCGCATCATCCTCCAATGCTCAACTTCCCCAATTGCGCATCATCCCCCCATGTGTATCATCCCCCCATGTGTATCATTCCCCATGCGCAACTTTCCCCCATGCGCATCCTCCTCCCATGCACAACTTCCCCCATGCGCATCAACCCCCATGCGCAACTTTTCCCCATGTGCATCATCCCCCATGCGCAACTTCCCCATGTGCATAAACACCCCATGCGCATAAACACCCCATGCACCACTTCTCCCGTGCGCCACTTCCCCCATGCACATCATCCCCCCATGCGCAACTTTCCCCCATGCGCATCAACCCCCATGCGCAACTTTTCCCCATGTGCATTATCCCCCATGCGCATCATCCCCCCATGCACAACTTTCCCCCATGCGCAACTTCCTCATCAGTGCAACCTCTTCCTCCGAACAACATCCCCTCCCCCTCCCTGTGCACCAGGGTCTGAGCATCAAATTGGCTGGATGTTGGTCAGTCTCCCATGTTAAGTATAGGAGAAAAACACGTTGCCCCCTTTTCAGTCCTTCAAGGGTTAGATTTCTCCAGATGGTTCTTGGTGGGTGTTCAGGTGACAGAAGGAACTCCCAGAATTCCATGCTTCAGGCCCAGCAGTTGGGGCGGAATGTTGATCAGTCAGCAATTCTCCAATGGAAAGTATAGGGAGGAAAATGCGTTGCGCCCCCTTTTCACCCCCTTCCGGTTGGAACTTCCAAAAACCGGTTCTTAGTGCACCCTTCCGTCACGGAAGGAACACCCACCCCAAAATTCATGTGTCTAGGCCCACCGGTTTTGGCAGGGCGGTGATGAGTCAGTGAGTGAGTGAGTCAGTCAGTCAGTCAGTGACTTTTTTCTTTTATATATATATAGATCATTCATTGCTTATTCATTTGAGTACATCAAATAGAAATAGAACCCATTTATACATTAATGAATCAGCAGCAGTTAGGCCGGCCTTAGAGGCCTTCTAGCCCTGTGGATTTGGCCTAAGTGTCAGCTCAGGATATGGTCTGCTTTGGTCAGCTTAGCTGGGCCATTTTCTTGGGCCTAAAGTCAGGCTTGCACCCTTAGTTGAATACCTGGGTGATGTCATCATCTCAGAGCAACATGGGTCTTAAAAAAGTGGCAGTCATAATTGACATGTCCATAACAGTGTTTATAAACCTCTTGCCTATTAGATAATAGCTGTATACTATGTGTCACTTAAGAGTAGAGTACTGGTAATTTATGAGTGGAATGTTATTATAGCTACTACAGATATCTATAGTAGATATATTTGCAAATTCTTTCAGTCCAGCTTCTTTTATGGAAATTATATCAGAGGTGTAGGTTAGAGGCCTTATGCAGTTGCACAGAGTCAAGTTATTCCACTGACAGTAGCCATAAAGCCAAGCTTTTCATTTCCTCCTTTATTGTCAGATTCCAACTCTCAAGTGAAGTCTATTGCTAATGCAGCATAACGCCCTTCCTGTGTTTGCCCTCCATCACTCCTGAATCGTTGCACACTACCCATTTACAAATTGCCTTATTCTGCTAAGGTTGTAATTGCTTTCACAAATAATAATCAATTTGAGCAGAAGGCGCGACAATTTTATGTCTTGTTATGCAACAACAATGCAATGTGATTCACCAAAATGATGTTGTGGCTCTGAAATTGCCTTTGCAAATGAGATCTTTTGCCTGGACACAACCGTACTGTCACTTGGTTTTGTTTATTTATCTGTCTCCTAAGCTGTCATGTAAGCACAGACGTGTTAAGATGCAATACGGGAAAAAAATTGCAGTGTTATTTTATGAAAAGAGACAAGTGACAACCACTTAAGAACTGTAAAGAGAGATAGCCTGGTGTATTTTTTAATCAACTTTCTCATCGGTTATGAACCTCAAATACAGTTTTTCAGTGCCCTAATGGTTGTTCCCTATCCTACTGGAGCTGGAGGGCACAGTCCTAACCAATTTAGGCTGGCACAACTCACCCACAACTCTGTACACTGGTCTACCCTGTCCCACAGGAACGATGCAGAAGTGACACCTTTTTGTTATAGCTCTGTCTACATGTCTATACATGTCTTCTGAGATTAATGGAGCTTACTCCCAGGAAAGTGTTCTTAGCAACTGAAGTAAAAGTACTATCTTGTACACTCTTGTACTGGTAGTACACCTCTTTGATTGTAATGGGATTTCATCAGGTAGTTCAGTGAAAGATGTACTCATAATTCTCACAAGTGTAGGTAGGTAGCTTCAGATTTCATCTCTGCTGCAAGTGTGTTAGGAGGCTGTATATAAGCTACTAAATTAGCTGCCACTCACCTTGTCACAATGATAATACTTGGACTGCAGAACCTTGGATTGCAGAATGTGAATAAGTATATAAAAATAAAGATAAGCAGTTAAATATCCTCAACCCTATTATGTTTCCTCTCTAAATTTCCCACATCTGCTGTTGCTACACCACAAGGAACAGGCAATTCTTACATATTGTTGCATGTAAATAGAGGATGCACGTTTATTAGCTAAATAAAATGAAAATACATGTACTGTAATACTAGCTTATAAGAACCCTGTGTGTGTAATCCTGACTTAAGACAAAGAGAATGGCCCACCTAAGCTGGCCAAAGTAGGTCATATCTTGACCTTACAGTTAGGCCAAATCCACACAGCTAGGAGGCATCTAGGCTGGCCTAACTGCTGCATTACAAGGGCAACATGCTCACTGGGATGATGTAGTTGTGCTGTATCCTGAGTTAGGTTGGTAGTTGTGCTGTATCCTGAGGTTGAGAGGCAGGAGTGGTAATTGGGATAGCCTAAAACTTAGAACTTTTTCTTTTGTTTCCATTTTTACTCTTGCTTGTCATGAGTCCCTGTGGGTCTACTCGAATTTATTCCTGCTCCTGAGGTGGCCTAATTCTGAGCCTTGCCTGCCTTGGAAAAAGGCTCTGGATATGGCCTAATTGCACTTTTCCAAGCCATGCCCCACCTGCCCTCAACACACACCTGCTGAACTGCCTAGACTAGCCCTACAATCCAGAATAACTACGGGTGCACGTAAGAGACTTTATGTGCACCTGTAGTTACTGCACCACCTAGTGAAAACCTATGGGAAATTCATATTGCAATCCAGAGCAAATTGTTCCTACACCGGAGCAAGGACTCCCCGTAGTTACTCAGGATTGCACCCTAGTGCTAATAAGCCAGCCCAGATCCATTTGTCTTGGGCCAGCCTAAGTAGACTTACGTCAGACCAAGCCTTCACTGGTGTAGGTAGACTGGCCTGTCTTGGAATTAGGTGAGCCCAGTGTACGTTGGCTAGCCTAACCGCACTTCAAGATTGCAGCCATTGTGTAGTAAAAAAAACTTAGTATCTATTTGTGTTGCAAACATCATTTACAGCCTGTCTTAATGGATCCATCAGACAATATCCAATGAAACTGAGCAACTCCTTCTGCCCCTAGATTATCCCCCAAATCCAGAGTGACTATGGGAGCACATAAGAGACTTTACATGCACCCGTAGGTACTGCACCACCTAGTGAAAACCTATGGGAAATTCATATTGGAATCCAGAGTCAGCTGTTGTTACACCGGAGCAAGGACTCCCCATAGTTACTCTGGATTTTGCCCTAAATCTGACAAGAATGCAGAATGATTATTGCTTTAATTTAAAACACTGAAAATTGCTTGGATGAACATGTGGCAGATTTGTTTACATCTTTGAGGCTGCCAGAATCTTGCTAGAATGACAGTACACACTGCATAAATATTGGTCAAAACACTAAAGAGGCTTTTTAGAGATCTGCTTTCTTGTTTATTGCAAAAGCAAAAATTATATTTTAAGAAAGTATATTTATAGCACAAGTGACTGCTTGGCTTTATTCACGTTTTAATCCATTATAAAGAGTGGCCTATGGAGTTAAAGAGAAGGATAGATATTTTGCATATGGGGGTCAGTGAAGTGAAGCTACCTAAATTAGAAATTGTGCAAAACACATTTTCTACTGGAAGTTAATCTCTATTAATTTCCCAGGTGCTAAAAATATGCTGAGATATTTTGGTAGTATTATATGATGAGAACATTTCTGCACACTGCTGAAAGCAACAGAAGGGTTTATAACTATCTACTCTAGCTACATCAATGGGCTGATCATTGATTCTCCCTGGAAACTTAATTAAATTGAATTTGGTTGGCTTGGACAACTCAAGTGAAGTCCAACTCAAACATCATTTCCTTCAGAAGGCTTTCTGTAAGTTCATCTTGGAGAGCTTTCCCTTTTTTGATCAGACAACCTCTTAGACTACATAACTCCTTTCCTCAAGATTCTGAAGCTTTGTGGACTTTTTTCTATAGTTATATATAGCCTTAAACTTTAAAAAACCCAGAGGACTTAGCTTTATTTGAGCAGCAGTTCATCTCCACGACTTGGATAAAAATACTATGCTGTCCCGCCTGTGTAAAAAATCAGTTCAAAATTCCACTGAAATTCCTGCAAAATATATATATTTTTTTTTTCCTGGCGTTTTTCAAGATCCTTGATTTTTTTCACCAAGTTCTGAATGTGTGCACTAAGCTGAGGGGAGTTTACTTCACATACATTAAAGAAAACTTGAATAGAGATCCCCCTTGATTGGTATGAATATGGTAACTCTTTCAGGGAGCACCACAAGCATACTGGAACAACTCTGTGAACACATTTAAGCCCTAGATTTTGATCCTCATTGCATAGTATAAATCCCATGCACTGAGTATCAAAAACTATGTACAAGTTACGGTAGCACCGAGGACCACCCCAATCACGAAGCCAACTAAAATGGCTTTGACCATTTTACACCTCAGACAGCATTGGAAGGCACCAACTAGTGCAGAATGCAGCTGCCTGTGTGGTTGATGGGACTTTGTTGGTTTGCTTTGGTCAGGCCATTCCTTCAGTGGCTACACTGCTTACCCATTCATTTCCAAGCTGAATTCAAAGCACTGGTTTTGATTTTAAAGTCCTATATGGTTGATGTCCAGGATATTTGAGGGACTATGTTTGTCTATACAATCCTATCTAAGTAATCTAAGGTAATCCTGAGGGCCCTGGTGACTGTGTTACCACTAGTTGAGGTGAGGGGTGGCTGCAAGGAATAGAGCCTTCTCAGTGGTGGCTCCCCAATTATGGAATTCCCTTCCCCTGAGATTAAGATCTCTCTTTGCAGATCTTTCAGCTGGACCTCAAGACCTTATTATTCACTAAGGCTGCAATCCTAATCACACTTTGCTGGGAGTAAGTAATACTGAACCTGATGGGATTTACTTCTGAGTAGACATCCTTAGGATTGCACTGCAAAGCCTTTAACTAATATTGAGGACTGGTGCTTTTATAGTGTTTTTAATTGTTTTATGCGGCAATCCTAAAGACACTTTCCTGGGACTAAGACCCATTAAACACATTGGGGCTTACTTTTGAGTAGACATGGTTAAGATTGTGCCCATAGGGCGAAATCCACAGTAACTATGGGGAGTCCTTGCTCCAGTGTAAGAACAACTTACTCCGGATTCCAATATGAATTTCCCATAGGTTTTCACTAGGTGGTGCAGTAACTACGGGTGCACATAAAGTCTCTTACGTGCTCCCGTACTTACTCTGGATTTGGAGGTTAGTCAGAGAATATTTTAATATTTTAACACTTGCATTTTCTAATTATTGTTTTAATTGTTGTATTTTTATTTTTAATGTATTTATTTATTTTCTGCCACGTTGAGTCCCACTCGGTTTGAGAGAAAGACAGGATATAAATACAGTTAAAAAAATAATGGCATCTAGCCTTAATACCTTTACAAAGGGCTTGGATAAGTTCCTGGGGAAAGCACCATCACAGGGTACAAGCCATGAGAGATGTGTGTAGATGTGAACAACCTCAAAATGCTAGATGCATGGGAAGGCACCTGGATGCAGGTGCCATATGTGCTTCTCGAGGCATCTAGTGGGCTGCTGTGTGACACAGGAAGCTGGACTTGATGGGCCTTTGGCCTGAGCCAATGGAGGCTCTTCTTATGTTTTTAAGTAATAATAATACACAGCTCAATGAGAACTATCAGCAAGGCAGAGCAGAGTATATACAGCATGCTGAGTTTGTTCCAATCTGTCTCATGAAAGTTAGAAATGGTAAGAAAAGGCTAGACGTGAGGGTGTTCCACTTCAGTGAGCAGCACCGCAAAGACAGCTGCAGGCAAGGAGGTTTCAGCAAGTGGCAGCAAAATAAAACATCTTTTTCCAAATCTTAATACCTTGTACGGTATGTCCCTAGGCAAACTTCTTGAAGCAGGGATCAACAATATCCCAAGGAACAGATGACTTTCTTAACTGTAGATTGATGTCTCATCTTGAATAATTGAGACTGAAATTTTAAGCACACTTGCTAGAGAGAAAGCTCTATTAAATACAGTGGAATCTGATTTGGAGGTCTTGTCATGTACTTTTTAATTTGGAAGAAATGCTTCCTGTAGCGCATTCTTACAAACAGGCAGACAACTGAGGTATCAGATTCGGGATCATTTATTCAGTACGTGTGTTGGGCAACACCCGAGACTCATGTCACAAAGCGAAGAGCAGCGCAGATTGCTTCTTTTATTGTTACAACAGATGGTATTAGCTTTTACATAATTGGCTAAAAAGTTCTGCATTAAGTATTATTGGTCAAAAGTTGTCGCAGTGTTGTGCATGTGAACATGACCTTTTGTAACCAAACAAGATTGTGTACTATCAACTCATAATACTTAATAACAAAGACCTCCCTTTAGGTTTAGGGGCAAACCCTTTGTGGCAAACTCCACTGAAACAGCTATTGTTCACTTATCAGGTTTGGCACCAGATCATGGCCATGAAGAAGACCTAACTGTAGTTCAGGCTATCATTAGCTACATTTTACTGACGGAGACAGAATTAAGCTGCTTTGTTTTTTCAGCCATAGCATTAGGCCTAAGATCCACAGGTTACCAGTATATTATTGATTAAAAGTTCAAGCTTTGCTTATATACTGGTTTGTCTATAGCCTTCTACATTCCATTGACAGCAATGAAAGCTCAAAGAGCACCTGAGTTCAGGCTTCCCATTTAGCTGGAATTGGCTGGACATGTTTGGCTTTCCCTTATTGGACCGGACTGACTGATCCAATAAGGGAATTGTCCAGCCAAATGGGGGTGGGAGGGTGCTTGTTGCTTGTTGGGTGGGAGGGTACTAGAAGCTGCCTGGCTGGTGCAGCAAGACTTTGAGCCACCTGGCTGGCAGCCATCTTTAAATCTACATTTGCGCATGTGAGCAGGTCCTAAGAGGTTTGCAGGTCTTAAGAGGTGCGTGCCAGCCGTGGGCGGAGCATCCACTCCAGGAACACAAGCGGCGCGAGCTTCCCCTTCCTAGACTGCAGACTTGTGGCTGTGGGCAGAGATCAGAGGCTGCCGATGTGGCACGCACCCTCCCACCAACCCACACCACAGCCTGACCAGGACAGGTAAGCCTACCCTAACCCTCTGTCTACTCAGAAGTAAGCCCATTAAGTCAATGGGCTTACTCCTGAGTAAAGTGTGACCATATGCTGGAAACCTAAAAGGAGGACACGGTCCTTCCCCCCCCCCCCAAAAAAAAAATTTTAAGTCTGGATTTTCTGTGGAAAATCTGGACTTTTGGGGGACCCTGTCCTAATTTTTGGGTGCTTGCATATGGTCACCCTGCCTGAGCTGCCATATTCTCTTCTGCAAAACCAGGACAGGACCCTCTGTCAAACTTGCCAGTATGTTAACACAGTCCCCAAAAATCAGAACTGCCCCAGTTTTGTGGGACATATGCACTGGTGGGCTTCAGGGGGTTCTCATATGTTCTATAGAACCCTTTGCTAATGAACCGGTTACTGAGAACCAGTTTCTAATGGGACATAGAACCTGTTGTTAATTTAGGTTATTAGGACATAGAACCTGTTTTGAATCCCACCACTGGACATATGGCAATCCTACCTGAACAGCATTGGGGCCACAATAAATATAAATGAGAGGTAAATCAATGTAAATATGGGTTAGTCTAGATCAGGATTACAGTCAAGACAAAGATTGAAAGCTCTCCCACTACATCATGGCCCAGGTTCTCCTACACATACTGTTTATACATACAAGAAAATCAAGACTTGCTGGGTCAAACCATCTACTGGAAGTAAGGTGTGGTTGGAGACAAGCAGGAAATGAAGTATACAGGTGAATCTCAGCATCTGCAAGGGTTCCATTCCAGGAACCTCTGTGGATGCCAATTTTAATGTTAAACAAAAGCAATTAAAAGATAAATATTCCTTTAGGCAGTGGTTTAAAAATAGCATTTTGCCAAGGTAACATCAGAAGCAGGCAGGCAGGCAATCAGTCAACTTCCCTCTCCCTTTCTGGGGAACAATTTAGTTTCAGCCACAAGACAGACCCCTCCTCATTCACCTTCGGATAAAACTGCAGGTGAAAAGTCCACTATTAATTAGGTTATACCTGTACTGGCTCTCTAAATGATGAACAAATATGTTATGGATGGCAGTGTTGGTACTAAGTTGGTGCTTTCACACAAATGTGATAGTGTTATGCCAGCAGGAACTGTTATTTCAAATTAAGTATTTTTTTACTTAAATACGTATTAAGCAGAGGATTTATGTGACTCAATCCTATTCTCCAACAGTTTAGAGGGCATGTGCTAGAGCATGCTGCCAGAGTGAGCACTGCATGCTATGGTGGGGGCATGACCAAATGGCTTGGGAGAGTCATTTGCTGGGAGAGTCAATGCTGAGTCTTGACACTTTCCTTGAGTCTTTCCATACACCACACTGTGCCAGCTACACAGCTAACATAAATCCAAGGACACTCAGGGGTATGTTAGGATGGGAAAATGGGGTAGCATCTCAGATGCACTAGTATTGTTGAGATCCACCCTTTCCTGCCCCTCTCCTTCACTCCACCAAACTGAAATGCCCACAAACTACCCCTGATGCTACAATACTTTCTTCTACTCAGTGTTTTGATTCTGCTGTATTAAGTTCTGTGAATGGTCACCAGGATTCGCAGTCTGGGCTTTTCAGCCAACTGAGTTCACCGCCAACTAAAAGTCCTAGGCTTTTCTTACATGCCTTACATGCTTGTAAGAAAAGCCTAAGGTTGGGTTCAGATCAATGGTGGGCTCCAACAGGTTCGCACCTACTCTATTGAACCGGTTGTTATAATTTCCTGGCAGTGGTGATCCAGTAGCAACGGCGGGGGGATAACCAGGGGACTGGTTTGCGGCTGCTGGCGCTTGTGGGGCACCTCACCGGGCTGGATGACAAATTTAAAAGTGCTGGCTGTCTGCCCCTGCTGCTCCAGAAAATGTGGCTGGGACTGCAGCCTCACAGTCACAGCCCATCCTCTGCATGTCTACTCAGAAGTAAGCACCATTATCGTCAATGGGGCTTACTCCAAGGAAAGTATGGATGGGAGGCTGGGACTGCAGCCTGAGAGCATCCTAGCATGTCTACTTAGAAGTAAGCACCATAATCATCAATGGGGCTTACTCCCAGGGCAGTATGATTTCAGCCTGAGAGCCCAATGCTATGCGTGTCTACTTAGAAGTAAGCACCATGATCGTCAATGGGACTTACTCCAAGGAAAGTGTGGATGGGAGGCTGGCACTGCAGCCTCAGAGCATCCTAGCATGTCTACTCAGAAGTAAGTCCCATGACAGTCAATGGGACTTATGCCCAGGAAAGTGTGGTGAAGGTTGCGGGGGGGGGGGGCACTAACAAAAACTTAGATTTAAAAAAAAAAATTTAAAAAATTTAGATTTTTTAAAAAAGTCCCCTTTAAATTCTCCCCGGCCCCGCCCCTTTACCCAGCCTGGCCCCGTCCACTTCCGGGGAACCGGTTGTTGGGCTAGGCTGGGCCCATCACTGGTTCAGATTAGACATAGAGCAAAATCCTAACCATGTCTACTCAAAAGTAGGCCCCATTGTGTTCAATAGATCTTACTCCCAGGGAGGTAACGTTAGGATTGCAGCCTTAGAGTAACAGCATAACACTTTTCATCTGCCACACATATAATCCTTCTTGACTTATTGTTGTTGTAGTTTAATGCAAAACAACATGTGTTTTTCCCCAAAGTGAAATTTTAGCTGTACTGATAAGATATTTGGGTAAAGGGCAGGAATTATCTGGAGCTTCAGCTGTTCCAGTAGAAGCTACGTTTTTTGTTCCTCTGTCAATTTTAATGTAACCTCTGGTTGAAAAGTTCTTTATTAAACATGAATGATGTGTTAATAACATCATAATTAAAATCTTGCATTTTCTTAGTTCCCATGTTTCTTGTAATTCTTTGCAAGAGGGATTTTCCATTCTTCCAGTGATATGACATATGACTAGTAATCCAATCATCTCTGCTATAAAACGGTAGTGAGCATATAAATCTTGTGTTACTATTGAGGTTGAGTGGCAGTATCACCCTGGACGAACCTCCTGGATAAACCTGGCGGTTTGTGGGGTGGAAATGTCACAAATGTGAAATGTAGTAGCCAGCAGCACCTTTCACCAATTCTGACTGGTGTGCCAGCTGTGACCATTCCTGGAAAAGTCTGCTCTGGGCCAGGGGGTGGAGAGGTTAGTCAATAAAATGTGCTTGGAAATGCCTTCCAGTGGAAAACATGATAGCCTGATTGTTGCCTGGAACTGTCTATTGAGAAGACATTGTGTTTTCTGCACAGGTTATTTGTTTCTGAATTCATTTTTTCATTTTAAAGCCCTAAATAAGTTTGAGATTTGGATTCCTGAAAGACTTCCACTTCCCATATGTTCTCCCTATAAACTTATTTTGTCATATGAGATTCTGCACTCAATCTCTTTTTTTTGTATTGAGTACAGAAGGCCATTTACTAAGAGCAGAGTCTTTTCAGCAGTTGCAGTGATCCTCTGGGACACTTCCTCCTTTGAGATTAGATGAGAATTTACATGATATGCTTTCAGATATATCTTCACTTTTTCAAGAGGCTTTCAATGTTGACTACATTTTGTATTAGGTGATTGCAGATTTTATGTTGCTCTCACAGTATTTTGATTGTTTTTTGTACCTGGTTTTGCTGCTGTCGATTGTTTTTCTGCTTTATGACTTGTAACTGGTCAGCCAATTTGAAGGGGAAGGAGTGTATGTGTTTAAAAAATAGATAAAAATTAACTTTCTGATTACTTATCATGTGATTGTTTATAATGCAGCTCAGATATGGAGTGTGTGCTCCAGGTTAACAGGTACTGCCTTGCATAGGGCCAATTATAAGGAAAATTCGTGATTTATTACCACTTCCACCAAAGCCTTGATAAAAGTGTTGTATGGCTGCAACAGTAGCATCACAACTGATAAGAACATGAGCAGGACTGGGATACAGTCTTTTGGTTCTTGAAGGGCTACATCGGATACCTTTACCGGCTGGTTCTCTAGTTCTGTGGTCTTCTGCCTTTGTTCACATAATTTTCTGTGCCCCACAATTGGGGTTTCACAACCCCAACATTGAAGAATGCTTCGTGTTCAGTCCATTTCAGAATGTCTGAGTCCCTTCCATTTCATAGCTAGAAGGAGCAGAAGAAAAGGCATATCAATGGTCATACCTCTTTAATCTTCTTGCTTGTTGCATCCAAGGAGCAGCTTACTTCTTTTTCCAGTGCTTTCTCTCTGATTACTGACAGTGGCAGAGCTACTCAAAGCAACGGCAGAATGATCCTGTTCTGATTGTCCGGGTTGACAAGTCATCAGAGCAAGATCATCTGGTTCTGACTCTGTCTTGCCCTGCAGCTTTTGATCTTGAAAAAAAGACTTAAAGAACTCTAACTGGATCTTCCACATCTTATATAGATTAGTCCTTCATCTCTGTGTAGATGTTACCACAAAAATTCATCATCACAAATCTATTGGATGTTTGTAGGTTAAATGGAAAATTACAACACTTTTGCACTCTTGGTGATTTTGCTTTTGTTTTCCATGATGCTTCTAAACCTAGATGTCTTATAGAGACAACAATACAGAAACAGACACATCAACACTATGTTTCAATAAATTATAGTTTTCATATTTGCCTTCATGTGCTTTATTCTGATGATGGCTTACAACAGCAGAGTGAATTATGAACCCTATCAAATCAATGGCACCATTCCAGAAACCTATAATTTTACCTGAGGTGCTTTTTTTCCAAAATGGGAAAAGTGCTCTGATGGAGCAGATACTCTTGTCCAAATTGCTACCATGCTTGAATGCCACAGTAGGAGAGCATCCAGTTCCTAAAGACATTTTGAGCATTTACAAAATAACAAAGAAACTCACAAAATGACATGGGGAGAGGAAAATGCTTGTGAGGTTTAGCTAAAATGCTGGTCCTCTGGGTGTTTGGGACACTCGAGCAACTTTGCTTCCACAGCACTTGCATAAGCAAAATGCTAATTGAGGGACAGAATTGTCAATGACAGAAGTTGCGTTTTGATTCTTTGAAAAGGAGAGTACAACAGGTGAAAGATATTCTAGTCATATGCAGCAGCAGAGGAATAACAGTGCTTTCATGTATTGTTCTCCAAAAAGTGTGATGAGCTCTAAAGGGTGTCATTCTCTTGTGTTCATGGAACATTTCTGTACCGTCATTACCACAAAACATCACAAACATATATGTATAAACATCATTATTGTTATTATTATACATAGGGATGGCCAGACAGCCCCACAGACATGCAGGAGGATGAACGCTCCTTCTTCCCCTTCCCTGAGGTGACTCACTCATTCCAGAGCAGGGGTGAGGGCAGCAATGCTCCTCCTGCCTGCCTGTGGTGCAGAGGGGCTGTCTGCCCTCTCCCCTTCTCTGGGTCTGAATCGATGGAATCCGGTAAACTGAAACAGGATTACCATATCCCATTGATTCAAATGCACCCTTGAATCTAACATACACCCTGATTTTGAAAACCAAAATTGGCTGAAAAAGGTTCACATTAGATTTGGAGAAATATAGTATACTATTTTTCATCTGAGAGTAAGCTAGTTATTCAACAGAACCTTTGTCTCTTGAGTTCTGGGTATAAAATTCATTGTGATGGATTGTCATGTCATCTTGAGCCTGGATTCATGAAGCAGGTATATGTTTGTTGTAACAATTTTACACCTTTTTGTTAACTGATGGGTCCATCCTAACCAATTTAGGCCAGCACAACTGACCCATCTCCCTGTTCCAACAATGTTGTGGGGAGGTTGGCGCATGTCTGTGCACTGGTCTAAGCACCCCCAGAAATGGTGCCCCCTAGGAATGGCACTCCAGTACAGAACTTATACCAGGATTTGTGCTGGCCTAACCATCGGTATGGATTCTACTTATGGCTGATATAAATACTGTGTGTGTGTGTGTGTGTGTGTGTGTGTGTGTGTGTGTGTGTGTGTGTGTGTAAAAATTACCTGTAAAGAGCCCAGAATGTGACAGCATTTCAAAATTTATGATGCTTATACCTTTAACAGTGTCATCAAAATGCTGCATGCATACAGCAGAAGACATGTGCAATCTCCCACAGTAACCTAAAGGGTAACAAGCTGCCATTGCCCGTAGGGGCTCCCATTTTATTAAGACCAAAGGGCTATGCTGAAAACCAGAGTGCAGTCTTGTCACATCCTTGATAATCTGACTGGCCAGTGAATTGCTGCATTAAGTGGGCAAGATAGTAGACATTCAATTTTCTCACCCCGTTGCCCATTACATTTACAAAATGCTTGCAAGAGAAGCTTCTGAAAAAAGCACTAATAGGGTAGTCTTCTTTACTGACATAAACAACAGTTTTGGAGCACATCAGGGAAGGATAATATAATTTTTTCTCCCGCACATCTTGCTTAGTTTTGGTAATTGCTTGTGATAACCTTGTCCTTGAATAGTTCTTAAATGGAAAGCCTGGGCTCATAGAGAAAGTATGCCTTTCATGTAACAATGTGTAAATTCTAAAGGTATATGCAGGTGATCTTAATGAGTTCTGCCTGACATTACAAATTGTCAACCTGTGTTAAGTGTGTGGATAAATCCCAAAGATGTCCGGTGGCAGTGAAAGAACGGATTAGGCAAAGGAAATCTAGATGCATTTTTTCCACAGTCAGACCCAAGACTGCCTCAGACTTGTTGTTGAAGGATTTAAAAAAAGCCTATTGCAAACCCTGCCTTTTTTACAGGTCATTAAAGCTCTTTGCTGCTCCAATTTTAGTTAGAAACATTCCATCATTTCAAAGGGAGTGTCTTGTCATCTTGAATGCTGTCATATCAGGCCTGCTGTGATGCATGTACCTGCTTCCAGATGAATTCAGGGAGTTAATTAGATGTAACAGGATGCAACAGAATATTAAATCAAAGTAGTGGATTCCTACTGTCTTTCCCCTGAAGACATCTGTAGTTTTATATCAGCAGGCCTCCGTCATCTAAAAGCTTCATTTTATTTGTCCAGGGTTCACTCTTGGCTCACCAAAAGGATAAGCTGGGAAAGTCATGATAGGCCAGGGTATGTTGTACTCCTTAATAATTACTCCAGCCATCACTTTACTTACTAGTTCCACATCTTCTAGGGCAATGCTTTTTGAACATTTTAGGACCAGGATTCACTTTTTAGAATGACAACCTGTCAGGATAGCCTGACAATATCCATGAGAAGGACCAGAAGGACCCATGTCATTAACCTGGATGTCATGGCTGGAAGCAACATCATTGTCAGCAAGTAGGAAAATTTTCAACACTCCGTATGACAAAATCAAATCAAATTATATAACAATGCAATCCTATCTTGCACTGGAACAGGCAGACCTGTGATTTATCCAGCTCATGTTACAGGTTGCCACTGTGCCAGCCTAATGCAAGGGGAAACCTTCCCCTTACTGCGTGTAACACTTAAGCAGCCCCACTGTGGCTATGTGGAACTGCACCACCTCAAATCCAAGCAGCCTGGAGATCACCCAAGCTGCCTGGGAATGGAGATAGGATCCATCAAAAGTACCCAGACCTCTGTTCCCCATGGACTTCTGAGTATATCCACTCTCGAACACATTCCTCCTGTCCTCCCCAACTCCCTCCAAATTCCTGAACCTGCTGGCTCAGCCATTGCAGACTAACCTCTTCCCAGGGCCCACAGCAGTGCAGGGAGTCCAACACACATTCTTAAACTAGCCTCCTGCTCTAAAGGCAGTGCAAAAGTTCCTTATAGCACTTATTAACAACATTGTGGCAACACAAGGATCCAAGGGCAATTTTGGATTGCGCACTTTTGTGATGCTCTCAGGTCGGCACAGTACTAATGCTGGGATTTAGGCTGGCCTAACTGGAGGTTAGGATTATTGCAGCCTAGGTTTAGTACAAATGTGCTTTTTTCTCTCTAGGGTCAAGCTCTGTGAAAGAAAAAAAAGTTGAATATATTTTTAGCAAAAGCTAGTTGTGGATAGCTATTGTCTTTGGCAGGAGGACCTCATCATCTCTCTATCACTGTGTCGGGGGCTGGAAAATTAATTTACATTTCAAATTTAAATACATTTACATAAATGTACATATAAGAATGTACTGGAGTGGATTACAAGGCTTGCCCAAGGGCCAGATAGAGGGGGTCTTGCTGGGGGCCAAATTGAGACACATATAGGGCCACAGCTGGCGCCCGGGCTGGGGTTTGGAGACCCTTGGTCTATAATATCACCAGTACCCTTCTGCTCCCCATGTAAAACCTTTCCACTCAAGAAAACCTTCTTCTAAAAGATTTTTTAAATGATGATGTCCTAATGTTCAGTATGGTAGAACACGATCATGTACACTGTAGAACACTATGATATAATTCCCTATGCAAATTGTGACACCAGAAGAAGCCAGGCTCACAATACAGATGAAGAAGCCTCTGTGATGTAACTTGAAAACGTACCTCTATATTTAACAAATGTTGCTGGCCATAAAAAAAGTTTGGGTGTGGACCATGAATGACTAGGATTTGGTCTGGGTATTCAAGTTTTGGTCTCTTTTTTCCAGGACATGTCCTCTTTTTAGTCTCATGTTCTGGAGAAAAATCTTCATTTTCCTCCTTTTTCTCATGAGTAGACAGTATGTAGCATTCTTTTAAGAATAAATTTTATATACTAAAGTATATGTAATAGATTTAAGTTTTAATATAGTGTTCAACCACATGAGAGCAATATATATGGCTGTTTTTAGCTTTTATTTTGTCATGTTCTACATTTTTGGGGTGGAGGTGACCTGCATTTGGGACTTGTCCTCTTTTTTATTATGACACACTGGCTGCAATCCTAAAGTCACTTTCCTGGGAGTAAGACCCATTGAACACAATGGGGCTTACTTCTGAGTAGACATGGTTAGGATTGTACTGGTAGTCATCCTGGCTTAGCTAAGATCACTGTGTGATCTTGTGATCACTGTGAGCTCAATCATATTCATGTCTACTCAGAAATCCATGGGCTTTATAGTCAAGGGGCTTACCTGACAAGTTTCAAAGGGCTTACCATGAAGGGGCTTACTCCCGGGAAAGTGTGGATAGGTTTGTCTCTCTATCTGACCTTCCCCACAAGGTTGAAGTGGTGATAAAATTCCTGAGCACTATGTTGGAAGGACAGATTACAAATGTGACAAAAATAATGCCCTCTAATTGAGTACTTTTTCTCCACTAACAATATTGGACACACTCCCATATAAGATAATGGAATTGTCTTCCATTATAAGGATCTCATGCACTCATTGTCTTCTGGATTATAGTCCATCAAATCAATTCCAAACCATTAAAATCAATTATGATGTTTTTCATTCATTTCAGTGGGATTTCAAGACTATTTGTGGAATGTGAAGTACTGTAACAGAAAAGTCAGCACAACTGAATGTGCTGCTGCACAAAATATTCAAAGCCTTCTTAATCTATTCCTGACATTTCTGATATGTAATCAAATTCGGTACATGGCATCAACATGCAATATTTTTCAGCACTCCAGCAGGTGCCACACCTATTGAGCCATGCCCTAAGCCCTTCCTTATAATCACAGTTCAGTTTTCAGCTGCAGATATGGTTTTTTGACAGTGTCTACCCCAATTCAGGGCATTGGGGGAAAAATATGAGAGCTTGTTCCTTCTTTGTTGCTAGGTTTGTTTGTACTGCCTCAGCACTGAAACAAAGGAGAAAGACTGTAAAACAATGACCTGCCACAAAGTTCAGCCCAGTCACAACCTTCATCTACGCATGTAAGAGAGCACTTTTTACAAGTGTCTCTTCAGATATGAAGGCAGACTCATTTCTGGCAGGAGAATCAAAATATTGGAGTGGAATGAACAGACATAAACAAAAAAAGAATAGCTAATTTCTAAATTTGTTTGGCTTGAAGAAAAACAAAAGTATATAAGTGCTGTGGTCAATGTCATTGTGTCATTCTAGCAATAAAATCAACAAGGTATAAGGTGTAAAATGAGACCATTTTACATGAGGCCTTTAATTTCTAAGCCCAATAGATCAGATTCTGGGGTATAAAGAGAGATTGCAGTAGGTATGTGCATTCATTTTTGAAATGAATGGGAATGAAGAAAAATGTTCTCTGTTTTGTGATGAAAATGAAGTAACAACAAATGAAAATGAAAAGAGGAATCAGTTTTGCTCAGATTTCAATGAACACTCACCCTATCTTCTGATTACTTTCATTCTGAAGGATTGCTGAATTGGTAATCAAAATAGCTAAGTTAGGAAGATAAAAATTAAGCAAGGTTTTGTTAGGGAATTTTTTTAGAACTATCCCATAAATAACTTTTTAATGCTCAAAATAAACAGGAAGAAAAATTAGGGCTGACAGTAGAATTTTTCAATAGTATACAGCTATGAAATATGGGTATTGGGAAAGATGATGAGTAGGATTTCAGCTGACAAAATGAAACATGATCTGAACCAGTACAACAGTACATTGGAAAGCAGGTGCCTTTGAGAAATTCCAAAGAAAAATACTCATTCAACAGGTGTTTATTCCCATAGAAAATAATCTGAATTAAATCATTCCAAGATTATGAATAAAAGAAATGGGAGTCATCATTTCCGTTACAAAAAGAAGGAAAAGAGTCAGTAGAAAATTATATATTTTTTCCTTTAAAAAAAATGATTACTGAATTAGCTGCAAAGGTCTCTGGTGGTCTGATTTTCCAGGACTCTTCTGTTCTTATAAGGGTTTTCTATCAGGGATGGACAAGTCCAACTTTTCTTTTGTCCGTCTGTCCGTCTGTTCGTCCGTCCATCCGTTAGCTAGGAAAACAATTTCATAGAGCAGGGCCATCATGTATTCCCATTGGCCATAAACATTGGAATGATGTGCCTCTCTCCTGACTGCCTCAGTAAGTTTTTCTAATCTAGCACTTAAATACCACTTTCACAGTTGTGTACGTTTGAACTAGTTGTGGATTACATAAATTACAGTAAGTGACTGCCATAGAAGGAGATCTGCTATAAACCTTTGTTTGTGGATAACATAGATGAGACAGTGATGTTGCTGGATTCTGCTGGCTTTTGGAATAGACTCTACAAAAACTGCTGATTGGAACTTTTCAAGGTAAAATTCCAACAAATCTGAAAGACAGCTAAACCACTTCCATGCTTCTTTTATTCAATGAGCACTTCTAGTTCTAGTGTCTGGGAAAATATTACTCAGTTGATAAAAAAGCAGGCCTCCGTCAGTCTTGAAAGACTATAGTATCATGCTCGGTGCTGCATACACTGTATGCGAAGCATGAAAGCCTGGGTTAGATTGTTTTGGAGAAAAGGCTGTTACCCGAGCAGGAAACCCCCCTCTCCACACCACTGAATTAGTCCAATGGAAAGGCAGAGCCAATACGATCGGATCCAGCTGGCGTTGCAGAGCTGGGCTAAGGACAGGAGCTCACCCTGTCTTGTGGGGCCGACCCGGGTCTCGAACCCTGGCCTGCTGGTTTACAGACACAGTGACTTAACCACTTGCGCCACCCACAGCCAGTAGCCACTGAATCAATCAATCAATCTATCTATCAATCTATCAATCTATCTATCTATCTATCTATCTATCTATCTATCTATCTATCTATCTATCTATCTATCTATCTATCTATGAAATGTCACTAACTGACTGACTGACTGACTGACTGACTCACTCACTCACTCACTCACTCACTCAAGTTGGTCAGTCGCTGACTGATCAATGCCCTGTCCCAACTCCTGGACCTAGAAACATGAAATTTGGGGAGGATGTTCCTTACTTGACATGAGCACCTACTAAGAACTGAATTTTAGAAATTTAGAGGACAACCATTGCATGGTGGTGCATGGTGCTCCCTGCTGCACAACAATACCCCATAAGAATGCCTGGTGCTTGCTGCTCCCCCTCCTCTTCCTTCCTGATACCCTCAGATGCCCAGTGCCTGTTGGTGCCCGCCAATGCTCCCTGCTCACCAGTACCCACTGCCTCTCGCCTGGTGCCCAGTGGTGCCCAGGACCACAAATATTCTTGAAATTTTACGCCTGCAACATGGGTACATTTTGCTAGTACATTAATATAATCATTTGTGAAACATTCTGTCTGCTACCATTTTCTTCAAAGAAATCACACCATTTTCCTCTGCAACTTTTCTAACGTACATTAGTGCTTCTCATCAGTAGAATACACAGAGGATGCTGTGAGGATTAATTAATTGTTTCATTCATTTTATACATAGTGGTATTAAAAGTGTAAAACATCTGCTCTGTCAAACATTTGCATACATATTCATCACCATTGTGTCCCATTTTGGAGAGTAAAAGTACATAACAGTGCTCCTGAAATTACTTTGTTCTAATAGACGGTTAGGGAAAGTATCTTTTTGGAGGGACAAGCTGCAAGGTCTCCCATCTAACTTGGTCACTGATGCATTAGTCTTTATGAAATGCAGTTGCCAGCTTTTTCAAGGTCAGCACTGGATAGCCACCTGGCGACATATTTTGTAAGAAGCTGTCAGAATACCATTCTCCAAACTTATTTGGCCTGTGATGAGGAATTTTTTAAAACAGTATTAAACTTCTGTAAAAAGTTATTCTTTGAGTTGCACGTGTGAGTCATTTTTTTAATCACAAGCTGCAAGTCCATCAGCAAAATGCACAGAAAAAAGCAAGGTGGTGGTGGGATGCATAAGTAAGCAAAAACACATGCAAAATAAAGAAGTTGTGACTTGAGTCATTTCAAGTCCAAGTTGTTAGTTAATGGACTAACAACTGATGTACATGTCTCAGCTGATGCCAGGAGACTAACCCACAAATCCCGAGTAACTCCAGGAGCACGTAAGAGATTCTACATGCACCAGTAGTTACTGCATCAACTAGTGAAAACCTATGGGAAATTCATTTTGGAATTCATATTGGAGTATGTTGTTATTACATCGGAGCAAGGATTCCCTGTAGTTACTCTGGATTTTGCCCTAATTCAACTCAAATTGTCAAGAAAAAGCCATTCAAGTTAAGTCAGCCTGAGTTAAGTGAGTCAACACGCACAGACCTCAAACAAGTCAATATAGATTTTCTTGGGAAGAGGAAAAATGGGAGAAATTTGGCCTCAGGCAGATAGGCAACCCTTGAATATATTTTTTCTCTCCTATAACTAAATAGGGATAAAACATGTCCAGACCTGTGTCCAAAACAGACTTCCAGATCTTTCCATGTGTGTGCTATCTGGTGAAATTTCTTTTGTTGTCCAATCACTGCAAAGCTTTTTTTTCATAATTTTTCATCTGCAACTAATTAAAACTGCAACAGTAAATCATGTAAAATGCAGGAAAGAAAGAGAACTCATGGATTTATAATGATTTCAGAAATAATTTAGATGAATACTGAACCAATCAGGGAGGATGTGGGACTTTCTTAAGGTTGGAGGTCTTTTTCTTCTGTGACTCTTGCAATATTTAACTGCAAAAATTCACTCAAAGCTTCATAAATCTTACATTTTTCTTCATCTCTAAGGCAACAGTTCCATATTTTCCTGTTCGTCATTTAGATGTGAGAGCTTTCTCTTATTTATGTTTTTTGTTTTCTCTTCTTATTAATAATGTTATCTGCATTATTGCCCATAATAAAAAGGCAGATAAAAGGGGGCATATATTACCAGCGGAATCATTTTCCAAAAATCTTTTAAATTCACAAAGCATTTATTTGTGCTTGATTATCATTTTCTCTTACAATTGCAATATATAGTGTCAGTTGGTAGAGTTAAGTTGCTTAACGCTAGACTCATCATTCTCTAAGTGGATATTTTACCTCCCTGGGTGAATGACTTTCCATTGGCAAAAATCTGTCCACACTAGCTTTAATCAGAGTTGAAGACACATGGATAGGGGACACTAAAGGCAAAATCAAGAGTAACTACACAGAGTCTTTGCTCCAGTGTAAGAACAACTTACTCTGGATTCCAATATGAATTTCCCATAGGTTTTCAATAGGTGGTGCAGTAACTACGGGTGCACATAAAGTCTCTTACATGCTCCTGTAGTTACTCTGGATTTGGGGGTAAGACAGGCACTGAGAGATAAAGGCCCCAATCCTGGTGGAAATTTGCACTGCTGTAACTACAATTCTAGCAGTATAAAATACTTTACAGTGTCATAAAAGTTGGGTGACTGTTGCATGCTGCTGTTGAGAGATATGGCATGCACAGAAGTGGCTCCAAGAAGTTCCCTTTGCAGGTGCCAGTAATTTGACAGTGTGGACCACTCATTGACATAAAGAGAAGTAACAGGGAGTATTGGGGGGGGGGGAAGAACTGGGTGTGTCAGGGCGGGTAGATCCAGCAGCAGTCAGTACACCGGATTGTATATCCCATTTTTTGCCCATCCTACCCCTTCCCTCCCCCAACACCATAGCATGAAATGCTCTCTTAGCATAATGATATTCTATAACATGGCAGGGTGTAAGATTGGGGTATAAGCTCGTAATAATCACGTAGCACCATATTGGTGACAAAGGCAGCCTGTTCACAAGTTATTATAACCTAGATACCGCCTGGTGCTAGTTAACTTCCCTGGTTGGACTCAATCAGTGGTTCTGGGTAGCATGGGAGGATTTTGTGTGTGTGTGTGTGTGTGTGTGAGAGAGAGAGAGAGAGAGAGAGAGAAAGAGAATGTGCACACATGTGCTTGTGTGTGCGCATGTGCACGTGAGCTAGTTGGGAGATGTCACCGCAAGACTTTTGCCTGGACGTCCCTAGAAGCTACTAACACAGGACAATGAAAGATGACATTGAAGAGAGAAGTGCAGCACTACAAAATTCCAGACTTCATAAAATACAAAACTACTATTGGAAGTATTTCTAAGAGGCATCTAAAAATAGTGTCCTTTAGTCATATTCTCCATAACAAGTTTTCACCAACCTTTCTGTAGCCTCGTACCACCTCAGGTTGTTGATGGATACTCATGTGATGGAATACTCATCTGTACAACGATCCTTGCACACAGAAAATTAGATATTGAGAAGACTAGGCTATGACTAAGGAGATTTCTTGAGTCCAATGTCATCTTGATGCTCTTTCTAATTATTAAATAATTCTAGCATTTGTTACTAATTCCCAAACATTACAGCAAGACTTACAATCACACACCTCATATTCATCCAACCTTATGATGAATCCTCAGCTACGCTTACAGATTCATAATTGGTCTGGGAATACCAGTCTCGTAGTAACAGCTCAGATAAGGATATATGATCAAGACTCTCTCTCTCTCGCTCTCGCTCTCGCTCTCTCTCTCTCTCTCTCTCTCTCTCTCTCTCTCTCTCTCTCTCTGGGTAGTGCTCCCATAGTTACTCTAGATTGTGCCCCAAGTCTTTTGGAGCAACTTTAACAAGGAGCCTCTGTGTATGTGTCCATGTCCAAGTTTGCAGCAGGAGCTGCACCAAAGGCTTCTGCCTGATGAAGTGGGCAAGATCCTATGCTGTCTACTCAGAATCAAGTCTTATTGTATCCAGTGGGACTTACTCACATGAAACTGGGATGGAGAGGGGTCCAGGCAGGGAAGGTGGTGGGGGGAAGAGGGGTGGTTGCAGGGGGGGGGGTCCAGGCAGGGAGGGGGTTTCCTTGGGAGAAGGGGTTTCTGTTGAGGGGGTCCTTGGGGGGAAGGGGTTTCTATTGAGGGGGTCCAGGAGGGGTTTTTCCTCTAACTGATGGTGGCTTGCTGGCTGCAGGAAGCTCAGACATGCTTACTGGGGAGGCCCAGACAAGGCTGCTGCCTGTGCGTTCCTCTGCCAGCCAGTCACTGGTACTGCAGGCAGGAGGAGAAGTCCTGGCTCAGCCACCCAGCCCAGCCAATGGGCATTCGTCTTACAAAGCTAATTTGTCTTGCAAAGCAGAATCCCATAGAAATTTTAGATTGATTTTCAAAGCATTCCTCTTACAGGGCATTCATCTTACAAGGTACCACTATATTAGAGCTGGAGTCACAAAGACCCTGCTCCTTCCTGGCTTTGGTTCACTATAAGCAACCACCTGTATAGTATACGAGGTATATTGGATTTCTCATTTTGTTAATTGTTCTTGTTTTTGAGTTGCACACATGAAATGTAAATAAAATGAACATCAGTACTCTCCTCTTGACAAGTTGGCCAAGAACTCCCTAAATGCCTACCTTGGAATCTCTCTGCATTGCAGAAGCTATGGGAGAATAGTTTAGGTGGCAAGCTAACCATACGTGTTAAGTCACAGTGCTTCCCTTGTAAACTGATGGCACAATCCTAACCAATTGAGGCCACCACAACTCAACCATTTCCCTGTTCCCATGGTGGCGTGCGGAGGCCGGTATATGTCTGTGCATTGGCCTAACTCATCCACCCCATGAATGGCATAGTAGTGCTTTCTAGCACTTTTGCAACACCCCCAGGGCCAGCACAGGACTTGTGCCAACCTAACAAGGGGTTAGGATTGCGTTGTCAGTTTGTTCAAGGAACCCCTTCCCGTTTCCATTATATTTCCACTTGTATTATTGCAAGGGAAGGCTGGTGCTGGTGGATTGTCTGTCATTCAGAAATGTTTTGCCTTCTGTTACTGGTTTTGTCATTGATGAAAAATCCTAAGATGCCCCAGTGTAACACTGTATGTAAACAACTGGTTGAATCTAAAGAAAGTAACATGGGGGGGAAGAGTCCATACAGGGTTGAGTAAAGAAATTTAGAAATGATCTGTCACAAATGTGACTTTATCAGCCTGATTCATCTTAAGTGCATTAGATAACCTTTTTACACTTGCATCTCTTTCATGGGGGTGGTGAGCGACAAACAAGACTTCTAAGGTGTGAAATAGCTCCTGCTCCAGGCAGCCTCTCCCACAATCCATTATGCACTTACTACTTGAGATGGCTGTTTGTTGGATCAGTGAATAATACAGACTTTAAAGGGAATGGTATAAATAATACATATGGTGTAGCTATTTCCGACCTTATAATGGCTTCAGTCTTTGACTACAATGTGGTCCTTGTGCCAGGAGATTGTGTCAGAGTCTAGAGGGAAGTGAAATTATATCCCCTTGGAGAAATAAATGTTTTGTGACAGGGAGGAGCTAATGCAACCAGAGTCTTAGAGCACAATCCTAACCATGCCTACTCAAATGTAAGCTCCATTGTGTTCAGTGGGTCTTACTCCCAGGAAAATGTCTTTGGGATTGCAACCTAAGTGTTTGCAATTCCCCCCAAATACAGTTTAATTTTAAGACTGTAAAGCATTGCCACTCTTTACAACAGGAAACTGCAACTCAAAATCTGCATAATACAGGCAGCAATTCTAAACACACTTTCCTGAGTGTAAGCTCTGTTGAATATAATGGGACTTACTTCTGATAGACATGCATAGGATTGTACCCATAATGTGATAAATGAATCTAGATATATAGCTTTGAAAAGGAAGGGAAAGAGGAAGTTTTTTAAAAAAAAACACACATATTTAGGTCAGGAATGTATACAGGATACAAGACACATAAATAAGTAAGGCTGCAGTTAGGTCATCCTAAGCCGCGGCATTAGTCCTATGCTGACTTGGGGGTGTCACAAAAATGCCAGTATTCTGTGCCACTCCTGGTGGGATGGTGTCAGAATACCTGGTGTCAGGTATTCTGCACCACTCCTGGTGAGATGGTTAAGCCTGTCCACAGATATGCATTTGCCTCCCTATATCACCACAGGAACGGGAAGAATGATGAGTTGTGCTGGCCTATGTTAGGATTGCACCCTAAGATCCTAAGATGTAGCCAAATAATGTTTGTTCATGGCTACAGGCCTATGGCTATACCATATTCTAGCATTTTGCTACAATGCAGCCTCATAGTAAGAGAAGATTTATTCTCATACCTTGAGAAGGTCTCAGTGACTGGCCCTTCACCATGGAATGGAGCACAAGCCCCACTAACCCAACTGCAGCAGCCCTGGAAAATTAGATAGGATTGGCCCTAAAATTAATGGGATTTACATTCTATCTATAGTGGTACCTCGCTTGATACTTGTGATACAAGCGTTTCGCATAACAAGCAATAATTTCCAAGAAATCTTGCTTCACATAACAAGTTCTGCTTCACTTAACAAGCAAGCGCATCATAGGTATGCATGCTACGCAGCCCTGATGCTTTGCATGGAGGCTCTCTAAAAGGGCTGTCGGCCAGCTCTGCTACCTCTAATTGCCCCCAACTTGGGGGCAGTTGCCCGGAGGTTCCAGAGACAGCTGCCCCTAACTGCCCCCAAGTGCCCCCAGAGATCGCACAGGAAAGCCTCTCAGGAAAGTGTCTTTGATCGCAGTCTCCTAACTATGTCTACTCAGAAGTAAGCCCCATTGTGTTAAATGAGGCTTACTCCAAGAAAAGTGTCTTTGATTGCAGCCTCTTAACCATGTCTACCCAGAAGTAAGCCCCATTGTGTTAAATGAAGGGAAAGTGTCTTTAGGATTGAAAGTGTCTCCATAGGATCATGCACATTGAATGCATGTTTTGAATTCAATTCCAGTGTTTTGTCATCATTTTAACATCCAGTTAATATTTTTAGATGAATATTCGTGGGGTTCCAGAACCAATCATCAGAGTTTCCATTATTTTCTGTGGGAAAATCTGCTTCACTTAAAGAGTGTTTCACTTAAAGAAAAGGCCTCCGGAACGAATTAAGTTCTTTAGGTGAGGCATCACTCACTCACTCACTCACTCACTCACTCTCTCACTCTTTCTTTCTTTCTTTCTTTCTTTCTTTCTTTCTTTCTTTCTTTCTTTCTTTCTTTCTTTCTTTCTTTCTTTCTTTCTTTCTACAGTATTTATATACCGCTTTTCAACTAAAAAGTTCAGAAAGCAGTTTACAAAGAAAATGAAAAAAACGAATAGCTAATTAATAGCTAATGGGTCTCTGTCCCAAATGGGCTCACAATCTAAAATGCTAAAAGAACACCAGGAGAAGCCACTTGAACAGACATGGCTGGGGTGTGTAGGGCCTGTTACTCTAAATAAAGGAGGAACATCCACTTGAAAGAGTGCCTCTTGCCCACTAGCAGGGCTTTGGTCCCTCATTGATCCTCATTAATTTCAGTGATGTTTAGGCATGATCTGCTTTGGATATAACCAGTGGTGAGCTCCAGCAGGTTTGCACCTACTCTATAGAACTGGTTGTTAATTTCTATGCTGATAGAGATAGGTTATATAAAGTTTAAAAATAGCCATTTAAAAGTGGCTGCCAGATGGGCATAGAACCGGTTGTTAATTTCTTTAAATCCCATCGCTGGATATAACCCAGTGTGTTTGGAAATTCCTGCATGTCTCACAAAATTATTTAAAAAGCAGTTCAGAGTGTCCTCTGAATTATACAATCGAATTGCCCTCCAGAGATTTTCTCAGGCCGTCATAGTCTTGGGTAGCTAACAAGCTAAACTTCAAAACTCTCTGTCAAGCTGCTGTTGATAGGCTCAGCTCCAAGAATTATATAAGGCTGTTAACAAGCAGGACACTGAAGGTTTTAATAACAATCCAGGCTTCTATAGAAAGCAAGCAAGCTTGAATTTCACATTCAAATTTGCATGGTAGGGCTGGCATGATGATGAGGCTGACTGAAGTGGAGATTTTGAGCAGCAAGTTGAGGGTGAGAAGGAAAATAACAAGAGGTTCCTTGTATCTTATGTTGTGTCCACCAAAACACACTAGCTAAGAGCAAGCAAGAAAAAAGTCAGGGTCATGGTAGTCCATCTTGTCCTCCTGCAGCACAAGAACCAACATCAGAGAAATATAACATTCAAACCCACCCAGTTAAATTGATTAAATGGTACAGCCATTTGTCTGTAATTAAAAACTCAGAAATCTGTTTCTGAGGACTTGTGCAGCTTCCTGCTGCAATCCACTACTGTCTGCACAATCCTATCCATGAGATATGCTAGATCAGGGGTGTCCAAATCAAGGCTCAAGTGCCAGATGTACTCTGCAGCATGCCTCACTGTGGCCCATGGCAAGACCTCTCCATCTGGCACATGGACAAGTTTCATAATGTATCAAATACTCTCATATATTTAAATTTATATAAACTATTCAAATTTTTTCAAATCATTTTTCTGGCCCCCAACACAGTGTTCAGAGAGATGACATGGCCCTCCTGCCAAAATGTTTGGACACCCCTCTGCAAGAAGATGAGGTCAAATAGTTTATCTCACAGTTTACTGGGGGTGCAGTGGAGCAGATCATGGTAGCGTCAGCATCTGTGGGATATGGAATCCCTGGCCAGGTCCAACATGGCCCCTTCAACAAAATAACTGACATAGAACTGATTAGGCCATTGGGAACCGGACAGCTGCAGAGGTGGTAAGTAAAAAAATGTAAAGTGTTACCTTGGTTTAAAGAAAATGTTTTGTTCTGAAATGCTTGTATATCAAAGCAAATTTTCTCATAAGAAGTAATAGAAACTCAGACAATTCATTCCACAACTCAAAAAATATTCACATAAAAATGATTACATTACTGTCATATAATACAAAATAATAAAGAAAATACAAAATATAAAGAAAAATAAAACAAATTAACCTGCACTTTAGTCTCTCAGGCTGCAATCTTCCCTCCTAACACAGGAGTGAATCCCACTGATTATAGTAAGGCTTACTAAAGAGTACACAAGGAAACTGAGGTCTCAAAGGTTCCTTTCCATTTCCCCCTTAATTAGGAGTGAGCCCCATTGACTGTATTAGGCTTACTTCAGAGTAAACATACATAGGCTGGTCTCTCAGGAGAGGCAGGTGATGGCGGAGCACTGAGATTGTCCGTATCCCGACCAGGTGTTTTTTTTCTTGTATTGCAAGTTATCGCTTGTATTACACGACAAAATTTATTGAAATGTCTTGCAAAACACTCTCAATCCATGGTTTTACTGTTCTTCTCTTTCACCACCTGTTTGGGCCCCAGCCGGCCTGCATGCTGCTGTGGAGGATAGGACGGAGGTCTTGTGTTTCTGTAGTCAGCTATTTTTACTTTAATTGGTGTAAAATGGTAACTACACTATAACTGCACACCTCTCGTCTTCAATGCTTTTTACGTCTTTTTCAAATTAAAAAAGCAGCGTTCAGAGGCTGCAGATCTCAGCAGAAGAACAGCCCATGGGGGATGCAAAAGACTGCTTACCATTTCCCCTTCCATCAGGACTGGTTCTGTCTCCCCTGGCAAACTCTTCTTTATGAGTGAGGTTTTCTTAAGATTCATAATGAGCAAGTAGAATAAAAGAGCTGGAGCAATTCTCTCAGTAAGAAAGTCCCATCAGTACCAAATTTAGGCCCTGGGCACCAAGAGGGTCTCAGGAGTCAGCAGTGAGTCCTTCTGCAACTGCCCAGAAAACAAATGCAATCCTCATGTTTTATTTCCCCCTCTCATTCCAGCCTTCAGTTCCTTTATCACCCCATGAGTTTTTTGTTCTTTTACAATTCTTATTCCAAAATCCAATGGCCATTGAAGAGGGCAAGTGTGACAGTGCCATCATTAGTTTTGAGGGTACCAAACTGTATCATAATAAAGGCTCTTAAAATTGCATTGTTTGTTTCCAATATAGAAAGTGCAGGCATTGTTCAGGGGAATTCAAGGTTCAATTCAAGGTTCCCCTGACCTTGAAATGCTGTTCCTGTTCAGTCTTAATCAGGGGACGGATGAATGCAGTCTGTTTGCTCCCTGACACTGTTCTTAACTTGTGTCAGAGATGCGCTCCCTTGTTGGGTGGGCAGACTCGTTCATATGTGTTCAGGATGCATGCCACTCTGGAAAATTTCTGTACCAACTTTGTTTCTTATGGGAGTAGCTCCCATTAACTCCTAAGCACTACAACTTATGAAGTAAATTGCCCCTTTATACGTTTTTCTTCTATAAAGCAGCACTTTCTGGTTCCTAACTCCAACAAGGACTTCCCTTACATAGAATTTTAGGCTCCCAATTCTACCTGTTTCAAGGACGTTCCAAACTTCTGATTGGCTCTACCTGTCAACCAAAATCTTGGATGAGATAGAACATAGAGATGTAGGTATCGGTGTTGAACAAAATGGCTTGAGTAAGATTATTTATTGAGTAGATTTGCAATCTGCCTTTTTCTCCAAAGGTCTCCAAAAGTGGCTAATAGATTAAAAAAATACTAAAGTTGTTAATTGTTGCAGCCATTAGAACAAAGACAAGAAATTTGCAATACCAGGTCTCAGGTCTCTGAAATCAATCTTAATTTAAATTTGATGGAGGATCCAAAGTTAATATCATTTATGAACTTTATGTCCAGACAGGGAATCAGCATTAGCTACAGCTACTTCTGGAAGATCCCATTCTTCTTGTGGCTTTTCATAAGGAAAGGGAGAGAGAAAGAATAAAAGGGGGAAAATGATGTTTTAAATGATGCTTGGACTTTACACTCTCTTGGCATTAACCCTGCAGCAAAAGATACATGTCAAGTAATACAATGAGAACTGGCTAATTCTGCCATAAAAACTTACTTGGTGTATAGCATATGTAATGTGCTGCCACTCAAGGGCAATATTAGTATGTAACGTTTTAATTAGAGGTAAGTGAGTAAGCTACAAGGAGTTCTTTCTCTCTGAAGTACCAATTAAGAGCTCTTTATGAAGGTAAAGAAATTCAATACCAAAATATTACTTTGTGTCAGGTATCATTGGCAATATTGGATTAAACAGCATGCCTTGGGCAAAGAACATTAGGAAAGCCACAGAACAGGCTCCACAGAGTGCACTGGAAATTGTTCGTACATTTTGAATGGGAAAGGAGATAAGCAATATGGAACATGTCGGCTAATAAACGGCAATAGATTCTGAAAGGCAGAGTCAGGGGAAATAAGAGACTATGGACTAGTTCCTCTAAATCCGATTGCCACAGCCACCTCAGATCTGTGGAAAACTGTTGTTTTCTAGACAAGGAGCTCAAACCTGAGGTACACAGAAGTGAGTCCTATTGTATTCAATGTGGCTTACTCTCAGGAAAGTGTGGATAGGATTGCAGCCAAGGAGATCTAAGATGTATAACCAACTAGGGGCAGCATCACATGTAGAATTACAATCAGAAGTCAACTATGGCACTTTTTGACATAGAAAAGGACAAGCCCAACACAAAGAACACACCAACATGGACATTCCATTGCTCTCTGTGTGCATAGAATTGCATTTGTCTGTTTAATCTGCCTTCGTCCAGGAATTTTTATTCTAGAGGCATTCCTGGAGGAAGGCTAGAGAGAGATTAGAACACAGGTCAGGTGACTTGGACTTGAGGTGTGTAAAAGTGTGTTTTTCACTTAGTGACTCATCAGTCATTCATGTGGACAACTCTGAAAAAAAACTTGAGTCAAGAACCACTGATCTAGATTGTGCCTAAAGGTAAAGGTGTCCCCTGTAGGTTATACTGCTAGTCATGTCCAACTGTAGAGTGCAATGCTCATACCCGTTTATAGAGCCGGTGTTGTCCAACATGTGGCCTGCATACACATGAAACACTGTTACCTTCCCACCAAAGTACGAGTACTTGCATTTGCATGCTTTTGAACTGCTAAGCTGGCAAATTGCTGGGCTAAGGGCAGGAGCTCATCCTGTCTTGTAGGATCTGGGTCTTGAACCCGGGCCTGCTGCTTAACAGGCACAGTGACTTGTGCCACCATAGCCCAATAGACTGCCTAGTCATACTAGATTTTCATTCCTTTATGGAGATGTGCTGTCATTTTAGCTCATCAACAAGATAATGTGCAGTGTGGGAAACTCTTCTGAGATATTTCATTAGTCTTATAAATATCTTTTTGCTTCCCTTGAACTGCCTTAGATGTTTTGCTTCAGCCCAAAGCCTTCAGATTCTCTTTGAACTTCATTTGAGGCTGAATTGCAAAGCCAGTTTTAATATGCATATCTGATGGGTCATTAAAGTGTGATGTAGAGAAATCAGAATCAAGCACTCACAAGTATGCAATGAGACAAATATAAAACAATAAACATTAATTGGAAAAGACTTTAAGGACACCGGAGGTTTTTTTTAGATGCCAAAAATGTTTCTTGGTCTTTTAGTTAATTTATGATTGTGTCTGATTTCTTATTTATTTTTGTCGGTGGTGCTTCTGGATCTCTTATTTACCACCACTTCCTGCACAAAGTAATCTATATACAATGGTGCCTTACATAAAGAGCTTAATTCGTTCCAGAGGCATGCTCTTTAAGTGAAATGCTCTTTAAGTGAAGTAGATTTTCCCATAGGAAATAATGGAAACTCAGACAATTGATTCCACAACCCCCAAAATATTCATATAAAATATAACCGTATATACTCGAGTATAAGCCAACCCAAGTACAAGCCGAGGCACCTAATTTTACCACAAAAAACTGGGAAAACTTATTGACTCAAGTATAAGCCTAGGGTGGGAAATGCAGCAGGTACTGTTACTGGTCCTTTTCCTTGTAGCCTTCTTGGAACTCATAGGCTGCAACCCTAAGCACACTTTCCTGGGAGTAAGCCTCATTGATCTTAGTGGGGCTTAATTCAGAGTAGACATGCATAGTACAGAGTGACCAGATGCCAAACCCAAAAATTCCTGAACCACAAGGCCAAAATTCCTACCTGCTTTAAAAAAATGCCAAAAAATGTATTTTTTTATTTTTCTAGTTTTGTTTTTTTTTTGGCCATAACTTTTGATAGGAAGGAGATATCTCAAAACTGATTTTTGCATTGGATTCTGCTCTTCAATACAAATCCAACAGCATATGACATAATGGGATTTGATCCCACCACTTTTCAGTTCACCCCAAGTATAAGCCAAGGGGGCTTTTTGGGCCCATTTTTTTGGGCCAAAAAAACTCAGCTTATACTCGAGTATATATTGTAACTGGATGTAAAAACGATGACAAAACACTGGAATTGAATTCAAAACATGCATTCAATGTGCATGATCCTATGAAGTCTACTTAGGCTAAAGACACTTTCCTAGTGTCTTTAGCCTAAGTAGTAACACAATGGGGCTTACTTCTGAGTAGACATAGCTAGGAGACTGCAATCAAAGACACCTTCCTGGAGGGCTTACCTGGGCTGCTGCTGGGGGGTTGTTGTGCATGGGGATGTTTCACATGGGGGTTGATGCACATGGGGGTTAATGCACATAGGGAGATGATGCACATAGGGGACTGACGCGCATGGGGGATGTTGCGCATGACGTTGTTGCACATGGTGGATAGTTGCACTTGGCAGGTTGATGCTCATGGGGGTTGGTGCTCATGGAGGTTGATGAGCATGGGGATGTTGTGCATGGGGGGTTGATGTGCGTGGGGGGTTGATGTGCAGTGGGGGGGGATGGCATATGGGGGAATTTTACTTCTGGAACGCAGGTACGTTTTCACTAGTGTGGAATAAAACCCAAATCGTTTGTTTTGCATCAGGTCATTAGGAGATCTGAAATGAAAATTATCTCCTTTATTCAGTCCCTTCCTTTTTCTACGTGTGCTTGTGTCCTTCTTTCAACATCAAACTGTTCACCCAAAAAAAGTAATTGGCATTTCTTTTGGTTAGCAAGCACTTAAAACTCTCCCTCAAACAGTATGTTCTTGGATCCCCATTGCACGTATAAAGTCAACCTGTAGCTTCCTTCAGAATTAGTCCTATATCTTATGCAATTACTAGTTTCTTCTTCTTGATTTATGAGGAGAAAGCATGCAAAAAAAAGTCTCCATTTCCTTTTTGGCAGTTCTTGAATTATTTTCTCACTGCCAACTTCCGCTACTTCTTTAAAGAGCTGAAATTAACAAAGCTATTTGTTTGCATGGGCCCAGCATTGAGAAGCATATCAAGTAGATTATCAGCAGGGGAGGCATAAAAATTGTTTTGTATGCCAGTTATAATTATCTTAATATGGATGCCTTTAGTATCTGGGCACATTTTAAAAATTTGTTTAGCTTGTTTGTTCTTTAATTTACAATGTGGAGGTTATTTCCTACTAGACTACTCATATTTTATTACTTGTATTATGGAAAGCTTATAGCCTGTAGAGTCATCAGATGCCCAGCTATGACTGGCAATACCATTTGCTAATTATGGGCAGTTGCCAATGGTAGTACAGTGATGCCTCGCATAACAAATTTAATTTCTTCTGGAGGCATGTTTGTTATGTGAAACGTTCTTTACGTGAAGCAGATTTTCCCATAGGAAATCATGGAAACTCAGACGATTGGTTCCACAACCCCAAAAATATTCATATAAAAATATTAAATGGATGTAAAAATGATGACAGAACACTGGGATTGAATTCAAAACATGCATTCAATGTGCATGATCTTATGAAGTCTACTTAGGCTGCAGTCCTAAAGACACTTTCATGGGAGTAAGCCCCATTTAACACAATGGGGCTTACTTCTGGGTAGACATGGTTAGGAGGCTGCAATCCAAGACACCTTCAAAGTGTCTCCCCACTTTCTCCTTCTCTCCATCCTGAGCCTCTCTCTCCCCTGCTCCCTTCTGGCTAGCCCTGAGCTGCTTCCCTCTTCTCCAATGCTGTTCTCTCCCTCTGCCCAGTGGACACCCAGCCACAGGAGGAACAGCCCAGAAGTGTTGCTTTCACTATGGGCAAGTACGCTAGGCAGCTCTGACGCTTTTTAAACAGGTTTCTGGCCAGCGCGTCTGCCCCAACTGCCAACGAATGTGTTCTTTACATGAAACAGTTTGT
The DNA here is from genome assembly GCA_030015325.1 of Cryptoblepharus egeriae. Classification (NCBI taxonomy): domain Eukaryota; kingdom Metazoa; phylum Chordata; class Lepidosauria; order Squamata; family Scincidae; genus Cryptoblepharus; species Cryptoblepharus egeriae. Next base: position 218,838,228 of record JAREYC010000001.1, read on the forward strand.
TACTTGAAGCAGAATCCTAGAGAAATTTTTGTTTGTTACATGAAACATACTTTACATGAGGCATTCTTTACGTGAGATGCCACTGTACTTTAAAAAATGCTGATCATCATAATTAACGGATCATAGGAACTTCTTTATTTTGCCTTCGCCATTGTGTGATGCATCTGCAAAGAAGGCAAATGCCATTTTAGGCTGCATTAAGAGGACTGTAGCTTCCAAGTTGCAAGAAGTTGTAGTTCCTCTTTATTCTGCATTGGTTAGACCTCACCTTGAGTACAGTGTTCAGTTCTGGGCACCTCACTTTAAGAAAGATGCAGCCAAACTGGAGCAAGTCCAGAGGAGAGTGACAAGAATGATGAGTGGGATGGAAGGGAAGCCCTACGAGGTAAGGTTGGGGGAACTTGGGATGTTCAGCTTGGAGAAGAGAAGGCACTCATTTATTCTTAGCTGCCTCTGAAAGTAGAACTAGAACCAATGGGTACAAACTGCAAGGAGATTCCAGATGGATATCAGGAAAAAATTCCTGATGGTGAGGGCAATTCTGCAGTGGAATGGGTTGCCAAGGAAGGTGATGGACTCTCCCTCACTGGGGATCTTCAAGCAGAGGCTCAACAAGCACCTGTTGGAGATGTACTAGGACAGTGTTTCTCAAAGTGGGGGTGGGGCAGGACCCCTTTGGGAGCTTTCCTGGGGGTCACCAGAGACCCCTGGTGCAGGGGGCCAGGAGGGAAGACCTGGCAGAAATGCTGAAGCCACTGCTGCTGGAAGAAGCCGCTGAGAAGCAGCTCAGAAGGAGCCTCTGAGCTGGTGTGAGATTGATGTGGAGCCTTGGGGGTGGGGAGGCGTCCAACACACTCACCACAGATGGCAGCCTCCTCCTCCCCCCGATCCTCAGTGCACCTGCCGGCTGAGAGTGTTAAGCACGCTGAGGTGTGAGCATGGCGCCAGAGCTCTGGCGGGTGGGCTGTCTGGTGGGTGCCCCGCTTGTGCACCGACCGTTGTGCCCTGCTCCTTGTGCTCTACTCAAAAGTAAGCCCCCTCAGTGTTGTTGTTCATGATAAGTGAATGGCACTTACTCCCAGGAAAGTGCTAGTATTGCAGTCTTAGAGCCCAGTTCAATGCATGTCTACTTGGAAGTCAGCCCCATGATAGTGAATGGGACTTACTCCCAGGAAACAGTAGCTGGCTCTGCTGCCTGAGATCCCAGACCTATGGAGGTCTCCTCAGAAGTCAGTCCCATGATAGTGAATGGGACTACTCCCAGGAAACAGTGGCTGGCTCTGCTGCCTGAGATCTCAATCCTATGGAGGTCTCCTCAGAAGTCATTCCCATTGAGTTCAGTGATGTTTACTCTCAGGAAAGTGTGCATAGCACTGCAGCAGTAGCAACAAAAATAATTTTATGGTTGGGAGTCCCCACAACATGAGGAACTTATAAAGGGGTCACGGCATTAGGAAGATTGAGGACCACTGCTCTAGTGGATAAAGAATTTTTGAATCTATTCATTTTTGCGCCCCAAATCCTGTGCCAAGTCTGGAAATGTAAGGAAGGAATGTGTTTCCCATGTGCTAGACATTTGCAGAAGATTAAAGAAGCTGTTTCTGTTTGCTTTTTCTACCATCTGTACCCCTGTGGAAAGAGAACTAAATTGCTTAAATCCCCCCTTCCTCCAATCCCCCCAAAAAACAAACTTGGGAAGGAAGATTAATTTCCTCCCTTTCCAATTAATTAGACAGATTTGAAAGCTCTTTCCCCTTTCCAGCTGGACACAGGGTTTTCATAAATGCACAGCTATTGGGCTACCAAGAGTTCCACTGTCAATATAGGCCAGTGGTGGCAAATCCATAGCATGCAGGGAGGGCATGTCGAGTCCTCCCAGCTGGCACAGGGTGCCACATGCCATTACTACTAGCCAGAGAAGGGGCTTGTGCTCTTGGTGAATAGGCGCATGAGTTTCTAGCAAATGCCATATATTTATCTAGAAAATGGCACTTTTTCCATAATTGACATTCTCAAGCACACAAGAACAAACAATATAAGAACATCAACTTGACAGGCAGTGCCTGGTGCCTCATTCCACAGAGATCTTTGGAATATACTAGCATTGATTACATAAGAAATTAGAACTAATATTTCCACTGTGCCTATTCAAATGCTAATCTGAATACACAGGGAGGTTTTGTTGTGATTTTCAAAATAGAACATCATTGCAAAGATTTTTTTTTTATGCACTTGCATTTTTCGTAGTCTGTCCCCCTTCCCTTGCTCACTGCCAGCTTTTCTGTAGATCACTGCAACGTGGAAAGATGTCAGGCAGCCAAATAATTCCTCCAACTGCCTCTCACCCCAGAAGTGTACAAGCCTGCAAACTGAGAGTGTTCAGGGAAGCTGACATAAGCCAAGCTGTTTTCTCGAGATTAGCATCCCTTCCACTTGAATGTCAGGATCCAGAGGCTGGTAGAAAGCAGGTTTTCATGTATATTTAAGTCCTTTGACTCTCTCCACAGCCCTATCATTGACTATGTGTAAATGAAGACTAAGGGCTGCAGTGGCTTAGTGGTTAAAGGCGCTGAGTCTGTCAATCTGAAGGTCAGCAGGTCAACAGTTTGAGACCCAAGTACTGCAAGACGGGGTGAGCTCCCCTCCCTTGCCAGGCTCCTGCCAACCTATCAGTTCAAAAGCATGGAAATCCAAGGAGATAAATAGGTACCTCCTTGGTGGGAAGGTAACAGCATTCCATGCTCCTCAGTGTACAATCATGCTGGCTTCATGACCACGAATATGTCTTTGGACAGACCTGACTCTTTGGCTTAGAAACAGTTGATCATGATTAGCAGTACAAGCTGCCGGAGACACCTTTACCTTTAAATGAAGATTAAGGCTGCAATCCTATTCTCACTTTCCTGGTGTAATTTCAATTGACTATAATGGGACTTACTGCTGAGATGACAGGCACAGAACTGTAAGCAAGGTAACGTGAAGTCAGCCTGGCTGGCTGTGTCATGCAGAGTGAGTCCTGTTGTGGGTAGTATACACTGCTGTCCCTTGGAAAGTGGACATAAATGAGTGACAGCGCACTTGTTTTATGTACAAAAGTTTTATGTACATATTTTTTTATGTACAATCAGCCCCTGGCATCTCAGTTAAAAGGCTGAGACAGGAGGGTAGTCATAGGACAAGATTGTGTTGGATTAAATGGACCAGTTGGAATGTGATAGCTTCATGCGTTCAAGGCAAGCATTTCTGTGATTAGTTTTTATTTTTCTGCATAGTGATTTTATTATTTTCAGGTCCAGCTTATCCAGGAGACCAAACCAAAGCAGCAAATTGGTGGGGGTTCACATCTTTGCCTGCCTACTTTCCTCCACTGCTTCTCTTTTCCCTTCTTCTTTCTGGATTGGAATACGAAAAAGGACAGAGAAGAAGAAAAAAATATGGAGGGGAGCAGAGTGCTAAGCTAGAACATTGGGGAATGGGAGTTGTAGCAGCATACATGTCATTTGGCATGCCACCTCAGGTGTCAGGCGGCCTCGGCCCAGCCCCAATCACACTGTAACAACGTGGCTAGAGCTGTGTCTTCATTTTCACATGTAAAATGTTTGACTTTTCTGAGTAGTCTGAAAATCTGCTTCAAATGAACTATCACCTCATTCGACTATTGTAATTGTATGTGTCATGAACTATCGAGTACAAAGGATTTTGCTTCAAAGACCAGGAAAAGGTGTCTCTTTTGACTCAAGATCTGTAACTTACTAACACTTAATATGATTTCTTTTTCCTCTGCAGATAGTTTTCCGGAAGATCAGTGATGTCAAACGAGAAGAAGAGGAGAGGATGAAAAGGAAGAATGAGGCCCCTTTAGTCCTGCCACCTGACCATCCTGTCCGGAGGCTTTTTCAAAGATTTAGGCAGCAGAAGGAGGCCCGGCTGGCAGCGGAAAGAGGCAGAGATGACCTGGATGTGGAGAAAGGCAATGCCTTTGGAGACCATCCTTCGCGCACTGTTGTTAAAGCCAGCATTGTCACTGTCAGGGAGAGCCCCGCCACACCCATTGCATATCAGCCTGCTTCAACATCCACTGTGTCTGATAATGCCAAACTTCAGGCTCCTGTTTCAGATTATGCTGGGGGGAAGGGGGTAGGGGATCTTCCAAAGCGTAAAGGCTGGACAAAGTTCAAAGATGCCTGTGGAAAGGGAGAAGACTGGAACAAAGTCTCCAAGGCAGAGTCCATGGAAACATTGCCCGAGAGAACAAAAGCAGCAGGAGAAGCCACGCTGAAGAAGACGGACTCGTGCGACAGCGGCATCACAAAAAGTGACTTGCGCCTGGACAATGTCGGGGAGGCAAGGAGTCCCCAAGACCGCAGTCCTGTCCTCGCTGAGGTCAAACATTCTTTCTACCCTATTCCTGAGCAGACTCTCCAGGCAACAATGCTAGAAGTAAAGCACGAGCTGAAGGAGGACATCAAAGCTTTAAACACAAAAATGACCAATATAGAAAAGCAGCTTGCTGAGATACTAAGGATATTAGCCTCTAGAAGAAGCTCTCAGTCGCCACAGGAGTTGTATGAAATATCAAGACCCCAGTCTCCAGAATCAGAAAAAGACATTTTTGGAGCAAGCTGAGAGGTTACTTTAATGTGGAAATGGATCTCAGTAACCCACCCACCCCCACAAACACAACCAAACACCACGTTACTTTTTAAAAAGCAAAACATTTAATCTTTCCGTGATGAACACCACTGAGGGGGCAGTAAGCATGTCCCTCTAAATGGTACAGTAACAGGAATTGCAACCTCATGTCAAGATGGCAGCTGACTCTGAAGTTGTTTTGACAGCAAGGGTACAGTTTATAATGTTTTTCCTACTTCTTTGTTGTTAGCACATCTTTTTCCACTTATGGTGATTGTTTTATAAAAATTTTCCTGGGAAAGTGGAAAATCCAGATGCCAGGCCCAGTGCATATACTAACCTGGGTGGCAGACCTGCATCATGTGATGCGGATGTAGGGAAATGCACTCCTCTTCATGTGCATAAGTGATGTGATGCAAGGGCTATGGAAACACAAGGCTCAGTCTGGAGGTTCCCCTTTGGGGGGGAAAGAATTCTGCAGCTCAGTGGCCCTATGTATAGATCCCTTGTGTCAGATGTCACTGTATGTTATGGAGGGTGGGTGAATTCCTGTATTTCTAGCATGAAAAGATTATCCATCACCCACCACATACAAATATTCTGGATCTCCACAAACGCTGGATTTTGATCATGCATTTATGTAGCCAGATGAATTGAGGCATAGCTGAAAAAGACCCAGATGTGTCCCCTCCAAGTCTTTCCTGTTTTACTAATATGTGTCTTTGAAATGTTTCTGATTTTATTGGCACTGCTGACAATGAGGAGACCCAGGAACATTAACCAAAGCTTTTAGAGTTTCCTTTCAAAATGTGCAGCATTTGGTTTCACAGATAATTCCTAAGATGTGGTCTCTGCTACTACCCGGGGAAAATGGTGGCAGGGCAAACCATTTTGATATTATCAAAATGTAAATAAATCCAAAGCTACTAGTCAAACTTTCCCTGTTATTTATTATGTTAAATCACTAAAGAGCAGAGGTCTTCCATGCACATTTACCTTAGTGACAGGGAAATCCCTAACTATTCCAACTAGATATTCATACTATTTTGTGTTCATGACACTGTTGAAACAATTACCTTTTGTGTTTACCTTTGTGCAGAAGCACCAAATAGAGATTAAAGTATGTGTGTATTAAAGCCAATAATTTATAGTGGCACATGCCCTCTCCAAGGTACTTGCTTACTGAAATGGTCTCTAGTAACTCATGAGAATCAGTTACAATATTGTCTCAGTTACAAACTTTTACACATCTCATTAGTAATTATCATTGAGAGCATAGTTATACTTCCCTGATTTTTTTTTAAAAAATCTCAGATTATCATTATTATTTTAATTATTTATAACTTCTTTACAGTGCAATCATGTGCTTGTTTACTAACAAGTAAAACCTGCTTTGTTCTCTAGGTTTTACTGAACAAAGTAAACAAAGTAGATTTAAAGTTAAGTAAAAGTAAAGTAAAAGTGGCCTTAAAGTAAAGTATTTTATACTTATTTGTGGCTTATTTATTCTTTTTCAATCCTGTGAGGCAGGAAGCTATTTTTCCATTTTAAATACCGGGGATTAAGGTTGACAAACAGTGATTTTGTCCAGACCTCTCAAAAAACTCCATGCCTGAGATAGGAGTTGAATGTTAGGATTTCCAAATCTAAAATCTAGCAATCTAGACAGAGCTTCCAGTTACTGACTTCAGTCTCCAGTCTCCTTTAGACAGTGTCAAGCTTTTGAAGAATTAGGGCATCAGTGGACATAAAAAAAGATGTACATGCTTATGCTATGGAAGGGTTTTGCCCTTAAACCGAACAAAGTCATGAGACATAGAAATGGGATGAAAAAGACTTAGGAAAAAATTGACAAGAGAAACCCATTCTTCTAGAAATTCCTCACCTATCTTGGATTTTATTCTAGAATAGGTTTTGCAGCAAGAATAAGGATAAATCAGCTACTTGGTGCATTTGGAAGAAATATCCAGCCTTGCACTGTATCACACAATGACTGTCCATTGTATGTGTGTACCACATGCATACAGTTGCTTATAATCTCTGTAAGTGTTGATGCTTAGCTGCAATATGGTGTGATAGTTGTTCCTCTGGGATCAGACATATCTTTAACAGCATGGCTCTAGTCTCTTTCAATGCTCTGGAGTCTCAAGTATTAGATGTTTTAACCATGTGCTTAGCATATGAGGTCCAACAGCTCTGTTGCCATAGACCTTAACAATTAATAGTAGAAAACTCTACTTGCCCAGGTAACCAAACCCTCTCCAAGGCCATGTGAAGACCTGTCACCTGCTTCTGGGGAGTAACTGTACAAAGCCCTGCTAAGTGTAAAAGATTCTCATGCACCTAAAGGTCCTCGCTGAATTGCATCCTTGATCTGTGCATGATGCTTAATGTCTGCTGTTAAATCCCAGGGATGCAGGAAGAACTTTAATTCTCTTCTTCATAATTATGAAATACAAAAATAGAAAGTGATTCTCAATAAAACACAGCAGTTAAATCACAGTGGTTAGTAACTCTGCTGTGGTGCTGGAAAAGCAGCTTTAGAAGATGTTAGTTCCTTAAGATTAATTTCTTCAACACAAAGGCAATCATGGACTCTTGCACAGAAACCAAAGCCATTTTGCCTTAATTTATTTCACAGACCATTTATCGCTTGCACTGATTTATACATTCGAGAGCTGCAGTGTTTCACCCATCAATCAATTTGATTAATTTTAAACCTTTTAATCAATTTTTAAAAGTACCCCTGAATAATAATTGCACTTCTTCCAGCAACCAGTGGTTTGTATCCAGAGAAGTACAGTCAGAGGTCCTCTCACAGAAATCCTCCTACCATTTCTTTCTCCCTCAGCCCAGCATCTTCTATGATCCAAGATGCCATCCTTGCTTATGGTTTTAACCTCCTTAGTTGGATGTTCAGCTGCCCAGCCTGTAGTTTCCTGATTCCAGCTCTCCTTTATTAAAGACTGGCGTAAATTAAGCTAACTTCTAGTTGCACTTGCATATTGGCCAGAGTTATGGCCTCTATTTAATCTTACTAGGAGGTCTTAATAAGCCATTGCTTCTAAATCTCAACAATCCCATTAGCAGTATGGTGATAATTCCCTTACAAAGTTGCTGTAGGATAATAATATATCAATTAAGGAATTAATACTCAGAGAACTCTGTACAAATGTTAACTATTGTTATCCTTGCATCTGTATTTATTGGGTGTTATATCTACGTATGTCTAAGACTTGGACTCCAACATTGGTGTCATTCATGGAACAGAGCCTTCCTCTATGGCATGCTGTATCTCCCTCCATCTTTTTACTCAAGGCTGTAGTACAGTTAGGAAGAGAATGTCATGTGATACGGAACGAAAGCTGAAATTGAGAATCACTGAAAATAACACCCTTGAGCAAGCAGAAGTGCCTTCTAGTCATGGAAGAGCATATTAGAAAATTGTAAGTGTAAATTGGACACTTTGTTGTGTCAGATACATAAGTTAAATTCTGTTTTAAAATTCCAAATTACGCTCTTTGAATCCAGGCAATTGTCTATTCCTAGATCAGAATTCAAAGGCCTTTGACTTTTTTTGACTGCAAACTACGAAACTGACCTTTTGTCCTCGTCAACTGAGCTAATTCACATCCATCCCACACACACACACACACACACACGTCCAATTCTTTTTCTGGCTGGTATCCAGATTATGCCACTCAATTTCTGAATTGTTTGGAAAACTATGTACACTGAAATAATCACACTGAAGTCAATGCAACTCATCTACAAAATGTCAGCAAAACCCTTGCATGCATCTGGAGCTTATCATACTGCTTTGAAAGAGGAACACAGCTCCTGTTTCTTTCTTTATGACATATAATTCATTTTGCTATGGGTCTACAAAGGACAGAATAAAACAGCTACTGAAGTAAAAGGCACTTTATCTTAAATTGGGTTTATTAGTCTAGCTCTCACATGGTTCTCCCTGAACCCAAGGACATCATTAGATGTCCTTGGCATGGAGCTAGCTAATTTGATATTGCTAATTTGACCCACCATTAGCAGACAGAGACTCCCAAAATTTATTCACTTCATTGGTCTGCAGGGAAGACTTCCAAGCTAATATCTATAAAAAAGATTCAACTTTGCAGGTTGGATAAAACAGATCAAGTTTTAAAGTATGTCCGCACATTATTTTTAATTCCACAAGCGACTGCTGCCCACCCACCACACATCACAGCTTGCAGAGGACTTAATAAATCTGCTGTGTTTGCCTCTTCCCTCAGATTACAAAAAAGAGAGATGGGGTGGAGGTTGTCCTAGCATCTGGCAGTCACAATGCAAGGCTGGTGTGTTTCAGGATGGGTCACCAGTTGTGCCAACCTGCATTAATATAAGGCTGGACTGAAGAAAGCAGAAGCTTGAAATCTGTCTTTCCAGAACTGCTCAGGCAGTACTGGTCAGAAACGTGGTATCTTTGGCAAAGGTTCTCAGGGAAAAAATAGAATAGTTTGTCATGTCAAGGAATGCCGTCTTCTAGAAAGAGGTGGGCTGTAAGATACACATGCTCTATTTAACCATTTTTCCATGGGTTTATTGACCCTACAAAGTGGTAGTATTGGTAGCAGACCTACACCTGCTGGCCCTCTTGATGTCAGCATTCCCCTGGCCTTGTTCCAACTTCTATGCATTCAGTGGAAGATCTGAAAGAGGATTTGCATTTTGCTGGTTCTTCCATGCAAACTGGAATTCCGACCACACACTGTTTCCTATTGTGTGTACACATATAGCTCCCCTTTGATACAAGCAACTGAACATGTAGCTGTGAGGCAGGTATAGAGGATGGATGTACAGATGCTTGGAGTGTTGAGCTAGCAGCATAGCTCCTGTCTTCTTTTCATACATTCATCTAAGTAACACTAAAGTGTGGAAAAGTCCCCCTGTTAAAGGCTTATTACTGTTGTTTTTTTTAAAGGCTGGGCTGCTGGTTACTCTCCAGTGGAGAGCAGTATAAGTAGAGAGCAGCATATAAGTGGAGAGCAGTGGAGAGCAGCATTGCGTTGCAGGAGGTTGTGGTTTAGGAAGTCTTGGTCCTGTCCCATTCATCCCAATTCCCTTTGTCAGGCAGCTATACCACTCAAGGGTCACAGAAGCATATCCAGTGCAAGTTCAGTCTGAAGGTTTCTGTTTCGGTTGGGATAGAATCCCATAGTGATTTGTAGAATCATAAGAACCACACATCAGAGCTTATGAAATTTCATATTCAGCATTTTTTGTTATCCTGTGTATTTTACGAAAATGTGTCACTAGCTTTAGATTTACTTGACCCAACGGCAGACCTGCAGAAACTGTAGCGCATCAAGCCTGAATCACCAGCATTTCCTGTGATTTTCCTGATTTTGACAACCATCCCATCATTCCTTGGCAGAAACATCAAATCTGCCCCCTTTAGATCACCATACAGTTTTGTTGGGCAACATTAGGCTCGCTTGGTTACAGGTGTTTAAGCCTATATAGGACCTTGGAAATTTCCTACTTGAGTGTTCTTTTGTTTACATTCTGATGCTGTTTGTGCAACCACGAGTAATATTAAAATAACTCCCAAGTCATCTGTTCAGGAAACTAGAAAGCACCTTAAGTATGGGATACATATAGGTACCCCAAAGGGAAGTGATTGGCAAGAAATTTTCTTGCTTTCAATTGCAATTCAAAATCTTACTGAAAAGACTTACAAATGGCAACATGTTCTAAAAATGGTGAATTAGTTTGCAGGTTAAATGTAATTTGTATAAAATCGCAAGTTGTAAAAAAGAAAAACCATGAAAAATGAAGTTAAATCTTCCTGAAATAACATGATTTATTTATTTGGTTTTAATCCTATTCATCTTCAGATACATATATTCTGTCTGAACGTACACATGCAATATTAAAACCACCCTTCTTGCTTTAAATTTCATTTACAGTGCTGTCCCGATTTCCCAGAGAACATCCAGTTTAACAGCTACGAAGGTGATGCTCTATTCCTACAGTCCTTCACTGTCATGAAGCGAAAGAGCTCTGTGCTGTGAACATCCTAGTAAATTTTGTTTTGCTGTTTTTTTTTACTCAGTGTAGACTTTGGCTTTGAGCCATTTGAAATATTACTTTATCGTAATAAATGAGTCTGTGTAATTTTGCAAATACACAACATGTGTACATATCAACTCAATCTGCGATTGGTGTGTCCAACAATTAGCAGTGAAGAAAGTATCAGTATGTGTCAGGAGTCTTCCCCCAATGGACAATCTAGCCTGTTGGCCCCAGATCAGCAAGCGTTTGCTGTTCATCTCAGTAGATTGTTGTGTTTCATTTTTGTTATTTGTTATGCTTAATATTTCTATTGTAGACTTTGACTGGGATGCAACTGTGCTGCTAGGATATGGCCTAACAAATATTGGGACAGCCTGAAATCATCTGCAAACAGCCTAAAGATGTATTATAAACCATCCTGTCCAAAGAAGGATATCATTCATATTTAGTTATTAAGGAATGCAAACATAATCTTATAAGGGAAAAATACTGGACTGTGTCCCAGGGAAGCTACATGGCAGCTGGCATGCAGTTGGGACCATGCAAACCTGGATTTGTGATGATCATGCCCAATGATCGTCTGCTATATCTGGGTGTCTGTAGACATAGTTGATGCAAAAGCAGATATGCATTCCCTTATGCTTAGTGGTTCTCATCTGGCTGGGTGCATCCTTTAACATGGACAGATATGCATAGAGTTGGAAGGGGCATTCAAGATTATCTAGTTTACTCACTAGTTGAACTTGCAGAGCATCTTCAACAGTTCCCTTTCAAGCCTCTGCTTGAATCCATCCAGTGAGGAAGAATCCACCACTTCCTTTGATGATCAGTTCCATTTGTGCTGCAGGTTTATCTGGGCGCCACTAGTTGATGCACATAAGCGGAACTGGGGCTAATGCTTTTCATAGGCTTATTCACGCTTACATCTTAAAGCTTCTGTATTTAAGATAATATCTGTTGCTGTGATACAAATAATGTGCCAAATAGGAAATTGAAGGGTAAGTGCAACATTTCACCGTCTTCTCTGCTACCTCTCAAAGTTATAAAAATGATTGCTCTTTTTCATCCCACGTGCTATGCTTATCACATGCTTAGTCGGGAACAACCCAAATTCCCTACTGCAGTTTATGGCTCTAATTCCCTATATTGATAGCCGATGAGAGAACGTGGGGCTGGAGATGGAAAGTCGTAGGCTGAAAGCAGGGAAACACTTCTCATTCCCCGCTAGGATATATGGCTGCTATGGATTCAAATTATATTTATTCTACAGCTGCTTCTGAAGCAGAGTCCATGGCAGAAGATTCAGCCACCAGCATTTGTGAGTATGAGTTGTAACCTGTAAAAATGATGAGGGATCTGGTCAGTATACACAGAGCTTCTTGAGTTTGAGATTGGCAGTGACCATATCTTGTTATACTGGATATGATTTATAGCCCAATTCAATCCCCCACCACTGGCAACGACACAACTGTACTTCAGTGTACATGTAGCATCCGGTGGTGGTGGTGGTGGTGGTGGTGGTGGTTGGAGGCAATTAGGAGGCCAGAGAGAGGAAATGGAAAACATTTTTCCTTACCTCTCTGTAGGCATCCTGATGCCTGCGGCTTATGGGCTTTTCCATGATGGCTTGTGGGTTTGTAGGCATTCTGATGGCCAATGGAGCTCCTCAGACCAGTGATGTACCTAGCATAGATCCAAAGTATAAAAGGGGTGAGTCTGAAAAGAGTAGATGGGATCCTGGCACAGGCTGGCACATCCTTATCTTCCCCCTCCACATCCTGAAGCCACCCTGATCCTTCTCCTCTTTGCTCTGTTTTGCCAACTTGCTCTCTCCTCATTGCACATCAGTGCACATGTAGCATCCAATGGTGGTGGTTGGAGGCCATTTAGGTGCCACCCATTTAGGTGCCAGCTTGCAGCAACAGCAGTCCACCTTTTGCATTCCTGAGCCTTGGGCGGCTGGACCACAAGTTCCAACATAGGACTGGGCCAGAAAGAACTGGATCATTAATTAAGTCATTATTATCTGCAATTTGGAAATCTAATGATATTATAAAATAAAGGCATTTGTCATGGAAATGTGGCTTTCTTCCTGCAGTCTCAGGGCACACTGCAGCCACCTTGCTGAAACCGATCAGGTCTATGTCAGTACTTGGATGGAAGTCCATCCAGTACTTGGATGGAAGTCCACATGGGAAACCTGCACCTGCTGCCTTGAGTTTCAAGGTTTTTTTTTTAAAAAGGTATAAATGTAACACATAATCACAGACCAATTGATTCAAGAATGAGGCTGCAATCCTAACCCACAGGATGGCCAGCATAAGTCCTGGCCCAAGTGCCATGCTGGCCTGGGAGTGTCACAAAATGCCATACGGCATTTTGTGTGTGCCACCCCTGGGAGGGATTAACTCAGTGCAAAGGTACACACTAGCCTCTCCACACTACCATATGAATGGGGAGTGGGCAAGTTGTGCCAGCTTAGATTGGTTAGGATTGCACCCTCATTTTACATCTCACAGGTGAAAATGTCTTTAGTAACTTTGAGAATGGCCTTTCTTCAACTGAATGTGCTGCATAATAATGGGATAGTTCAGTCCTGTTGATTATTCCTGTATTTTTGTAGTCTAAAGATACTGTTTAAGAATAACCTATGTTGAAAGCTAGTAAGGTGATTGGTGATTGGTATTGCAGTTGAGGACTGGGTGTGGGGAGACACGGGTTCAAAACCTTACTCATCAACAGAAGCTCAAAGGGTTACCAAAGGCCACTCACTCTCCCCAGCCCAACCTTCCTCACAGGGCTGTTGTGAAGATTTAAGAAACAGAGAATGGTATATGCTGCCTTGAGGTCCTTGGAGGAAGACCAGGATTTTCTAATGTAGATTTTTAAATTTCTTATACAGGAATGTTGGATTGTAAAGAAAGGATATATTTCCCAGTAGGGCAAAAATGTCTTACTACAATCACATGTCACTTCCCGGTGCTTATTACAGTGTCCCTTTCACAAAACAGAACCTCTCTGGGTGCTGTTGTGGGACTCCCCCATTCCGCTTAGTGCTTTTCTTTCCCATCTTGCCATAATGGCACTTTTGCCACAGTGGCTGTTGGCTTATTAGGGGAAGGCATAAGGGAAGGCAACCTCCAGAGGCCATAAAGGCAATAAGCAATCAAATGCACTTTCAAGCATAATAAGCATATCAAAGAGAACGATCCTCAAGGAGACAGTTCTGGGAGAGCAGTATGAGTTATATAAGGAATGCTGTCATTATAGTATCTTTGTTCTAACTTTTTTTGCCAGCCACATTTTTGTGGCAATAATTGATTCAAGCTAAGTTAAAAACAAAGCTTCTTGCAATAAGATATTTAACATTTTAGCCTTAAGACCCTTTCCATACAGTGGTAGAATTGAAACTGTGTATAGTACTTACTACAGTGTTGCCTCAAGATATAATGCACTTTGATTAGATTTCTGAAGTCTAATGGAAATCACTTGTAAGTAATTAAATTTATTTCTCCACATATTGCCTTCTGACTAGTTTTGCTGTAGCCCTTCTCCCTTTTCACCAAGCAAAGCTGCTTCTTCATCATAGTTGAAAACACGTTTGTATATCAGGGAGTTTACAACTTACCGGAATGCTGCTCAAAGGATTTTGATGGAAGGCTTTCTTTCTTCTTTTCTTATCCCTTAACCAAGTGGTGTTCTTTCCTGGTATGTCCACATGATTCTCAAGTGTCATATAAAACTGTTTGATGTGAGAAATCCCACTATGTTATTGTAACTGGACTTTTAGAATACCCTCAAGGTTGGACGGGTTTTTAAGAATGAATTTCCAAAGGGCAACGATGGATTTTCCCCCCATTGTTTTGTTCCTACTCAGTCTACTACTTACTGCTCATTTTATTGAAAAAAGAATTGTTTGGATAGTTCAATAATCTTGTATCAGGATGAAATGCTATAAGGTTTTTTCATAATTAACATGTTATATTATTCTACCTTTATATTTTTCCACCTGCTGGAAATGTGTTGAACTCTTCAGCGGCCATCACTGCATGGACCTTTGACCGATAGGCTGAAAATGCTGTCATTCGGGCACTTTAAAAATGTATTTGACTTGCTTCCATCCTTTCCAGAATTCCACAAATACTATCACTTTCTTTATTATTTCTTTGCATATGTCACTTTGTCTTACTGAGCATGAATAAAACAAAATGAATTAGTAGATACTATTTTTGTGGTCAGCTGAGAAGCTGCCAGTAGAGAGAGTGTACATATATCTCCTGTTTTGGAATGTTCCAATAACGTTGCAGTCACTGACATTACTCCTTACTGACATTTTTAAACAAGCACAAATGATATTTGTAAAGACAAAATAATTTTATTTATTACGGTAATAAAACTATTTTATACATTACAGTGTCTGGTGTATGCTTTCCTGTTTGGATCTATGACTAATTTTATGTCTCATTAAAACAAAAGATGTCTCAGTTTTCTTTTGTGTGCATGTGAAATGGATTGTCAACACTTGCCCATTATCAACACATCCTCTTTCATGTGAGATATTTCATATTTAGTGTCAAACTCATGTATCCTCTTGCCTGCAGAACACAAAAGCTTTTGCAACTTTCTTGCCTTGCTTCAAACTTCAACATTCTTGCATGTGTTTTGTGATAGATGACATGATCTCTGTGCCAAATTTTGGAATGAAGATTCAAATATTTATCAAGTAAGCAATTCCCAAGACTTTTAAAGTAAAGGCCAAAGTCCTTCACACCTAGCTCGGCAGCAGCCTTAACAGGAGGCTCATTTTCATTCAAACCCAATTGAAATCAGTAGTGGCTATAGAGAGGAAGCGTCTTTATTCCTAAAGACACTTGCCATGACCTTGGGATAACAAGAATGCTGCTGCAGCACTTTTCTTGAAAATAACAGAAAATTTTACACCTTCTGTGCAAGGCTATTCCACCACCCCTGCAAGGAAATGGAAGGGATAAAGTCTGGGCAATGTCACTCATTCATATTGGAAGCATGAATTTATAGAGAACTGAGAAATAATCCTATGTGACACCTTCTCTTTCTTTAGAAAAAATATATTTTAGCAAGAATCACTAAAAATTGAGTTTCACCTATCACTGTTTATATTAGAGCTCATTTTAAAATTAGGCCATAATTGCACTACCCATCAATATCCCTCCCCATTGAACACTGGATAAAAGCTACTTTTCCTCTGGCATTCACAAGAGGTATTAATTATGAATTCATTCCCGTTCAACCATAGCCTTCCTGCCATTCCAGTCATTCAATTCCAATTTATTTTTTGCTGTTCTTCAAAAGATGCTGGGAACACATTCTTAAATGTTAACCTACTTAAATCACCAGGAGTCAGAACTGCTGAACTTGGTAGCATCATGCTTTGTTGTTCTATGGGATCAAGTTATTATTATTTATTTCATTTATATCCTACCTTTCTTATCTAATAAAAGGGAACCCAAGGTGGCTAACAACAACAATTAAAAACAACAATAAAACACCAAGTCCTATGGTCATTGACAAGCATAAACAAATTCCAGAAGATGGTACAAACCATAGATAAAACTTTAAAAGGAGAATTTTAAAAAGACAAAATCTTAGCCAACAAGAACACAACACTGTAGTAGCAACAAATCTGTAACAATTAAAATTTAACCGCACGACTAGCAATGCTCTGGCGGGTTTTGCAAGTGGCCGCCAGGAAGTTTGCACTCCAAATGGTAAGCTGGAGGGTTGGTTCCCAAAAGAGCCATATTCTGGTGCCTTCTCTTGCAACTGACATTCTGAGGAAGCCTAATTCTAAGATCAGGACGTTGCATACGGTATACGGCCTGTAATCTGTGTTGGACATTTCCTCCACAAATCTGACGAAAACCCTTTTAAGGCAGCTAGGCCAGATATCCTGTGGCAAGTAGCTGCATAGACTAATTTCTGTACATGCTGGGAAAAGAAATATTTTGCCTGCTCTAACTCCCAACACTCAATTTTAGTGGATGTCACCTGGTTCTGGTGTAGTTTGAGAGGGAAAAGAACATCCATCCCCACATACTTTAGTATGTCTCACTCATGTCCCCCTCTCAGGCACTTCTTTTCTAGACTAAAAAGCCTCAAATGCTGTAGCTTTACCTCATAAGGGAGGTACTCCTGCTCAATAAACATTTTAGTCACCCTCTTCTGCACCGTTTCCATTTCCACTAGTGTATTTTTGTGCAAAGATGTGTATTTTACTTAATTATGTTCCACATTAAGGGAAAATAAGGAATTATGCATATCCTCTGAGCAAACATTCTAGAGTCAAGAAATCTTATTGATGAGAAAGTGAAATGCAATGAGCTATATCTTGGATATCATCCTTTTGTACCAGCTGTAGCAATGCGATAGTGATCTGGAGTGGCTTTCAACATCATTACAAATCCTGACATGCAGTTTTGACTGGCACATTGTCTACTGCAGCTCATTTTAAATGCTCTGATGCAGCAGCCCACAGAATCTGTTACACACCGTCAAAGTCAGCAGTTCATATTCAGTGATGTAGGCGAGAGAGATTAAAGCATGTGCTCACTTTCTTTTTTTAACTGTTCCTTCTTTCTGTCCTTCCTCATTAACTTCTGTACTGCAATTACTTCTTCAAGGTTTTATATCAGAAACATATACAAGTCAGAAACACTGAAAAATAAAAGCAAGGTTATCTTCTATCTCAGTCTCTTCTTGAGAGTCAAATGTTAATGGTAAGAATATATTGCTACTCTTGTTTAATACTGTCATCATTAACACATGGAGCACAAGCCTAACCATGTCTATTCAAAAGTAAACCCCGTTGTTTTCAATGGATCTTACTCCCAGGAAAGTGTCTTTAGGATTGGAGCCTTATTCACGAAAAGAAATACCATACAAAACATTAGCCACATCTTATAGTTTTGCTAAACTTACCAGAAGCTAAATTAACACCAAACTGATATTCCCATAAACAACTTTCTAGGTATGTTTCATCTCCTGTATATGCTCCAGTAATGATAAAATCCACTGAACTTTGAATAATAGTCTTAGAAATTATTTATTCCGGAAATTGTTCATTCCAGGAATTATTATTAAATAATAAATAATTATTTATTTGCTTTTAAGGCAAAAAAATTGTAAAGAATAACGCATATGGATTATGAAATACCTTGGTCCATAAATATTCAGGCTCTCCCTCTAAAAAACACAGCCAAACTCAAAGGAGAATGCTAATATAATTTAAACTTCACAGGTCATAAGCCAATATGTATCACTGAAACATTTGTTCTGTCAGCTTACATTTTTCAGCAGAAGATGCTACATCTGCTACACTTCACTAATGCTACTGTAATGTTATTTACACATTCTGTTTAAGTCACATTTGTCACAGACGGGTCAGATGTTTTTTCAAAACTGCATACTGAATGTCACTCAGGACACAACGTGCTGCAAGAAGGAACAGCATTTAAGTAACATTCAAACCTGCTCCCAAACTAGCTGATCACCAATAAATCCACAAGGATAATTGCTCTTAAATCAATTTATGAACTTGTGTCAGAATGTAAAGGGATATAGCCCAGGTTTGTTTGCAGCCAAAACAGTCTTTGTCATGTCCTATTTCAAGCTGAGTTAGCATTTATTTAATAGTCAGCAACTCTTGGGCCTCCTTCCTATTAATTTAATTATTGTAATACTTAACATTTATCTAACAAGTTAGAGTGTAAAGTACTTCACTTGATTGATTAGCAGATCGCGTGAAGGCAGGGTGATCTACACAACAACCCTAAAAGGGAGGTATTACTGACTTTATATCACAGATGGGGAAGCTCTGGCTGATTTGGCACTTGTCAATGAATTTAGCATCCTCACGTTGCCACATTTCTTTGGTTTGAAGTCACATTTCCAGCTCTTAAACTGAACTGTTCAATCAGGCTTAGTATTATCCTTTTCAGGTTGCAATCTTAACCACACTTACCTATTGACCTAATGGGGCTTTCTTCTAGTAGAAATGGATAGGGATTGGGTTGTTAGGCTCCAATATGGTCTGAATACATTGCATTTACTCAAATAGGCAGGACAATCCAGAGCAACTAATCTGTCCACATAAGAGCCCTTAGGTTGCCCTATCTAACACTAGGTTGGAGCAACTGCAAGATGCTCCAGCCCAGTTGCTCTGGAAGAGGCTTAGGGCAGAGCAAGGCAAGATAGGGTGCCCTAAGAGAGGTGGACCTGCTCTGCCCTAACTGGGGCAGCCTAAGCAGCTCAGGAGAGGCAAGTTGAGGGCATGTTTAGCATTGCCTCGGGCAGAGCAGTTACTCTGTATCCAAAGCCTGTTTCCAAGGCAGAAATGCCCTCTTCCAGCCCTCAGAGTTACACCACCTCAGGAGCAGGTATAGTAATGAGTAGACCCATAGGGGTCCATGATAAGGCCCGAGTAAGAATGGCAGTGCTGACCAAAAATCTGAGTTCTTGGCCAGCCTAGCTGCAACCCCTTCCTCTCAACCTCAGGATATGGAACAAACTACGGCTGCCCACAAACCTCAGGATACAGCAGGCCACTCCAAGAAGCCCCTTGTATTCACTGTAGAATGTACTGGCATCTCATCAGGGACTCCTTATAAGGCAGGCACCCAGTGGCGTCACCAGACTGGTGCGGCTGATGTGGGCTGCATTGGGTGATGCACTCCGTATGGGGTGATGTGCCGGAGGAGTTTGACTGTCCTTTGGCAGGCCCCGGGCGTCAGCACCCCCATTCAGGCCTGCTCCAAGGCGGAGCAGCAGCCAGAAGCTGCCACTTGTCTGAGGAGCTGGCCTGAACGGCCATCTGAGGTGCACTGCGCAGAAACACACTGAGCATGGCGAACAGCTTCAGAGGAGACTTCCTTAGAGCAGAGAAAGTCCGCGCCTCTGCACAGCCATTCGGCCTCACTCAGGAGGCGGAGCGGCAGCCGAATGGCTTCAGAAAGAGTACTGCACAGGCACCAACTCTGATGCCTGCACAGTCTCCCCCGAAGCCAAAAGGCTTCAGAAAAGTACTGCGCAGGTGTCAGAGATGGTGCCTGCGCAGTACTCTTTCTGAAGCCAGTTGGCTTCAGAAACAACTGCGCAGGCGCCAACTTTGGTGACTGCGCAGTCCAGGTAGGGGGGGGCGCGCATCCCAGGGATGACTCACAAACTTCCGCACCAGGTGATGTGCAGAGTCATGTCACCACTGTAAGCACCACAGCTGTTCCTTGTTCAGTGTGATCTGAGGGGTGTCTCCTCAGGAGCAAGTCTTCCCCTTGTGTCAGTTACTTAGCATGCTCTGGAGCAGTTAGGGCAGCCCAGGCTTCCTGACTCTCTGGATTCAGCATAACTTTCTGCTCTGGATACAGAATAGTTAGGAGAGTGCAGTTAGGTCAGAGCAGGCTGAATTTGCTCTGGATTGTGTCCTTATTGTACCATCAAATCTAAGGTGCATCCCTATTTTAAAATGCTTGAGAGTTTAAATTTTTTTACAGGTGATTGTAATGCGCAGCTGTAAAGCAGGTACAAAATTTTATTTTACTGCATAGAATAATGAGTTATTCGTATTGGCAACCATCAGTCTTGAATGACTACTATGATATCAAGCTCAATGCTGTATGCAAAGCACGATGGCCTGGGTAGATTAATATGTTACCAAAGCAGCAAATCCCTCCTCTCCATGCCTTTGAAATAGTCCAGTGGAACGGCAGAGCTGAGTCGAGGGGTGGGCCCAAACCGGTTCGGGCTGGATCACCTGAACCAGTTGTTCCCGCGACCCCGCCACTACCGAACTGGTAGCAGCGGGGTGGCAAGAAACCCCAGCATGCCGGTTAGGTACGCGGGAGGAGGCGCAACTGAATTGACTGCACACCTCAATTTTAGAAACTAAATTTGGCTGGAAAAGGTGATCATTATATTCAAGTAAATAGGGTAATTGTTCTGAGACCTATCCTGGCATCTTTGCTAAATAACCATTCTTGTCTCCTTGAATCTCTGTCCACTTGTATACAGTATGTCTGCATCCCTGATTTTCCAGCAGGAGAGACTCTTTTAACTGTGGGTGGAGGAGAAAATGTGGAAGACATCAGCAGGCAACAGCGAGACTCCAAATACCAAAGAGGTTTATGCCCTTTGCCTGACCATGTCTTAATATAGACTTACCGACCTAGCTCTGAACCACTTTTGGAGAGGGCTGCTGTGAAGACTGCCAGATTCCATGATCCATGAAATAAAGAATATGCACTAAAATGCTGTAGCCAGATAAAGGGAAAAAGAAGCATTTTGATAACACAAACATAGATGGATGACTGGACGAAACCCCTTGCATATACATTATCAAAGAACCTTATCTGAACAAGACACATCTTTGTGGTAAACACTTCAGGAGGTGAATCAGGAAGGAAGAGTTGATCCCAGTGGCACCAGTGTCTACCAGGATCCTATCCCCATTTACTGATCCTTCTTTCAGATTGTGCTAGAAAATGGCAACAGAATGTTGCACCGAAGTAAATTGGCATAGCAGCATCAGCAGAGATGGGCTTTACAGTGGCGCCTCACATAAAGAATCCTCACGTAAAGTATGTTTCATGTAACAAACAAAAATTTCTCTTGGATTCTGCTTCACGTAATAAACTGTGTTTCACGTAAAGAATACATTCGTTGGCAGTTGGGGCAGACGCGCTGGCCGGCAGCCTGTTTAAAAAGCGTCAGGGCTGCCTAGCGCACTTGCCCATAGTGAAAGTAACATATCCATGCTGTTCCTCCTGTGGCTGGGAGTCCGCTGGGCAGAGGGAGAGAACATCAGTGGAGAAGAGGGAAGCAGCTCAGGGCTAGCCAGAAGGGAGCAGGGGAGAGAGAGGCTCAGGATGGAGAGAAGGAGAAAGTGGGGAGGCACTTTGAAGGTGTCTTGGATTGCAGCCTCCTAACCATGTCTACCCAGAAGTAAGCCCCATTGTGTTAAATGGCTCTTACTTCCAGGAAAGTGTCTTTAGGACTGCAGCCTAAGTAGACTTCATAAGATCATGCACATTGAATGCATGTTTTGAATTCCGTCCCAGTGTTCTGTCATCATTTTTACATCCAGTTAATATTTTTATATGAATATTTTTGGGGTTGTGGAACCAGTCATCTGAGTTTCCATGATTTCCTATGGAAAAATCTGCTTCATGTAAAGAACGTTTCACGTAACAAACATGCCTCCAGACAAATTAAATTTGTTACGTGAGGCATCACTGTAGTTAGGATTGGGCTGTTATTCCCAGGTTGAAGTATAAAGGATTGCAATGCTAGTCTCAATACTATAGTTTTTTAAAAAGAAGAGTAGGATCTAATTACTTGAGATCACTTGGGATACACACAGACTAAGGAACAAAGGAAGACACAGACTACAGAATAATGACTATAGACCACTTTGTTGTGCTATAGTATTAATGCAAAGTCTGAATATGCAAAGTTCAGGTGGAAGATTACAAAATATAGTGGTGCCTTGTAAGGCAAACATAATTCATTCTGAAAGCATGTTTGTCTTACAAAATGTTCTTACAAAATGGATTTTCCCATAGGAAATAATGGAAACTCAGCCAATTGGTTCCACAACCCAAAAATATTCATATTAAAATATTAACTGTATGTAAAAATGATGACAAAACACTGTAATCAAATTCAAAAATTTTTAAGATAATACAGAATACAACTATTGTAATATTAATAAGAAACACTGTAATATACTGTACAGTAAATCAGAAAAGAGAAACCTTTATGGTCAAGGATGACTCATTTTCACTAAGAGTCACTGGTGTCTTTTTGAGCAACTTTAACAAGGAAGCTCTATATCTGTGTGAGATCTATCTATGCAAACCAGATAGGCAGTTTGCAGTGGGACCAGCAGCAGAGCCTTCTGCCTGGATGCAAAAGGGGCAAGAGCCCATGCTGTCTACTTAGAATCAAATCCCACTGTATCCACTGGGGCTTACTCATAGGAAATTGGGGTGGTGGGGTCCAGGCAGGGAAGGTGGTGGGGTGAGAATTGGGTTAGATGTAGTGGGGTCCAGGCACTACATGCCTGCATCCAGGAGGGCATCCAGGAGGGGATTTCTGGCTGGGGAGGCTCAGAGGACACTGCTGCCTGTGCGTCCCTCTGCTGGATGGGTGTGGGTACTGCAGGCAGGTCCTACCTCAGCCACCAGAGCCCAGCCAATGGGCATGCATCTTACAAAGCACTTTTGTCTTACAAAGCAGAATCCCATAGAAATTTTAGTTTGTTTTTCAAAGCATTCATCTTATAAGGTGTCATTGTACATAAACACACAAGCCTGGAATTATTCAGTTCAGCCCCACTGGGAGTCTTGACATGTACAGATTAGAGTGGCTGCAAAGTGGCACATAACATTTCTTGCCCCACTTCTCCTGGGTCTTGATTCCTCAAAGTGACAACCTGGAGACGCTGGCTTGCATGGAGCAGTCACAGCCTGCCTGAAGGCAGGGAACACACCAGTTATGATGACCCATCAGTAATAAGCTCTAGTTGTAGGTGACTCATCCCTGCGTTCAGCCAGGGACTTGTCAAGCAGCCTGATTGAATCCTGTTTTTGACACAGGCAGAAAGGTTCGGGGAGGCGCACACAACAACAAACCTCTCTCTGGTATTTTTTTTAACTGAAGGAAAAAACCAAAGGCAGCAGTATCATCAGGTTGCCGGTTGAGGCCGTATCACTTTATGCAAGCTCAAACACCTGGGACTGAGCACTGCATACCTCAAGGTTTTGTTCCACTCATTTGTTCCTTACGCAGTGTATACATTTTGTATAATGCAAATGCCCCTCACATACTCCCCAGATTGCCCTCGGCTGCTCATTTCAATCAGAGAGCAGGCTAATAAGCAAGCAGCCTTTTATGGAAGTGTATTTTAACAGGATTTGGAAGCTGCAGGCAGGTCAACCCATTTTCATTGAATAGGCCCAACCTGAGCATTTGGCCTTTGCGGGCAGCTCAAGCCTGAATTAAAATGAAAAGACGTAAAGGACTGTCCTTTAAGGACAGACAGCCTACCTGGAGAACCCAATTCTGATGCTTAGATAAAGTGTAATAAAGAGCTACCGATGCATACTCCAATAGTTTGGCTTGGCATGTGGAAAATGGCAAGATTTTCTTCATCTATATATATAAAAAGTCACTGATGCACTCACTCACTCACTCACACACACACTCATCAATGTCCAGCCAAAACCATTGAAGAAATGGTGGCTGAGGGTTGCCCTGCCCCAACCCCCGGACCTAGAAGCATGAAATTCGGGGAGGATGTTCCTTCTGTCACAT
The DNA here is from genome assembly GCA_030015325.1 of Cryptoblepharus egeriae. Classification (NCBI taxonomy): domain Eukaryota; kingdom Metazoa; phylum Chordata; class Lepidosauria; order Squamata; family Scincidae; genus Cryptoblepharus; species Cryptoblepharus egeriae. The sequence goes on from JAREYC010000001.1 coordinate 218,862,258, forward strand.
GAACACCCACCAAGACCCAATGTGGAGAAATTTAACCCTTAAGGGGCTGAAAAGGGGTGCAACGTGTTCTTATCCTATACTTAACATGGAAGACTGACCAACATCCAGCCAATTTGGTGCTCGGTGCCCAGTGCAGTCGGGGGGATGTTGTTCAGAGGGAGCCTAACTATATCTACTCAAATGGGTTCAATGGGTCTTATTCCCAGGAAAGTGTCTTTAGGATTGGACCCTTAGTTTCAGTAAAGGACGAGACTGAGGCTACACTCTTAAATGATTTAGGCCAGCACAACTCACCTGTACTATTCCTGCAGTGGCAAGGCTGGTGCATGGATGTTTTCTGTCCTAACCCCCTGGGAGTTACAAAGAAGTGCTTTTTGGCACTTTTGTGACACCTCCATACTTGTGCAAGTGACTTGAGTAGGCCAACTGTGGGTTAGGATAGCACTGTCAGAGGTTCATGTCAAGATGGGATTTCAAATCTTTCAATAAGCTTAAGAGAGAAGGCATGTTGCAGACAATATGTTCAGAATACATAGAGAGAATATACTGTACATGTAGAGAAAATATAAACATATGTACATATATACATATAAAACAGAAAAAAGTATAAAAATATAAACAGTAGGACTCTCACATGCACACACATGTGAATTCATATCAGGTTATGTCAGGCTATCTCATACAGTGAGAGAAAGAAAAACATATTTGAAAATACTTTGGTGACAAGGACTTAGATGACATCCCTCTTGATAACTGTTAATCCTTCGAGTATGTGAGTTGCCATTCAATTCCAACATGGGAATAGCAATATAAGAATCCAAAAACAGAGAGTGTCGCCCAGGGCCAGCCTGTGGACAGACAGAAGAGGTAGATATTAGCCAAGTGTACATTCAGATAATTATGAATGCTTGGACCAAAACAAAAGCTTGTTTCCAACCTAGAACTTGTGTAAATTTCTAAGTTAGACATTCAGTTTATTTTGAATGTGTAGATTTCTCTCAGTGATGGCATTAACCCATAAAACAGGGAATCTATAAAAAAATGTTGAAATAGATTTTACAAATCCTTAACACTACTTCTATTTCATGTTTCTTTTGCTGCTGAGTTTCAAATTCCACCTTGTTTATCCTAGAATCATAATTAGAAGACCTAAATCTAGTCCAATTCCTTGCCTTTAGACGGAAATCTTAGATAATCTCCAGCAGGTTGCTGTTGAGCCTCTGCTTGAAAATCTCCATTGAGAAGACTCTATCATGTCCCTTGGCAGTCTGTTCCACTGCTGAATCACTCTTACTCTCAGGAATTTTTTCCCCTAATTTCCAATCAGAATCTTGCTGAAATCAAGTTAATTCATTGTTTTATCAATTCCATTTAAAATTCCAAACTTGAAGTGGAGTATATCTTAATATTCAGGTTTGCTGCCAAAAACAACACATATTTGTTCTGTACTGATCGTGGTTTAGTAGTAGAGCATACAATGCATTTCCAAATTTAAAAAGTTTCAAGTAGCAAGACCAGGTTCTGGGAGAGTAACTGCTAATCTAAGGTGACAACAATGGATTAACAGACCAGTGCTCAGTTTTCATAAACAGAAGTTTTGCCTCCAATTTGTTCAAGTGACTCTTTAGTCTGATCTAGCAGAGCTACGTTATTATGCCACGTTATTGCCATTCCATTTGGTGAGGCTTGGTAGATGGTCCTCCATTTGCAGCAATCAGCTGCTAAATTCAAGTTAACTTTGCCACAGATCACCCATACCTGTTCACAACCCTTGTTGACTGCAGAACTGTGTGGATAAACCACAAGCCAAATCCTCCAGTCCAGCTGTTTGGATTTCAGCATATATTGCGAACTGGGACGTGTAAAACATGTCCAACACTATCTGGCAACATCCCATCTGATTATAGGATTGGACTGTTAAACCTATTTATGCAATTGAATTGGCACATAAAGCACAATCCATCAGACACTGCTGTTTCACAGCTTTGGTTCATTTCAAAAACTGATATTTCTTTCACTCTATATAGAACTCAAAAAGCAAAGCACAGAATGTCATATGTGTCATATAACTCTTTGATCTTGGGCCCCACAAGAAGTGTAGTTACTCTGTGGGAAAATTAATCTGTGAGTCACATTCATGAATGCCAATCCATGTGGGACTTGCAACCATAAGTTCACACCAATCTGGGTGTTCCTTTGTGGCAAAAGGTCACTGGTCCCTTCTCCAGTGCTGTTTATAATTCCTTGCAGATTTCTTAGGACAAATCACTTCATGTTTCAGGAATATCATGTGATTCACCATTCCAATATTTGCAGAGAAATATTTTTCCTTCGTTGTTCAGTTCTGTATTTTAACCAAGAAAGAATTTCAATTTTCAACACCCCTCGCTGCTTTTGGGTATAGAGGTTCCCCATACATTGACTGGGGTGCTAGCCATTTAACTGCTGGTTATCCTGGATGGTCAACCCCATGGAGAACCAGGGAAGGAAACCCAAAAACACCATGAGACACAAATCAATTGGTATACTGCAAGCACAAAATTCACTTTAGCTGAATCATGTTCAGACAAGTGTACCCCCGGGTCTGCCCCCAAATTTCATGGACTACAACAAGACTGAAGCTGCTTTTCACCATTAAACAGAGAGCGTTGGTAAAGTGGGGTAAAAGCTGCACACTCCATTTGACATTTTAAAAAATGTTTTAAAGGAAAGACTATGCCCTACTTTGAAAAATCTTCATAAATAAAATGAATAAAATATATTATTCGGTAAATTACTCAAGGCTGGATGTGTAATGTTCTCCCCAGTAATCAGTGTGTCAGAGGGTTGAAAAGTATTACTAATATCTGGCTTCAGTTTGGTAAATTAAAGAAGAGGTATGCAGCCCACAGGCAAATTGGCTGATCCAACTTTAATAGGAAAGTTATTTTCCCATGTTCTGTTCTTTGACCAAGAAGGTGGAGATCTCTTTGGTGGGTCACCTGAGGACAATCAACCCAGGCTGAAAGGAACAGATTGCCAAGGGAGGTGGTGGACTCTCCCTCACTGGGGGTCTTCAAGCAGAGGCTTGACGAGCACCTGTCGGGGATGATGTAGGAGGATTTCCTGCTGCAGGCAGGGGGTTGGACTAGATGACCTACTAGGTCCCTTTCAACTCTAGGATTCTATGATTCTATGATACCCAAGCAGGGAGGGTGGTGCTGTTGGACCTGCGTGATCTCTGCTCAAAAGATTACAGTGATACTCCACACCTACTTCAGCAGTGAAGGGATGGATTAATAAATGGCTCAAATAAAGTGTTGGGTTTTTTTAAATGACAGCATTTTAAAAAAAAATTCCTGCCATAATACCTGTTAACAAACATTCCAAAATGAATCTTAAACAGTATGCCTACTGCATTGCAAGGCAGAAGCAGCAATTTTAAAATGTATAGAAAACAGTGCTGAATGGGGTCGTTCAGAGAATGGTGGTGATGTGGAGCCGATATACTTTTTAAAGACATCACCACCTAGTGCTGTGCCCCCTTCCGGTTCATGCCTCAGTAAGTCAGCCTTCATCATACTAGTTTGCCTCTCCATGAAGGCACTCATCATGCACTGGGTGCTCTCCACAGTGCCAGCCAGCATCACAATGTCCTGGGATCCTTGCTTCTGACTGGCTGCTGCCCTCTTTCCATGCTGCAATATCTTTCTCCTTGGAGTCAGTTGAGGATTTCTCTGTGGTCCATTTCCCAGTCTGCTTGCAACAGCTCTCAGGAGGACTTGAATACTGCTGTTTCTGCCTATTCCTTAAGTGATGCATCCTCTCCACCCTCTTGCATGTAGCTAGAAGGAAGTTGCACCCTCTAGCACAGAGGTCTCTAACTCTTTCAGCAAAAAGGGCCACATTAAATATCTGGCACTGTGTCAAGGGCCAGAAAAAATATTAAATATAAAATTTAAATAAATACATTTAAATTCAAATTTCTAGGATTTATCCAAGCATCAACACACATCACAGAAATAAAGCACATACTCAAATGGATCCCCACTTCCATACCTCAAAGAATTCACTAAGGCCTTCAATCAGCACAAAAAAGTTACCGTACGGAAAAACCAGAAAATGATTTTTATGGCCTCAAACACCCTCCAGACATGACCAGAGCACAGCTCCAGTTTGCCAGAGAGAGGCAGGCTGCGCACCGCATCTGGCCCTGGGCTCGGGTTTGGAGACCCCTGCTTTAGTGGATGGTGACCCACAGTTTGGGAACTGCTGGTTTATTCCATAGAGAAAATGTCACGGATAAGGAAAACCACATGAGGTTTGCACTCTTTTGTGGAGTTATGCCACTGGAAATGCTAATTTCCACATTTGTTTTTGCATATTTGATGTGGGCCTTAGTTAAACACTGGTGCTTTGGGAGGAAATTAGACAGAATTTTTAAAAGGTCTCCTTTTTGAGCATTATTTGGTGGCAGTAACAAGCTGAAGGACAAAGAAAGGATGTGGAAAGAACATAACTCTTAACAGCAACATAAATGTCTTTCCATTTAGAGTCTGTTTCAAATACATCATTACAGGTTTGGTTGCCCAGATTTGCAAGGACTAAATGTTTTAAGCAAGACCAAGGCACCCTTGAAATGACTGCTTTAAATGAATGGCTTGTGTGTTCTTATGATTTGATTACAGAAAAGGGTACACGATGACACACAGATTGTCACGGATGCATTAATTCCTGCATAAATTAATCACTGTAAGTTGACTGTCATATACTCTTACCCCCACCCTCATTTTTTCTAATATTCCTATTAAACTAGAGAGCAAAGAACTTGCTCCCACCTAGATGTCTAAAACAATCTTAATTTAAAGAAAAGAGCAATTATAGAATCATAGAATTGGAAGTGTCCTAAAAGGTTATCTAGTGCAACTCCCTGCCTATAATAGGAAATCCTCCTATAGCAACTCCAAGAGGTGCCTATCGAACCTCTGTTTGAAAATCTTCAGTGAGAGGAATCCACCAACTCTCTTGGCAGTCTGTTCCACTGCTGGACAGACTTTACTTTTAGGATTTTTTTTCTGGATATCCAATCAAAATCTTTTCTCTTACAATTTGTACCCATTGGTTCTAATACTGCTTTCAGCAGCTGATGAGAACAAATTTGTTCCTTTTCCATACGACAGTCCTTCAGTTTATTTGAAGGGACTTATAATATTCCTTATCAGCCATTTCTTCTCCAGGCTAAACATACCAAATTCCCTCAACCTTTCTTCATAAGGCTTGTCCTTCAGCTCTCTGATCATCCAGTCCAGTTGGTTTGCATTCTTCTTAAAGTGAGGTGCCTGCAACAGTGAGTACTCCAGGTGAGGTCTAAAAGCAGAACCACACCTTCTTGCAAGTAAAAATCTATAGTTCTACTAATTTAGGCTAAAATTGCATTTGTCTTCCTTGGAGCAACAACACACAGCAGCATCATGTTCATCTTATCTATTGTAACTCCAAAATTTCACTCACATGTTGGGCTGCCAAGCCAGGTATCTCCCATTTTATACATGTACCTTTGATTATTTTTGCCTAACCTTGCTGAACATGGCATTTGTCCCGATTAAATTTAATCTTATTCATTTCAGCCCAGTATTCCATTTGTCAAGGTCTTCCTGTAGGCTTCTACTGTCTTCTAATGTGTTTGTCACTCCTTCCAGCTTGGCATCATCTGCAAATTTAATGAGGCCCCCTTGCATTCCCTTATCCAAGTCACTGATGAAATAGAGTCATTGATTAAAGAGAACCAAGCCCAAGACAAGAACGTGGGATGTGGTGATGGCATTTAGGTTCAATGGCTTTAAGAAGAGATTAGACAAATTCCTAGAGGAAAGGATCATCACAGATTACAAGCCATGATGGGTGTGTGTAGATGTGGACAACCTCAAAATGCCAGATTCAAGGAGGGCACCTGGATGCAAGTGTAATATGTGCTGCTTGAGGCATCCAGTGGGATGCTGTGTGGTACAGGAAATTGGACTAGATGTAAAATTTACTGTGGGTTGCAATATGAATTTCTCTTAGGTTTCCACTAGATGGCACAGTAGCTGCGTCGATGCAAATCTACCTTGCAGTGATGCAAGAAGTGCTGTAACTGCTATGGATTGAGCCTTAAGGCTCTGCATGTACATCTGCAAGTTCATTTAGTACTCTAGGATGACTTGTTAAGAGGCCAGTTAAGTGGTTTCTAGCTAGTTCCCTGTCAATTCTAATCTGCAGACCCTTGCCATCCAGGTTTTCATTGCCTCCTTGGTTATGTAAGCATCTCCCAACATCAGCAAAGGATCCAGCACCGCATTAGCACAATCCTCAGTCTGAGAGTAGACAGACATTTGAGTAGCTCCACCTTCTCTTTATTTCCAGATACCAAATGGCCATCTTTATCCAGAACCAACCCCACCCCTTTATTTCCCTTTCTTTGGACATATCTACAAGTCTATTTTTGTTTTTCTTGATATTATTGGCCAGCATCAGCTCATACTGGTGTTTGGTATTCCTGTCCCTCACCCTACTGGACCAGGCTATCTGTCCATTAAGAAGGTAGGGAAATATTATGTGCCACAGAGTTATCATTTAGCGTAGTTAAGACCTTGCTTTGCAACAAAGAAGTTCATAAATGGTTTGCATAGCAAAATATGTGAGCTCCTTTGAGACTGGAAATCATTTTTATTCCTTTCTCAATGCCAACTGCTTTGAAAACATTTTTGTTGAAACATTGTGTGTATAAATATTATAAATCATAATAATGTTGAAATATTTCATCCATTCAATTCACTTCTCTTATATGATGAAATGTTTTTGCAGAGCAGCAATGAACTCTTCATCTGAGATTAATCTTTTGTAAGCAACACAAAGTAAAGCTGAATTATGTTGTTTTGTCTTAGTGGTGCACAGCGTAGTGATAGTGACAAAGAGCGTCAGCACTTCAGAATTTACTATCATTTCGCAGCCAGTGATTTTGAAGTATATGGAACTATAAACTTTGAAGTATATGCACAGGTGGGCTCTTACCGGTTCAGGCTGGATCTCCCAAACTGGTTGTTGCCATTCCCCCGCCGCTAGCAATCCGGTAGCTGCGGGGGATGGCTAGAATGGGGTGAACTGGTTTGCAGACCGCCATATTTTTTGCGTTTACTGCACAAGCGCCAACGTTGGCGCTTGCGCAGTGCCTGCCCTGAAGCTGGCCGGCCAGCTTCAGGGCAGGCACTGCACAAGTGCCAACGCTGACGCAGGTGCGGTCCCTGTCTTGAAGCTGGCTGGCCAGCTTCAGGGCAGGCACCGCGCAAACGCCAACGTTGGCGCAGGCGCGGTGCCTGTCTTGAAGCTGGCCAGCCAGCTTCGGGGCAGGCAGTGCGCCGGCACCAACGTTGGCGCATGCGCAGTGCGCCCGGGCTGGGGCCCAACCCTTGCTCCGCCCCTCTCCCCGCCCACCTGCACCCACAGATTGCTGGGGTGGGTGGCGTGCCCTCCCCTGCCCCGCCCCCTGACCCCGCCCCAACTTCCGGCAAACCGGTTGTTGGGCGAGGCGGGGCCCACCACTGAATATATGAAACATCTGAGCTGACACACATCACAGAACAAAGTTGCCAACTCCAAGCAGGGATTAATAATTGGGCATTGTAGAAATTTCTAGGATGTTCTTAATCATCTATCATTTTTTTGTTTTGAAGGATTTTAGTGCTGCTGCCCAGTTAAATATTTTTCAGTTGCTCTTAAAGGCTTTTGGACCTGTTCTCCATTTGAGGCTTTCCAGTACTGCCTTGCCAATTGTCCTGGAGACTCCTGCAGGCACTCTGCTAGCCCCAATTATTACTTTCAAGGGTGTTTCTTTGCCAGTCAGGTGCTAAAGTCAGTCATCATTCTTTGGATAGTTGTATTCCTCAATTCACCTGAGAGTTTAACTGCTTCTGAAACTAGAATTTATATTGTGGTACTGGCCCCTCTCCCTGTATTCCACCATCACATGTTGTGGCTGGCCATATGAGTTATACATTAACTACAGGACCACCCTCATTTTCCATAGCATTTCCAGGGCCCTTTAATTCTCCAAAGGCAAGGGGGGCTGTGCCTGTTGCCTCCAGAGGACCCGTGTGGGTCTGATCTATGGATTCAGGGTCCCGCAGATACTGAAATCTACAGCTCCCAAATCTGTGAATATTGTAGGCTCACAATATTCTGTGAATCTGTGATATAATCTGTAATATAAATCTGTGAATATTGTATCGTAAAAACAAACCAGGATATAAAAAAGGATCAAAACCTGACTGGATAGCCTAGTTTGATTTTAACAATAGCTAGTCAAACTACAAGTGTTTGAGTTCATACATAAAGTGCAACTGTGGTGCGTCTAAAAGGAAAGCAAAAACTTTTGCTTTCTTATACACAAGAGAGGAAAGGGAATAGTTCCTTTAACTAGATGTACCAGACTCATCCATGAATCAACTTTCCTACTACTAAATTCACATCATATGTGATTTATTTTTTATTTTCCTGTTCCATCAAGCCAGTCCCTTGTATATCAATGCCACCTTTCTTGGGGGTGGGGGGGGGGTGGGGTAGGGAAAAAGTTAGCACTAATAGCGCAATTAACCAGGAAAGGGCAGAAGACGCATGACACTCATTAGAATGCAGCGGGCAATGGACAAATTACTCATGGCATTCTAATGAGAGCAGCAAGTTTTCCTGCCCTGCAGCAACTACAGAGCAAATCTACACAGGCTGCTTCATTATTTTTAACAGAACTTAGTCAGCACTAAATACTTTTTGCTAAAAGCAAGAAGAGAAACAAAGCTGTGCTCCTTGCAGTGTTTGGAGCTCAACAGCAGCATTCTACACAATTGTATCATTTGTTCCAGTAAAAAGACAGAGTGCATGAAAGATGGGTCAAAGGCTTATCCGGCTGTAAGTCAAAGAAATACATGGACAAGTGCAGCTCCTTCAGGCATTTATTAAGAGTTCCTTCAGACATTTATTAAGCTATAGTTATAAGGCTTGCAAATTTTAACTGAGAAATAATGAAAGCTTTGGTCTTTTACTTGTTGGAGGTTAATTTCATTTAGTAACCCTATGAATACAAGAGACCCATTTGTTTAATGCTGAAGAAGTTGCCTTCTTAACTATTTTGAGCCTTGTGTTTCACTACAATGAGAGTGTCAAGGATGGGAAGAGGGCAGCATCAGCGCAACACAAACGTTACCAAAATTCTATTCTCCTTTCTGACCTCAATCAACATTTCTAAGTCCACTTGGACTTGCAGCAGCAAAACTGTAGACTCACCTTGGACAGTAGACACTTATCACTGGGCAATGGGTGACCTTCCACAGTGCCCCTCTGCAGGAGGCAATTTACTTTCCAATAGTGTAGCTGCATTGGTGGGAGGAAGGGGATTAGAAAGAATTGGGCTGCCCAGAAGAACTCCTACACTCACCTGGGTGTAATCCCATTAAACTAAATATGGCATACTTCTGTAGACTTGTTCAGGATTGTACTGTAAGTGACTGAGCTATTAAAAAGAATATCAATAGTTCAAATGTCACCTCTACCATAAATTCATGCCTCTCCCAGACTCAGTCTACTCATCTGCAATGTAGGATAACAACATTTGCTTATCTTACAAGCATGCAGTTATGATGAGGTGGGAAGCACAATGAACTATACAAATGAAAAAAAGACTATACAAACGTTAAAGAACTATATAAATGCTAAATATTTTTATTGGTTTATATTGATGCTGTGTTCTGTTTATTTTTCAAACTCAAAGGCCACCACAGTCCATTAAATTTGTACATAAAAATTTGTCCATTAAAAAAATCACAAAAATAGGATAAGCAAGAAGAGCTCAACATACAAAACTGTCTGCCAATCACATTTTCCATATATGAATCAGCCCTTATTCCCTACTCAAAGTTATATTTCTGCATGACGCATTACAGAAACCTCTTTGCTAAATCTGAAGCATCTAAAATCTATTTATGCTGTTGCTGACTAAAGATGGCAGTTGGCTCCAGGTTTATTTTCTAATTTTAATGCTCCGCACAATATAGAAGGCAACTGTGCATCCAACTGTACATGTGATCAAAGGCGCGGCTGCCAGTGCCACGGCTAAAAGCAGCCCAGTAATTGAAAACAACCATTTCCTGCAGTGAATCGATGTTGCAAATCTTGAAGCAGGCATTTTTCCCCTTCTTTGTGGCAGGCAATAGATCTTCAGCAGAGTATAAACCAGCAAGCAAGCACTTCAAAAAAACAAAACAAAGAAACCGCAGTGTGAAACCCAGGACTCGGCTTGCACCCAAATCGGTTTTGTGCTTTGTCAGAGGTTATGTTGCCAGGTGAAGATTTCTTTGAAGAACAACCTTGCTGTCATTTTCTTTTCCTGACTTTAGAAACGTGTGCAATTTAATGCAAGATGGATTGCAGAGCTAGTGAAATGTGGACTGCATGGCTTAGTGGTTTCTATTAAATTGTCCACAGATCTAAAGAGCTGCTTTGGCAATTGATCCACTTATGAAGAGAAAAGTCTAATTCTGAACCAATGTGTGATCAATAACAGTTTTCCTGCAGGCACAGAAGGACCCCAGGAGGCCTGACAGTGGGCAGTATGTAGATAGCTTCAAATTCTGCTTCCTATCTCGTTTAGTACAACATGCAGAGCTATATCTAACTTCAGCTGTCAGGCAATACTGATTAGCAGCCAGTCGCCTGCTTGTTTCCCAGTAGCCAAAAGAAATCAGCAATATTCATCCGCTCCATTTACTTCTGACATTTTCAGTCTTAATTTGAGTTTGAGTGTCGGGGCCAGAGCAGATGAGATTTGCAACACTGCATTCAACAGTCCTAGCCTAGTTTTGGGCATCGTAAGAAGATACAATAATAAAATAGAAATGATGCAGCTGCAACAAAAAAGTGAACAAGTAAGCACCTTGCAGCAAGGAGACCAACACATAACAAATAAAAAAATTGCCAGCATACTTCAAGAGTCATGACTGTCATAAAAACAAAGGATACTTGTCAGGTCCTGATTTTAATCTTTTTTTCCTCTTTCTCTCTCTAAAAAAAAATGCACTCTCACAACAGAGGCACCTCAGTTTCTTGGGCAGAAAGTAGATTCTGCCCAAGTGAATCAGGGAGGTGAGTCAGGGAAGGACACTATATTACATAACCAGGAATAGATTTGAGTACCTATTCATAGGAGGGAAGGAATGAGAAATGCTTCCCAGAGGAGAAGTCATATTGTAATGCTTTGTCTCAAATCTGAATAACAGAATCCCACGTGTCTCTGATGCTTACCTGGAGCTTTTATATGTGTAAGCTGCATCTGTTATATCAGTGGAAGGAGAAGTGTCTTTAGACATGGGTGAAGGTGCCTGCAGCAAAGATATCAGCCCAGAAGGAAAAAAGTCCTTGTTCACAGAACAAGCTTCTTCCCAGGTGTGGACGTCTGGAGGTTAGCCAAGAGGGGAGTTAACTTAATGTGCTTTTTAAGCACATATAAGTGCACAAATATGTGCACAGGGATCTTCTGCAGTGGCTAATGGCACAGCTGTACTGCGGGGAAAGGAACACAGAGGCTGGGTTGAAAGGGGCAACCAAAACAAATTTATTGCGGGGATAGTTAACAAAAATGGAGGAGAAATTAAAACAAAACAATAAAACAATAGCTAGTTAAGCTAACCAATCAGCTCATTGTAAGCTAGTAAGACCATAACAATATCTCAAGTCACTTGCTAACCTTAAGTGTAAGCAGTTGTTAGACCATAGGGAAAGGCAGGGGTTAGAAAGCAGCTCTTATGTAGCCTGAACTAAGGTTGTGACTAGACCAGTGCAATGACAGACAAGGCGAGGGTCGTGAACCAGGCCAGTTTGTGATTGTGGTAGCCAGTCTAATCCTGGATAAACACTCCTAACTGGCATTGCAGCTGCCTGCAGCTTCCCAGTGGCTTGAAAAGCTGGCATGACAACTTAGGAATTTGTTTATGAAGGAGACGTCAGGTTGCTGCTCTTTGATACCTCTGCCTTGTCTTTCCAAATCAAACTTCTGTCCTTTTTGATGTATTATATTCACTGTGTTGCAAATGTGGTTACATGAATAATACATGCACCCACTGGAAACCACTATGACATCACTGAAGATAACATTCCATCCCACTTTCTCTTCTGCCAGCACCTGCTCAATTGTGGACTTAAAACAATAAAATTAAAATTGTGAAATTAAAATAAGTTATTTAATTTTTTAATTTAGAAACATATTTTGCATTGGAGCACTTTCTGAAGAAACTGGAAATCATGAATGGAATTGTCCTCTGGCACAATAGTGACCCATTATTTCTCAACAATGGCTTCATCATCTTAGTTATCCTGTTTGAACGATGCTGGTCTCCTCCTCTTCCAGCACTAGATCACAGACACTTGGCTTTATTTGGTCACTTATTTCTATAAAATGGTGAACAGACTTTCCCTGGCAACAAGGCATTCCACCACCTGTACCAGCTCCGTCCCTCTTCCGTTACATTGGAAAAGGGAATAGTTGTTATATAATTACTACACGACTGAGACCAAGACTGAGGTGACAGTAGTACTGAGAGGGAAAATACTGCCACCATCTCTTTTAAAAATTTGGCTGCACAAGTTCCAGGATAAATTCTACAGAAAAATTACTTTCATGGGCCAGGTCTGTGCAGCAGGGCTAAACTGGACCACTTCTGAGCCTCAATCAATTTTTCAGACATACAAAGGATATGCCAGAATGGATGCGAGGGGAAGTGATATAGAAGATACTATATCCAAGTGATCTCTGTAATATCTAGTAATGTACAATATCCATAAACATATAAACCTGCAGGCGCCTGCACAACCAACTGAATGTGTTTTTTTTTCTTTCATTCAGTTTAGTGACTACAGTAATTGGGTTTCATTGATTATCAGAAGCTTGACTTGTAATCAGATGTGTTCCTTGTTTTGTGTAAACAAAGCCGGGGTGTTCCAACTTTCATCTTTAGGGCTCCTGGGCTTTTAACAACTGTATACAGGAGGGCATTTCAGCAGGTGCAGCTTGTGATCTGTAAGATGAGAAGCTGCACCTCTTGAAATTCCCTCTTCTGCACACGCTTGTTAAAGGTCCAGGAGCCCTAAAGTTGAAAGTTTGGACACCTCTGAAATATAGCCCAAACCTTTCTTTCCTCAACTCCTCCCCCCACTGATGTAGCAAAACAATGTACTGTGGATTCTACTGGTGGCAAGGCCCAATACAGCTGTTTATCTGTTCCTTGAACCAAGAATTGGAAGTAGTGCTATCACAGCAATAAATATGCACAAATGCCAACTTTCAGCAATCTTAAATAAGAATATTCATATTTATTATATTACCTTATATTACCTACTTCAATCTTTTAGCCATTAAAACTGCAATTTAAGTCATATTTGTCCTATAGTTATTCCATAAAAATCTATCTACAGTATTTATATACCACTTTTCAACTAAAAGGTTCACAATGCGGTTTACAAAGAAAATGAAAAAAAATGGCAAATTAATGGCCTGTCCTAAAAAGGGCTCACAATCTAAAATGAAAAAAGAATGCCCGTAGAAGCAATATAACAGATATTGCTGGGGTGGGGAGTGTTACTTTTACTCTTCCCTGTTACTCTTTCCCTGCTAAATAAAATAGGAATAACCACTTGAAAGAGTGTCTCTTGCCCAGTTAGCAGGGGAAGAGTAGAAGAAAATTCTACACAAAACTCATTTGCACTTTCAAAGATGACAAGAACACTTTTTACTGGATTTGGGATGAAATTGCCTAATACAGCCAGTTATTTGTATTTGTACTCAGGTGTCAACTGGTGCCACCAAAGACTTCCCACCAATCATTCCTTATACATTCTAATTTGTTAAATGATTTGCTGCATGATTTAATGTAAATCATGATTTACAAAATCAATGTAATTTTTCTTGATAATGACTAGATCACTCTCTTTCAGCAATCAGCATTGTTCATTTGTCTAAAGTCCTTACACTTTAATGTACTACCATGCATGAAACTGGATTGTCACAACAGATTTAGAAAGAATGCTGAGTTTTTCATTTCATTATCATGAGCTGAAGCTCTCAGAGAACTGTGATTATAAGCAGCTCTGGCAACAAATAAATATTAAATAAAAACTGCAATTTGCCAATTTTATGACTTGAATGCCAAATTTCAGAGACCCACAAGGAAACCATCACACCGAGGTGAATTTATGCCAGTGTGTTAGGATTATATTGGGACAAAAGAATGGAAACCAGCTGGATTACTATAAAAGCATTCTTGAATGGAAAGTTGCACTGGAAGGCAGTTTCCTCTCTACACCCACAATGGAGAAGTGTTTGGCTATTACCTGCGAGGGTATATTTGTTGGTTGCATGCATTTCAGTATGCAGTGGTAAAAGCTATCAGGCTATTGTTTCTGGGTATGTTTCCCTGAGAAGTATTCAAATTCCAGGACAGCTGTGTTTCTTTTATATCTGTTTACTTACATAGCACTATTGGAATAATATTCTGCTTTACCATGCCAACGCATATGCTCAAGCAGGCTTACATAAAACAACATTCTACCAACAGCCATGTATTAAAAAGGAAAATGTATATATTTTATATAAATATTTATATTTACACACACACACAAATGGCAAAGAAAAATCCCTGAAAACAGAACACCATTACCAGGCGAAAAACAGCAGAAAACAACCTGCCAGTGAGTCACTACAATCTGATTAAAGACCTGTTCATATCTATCGTATCTTCAGAAATTGAAGACAAGTGAGCAGATGGGAGACAAAGATCTCCCAGTTTGTTCTCCCAGGTGGTTCACAATTGGGAGCCACTATGGAGAAGTGGGTGCCATGCATCTCTAACTGTGTTTTCTGCAATGTCCCCCTCCAATCTCTCCCCTTGGGAGTCATTCCCCTTCTTGGTCTTTGACCCTGATGGAGTGAAAAGGACAGGAGTCAGGCAACTGACCCTTTACACCTCTTATCCTTGCCAATGACTTTCCACTAATCAGCTTTCAAGGGATTTGGAAGCTTGCCTTTGTGTTGCAATGTCTAGTTTCAGTCTGAGTGAGTAAACTGCAGAAGATCAGATAACGACAGAGCAGGAAAGAGATCCAGGTGTGCTAGTGGCTAGCTTGATGAAAGTGTTGAGTGCAGTGGCAGTGAAGAAGGCAAATTCCATGTTGTTAGAAAAGGGACTGAGAATAAAAAAGCTAATATTATTGTATAAATTGCCATTGTATAAACTGATGGTGAGGCCACATTTGGAGTACTCTGTCCAGTTCCAGTCACCACATCTCAAAAAGGATATAGATGAAAAGGAGATGGTTCAAAGGAGAGCAACCAGAATGATTGATGGTCTGGGAAACCTTCCATAGGAGGATAGGCTACAGCATTTAGGGCTCTTCAGTATAGAAAATTGGTGCTAGTCGTGGTACATGATTGAGATGTGCAAAATTATGCAAGGGATGAATAGACTGGATAGAGAGTTGCTCTTTTCCCTTTCACCCAAACTAGAGAACATCCACTAAAAATGAAAGTTGGGAGAGTTAGGACAGACAAAAGAAAATATTTCTTTACCTAATGTGTGGTTGGTCTGTGGAACTCCCAGACACAGGATGTAGTGATGGCATCGAACCTCAATACCTTTAAGAACTGGACAAATTCCTAGAGGAAAGCAGCTTCATAGGTTATAAGTCATGAGGGGTATGTGCGTGTGTGTGTACATAGATAGATATCTGGGTAGGCAACCCCAAAACGCCAGATGCAGGGGAGGGCACCTGCATGCAAATGTCTTTGGGTGCTCCTTTGATGCATCTGGTTGGCCGCTGTGTGATATAGGTAGCTGGACTAGATGGGACTTGTTCCTGATCCAGTGGAGGCTCTTTTATGTGCTTATGACAAGCTTTGTAGCTGCGCAGAGATTTGAACATTAGCTTCCTCCAAACACCGCTAACATTTTGGCCAATACATCAGACTGGCTCTTAATAAAAGTACTTAGTATGTTTCATAAGTGCTTAAAGTGCTTTATATTGACTTGAATCAATATAAAATGTCACATGATACAAAGAAAGCACTTGAAAGCCCTTTCCTTGACCGACTGTGTCGGAGGGAAGCTGAATGTGGTTATACAGTGATGAACTGGCACATGCTTTAATGAGTCTTTATTACTGTAGGATTTGGAATAAGGGGTGAGCATTGGCTTGAAGGATACTATCCTCATACTTACAAACATACTGGCTTACCTCCAAGCTTCAATTCAGAAACCAGTTACACAGCAGAAATGCTCAGATTCTGAGGAATTTTTTGAGGCAAAGAAGATTGTGCTTTAAGATCCAAGATTTTCCTGGCCAGCCATAATCCATTGCTGTGTATTTGTTCCTTGGTATTCAAGCAATTAAAAAAATCATGAATGGATGATGGAAAATGGATCATGGTCTGTTATGATAAAATTTCCCATTAGTTACTGTTGTGTCAGAACAAGCAGGGCGCTAGTGTCTAATCTCAAGAGTTTTGGTATGAATCTTGCAAATCTTACATTCAGTATACACACAGAGCATATAAAGTCTTTACTGGAAAAGAAGTAGGTAGAAAGAACATAATGGGAATTGGAGCGGCCATTCTGAGTGCCATATAAAACATTTTTGGACCTTCAGTGAATTGGCTGCTTCTGTGCAACCCTATGTTCTTGACCAAGCTGATTAGATGACCAAAAATTCCTGGACCTCCCAGGAAAAATGGGAGGCTATCTGGAAAGGGGAGGCTATCTGGAAAGGGGGGAACTCCCCCCCCCTCTCTGGAATTCTGAGGGCATTTCTGGGCCATCTGGTCCTTTAAATCATTCCCCAGCTGGCAGGCCTCCTTCTGCAGCTTCTCTGCCACTTCTCCGGGTGGCGCACTCTCCTTCTGCAGCTTCTTAGCCATTTTTGGCTGGCACACCGCCTTCTGCGGCTTCTCCACCGCTTCTCCAGGTGGCGCGCCTCCTTTTGCAGCTTCTTTGCCACTTCCCTGGCTGGTGTGCCTCCTTTGGAAACTTCTCTGCAGCCCTCCGAGGCTTCCCCAGCTGGCTTTGCCACCTCTCAGCCTTGCCAGCCAGCCAAGCTCTCCCCACCACCACTGCACCATCCCTAGAGCAGGTGAACATATCTTTCTGTGTGTGTGAGAGAGAAAGAGTGCATGGTGTATGTGTGTGAGTGAGTACATGCTACATGTGTGTGTGTGTGTGTGTGTGTGTGTGTGTGTGTGAGAGAGAGAGAGAGAGAGAGATTGCATGGTTGTTTGTGTGAGTGCATGCTACATGTGTGCATGTGAGAGAGTGCATGGTTGTGTTTCTGAGTGCGTGCATGCTACATGTGTGTGAGAGAGTGCAGTTGTGTGTGTATGTGCATGTGAAAGTGCATGCTACGTGTGTGTGCATGGTGTGTGTTTGTGTGAGTGCATGCTACATGTGTGTGAGAGAGAAAGAGAGTGCATAGTGTGTGTGTTTGAGTGAGTGCACGTTATGTGTGTATGTGAGAGAGTGCATGGTGTGTGTGTGTGAGTGCATGCTACATTGTGCGTGCGAGTGCATGTCAGAATCATGTATGTTGAAGTCACTTGCATGTATGGTGTTGGTGCAAACCGCTTTGAGGTTGTCTTACATGTACGTGTCAGAATCATGCATGTTGAGTTCACTTTCATGGGTTGTGTTGCTGCAAACTGCTTTGAGGGTATTCTACATGTCTGGGTCAGACATGTAATCATGCATATTAAAACATTTTCAATTCTAAAAGTGTTGAAATTAAGTACAGAAAACCAATACGAGTATTTTTTAAATTTATTTTAATGTGTCCTACGTTTTTTCTATATTGGGGGGGTGCTCTCTCTATTTTTTTAACTGGGTAGGAATTTTGGCTTGGGGGCAGGAATTTTGGGATGCTAGAGGGAGAATTTTGGGTTTGGCATCTGGTCACCCTGTTCTTGACAAATTATTTAAAGAAAAGTTATACCGTGATGAGATTGCCAGAACAGTCAAGATGGAATGGCAATTGTTGACCTCTAGCTGTACTAAGTGCTCAATATACAGTGGTACCTCACTTAAAAAGCACCTCGCTTAACAAGCGTTTTACATAACAAGCAAAATTTCCAAGAAATCTTGCTTCACATAACAAGTCCCACTTCACTTAACAAGCAAGCGTGCTATGGGCACATGTGCTATGCAACCTTGACGCTCCGCATGGAGGCTCTTTAAAAGGGCTGCCAGCCAGTGCTGCTGCCTCTGACTGCCCCCAATTTGGGGGCAGTTGCCTGGGGGTGCCAGAGGCAGCTGCCCCTAACTGCCCCCAAGTGCCCCTACCAACCACCTCAAACCTCCAGCAGAAGCCCAAGTAAGCCTCCTAGGAAAATGTCTTTGATTGCTGTCTCCTATGTCTACTCAGAAGTAAGCCACTTTGTCTGAAGTGAGGCTTACTCCCAGGAAAGTGTCTTTGATTGAAGCCTCTTAACCATGTCTACCCAGAAGTAAGTCCCATTGTGTTAAATGGGGCTTACTCCCAGAAAAGTGTCTTCAGGATTGCAGCCTAGTAGACTTCATAGGATCATGCACACTTAATGCATGTTTTAAATTCAATTACAGTATTTTGTCATCATTTTTACATCCAGTTATATTTTTATATGAATATTTTGGGGGTTGTGGAACCAATCGTCTGAGTTTCCATTATTTCCTATGAAAAATTCGCTTCACTTAAAGAGCGTTTCACTTAAAGAGCATGCCTCCCGAACGAATTAAGCTCTTTATGTGAGGCACCACTGTATCTCTCTTGCACTTACGTATAGTTACTAGTGTGAGATGCAAAAACATGGAGACAGACTCTGCAGAGCAGTTGAGAGCAGAGCAAGCTGAATGTATACACATTTCCAACAACACAGCAGTTAATTTTTTAAAGGCCGTATTTTGTAATGTCAGGCTTACAGATGTGCTGTGCATCCATAATACCCGAAGTACTTAACAGTGAAAAATATATACACAGGCACACATGGAAGAGCAGCAGAAGTATCCACTTTGCTTTTCTCTTGTCACATTAATGATACTGATTATATATGCATATATATGCAAGTGGATTTTAATATGTTCAAACCAAAAAGAAATAACTTGTAATTACATTAATTAGTTTTTCTTCCAAACTACCTATAAAAGTGATGAATGAAACAGCAATGCTGAATCTGCATATATTTGCCTCATGGTGGTTTTCCTTGATCCTTCTCCTTATATCTGTGGCATGGAACAGACAGATTGTCCTCCATAAAGGTCCTATCTTTCTGTGTCAATGAAGAGGATATTATGTCAATGGTGAAAAAGGCAAGATTAATTAGGGGTTGAACTATTCTCATTTCTGAATCTGCTGATCATGTTCATATGCTGATAACTTAATGGAAAAATACCCTTTTTGAGGACTTAGGCAATGTAATACCCTTGAAATGTCCCAGCACACATAATGTGGTATCAAACTGATATATTACTATGAGTAAAATAGACACTCTGACTTATATTGGTCTTGTATTGTTGAAATAGAATGGTTTGGGTGAAATTACTGAGACATGCTGTTACTGCACTAGCTCAGGATCAGGAGACATTAGTTGTTGATGGACGTGAACTGGATAAATCATTGTTTATTTTGTTGTAAATACTGTAAGGCTCACAATAAGAATAAAGACATGTATTTAAATATCAGCAGCTGCATTTTTCTAAGCCTTTTGGATGTAGGAGAAAATGATATTGATGGACACAGTTGAAGTTATTGGAAGAAGAGCAAAGGCATCCATTTATTTAAAAATCTGTATTCTACCATTTCCCTCTCACAGGAGAGGCAAGATGGCTAACACCATGTTGAAATAACACAATGAACTACAGTAAAAATAAATTTATATTTAACAAAGAGACAACTTTAAATACTGGGAAATTTTGCCATGCTTGCCAAGCAAAATTATTTTCCTTTCCCCCCTACCTCCCTGCAATTTCACATGTTGTGGCAGTAAGAGCAAAGTGGTGGCCACACCAATTTGTTAATATAGAATTTTCCCTCTCTCCTCATTTCTTCTTTCTCTGAACTTTTCGAAGGGCACAGTCTTAACTTGCAAGCACTGGCATAACTGTGCCACTGGGGCATGTGCTTGGGATCAGTCAGGAAGGCCTCCTCAAGGTAAAGAAATCTTTGTTCCCTTACCTCAGAATTGCATTGCTCTTACCCCAGAGCTGGAAAGTTGGTTAGAATTGTGTCTGAAATTTCTTAAGCTTCAAGGGTAGCTATAGTCAGTGGGCCCACCACCCAAAGTTATTCAACCCATTTGGAACTCCCACCCAATTTGCTGAATGCTGGACAGGGAATGGTGGAACCACTCATCTTATGTGTCACAGGGACTCTTGTGAACTAGTGCAAGTATCTTCTGGTAAGTAAGGTTAAATAATTATGGCAGTACTTGAGTGGAAGGCAGTCAAGCCCAGTGCAAGGCTTCTGGGATTCTGCCAACTTGGCATTTTGGCAGTGACATGAATACATCACTGTTTTACATAAAACCCAGTGGTGGGATTCAAATAACTTAACAAAAGGTTCTATGTTCATAGAACAACAGGTTCTATGTCCCATTAGTAACTGGTTCTCAGAACCAGGAGCTCATTAGTAAAGGGTTCTATAGAATCTGTGAGTTCTATAGAACCTGTGGAAGCCCACCACTGATTCAACCCCTTTCCCACAGAAAGTTGCCAATCCCTGCCTGAACATTTCCTTAAATATTACTAAAAAGTTCTCTAATTCTGATGCTTGCAAATTGGGCCAACATATCTGACTACATATCAAGCTACCTTATATAGACTCAGACCACTAGTCCTCCTAATTCTGCACTGTCTACCCAGATAGGGAGAGGTGTTGTGGGTCTTTCCCAGCCTCACCTGAAAATACCAGGGACTGCACTTTCTGCAAGCAAAAATTATGATCTTTCATTGAGCAATAGCCCCATCCCTGAGATTTTACAGCACAGTAGTATCCAGGCTACATTACACCAATATTTTTGACAAAACTTTATTAGTGTTTAGCTCATCAGAACAAGTGGGCGATGGGGTGGATGTATTATTATCAGAGCCATACCTAGGCAAAATTTCACCCGTGGCAAGGACTGAAATTTTGCCCCTATCAAAACAGAAGGGATCCCAGGGGGTCATCTAGTCCAAACCCCTGCTTGTAGCAGGAGAGATCTCTGCAAAGGACTAGACTTTTGCACTAATATAATTACACACACACAAATCTCATAATGCCAATGAGTTCTACACACATGATTTTACCAGAGGAGTGTAAGCGGCATCTCCTGGTGGCCCCAGTGCCCTGTCACCCATAGCAGATTGCATCCCGCGCTATACCCTTGTTACGCCTCTGACTATTATCCTCAAATCTGTGAACCTGCAAATGCTGAGATGATTCATATCAACAACACAGAAATATAATTTCCACATACCATTCTCAGTAAGAAGCAGATTGTTTTTCTTTTTAAAATAAGAAATATTTTAAACACAATATTGTATGATGTATAGGTATATACATATTTAAAAAGTTTTTAAATGACTGCATGGCAGCTTCTTATGAGAAATGGGTAGCATAATCTTGCTCCTCCAAAAACACAACCTACATGATGGGACTAAAACCCAAATTTAGCCCTGAGTTCCCGTCCCCCCCCCACCCAGAATACTGCTATTCCAGGCAGTTCTGGATTTATGAATAAGCCAAACAAGCTATAGCTTAGGGCCCTGCTCTCTTAGGCCCCCCC
The DNA here is from genome assembly GCA_030015325.1 of Cryptoblepharus egeriae. Classification (NCBI taxonomy): domain Eukaryota; kingdom Metazoa; phylum Chordata; class Lepidosauria; order Squamata; family Scincidae; genus Cryptoblepharus; species Cryptoblepharus egeriae. The sequence continues at coordinate 218,884,093 of JAREYC010000001.1, forward strand.
CCCCCCCCCCGAAAATTTAAGGGTAAAACTGGATGTACATTTCCAAAATATAAGATTAAAACAAAATAAAAGCTACATACAGCAATGGTGTTCTGTGTTGTGTAGGCTTCTATGATGTAAGTAATGGGTCCTGCCTGCTAGCCCATTACCTTCAATAGCTTAGGACCTCATCAAACCTAAATCTGGCCCTGTTTCCAGGAGAAGCCAAAGAATTCTTCACTGTGATGTGAACATAACCAGGTATATAACTCTATCCTTATTGCTCCCTCAAAAAGTGCTTATACAAGACAGACATTGGAGAAACAGAAAGGAGAGGCTTTCATCAGAGACAGCAGGAGGCACAGAGATGCTTCCTGTGAGCAGCTTCTCTCACAGCCAGCTGCTAAGTGCCTCATGATCGCAGCCAAGACATCGCAGCTCCTCAATTAACAACACCTGCTTTCCTCAGCTTTCTGAGTGTGAAACATGGAGGAATTTGCCTCAGCAGTATTTGCAATAACTCAGCATTACCTCCCCAAAGTCAATCCACAGCAGCATGTGGGAACCCATCATGGCCATTGCCCTAAGCAACAAAACAAGGAGACATGTCCTGTAGCATCTGTCTGCAAAGCTGCAAAAAAGTATTTGTTGTCAAAGCTGTCTGCAAAAGCCATGATACAGTTTTGTTGCATTTGAGTGAACAAACCTAGGCAAGATGGAAAATTGGTACTGGAATTTTTGTGAGAGATTCATCAGTGGATGAATAAAATGTGACCAGTTGCAAGATATGAAGGGCTCTTGTACTTCCAAGCAGAAAGGCAATTTCAGGCAGGCACGTGACTTTTCAGGAGTAAGAAAATCTTCACCAGACAAACTTTTCTCTTGTAATGAGAAAATTACTTTATTATTTCTTTCAGAATAGTATCACATGGGTCTTTTTAACATAAAGGCAGTTATAGTAATAGGCTAGCATATCTATCTTGAAGGGAGCTATGAACATGAAATGTGTACTTCATCTGCAGGTAATAGGATAAATCTGAAATCCAGAATAGGAGGGGGAGTGATTTCAGTTGTATACATAATCCATACTCTCCATACGACTAAGAATAACTTTATTCAATCAGGATGCAGCTGTTTTGATTGGCATTTGGCTAATGGGTGAATGTTTGCCCTCTTTGCCTCTGTACAAGGGCTTTTGCTTGACTTTACAAGTGCTTTTGCTTGACTGCTTTCTTGACTAATAAAGTCTCAAACAAATGTGCTGGTTTATCAATTATCTGTTTTGATTTTTTCTATTTACTGTTGTGATACATTGTACTTTTATAATGGAGCTTTGTAAGCGACCTTGTAATTTGCTTTGGAATGGAAGAGGTAGGATGTAAATTTTTCAAATAAATTCATTCATCCTGTATGGAAGTAGTTATACAGAGAACTGAGAAATCCAAAGAAGATTTCAGTGGGGAAAAATGGTAGTCAAGCTTTCCAAAATGCAGCTTGTCCACCCTTATTTATCTTTTTGCAATGTATATCTGTGAAAGTGTGTTAGTTCTGTTGTTGGGCACAACTGGGCTTCTCAGCAGATACATGACTTAATAGAATACATTAATAGTAGCAATTGTGTATTTAAATGCTTTTTGGATCACCCCTACTACAATTCATCATTTGTGATTAGCTCTTTTAAAATGACCAGTCCATAAATGACAAGTATGAAAAAGTTATCCTGAAAACATATTAACATTTCCTATATGCAAATTATATATTTTTAAAATGTTCCTCAGAAAGATGCCACTGCATTGCCATTTTGTAATGGTCCTCTTAAATTCAGGGGTATTATGACACAATAATTCTTTGGTGAATAGAATTACCATACTTACTATGGACTGTTTGCTGTACAGTGGTGCCTCGCATATCAAATTTAATTCGAAATGCTTGTTAGGTGAAGCAGAGTTTCCCATAGGAAATAATGGAAACTCAAACAATTGGTTTCACAACCCCAAATTTTTACTAAAAAAAATTGGCCCCATTTACCCATTGCTGTGGCTGGAGAGGGCAGTTGGGGCAGGCTGGGGTACCCTGGCCCCCTTTGCGGCACATCCACCACCTCTTGGGGCTCCGTTGCGGCCAGGGAGAGCTTGCTGGCAAGTACAGGGTTCCCACAATGGTTATAATGCACCAACTTTAAATAGCAGACAGAATTTCTGCATGGTTCAATCTAATTTGACTGTAATTATAGCTCCAGAAAAGAAAATTCTTTCTTCTGCACAAGCATTAAAAGATACAGAAGGCCACTTTTGCTGACTAGTTCACGAATTTTACAATGTGACCCTAATGCTTAGCACACCAGGAATTATAAATGAAAACTGTTTGAGAGAAGAGCTTGGTATCTGTCACCTGCTTTTAGTGATAACAGTATTTGACTGGGAAAATGCTTTACACAATTATGCATTTGTGTTTATTAATTTGTAGCTGCACAACCATTTTACCAAGGAAAGATCCCAAACAAGATTGTTTCCTCTTCCCTTCACATTCACAAAACTGCATGAAGCCAATACAACAAAACAAAAACAGGAAGAATTCCATCCAGTTTAAGGGCTTGCACACTCTGTTGATGAAATCCAAAGTGGCCTCCTGGGGTCAGTTTAGTATTAATTACTGAGCATTACAAAATGAACTGAAGTTATGAACTGGTCGCAATCTCTCCTGGCTTTTAGAGAATGTCGAGAAGCAAAATGACAAAAGGCTGTCACATTGTCAGTTCATCAATTCACTATGAAAAAAACCAAGATTTAATGCTTTCAATTGGTCAGGGCAATAATCCATCTACTTTTAATAAAATCTTGAATACACTCTACAGCATTGCAAAGGTTATTTATAGGTTTTTACAATTTTGCCAAGAACTTTTCCTTCTGACCTCCCCATTTAAGCCTATGGCCACTGCAAAATCACATTTTACACAGATGAATTCAGTGCAATTTGAAAACTTGCTTCCAGCATTTTCATTATTAGTTCATCTAATACATCTAGCATCTTACTTTATGATTATGTTCAAACATAAAGTCCCAAAAAGACAACCAGCATACTGCCAAGAAAGCTACACAGATAGCCAGAGGTGGAACCTGAAGCTTTGATGTCACACCTCTTCGGTTTTTAAGATATTTGTGAACAGTGATATTCTTTTACCTTAATAGTTTGTAATGTTTGAGCATTCTTAAATACTTTTGTAAAGTTCTTCCCAGTCCTCTGGATGTGGAGGGAATCATGCAGTTACTCTATACAATTGGTACTCATTACATTCAAAACATAAATTCATTATTGATGTATTGTTTATGCTTCTGCAAGTTCGTTTTGGTTCTTCCCAGGAAAGCTAAGAAAAATCTGCAAAACCAGACTGAACGCTGTAGGATATTTTAAAAAATTAATTGTTATGCTGCTACAGATTAAAATATCTCTCCATCAAGGCCCTGAGAAACTATTGTCTGTACATAGCCCGCATGTTTTCATCCTGCTGTACTGCTTGAGGGAAAATGAGATGAGGGGCACCACCATCAAATGGCATCTCTTGCTAAACACAAGAATTGAGAGGGCACACATATTTCACATGAAGAATTAGGGACTATAGAGTGCTCACTTCTTGAATTACCATAAATCCAGGAGCCTCTAAGATGCGACTGAAGAGCAGGCACTAAAATACAAACAATACAGGCTGTCACAGTTGTAGAACCATGTCAACGCCATGCTAAGGTGTTGAGGCAGTCAAGTTTGCCTCCCAAGCCAGAAGTCAGTTTGCTTGTCCTCTTTTCCTGGAGGAAGAGGACTAGGATTCACAGGCAGGCTGACCATATGGCCGGAAATGGCTGGAAATGTCCAGGAACAGCACCTCCTAGAAGTCAAACCATGTAAAAATGTAATCGTCCAGGCTTGGTGCGAACTGCATGGTCCAGAACAAAAAGACTTTCCCTTTTCTTCCCCTGTTTGCCTGCTGCGTGTGTGCTCACCATTGGGACCTGGGGGAGGTGAAATGAGGACAAAGTTGAGGGGCAGGACCAGGAAGTGTGTGCACTTTGTGTGTGCACCTTTTGTGCACCTTGGATAAAGAGCAAGGTGTACTTCCTGCAGCCCTCTTTCTGCTGCTGCCCTGCAAGTCCCAGTACCTGCCCTGCCCTGGGCAGAGACAGAGCTGCCACCCCGAGCCCCAGTGCCTGAGAGGACTCTGCTTCAGCCCCTGCTTCCACAGAGCCTGTACCTGGCACCATCCCTGTCTGTCCTCTGCCCAGCCAATCTGTGCAGGCCTGCTGCAGGAGCCCCAGCACCAGTGAGGCAGCAGCTCTGCAGGCAGTGCTTTCCATCTCTCTGCGCTGCTTGCCACATCCACCTGTGGAGTCTCTCCAGAGCTGACCCCTGCAGAGGAGAAGAGGAGCACCAAGGGTGCAGGCTGCTGAAGCTATCAATCTCAGTGCCACCTTCCCCTCCCCACCACCATTCCTGCCTTTCCAGCCAGCCACCCAAAGACCTCACCTTCCATCCTTCCTGGGCAGAGGAGCCCCAGCTAAACAGCAGGTAAAAATGAAACCCCTCTTCCACCCTTCCCCTCCAGCCCCAGTGTCTTGCAAAAGGGATGGATGCCAGCCTTCCATTGGAAAGTGACCTGGATCTTTACTGCTTTACATGTCAGTATTTTGCTGGATTGGGGCCTTGCTTGGATTCTTACACATGTGCAAGCTTTAAAAGTGTCTGGATAGCTACTCGTGTGCAAGCTTTGAAAGTGTGTTTTGCTGGCTTGAGGCCTGGCTTGGACACCTATTCATTTGCAAGCCTTATAAGTGTGCATTTTGGTGACCACTCCATTTTGATTTGTGCATTTTGATTTTCACTAACCCATCTTGTGAAAGAAATAAAAGAAATCTTTAAAAGAAATCTCTGCTGTTTTATTTTTCTGAGGAGAGGTGAGAAGGAACACAGAGTCTCAGGTGAGTGGAGGAGGGGGCTGCTTAGCTGAGTGCTTAATTGCTGCTAGGTGTTCATTGGCTGGTTGCCTGGTGGGAGGAGCTTTCAAGAGCTTTATTAGGGCCTGAGGCGCGATCCTGTGGACCGGAGCCTGTGAGCAAGGAGGACTTGTGAAGTTGACAGGAGATGGAAGGGAAGGGCGCAGTTGTCGTGACATGCACCACGTGTGCCATGTTTGTCTTCTTGCCCAAGGACCCCGGGGATTATCGATGCTGCAAGTGCAAACTGGTTGCACTGTTGGAGGAGAAGGTGGCAGCATTGGAGGGTGAAGTTTCCACCCTTCGTCAAATTAAGGCATCTGAGGAGTTCCTTGATACAACACACACGGAACTTCTCCAGAGGGATGACACCAGTGGGGACCCCAGCAACGATGTCTCTTCATGGAGACATGTGACAGTCAGGAGAAAAAAGGGCAGGAGCAGTCGAGACCCACTGGAGCAATACAACCGTTTCCAGAGTCTCTCAGATTCCACCATGCTGGCAGAAGTTCCTCTTGCTAACACACCTACACCGGATCCTGGCATTGCCCATACTGGCATGCCTACAGATCCCCCTCATAGACAGCAGCCACAACCAGTTAGTGTGGGGGAAGCTAGACACAGAAGGAGAACACGGAGGAGGGTGGTGGTGATTGGAGATTCTCTCCTGAGGGTCATGGAAGCTGTATGCCGACCAGACCCGTTTTCCTGTGAGGTGTGCTGCCTCCCTGGTGCTAGGATACGGGATATCACGGAGAGGCTACCGAGGATGATCACACCTGCTGATCGTCACCCATTCTTACTCATCCACGTAGGAACAAATGATACTGCTCGGGAAACTTTCCAAAAGATAGTTGGGGATTATGAAGCTCTGGGGAGGAAGATTAAGGACCTGGGGGATACCCAGGTGGTATTCTCATCCATCCTCCCAGTAATTGGCAAAGGTCCTCAGAGAGATAGCAAGATTTTTCAGGTCAATAGCTAGCTTCGAAAATGGTGTCATCGGGAAGGATTTGGATTCTGGGATCACAGGATGAACTTCTTTGAGGAAGGACTCCTAGCAAAGGATGGACTACATCTTACGGGTTGGGGGAAGAGTGTCTTCAGACGGGAGATGGCCAACCTTATCAGGAGGGCTTTAAACTAAATAAGAAGGGGGTGGGTTACGTCCAAAGGGAACCTAGGAATAAGGAAAATGCTCTGGATGGAAATTGCCAGGGCACAGCTGTAACTCAAAAATCTTTAGAGGGGCCTGGCCTTACAAAAAAGGAGGGAAATGCATTGAGTTGCGACCTCCAGGGCTTAAGTTGCATTTACACAAATGCACAGAGCCTGGGAAATAAACAAGATGAGCTGGAGCTTTTAGCAAGTGAAGGGAAATTTGATTTGACAGGAATTACAGAAATTTGGTGGGATGACTCCCATGACTGGAACACACAATTGGAAGGCTATCAGCTGTTCCGGAGGAACAGAAGTGGCAAAAGGGGAGGTGGAGTAGCATTATATGTCAAGAACATATATACTTGCTCTGAAATCCAGGAGAGTGGTCTGGATATCCCTGTGGAGTGTGTTTGGGTAAAAGTAAGGGGGGAAAATAAGAAACAAAACATTGTGGTGGGCGTTTACTATAGACCGCCAGGCCAAGGAGAAAGAATAGATGATGTCTTCTTGGAGCAACTAGCAGGCATTGCAAGAAAATATGAGGTAGTAGTAATGGGGGACTTTAACTACCCAGACATTTGCTGGGAGACAAACTCAGCCAAACATGGAAGCTCCAGTAGATTCCTGATGGGCCTGGAAGATAACTTCATGGTCCAGAAGGTGGAGGAAACGACAAGGGGAGGGGCCATCCTTGACCTGATCTTAACAAATCGTGAAGAACTGGTTGATCAGGTCAACATAGTGGGAACTTTAGGGGAAAGCGATCATGAGCTGCTGGAATTTAGAATAATGTGGGAAATAAAAAGAGTGCAGAGTGAAACTTATATGTTGGATTTCAGGAAAGCTGGTTTCAACAGGCTTAGAGGAGTCATAGGTGGGATCCCATGGGTTGATGATCTAATGGGGAAAGGGGCCCAAGATGAGTGGGAGCTCCTTAAGAGGCAGCTTCTACAAGCACAGTCAGAAACAATTCCAATAAAAAAGAAAGGGGGGAAAATGCTGAAAAAACCAGGTTGGCTCCACAGGCAACTTGGGGATCAGCTGAAGTTAAAGAAAGAGAAGTATAGAGAGTGGAAGACTGGAAAGATCACCAGAGAGGAGTACAGGCAGGTAGCCCGGTCCTGTAGGGAGGGGGTCAGGGATGCTAAAGCTCAGTATGAGCTGAGGCTGGCCAGGGGATTCAAAGATAACAAAAAGAGCTTCTTTAGATATGCCCAAAGGAACAGGAGGAGACGAGGGGCTGGGGCTGCTCTTGGACAAGGATGGACAACAGGTGTCTGGAAACCAGCAGAAGGCGGAGCTGCTCAACTCCTACTTTGCATCCGTCTATTCACAGAAGGAGGGCTGTGCTAATGGGGGTGCGGGATCATTGACTGATTCGGGGATGTGTTTACATCCCCTAAGAGGTAATGAAAACATGGATGGTGCAGAACAGCAGATTAAGATTGACAGAGAACTGGTTCATAACCAGTTAACTGGCCTAAATGAATTCAAGTCATTTGGACCGGATGAGCTGCATCCTCAAGTTCTTAAGGAACTGGCAGATGTCCTTGCAGAGCCTCTGTCGATCATCTTTGAGAAATCCTTGAGGAGTGGAGAAGTGCCACTGGACTGGAAGAGGGCAAATGTAGTCCCAATTTTTAAGAAGGGGAAAAAAGAAGACCCGGGAAATTATAGACCAGTCAGTTTGACTTCAATCCCGGGGAAGATATTAGAGCAAATCATAAAACACACAATTTGTGCACATCTAGACAAGTACTTGGTGATCAAAACAACCCAGCATGGATTTACCAAGAATAAATCTTGCCAGACAAATCTGATCTCCTTTTTTGATCGGGTTATGAGCTTACTGGACTGTGGCAATGCTGTGGATGTCATTTATCTTGACTTCAGCAAAGCATTTGACAAAGTCCCACATGACATTTTAATTAGGAAGTTGGAAAAATATGGGCTAGACAGGGCAATTGTTAGGTGGATCTGCAACTGGCTCGATGGCTGCACTCAAAGGGTTTTAGTAAATGGTTCTGTGTCAACCTGGAGGTCAGTTTCTAGTGGGGGACAAACCCCAAGGCTCTGTCTTGGGACCGGTTCTCTTTAACATTTTCATCAATGACTTGGAGGAGGGATACGGGGGAGCCTGATCAAATTTGCAGATGACACCAAGCTGGGAGGAGTAGCAAACACATCAGAAGATAGGAGAAACCTCCAGGAGGATCTGGATAAACTGGAATCCTGGGCTGTAAAACAGAATGAATTTCAACAGGGAGAAGTGCAAGGTTCTGCACTTAGGCAATAAAAACCAAAAACATAGGTATAAAATGGGGGATACTTGGCTTGGCAGCACAACATGTGAGTGGGATCTTGGAGTCGCCGTGGATCACAAGCTGAACATGAGTCAGCAGTGTGATGTGTCTGCAAAGAAGGCAAATGCCATTTTAGGTTGCATTAAGAGGACTGTAGCTTCCAAGTCACGAGAAGTTACAGTTCCTCTTTATTCTGCATTGGTGAGACCTCACCTAGAGTACTGTGTTCAGTTCTGGGCACCTCACTTGAAGAAAGATGCAGCCAAACTGGAGCAAGTCCAGAGGAGAACGACAAGAATGATCAGTGGGATGGAAGGGAAGCCCTACGAGGAAAAGTTGGGGGAACTTGGGATGTTCAGCCTGGAGAAGAGGAGGCTGAGGGGAGACATGATTGCCCTCTTCAGATACCTGAAGGGTTGTCATATGGAGGAAGGGGCCAATTTGTTCATAGCTGCTTCTGAAAGCAGAACTAGAACCAATGGGTACAAACTGCAAGAAAGGAGATTCCGGCTGGAAATCCGGAAAAAATTCCTGACGGTGAGGGCGGTTCGGCAGTGGGACAGATTGCCAAGGGAGGTGGTGGACTCTCCCTCACTGGGGATCTTCAAGCAGAGGCTCGATGAGCACCTGTAGGAGATGCTCTAGGGGTTTCCTGCTGAAGGCAGGGGGTTGGACTAGATGACCTACTAGGTCCCTTCCAACTCTATGATTCTATGATTCTATTTTCCAAAATGCCAAAACGCAAATGCTAGTTTACAAGCAATTTGATTTAGCAGTACAAGTCTTTCAAACAGGGACAGAACCCCTATGAAGCCGAGTGCCTCGTATGTCCAGCAGAAACATATGTCTCTGTAGGCCATAATGTTTAGACTAAAAACAATTTATTATAATTTATAAGAACATGCTCTCCATTTAAAAATGTATAGGTGATTGTTAATACACTTCTAAATGCCCCTAAGTTTTATCTGCTAATGTTATGTGCACTCTCTTAATAGGGGCACAAGATCTGGAGAAACACATCCAGTCCCAGAAACACAAGAGAAATATCCAGAGCTGCAGTGGCATTCAAGGACATTCAACAAGATCTTCTCATGCCATAAAACTAGCTGAGGCAATGTTGGCCTTTCACAACATTGCCCACCATGCATCTTATCAATCTATGGACTATACACCAGAAGTGCATACCACCCTGTACTTTTACTTTGATATCGCAAAAAGAATAACCTGTGCTAGGACAAAGACTAAAGCCATAGTTAACAAAGTTCTTGGGCCTCTCATTCTATTGCTGCAGCAATGTAGACCTTAAAAGAAGTGTCATGCTTTGGGGTTTGTACAGATGGTAGCAATCATGGCTCTCTCAAAATTTTCCACATTACTATCCAGTTCTTTGATTATAATCTAGGAGGTATGCAAACTAAACTTGTGGAGTTAAAATCAACTCCAAATGAAACTTCAGACACCATCTCATCCCATATAAGTGATATACTGAGACAGCTTGGTATTATTAAGAAGTGTGTGGCATTTGCTGGTAACAATACAAACACAAATTTTGGTGGACTCTGAAGGAGTGAAGGTAACGTGTTCACCAAATTGAAGAGGTCTGTCAACAAGAATGTAGTTGGCATTGGCTGTCCTGCACAACTGAGCATGGGGCTGACATTTTGGGAGTTGATTTAGATTGCTATCGTCATGAAAGTGTTCTCTATATACACAGTGAGGACAGAACAACTTAAAGAATATTGTGAATTTGTTGATGTCAACTTCCACAACTTAAACAAGGTGGCTATCTCTGTTTCTAGCAATTCACAGAATACTTGAGATGCATGATGCTCTGCTGTCCTATTTCTTGTCTTTGCCTAGTACCCCTAAACTGCTGAAAACTTTTTTCACATCCAAAGGCATATCTGTGGCATCTGCACTCATTAATGTGTGCAGATGGCAGCATCAAGGAGATTTTTTTTCATGGCAGCATCAAGGAGATTCAAAAAGAAAAATTCCACAGTTGACGTAATTAATATTTTAGATAATGTATCGTCCCTGCTAAACAGATTGGAATGTTCCTTCTTTTCTCTAAAATCTAGAGTAGTTGTCCTGTACCCGGGAGGAGGGATTTGATAGTGAGATTGATGTTTTTTTGGAGGAGACAATGGCCATGTACAAAGAATGCTTGGAGAAATTGAGGGTCTCATTTAAAGACTTTGACTGCTTTAAATGGATGGATTTGAGTGGAAAGGTCTTGAAGCAACATGTGGAAAAATGCATAACATTCTTAAAGGGAAAAGGTCGTGTGATTGATGATGAAAAATGTTGTGATCAGTTATGTAATTTAAACATTTTCTTGAGTGCAACAGCACAGAATTAGTCCACTGGTCTTGCAGTGACAGGTGGATCAAATATTTTCAGAGCAGCAAATCACAGGAGTGCCATTCTGAATGCCTTAAAATTGCACAGTATCTTTTTTCCTTGCCAGCCCATAATGCCACCCTGGAAAGAATTTTCTCTTTAATGGCTGCTCAGTGGAACTCTGAGAGAAATCTGCTAAGTGTTGAGTCAGTCAAGATTTCTACAAATATATCTCAGGGCAACCAAATGTTCTGAAAATGATTTCTACATCTGAAAAATATATTTAACATGTGTAAGGACTTCGCTTGTTTGTTGTTTGCTTGTCAAAATATACTTGACATGTGTAAGGACATGTGATTTGCTTGCTTAACATACTGGGTTAAATATATGTTAAGCAAAGCAACTGTATATATAGTGTTCTATAGTTATTTAAATTCTCTTATAGTTATATATAACTATAAATATATTTACTGTATATAAATGTACAATATAGTTATAGTATAGTATATTCTCTGTTAAACATATAAAAACAAAGTATTGTGAGCTTTTATTTTGTCATGTCTAACATTTTTCTTGAATGTCCTGAATTTTAGGGTCCTTTTTTAGATTATGACATAGTCAATAGGACCAGGTGGGGGTGAGTAGAGTTTTTGATTTAAAAAGAAGTAATATTGCGTTGAAATTAAGTACAGGAAAGCAATATAAGTGTTTTTAGCTTTTATTTTAACATGCCCTATATCTGTCCTACATTTTTTGGGTGTCCTGCTTTTTTAACATCAGGAATTTTGCTTGGATGTCAGGAATTTTGGGGAACTTCGTCCTCTTTTTGAGGTTCAGGCATCTGGTCACCCTGTTCACAGGTAACATGACTTAATATGAGCCAGGTCTCATATGGTCTCAGTCCAAAAGTCGAGTTTAAATGAAGAAACCAGGCATACTGTGCAGTGAAATGTAGAGTGTCATAGCTAGGAGAAGAGCATCTGCTATGCATATGATATGTTCCAATCTCTGGCATCTGCAGGGGGAGAAAAGAACAATACCTGCCTGAAAACTTGGAGAGATTTGTAGTAAAATTTCACTTGGTAGCTTCCAATGTCTCTAAAGAATAAAAAACTCCTTTTGATCACATGCAAAGCAACCGGGAACCACTGTCTTCCTTAGTCATGAAAATAGGGTGATCAAGAAGAACAGTCTGAAGGGGGCTTCTATTTCTGTTTGGAGGCAAACTATGGTTGGCAGAGAGTATAATTCTTCCAATTCAGGCATAAAGGCAAATTACAATTATTCCAAACCAGGGAAAGGAGGAAACCAGGGATCCGCTTGTGGAAAGGGAGCACAACAGCCCATATCACATTAGAAAGGCCAAGTCATAGTTTGGCCGTGATGTCTGAATCAGATTGGCATTTCTTAAATCACTTTCACTGCTGCAGCATCTTCATCCAGAGCAAGCAACTCAGGTTGATTCCTTTTGCTCTTGAATGTCCCCTGTCTATGCTGTACAGTACATGCATATTAGCATATGGAGCATCTATATCCTCAACCCTCCACTGGATGTAAGTCACAATGAGAATACCAGAAATCACTCAGTGAACTTCATGATTAACTACCGGTAATTCTTGAACACATGAAAGCCTAACACAACAGGAGTCCACAGTATCTCTGTAGGCCCTATAAAATGTATAGAATTGTTGCCCTTGATGGAGGGATGGGGTGGGAAGGAGATGCCACAGCCAATGGCCCAGAAAGTCATGGGACCTGCCAGTCAAAAACATTTGGGAATCACTGCAAGGCTGTCAACAAGGGGAGAAGCTAAATTAAGCAGTGTCAGCAGGAAAATCAAGCTCAAATTAGATGGGTTCAAATCACATGCATATTTGGAGTAGGAAGAATTTAAAGTAGTTCTACCTCCATCCCTTTTACTTCCATAATTAAAGAAAAACTGTTATATTTCCACACTAGCTATCAGAAAAAAGATTCTCACACCTAAGGTAGGGGGGGTTCTGCAGTGTTACCAGAATTCACGTTCACAAACACGGGTATCTTTTGAAGAGCAGAGTGTTTTGCTCTATTCTTAGAAGGTCGCTTCCAGGCATATATCTCTGGTCTAGAGAGGATGTTATCTGTAAACAAACATTTCATGCTAGCAAGTAGAGGGAACAGCAGTCAGTACTAGCTCAGCCCACATCCTGCATTGTGACAGATTTGCCTGCCAACATTTCTCCTGCTAAAAAGTAAATGGCAGGAACATTTGTGGGAGTCATCCTGCAACATGGATCCAAAAGCAGAAGAGAAACAGAAAGTAGGGTGTGCTGTCAAAGAATGATGGTTCAAAGTTGCACAGCTCACTCTCCTGAGCAGACAAATTCATAATTGCCAGTACTAGACTGACGGAGGCTTGCATTTAACTTCTTCATATAAAATAAATAAGACACCAGCATTCATGTTTGCCCCAAAGCCAGATCTGATAATTCAAAATACATGTGATGCAAGGCTATATTGTGTGGTACACTGCACTAGTCTTTGACTGCTGAGTTATAAAATGTGACACAATTTTATTTCTGTTGTTGATTTTTTTAAAAAAGAAAGCAAAAAAGACAAAGATGAGGAGATAGTGATGGAGAAAGGCTGAGATAAATGGCAGACAAAAATGGAAAATTGATCCTATACTGCAGAATGGGGTTATAAGTGTGGGCTGGGTCCAAAATTCTGAGGACTATTGATGTAGTGGGTAGCTACAGCCTTGGATTAAGAAGATGGAATTAAAATCTAAGCTTGGATTATTGGTGGGCTTGGGCAAGTCACTTTATCAACCTAAAGTATCTTAACTGATGATTGAGAAAACTAGTTATATGTTAGGGGCCTCCACTGATATTTGGGAAATGGTGAAACAATCATTGGGATTGAAGAATATCCCAAACCTATAGACACTTTCCTGGGAGGAAGACCCATTGAACACAAGAGGTCTTACTTTTGAGTAGACATGGTTAGGATTGTGCTGTAGGTTTCCTACTATCTCACAGCACACCCAAAAGTATTTCCCCAAATGTACTTGCTCTCGCTACCTATAACTACCAATAACTTCCTGCTGAGTCACAAGTCTAAACCTACTTCATTTGATTCTTTTCATTCACCACTTGCATCATCTCACCATTTTTCTTTCCTACTATCTTCCTATACTCGCGCCATAATTCCAACCTATATTATACATCACATAACACTACTATTCTTCCAGTTGTGGAATTTTTCCCTGGTGTAACTATCAAAACTAATATTCACTGCATTTAGCTTGAATTCATAAAGTGCATTTACAGAATTTTAATTTTAATTTAAAATTTTATTTTACAGAAATCCTCTATAGTTCTCACAATAGCTTTAATCTTATGGTGACTCACCAAGAGAAATTTTTTAAAATCTGTTCTATCTAGTATGAAAAGAACAAGAAATAAAGTCACACATGATGAGTCACATCATTTGAGGCTACCCCAAGATCCTAAGTGATAATGATGCTTCACTGAATAAGAATGGCCCAGACTGGAGATCCAAGACTAGGGCTACAATCCTAAAGAATTTTCTTGGGAGTAAGACCCACTGAACACAATGGAGCTTACTTTTTGAGTAGACATGGTTAGGATTGTGCTCTAGATCTTAATCTTATCATGTAAAACTTCAGAGCCAAAACTAGGACGGAGTTGTATTCATGGAACAACAAGGACTTGATCCCATTAGCTGTATTCTAGGCAACCTACCTGAATTTGCCCCTCCAGTTGTGGTGGCACAAGGAAAAGAATGAAATATTCCATCAAATTTTTTACGGGCAGCCCAATCGTATCTGCCTTGCATCATCTCCCCAGGGATTGAGCCTGAGCAAGGAGATCTAGGGCAACAACATTGTGAATTTGATGAAAAGAGAGATTTGAGAATCACAAGAAGTACTTTCCTTCACTGATCATTAATGCTTTGGAAAGAGAAGGCCTTTAACAAGAGACTAGAATTGAGTTTATATGACTCCAGTACTGATTTTTCCTCTGTCTTGTCACATAAGCCAAAGATCAGCTAAATGCCCAAGAATAAATGATATTAAATGTGATTTTGAATTTCCTGATTGTTCTTTTAAGATATGAAAACAGAGCTAAAACGAACACTGATTTTTTGTTTCCCAGTAAAGCTCCCAGACAGTTGTTTAAAGGAGCTGACAGTGACATTACTGGTAAACCTGAGGAAGTTCCCCAGATACTATGCCCTGGGAGACTTCAATGCCACACTGACAAGAACTCCAAACTTAGGCCTGAACTTTGGGCTGACAGTGGCTGGAATTGTTTGTCATTTCCAAGTAAATATGACTAATACAGGGATTGTTTCACACTGAGCTAGCTGAGAGTTACTGATAATATATATTCTGAATGCAGACAGGGAGAGGGAGACGGGCTAAAGTGCTGAGAAAAACCCCACTATCACACTTCTTTGCATGCAATTTGGTATAAGTAAATACCTAAGGCTGCATGTCTACTCTGAGTTCAATGGTACTTACTCTCAGGAAAGTGTTCTTAGCATTGCAGCCCAAGACCCCTATAGGGCCTATCTGTATTGTTGTATTGTATATTGCCCAAGTTCTTAACCTAATCCAAGGCTTTGTAGGTGATACAATGTACTTCATTTTTTTCTCTCATAGAATAAGAACAGGGAATAGTATCACGCATGACAAGATCATCAAATGAATGAATTCCCCAAAATGCACCTCATGGGACTACTTTTATTTTTAATTCAGAGAGGTTTTAAGAATTATCTTTAGGCATGCTGCTCAGGAAAATCTATTTTTTAAATTTATTCCTAGATCCTGTCTCACAAAGTGGTCAAAAATATATGTCTGAAGACGGACCAACAGAACAGTTGGGTTACTTTTGCTGTTAGAATGACCGAAATGAAAAACTTGTGGCATTATTTTTATCAGAAAAGGATTCCTCATCACAATACATGTCAACATCCAGTCAGACACCATTCATCAAACAACAATTAGCAAATGGAAGGTGGAGGACGTGCACCGGCTCAGATCAGACTAACTGAAAGTGACAATTATCATACAGCAGAAATGTGATTTTAAAAAGAACAGGGGGAAGGGTGGAAGAGGTCAACCTTGAAACAGACATGTAAAATTAACCTAAACCAAACATTTACTTAGGCATCAAGCTCTTTCAATAGCCAAGAGTCATAAAGTGAAGGTGAATATAAAACATTCACCCTGCTTAGAAAAATCCCTTGTTTCGAGACGTCTGTGTGCAAAAGACAAATCTCTTCTCAGAATTCTGATTCTGCTCACCTTGAGTGTTAGCATTTTTATTCCTTTAGTGTTTCACTGTATCTCACTATGCAAACAACAAACTTGGCGATGAAGCTGAAGACGGCATTTTGATCGGATCGCTCAGCACTGAAAACAGGGATGAAAATTAAAAAGCTTTCTGACAAAGTCAACATACATGGCTTTATAGCTTTAGTTTTATTGACATTTTGAGGGGCAGAGGTACTGTGTGTGAAGGAATACAATAACCTAAAAGAGGTTCTCTTTTTTCTTGGCTACTTAAAACATTGCATCTTACTTGGCTCTGTCCACTTTTCTTTCTTTCTTTCTTTCTTTCTTTCTTTCTTTCTTTCTTTCTTTCTTTCTTTCTTTCTTTCTTTCTTTCTTTCTTTCTTTCTTTCCCTTCCTTGCTTGCTTGCTTGCTTGCTTGCTTGCTTGCTTTTGGTCAGAAATGAATAAAATACAGAGTTGTGGCCAGAATCTGAAGCTTGTACTGTATCATGATTTCATAACAAGGAAGCTGCTTAAATCTTCCACTAATGAAGCTATGTAATTTCTTCAATACTAAATGCTGACAGGGCAAAAATGATGCCATTTTTTGAATCAGCACCCCAGATTAATATAGAACTATCATAAATTTTTTTTCAAAAAAATTTCTCACCCTCAGAATCACAGTCCTGTGAAATATATGTGTTATTCTGAATTCCTATCCTGTGTACTCAGTCATATGGTCTTGAGCAATTTTTTATTCATGGTGCCATGGCACAGTGGTGTGACCATGGATGGTCCATAGATGTTCTATGGGATTTGGGGGTCTCTCATTTATTAACTGGGCAACTGGGGGATTTAAGCTCCCTTCCTGCAGCTTGGTATGCTTATCAGTGGTCAAAAAGCTGATTGTGTGTCATGACCATTTTAGTACCTTATCATCATGCCATGAGATGAAAAAGGTTGAAAACCACAGGTCTTAAGGGAGAATGTACAATGGAATTCCCACTTTTGTGGAAGTCATCCTCCAAGAGGCACAACACATTTTCATCCTATACTTTGCATTGAAGACTGATAAAACCCAGCCCCAAAGGGTTGCCTGCCTGGTAGGGGTGCTCACAGCTGAGGGAGGATTGTGCATGGAATGGGATAGATGGTGCTTGGGGCAGGGAGATGGTGTATGGGGGGAAATGCTTAGGGGGGAAATGCACAAGGGGGAATGGTGCATGGGGGGATGGTGCACAGGGGGAGGGGTATTGTACAGGGAAAGTGTTGCAGGGGAGTGCAAGCGGTGATGCATGGGGTTTTCTGAAGGGGGTTTGCATGGGAGGGTGTTGCACAGGGGGGTGTTGTCAAAGGGGGGATGCTGCATGGGGGTTAAGGGTATTCCCAGGTTCACAAATAGTCTTGAAGTTTTACACCCACAATGCAGGTACATTTCACTAGTATTCAGATAAAAACAATTACGGCACTGTAATTTAATACAAAATAATAAAGAAAATACAAAATATAAAGAAAAATAAAATAAATTAGCCTGCACTTACAGCCCAATCCAGAGCAACTAATCTGTCCACATAAGAGCCCTTAGGTTGCCCTATCTAACACTAGGTTGGAGCAACTGCAAGATGCTCCAGCCCAGTTACTCTGAAGGAGGCTTAGGGCAGAGCAAGGCAAGATAGGGTGCCCTAAGAGATGTGGACCTGCTCTGCCCTAACTGGGGCAGCCTAACCAGCTCAGGAGAGGCAAGTTGAGGGCATGTTTAGCATTGCCTAGGGCAGAGCAGTTACTCTGTATCCAAAGCCTGTTTCCATGGCAGAAATGCCCTCTTCCAGCCCTCAGAGTTATACCACCTCAGGAGCAGGTATAGTAATGAGTAGACCCATAGCGGTCCATGATAAGGCCCGAGTAAGAATGGCAGTGCTGACCAAAAATCTGAGTTCTTGGCCATCCTAGGTGCAACCCCTGCCTCTCAACCTCAGGATATGGAACAAACTACGGCTGCCCACAAACCTCAGGATACAGCAGGCCACTCCAAGAAGCCCCTTGTATTCACTGTAGAATGTACTGGCATCTCATCAGGGACTCCTTATAAGGCAGGCACCCAGTGGCGTCACCAGACTGGTGCGGCTGGTGTGGGCTGCATTGGGGATGCGCTCCGTATGGGGTGATGTGCCGGAGGAGTTTGACTGTCCTTTGGCAGGCCCCGGGCGTCAGCACCCCCATTCAGGCCTGCTCCAAGGCGGAGCAGCAGCCAGAAGCTGCCACTTGTCTGAGGAGCTGGCCTGAACGGCCATCTGAGGTGCACTGCGCAGAAACACATTGAGCATGCCGAACAGCTTCAGAGGAGACTTCCTTAGAGCAGAGAAAGTCTGCGCCTCTGCACAGCCATTCGGCCTCACTCAGGAGGCGGAGCGGCAGCCGAATGGATTCAGAAAGAGTACTGCACAGGCACCAACTCTGACGCCTGCACAGTCTCCCCCAAAGCCAAAAGTCTTCAGAAAAGTACTGCGCAGGTGTCAGAGATGGTGCCTGTGCAGTACTCTTTCTGAAGCCAGTTGGCTTCAGAAACAACTGTGCAGGCGCCAACTTTGGTGACTGTGCAGTCCAGGTGGGGGGGGGGCGTGCATCCCAGGGATGACGCACAGACTTCCGCACTAGGTGATGTGCAGAGTCATGTCACCACTGTAGGCACCACAGCTGTTCCTTGTTCAGTGTGATCCGAGGGGCGTCTTCTCAGGAGCAAGTCTTCCCTTTGTGTCAATTACTTGCTCTGGAGCAGTTAGGGCAGCCCAGGCTTCCTGACTCTCTGGATTCAGCATAACTTTCTGCTCTGGATACAGAATAGTTAGGAGAGTGCAGTTAGGTCAGAGCAGGCTGAATTTGCTCTGGATTGCAGCCTTAGTCTCTCAGGTCTCTCAGGCTGCAATCTTACCCCCTTAAAGGAGCAACCCCCACTGGTTCTAATAGGGCTTACTTTAGAGTAGACATGCAAGGTAGTCTCTCAGGCTCCTTTTCATTGCCTTCCTTACATAGGAGTCAGCCCTATGAGGTTGAGCCCTATGAGCCCTCCTTCCTTACATAGGAGTCAGCCCTATGAAGAGGTTGAGCAGGTGCTGGTGGAGCACCAAAACCTGCTATATCCTAGCCATAACAATTTTTCACTTGTTTATCAAGACATTGCTTGTATATCAAGTCAAAATTATTGGAACTGTTTGCTTGTCTTGCAAAACACTCTCAATCCAAGTCACACTCAGTGCAAGGTTTTGAACATTGAAGACTGATATATCATTTATGGTATATGCTTTCAAACTTTCCAAGTTGGCAGGAGAGGGCAAGTAACACGAGCTCACGTCATTATGTGGTACTCGGGTCTCAAACTGCCAATTTGCCAACCTTCGGGTTGAAATACATAGCGTCTTTAACCACTAATCCATCGCAGCCAAAAAGAAGTGAGCATTTTTGTTGCTCATCTCTAGATTCTCTCTATTTTGTTAGTACTATACTTTATATAGAAATCAGGATCTATGGAAAATTGAAAAGTGCGTGCACAATTTATACATTAATGTGACTTCAAATAGCATTTGTTTTAATCAGCCCCACCCTTTGGGATCACAGAGACATCAGATGATTGCTACTGACCATTTCTTGCTTAAAAAATATCTGTCCAATGCAATCCTTTTTTAAAATTCAGAGTCAGGAAATGTCACAAGCAAAACAGAGTAACGTTCTTCCCTCTTTTGTGTTGACGTGAGGATATATCTACCTGCTTTCTCCTGTGGTGCCCCCCCCAGCCCATCCCTGCTTAATTTGGAACCTAAATATAAAAAAAGTAGAAAACCTTACACCAGGGGAAAAAATAAATGTTCTCTTACACCAAGGAGGTAAAAACTCCCTCCATGGAATGCGGCCAACATCACACTGGTGTCACTGCATCACTATGTGGAGAGTTAGGTGGAACTGGGCTGGAGTTTTACAACATTTCCTGGCCCTTGACACATCCCTTAAGATGTGGTCCTCCTGCCAGAAGGTTTTCGACTCCGCTATTCAGGGTTAAGAAAATTTAACAAGATTAGAAGGATTCTACCTGCAATTACTGCTCTTGTAACTTGGCACTATCCTTTATAGAAATTTAATCTTCGCATAGAATTGTCATACATGACTTACCGGTACAATATTTAATCACCATTAAACTTTACGTTTTTGAAACTCCACCTTTGTTCATGGCAAATGACTAAAAATATCCTCCCTCTACTGAATGCTAGATATTCTGCTAAAATGGTAACTGAAAACACAAATTTACGTCACAGTCCTCTGTGTGTCTACATAAGAGCCACTGCATTCACTATGATTTATTCTCAGCAAAGTATATATACAGGACTGCAGCATGAAGTTCTAAAAGCAGGGCCTGTTACCAGATTTCAGTTCTCCCTAGGCATGCCAAGGATTGAAGCTGGAAGTGCAACCTTGTCCCGATTAAATTTCCAAAAGCGGTATTGTTCTGTAACAGAATTAAGGATTGATTGATTGATAACAGATTATCAATAACCAATAATCCACTAACAAGTCTAATAAGAGCAATACTTTAGCTAACTTTTGAGCCAGAAGGCCTTATGGGTATGTAGCATGAGAAATGATATGTGCAGTAAGCAGAAGTGTATGAGAAACGTATAGCCAGAACATAGAAATGCAGCATGTCACGGGTTTTAGTTCTTGAGCATGAATAGGGACCATAGTACTGAATATAATGAGTTGCAACAAAAATATGTGTTAATGACATCAAGTGGTATGGACATTGGAAACAAATGAGAATTAAGCTGTATAGTGAGGTAATATAGTATGTGATTGGAAGAATAATTATGCATTATGATTGGTAAAAGACATTTGATGGACAATGACAAGAACATATTAAAATTGTAAAATTGTTTGAATAATTATGATGTCAATTTGCATATAAAATGGAAGAACTTCCTGTTTTGGGTCGTTATGGGACATTCTGAAGGGATTACATGATGTATCGGCCTACCCTCCAACTGTAGCTACAATAAAAGTACTTGCTTAACTCTTTACTTCCCTGGTTTTTGGACTTGAGTTATTGCTTAAGAAGTTGAAGATACAAGTGTCCCTAGAGTGATCCTGAGTTTTAGGGTGCACTTCTGCAACAGTTCTGGGTGATATTAATAAAGCTTTGTGCTTTTAAAATGTCCTTTCTTTCTGCTTCCCAGTCGATATCAAGTCTTATTACAGAACTATCACCTTCATCTTCATCCTTAGTTTCCCACACTGTCTTCCTCCCCATCTTTCTCCCTTCTACCTTTGTTGTTGTTGTTGAAGATACAAGGTTGTCTGTACCTTTTTCCACAATATTCTTTGGTAAAAACAGAATTGCAGTCTGGATTATCACTGTTATCTGAACAGCACGCACACCTGGCTATGTTCCTAAGATGGCTGATACAGTAAGAAGGGGACAGGTTGATAAAAACCAATGGAAGCATCACTTCTACCAGTAATCTGTACTCTTGCATCACTTCTGTTAGTGATCTGCATACATGCCTGGCTTCCCTACAGCACAGAGAGGGAGGTAAAAGAGAAAGAAGTACAGAGAGGGAGATAAGACAACAAAGGAGAGAGATAAGACTTCAGCCATATTTTCAGCTGCACAGAGCTTCTGTTAAGCACACAGCTTACAGGAAACACTACTACTATTTAAACATTTTAAAACTTTATACTATACATAAAACATGTATATATGGCCTTTCTATCAGCAAAAAGCCCCAAGTGCAGTTAATGAAAACCATAAAAATGAAAGCAAATACTTAGATCAAGTTGTGTGACATTATAGAACTGGGCTCCCCAAACCCTGGTCTGCGGGCCACTAGCAGCCCTCAGAGAGCTCCAACACAGCCCTCAGAGACCCCAGGGTCTTAAATGGGAATCTGGCCCACGGTAACATCTCATCCGCACCCATGGAGATCAAAGCAAAAAGCACACTAAGCTGGAGTTTGAGGCAATGTGCAATACTGGCCTGATCCAATCTCTCCTTTAAACTTGCAATGCGCCCTGGTCCTTCCACGTGCAGAGCTCATTGCAGGCAAGAGCAAGCTGAGGCAGGCATCCACATTGACCTACTCTGCACCTCTCCCAGGTCAGTTGAGGCTCCTGGTCCCCAAGAGCCCCCCAGTACAGCGCTTCCTGGGTACCCCGAAGCGCTCTAACCACTGAGTGACTCTGTTCCTCTCTCCTTTCCAAGGATCTGGTGATTCCAAACCCGTGAGCCTCCCAGCCCCCCTGATCAAGATTTGCTCTGCTTCCCCTCTCCAGAGTACTCTAACCACTGAGCCACTCTGTTCCTCCCTCCTTTCAAAGGGTCTATTGAGCACAGATCCACTGAGCATCCCAGCCCCAGGATCAAGCCTTGCTCTGCACACATCCAGAGCAGAGCGCTCTAACCACTTAGCCTGCTATCACCCAGGTATGTGCTGCCTGCTTGTGCCTCCCCATCCTGTGATGAATTGGGCTTTGGCCTTGTAGAGGGTAACCATACATCATAACCAAAATAGAGGACAGCCCCCCAAATGTAGGACACCTAAGAAAAATGTAGGGCATGATATAATAAAAGCTATAAACCACTCATATACATTCATGTGTTTAAGTACTACGTTGCCTTTTATAAAATTTAAATCTATTAATGGAATTTATTACATATTTATGTATTACAAGGAAGCTGGATGCTTCCTGCTTTCAAGGAATGGGAGAACACTGAAGTTTTTTCCAGAACAAAGGGCTAAAATCCAGGACATACCCTGGAAAATGAGGACATGTCACCCTGTCCTAGGATCTCATGTGTGTCTGCATTTGTTGCATCTGTGCAGTAAATTCCATGATGAATTGTGTTTTGCACATAGGATCACCTGTTTGTGCTTTGGAGTTCTTTTTAGCTGAGTCTGCAGTGCCTGTGTGCCTTGAAGGCAGGGAATTATTCATCTCAGGCTGCAGTCCTATCCATCTTTACCTGGGAGTAAGACCATTGCCTGTGATGAGATGTACTTCTGAGTAGACATGCATAGGATTGAAATCTCAGAAATGAAATCTTGTTTGTGCATAGTCCAGTAAAATTCATTCATTCTTTAATGTTCTGTGTCCAGTGTATTTATTTATGCAAATTGCATGTAAATTTATTTAAATTTAAAATTTAAATTAATTCTTTTTTCCTTGGCCTCCCATATGGTGCCTGGGAGATGATGTGGACCTTCTGCCAAAAACTTTGGAGGCCCCTGATATAGAAGCAGAAGCAGCAGAAGAAGGAGCAGCAGCTGCAGCAGAAGCCACTTTTTTCTTTTTTTTATAACCAAGTTTATAATTTCAAGTTAACAATTGTTGGTTCTTTGGTTTTTCTGTTTTAAAAATGGATTATGATAACATCTTTACATATCTTTCAGACGTATTTTAAAGCAAAGGTAATGAATCCTACTTCTTGTTCTTAAATTAGGCTGATTAAACTTGTACCTGCCTTTGCTTACTTGGAAATATACTTATTTCCTTCTCTTAAGCCCATGTTAATTTGTGCCTTCTATTAAAAATTAATTCAAATATTCTCAAACTCATTTCTATATATGCTATCATTACTTTACAGTTTAAATACTTTCTTAAAAGCAAATGGGTAGTTAAAATTAGAAAAGCTAAAATCTTCCAGTTAGAAGTGTTTGAATACGATCCCATATGCAGGACTCTGCAGGAGAGTATACTATCCAGACATCTTAGACCCTTTAAAAACCTTCTATTTTCCTTGCAGGAAGTGTGGTCCTTGAGTTTTTCTTTCTGCCTACTCACTTCCTTCTACGCCATTGAAGCAGCAGAATGTATACTGTCTGAGCTTCATTGCCACAAAGGCAAAAATATCCTTCCATCACTTGCTTTGCTTCACCCACTCTCTTTTCCAACAATAAGTCCATAAAACACTTTGCACCCTGTACCTCAAGATATGGGAATATTTTTAATTTAAGCACAATTTTCATAGGCAAATTTTCAAGCCCAAGGCAATGTGATATTAGTATATTTGCATATCATTCTCTGTCCATATAACTCAGACATATTCTTCTGTACTTTGCTGGAGGCTATGGCTGTGAGTTTCATAGGTGAGTGGACATTTTCAATTTGGCTTCTCATGTCCTAATCTAATGATCAATCATTACCACACTATCCTTTCTCCTATGCGTACAGCCTGTTTGCCGCCCCATCACACATCAACACTTGAGACCAAAACTCTCCAATACTTCATAGATTAAAACAAAGACACTTCTGTACCTAAGATTGCAAACCTAAACACACTTTCAGGGAGTAGGCCCCATTGAATAAAATTGGACTTCTGAGTAGATGTCCTTAGGATTGCACTAAATATTGCCTATCAGAGAGTTCCTTATACGTGCTGAAATCTCTTCTTGTTTCACACTGGATTCATTCATTTTTCAAAGCCACTCCATTATTGATTCCTATATCAGAGCATTTAAATAAACTTCCATAAGATTTTCCAAAGAACATTGAACTGAATGCTTCTGACAATGGTTATTCTTAATGAATGGACATAAAAGAAACACATTCAGTAATGTGTATTATTTGCATGTGGTGGGACAGAAAGGAAGCAATGCAAATGTTTTGTCCACAAACTTGTATCTCATCAGTGACAAGATGTCTCTATTGTGTAGTGTGATATAAAAATAACAGAATATAATATACTGTAATGGGATTCCATTAAAACAGGGATGAAAGAAATAAAGGAGGTGAACAGGCACTGCAAGAGGGCAAGTAGCAGGGAATGGAATAAGCATAGTTCCCTTCAGTTTTATCCCCCCTCTCCAAGTAAAACTGCCTAAACTCAGGATTGCATTTCCAGAAAGCTAGTTCAGGTACAAGGAAACACACTGGGAATCAGGAGTATCCAAGATACAGCCAAGAAACCCCGCTTTGGTCTCCTCAGACCTGAGCCACCTGGTGAGCTGGTGCAGGTTTATGGATCACAATAAGGAAACTTATTGTAAAAGAAGATTCATTCACAAACCATGATTTTCCCACTAGCACACCACAGGATTATAAGAAAAATTAATTTTATATAAGCTTGACATTTGCCCACCTCTATTCTTAAGAGTATTTAGAGCTTGATTCCAAGAATGTTACTGTTGGGTGCTGAAGCCAGTATGGCTACCTTGTGTGGATGGTTATTCAAGTTTAGAACCACCTGGTTGACTGCTAGAAACGAAGGGCACAATTCAAAAATGCACTTGGGTAACCCTATCTAACACTGGGCTGACACAACATTGGGCTGACACAGCCCAGTAACACTGGGCTGTTACTCTGAAAAGCTTAAGGCAGCTAAGGCAATATAGGCTGCCCTAAGACGGGTGGATCTGGGCTGCCCTAGCTGGGGCAGCCTGGGCAGTTCAGGAGAGGCATGTTGAGGGCATGTTTAGCATTGCCTAGGGCAGAGCAGTTATTCTGTATCCAGAGCCTGTTTCCAGGGCAGAAATGCCCTCTTCCAGCTTCTCAGAGTTATACCATCTCAGGATCAGGTATAACAATGATTAGATCCATAACTTCTCACTGCCCTAACTCTGGATTGTGCCCTTAGTCTTATACATATACCTCCTGAAGTTTCTCTAAAAGGTAAAAGTCAACAGTGGTATCCCTGACTGCTAGCTTTCTGACCTTCCAATGATCAGAAATGTGGTATATAAATAATTCTCTCCCTCCCTCCGTCCCCCCCCCCGTGTGTGTGTGTGTGTGTGTGTGTGTGTGTGTGTGTGTGTGTGTGTGTGTGTGTGTGTGTGAGAGAGAGAGAGAGAGAGAGAGAGAGAGAGAGAGAGCTCATGGAAATGAGACCAAAATCAACACAGGGTGACTACACAAGATGGCTGCCAAAGGCTGAAAGTGTGATAAGAATTAGTGTCAAAAATCTTTCAGAAGAGACATATCTTTGAGAGAAATCTGACTTTGATGTGATTACTCATATTCTAACACCATTTTAACATTTTAACAAATTACTTTTAAAAGCTGAGCCTTTGGGGACAGCCAGGGTTAGGAGTCTAAATAAATGCAGTGGCTGAGTAAGCACACACCACTTAGGACTCTGTCCCATTAGCTGTGTCTAAAATTACATTTGATTTAGTCTTGTGCAATTTAGAAAAGAAAATATCTCACAGTGTTAAGGAAAATCCTATTTGTGAATAATCCTTGCACTGGAAACATTGTTTGCAAATCGTTCATCCTCTTGGGGAGATTAACTTGGTAATGCTACCCAAGGTCAGTTAACTGCTTTGGCTATCTTAAGCGGCCATGTAGCTGCCTGCTGCTACCCAAGAGGCTTTAATTGGTACAGACTAGTTATTGATTTTTTCTCTCCACTTTTAATTCGAGCTTGATGCAGGTGAGTTGTATTTTTTTAGCAGAGCTGATTGCCTGTTAGCAGATATTTAAAAAAAAAATTCTGCACCCTTTAAGGCATCTCAGCTAGTTCACTATTGCCAGACAAAGATTTAACTCTTTTGATTTCAAAGATGTGTTCCAAAAAGAGCCATTAATCCACATGTGAGAAGGGGCAGCAAATCTCTTCTGTAGCTTTCCCCTGATAGCCCTGAACACAATGGAAAGTTTTTATATGTCAGGAGCATCTGTTTACACATAGATACTCACCGAAAAGATGAAAACATTTCTGACAATTTTACCTCCTGGCCTAATCTGTGGGTCACTCAGAAGTCAAGGCTGTTCAGACAGCAAGACAACAATGCAAAGTCATAGCACAATCCTGAAGTGCTCTTGGGTTACCCTAACTATCACTGGGCTGACCCAACTACAAGATGCTCCACCCTAGTTATTATGGAAAAGGCTTGGGACAGCCTAAGGCAACATAGGCTGCCCAAAGACAGGTGCACATGAGTTGTCCTAGTTGGGCCAGC
The DNA here is from genome assembly GCA_030015325.1 of Cryptoblepharus egeriae. Lineage (NCBI taxonomy): Eukaryota > Metazoa > Chordata > Lepidosauria > Squamata > Scincidae > Cryptoblepharus > Cryptoblepharus egeriae. The sequence goes on from JAREYC010000001.1 coordinate 218,911,085, forward strand.
CTAGACAGTTCAGGAAAGGCATGTTGAGGGCATGTTTAGCATTGCCTGGGGCAGAGCAGTTACTCTTTATTCAGAGCCTGTTTCCAGGGCAGAAATGCCCACTTCCAGCTCCTCAGAGTTATACTACCTCAGGAGCAGATATAGAAGGAGTAGATCCATAGGGGTCCATTGTAAGGCAGAGTAAGAATGGCAGTGTTGGCCACAAATCTGAGTTTTTGGCTTGCCGCCCAGGTGAAACCCCTGCCTCTCAACCTCAGGATATGGCACAACTACGGCAGCCTACTAACATGGGGATACAGCAGGCCACTCCAACAAGCCTCTTGTATTCACTGTAGACTGCACTGGCAGTCTCATCAGGGACATAATGAAGTCATCACAGCTGTTCATTGTTCAGTGTGATCTGAGAGGGGGGTCTCCTGAGGAACAAGCCCTCCCCAGGTGCCACTGACTTGGTGCCTACTAAGCATGCTCTGGAGCAGCCAGGGCAGTCCAGGCTTCCTGCCTCTCTGGATGCAGCATAACTTTCTGCTCTGGATTCAGAATAGTTTGCACAGCTCAGCTAGGGCACTCCTCACTGCACTAACTCTTAGGGAGCAATCCAGAGTAACTATGGGGAGTCCTTGCTCCGGTGTAAGAACAATTTGCTCTGGATTGCAATATGAATTTCCCATAGGTTTTCACTAGGTGGTGCAGTAACTATGGGTACATGTAATGTCTCTTATGTGCTCCCGTAGTTATTCTTGATTGTAAGGCCAGTGACATTAGTTTATTATTAGTTTCCATTAATCGATTAATTATTACTAGTTTCCTATTAATCTATTGGTCTCCATAGCAATGAGTTGTCAGCTTTACAGCCTCTTAACTCCTGAGAAAAAAAAGGAAGCCCATGCTCAATGCTTTCACCGGAATCAAGCAAGCCTCCTTCTCTGTGACAGGATCACACCCAAAGTTTTCGCAGCCTTGTTCCATTTTGCAAATGTTTGGCAGAAGTCAAACACCAGAATGTAACCCTTTGCTTTTTAAACACCAGAATGTAATCCTGATTTCCATCCAAAACAGGCTATAATTCAATGAGTTGTTACTTAGGAATAACCACCAGAGAAACCAGCGGGGCTATTTCTGAGTAAACCAGATTTGCAACTATCCCTAGCTGTGCATGTAGTCTGTGCTCATTCCTTGTTTCTGGACTCTCCACTATCAACTGAACTGCATACTCCTGGTTTTATGTTACAGATTTTATGTTATATATTGAGCCCCTGGCTTACCACACCCAGCACCTTATATTTTCTTTATAATATAAATAAAAATATATGACCTTTATATTATATCCTTTAATATAAATTAATAAATTTATATAATATTAATATAAATTAATGAATTGCGTAATTTATGGTATTAAGCAAAACCATAAATCTTTAATGGTTTTGCTGAATTGTTGTTTCCAATGCACTTACTGTTAGAATGTTTCCTGGTTGTGAAGATGAGAATTTTAAAAGCTAATGAATAAAAATGTATTAAGATCTTTTACTATCAGTACAATTCTAAGCATGTCTACACAGAAGTCCAAATGTGTTCAATATTACTCGCTCCCAGGAAAGTGTGGTTAGGATTGTATTCTATATTTTTAACAAATTAGGGATTGTACAATTATTGAGTAAAAATTATTGGCAGGTTATTTTTCAGGATCTAGCATCAGATAATAAACAAAATTATACTCTTGACGCCTCTTCAGGCAATCCAGACATCAGAGAGGATCACAGAAGATTTGGCTCAAAAAACTGCACTCGATTTATCTATCAGATCAATGTATAGGAGAGCATCTATGGTACATTTTTTTCTGTGTTAGCTCTGGGGGTTTCAAAAGCCAAATCCAAATAATACCATCAAGGAGAAAAAAGACCAATCTATCAATGATAAAATAGACATTTTTTTCTATTTTACTGCTGCCTGATGTATTTGCTACAGAGTCCCTTCTGGTAGGACAAGCCCAGGGCAGAAACTCTTTTACCATGACATGTCACAGAGTGACAGTGCAATCCTATCTCCTGATTAGGATGGCACAAGTCCTGTGCTTGCCTGGGTGTGTTGCAAAAAGTTGCATAAGGTACTTCTACACCCAGGACGACCATTCAGAATGGAGAACAGAGTGCCTCTACCTTTAACCATTACATAGAACAGGGAATTTAGGCAGGTTTAACTCATCATAGAAGGGTTTAAAAAAACAGCACATGTCAAAATTCCCTCTTCTGTACAATGGTTAAAAGTAGAGGCACTCTACCCTCCATTCTATATGGTCACCCTGTCTGCACCTCTCCTTGGGGAGGGGGATAAGCCAATGCACAGACATGCACTGGCCTCCCCACATTACTACAGGAGTGGGCAACTACAGGATTGCATTTTGAATCATTTAATCATCAGAACTGTTACAGAACTGAAGCTTCATCTCCCACATGTTCTTTTCAGCAGAGGTATAAATTTTAAAAACCCCATTGCCTTTTATTATAGAGCCTGAGTTAGGATGGTCCTGGTGAAAATATTTTCAAGAAGAATTTCTAGGCTAATAGCCCAATGCTATCTATAAGAGTATGTTGGCAGATCCCATACTCTTACAGATCCCGTACCAAGCAGTAAACTGTCACAGTTGCCTCTCCAAAGGTCTGTGAAGCATGGCTACCAGTGCTATGGCCAGGAAACTAGGCTCTGGATATTGTACCATGTCAACTGGCTATCAATATAGTGTTGCTATATTGTTGCTAGTATGGATTGGGCCAGCATGGCGGACTGGGATAAAATGGGGTGGATATCAGAAGCAGCAGTATCTGCAAGATCCTATGGCCCTATCCCAATCCTGACTTTGACATAGAGCTTGCATAGATCTGAGTAGGCCCATAGCAGACCATTGATCAGCAGATTAGGTAAGTAAAGTTACAGGTTCCGGTGTCTAGCTAGCTTACAGTGTGTAGCAGATACTGTTTTGGTGGCACTTGAGCAAGCCGGCTAGTCCAGAATCGGATTGGGCTGTAGGTCTTCTAGATCTGATTCATGCCTCATCTGATTCATGATTCATCTGATTAAAAGCTTGTTGTCGCAATCATAGGAGGCCTTACACTTCCAGAATGATTGTCCTAATGGCATAAGACCTTTTGTGGCTGTAGGAGATTGCAGCAAATAGCTGCATCTGCAGCAGACTGAGGACACCCACTAGAGAGAGGTGGAGAATGGGAGGAGATTGGGGGGAAAATGGGGTAATGATCGAGCAGGCGTGAGGATGCCATAGCCCACACTGGTGCTATTGCACTTGCTCATGGGGACTTAGATAGGATTAGGCTGTTAGTTACTAGGAATAACTATGGGAGCAGTGAAGGAATAAAGGTGAAGAACCCTGAAAAGTGAAGTTTCAGAATTAGCAACAAACTACTACTTCTGGAATGAATCACAGAGACTTAAGTTCAGTACTGTTCACCTTCACCAAACTTTATTTTCTGTTATAAGAGCAAAAGCTTTTAACTTGAATCCTACAATAGGAGTAATTTTCATCTGCAGAAGAAAGAAGCTATCTTTTAAAAAAAGGGATGTTGCACATGGGGGGAGATGTTGCACATGGGGGATGTTGTGTGTGGGGTGTTGATGCACACGGGAGGTTGATGCGCATGGTGGAATGATGCACAAGGAGGGTTGATGCGCATGGGGAATGATGCGCATAGGGGGATGTTGCGTGTGGGGGGGTTGATGTGCGGGGGGGATGGCGTACGGGGGAATTTTACTCTGCAACATGGGTACACTTTTTGCTAGTTATTACTATTTTAATTGGCTAAGTGCTACCACTACTATAAACCTGACAATTCCTCACTGCTACATGTACATATATAAAAGACCAAAAATTCCTATCAAGTTAAAAATGTGTCTTTGCTGAATTTCAATTTCTTGTTATCAGTCAAGCCCCCTCATGCCTCAAAAATCCGAAGCAGCTCTCAAGGCTTCTCTTATTTTATATGTTTTCTTTCTATATGAAGCAGAATGTTCTGCGAATAACATGCCCATGACACTGAATGAAGAACAAAGTCAAGAGATAACAATAATTTTTGAAATCTCGGGAACTTTAGATATTTCCTAACCACAAATATCATAGCAGGATCTTGGTCTCTTGCGAATAGATTGAATTGCATGCTCACAACTACACATAGCAAACCTTGTTTAAAATTGTAATGCTGTAGTTCAGTTTTAAATACAATGCCTGTCCAAAGAAATTTGATTCAACAGCGACCTGAGTAGACAAGACAATCTAGTAATCTGGAAGAAAACCATGCTTTTGCCTCTTATCTCTAAAAATAGCTTGTACATTAAAAAAAACAACTGTTCATGCTTCCCGGTGAAAATAGTAGCTTTCTAACTCCATGCAAAGACACAACAAAGAGAATGCAAGCTATATTTAGGTATGCACCAGATAGATGAGTCAAATAAAATCCCATAATAAACAGTAAAGACAAACTATTGTAAGAAGAACCTGTTTAAGGTTCTTTAATTCAGATAAACAGACCTCACTGCATAAAGACAAACACCAGTATGGACAAATGTCCAAGTGTGAAACTGGAATCTTGGCCAAGTGTAATGTCCAAGTGCGAACTTGGAATCATAGAAAAAATCGACAATTCCTGAAATTGGCAGTGGTTTTTTAAAGTTATTTTTGTTTAATCATTCATTTCTGTTCTCTCTTTCCACTGGGTTGGCTAACAAAAGCTTAAAAGCATAAAAACAATTGACAATAAAAACAATTCAATAATCTTATTTTTATATATATATATATATATATATATATATATATATATATATATATATATATATATATATATATATATATATATATATATATATATATATATATATATATATATATGACTGACTCACTTACTCGTCAATGCCCAGCCAACACCACCAGTCCTAGAAGAATTAAATTTGGGGAAGGTATTCCTTGCATGATGTTAGTGCCCACTAAGAACCAGTTTTGGGAAACTGAATCCATAAGATGGTATAATGTATTTTTGCCCCTATACTTAACATTGAAGACTGACTGATCAACACCCAGTCCTAGCCCCTGAACTAAGACGTTTGAAAGTAGTTGAACATATTTCTTTTGTGTTATAAGGACCCACTAAGAACCGATTTGGTGCCTGGTGGTGCCTGATGCCCTATGTGGCCCACTGGTGCCTTAGGCTGACCCAAGCCTTTTCCAGAATAACTAGGATGGCCCATCTTGCAATTGGGCCAGTCCAGTGATAGATAAGGTAGCCCAAGTGCACTTCTAGATTGTGCCCTTAATTTCATTTAAGACTCTCTGAGGTTCAGTTGCAACCATACATTCAATCCATCTTGTCCCAAACAGGGAGATCAGAAACCGATCAGTAGTAATGGCAAAAGATCTCAGTATGGTTCATATGGAACTCTGGGAAAGCAAAGTTAATTGGAAGCATGATTTTGAAATAAAGCAGAAAGAAGTGTACGTGCATAATAGACATAATGAGAAAAATATTTTTGTCTGGCCCAAACACTCAGATTTCTCTTTTTTTGCTCCTTTAGTGGGCATTGCCATTTCCACTGCAACTTCAAAACTGGCAGATTTGGGAAGATCTTGAGAGGGAAGGCACAGAGAAGAGAAGGTGACAACCATCTTCCCATTTACTGGATTGCAAATGGGAACGGTATTACAGATCCTGAAAGTTCCTCTCAGTGCAGGTGATTTAGTCCTCCTCCTGGTGTACTCACTTGTGCTTTAAAATATACACTTTTCTGGACACCTTTCTATCATCTACTTTAGGTATAGGAAAAGAATAACTTGTCCTCAATAATAGTTTAAGTGAAAATATGCTGATAATTTGGAAAATTGTAAGAAAAGGCATAGTACCATGTCCTACACCCACTTTCTCACATATAACTTTATTCATTAGTACAATGAATTGAATTTGGGTGAGCAATTAGGCAAATGTGAAATGTGGAAAAGTATATGGCCTCTTATGCTAAATTGATGGCAAAAGGAATGCTGCTATTATATGAACAGGTATCACAAAAGATGGATAATAGAACAGGTAGAATGATGAAAAGATGGAACAGGTATCACAAAAGATGGTTAATACAATGGATTCCCATTGTAATATTTTCTACAGTTAAGACATTTTTATGAAATGAGAAGGATGAATTAGATTTAAAACAGTTTGAATAACTTGCTGATGGAGAACATAAGAAATTGTTATCTAAACAATTCTTGGATAACACACTATGTAGGCTGCAATTTTATACACTTTTACCTGGGATTAAATCCCATTGCCCTCAGTGGTGCTTACTTCAAAGTAAGCATACAGAAAATATGCACTATAAGATACAATAATTTACAATGTGTGTTTAAAATTAAAAATAAATTGGAAAGAGATGCAAGAAAGATGGAAGGATGGAAAGAGAGCAAGAGATGGCCAGGTCCTAATTTGGATTGGGTCTTTGTGTGGAGCCATTTACAGCAGTGGAAAGGTTTTCTCTTTTTGGCAGCAGTGTCAGAAGAAGACTGTCAAACTCAGTTATGCCTGCTGGTAACGTAACCCTCCAGTAGGGGCAAAGTGAGGCAGAAGGACTGATCACAGGTGTGCAAGGGGACGGCTATGGGGTAGCTCCTGGCCGCTGCTCTGCCTCAGAGCAGGCCATAATGGCTGGGCAGAGGTGCAGCAGAGGCACAGCCGGGCAGAGGCATTCCTCTGCTCTAAGGAGGAGCAGGAAGAAGGAAGAGTGGAGGAAGTCTCCTCTGAAGCCAGTCGCCAACTATGGCGCCTGTGCAGTCCTGAGAGGGGTATGTGCAGCCTGGGGATGACACACTCCCCCGCCACATGTCACGTCACCCCTGCCTACTCTGTTATACATTGATATTAAAACTCATTACAGTAACCCTTTATTGACCAACCGGGTCCATTAGACCTGAATTTATAATGTATGCAAATTAGGCTATTTTTATTAAGGCAGAGCACTCAAAGGGGGGAAGATGGAAGTTCACAATTGGGAAATGTTGGGGTTCTGTTGGGGTTCAAAACACATCTGCTTCAAGTTCCAGCTTTTACAGTCATCTTCCTCCAACCTTGACACTTCATTTCCAGATCCTCAGGGGATGCCAAAATACTGTGGATAATGAAAGCTGTGGCTATCTCACAGAGGACCTCTGAACCTGACCAGAGCAGCCCTCTGCAGAGGTCATGCCTGGCCTCATTGTGCCTTAGAACATCCTCTGGATATGGCCAGAGGACACCTCCAGGCACATCCAGAGGATACAAGTCAGTCCTCAATATGCGTCTGGGGACCAATGTTGAGTAAAGTCCATAGTTGCAAAATCTGCAGATAACAAGGTTTGACATGTACATTACCAAGTACCATGTATGTATATTGGACATGTATATTACTAAGTTGCTGGTGTCCTGGCAACCAACACAGAGATTTTTGTTTTCTCTAGTCATAACTTCACTTTCCCTTTTAATTTACTTTGTTATGATTGTGTTTTATGCATTATATTATGTATTATGATTTTACTGAATTCAAATTCTTTGGAACTCTGCTCACAGAAGGTGCCACGGTCTGATATTTTTGTAGTTCTCCCCTCTTCTGAAACCCATTCCTATCATGTTTGCAAAGGTCCTCTGAACCTCAAGATTGGATTTGGGTGGGCTGCTATTGAGAGAAGGGAAAGATCCCTTCTATAAGTTTTCCACTTGCATAAGCTTTGGATATTATGTTTTGTAAACCTATTGTTTTTAAAAACTGCCCTAGAAATCATGCTGAAAGAGCAATACCTGAGATTGTGGAAAAGATGACACATGAACCCGAGTATCTCACTATTTAATGCTGTGCAGTGGAAATTGCCAGCAGTTCAATTTCTCACCCAGAAATTCAACACAGTGCCTTTTTGCTGTATGCACAATGCTCTCACCTTTTCCCTGAGAGGTTAACCCAGCCTTACATGCAGCTGAAACAAAGACATGGGCACTCAATTATATCGTGCTGCACTTGCTTTTGAGAATTGCAGTTCCTCAATAGTATTGATTTCATTTCAAATACCTCTATCAGCATTTCTGTCATTCAAAGCATTTTACTACAGTAAGGAATCTTAATTCCTTTATGACACCACAGCAGGAACTAGTTGGCTGGGAGAAGAGGAGAGGAGCACACAGGCAAGGAAAGCAAGTGGCAGGCAACAATCTCCTGAATTATCATCAAAGCAAAGCTTTTTCATAAAAATTCAGTGGAAAGGAGAGAGTCACTGAAAGACTATTTTTAACTGAAGGTAATTTCATGTTCCTTTTATCATCTCTAGGAAGAAGTAATAGTGATGCCCTCTGCAGTTTCAAAATGAGTTTTGCTTTTCAGGGTAGTAGATGGCTTCTCATTCACTAACGGCTTAAAAGTGGCTTTTCAGATCCTATTAACTGCATATTGGGAATGATAATTTCTTCAGAAAAACAATTATCCTTGAACTATATGGCAGTCCATATGAACAGTTGCCAAAAATATTTTCAGAGGAAAAATATTATTCAGAAATAGCAGTCATTATCTGTATCCCATGACAGTTCTTGGCCACCAACAGCCCACACTGAAATAATAAAGTGAGTTCATTAACATGCCAGAAGACTTTTGGGTATTTTAAAATGGACCAGCAGGGGTTTCAATGCTAGAATCATCATACCATTTTGCCTTCCTTCCTTTCTCAGTAGGTCCAGTGGTGGTGCTTAGTGGGCTGTTGTACTGCCTTGAGAACTGGCCCACAAACAAGAGAGAATAAACCTTTTGCCAATGCCAACAGTTGTTAGACTCTAATTCTAGCCAGATTCCAGTCCTAATTAAACTTTTCTTTAAAAATTACATTCGGATTGAAAACAACTTGCCTTCTATGAAGATCCTGTTCCAATATATACTTCCAACATGATTTCCTCCGAGAAAGATTAGGTTGGAAAAAATCAACAAAGTAGTAGAAATGGAGGCCAGAGCTGCATGGAGTCGACGACAACCTCGTGGGGACAAACAACGATTCTGAAAAGAAAAATTTAAAGACAACTTTTACATAAAAGTTACTATTTAGTGAATAGAAATGAAAAGTGGCATGAAGGCAATTCATTCTGCCTTCACCCTAGTGTATTCTTTTGCTCACTTTCATCACTGTAACACTGGGCCATTTAGCTCAGTATTGGCAATGGAAGGGGCCGCCCAGAATTTCAGGAGAGTCCTACATGGAAAAGTCAGAATTGGACTATGGGATCTATTTTGCACAAAATAGATTGTATCACTAGGCTATGGCCTCTCCCTTACAGATTTAGCTGGATTACTATTGACAGTCTCTAGTTGTAGGCAGACTGAGCAGGAACTGTCCCAAAACCAGTGAAAACTTACACATGTCCCCAGCAGAAAAGTTGCAGAAGTGTGTGAACATGCAAACAGAGCCTCGTCTCCAAATTCAGAAAGGGATCTTTTAGAAGAGTAGTGTTAAGACATTATGTTTGGGGTTAAGTGACTGCTATGAGGTGGTGAAGCTTCAGAAATGAAAAGAAACCCTTGCAATGCTGTACCGTGGTGCCTCACGTAACAAATTTAATTCGTTCCAGAAGCATGTTTGTTACGTGAAATGTTCTTTATGTCAAGCAGATTTTTTCATAGGAAATAATGGAAACTCAGATGATTGGTTCCACAACCCAAAAAATATTCATATAAAAATATTAACTGCATGTAAAAATGATGACAAAACATTGGAATTGAATTCAAAACATGCATTCAGTGTGCATGATCCTATGAAGTCTACTTAGGCTGCAGTCCTAAAGACACTTTCCTGGGAGTAAGCCCCATTTAACACAATGGGGCTTACTTCTGGGTAGACATGGTTAGGAGGCTGCAATCCAAGACACTTTCAGAGTGTCTCCCCACTTTCTCCTTCTCTTCATCCTGAGCCTCTTTCTCCCCTGCTCCCTTCTGGCTAGCCCTGAGTTGCTTCCCTCTTCTCCACTGCTGTTCTCTCCCCCTGTCCAGCGTAAGCCAGCCACAGGAGGAACAGCGGGGAAGTGTTGCTTTCACTATAGGCAAGTGCACCAGGCAAGGGCTGCCAGCCAGCGCGTCTGCCCCAACAGCCAACGAGTGTGTTTGTTACGTGAAGCAGAATCCTAGAGAAATTTTTGTTTGTTATGTGGAACATACTTTATGTGTGGTGTTTGTTATGTGAAGGCACCACTGTAATACCATCAATCTAGGGAAAATTTCTAGCTACATTAAATATTACTCAGAAAATACGGTATATCTGAAAGCCATTAGTCAGAGGCATAATCACAATCACATTTGGATTTATTGAGCAAAAGGAAAAATTATTGTTTTCTATGTGTGCTAATTAGCTGGCTAATTGATTTATTTTGCCTCTCCTATCAAGAGAAATAAGAGAAATAAGCAGGTGTTAAATATATGCTACAAAAAATCTTGAAGAGAACAAAGAATCAACACAATAATACATTTATAAAATAAAACTGTTTATATAACCCAGCTTTTTACTGTGTATGCACGCTGAGCAAAATAGTATTGAGTTCCCCATCTTGAATATTTAGGCCTTTAACTCCCCCTATTAGAATCTGCTACCCACAACAGCCATCTTAGATAATGCACATGATGCTCCCTGGGCTGGGAGTCTGTCTTTTCCCCTGCAGCTTAAAATATTAAACATAACTTCCATGGCACAATACAGTTCAGTGGTCAATTTTTTAAAAAATTAATGACACAGAGGTCTTTACAGATTGCAAAAAATGAATGAGAAATAACGTTAAGTAGCAAATTAATCACACATTAAGGTAAAGGTGGACATAATGGATACACTTTTCTGGCTCCACATAAAGCTTTCTGGTTATTCTTCTAGCATAATTCTTTTCTTTCAATATCCAATTAAGCATTTAAAACTCAATGGGATTTTCTTTTAAAGGTATGAAAAAGCACTGTAAGCTTTTTTTAAAGATAGGAAAAAGCTGTCAAGGTTGCATCTTGTACTGGACTAGATTACTTTTTTATTTTTAAAATCACACCAGGCACATGGGCTTTCTATGGATGCTTAATACTTACAAACATCACTGTTCATAGGACTACTTCTGTTTATGTAAGACAATAATTCTTTCCATAATTTGAGGGAATGGCACAGATGGAGTGGGTGTTCCAGGACAGTAGTCAGGTGGCTGGGAGGGGTTGGCACTTGGACCGGCAGCTATGCTAGATTCAAGCTTCTGGCTGTTCTGGTCTGCTCAAACTTAGGCCACTTCTGCAAGTGGCCTAAGGCTGCAATCCAGAGCAAATTCAGCCTGCTCTGACCTAACTGCACTCTCCTAACTATTCTATATCCAGAGCAGAAAGTTATGCTGAATCCAGAGAGTCAGGAAGCCTGGGCTGCCCTAACTGCTCCAGAGCATGCTAAGTAATTGACACAAGGGGAAGACTTGCTCCTGAGGAGACACCCCTCAGATCACACTGAACAAGGAACAGCTGTGGTGCCTACAGTGGTGACATGACTCTGCACATCACCTGGTGCGGAAGTCTGTGCGTCATCCCTGGGATGTGCCCCCCCACCTGGACTGCACAGTCACCAAAGTTGGTGCCTGCGCAGTTGTTTCTGAAGCCAACTGGCTTCAGAAAGAGTACTGCGCAGGCACCATCTCTGACACCTGCGCAGTACTTTTCTGAAGCCTTTTGGCTTCGGGGGAGACTGTGTAGGCGTCAGAGTTGGTGCCTGTGCAGTACTCTTTCTGAAGCCATTCGGCTGCCGCTCCACCTCCTGAGTGAGGCCGAATGGCTGTGCAGAGGCACGGACTTTCTCTGCTCTAAGGAAGTCTCCTCTGAAGCTGTTCGGCATGCTCAATGTGTTTCTGCGCAGTGCACCTCAGATGGCCGTTCAGGCCAGCTCCTCAGACAAGTGTCAGCTTCTGGCTGATTCTCCGCCTTGGAGCAGGCCTGAATGGGGGTGCTGACGCCGGGGCCTGCCAAAGGACAGTCAAACTCCTCCGGCACATCATCCCATATGGAGCGCATCCCCAATGCAGCCCACACCAGCCGCACCAGTCTGGTGACGCCACTGGGTGCCTGCCTTATAAGGAGTCCCTGATGAGATGCCAGTACATTCTACAGTGAATACAAGGGGCTTCTTGGAGTGGCCTGCTGTATCCTGAGGTTTGTGGGCAGCCGTAGTTTGTTCCATATCCTGAGGTTGAGAGGCAGGGGTTGCAGCTAGGCTGGCCAAGAACTCAGATTTTTGGTCAGCACTGCCAGTCTTGCTCGGGCCTTATCATGGACCCCTATGGGTCTACTCATTACTATACCTGCTCCTGAGGTGGTATAACTCTGAGGGCTGGAAGAGGGCATTTCTGCCTTGGAAACAGGCTTTGGATACAGAGTAACTGCTCTGCCCTAGGCAATGCTAAACATGCCCTCAACTTGCCTCTCCTGAGCTGCTTAGGCTGCCCCAGTTAGGGCAGAGCAGGTCCACCTCTCTTAGGGCACCCTATCTTGCCTTGCTCTGCCCTAAGCCTCCTTCAGAGTAACTGGGCTGGAGCATCTTGCAGTTGCTCCAACCTAGTGTTAGATAGGGCAACCTAAGGGCTCTTATGTGGACAGATTAGTTGCTCTGGATTGGGCTGATAGTCTAAGTAGACCAATTGAGCTGCTGCAGCCCTACTTCAGGGAAGGACACAACCCTACCCTACCCTTCCCTTCCTGTGTTGGTGCAGCAGCTGTCCCAATACTTGCACAGGATACAGCACGTTAGGACAGCCTGCCTGTTCCATCACAAGTTAGGATTGTGCTGCCCCTCTATCAGGGTGGCACAATGAGTGGAATAATGAGCGACTTAACTGCCAACATAATATAATCATAGGTCACATTATTTTAATTCTTTTCAGTGCAATCCTATTTCTGTATCTTCAAAGAAAACCCCATGAAGTAAATATACTCCAAGATAAGTGTGTTTAGGATTGCAGCTTAAGATACATTAACCGCACAATCCTACACATGGCAACACAGGAGTAAGGCCTATGCAGTTCACTGGGAGTTATTTTTAAGTAAGTATGTTTAGGTTTGCAGACTAAGCCTGCAGTCCCATATACACTTTCCTGGGAGTATGTCCCATAGAACACAATGGGACTCATGTCTGAGTAGACATGCTTAGGATTGCACCCTAAGACACATTATGATCCAACACAACATTTTTCTGATTGATCGTGATGAGCAAAATAATATTGTGCATTACGGTATATTTCTTCAAAGTGACTACTTTCATCAGTTCTCTTTTATTATTATTACTTGTCTAATGAACATGTTTTTAAACTGAAGACAAGAATTATTGAAATATGTACATTCACAATTGTTCCTTCAAGGAAAATATGGACAACATCTGCCCTTAATGGGTTTTCTGTTTTCTATGGACAGAGCACCCAAACTATAAACAGTCCATAAAAGTTATTAATGGGCTATGAAAAGCCAAAAGAGGATATTAAAGCAACAGATGTACAGCAATTGATAGGATCAGATGGTCATTCTGTATGCAATAATTCTGCAAATTATATTTCCATGTTTGATTACAAAAAACGTCAATCTAAATCTATATTCAGCCATGGGACCCAGGGTGATATTGTTTCAAATAATGTCACAGATAAAGCTAGCAATTGCCCAAAGTAGCATTTAAAATGCTGCAAAGAACACAAATATCTTTAGTAAGTACAGAAATGGTTATTCCAGATTGTGATGAGAACAGAAGGCTTCATAAGAATAGCATATATGGACATTAAAATGTGATTATAATTCAGTCCTCTGTCACCCTTAAAATCAATCTAGGGTGAGAGTCAGCACTGCTTGGGTGAGAAATGGTGATGAATATTTGGCTAGAGACACACACATTATAAAAACAAACAAGAAAACAGCAGCATGCAGCAGAGAGTTTAAGAAATCAATGTAACTAACTAGAAGATAAAAAATGATATGTAATTTTCTTCTGGAAACAATAATCTAACTTGCAAAAGGGACCCAAGGGTGTCACGCTTCAAGATACTCTTCAGATACCCTTTATTAATTTTTTTTGGGTGACATGAAACAAAAAACACAGGTATAAAATGGGGGATACTTAGCTTGGCAGCACAAAATGTGAACGGGATCTTGGATTCGCTGTGGATCACAAGCTGAACATGAGTCAGCAGTGTGATGTGTTTGCAAAGAAGGCAAATGCCATTTTAGGCTGCATTAAGAGGAATATAGCTTTCAAGTCACAAAAAGTTATTCTGTATTGGTTAGACCTCGCCTTGAGTACTGTGTTCAGTTCTGGGCACCTCACTTTAAGAAAGATGCAGCCAAACTGGAGCAAGTCCAGAGGACAGCGATCTGTGGGATGGAAGGGAAGCCTTATGAGAAAAGGTTGGGGGATCTTGGGAAGAGGAGGCTGAGAGGAGACATAACTGCACTCTTCAGATACCTGAAGGGCTGTCATAAGGAGGAAGGGGCTCATTTGTTCTTAGCTGCTTCTGAAAGCAGAACTAGAACCAATGGGTACAAACTGCAAGAGAGGAGATTCCGGTTGGATATCAGGAAAAAATTCCTGACAGTGAGGGCGGTTCGACAGTGAAACAGATTGCCAAGGGAGCTGGTGGAGTCTCCTTCACTGGGGATCTTCAAGCAGAGGTATGACAAGCAGGTGCTCGATCAGGGATGATCGAGGAGGATTTCCTGCTGTAGGCAGGGGGTTAGATTAGATGACCTACTAGGTCCCTTCCAACTCTATGATTCTATGAACTATGAAAGAGGAAACATGTCAGAAAAGATGCAGTTATGTCTAAATAGTATATTAATTCTAAAATTTAAATGAAATAAAAGTACTGTATCACAGTGACACTGGACCTGAAATATTTTATGACTCATACAGTTAAAAACAAAATAAATAATCTAGTTGCCTTGTGTCTTGTATTCTTTTGCGCCAACCCACAAATTGAGGGCTTTTGAACTAGTGGCTCAGCTGGAAGGGTCCGGGCTGCCACAAGCATGCTGTGACAAAAGGGAAACACAAGCTGTATCCATGTACTTAGACAGAACTTTAAAAAATACATTTCTGACAGAAAAAGAGTTAAGAAACATCAGTCATTTTAGAGATTTATTAGCACAATCATATGCATGTCTACTCAGAAAGGAAGTTTCACATTGTTTAACAGGGCTTACTCCTAGGAAGGTGTTACAGGATTGCAGTCTGTGGGGCCAATCCTATCCAATCCTTTCCAGGACTGATGCTGATGCAAATGCAATTCTGTCCTGAAATAAGGGAATAAATGTTTTTGTACCTTTAATAAATGTTTTTGTACCTCATCTAAATATGCACTTTGATTAAAGTAGGTAGCATTTTTATTGGCTCACAATGATTATTTCTACTGACTTCTTTAGAATCTTAACTCATGATGGAACAGGCAGGCCAACATTCCTGCACTGTATCCAGCACAGTTTTGGGCAACCAGTGGCTCCATCTGGGGCAAGAGGACATTTTCCTCTTACCCGGGGAGAGCCGCTATGATACCAATGAGCCACCTCAATCAGCACAAATGAAGCAAATCAGACCAGCCTAGGAGAGTCTCAGGTTTCCTGTGAATCAAATCAAGAACAATCAGACAATCACAGAGATGGAAAGGGCCCAAATGCCATTTTAGGCTGCATTAAGAGGACTGTAGCTTCCAAGTCACGAGAAGTTATAGTTCCTCTTTACTCTGCATTGGTAAGACCTCACCATGAGTACTGTGTTCAGTTCTGGGCACCTCACTTTAAGAAAGATGCAGCCAAACTGGAGCAAGTCCAGAGGATAGCGACAAGAATGATCAGTGGAATGGAAGGGAAGCCCTACTAGGAAAGTTTGGGGGAACTTGGGATGTTCAGCCTGGAGAAGAGGAACCTGAGAGGAGACATGATTGCCCTCTTCAGATACTTGAAGGGCTGTCATAGGGAAGAAGGGGCTCATTTGTTCATAGCTGCTTCTGAAAGCAGAACTAGAACCAATGGGTACAAACTGCAAGAAAGGAGATTCCGGTTGAATACCTGGAAAAAATTCCTGACGGTTCGAGCGGTTCGGCAGTGGAACAGATTGCCAAGGGAGGTGGTGGACTCTCCCTCGCTGGGGGTCTTCAAGAAGAGGCTTGACAAGCACCTGTCAGGGATGATCTAGGAGGATTTCTTGCTGCAGGCAGGGGGTTGGACTAGATGATCTACTAGGGGCAAAATCCAGAGTAACTACGGGGAGTCCTTGCTCCGGTGCAAGAACAATTTACTCTGGATTGCAATATGAATTTCCCATAGGTTTTCATTAGGAGGTGCAGTAACTACAGGTGCTCATAAAGTCTCTTACGTGCTCCCGTAGTTACTCTGGATTTGGGAGTAGGTCCCTTTCAACTCTAGGATTCTAGGATTCTATGATTCTAATCAGTCATTTAGTCCAACCCCCTGCATGTAGCAAGAAATCCTCCAAGAGCATCTCAACAAATGCTTTTGAACCTATATTTGAAGATTCCCAGTGAAGGAAAGTCCACCCTTGGGAGTGGAATAGATTGCCCTGATTGTCAGGATTTTTCTCTGATCTCCAATCAGAATCTTTTCTCTTGCAGTCTGTACCCTTTTCTTCTAGTTTTACTTTCAGAGGCAGATGACATGAGAACAAATGTGTCCTTTCTTCCATATGACAACCCTTCAGGTATTTGAGGAGTGTTATCCTATTATCTCTTATCTTTCACTATTATAAGTGAAAGAGATTATAAGTGTTATTCTCTTATCTTTCACTATTACCAGGCTGAACAGACCCTCAACCTTTTTTTGTAGGAATTGTCATCCAGTCCACTGATCATCCTTGTCACTCTCTTCTGAACTTGCTCCAGTTTGGCTGCATTTTTCTTAAAGTGAGGCACCAAGAACTGGTCACAGTACTCCAGGTGGGGTCTAACCAAGGCAGAAGGTTGAACCAAGTGTTGGATCCTGGCACCACCTCCTGCTCCCGACTTGCCCACCCAAGTCCCACCCATCACTCACTCATCGCTTGCTTTCACCACCCAATAAGACCTTCACTCACTCATCGCTTGCTTTCACCACCCAATAAGACCTTCCTCCACCCTTTGTACTTCAAGTGTCCATACAGTGGATATTCTTTATCTGTTTCTTTGGGACCCTCAAATTTTCCTACCTGCAGGTCCTGAGCCTGCAGGGTGAGCCCAACATAGATGCTTCAGATGTGACCAAAACTGTCCTTGGATTGCCTAGAAGGCAATCGTGGCCTCCACAGGCCTCAGAGAGCATTTTGAGGACTATAGAAGGCTTAAAAGGTCACTTCTGGTGTATCATAAAAACTTGAAGTGATATTTAAAGGTACTGAAAGATTTCCAGTGGCCTGGGAGGAAGAGTTTGTGTTGTTTTGCAATTATTTTTCCTCGGATCCATTTAGGTAAAGTGGAGATGCACACAACAGATCTTACCAAATGTATCCCGAACAGATAATATGGAAAAGAACGATGTATTCTGCCCTCTTCATAATTGTTACTTTTCTTTTCTGTATCTGAATTACAACATTCTGAGAAGATACTGTTTTTAATTGGTTTGCTTTTTGTTTTAATCAGACAGGATTAGATGATATTGTTTGGTTATGAATTACAATAAAAAATATACATGAGCAATGGATTCTATCATTACGTTTGCTACTGGAATAAAACAACAAAGTCTTAGCCCACAGTAAAAGAGTGCCCTGGATGAATTTATGTTTGCAAAATAAGTTCTTTCTGGAACTTTTTCTTAATTATAATCCTGATCGATTCAGAAAAGAACCAAATATTACACCTGTAGGTGATGTCAGTGGATGGTTATCCTTTTCTTCTAAAACTGAAATCATGACGCTTACCACTGTGGAGCTGGCTTTTTTAAACTGAGATGGAATACAATCCCTTGGATGAGTCAGTGTCATGTAGTTTCATTTGATGTTTGCTTTTCATAACACTTGATGTAGGAAAGTCATTGGAATAAAGCTGATGCTTATCCGAATTTCTGGTACCTACTGATCACACAAATTGGTGTAAAAGGAAAAACATGTTTGTCTTTTGTCTATCTTCAATAGCAGTTTTATTGGTGTGGAGGGGGGGCTGATGCAGAGATGATCCTCATGACTGGAAAAATACACATTTTTAAAGACTTGCTAATCAAGGACAACGAGGAGCAGGGAAAGCTCTCTGCAAGCAGGGACTGCACCATTAATTTCATTGTCAGGTAATGCTCTGTATGCAGAGACAATTGTAACCATTATGTGTTATTAGTGGCAATTAGCAGTGGCACTGAAAGTTGATAATATCTGTCATGTGATGACAATTCATCTACTTCACAATATGGGAGTACATTTTAGCGCATGCGTCCTTGGTCCTGAAAATGATCTTCTTCTTCTAATTTAAATCAAGACTATTTCGTTATGCCTATTTTGTCCCTGCATGGTTTGTGTAATTTTGACTAGGTAACAACAACAACGAAAAGCAGTTGGTGTTCACTGGCATATTTCATTGCTGAAATTTCGTTAAACTTTTCTTAAAAGGAATAATTTCCAGACCAATACCAGGAATCCACAAGTATGCCCCCAAGGGCACGTCATCTATCATGTAAAATGAGACCTTTCCACAAGGAAATCACACTTTGTGCTTGGCTAATTATCTTGTGTGTATTACATGGTTTAGGATTTTAAAAAAGCAGGCCTCCGTCAGTCTTGAAAGACTATGGTATTGTGCTCTGCGCTGCATACGCTGCATGCGAAGCACGAAAGCCTGGATTAGATTGTTATGGAGGATAGGCTGTTACCCAAGCAGCAAATACCCCCTCTCCACTCCACTGAATTATTCCAATGGAAAGGCAGAGCCACTACGATTGGATCCAGCTGGCGTCGCAGAGCTGGGCTAAGGACAGGAGCTCACCCTGTCTTGTGGGACCGACCCGGGTCTCAAACCCTGGCCTGCTGGTTAACAGGCACAGCATCTTAACCACTTGCGCCACCCACAGCCCTTTTAGGATTATAGCATTGGACAAAAACTTGAAAGTCAACTACAACCCAGTTCTATAGGGGCCTTGCAGTGCTGGAATTAGTGGAGCTAGAATATTTCTGATAAGCCAGCCTCTAGGCTTTGGGGGACTGCTTGGGAGACTGCTAGCCTAATCCTGGCACCTTTGGATAAACAAGAAAAAAGAGTGACTTACAACCTTAACCCGTTTGCCTCTAAACCAATGATTTTCAACTGGTGTGCCATGGCACACTGGTGTGCTGCAGATAGTCCTCAGGTGTGCCATGGGAATTTGGAGAGAGTATTAATTAATAGGAAATTGGGGATTTGAACAGCCTGGGGTGCTTTATCAGTGGTAAAAACAGCTGATGGTGTGCCTCGACAATTTTAGTACCTTGTTAGTGTGCCGTGAGATGAAAAAGATTGAAAATCACTGCTTCTAAACCCTTGAAACATTCTGTTTCTCTCTACAGTTGTGTTCACTAATTGTCACTAATCACTATCATCGTTAACCATAAAAAAAGCAGGCCTCTGTCAATCTTGAAAGACTATGGTATTGTGCTCAGTGCTGCATACGAAGCATGAAAGCCTGAGTTAGATAGTTATGGAGGATATGCTGTTTCCCAAGCAGCAAATCCCCCTTCTCCACACCACTGAATTAGTCCAATGGAAAGGCAGAGCCAATACGATTGGATCCAGCTGGCGTCGCAGAGCTGGGCTAAGGACAGGAGCTCACCTTGTCTTGTGGGGCCGAGCCAGGTCTCGAACCCTGGCCTGCTGGTTAACAGGCACAGTGTCTTAACCGTTTGCACCACCCACAGCCCACTCGTTAACCATAATGTTCCACAAATTGTACTGTGCCATACAGTGGAGTAGTTAAGAAGGTCAGGGTGTGGCAATTGCACAGGGCAACATGCTTTTGATAGTCAAAATGCTGAACTTGGTAGTCAAAATGCTGAACTTGACAACATGCTTTTGGTAGTCAAAATGCTGAACTTGGTAGTCAAAATGCTTGAACTTTAACCAAAACTAGTGGTTAAAATAGTGAAAATCTTGGTATCAGCAAATAAACCCACCATGTTATATATACTGGAAAGGTTAAAGCAGCATGCAATCAATCAAACCACACTGAAATACCTATTTCTATTTAATGACATCACTTCCTGCTTAATGGTATCACTTCTGGCTCCAAACACATGCCAAAAATGCTATTTTGCCCAGTGTGAACATATGTCCTGTTTTTCCAGGATACGTCCTCCTTTTTAGCCTTGCATTCTGGAAAAAAATCTTCATTGTTCTCCTTTTCCTTGTGAGCATGCAACATGATGTTGTCTTCTTGTAACTAATACATTTTTGAATATATTTGTATACAGTACAGTTTACATGTAATATATGTACTGTAATAGTTTTAACTTTAATAATAAGAAATAAGTGTTTGGATTAACCACATGAAAGTAATAAATGGTGTTAACTTATTTATAAGTTAACTATAAGTTATGAATGTTAACGTGTTATTAACTTATTTTCCAATGTCCCATATTTTTCTTGTGTGTCATAAATTTGGGGGACAGGGCGATTGTCCTCTTTTACAATTAAGACATATCGTTAACCTGGTTTTGCCCTTATGTGAAATGAGTAAGACAACCCTGCTAGACTACATCCCAACCCCTAGCCAATTGCTGCTTATGGTTTACACACAATGCACTCCCGACTTTAGATCAGAAAAATGGCCCAGCAAAGCTGGCTTAAGTAGGCCATATCCTGAGCTGACAGGCCAAATCCACAGGTCTAGAAGGCCTCTGGCTGGCCCAATTGCTGCTTAAGAGACAGTAGCACAAAGGCAGCATGTTTACTGGGCTGGTGTAGCTGTGCCACATCCTGAGGTGGGCTGGCGTAGCTGTGTTGTACCTGAGATGGGCTCAGGATTGCCATATCCTGAGGTTGAGAGGCAGGGGATGCAATTAGGCTGGCCAAGGACTCAAAATTTTTGCAGTCACTTCCATTTTTACTCTGGCTTATCATGGACCCAGTGATGGGATTCAAAGAAATTAACAATCGGTTCTATGCTCATCTGGCAGCCACTTTTAAATGGCTATTTTTAAACTTTATATGTCCTATAAATACATACATACATACATACATACATACATACATTTTAAATAGGGCATAGGTTGGGGGCAGTTTTATTGTTTTATCGTTTTATTTTTACTGTTTTTAACTATGTTTTAGTCTGTTTTAATTGTTCTGAGCTTTTTAAATTTAATTGTATTTTAATTGTTTTTTAATTATGTTTTAATCTATATTTATAATTCAATTTTAATGGTGTTTTATCCTGTTTGTTAGCCGCCTTGGGCTCCCTCTTGTAGGAGAGGAAAGGCGGGATATAAATTAAATAAATAAATAAATATCTCTTGTTAACCACCAGTTCTATACAGTAGGTGCGAACCTGCTGGAGCCCACCACTGCATGGACCCCTATAGGTGTACTCAGATTTATTCCTGCTCATTGATTAGCCTAACTCTGAAGAGCTGTGAGGGGGCATGTCTGTCCTGGAAACAGGCTCTGGATACAGCCTATCTGCACTGCTGTAGGCCATGCTGAACATGCTCTCAACATGTCTCTCCTGTACTGCTTAGGCTGGCACAGCTAAGCCAGCTAGATCCATCTGTCTTTGGCCAGCCTAAGTTGACTTATGCTGGCCCAAGCCTTTCTGGTGTAACTGGGCTGGCCCATCTTGGAATTGGACCAGGCCAAGTGCACTTCAGGACTGCAGCCATAATGCAGGTTGGCCACGTATGTTCTAACTTATAGCAACCATCTGTAGCTTTAAAAAAAAATCACAGTGCAAACAAAATTCCCTCCTAGGGACTTACCAGAATTTCAAACAACAAAATGGTTATAATTTGTTTGGCACCATCATATTTCACAGTGCCACTTTTTCTACTTTCCTTAAGACTGTGAATGACATATTCCATTACAAACACTCAGTATAAAGTACGTGCCTTATCTGTAAGAACTTCTTAGAAAAGTATAATTCAAACACAGCATTTAAAATAAGTGTTGACTACTTGCAAATTTGCAAAATGGAACACAGTGCTTGTAGATGGAGGCCTCTGTAAGTAAGCACCATGTGAGTCATAGCTACATGATTAAAATCTCAAACGATTCTGAATTTCATGAACACATAAAGCAAAGGGAATGAACTTACAATAAAATGATGAACAGCTGGAAGGGAAACCAGCCTCTTTGCTCCATATTCAGTAGTTAGTCCGAGCCAATTAAGAACAGCCCAGGACCAAAGGTAGCTATGGCCACCATGCCAGTAGCTTACAAAAGCAAATGTAATTGCTGTGGAAAATAATGTCTTAAATATGTTGCTGTGAGATCCTCCCATTGGGATGTAAATGTACCTGCCAAAAAAGTAGAAACAGAAGAAATTAAGATTGCACAAGAAACTTCAATGATAAACTTACTGTAATTAATATTTGTTTTTAACTGCAGTGCTATAAAGTTTTGTTGGTTTGATGAATCACCTGACATTTTCTATCTGCAAAGCAGCTGTAAAATGCTTTGCAACAGGACAAGTGCACTTGTGAATATTAGAAGGCCCAGGGCAGAGGGTAAGGCCAGTGCAGGGAGTGGAATAGGGCAGAATGCAGAACAAGTGGAAATGCTGTGGGAAAATCAGGCCTAGGGTGGATGGCTTCTACCTAAACATGTCAATGTGGACTTGTGCCACTGTTAATCACTGGTACAGATCCATAGTTGGCTTGTAGCGATTAGCAACTGCTAGGGCAAGGGAACAAATATCCTCTTACCCTTCGGAGACTTCCATTAACCAAACCCCCCTCCCTCACCAAAGATGCAACAGGGACAGCACTAATACTACTGCACTGCCATGTGGGAATTGTGGTAGGATTGGGTTACCCCCTAACATCAGGAGCTACACTGCTGTTTAGGTAAACAGTCCCAATCTGAAAAAATATGACCATCACTAGGTGTAGGATTAGAAATGGCAGCTTTAATTAAAAATTGTGCTTTCAATTATAGTTCAGTTTACATGGTGTCAATTGGCTCTCCCTAGGTGACTTCTCAAGCTGCTGCACAGAGAAAAGAAAATTCAATTTTCTGAATTTCACTATCTAGCGTCAGCAGTTGGTTAATTGAGCAGTATTAATTTCACTTTGCTTAGAATATATCTCGAAAGTGAATCCTTGGGGGATGCGAATATATTATCCACAGAGGAAACACCATTAGATTATGCCAGAGCAACATAACAAAATGTTGTGCAGTGCACAACCAGGACAGGGTTGTGGATTAAAACAGACTTTAGGGTATAGTCCTAAGGAATTTAGGCCAGCCAAACTCACCTGGCATATTTCCCCATGGTGGTGTGGAAAGGTTTATATATGAGTATGCCTGTGCACTATCCTACTCCCACCTTCCGAGGTAGGGCAGAAGTGCTTTACAGCACTTTTGTGACACCTCAGGGCAGCACAGGACTTATGCCAGGGTTTATGCCAGCATAACAGGAGATTAGAATTGCAGCCTATGACCTGTTAGTAAAAAGAAGCATCTGTGTATCAATGATGTCTGCTGAAATAACACAAAAATGACACATTCTTGACCCAGTAGGTCTAAGATTCATATGTAACTTTAACAGCCCAATTCTACACCTGTCTCTTTAGAAGTAAATCCCATTGTATTCAATGGAACATACTCCCTGGTAAGTCTGGACTGGATTTCTGATGTAATTGGAAGCCTGTGAGCTTGGTATTTTCAAAGCCTTCTGATATAGTGCCATCTGTTTAGGTGCTTAACAAATATTACTATCATCACTAATACCAGCAAGCCAAAGTCTGAAAGCTTGCTTCAAGATTCAGCAAGATAGTTTTTTAATGCTGTGGAATGACCGGAAATTATACTTTCAGATACATCATTTCAAATAAATTATATATTCCTCCTAACCTCTGAACTGGAACGAGAAGAGAGGGGTGGTATGGAAATACATCCTACATTACTCATACATATTTCACACATTTTCTTCACTTTCTGGGAAAATTGAAGGCAAAAGGAGAAGGGGACAGTAGAGGATGAGGTGGTTAGATATATCACTGAAACAACTTTGGAAGTTAGTGGAAGATGAGGAGCCTGGTATGCTATGATTGATGGGGTCATGAAGATTGATGATTTAACAACCGAACAGCAACAACTGTACCACTGCTACTGTTAGGATTCTGGCAACCCTAACAATAGTAACTACTTCTATTTCTTCATCTACTTCTAGAGGCCTTTGATTTGGTCCTGAGCCATGGCAGCTTGATGCATAGACTGTAGGCAGACTGATATTGTACAATTCTGGAGTCCATTAGAATCTTCCTCGTTGTCTTCATTGTCTTCCTCACTGTACTACATCTACAAAATTTGATTTATGAATCCAATTCTGTCTCTTTGTTACAGCAACATAAGGGTTTTTTTAAGTATTATAAAATAATTATGATGTGATAAGTGATGCAAGGATCAAGTGATATAAGGATCCAAGATTTACAATCCCTAAAATACTTGGTTGCACTACTGTTTATTTAGAGTATACAAGTACATTAGTATGCTGAATATACTGGCATACTTAGTATAGCAGTAATACTCAGAGAAATGCCAGGATGCATTACTATACTTGACTGGATGGGTGGGGGTTTAGGTGATTCTGCAAAAAAGTGCAGTAAATTATGCAAATAATGTTGGCAGAGTACCAGTAATTATAGTAACATTGGCTGATATCCTAAAGTCACTTTCCTGTGAGTAAGACCCATTGAATACAATGGGGCTTACTTTTGAGTAGACATGGTTAGGATTGCAGCCATTGTCGTTTAGGTAACTGCACTTTCAAAATATTGTTTTTTGACTTGCAGTGCAATCCTATGCAAATCTACGCAGAAGTTAAATTGTGTTCAATTGTACTTACTCCCACAAAAGTGTGGTTAGGATTGCAGGCCAAGGTTGCAATCCTATAACATAGTAGTTCTCAACCTTCCTAACGTCATGACCTTTAATACAGTTCCTCAAGTTGTGGGGACCCCCAGCCATAAAATTATTTTCGTTGCTACTTTATAGCTGTAATTTTGCTACTGTTATGAATCGTAATGTAAATATCTGATATGCAGGATGCATTTTCACTGTTACAAATTGAACATGATTAAAGCATAGTGATTAATCACAAAATAATATTTAATTATATATTGTGAAATATTTATTTCTAATTACAAATAAAAAAGATGCAAAATACCTTGCAAGGCCCCCTACACCAAGAGTCTTTAGGTGACCCCCATGAAAGGGTCAGGCGACCCCCAAAGGGGTCCCGACTCCCAGTTTGAGAAACACTGCTATAACACTTTTCTTGGAGAAAAAATAAGTCATTGAACTTATAGGATTTACTTCTGAGTAAACATGCATACTAGTGTGCTATAAGTTCTGTGATTTTTACCTTCCTAACGAAAAGGCACAACAATACGCATCTGTTATTGAAATTAGTTTGTACTACACAATTTTTACAACTGTGTATCCTTTTCCAAGTCAGCTTATCTGCTGCAGGCAAGCCATTCCATTTAAACAGCACTTCATAATTTTAACTCGCTAGGTGCCCATTAGTGAGTTGGCTAGATTATGTAAATATTACCATTCAAATCTCTGGAGTATCACAAACATAATTACTGAAGTAGTTAAGAACGACATTTATTTATGAAGGAAAACTTTCATATCCAGTAACTACTCTCTTAATTTCTTACATGCTGCCTACAAGGAAAATAAGACTTCATACAATAATGAGACAGCTTTTTGGAAGAAGGCTCACATGCTCCCAAGGTTTGCTCCCCAGTTGTCCAAGAATTAGAGTTCTAAAATCCATTATATGTTTACAAAGAATGACCAAGAAGCGACCTTAGCATAAAACAAGCACAGTGAATTCTTGTAACATTTGCCTTTTCAATGATATTTTAATTGACTGGCATCAAATCACCTGCTTCCCAACATTTTCAACATTTACCTTTCAATTCCCATCATGAGCAAAATGTGCATGTGTATCATGAGCTGTATATTCTATACAACTCAGTTCTTGCAATGCCTGCTCTCAAAATACTGTACATATGGAAGAGCACTTAGCTGCAACTGAGAAGCTACCACTGCACACTAAAGTATCACCTTCCATCCTCACTAAAATAACATTCAGAGAGGATGGAAGCATACTGTGTTCAAGAATGACTGCAAGCATCTGGAATCATAACCACATGTGTTGCTATGGTGTACATAGTATAAGGACCACTCTTCCACCAAGTATATGGTATTTTCAGTTTGAAACAATATGAACTGACGCAACAAAATCCAAAATACCATGTAGCCACAAGCCACATGGTAGCACATGTGAGCGGGACCTTGGAGTCGCCGTGGAGAACAAGCTGAACATGAGTCAGCAGTGTGATGTGTCTGCAAAGAAGGCAAATGCCATTTTAGGTTGCATTAAGAGGACTGTAGCTTCCAAGTCGTGAGAAGTTCTAGTTCCTCTTTATTCAGAATTGGTCAGACCTCACCTTGAGTACTGTGTTCAGTTCTGGGCACCTCACTTTAAGAAAGATGCCGCCAAACTGGAGCAAGTCCAGAGGAGAGCGACAAGAATGATCAGTGGGATGGAAGGGAAGCCTTACGAGTAAAGGTTTGGGGAACTTGGGATGTTCAGCCTGTAGAAGAGGAGGCTGAGACATGATTGCCCTCTTTAGATACCTGAAGGGCTGTCATAGGGAAGAAGGGGCTCATTTGTTCATAGCTGCTACTGAAAGCAGAACTAGAACCAATGGGTACAAACTGCAAGAAAGGAGATTCCGGTTGGACCCCAGGAAAAGATTCATGATGGTGAGGATGGTTCGGCAGTGGAACAGATTGCCAAGGGTGGTGGTGGACTCTCCCTCACTGGGGATCTTCAAGCAGAGGTATGATAAGCACCTGTCAGGGATGCTCTCTTGGAGGATTTCTTGCTGCAGGCAGGGGGTTGGACAAGATGACCCACTAGGTCCCTTCCATTGGCATCCTTTAGTCTCGAAAGATTATGGTATCATGCTCAGAAATGGAGGTCCTAAAACAACATCTTTTGTGACTAAAAAGGCAAATTCAAGAATTTGAGAATGGCAATCCCTTCCACACTGAGGGCAGATACAGTCTGTCCCCTACCCAGCCCCCAGATTTCACTGGTTCCAGGACTGCCTCTTTGCCTCAGCCTGCTGAACGAGTTTCTCTTTGAATTGGAGAAGGCCATGCTGCATCTTTTACCTCCAAGCTGAATGATCAGAGATCAAGGTTTCCCATCTGTTGATGTCCATTTCCATGGCCTTTAGATCCCTCTTGCAGATGTCCTTCTATTGCAGCTGTGGTCTTCCTCTAAGGCGCTTTCCCTACACTAATTCTCCATACAGGAGATCTTTTGGAATCCAACCATCGTCCATTCTCACAACATGTCCAAGCCAGCACAGACGTCGCTGTTTCAAAAGTGTGTACATGCTAGAGATACCAGCATGTTCCAAGACTGCACCATTTGAAACTCTGTCATGCAGGTGATACCAAAGAATATGATGGAGACAGTGCATATGAAAAATGTTCAGGGTCCACAGGGCAGAGGGAGAGAAGAGCAGTGGAGAAGAGGGAAGCAGCTCAGGTCTAGCCAGAAGGGAGCTGGGGGGAGAGAGGCTCGGTATGAAGAGAAGGAGAAAGTGGGGAGACACTTGGAAAGTGTCTTGGACTGCAGCCTAAGTAGATTTCATAGGATCATGCACATTGAATGCATGTTCTGAATTCAATTAAAGTGTTTTTTCATCATTTTTACATACAGTTAATTTTGTTATATGAATATTTTTTGGGTTCCGGAACCAATCGTCTGAGTTTCAATTATTTCTTATGGGAAAATCCGCTTCACATAAAGTGTATTTCACATAACAAGCATGCTTCCAGAACAAATTAAACTTGTTATGTGAGGCACCACTGTATATGCAGGAGAGCCAAGAAACTTTGAGGAAAATGAGAAGTCAGCAAAGATAAAGAAAAGCAAAGTGAACATCTCAAAGTAGGAATGACAGCACTTTTTCAGGCTCAGAGCATCTGTTCCCTGCTCTATAATCTACATTATATTTATATTCCTAAGTACATTCTTTACTAATTCAACAAAGTTGTCTTAAGTGCCTATTGTATTTAATATTTTAGCGGGCAAGGAGCTGGAGGGAATAAGGGAAGTCATGAACTGTAAGTTTTCTAATGACAAAACTTCAGCTACTGATGGAAGAGAATTTAGTGAAGCAACTAATGAGGTGCAGACTCTCATGCTCTCTTTCAAGAATTCACTTTCTACAATGTACTTTCTTTCATGTCATGTTTGTGAATATATTTCTTCAGGGCAACAGTAATCATAAAAGGGGCTGTAATCTTTTTCATTCTTTTGTTAGGGATATTTCCTTAATGACCAGGATTATGTGTGAGGAAGTAGGAGATTGTGAAGTACTTGATTGTAAAGTAAAATTATTTGACTTGATTTACTTTACAATCACGTAAAATATGACAAGAAAAATATCCACAACCACCACCAATAGTCCTTTGTCAGGAATTGGTATTGGAAGAAGACAGGTTGACTGAGGATATAGTGCAAAATGGTTAATATTCACAAATCTCTTCCTGCTTTGCTTTTTCTTTTCACGGGTCTCTGGCTGAGCTGAGTAGTACAAATAGGTTTTTTTTCCTATTGCAAACAGCTCAGGTTAGAGAGACCAGGAAAGAGGATGGGGAAATTTGGGGAAACCTTTCTAGCATATCATAGAACCCCAGAGATTCTTATTAAAATCAAGACCTATCACCTACAAAAGTTCAATTATGACAGTCCCTGCATTACCAATGAACATGGCCTGGGGAGGCGAGAGTTGAAAATAGTTTAATAAAAATCCAGGACATAAACCATAAAGTTAAAAAGTGGAATAGGAAAAGTTGAAGTAGGCTGATGGGAAATTGCTGAACACATCTGGATGGACATTATGAAAAGCTTGATAAAATGTTTAAAATAACCATGAAAGTCCAGCAGATGGAGCTGAAATGTTATCCAAGAGCAAAGCACACAAAACCCCAAGTGCTTATTGAAACACTCAAGACTGCAGCCTAGTTTGAAAGGAAAGCAATGAAGGAAACAAACAAAAATAATCCCCAGATGCATCTAAAGCCCCTGTAATTAGTTATTGCTATGTCCTTGGCATAGTACTTGGCTACGTACGGTACTTATTAGAAGGTGAGTGCAGCTTCTATGAACCTACACTAGATATAATGGCAGACTTGGCCATATGAGCATCTCTATACTGGAATTTTAGTAACCAACATTTGATTATTATTACCCGACTGAAGAGGAATCCACCTGGCTTCCCCTTCTCACCCTTTTGCCTAGACAGGCAGATTTGGCTGCTCTATGAGTAGGCTCATGTCATGTGCTGTCAGCTATGTCAGTGCTGGAAAGTAGATTAGGATTTTGGCTTTAGGCTGCAATCCTAAAGACAGTTTCCTGAGAATAAGACACAATGGGGCTTTGTAATGTAAGCCCCATTGAACACAATGGGGCTTACATTTGAGTAGACAGGGTTAGGATTGTGTTCTTAAACAACTAAATGATTTTGTTGCAATGCATTTAAAGGTCCACTTGCATGGATTTCCTCATCCCTTGAATTTTGGGAAGGGCTTGATCCACATCCACCAGCATCTGAAGCTGGTGTATGTAACAGTGGCATTCTCAGACACCCTCTCTTCTGAGAGGCACACCTGGTTCTTTTCCACTT
This sequence comes from Cryptoblepharus egeriae, assembly GCA_030015325.1. Classification (NCBI taxonomy): domain Eukaryota; kingdom Metazoa; phylum Chordata; class Lepidosauria; order Squamata; family Scincidae; genus Cryptoblepharus; species Cryptoblepharus egeriae. The sequence continues at coordinate 218,940,990 of JAREYC010000001.1, forward strand.
CACCTGTAGGAGGAATGTGAAAACCATTTTGCTTCAATATCAGATTTATTCTGAAAATTTCCCATCGCCAAGTTGTTTTTATTATATTTAGGAATTGCTTAATTTCCCTTGGTATAATACTTTCTGCTTTGAGCAAATTTATGTTTTTATATTATAGATGTTATTCTGACTGTGAACTGTTGGGACCTTTAGACTTCAAAATGGTATATACATAATAATAAATATGTAAATGTATCCTAGCTTACAAATTCAGAAAAGAGTTTCCTATTAAATTGGGAAAATGCTTATTTTTGTGCCTTGTACTTGATGTTCTGTCTTTAGCTCTGAAGGCAATAATACCCTCCAGCCAAGTTCTTCTGAGTCTGAGCACATAACTTCATTGTTTCAAATTTTGTACTTTTAAGGAACACAAAAGCTTTAAAACCTTTTGCGGTTTAAGGTGGATTTGGGCTGCAGAAAGTCATTATATAAAACCAGTATCACTTTCTCAAGTTTATCTGACTTTTGCCATATACATTCTCCTTTCTAGCAACAATAATAAGGGTGATTTCGGCTACTTTCTTTTCCCATTTGCCCTGTAGAGAAAGCGCAACTGACCCGAAGGGGATAGATTTTTTTCTTTTTAGCACATCATCAACAGAATTGTTTACTAAGCTAAAGATGATTGGCACAGATGAAAGTGATAATCTGAAAGCAATAAGGCTGCAAAGTGACGTATTTCTCAAGTTCAAGCATACAGGATTTATTTACAAGAGAAATCTCACAGGCTATGCATGAGATTTTTAGTTCTCCCTTCTTTCTTTATCCCTTAATATTTGACACCTGTATTACTATACTGAGGAATCTGGTGGCATAGGCAAGGAAGACTTTCCTGTAATTAAACCAAATTCTTTCAAGCTAGTTGTAATGATGTTTCCAAAGACAGGGTGTAGCAGACATCATATGCATAAAAGAAGCTAAACAAAAACTGTACCACTTATACTCACTAGCCATTCTTTCTTAAACATTTCATTGTGTGTTATATATTGACATTATATTGCTCCTTCTGGCTGCAATCCTAACCTCTACTTAGTTTGGCATAAGCCCCAGAGTAAGTCCTGTTCTGACCTGGAGGTACTTCTGCTCCTGGAAATGGGGGACCTAGACCAGTGCACAACCATACACTGAGGTTCCCACACCATCCTGGGAAGATATGCCAGGTGAGTTAGGCCAGCCTAAATTGATTAGGACTTCGTCCTCTGCATGGTAATCAGTAAATACTGTTAACTAAGATCCCACTAGTCACATGGTGAACATGTATCTTCACAAATGTACAAAAGCAGGCCTCCGTCAGTCTTGAAAGACTATGGGATCATGTTCAGCACTGCATATGCTGCATGCGAAGCACAAAAGCTGGGTTAGACTGTTATGGAGGGTAGGCTGTTATCCAAGCAGCAAATCCCACCTCTCCACGCCACTGAATTAGTCCAATGGAAAGGCAGAGCCGATATGATTGGATCCAGCTGGCGTCACAGAGCTGGGCTAAGGACAGGAGCTCACCCTGTCATGTGGGGCCAACCCAGGTCTCAAACCCCGGCCTGTGTCTTATCCACTTGCGCCACCCACAAACACCTCACAAATGTAACATTACGTGTAAAGTATCAACTAGTCGCCCAATCCTAACAAACTTCCTGTATGACAATGTAGTGTCTGTAGCACAGCCTCCACTGTATCTTATGAGAAATACAGGACTGCTTGGGGGTCTCCTCAGGGTAAGGGGACATTTGGGAGTAATGATGCTTACCCTCCCTTGCTCCAGGGCAAAGTCCAGCAGTCATTATGGATCAACTCAGATTACCACGGGGTCTGTGACTTTCCCCAAGTTGATCTATGCAGGCAGATCAGGCCCAGGAAGGTTAGGATTTGTTTTCTTAAACCCAGATTGCCCATCCCCCCATGTTCTGCTTTCTCCCATTTTGTTTCACTCCCTGCATCAGGGAGTGATGATTTTTGGAGCCAGAGCAAATTAAGAGTTTCTAGCTGGACTTAAATGAAAACGAAGGTTCTTCCTTGTGGAAGTTCTTATTTGCCTCTATTCAAATGGTAAGTTCTGCTGGCAAGTAAAACAAATATATATGTATAATAGCCATATATAAATATGAATCTGCCTGGATTTACGGAGGCCTTTCTGCACGCCATCATTTGAGAAAGTGCATTTGGCAGTAATTTATATGAAGGTCTTCTCTGTTGTGGCAACCATGGACGTACCTGATGAAAATGGGAGCAGTATATTGGTTTGGAGCAGAGAGTCCTGGGTTCAAATTCCTGATCAATAATTGGTTGACCCCTACATGTCAAAAATACTTCACAGGGTTGTTATGACAATAAAAGGAAAGAGACACATTAAGTCACCAGTGTATTTATCCATAGAAAACTACTCCTGCAATCCTAACCACACTTTCCTGGGAGTAAGTACTATTGAACATAATGGTACTTACTTCTGAGTAGACATGTTTAGGATTGCACTGTACATTTGCCAGCATTGCCTTTGGAATGTCTCATAAACTTAGGGAGGTGATGAGCCTCTAGAGAATCAGGGGCATAGCTAGGAGGTGCAGGGGGGTGCAACCCGCACCAGGTGATGCACCCAGGAGGAAATAACACACACTGGGGGACCCCCAAAATGCAAGCTTGCGATGGTGCAGAAAACCCCATCATGTCATTTACCATTGGATTCATATTAAAGAGCAGAATCCAAGGCAAAACTCTCTTTTGAAAAAGCACCTTCCTATCAAACATTACAGCCAAAAGACTAAAAAACAAAAATATGCAGTGAACTCTATGGATAGTGAAAGTGACCCATATCACAGTTCTGCTCACAAGTAGGCAAACATGCCATAGTTCATTGGAAAGGGCACGCTGAGAGAAATTCAAGCACACCAGAATTGTCCTGATCCAATGAGCACAGCCCCCCACAAGTCACCCTAGGAGGAGGTCCCTGATGACTGCATTGAAATTCATTGAAAATGAAAGTGAACAGCACAGCCCTAGGGAGTAAGCAAACATGCCTTTGCTGATGTGAAGGGTCAGTCCAGGGAACTGAAAGGCTTCCAGAGTGGTCCTGATGAGGGACGTAACTAGGTTGTTAGAACAGTGTTCAACTTTGCAAGGGATGACACCCCTATTGATCAAAATGGCTAAAATCACAGTTTGTAGAAATAATCCCATCATGTTAGATACTGTTGAATGAGTAATTTGTAGCAGAATGAAGTGAAACAAACCACTTTGAAATACGTTTATTCTATTAAAATGTTTATTCTATTAAAATGGCTAAAAAACCAGTGGAGTCGGAGCAATGGCATATAACCATGCCCACCATTCAGGTTGTTGCCCCACCCCCTGCATGTGGGTGACATGCTGGCCTCCTGCACCAGTGACTTGAACCCTACTGATGCCCCAGAATATCAGTGCCAAATATTTTGATTTTGCTGTTCAGCACTGCATTCTAGTCAACAAACATGGTTGGGTACAAATGCAATGAATGCCACCAAAAACTGATAATGTATCTTGTAACAGTTAAATAAAAATGAGACAAAAAAATTTATAAAGGTCTGCACCTTTTTTAAAAACCCTTTTTGCTACAACAAAAGGAATTCTAGAGGGGAATAAAATGCAGTGATGGAGCATTTAATTAAGATAGAGGCTTTTACTGCTTCAGCACATTTATAAGGAAGCTATTGAATAATTCAGCATTCAGGAGATCCTATTGCACCTACAGGAGTCACTGGCAAGTCTCCAGCAAATTGAAGCCACTGGCACAGACACAGAAAGCCTACTGAAGAGGGCAGAAGTACAGATGTGGTCCAAAATTACTAAAGTAGTAGTGCCAAAATACTGTGACACTGAATTTTGTTTATGGGTCTGTTGGATATTTATCAACTTATACAATACCTAACTATTTCAATAAAGACCCCAAAATGAGGAGAATTTTCGGCCAAGGTATTGCCTTGATTTCAGGTGACTTTCTGTGTCATTGCGCTACATTTCATTATGTTCTTGAGGATACTCAAATTGATCCATCTCTCTTAGAGCAAAGAGCCTCAGGGGCCACACTGAAATCAGCCTGGGACAAAAGATTAATAAAGCTCCCCTTTCCAGACTCTGCAGCCTCATCTGCCCTCCTGGCTATTTATTAAACAGAAAATCACTACACTAGAGCAAAGATGCAATCAAAAATGTATAGCCTTGTTTAGGATAAGGGCCAAACAAGGTGAGCAACCTCTGACTGATTATACAATCAGCACGTGTGGTCTAGTGATTGAGTGAAGGCTGCTGGAAGAGTGCTAAGCAGGAATGGACTGAGCTGAATTTTCAGTGGGAGACCAAATGGCTTACAAAGCTGTCATGAGACAACAGAGCCAGAAGGAGTCACTGTTTACAGCTTGGCCCACATGAAGGAATTTTGTCACTCCCTAAAACTTGGCATATAATGAGAGTTAAAATACTCTCCTCACCCCTGGGTTGCTTTGCTTACTTCCTATTTTCTCTGTACAGGTTCTAAATACTAGGACTACACGCAGCAAAAGTCATGACTAAGAAATTGGTCTGCCTGTCAATCATCTCATTTTTTCCTTAGCTACAAGTATTCAATCATCAGCAGGGCATGGTTATAATTTCACATTACTCACAATAAAAGTCAGTCACAAGAAACCATTATAAATAGTCAATAATGGGTGAACATACTAACTAATGAGAAATACATTTAGAAATTATTAATGTAAAATTGGTCAGAAAGGACTTTGAAGTAACAGTTGAACATAGGACAAAATGGTGTTTGGCTACGGAATAAGACTTTCAACTGATACGTTCCCTTGTTGGCAAGAGGATAGAATAGAACTTACTTGAAGAAAGCCCTCCAAAGATTTGGGGTGAGCAATATAAAATAGTTGTGCTGGATAGCATAGGTCTCTTTGGAAGCGCGTCCTTGTTCCGAGTTTGATGCACTATTACACATTGAGACTGCATATGAGTCTTCATTAAACAGCCCAACAGAGCTTCTTTCATTTTGGTTTGCAGTGTTAATTGTTTGTTGTCTTGCTTCCTACCTAAAAGCATGTTAAAAGAAATGAAGGAAAGATTCTACATTAGCATAGCACTGGCACAGCACTGGCATCTTTCAGTCTCGAAAGACTATGGTATCGTGCTCTGATTGGAGGTCCTGAAACAACATCTAGTGTGGCTAAAAAGGCCAATTTGAGAGTGGCCATCCCTTCCACACTGAGGACAAATAAATTCTGTCCCCAGCAAAGACCCCAGGTTTCGCTGCTTTCGGGTTTGTCTCTTTGTTTCAGCCTGCTGAACAAGTGTCTCTTCCAGTTGGAGAAGGCCATGCTGGGTCTTTTGCCTCCACACTGAACGATCAGAGGTCAAGGTTTCCCAGCTGTTAATGTCCATTCCCAAGGCCTTTAGATCCCTCCTGCAGATGTCTTTGTATCGCAGCTGTGGTCTCCCTCTAGGGTGCTTTCCCTGCACTAATTCTCCATATAGGAGATCTTTTGGAATCCGACCATCAGCCATTCTCACGATGTGCCCAAGCCAGCGTAGACGTCGCTGTTTCAGAAGTGTGAATATGCTAGAGATTCCAGCACGTTCCAAAGACTGCGTCATTTGAAACTTTGTCACGCCAGGTGATGCCAAGAATACATTGAAGACAGCGCATATGGAAGGTGTTCAGCTTTCTCTCCTGCCATGCATAAAGGGTCCAAGACTCGCTGCAGTACAAGAGTGTGCTCAGGACGCAAGCTCTATAGACCTGGATCTTTGTATGTTCCATCAGCTTCTTATTAAGCCATACTCTCTTTGTAAGCTTGGAGAACGTGGTAGCCGCTTTACCACTACGTTTATTCAGCTCAGTATCTAAGGACAGAGTGTTGGAGATAGTTGAGCCAAGGTACACAAAGTCATGGACAACCTCCAGTTCATGTTCAGAGATTGTGATACCGGGAGATGGATCCACACCCTGACCCATGACTTGTGTTTTCTTCAAGCTGATTGTTAGTCCAAAATCTTGGCAGGCTTTGCTAAAACGTCCATAAGTTGTTGAAGGTCTTCAGCAGCGTGAGCAGTAACAGCAGCGTCATCAGCAAAGAGGAACTCCCGCAAGCATTTCAGCTGGACTGTGGACTTTGCTCTTAGTCTGGAAGGATTGTAGAGTTTTCCATCTGATCTGATCTGGAGATAGATTCCCTCTGTTGCATTTCCAAAAGCATGCTTCAGCATGACTGCAAAAAAGATCCCAAATAAAGTTGGTGCGAGGACACAGCCCTGCTTCACTCCACTTCGGATGTGAAAGGAGTCTGATGTTAAGCCATCAAAAACTACAGTGCCCTTCATGTCCTCGTGAAAGGACCTGACGATGTTGAGGAGCTTAGGTGGGCATCCAATCTTGGGGAGGATTTTAAAAAGGCCATCCCTACTAACCAAATCAAAAGACTTTGTAAGCTCTATGAAGGCTACGAAGAGTGGCTGTCTTTGTTCCCTACATTTCTCTTGCAACTGTCGAAGGGAAAATACCATATCAGTGGTGGACCTGTTGGCTCGAAATCCACACTGTGATTCAGGATAGATCCTCTCTGCAAGCACCTGAAGCCTCTTCAGTATGACTCGGGCAAGCAACTTCCCTACAACACTAAGATTCTACAAACAGTATAGAAAATATAGCTATCCTTTGGCTACCCTTTTACGTTTTCTTCTCTATATATATAAAATTGAAAACTCACTCACTCACTGCCTCAATGATCAACGCCCTGCCAAAACTGTAGGGCCTAGAAGTGTGAAATTTGGTGTGGGTGTTCCTTCAATGACAGAGGCACTCACTAAGAAACAGTTTTTGGAAATTCCAAACGGAAGTGGGTGAAAGGAGCACAATGCGTTTTTTTCCGTTTACACTCCATTGAAGAATCACTGACTGATCAAGGCCCTGCCCCAACCCCTGGCCCAAGTAGCATGAAATTTGGGGAGGGTGTTCCTTCTGTAACATCAACACCCAACAAGCACCCTTCAGAATTCAGAAATTTAACCCTTAAGGGGCTGAAAAGGGATGCAATAACTGACTCAGGGATGAGTGCCGCACCCAATACCTATGGCTGGTGTCTGTATTTATCTTACATTATATACTGTACCTTATGTATTTGCCTTATATGTACCTATATCCTCTACCTGTATTCACCTTATGCTTATACCTTATAATATATAATTATTTCATACCCTTGTGTCATAGCACAGCTTGATAAGTCCAGTTCCTTCTTACATTGTATACACACTCATGTGTGTGTTTGTGAGTTTTCACATTTCTCTTTTATTAATTTTAGGGTGGAATCTTAATCTAGGCTTGCACAACTCATTTGGTCTTTCCATTCCTGTGGTGATATAGGGAGGCATGTATATGCACTGGCCTAACTGTGCCAGGAATGACACAAGGTTTAGGCTGGCCCATCCTGAGATTGGGATTGCAGCCTTAGGCAATTCTAATGACTTTTGAAAAAAATACTCTGACGATTTTTAATTTTCAATAGTAATCAAGAGAATATGAAGATAAGAAAACAAATTTCCCATAATAATAAAGCAGATAATGTCTTCTCAATTTTTTATTATTTCATTATATATTGTGCTATAAAACTATGCAAGCTTAGACCCATTTCTTTTTAACGAAGAAGCATATTAGAAAACTTTTATGAAAATAGTATTAATTATATTTTAAAAAATTTCCCAGGATTCTCTTTTAGCCACCCAAGTATAATCCATGTTTCATTTAAAGGCACACGTGTACAATGCTTACATTCATTTAAAGGGACACCAGTAAATTAACTACTCAATAACAAACTGGCTTGATTAAATTTTACATGATCATATAGCATAGATGATGAGTAAGCAGTAGTAAAGAACTTGATGCTTGTCTTTCTTGCAATAATTAAAAAAACCAGAATCTTGAAAATGCAGTGTATTTTCCAGCACAAGAACATACAGTCAAACTCATCAGTTTGTGTTTTCCTTTTCAAAGCTTCCTTTTCAAAGTCTTCTGGACAAGATGAAACGGAGGGAGGAAAGATTGTGCAATTAACTTATGCTCCCTGTTTCCCATGCTTGTCCAACACATCTAAAAATCAGTCTTGTGCATCTTCTTCTGACAGGAGAAGAAACAGAGGAAGCTACTTTACACTGAGGCAAAACCAGAGGTCAATCGAAGTCAGTAATATCTTTGCAGAGAGAAGTGGCTCTCCAAAATCTTGATCAGACCTGAAGATTTTAACGGAAAACCATGGGACCTTCTATATGCAAAGGATGTGCTTTTCCATGGAAAACCTTTACTGAAATCCAGATATATAATCTTCCACCTGAAAGGCATGGGCTCAATTATGGGGAATATGGAGAGGTGCAGACTACATAAGAGCCCTGCTGGATCAGACCTAGAGTTCATCTAGTCCAGCTTTATGTCTTCTTCTTCCTAGAGTTTTTCCCATTCCATGGCAGAATCGGAGTCATCCAATCCATGTTTAGATTCAACTTTAAGAAAACTGGGTGGGCCCCTTTTGCAGGGGCCTATTGCCAGGTTATAAGATAGTCCAGCTCCTTGTATTGCACAGCTATTCAACAGATGCTTCAAGGAAGACACAAACAACAAGATACTTGCATCTCACTTCCACTCCCTACATCTGGCATTCTTTTTACCCTCGCATTCCTCAACACATATACCAGAATGCTGATTGGGTTTAACTTGGGACACCTTATTAAACACAAGTAATGGATTTTTAAAACATGAAATCTACTGAATATCCCCATTCCTCCTTCACCAGTCTGGGAAAGCAAAAAATTGCCATCTACAGCCAATTCATATGACACAAAAAATTCCTCATGATTAGCAACCAGCTAGACTATACATATCCATTCTACCTTGTATCCTGTAATATAGTTCTCCTCCAAAAAGCTGTCCAATGCCCTTCTAAGTGCATCTAGGACAGATACCATCACCACATCCTGTAGCAAGGTGTTCCACAGAATAATTACATGCAGGATAAAAGAAATGTTTTTCCTACTCTAGAATATTCTGTTTATGGTCTAGAATAGGGTCTATTCTAACTGTTCTATTTCAGTGGATGTCCTGATGGTTCAGTGATTCTGGTGTTATGATAGAGGACAAATATCATTCCTCTATCCACCCTCTGCACATTTTGTATTCCTCAATTATGGGTGCAATCCAGAGTAACTATGGGTCCTTGTTCCGGTGTAAGAACAATTTGCTTTGGATTGCAATATGAATTTCCCATAGGCTTTCATTAGGTGGTGCTGTAACTACAGGTGCACATAATGTCTCTTACGTGCTCCCATAGTTATTCTGGATTGTAGGGTATGTCTCCATTCAGGTGTTTCTTTTTTAGATTGAAGAGCCTCAAACTCTGTAGCCTTTCTTCCTAAGGGATGTGCCCCTTTCCAAGTAATCAGAAAGGAAGCACAGGTCAGCTGCACTTCCTGTTTTATCTAAATTAGCATTATATTTTTAGCAAAATCAACTATTTTTCTTGTGCACTTGTGCCACATAAACATTTTGTATGCCCTTTCTTAATTGCTATGTAGAATAACACACAGAATAAACACATTTTTCAACCAATTGGCCTTGTGAGTTCCTAACAAAAGCTCACAAAGAAAAGAGTGATTGGGTCAGTCAGGTGGTAATCACACACCATTACTCTTCTTTAACCCCAAATTGTACAACAGAACTTACTTTTAAAATCTTAAATATTTTTACCTTTACTCCCCCCACTTCCAAAAGAATGGTTATGGCACTACTGATAGAAAGTCAGGTAAAGTTTTGTGTCAGGTGTCCCAAGTTAAACCCAAGTTTTGTGAAGTTTTGTTGAAAAGAGGCATATAACTACTGTTGATTGACTGATTGTGACCCAGCTGCCACTGCCACGTGCATACAGTCTATCTTGATCCATCTGAAGCACAAAAAGAAGTAATGATTCAAAGTATGACAAATCTGGGTTGAGAGACTATGTTAAAAGTTCCAGTAACACCTACCTCTTTGTCACATGTCAAGTTTTCAAAGTCCAAAATAGAATGCAGAAATGCAAAGTATAAAGGGTGAGAGGTAATAGGAAAATGAAAAGGAAATGGCATGTAAAGAGATGCAAGATCCTTTGTATTTTTCACTTTCACCATATTTCATGTGCTCTCAAACTAATGTGACATCAAAGCAAACAGAGCATCAGGAATTAAAGGCAACAGGAATGCAGATTCATTGCACGTATTAGATATTCTGTTTGACATTAGAGTCCTTGCCTTGACAGCAATTAGTGATCCTGTATTTCTTAGTGAAAAGTTTGTGGAGCATTTGAACAGCTGATTTTGTGCACAATACAGCAAATCTATGATGAATTCTTATAGAGGCGGCACAACATTATGTTGCCCAATACTGCCTTAGGTCTGCTGCCGCCATCATGGCAGATACACCCAAAACACTGGAATGGTGCCTTCTCAGGACTTCCAGCTTGATTTAAAAGGATCACACAAATGCAGGAACTCCATCTTGGACTAATAGCACAATCCTAACCATGTCTACTCAAAAGTAAGCCCTATTGTGTTAAGTAGCTCTTACTCCCAGGAAAGTGTCTTTAGGATTGCAGCCTTAAGCTCTAAAATCCCTCCCACCATTCAGATTCCTTCAATATTACAGTGCAAACAACTGCAGGCACATAGTGCTTGCCTTGCTAGCTTTGGAAGACAAAGTGCTGGAAGTAACATAGTTCTGAAGGCTTTTCCACACCTGAAATGAGAGACAGTCAAGCAGGGTTACCAGCACCTTTAACTGGCTTGGTTTCTTAGCTTTAACAAGAGGATGACATACAGAAAATAAGCAGCTGGAGTTTTTTTTAATTGCATAGTCTTCATGTCAAAAAAACTGTCAGCTGTAAAATTCCTGCATGTTAGGGACTGGAGCAGATTCAATAAAATGTCAGTAACGCTACTTGATACTGACCCTTCTTTGCTTTCTAAATCACAGCCATTGAGTAGAAAAATACCCGCAGTCTTTCTTGATTCCAGGACTGCCAGACATAAATTTCATTAATACCCCCAGAGTTATTCAGTGGCTTCCCGTGCCACTCTTTCTTCTGATGCTGAACTCCCAATTTCACTGACCACATGCTTATATTCCAGAGGAAGAATCTAACCTTTCATAGGTTACTGTATATTCCGTAGGTTCCTTCCATGGGAATCTAACACAGCAGAAGAATCTTTCAGTAATCAAACAGGTTATTTGACATATGACTACAAACAAATTTGATATTAATTATATCTAATTATAAATCTCTCCAGAAATTCATCTTTAAAATTGTTATAATAAGAAGAAGTGCTTTCCAACTGTTAAAAGTATTTTTGTCAGAAGGCCCTGTGAAGTTGATCATGATTATTTGAATTCTATGTAGGAGAAATCAAGACTTGACCAATTAATACTTGAACCCAAAAGTCAAAACCACCCCAAAATACCAAATCACTTCCTACAGCTTGATCTATGGAATCACAATGATTCCCTGAAGGTTATCTGAACATTAGCAACATCTAAGTGTCCATCACAGGCAGAGCCCTAAAATTTCAAGTGTGACCAATTCATGCAATCCAATGGTTGAAAAACTAACATCAAAGAAAGCTAGGTTAACACAAGCCAAAGTATATCAACAGAGTCAGTGTCTTTTTCAATTTGTTAATAAAATATGTATTTAAAAAACAAAGTTGCTTTTCATGGGTTATTATTTTTTTAAAAGCTATACTCAGTGTGGTCTCTTATGAAGAAGTTGTATAGCACTACACAAACTTCCAAAATATGCTTGAATGGGACTGTGGGATAATCTGGACGAGAAAAGTATCTTCTTTGAGTGGTCCACATTTTTCTTTCAATTCCCCAGAAACCTGCTTTCTTCTTTGTCAACATCTTTCCAGAGACAGGCTGCCACCTCAGATCTCTCACTACAGCTGGGGCTCAAAGTCAACTAAATAAAAAAACCTGGCAGGAGGCCACAAATGAAGCTGACATGGGACTGTCGCAGATGGATACAGCATAAGACATTAGGGGGATATTCCTCTCCAAAGCTTCATTTGAACTACTGACCTCAAAGTGAAAAGGTTTGCATTCTGTTACCAACTGCAACATTTCTTTTTTAATTGGTCTGGTGGGTGCTGCCAACCACACTTCTCTTTAATGAGATTTCATTAACTTCCATACAGTTCATCATTTTTGAGTTATTACCAAGCAAAAGTAGCAGGAGCGCCTGACAGCTCAAAAGAATTGTGTTTGGTTTATGTCCCCATTGCACCAAAGTAGTTCAGAATGTTCACAGCTCAGCTGTGTAGATTCACAGGTTCAGAAATATGAGCAGGGCAGATAAGGACCGGGGATGAGTGTGGGCTCACATAAGGCAGTGCATGTTGAATCCTTATTCCTTACCAAGTCTGATCTGGTTTCATGGATCAACTCAGACTTGCAAAAGCTATTGAGTTGGTTAAGTCCAGGTTAATTCTCCCCACAGTGGGCCTATAGCACATACCCTGGGGCAAGGGAACAAATTGTCCCTTAATATGAGAAGGCTAAAACGCCCCTGCTAGATGCAGTAGAGCTAAGTGCCAATTGGGAATTAGGATGGACTGGACTATTAGTTTGAGATTCTCCAGCTACAAGCATGATTAAACCCTGAAATGCAGCTCAATGCTCTGAAAACTCAGGTAGCCATTTTGGCTGTCAGGAAACTTCTGCAAACTGTGTAATAAAACATCAATGAACTATTAACAGCCTGGTACCATAAAAATTTTGGCCAATGGACACAGGATGCAACATTGGTAAAGTTATGCCAAATGGCAGATCGCTGACTGGTGCCAAAGGAGGACGAAGAGAAAGAAAAACTAAACTCGACATGTACCATTTCCCAGTGGACAAGATAGTATATGTCTGAAAGTCAGACTTTCGAAATTTAGCTGCTTAAAATCAGCCAACTCAAATCTTCTGCTTGTGTGTGTACAATTGGGTAATCTAATATGATTAATCTTACACCTTTTGTAATCAAAACACAGCTTTCATAATAATACCAACACGTTTCTGACTTGAAATCAATTCTGGTGTAGGAGTAAAGTGTGCCTGAGCAAAGATCCTTGGGCTGCTAGGCAGGGTTAGATTCTCATCAACTCTGAATCAGCCACAGAGGCCCCACTGTGACAATTTATTATTATAAACTGTGGTTAATCAATAAAACATATTGATTGATATAATAAATAAAATAAAATAAATGCATTCTATATTTAGTTGGTCATTTTTTGGAGCTAGAAGTGATGTTCTGAGTAACAATTAAAACATCATGCACTGGGTTTACTAGAAAAATTCACAGTTATGTACAATACTACAAAATACCTCCTAACTCAGCCCAATCCCAATTGCAGGCAATTTTCAGTGCTAAAATCAAAGGGAACAACAACAAAAGTTCAGGAATTTGTTGACCTATGAGATCTGGAAGGAAGAATCAAACTACTAGTGTGACGGGCCAATTATATTGAAATTCCCCTGATCAGTTCCGTTGGAGCCAGGACCACTTGCACTGTATCCCACAGGGGAATTTAGCAATCTAGAGGTCTTCTCAAAGTAAGAGGGCATGGCACCATGATAAGCCACAACAACTGGTTTGCTCAGTCCTGTACCTGTGCTGGCATACTTGTGACTGGATCCATGTCGACAACTCTGCCCCGAGAAGGGGGACAGGATACAGTACATGCCAACACCATTGATCATATACCCTTGCTGGGTTCATCCTGTCCCTGTTTTATTTTTAGTGTGACCACTTAAGGAAATGCCTGTTTACAAGCTTGGAACATTTTAAACAACACTCTGATTCAACAATTCCATTCATCATTCCATCCACTTCTCATTTACATACCAGTATACATTCTTTGCCAAATCCTTAGATATCCAAGCCAGACTGAAAGGAGGCCAAAACCAACCATGGGGAAAGGCCAAGCAGTAGCTCTCTCAGCCTGTCAAATTAACAATTTCTGAACTAAAAATGATTATACTAACATAAGAATTACCTTGCTGGTAATACTAGATCAAGCCAACATTCCCTTAGTCCAAATTCTCTTTCTCAGAGCAGCCAGCCTAATGCTTTAGGGACTTAAGTAGGAAGCATTTCCATTATACAGCAATTATACAAATCCTCTAACAACCTCCTCAGAGAAATTTTTTTTAATGCATGACTGCTGAGTATTCAAACAAAATGCACTTCTTAGGAGTGCATAAAAATAAATCTTGTTGGCCAACTAGTTGCCAACACAAGTTTTATATGCATCTCTGCTTGTCAGAAATTCACACATTTCAACAAGAAACCCACAAACACAAGTAAAACAGTGCACTGGTACTATTTAAACAAGGAATAGTTGTCCCATACAAAGATCCAGGTCTACAGAGCCTGCGTCCTGAGCACACTCTTGTACTGCAGCGAGTCTTGGACTCTTTATGCATGGCAGGAGAGAAAGCTGAACACCTTCCATATGCGCTGTCTCCGACGTATCCTTGGCATCACCTGGCATGACAAAGTCTCAAATGATTCAGTCTTGGAACGTGCCGGAATCTCTCGCATATACACCCTTCTGAAACAGTGATATCTATGCTGGCTTGGGCAGGTTATGAGAATGGCTAATGGTCGGATTCCGAAAGATCTCCTATATGGAGAATTAGTGCAGGGAAAGCGCCCTAGATACATTACAGCTACGATACAAGGACATCTGCAAGAGGAATCTAAAGGCCTTGGGAATGGACACCAGCGACTGGGAAACCTTGACCTCTGATCGCTCAGCTTGGAGGCAAAAAATGCAGCATGGCCTTCTCCAATATGAAGAGACGTTTGGCAGGCTGAAGCAAAGAGACAGAAGCAGCGAAACCTGGGGGCTGGGCAGGGGACAGACCTTATCTGTCCTCAGTGTGGAAGGGATTGCCACTCTGGAATTGGTCTTTTTAGCCACACCAGATGCTGTTTTAGGACCTCCAGTTAGAGCATGATACCATAGTCTTTCGAGACTGAAGGATGCCAATGCCAATGAAGTTGTCCCATGGTATTTCAGATATGATTGCTTCAGGGACCTCTGCATTTTAATGACATCTTTTCTTGCCACTTGAGTCTTAAATACTATGTATCTAAGAGTAAGTATTCAACCATTTCATTTATAGGGGAGGGACATATCCATATATCCTGTAGGGATCCTCCGACACACACATACCTCCTCTGCATGTTCTCCTTTGGACATGAAGTGGCTCAAGTGTGTCTCAGGCTCAGCAATGAGACTGCGCTTAGACTGAGCTTAAAAGTCATGGTGAGATTCAAATAAATTAACAACAGGTTCTATGTCCTAATAAATTAACAACAGGTTCTATGTCCATAGAACAACAGATTCTATCCCCCATTACTAACCAGTTCTCAGAACCAGGCGCTCATTAGCAAAGGGTTCTATAGAAGCTGTGAGAACCCCCTGAAACCCACCACTGGGCCAACCCTCCCCCAGGAATGTCACAGAAATATCTTATGGCCCTTTTGTGACACGCCCAGGTTAGCACAGGACTTATGCTGGAGCTTAGACTGGCCTAACTGGAGCTTAGGATTGCAGCCTAAGTGAATGTTGGCTTCACAGTCTCAACTCAGTCATCTACTGGGCTCAAAGTGCCTCGCACTTCCAGTGAGTAAAGAGGAGGTTTTCGGCTGTTATCAGTTGATTAAGAACCCCTGCCGATGCAGGGAAACATTTGTATTGTATTTGTCCTTTCCAAATTTATTACGACATTTCTGGGTACACTGCTGACAGTAGGATCAGGGAAAGGAGCTGCACCTCACCAGCACAACTTTGCATGCGGAATGCATCCCATGTGCAATACATGACATCACCAGGTAAGGCAGGGAAATTTCCAGTCTGAAACCCTGGAAAGTCATTGGCAGAAAGTATAGCATGCCGTCAGTATCCACAGATGATCTTTTTCCAGACTCCATCCCCACCCCAGCTTGACAGGTAGATCCTGACTCCCATTCTGAATGTCTTCTGGAGCTGCCAAATTCAGGCTGGTAGTCCTGGGCTCCCAACTGGGCACAGTCTATATGAAACCAATGAAAAGTCATGAAACTAATGAAGGCCACATGTGGCAACTGTGCACACATCTATGCACATTCATTTATATATAAAGGCTATGGTCTGAGGAGAGGGGCTGCAGTGGCTCAATGTTTAGGACTCTGGAGTCAGAACACTGCTTGACCTGAATTTCGCTCAGCAGGCCAGCAGTTCAGGACCCAAGTACTGCCAGCTGGGTTGCGCTCCTGCCAACCTAGCAGTTCAAAAGCATGAAAATGCAAGTAGATGAATAGGGACCACTTCAGTGGGAAAGACAACGTCCTGGCGACAGGCCCCTGCAACAGGCTGGCCAGGTATCCCCATGTCATGTCCATCTTGGATTGATGGAAACTCCAGTCCACAACAAGTGGACACAGCCTCACATGGTACAAACACTGAAGAAGTTTGATATGGTCTGAGGACACATGACCTAACTACCATGCTGAAACTAAGCAGACCTAGGTCAGGTCAACACTTAAATATAAAACCTTCTGAGAGACATATGCCATTTTGAAGACACCATAGAAGACAGACAAGATACAAATAAAAATGCATTATTTTAAAGAGCTGTGATATGTGACAATCACATTTCATTCTTACAATACACCTTGCGCATGTATAATGACAGTCCATTTTTTCAAGGTTTTTTTCCCAAAACTCAACTGCTTCCCTCCACAAGCCACAGATTCTGTCATTTAAAAATTACATTTTTGAACCTGTGCAATTTTCTAATAGGAAGGAAACACTGAAGCATATTACTATTAAAAATTACTCCCCCCCAAACATCCAAGCAAAGTATTATCTTTGCTACTATACAAGAAGCCACCTCATAAAACAAATGTCCTTAAAAACCTGATTCCTATAAATAACTTCTTCCTTTTTGTGGAGCAGTTTTGCAACAGTCCCATTCCTGTCCTCCCCATGCATATTTTAACTTTGACATTTTAATGCCATCTGCCACTTAAAAGCCCAATCTGTTAAACTGTCAACATTTATTCCAAATCCTATATACATCAGCCAAGTCACTTGATTATCCTGCCATGAATAGGGGGCCTAATTTCTCCTCTGCCTCAAAACCCATGTAATGGCTTACACCTGTCTGATGTGGGTGTGAAAGTCAACTAATTAGAATGGCAGGCTTTTACACCCACATTTTTCATATGTTAATGATTACAAATGGTTAGGATCATAAAAATAACTAGAGTGTGGGGTGTGAGAACTGCTTGTGTACAAGGCTGCATCCAGATTTGGATCTGCTGTGGGGCCCAGTGGCCCATTTACATGTTCCACAGAAAGGGAGGTTTGTTTGTTTGTTGTTTGTTCTTTGTACTGTTGACAGCGGACTGGCAGCCCAGTCCTAAACTCCCTGGAGTACTGGGCTTGCTGTGGTACCAAAATGGCTGCCATTGTATCCAGTATTCCCCAAGAAGCCACTGCAGTGCTGAATGGTCTTTGAGAAGATATGTTCATCCCCTTCTTCTGCGTAAGGAAAATAGCTCCACAATGACACTACTCAATTCTGTAGTATCTCTTAGGTTGGCACTGAATCAAATGCCTTAAGATCTGGTGAAAATGAGCTCCACTGATCCTGCCAATTCCACCCAACTCCTTCTCTTGCCACATCTCCTCCCTGCCCTCTCCCATCTCCCCCCCCCCATCTTGGAACACACCCTCCCTGCCTCCTCTAACACAGCTCTCAGTGCCCAGTGGACCAGGCGACTGAAGTGGAATGCAACTCCACTCTGGAGCACTGTAGCCAGTGCAGCTTTGGCTTCCTACCAGTGCTAGCATAGTGCCAGCTGGTTGGTTCCAGCACAAGGCAAGTACTAGAGGTTACAAACGTGATTCAAAGCACATTTGCAACACTCAGCACCGTGGTTCTTGAGCATTTCAGCCTGAGATATGCATGCCTCTAGCATGAATCTAGAGACAATCAGCCTCTAGCATGTATCCCCTCCCCTTAGAACTGAGGAAAGCTCCCTCAATACAGAGCTTCAGGCGGATGGGGGGCAGTTGGGAGGCAGTTTTATTGTTCTATTTTTATATTAACTAATGTTTTTAGTCTGTTTTTATTGTTCTACTTTAATCTAATTGTATTTTAATTATGTTTTAATCTTTATTTATGATCATTTTAATGGCGTTTTATTCTGATCGTTGTTAGCCGCCTTGGGTTCCCTCTTGCAGGTGAGGAAAGGCGGAATATAAATTAATTAATTAAATTAATTAAATTATCCATTGTTTTACAGAACTCCCTAGTATGGCCCAATGTGTAGGCCCTTTCCTAACATGTATTTATGTATTTAAACTTTACATGACACTAGTTAGATTTAATGTCACACAGTACTCACATGGTGGATCATATCACAGCAATGTCCACATATGTTCATTGCACAATCTGAAAAGAACACTTTCTGAAAAGATAACTTTTCACATATAGCACATAATTGCATTTTTGGATTGCATTCCAACACATAATTGTGAACCATATTTACGTATACCGCCATGATACTATCTCCTCACTCGTATTCATTGTAATGCATATAAAATTATGAAAAGAGCTCTACTACCACAACTCAACCAGGGTGAATAAATGTAAGGGAATCTTAGATCTTAGAAACCCCAGCTGAATGTTTGCATGAAACATATACATACACAAGAATAGATTGGAACAGCTCTTACAACAGCTTCAAAGTCTCCAGATCTTTAACACTGGGTAATGTTATTACTGGTTCATGTTAACACTGGTTCATGTTAATTTTATGGTTCATGGAGTAAGAAACGTTGAATTTGAAATATTAGCATATTAATGGGAGAAATTCTGGATACAAAACTATATTAAATGTTAAGATTAAAGAAAATGATGGGCAGTGCAATCCTGATCTGTAATGAAGCAGGCAGGCTGTAATGCTTCACCCCTACCCCAAGGTAAGGCTGCAGCTGCCTCTATAGGCTCTTTAGGATACAACCTAAAGTTGTTTCCCGGCACCCCTTCCTCACTCGACCTGTGTTTGTTTGGAAATACAGAAATATCTTGTTAAAATGAGATGCAGTTGTGCCACCTATTTTCTTATAGTGAGAAATACATAGCAATTCTTCCCCACCATTACATTCCTATAGAAAACTTCTTCCTCCAATAATGGTAGCCATTGACAAGAAGTATAATTCACACCCAACAGAGCAGAGAGGGTGTTCCAAAGCAACCCTACGAACTTCCTTCGAAGATACAGCTTCAAAATGACCTCCTTGAAAAGTTGGCAATGCTTTGCACAACTGTACAATTCACCCACAACTGTGGGTGGCGCAAGCGATAAAGACGCTGTGCCTGTTAACCAGCAGGCCAGGGTTAGATTCCCATGTCGGCCCCACAAGACAGGGTGAGCTCCTGTCCTTAGCCCAGCTCTGCGACACCAGCTGGATCCAATCGTATCGGCTCTGCCTTTCCATTGGACTAATTCAGTGGCGTGAAAGGGGGGATTGCTGCTTGGGTAACAGCCTATCCTCCATAACAATCCAACCCAGGCTTTCGTGCTTCGCATGCAGCGTATGCAGCACCAAGCACGATACCATAGATTCTACTGATGATGTTATTTATGTGCAGGTATGCCCAGATCTAACCTTTTACATATTTTGAGGGCATAGTTTAGAATCAAACGATGACTTCAAGTGTCCCTAAGTATTGACAAGATTAAAGGCTTGCATTTACCATGTAACCTGTTAACATTACTTTTTGTTAGGATAATTATCTTGTATCCTCAGTTGATAACCCATCTGATCACAATTGCTAAATAAGGTGTTTGCAAGATTTGGGGACCTTATTAGCTCCTCTGGTTTATTAAAAATTTTAGAACAAGCCACAATAGTAGAAATCGGTCTTATTTAAGAGGTAGACAAGCCAAGCCTATTCTTTTGTACTCAGAAGTCAGTCCCATTATAATTAATTATCATCAGGCATGTCTTAAGGCAAGTTTGTGATACATGGCTGTTAGTGTAACCCTACACTGACCCCTTAGGATTGGACTCATACAGTTTACTACTTAAAGCTTTCCTGTTGATTCTTTAGCAGATTTTCAAATTTCTTTAATCTTCACAATGGACTTTTGTAGAGTAATGAATTTATGTCCTATTTGTGAATATCAGAACAAGAGACACTGAGTTCATTATACAGGTGGAGACTAATTTTATGCAAATATTTATATGTGAATTTGTCTCAATGCATCTCAATAGAAACTCCTGCCCCACCACCACCACCACCACCACCACCACCACCACATCCCTTATGCTGAGAACTCACACTGCTTTGGAAGGAAAGTGAAAGTGCTTTGCACCTTTATTTCTGAACATTCCAAAGCTTGCCTCATCTCCTGGAGCTGCTGCTCCATAACTCAAAGGGAAAGCCCTGGGACACCCCTTCCTGAGTGTCCCAGAACCCCCAATGCCCATAGCACTTCCCTCACCTTCAAACTTTCCAAGATGTGCTTAAACCAGAGCATCTGTTGCCTGCTTTCACACTTCTCCAGCACATATCAGCAACTTGAATGCAGGCAGGGCAGACTGCACATGGGGTCTCTCTCTCTCTCTCTCCTGTGTGTCTGTGTGTGAGTATATGGAGTTTGTATGTGCATGTGAGAAAGAGGGGGGATCATACATGATCACACATGGGGATCTTTCTCTGTCACTCACGCTCACAAAAAACACACACACAATCTCTCTCACACACACTTACACACAGAGATGGGGAAATCACGCATAAAATCAATCTCGATCTGTAATTCTGTTTCATTGTACATTTTCATATTGTTACATTTAGACAGTGCAGGTAGACAAGAGTATATTGCTTTCTTGTTATGCTGCCAGAAGATTTTTGTTAATTTCTATGTTACAGGAAAAAATTACTCAAATTTCCAGCAGGAAAAAAGTGTTTTGCTTCATTTCAAAGAATAAGATCATTTTGATTATACAGGCTTTCCATCTTAGATGTTTGGCTTGTTTAGTAGGTAATTTTTAATACCATGCTGGAAGCTTTTCTGTTGCCAGTGCTTAATACTACTTAATCTTTCATCTTGCTTATTGCTCTTTTACACTTATTTTGTATATTGTCATTGTGATTTGCTGAGTGGTCCAATAAAACTCATTGCCTTTAGGTGAAAAAATCAAAACCAAAATGATGTACTCTTTCTCAATACATAATTGACTTAGGAAATTCATTCATCCCAAACTGTGATAGGCAGTGGCACAGATGGATTTTTTAAAGGATTCAACTTATTAAAAAGGGATAGGTCTGCCAATGGTTATTAATCAGTAAGACAGAAAGTTCAGAGGCACTACACCTCTAAATTACTAGAAGTTAAGGGCAAACAGTAGGAAATGAATATCTTCATCATGTCAAGTTTGTGAACTTTCCAAAGCCAGCCGGCTGACCATAGTTGGAGACAAAATGCTGAACTAGTTAGACCATTGATTTTAAATCCAGGCAGGCAATTCTTTTCTTTTTGTATGGCATTTTGTTAAAGGTAGCATATCTTTAGGAAGATGTCATTATTACTGACAAAAGTAGAGGAAAACACTTCATGTTAAGGGGTTTTACATTATAAGAAACCCATAAAAGAACCCATAAAAGAAACCCACAAAAAGTTACCAGTATGTAGAAAATTATAAGAAAAGCCCTGAGGAGAGGGGGAAACTTATGAGCTGCCAGAATGGAGGAAACAAGTTGTCATAAAGAAGAAAGATCCATAAAAGCAGTTGGAAAAGTGCAATTGAAGCAGATAAGTCAGTGAAAGCTGACTTTCATGAATATTCTTGAAACTTTATTCCTGCAATGTGGGTACATTTCGCTAGTTAATTTACTATAAGGAAAGGGGTAAATACTATAAGGAAAGGGAAAATGGATTGCACCCCTTTTTACCTCCTTAGGGGTTAAATTTCAAGAAATTGGTTCTTGTTGGGTGCTCCTGTCATGGAATGAATACACTTACAGAAATTCATGCTTCTAGGTCCAGGGGTTGGGGCAGAATGTAAATCAGTCAGTGATTCTTCAATGTAAAGCATAGGGACAAAAAACCACTGTGCCCCAATGGATTTGTGCCCCAAATCATTGGGTGTCAATGAGCAATTCTGAAAACTGGTGTGTCCCAAGGATCTGTCCTTTTCAACCTACTCATAAATGGCCTGGGAGCAGGGTTATGCAGTGATGTGGCCAGGTCTGAAGTGTAGGAGCTATGGATATAGAAAAAAATCAGTTTTATATTCCTACTTGGAATCTTACTAATTAAAGGGTTATTTCTTTGCATCCCCAACTTTTGGAGTGGATTGCAACAGATTAAAACAAATGTACACAAAATTTAAAAAAAGAAAACAATATCCCAGATAAATTGCATATATTAGTTGGCCTAAGTATGTTTATTCAGAAGTTAAATGGTATTTAGCAGGAGTTAATCCCAGGCAAATATGCTTAGCAAAGTAGCCTTAATGTAACATGAGCTATATATTTGTTTTCAGGAAGTCCTTGGACAATGGACTAGATATTTATCTACAGTATTTATATGCTGCTTTTCAACTAAAAAGTTCACAAAGCAGTTTACAAAGAAAATGAAAAAAATGGGTCCCTGTTCCAAATGGCTACTGGGTCCCTGTTCCAAAAAGGACTCACAATCTAATACACAAAAGAACACCAGCAGAAGCCACTATAACAGACATTGATGGGGTAAGGAGGGCCAATTACTCTTCCCCTGTTAAATAAAAGAGGACCACTGGAATGAGATTAGGAAATCTCCATAGGCACTTTTCTTAGTTTGTTTCTTGCTAAGCCTAAAGCTGCTTTTTGGCCAAGAACCTTTTCAAAACACATTTTAAAGTCAGGACTTGACTGTTCCTCCTGATGATGTCACTGCTTTTTCTACAGAGGTAGTTCAACCCATCCATGACTACCTCTCTGCTGCTGATGTTTTCTGTAAAAATATAGTTTCATTTTAGAGGCTCAGCTGACATCAACATTCAAAAAGCATTCTCATCATCCCTTTACTGGTATTTACAGAAAATGTAATTCTTAACCCATAAGAAAGAAAAGACATGAATCTGTGCCATAGCAAAGATCTATTTGCTTCAACAACCTGACTCTTTCTGTGCAGCTGGCCAGTTCACACACACACTTTCACAGAAAGTTTTGCATAATTTTTATCCTTCATCTCTTCCAGTTGCTCATGGGAGCAAACTAAATTGAATAACATTCTGAGTCTGTGTAAGGTGTGCAGAAGGTGGGTATAAAAGACAGAGCCGTTTCTGTGCTGGCACCCAGACTACAAAAGGCCTTCCTTTAAGGGGAAATCTAGCTGAATACATAATTGGCAATTTTTCACAGGCAAATGTGACTAATTGAATTATAGAAAAATAATATAAAACCATATGTTTAAGCCAACCCTTTCAAAGCAGCTAGCTAAAAACATAGGAGAGTAACACGTAAAACTGCATAAGAACTATCAAAGCAAGTCATTATTTGCTTAGCTACATTTGCCTGTGAAAAATTGCCAAAAAGCTTCAAAAACTAAAGCATGTTATCTATCTGGTGTTTTGTCAGGCTCTGAAAACCTAGACATTGAATCACCACATTTTTTCCTGCTTGCTAACAGCTAACTAGCGACACCTGGGCAAGGCACTACATGCATGTAGGCAGCAAGTCAAGTGGATTACCACCACCTGTCTGACTCCATAAATATGCTACAACCTAAGACTGCAGTGTGGGTTTGTTGGAGGAATGATACTAGTTGAAATGCTGCCGGACTGATCATTTAATATTATTGACTATTGGACTAGAATTCTTGATTTTGCATTTGGATATTATTTTGGACCGTATATTGTCTTGTATGTATTCTGACCTCAGACTGTATACCTGATTCTGGCTCTGCTCAACCCAAGTACAATTTTTCTTTGATCTCAAAGTGACTTCTGTGTGCTTGCTTGACCACACTGTTTGTGCTTAGGCAATGAGTTCTCTGCTGTGCCAAGTTGGGGTTCATGCAACTTGTTATTTATGGTTAATGATGCTATTTTCATACAGGACAGTGTGGTATTAAAATGATTAACATACTGGAGGAGTGGAGTGGAAAGGCAGAAAAAGCTCAAAATAAGTTGTAATAAAAGAAACAAAGAGAAGTTACATGTGTTGAAGAACATTGAGTCCATTACACAAAATCAGAATGATACTGACTGAAATTAAAACTGCTACAGAAAACTGCAACAGAATAAGTGGCATCCCCCACTTATTGGATGGGTTAGGGGCCAGAGCAGCATCCAAAAGTGAAAACCATTGAAAAATGGAATCCAGTTTTTCTAGCTCACAAATGCAAAATGGCCACTAAAAAGACATAAATATTACCTGCAAAAGCCTAAAGAACACATATTTATTAACACATAGTCAAAATACATGACAAATTACAGTAAAATGAACAAAGACATGTGTCAGCAATGAATATCTTATGTATTTTAATGAAGGTTATTTACTGCAAAAGTCATTGGAAAATGCCAAAAGAGTGTGATCACCATAGACCTTGCAAATCAATATCGGGGAAGCCAATTTTAGCCTTTAGCCAAGCAGAGAGGTTGAAAGAGTGAATTTGTTCTGGTGTAATTGAAAGGCACTGAAAGAGCAGAACCATCTAAAAACAAACCATCAGAAAGTGGAGGATGCCTGTATGCTCTTAGGTGACCTTTTATGGACTAGCAGTGTTATAGTTGTTCAATTGTTAAATCATGTCTGCCTCTTCGTGACCCAATGGATTGCAGCACACCCGGCCTCCCTATACTCCACTAACTTTTGAAGTTTGTCCCATTTCAGTGACACTATCTAACCACCTCATCCTGTGCCACCCCCTTCTCCCTTTGCTTTTTCAGCATCGGGATCTTTTCTAAAGTGTCTTCTCTTCTCATGTGATGGTTAGTGGATTTCAGCTTCAGTATCTGTCCTTCCAGTGAACAGTCAATGTTGACTTCCTGGAGGATAGGACTTCTGTCCAGCTCTCACAGCCATATATTACTAAGCAGTGCAAGGTGATATAGTTAACTCTAATATATATCCAAGAAAACCACTACCAGAAAGAAAGGTTGAAAAGAAAAATAATAAAGGAAGAAGTGCACGTTAGTGGTACAGAGTAGCTTTCAGTGTAGTTTGATATTATGTAGCTTGAATAAGGGATACAACAATATCCCTAAAATAGCAATACAAGGTTTCCCTCTGGTGGTAGCAAGGTTATTTCACAACTGAAGTTGCCTCACATGTACAGCAGAAGGAAGGCAATATAGCAGCCTTCCAATATGCCATCCTCTTCAATTTTGTTTCCTTCAATGGTAATTCAAATATAAGCATTCTTCACTAAAATGGCAAGTTTTTGTTCCAGACCACCATCCTAAAGCAAATATTGCCTGAAAGTAAATCACAGCCTGTTTTTCACTAGCTAGTGCACACAAAAGCCTAAAAATATACTTAGGGTGCAATCCAGAGTAACTATGGGGAGTCCTTGCTCCAGTGCAAGAACAATTTGCTTTGGATTGCAATATGAATTTCCCATAGGTTTTCACTAGGTGGTGCAGTAACTACGGGCACACGTAATGTCTCTTCCATGCTCCAGTAGTTACTCTGGATTGTAGGCATAGTTACTGAGTGAGTGCACAACAGTATTAGGACTAAAAAGGAGATTCAAAAGTTAAAATATTAAATAATGATACAATGCATGAGTGCAGGTTATGAAATATTGCCAGAGTCAGCTCATAATCAGCTGATGCGTGCGTCACCACTGAAACCCTCTTAAGAGCAAGGGAACTGCTAAAAATAATAAACATGAATATAATTGAACAGCACCATATTAGTGCTATTATACAAAGTGCCTAAAATGAGTTAAAAAGGTAAAGGTGTCCCTCCCTTGCTAGTTGTGACCAACTCTAGCAAGCAGTACTCATCCCCGTTTCTGAAGCTACAGAGTCAGCAGTGTCTGAAGATGTCTGCTCGTGACACTTTTATCTACTTTGAAACTTGAACATGTCTTATTTAAAGAAATAGTTCACCTCATCCCAAATTACAATAATTTTAAAACAAATGTGTAAAAAATTGAGAAAACAGAATTAAGAAATATCTCAAATAAATATACAAGGTATAGTACATGGTCCCTGCTCACTGGGCAAATCCCAAGTTAGGAATTTACTCTTGAAGACAATTTTCATGGGATTGTAGCTTTAATGTAACATGAGCTGTATATTGTCTCAAAGGGCATTCTTTAGCTACATTGTCTTATGCAAATTTCTCAGTTTGCCTGCTAGTGAGCCTGGGACTTCTCAGCTCAGGTCCTTTTGCAAACAAATTCAAAAGCTGCATCTGAGTGCTCCTGATGATTTTACTTCTCATGATCCAGGACAGTGGATCCTTAAGTAATCCTTAAGTAATTTTTTGTGGGGGAGGAGATAGGGCCATGAAAGTATCCCCAGGATCACACGCCAGCAAGAAAAGGGAAACTATTTTTAACCATAGGAAAGGTGCTGCCAGGACAGGCAGTCAGGGTCTGAAGGAATCTGGGGTTGAACCAGGGGCAGCACCGCAGAGTGCTTGCAGGGTTCCACACAGGTTGGAAATAGTGAAAGTGGCAGTACTGGACTTCCACTTTCCTTTGCCAGACTAAACTCCTCCACTGAATCACATTTAACAAAGAGAAATGGCATTCATAAAGATTGACGCATTTGATAGAGAAGAAAACCTCAGTGCCTCTGTGAACAAACAACCAACGGGGGAAACAACACACATGTCTATGCCAATATTCATTTTCTCACAGCAATATCATACAAAATACTATCTCTGCAAAGGTCCAGATAATATAAGAGAAATCCCATTTGTCCAAAACAGTGATTTCTCTCCATGCATTATTTTCTTTCTGCTCATGTCCACATCCAAACCTCACCAACAGATGAGCGTGCAAGTCTGACAAGCTGCTTTTTAAAGCATGCTGAAAGTCTATAGGTCCATACTTATGAAATAACTGTGAAACCAATTGCCTGGCTTGACAGCATAGTAATGACTTCTATGACAATTGAATCCTAATCACTTGGAAGAATAAGCTGTCTTCCAGTCTGCCAAAGTCCAAATAAGAGACAAAGAGTATGAAACAAAATGAAAGAGACAAAAGGCGCCATACAAACAATTTATTCGGGAACTGATACAGCTTTTGGATGGCATCCACTTGACAACACACACAAAAACCCTGATAATGTTCAGGCAAATAATTCAACAACTTCAATGGCACGGAATATGAGTGACTTACGTAGTTTCCAACTCCATGCTCACAAACTTCAAAATTCTGCAACCAGAAAATGCAATGTTTTATCCCATAATAGATTATGTAAAGTATGGCCTAATCCTATTTACACAGGCTGTCACCAGAACAAATGTATTTTCTGACCACAGTAAACAGTGATCTGGAAGCACACATAGCTCTGAAATTCTGCACCACTGTTGGAGAGGTTGGGGCAGCCCTGTCTGCATCAAAGGACAGTAGAGCACCTGTCATCAAAAGTAATTACATGGCAGGGATGTTTTGGACTGAGGAGGGGGCCTAACAGGGAGTGGGAATGAGAATATGGTGGAAGTAGATGGCACCTGGTGCAGGCAATTTCTGGTAGATGCTATCCCCACTGGAGCAACAATACTGTAACTTCAGAAAGCTGGCCTGTATTTCAGCGTCTACTACGATTCAATTTCTAATTATGATTTTAACTATAAGCACATGATTTCTGGAAATGCATTTCATAGTGATCCAGTGTGAAAGAATCAGCTATCATTCTATATAATCCTAATGGATGTCAGTTTTCCATCGAGCAATTGTCATAAAATCCTGACAAAAATCACCTACTGGAATCTCTAAATCTTTGAGAATCTTCACAAGACCTTTGTTTTAATGTTTAGAGATTACTTTGACATTATTTTTAGAGATTATTTGATACATAGGGAAATCCAGGCCATATATTAACTTTGAACTTTCCAGTAGTTCCTGTCAGTTTTTAGTATCCTACTTGTTATAACTTCTCAGAACAAACTGCATAATTGTGCAGAAAAGTCACTGACTGACTCACTCATCATCACCCCGCCAAAACCACAAAACCTAGTAGTGTGAAATTTGGGGAGGGTGTTCCTTCCATGATGAATGCACCCACTAAGAACTGGTTTTCAGAAGTTCTAACCAGAAGGGGGTGAAAAGGAGTACATTGTGTTTTCCTCCCCATACTTTACATCAAAGAATTACCTCCCTGCCCCAACCACTGAACTGAGAAGTATGAAATTTGGGGTGGTGTTTCTTCTGTGACATCAATACCCACCAAGAACCGATGTTGAGAAATTTAACCCTTAAGAGGGGTAAAAAGGAGTGCAATGTGTTTTTGTCCTATACTTAACATGGAAGACTGATCAACATCCAGCCAATTTCATGCCAGCCAATTCTGATGCACTCGGACAGAGGGTGCACTGGGAGGGGAATGGTGCACATGGGGGAATACTGTCTGGGGGTGTTGCGCTTGGGAGGATAATGTGCATCGGGGTTGATGTGCAGTGGGAGTGTTGTGTGGGGGGATGAGAGGATGGTGCGAGTTGAAGGTGGGGATGGTGTGAATGGGGGTGGATGCGCATGGGTGAATGGTGCAAATGGGAGGATGGTGCGCATGGGAGGATGGTGTGCATGGGGGTTGGAGCGCAGGGAGGGTTGGGGTGCATGGGTGTGCTACACATGGGGGTTGATGCGCATGGAGGATGATGCTCATGGGGGGATGATGCGCATAGGATGATGAGCATGGAGGATGATGCTCATGGGGGGATGTTGCGCATGGGAGAGTGATGCGCATGGGAGGGTGATGCGCGTGGGGGGGTTTGATCCACAATAGGAGGACAATGCAGATGGGGTTTGTTGCACAAGGGGGGATGTTGTGCAATGGGGTGGATGATGCGCAATGGGGGATGTTGCGCAGTCAGGGTTGATGTGCATGGGGGACAATGCGCATAGGGAACGATGTGCAATGGGGGATGGGACACAGGGTGGATGGTTCACAGGAGGGGTATTTTACTTCCACAACATGGGCACATTTCGCTAGTATTTTATAAAAATTTTATATTTTATAAAAATTACTGGAATACATACCATATATACTCGAGTATATGCCGAGTTTTTTGGGCCCAAAAAATGGGCCCCAAAAGCCCCCTCAACATATACTCGGGTGAACTGAAAAGTTTCAGGATCAAACCCCATCATGTCATATACTGTTGGATTTGTATTGAAGAGCAGAATCCAATGCAAAAATCAGTTTTGAGATATCTCCTTCCTATCAAAGGTTATGGCCAAAAAAATAAAAATACATTTTTTGGCAATTTTTTTAGGAATTTTTTGGGAAGGTAGGAATTTTGGCCTGGGGGTAGGAATTTTGGCCTTCGGGTTCAGGAATTTTGGGTTTGGCATCTGGTCACCCTGTCCTATGTACGTCTACTCTGAAGTAAGCCCCACTAAGTTCAATGAGGCTTACTCCCAGGAAAGTGTGCTTAGGATTGCAGCCTATGAGTTCCAAGAAGGCTACAAGGTACCTGCTACAGTACCTGCTGCATTTCCCACCCTAGGCTTATACTCGAGTCAATAAGTTTTCCCAGTTTTTTGTGGTAAAATTAGGTGCCTCGGCTTATACTCAGGTCGGCTTATACTCTAGTATATATATAGTATATTTTGATGGCAACTTAACTTTTCCACCTGAATAGTTTTCATGAAAGAGTAAAAATGTGCTGGTGAACACTTCTTGGTGCAGTAAGAGATGGACATACACTCTTCTGAATATGAATGAATGGGATTCATGTACCTCACAGTTCAAAAAGTTGGTCTTTGGATCTCAGTCACTCTTATTACAAAGATTTACTAAATATGTATCAAGATTAGCATTTTATCTGACTAGTAACAAAACCTTAAGCCAGCAAATTGGTTTTGACTTATAAGCCACCAAAATACAAGCTGAACAATAACTGCATCTTCCTTAATCTTGACTTTGCCATTCCAGTGGTTTTTAAAAGTTAAAATGTCACATTTGCATAACATTTACATAAAGATGCACTTGTGTTGATACCTTTCCTTTTTTTTGCAATATATTCAGCAGCTAATTCTCTATTGCACTCAGCTTCCTCAAAACTGTGATTTACAGTATATTTCCTTCTCTAGAGATTACAAACTGGTGATGGAAATTGATTGTTGTTTTTGTTTTGTTGTTTTCCATCTTTTGTTGTTTTCCAGTTATAAAAATCATTTACACACATACAATTAAGCAATTAATTTATGCATATATCAATTTAGGGTATTTATAATACAGAAATGTTTAAAAATGAATAGAATGAAAGAGATAAAGAACTTTCTTATAATAAAGATGTTCCAGATCTAATCACTTCTTTCATACTACCCACACAGATGAATTCAACCCAAGTAAAATTATCACAGATATAGAAAAGGCTGAATAATAATATATTTCTCAATTACGTTTACAGGTATAACCTAATTATTAGCTGATTTTTCACCTGTACTTTTATCTCAACAAGAATTAGACTGGCCCATTAAATTAAAACATAAGCAGCCTTTTAGGTTTAAAAATTGCCCGCATACCATGGTAACAAGGCAGGTAAGCAATAAATTAAACTCCTTCTCCTTCCCTGCTTGGAGCTCCCAACAGAATGCAAAGCAACTTGGAAGTGGTTATCAATGCATTCTTTTGCATAGTTCCAGGAGGAAGGAAGGGATCTTCCTCCTAGCTAAACAAGCCATTGATTATCTACCATATTATGCAGACTATTTTAAAGGACAGCCTTATCTTTTAATTGCTTTTGTTTCACATGAAAATTGGCATCCATGGAGGTTCCTAGAATTGATGCTTAAACTCAACCTATAGTATTTACAGCATTTAATAATGCTTTACCACTACCACACTCGGAACAATAATCCTGGTGTATGGGTTCTAGCTTGCGGGCCAGAGTTTGGAGGTTCCTGTTCCAGACATGCCTAATTTTATAAATCTCCATCATACCTCACTTACCTCATTTGAAAAACCCTATATACTTTAATCTTTTCTCATAACGGAGGTATTTCAGCCTGATCATTTTAACTACCCTTTTCTATACCTTTTTCAGCTTCAATACTATAGCAATATGTATTCCACGGTTTTCGTTTAGCAAATCCTTCCCTATGTTAATACACATAGATGACTGGTTTAGATATCATGTTTTAGGGAATAAATCCAAGCATCAAGCTCTAGCACCACTTTCTGTCCCGATTCTCATTCCCCAAGCCTTACTTCAGCACAGATTTCTTTGTTATATCAAAAACTGCCATAGTTTTTGATATAACTTTGGATCAAATGCACTCTACGAACTAGGATCAAAAACAAGGATCAAACCATTGTTTTCAGTCCATATTCTTTATTTGAAAACCAGCTTCACATTTTTATGGGGTAAACTGGTTTAATAAGTCAGGAAGTCTTCCAAATAGCCAAGTATGCAAATAATGGAGAAAACATGAGGGAACACACAGGCTCATTACTTGTTCCCTACCAAAGAAAACTGAGTTCTTGGACCAGGAATGTGGTCTCTAAACTGGACCATTGGGTATATATTAAGTGGAAGTACTTGAATCCTCTTATACCTTGAAGGAGAAATACAACTGAAAAATAGAGAAAAGTATTGCTGATTCATCATAAACTCCAACAATGTGCTGCAACTCATCATAGCAATACTTTCATGATGTGACAGTGTTGTCTAATCAGCGGCTCTCTTCCCCCTATCTTTTGCCAATTCCAGACACAAAGCATTGAGAGACCCAACAGATGGTTCATTATCCAAATTCTGTGAGTCTTTGGATAGTACTAGAAGAGGCAGGACCCTGCAGGATTGCCAATCCCAAACACAAAGAATGACGACAAAGGATAACTAGGCTGGAACACATGCTGCCTTTTCCCTCCACTCCACACATGTATTTTTGTAACTCCTGGTTTTAACAAGGGGTGGGGAGGGGGAACCAATCTTGTGTATAGCCTCTTTTTTGGCATTCCAAATTGTACCCTTGCATACAGAAGCTGTATTCATGTAGAACAAAAAAAGATGCTGAATCATATGTTCTTCTGTGTTATTCCTTTCTTTATGGTTTTAACAGGAAAAAAGCAAATTAGACATAATCACGATCTCATAAAATGTTTTCCTTCAAAGAAGAGTCAATGAGTAGAACATTAACAGAATCTACGACTCATATAGCCATATAACTCACTACCATTAGAACTCACAAAATTTCTACCCAGAATATGTAGTTGGCTTTGGTTGAAAGCAGAGCATAGACTTCTATCCTTTTCTATGCTAAATACAGTGGTTCCTCGCTTAAAGAGATAATTCGTTCCGGAGACATGCTCTTTAAGTGAAACTCTTTAAGTGAAACGGATTTACCCATAGGAAACAATGGAAACTCAGATGATTGGTTCCACAACCAAAAAAAATTCATATAAAAATATTAACTGTCTGTAAATGATGACAAAACACTGGAATTGAATTCAAAACACTGTAATATAATACAGATCACAATTACCATAATAAAACACTGTAATATTCTGTACAGTAAAAAAGAAAAGGAAAACCTTTATGGTCAAGGATGACTAATTTTCACTCAGAGTCACTGGCGTCTTTTGGAGCATCTTTAACAAGGAACCCATCTCTGTGTGTGAGATCTATCTATGCAACCTAGATAGGCAGTTTGCAACAGCAGAGGAGCA
Source organism: Cryptoblepharus egeriae (assembly GCA_030015325.1). NCBI lineage: Eukaryota > Metazoa > Chordata > Lepidosauria > Squamata > Scincidae > Cryptoblepharus > Cryptoblepharus egeriae. The sequence goes on from JAREYC010000001.1 coordinate 218,973,951, forward strand.
AGATCCTATCCAGTTTCCTTAGAATCAAGCCCCATTAAATCTACTGGTGCTTATTCAGAGGAGAATGCATAGAATGCAAGCCTTACTCTTTCCATAGGATGCCAATAGCAGCAGGAGATTGGCTTCTGCTTGCATTGAAAAGGGGCCAGATCCTAGGATGTCTCCTCAGAATCAAGTCCCATTGAATTCACTGGGGCTTACTCACAGGAAAGGAAATGTGCAGGCAGGGAAGGTGGTGAGGGGCAGAAGGTGGTGGGGTCCTGTAGTGGGGTCCTGTGGGCAGGGGGGGCTTCCTTGGGGGGAAGGGGTCTGTTTGAGGGTGTCTCCAGAGGGGGTGCAGGAGGAGTTTTCCCTCCTATGTGATGGAGGCTGCCATGCAGAGGCTGGGCTGGCCACATGTTTACTGGCTGCAAGACCAGCCATCTTTGTTGCTTGACTGAAGAGGGTCCTGAGCTCCCTCTGCTGGCCGCCTCATGTACTGCAGGCAAGAGGAGAAAATCCCACCTCAGTGCCTCAGCCCAGCCAATGCAGACAGGAGGAGAAGGTGTTTTATTTTAATGGTGTTTTAATCTTTATTTATTTATATGCTGTTTTAATGATGTTTTATTCCTATTGTCAGCCGCCTTGGGCTTCCCCTTGCGGGGGAGGAAAGGCGGGATATAAATTGATTAAATAAATAAATAAATAAATAAAGGAGCCCAGCCAATGGGCACTCGTTATGCGAATCATGCTCATTATGAGAGGCAGAAGCCCACACAAATTTTTACTCGCTATGTGGAACATTCGTTATTCAAGGCACTCGTTATGCGAGGTACCACTGTATTGAACATATAGATTTTAACCTTTTCTAATGCCTGCACAACCCTCATCATCCACCAAAAGTTAAGCAAAAAAGTCAGGGTATGGGCTAATCTAGTGTCAGTGAGGAGGGCATTCCATAGCATTGTTGTCACCTCTGAAGAGGCAGGCACAGTAAGAAAATAAGATAGGACTGTAAGTAGTAATTCTGTTACTTTTTTGATAGCCCAACTGCTGGCACAGTTTGCCCCTAATAGGTTTCCAATGCCTGGAAGAGGATTCAGATCTGGCAGAGGTCTCCTTCTTCATTCCTATCCCCTCCCAAACCTGAAACTCCCACCCTTCCCACCTAGTTTTGCTCCTTCCGCTCCTTCTCCTATCTTCCTCTACCCCGTGGTTCTCAAAGTGGAGGTTGGGACTTAATTTCAGGAGGGTCAAAATAACTGGGTGTCACCATTTTGAAAACTGACACTGCGCACTGTCATCATGGAATGGGGCACTTAGGCTGCTTTCCTGGAAGTAAGCACAATCCTAACCATGTGTACTCAAAAGTAAGTTCCATTGTGTTCAGTGGGTCTTACTCCCAGGAAAGTGTCTTTAGGATTTCATTCTAAGGCTCATTGAACACAATGGGGCTTACTTCTGGGTAAACATGGAAGAGCTCTGGCATCATTTCCTGTTCTGGCCATGAAAGCATTCCCTAGAGGACCCCAGACAGATTGTCATTCTCAGAAGGGGTCCCTGGCTGAAATGCTCAAGAATCACTGCCCTTCCCTGTGCTGCTCAGGCTAGAACCTCCCTCCCCCTTGGCCATTTTGCCCTTCTCCATCCCCTGCCCATCCACTACCAGTTGGTGACATGTGACCAGCACAGAAGAGGCCTGCCTGTGCTGACCTCTACACTGGAGCTTCCTTTCATTTTCAGGCCATGATGAGCTGTAGAGTATTTTTGCAAAAGATGTCTCCTTAGCAACATAAGCAAGACCACTCCACTGTTAGGTTGGTTTGGGACCTTAGAAGAAAAAGAATAAGGGTGCAATCCTAACCAACTTTCCAGCACTAGCATAAGGGCAGTGCAACTCTGAGGTAAAGGAACAAACATTGCCTTACCTTGAGGAGGCCACTGTGACTGTCCCCCAACTTCAGGATGCAACATGTGTCCCATTGCTATGGTTATGCAAGTGCTAGAAAGTTGGTTAGGATTGCATCCTAATTCTGCCAATATTGTGAGCAGTTCCAAGTAACTGGCAGTTAATCCTTTTCTTAAAGTCTGAGTCACACATTTGTGAACATACATATTCACAGTGAGATTACTCCACTGAAATTTTTTTGCCTTTGAAGTGATAAGAACATTTTGGGTGTGGAATTTTGACACACTGAATCATTCACTCATCACCTGATGCTGCATGGTGAAGTGGCACCCACAGAAATTCCTTGAGAAGGACAATTGTCACACTGGTCTTAGCCTTCAGTGCATACAAAATACAGCAGAAGGTTGGATAAAAGACACTTATCAATCAATCATCTGGGGAAATCATCATAGGAAAACACTTGAGAAAGGAGAAACAAATTTGAAGTTTATAGGAGTTAAAGCTGAAGTTTATAGGAGGACTTTTGGAACATGCAAGAGACTGTGAGACAAGACAGAAGCCAAGTTTCTTCTCATTAAAAGCAATGCTTGTAGTTATTGGATGCAGTATATTCATTCCTGTCTCTAAGGTTATCTTTGATGTTCAGGGCAGACACAATCCCTGTGATGTACCTCCACACGCAATGATGGTCGCTGATTGTGATTATTACATGCTACAAATGATGAGCGCATATATACCGGTATGTGCCAGCCCTCAGTGAAATCAGCACGTAAGACACCAGTTCTGTTATTGGTATAGAAAGAACAATTTCCTAAGAACAGTACTGTATACAGTACTGTATATGAAAGAAGCTTATTGTCTTAAATGCACAATGCTTCCTGGAACTTTCCCTGAATTTTTTTCATCTCTATCTACAGCATATTGGTGTCTCCAAGGAAGCATAACTTGGCATTAAGTGAGCAAATGATCTCACACATTCAGGAACCCATTTCTGGTTATTGCTTGATTTTTTTCACATTATGGTGTATACGCTTATGAATCTCTGAAATAACTCAGCAGACACAATTTGCCATCAATTTGCTTTAAAACATACAGAGAGAACAGAATGTGGTTTTTCTGGCCTGATGAAATTATTTGCACAAATATCATTCTCGTGCCTGTCTAATCTTAATAATGCACAGAGTAGCAAGACTGCCAATCACCCATCTAAGTTATATTTTATTTTCCTATTAACAGTAAGAAAATATATGCTTTCTACGTCTGCCTAGTCAGGAACTCGCACAATTACAAAAAACAGAACAGAGTAACAGCCTGCAGTATACTTCTGACCAGCTTTCTAACACTTTCTTTTATTATATTTTTTACTTTTTACTTAGAGCTCAATGCTATGCACGTCTACTCAGAAGTAAGTCCCATTATATTCAGTGGGGCTTCCTCCCAGGAAAGTGTGGATAAGACTGTAGCCTTTCAACGCAATCCTAACCAACTTTCCAGCACTGGAATAAGGGAAATGTAACTCTGAGGAAAATGAACAAGCATTACCTTACCGTGACTAACCCTCTGTGACCAACCCCCCGCTATGCCAGTGCTGGAAAAACTGTTAGGATTGTGCCCTTATTCTCTTTAAAAATATGAAGCATTTCATACAACATGTTTTTTATTCAAAATATGACATTTTTGTCTTTGTTTCAATTACAAGGCTCAGGGAAAAATATTCTAGAAGTTAAAATTGTTCCATAGTCCTGCAATAAAACAGTTTCAACTACATACATGATGAAAGAACAAAATTTCACATTTTGTTAACTATCAGTCCCGGGTTATTAGCAAAATTAAATTTTAAACCAGCAATTTTTATTCTTTTATATCTCATAACGGACAAGTCACTAAATTTGTCAAAGCTGTCAGTTTGCAGTTGACAAGTCACACTGCACAACTGCAGAGAGGTGCCTATCCCCAAATAAATGGCTGTGCAAATAAATTACACACACCCACAAACTCCACAGCACACTGGCAGACCATTTGCAGCACACCAATGAGCCACAGCACACAGGTTGTAAATTACTGCTTTAAACAAATAAGCTTGCTTTATCAATCATGGTGTAAACTTCAAAATGGAATTTGCTGTCTGGTAGCAGAGGCTATAGGCTATATTATCCTATTTTCAAAAATCAGAGATGCATGCATCTTCTACACAAGCTTTGAAATATAGCCCCTAAATTATAAATATTTACGTACAGTATATAAATAGTTGGGGAAAGTCTGGATGAGAATGACATTCCCAAACCTTACTAGTTAAACTATGTTCCAAATTTCAGTCCATGGTGTCTTCAAAATCAACTGACCAGACATGCACAGCAGTGGCAAAGACTTTTTATTCTGCACTGCATCCCTCTGTTTTCACAGCAAATTTTGTCATGCAAAATGAGAAACCCTCATCATCACCATGCCATGCTGGGACAAGTAATTCAAAGAAGCTGAATCTGGTCTACAGGACTAGGGTATGGAGGCCTCTGCTACAAGAATATACAGCTTTGGACACCGAGAAGCAGGAACCCACAAGAGTACAACAGTCTGTCAACCAGTGACCATAGCCTGTGAACCATACTTTGAGTAGCAATGACAAAATAATAAAATATTGACTTACCTGACGAGAAATCTGTGCAATCCCACATCAAAATTTCTGTTGAAAAATCATACAGTTTCTTTAATGTGTATTTATTTCAAGTGGTATATATTTAAAAAACAATTAAATGTTTTAAAGATAAAATAATATTGAAACTGATATCAACCAGGAATTCTAAGAGGGAGTCTAGACTTCCCACTTTTATCAATAAAAGTTATGGGAACAGACATACCTGGGGCAGTCTGAAACAGTAAAAATGAAATAATGCAAGAGAGTTTACATTGTATACCATTGAACCTACTTGTGAATAAATATGTTCAAGAAAAAATAAATCAAGCAGTGAGCAGCCACAGAGTACAATGAGCAGCCACAGATCCAAGGAGACTCATCAGGGCTGTCTGGGGTGTACGTGAGATAAGGGACCATACTTGAGTGCTCCTTTACCCCGTATAGACCCAACGCTGCTTCCCAGCCCAGCAGTAGTTATTTCAGTGCTGCTGTAGCTCCTATGTGCTGGGAAGCATAGAAATAGGCTCAAAGTGAGCAAAATGTTTTTATATCCCAGATTATCAAAACATAAGGCTGGTATTCACTGCAGATGGCGACTGCAGCCATAAAATTAATAGATGCCTGCTTCTGGGGAGGAACATTATGGCAGGTTGAGACAGCACTTTGCTGACAAAGATCTGTTTAGTTAAAGCCATGGTTTAACATCTCAGACATCGATGGAAGAATAAGAAATCAGAGGATACTGATTTCTGGGGATACTCACTGGTACTCAGTACTGGCACCTTTTTCCATCTCCCCCCCACCCCCAGCAGCTAATTAATTAGTCATATGGGCATGACCTGTGGTGAGTACCAGCACCTTTTTCCCCAGGAAGAAAGCACTGCATAGAAGTACTTGAGTGCACACATAAAGTTCTTTGGAAGCTGGCACTGAAAGATCTGTTTGTCTTCAGGTGGCATATTTAAAATAACTTCTAAATCTGTCATTTATTAAAATAGCTCAAATAGTCACCTCTACTTTATGTTTTGTCCTTAGATAAAGAAAGACTGGTGAAGACTGGAATGCATACATGCAAATGACTAAAGCTCAACTGGCTGTAATAACAAACTCACTGAAGTCACATACCCTGAACCTATATAAAAATATAAAATCCTTTCTGGTTTAGCAATAATGCACACATTTGAAGGTCAAATTCTATTTACGATATGGTCAGTGAAACTTATAAGTGTTTCCAAACCCTGTTTCATCTGCCTTCAAGTTATTTTCCAGAGGCTATTTGTCATTTGCCCAATTCCTTTATCGCCATCATCATTTCAAAGGCAGCTCTGCTTTGACAGTGTTATTAGTATCCCATGCAACTCATTAAACGAGAGGTATGACTCTATTATGTTTATTATAGACTAGATCCTTGACCGGCAAAACCTAACTTAACTCCATCACATCAAATTGCATTGCTTCATACCGGCTGAGGCTCTCTCTCTAAAAATGTATTTTCTGAAGCAATTTGGGTCAGAGGACAAGCAAATGTGTTGCCAGTCTGCATTCTAATTTTGCAAGAGAGTAAAGTTCTTGCTAGCAATGCTCTTTGCAAAGATATGGAAACACTGAACAACTTTACAGGAGGAATTACTGTATTACTTAGCAGGATTGCCTATTAGCTTCATAACCACATTGTTCTGATCTCAACAAAAAATGAACCCTCACAGTTCACACTAACTTACCACACGGAATCAACTGTTAAAGACATAAATAGTGAAGGTGCCAGGAATTCCTGAGAATCCCTGAACTCACTTCAATGTCTGATGCAAATGTGGGGTAAGGGGGACATGGTAGAGTGTGAGCTCTATCTGGAACTTTATATTGCATGGTGGTCTTCAAATTCAATGAACACACCCTTCTTTAATCCACTGCATAAGATTTCAGAACATCTACTTGATCTGACAAAGATATCTAAAGCACGGTCTTCAACAATATTGTCTTATGTAAATGTCTAAATGAGCACGAGAAAGCTTCCCCTTATGGGAAAATTTAAAAAACCTACAACTGTTGCAACAGTTGTATGTAAGAGTAACTTACAGTAATTTTTGCAACAGTAAGAAGAGAAGGAGGCCCATCAAGCCAGCAATCAAAAAGTTGCTGATGGCCCAACCTACTTCAGACAGCCCGGGAAGGGTTTAGCAGATGATGACCCGCTCACAGCGGTCTTAGAGTGTTGTTGACTGGTATAGGTCCTGTTAGATTATGGCAAAATCCAGAGCAGTTACAGGTCCACACAGTTACGTCACCCTGTAGTGTTACCTTATGGAAAGTCACCTTAACTGCTCCAGAGCAAAGGGCTTAATTTGACTTTAGGATATGGGCCTATGTACTTACTTGATCTCATAATACATTCACACCCAAACTTTCCCCACATTTTTCACTGGGTTTAGGACTGAATTCAATAGCTGCAATCACTATGTGTCTGTTTCCTTAATATCACATGCACAGAAACAAACACTCAAATACGATCAGTGGGGAAACAGGGTTCACAAGCAATTACTTTACTTTCTACATTCATGATTCAATATATGTACAGGGTTGATAAAGAATTCATTCTGTAAAACGCAAAATTTCACATAATATGCCTTTATTCAGAAGAAACCAATTATATGTAATGGGATATAATTGGACAACCACTATGTATTCCCAATAAATAAGCTTTTTGAACTAGTTTGGTTTAAATGATAAAAAGCTCCCTGAGTGCAGAAAGCATTCTGCATTAAAACCTGAAGTGGGTGTCAGATGACAGGAGGATGGGCAACTATAAATGAAATATTTATCTTAAGAGAATCCACTTCCTCCCTATCTTATGCCTGAAATAATGATGCCTGAAATAATGATGCCTGAAAATAATATTTCATGCAATAATGATGCCTGAAAACAAACAAACAAAAGAAAGCTGCCTTATACTAGTGCCCTTCTGACAACAACTTAATTCTCCTCTTTCCATTTCTACCCATCTTTCTTGCTTTGATGGTTATGGCAAACTTTTTAACTGATAATCTCTGAAGGAGAAAAAGCTCCCAGACATGCAATGACATATTTCCACTAGCAAATACACTGTACTGATAATTTATAACAGCTTTGACTCTTCAGGAACCAGAAGCTGGCCACAGGCTAGTTAAAGGCTTGCCATGGACTACACCTGGCACATAGGCCAGGGTTTGGCGACTCCTGCTGTAAGACATGCTATATTGAAAAGTGGAAATCAAAGCAAATGTTTGTAGAAGAAAGTGCAGATGCATATGGTTAAAGGCAATCCTTCAAGTGTCCATGCCCTAAGCTATGTAGGATGGTTGTTACTTTAAAAGTAACAACCAGTATTTTGAATTGGGCATGAAAGCATACTGGCCACCAGTTAATTGACAGGAGTAATGCAATGAGACCAACAGTTCTCAACTACCATATTCTGTGCCAGTTGGATCTTCTGTACTGTATGCAAGAGCAGAGCAGAAACACGAAAAGCACATTATAATAATTCCAATGTGATGTGCAGAGGGCATGGAATACCATGTCCAGATCTGCTTTCTTTCAAAACGGGTGCAGATGGCATACCAGCTAAAAGTTGGACATATCTACCTCTGACCACAGCCATCATTTAGTCAAGGTCAGTTTTAGGAGCACTTCCAAACTGTGAACATGTTCTGTGCAACCCAATACAGAATTGGCTGTTCTCCCAAATTTGAATCCACTATTGATAAGAACATGTCAGTCTTGGGCTGTTCAGTTAACTGAAGACTCTGTTTTTCTACTCTACAGAGTCTACACAAAACCATTAAACAAATTTATACAGTAATATTACCCAAAATAAACTAAACAGTCATAATATCCCCATTTTGGAGTCATAGGCAGGGGGTCTGCCAATGAAGGTCATTGTTGGTTTAGAAAACTATTTGCTTGAAATCAATTGAGCAATACAATAAAGGAAGAAGTAGAATTTCCTTGTTGGGAATATTTTACTTGGAAGTCTCCAAACCCACATTTACATAAAGGTGAAAGATTTAGTTTAGAAATTCCTTGGGTTGATTAGACCTCATGCCTCTATGGCGATACCATTGTTCTTCAGAAGCTATTTGAAGTGAGATGCAAGTCAAAAATACAGTGCAAGGAAGAGAACAGCCATAGCAACCTTGGATATGTTAGAAAGCATTTGAGATCACATTCAGCCAAATTCTTCCCATCACGGTTTTTGAACAGTTTCCATAATCCCACTTTAATAGGTAAATAATCAGACTGGCAGCAAAATTCTGGCACAAGTGAAGTCAGTGCAGTTTTTGACATTTTGACTTAACTGGAGCCAGAAATTTATTCATTCATTTGTTTTAGAAGTGCAGTTCTACTCAATATTGCTTATAGCTTTCTTGCAGGTAAAAACAGAAAACTTGCATGTCTATAACGCACCTTACCACTCAAGATACTTAGAATCATAGAATCATAGAGTTGGAAGGTACCTAGTAGGTCATCTAGTCCAACCCCCTGCCTGCAGCAGGAAATCCCCCTAGAGCATACCCGACAGATGCTTGTCGAGCCTCTGCTTGAAGATCCCCAGTGAGGGAGAGTCCACCACCTCCCTTGGCAATCTGTTCCACTGCCGAACCGCCCGAACCGTCAGAAATTTTTTTCGGATATCCAACCGGAATCTCCTCTCTTGCAGTTTGTACCCATTGGTTCTAGTTCTGCTTTCAGAAGCAGCTATGAACAAATGAGCCCCTTCCTCCCTATGACAGCCCTTCAGATATCTGAAGAGGGCAATCATGTCTCCTCTCAGCCTCCTCTTCTCCAGGCTGAACATCCCAAGTTCCCCAAACCTTTCCACGTAGGGCTTCCCTTCCATCCCACTGATCATTCTTGTCGCTCTCCTCTGGGCTTGCTCCAGTTTGGCGGCATCTTTCTTAAAGTGAGGTGCCCAGAACTGAACATAGTACTCAAGGTGAGGTCTGACCAATTCTGAATAAAGAGGAACTAGAACTTCTCACGACTTGGAAGCTACAGTCCTCTTAATGCAGCCTAAAATGGCACTTGCCTTCTTTGCAGAAACCTCACACTGCTGACTCATGTTCAGCTTGTGATCCACGGCGACTCCAAGATCCCGCTCACATGTTGTGCTGCCAAGCCAAGTATCCCCCATTTTATACCTGTATTTTTGGTTTTTATTTCCTAAGTGCAGAATCCTGCACTTCTCCTTGTTGAAATTCATTCTATTTGTTACAGTCCAGTATTCTAGTTTATCCAGATCCTCCTGGAGGTTTCTCCTGTCTTGCCTATCACATTTATTTGGTCTAAACAAGAGATGTAATTTATGTAATTTCAGAAGTGTAATTTACATCACATATTGCTAGTAAATCAAATCTTCAGATGGGTACACATTTTTCTTTGACATAAGTGGAAGGTATAAAGCATTTCAGTGCTTAATAGGGATCTAGACCTCAAAACCTTGTTTTGTATACATTTTTAGACTTAAAAACTTCCTTCTGGGAAGCAACTGGATTACAGCAATGAGAGAGGGTAGGTCTTATACCTTTACTGCAAACTAGTTTATCAAACAAGGAGATGACAAGCAACAAATACTACAAATGTACCACCTGACTTAGGGCTACTAACTAATCCAACTCTCTCACACTGATGCAACCTGACTTTCCCTACAATCCAGAGTAACTACAGGAGCACAAAAGAGACATGTGCACCCGTAGTTACTGCACCACTTAGTGAAAACCTATGGGAAATTCATATTGCAATTCAGAGTAAATTGTTCTTACACCGAAGCAAGGACTCCCCATAGTTACTCTGGATTGTGCCCTTTGACAGGATATGAAGGCAGCCACAGAGGCTTCCTCATTTTTTCCTCTGTCTTGGGAATTACATTGCAGCTGCATCAGCACTGGAAAGTAGGATAGGAAAGTTGGATGGGACTGGGACGTCAGTCCTCTTATTTGCAGGAAATGTGAAAATAAGGGACACAGTACTGAGGGTATAAAAAAACCTTCTCTCTCCAGTGAAACAGCAAAATAAAAAAATACATAATCTTGGTGATCAGCTGAAATGTGGTAAAGCTCCTGGAAAAGATCTAATACCCCCAGAGGCTATCAAGTCTAATTTAAAATGGTGGGCTCCTATTCTTGCATACTTGTTTACTTACATCGACCAGACTGGCCATATCCCAGAAGACTGGAACACTGCTATAATATTGCCGATTTACAAAAAAGGCCCTAAAGATGGTCCATCTTGTTATAAGCCGATTAGCCTTTTAAGCACTATTAGCAAGATCTATGCAAGACATCTGTATGATAAACTGGAACACTGGATGGATCAGGAGCAGGTCATAGCAGATGAGCAAGCAGGCTTCCGTCATGGCCACTCAACCATTGATCAGTGCCTGGTCTTACAGCACCTTGTTGGGAAGTACAAGAAATTGTATGTAGCTTTTGTTGACCTAAGGCTGCATTTGACTCTGTTCCCAGGGCCAAACTTTGGGAGAAACTAACGGCCTCAAACATCGATAAGGCCTTATCATGGCCTTACATAAAAATACCTCATTGCAGGTGAGATGCACTCCACAAGGCCACCTCTCAAACATAATTCCAACTCAGAGAGGAGTCAGGCAGGGCTGCATTCTGGCACCCCTCCTGTTCTATATTAATTCCTTGGTGGAACGCCTGACCCAACTAGAGTTTCATCCTCCAAAAATTGCTCCCTGTTACTATATGCGGATGATGCAGCTTTAATTTCCAGGACTCCTGTGGGTCTGAGGAGAGCCCTACAGGCCTTGGCAACTTGCTGCAGAGACAACCGGTTAGAAATTAATTACAACAAAACTAAGGTAGTGGCTTTTGGGGAAAGAACCAAGACCTTTGTTTGGAAAATAAATGAGCATTGGATTGAACAAGTCACTCAATTTAAATATTTGGGGGTGATATTCCAAAATAACAACTCTAGGACTGCTCATTGCTCTTACCTAGCCCTGAAAGCACAAAGAAGTTGTTCAGCCATAATTCAATATATCAAAACAAAAGGAGGTAATTCTGTCCCGGCCGCTCTTAAGTTATTCCACTCTAAAGTTCTGGCCCAGCTATTATATGGCTCACAGCTGGGACCTTGCTGGAATGTGTACAATCTAAATTTCTGAGGGCAATTTTAGGTGCCCCTTGAGATGTTTCCAATGCTAGGATACAGCTGGAGACGGGGCAGGTTAGAGTTGAAGCAATGATTTGGACAAACATATTTTCATTTTGGCTCAGGTTGTTATTTAACTCAGAGGGCATTGTTACTCTTACTTTAAGGGATGGTATGCACCATGGCTGGCTAAAGAGCATTGGAAAGAAATTAGCTCAGTTGGGGCTCTCGATGCCCCTCTTGGGCCTTGAGCAGGCAAGGACAGTTATAAAGCAACGCATACTTGATGTTGAAAGGCAGAATGACTTGGCAAATGTTGTAGATCCCCTTGTCAAACTAGATCTTAGACCTCAGACTATGGCATTGTACTTGTCCCACCTAGAAATATATAAGCACAGGAGGGCCTTCATGCTACCTCGTTTCAATGCCCTACCCTGTTGTAGAGGGACGTCACAAAAAAAATCCCTTATCATGAACGGATTTGTCCCTGTGGTCTGGACGAGATTGATACTTCGGAACATGCTTTACTGCATTGTACTTTTTATAAAGACCTTATATACCCACTGCTGTCCAACTCGCCTGGGAGATCTAGCCATCAACTCTTATATATGCTTTTGGCCGATGGAAACTCAGCCTCTGTGTATGCTGTTGCAAAATTCCTCGCTGCTGCCATGAGAATTAGAAACACCATTATGAATGTCACAGAATAAGCACTATTATTTGTTGCATTGCTTTTTATTACCTAAATTTGGCCTATTTTAGAATTTTAATCTATATTTTAATCATGGTTAATGATTTTAGGGCATACTATGTCCCTTTGCACTTTTATAGTTGCTACGTATATTTATATTCTTATTTTATGTTCTTATCTCTGGATGCATTTGTAATTACTGTTTATTTTGTGCTGGTCAAAGACCGTAATAAAGGATTTATTAAATAAAAAATGGGGGGAACATTCCTGGATATAGGAGATAGTTATTCAGGGAAAGGGAATGTTTGTCCCTATCCTCTGGGGCTGGATTGCATCTGCATTGTTACTGGAAAATTAGATAGGATAGCACCCATAATCCCTCAAAAAGGCTATGAGCACAATCCTAACCATGTCTACTCAGATGTAAGCCCCATTGTGTCCAATGGGTCTTACTCCCAGGGAAGTGTCTTTAGGATTGCAGCCTATGTCTTTTAATTAAGCTTGGATTTCAAAAGACACCTTTGCAATCATGGACTCAGCTACAAAAACCAGAATATGCCATTTTCTTTGGAATTCAGGACTACTTAAAGAAACCCTTATCAGGTACTTCAGGGATCCTCCACTCTTTGAAAAAGAGGAAAGGTTTCTGGAATAGTTTGGCAAGAGTTGTCGGCTATATTAAAATTGTGTTTAATGAAAAGCTAGTTCCTAGGGGAGGGGGGTTAGTGCAATTTGAAAGCCCTCAATTTATTATAAAACATTTACTTCAGTTCCATAGACTTTTAATGAGCATGAGCAGGGAAAAAAGTTCAATAGCACATAGAAATCAGAAGATGAAAATCATAAATGAAGATTTTCAAAAACTGGCATGCAGGGGAAAGCCAAAGAAGAAAAGGTTTTCTTTCTACTTTCTTTACTTTCAAGCTTCTGCTGTTGAGTAACTCCCAAGAGAACAGAATGGCTGTTTGGTTAGAAACCAGGAATGAAGACATTGCCCATGAGATACTAGAGAGAATTTGATGCATCATGCCAAGCAAATCAGTGGAACACAAGCAGGGGTCAAAAATTTATTTTTTGCTTTTGTAAGGCATCAATACAGCAGGTCTAAGGCAATGCATACCCCAGTGCCACCACATTTTTGGTATTAGCAGGGAGTCCAAGAATCAAACCACTGCAGTTGTTGAGGCACAACCTTATTCCAATAGCATCAATGGAGAAGCAAGAGAAACCTTGGAAGTAGATACTTAAATCTATTTTTCCCACTGTTTTTTTTTAATTCATCTATTTTTTTATCCATAGGAGGTTCCAACATGGAATTACTGTAGTTATTTCATTTTCTCTATAAACTCATTTGTGAACTTTTTATTGATAAGTGGTATATAAATACAGTTGATTGACTGATAACAGGGAACATCTGCATTCTGATAAACTTGACATCTTGCAACCAAAATTGACCTTGTGAATAAACCCAGGATTGTTTCAAAAACTTTGATAATTCTGATTTTTAAAATTTTGGTGGAGTATCAGGTTACTTAAGGTTGAGCCAAGTTCAGGCCTTGAGAACATGGAGAGAAAGCATACAACCTCAAAACTCTGTGAAGAGAATTGCCCAGATAAGCTAGGGGTGAGAAAATCAATATAAGAGCCAGTCTGTTGGCATCAGTATCTTGGGTGGGGAATAATAAAAACACCACAAATAGTAAAAGTTATTACAAATCAACAACCAACTACATAGAAATGAGTTTGCAAATGTGGAGTTGTTTTTGCTTTTAGTGGCTTTCATTGAGATTGAAAGAGAGAGATGTAATCCTTAACCCTGCTATGAGTTTAAACAGAAGACCACCACAAGTACCAGCTTCTTATTTTCAATATTGAGATATCTCCAATTATGAGATGAGAGCCACAAATACAGTTCTATGCATATCATGTGGTTTTCGGCTTGTGCTCAGAAGGAAGCTGTTCACTGCATGCTAAACTCACTTTGGAGTTTGGATTATTTTCAGAGAATGGAAGGTAGTCTGATAGTGGAGTTACTGCTTCATTCCCACTTATACATCTGTTAAGCAGATTTTTAGCATAGTTTAGCAGTAAGGAAAGAAGTAATGGGAAGTAATGCCTCTCTGAAGCCCAAATCAGCTTTCTTAACCATCACCTCCAATCTCAAAGGAGTTTTAAAAGCATTTCCAGGGTCACTCTCAATGAATAAGGTCCCATATCTTGCTTCCACCCCTGCTCCCAATCACACAGAATCCCTTGGAATGTGTTTTAACTTACTTTCTGGATTACAGTGAAGAAATATATTATTTGTGTAGCTTAATACTTCTTTGGCTATTTCAGCCTCTTTCCCTTCTCTGAACCAATTTTTATATTTGTACTCTGTCAACCAAGTTACATTTAGATTATGTGCTTTTTGCTGCTTTTCAGTTTATATCATCAGAGAGGAAAATGCACCAATGGCTGCCATAAGAGGAACAGGCAGCCCAATCCAGAGCAACTAATCTGTCCACATAAGAGCCCTTAGGTTGCCCTATCTAACACTAGGTTGGAGCAACTGCAAGATGCTCCAGTCCAGTTACTCTGAAGGAGGCTTAGGGCAGAGCAAGGCAAGATAGGGTGCCCTAAGAGAGGTGGACCTGCTCTGCCCTAACTGGGGCAGCCTAAGCAGCTCAGGAGAGGCAAGTTGAGGGCATGTTTAGGCATTGCCTAGGGCAGAGCAGTTACTCTGTATCCAAAGCCTGTTTCCAAGGCAGAAATGCCCTCTTCCAGCCCTCAGAGTTATACCACCTCAGGAGCAGATATAGTAATGAGTAGACCCATAGGGGTCCATGATAAGGCCCGAGTAAGAATGGCAGTGCTGACCAAAAATCTGAGTTCTTGGCCAGCCTAGCTGCAACCCCTGCCTCTCAACCTCAGGATATGGAACAAACTACGGCTGCCCACAAACCTCAGGATACAGCAGGCCACTCCAAGAAGCCCCTTGTATTTACTGGAGAATGCACTGGCATCTCTTCAGGGACTCCTTATAAGGCAGGCACCCAGTGGCGTCACCAGACTGGTGCGGCTGGTGTGGGCTGCATTGGGGATGCGCTCCGTATGGGGTGATGTGCCGGAGGTGTTTGACTGTCCTTTGGCAGGCCCCGGGTGTCAGCACACCCATTCAGGCCTGCTCCAAGGCGGAGCAGCAGCCAGAAGCTGCCACTTGTCTGAGGAGCTGGCCTGAACGGCCATCTGAGGTGCACTGCGCAGAAACACACTGAGCATGCCGAACAGCTTCAGAGGAGACTTCCTTAGAGCAGAGAAAGTCCGCGCCTCTGCAAAGCCATTCGGCCTCACTCAGGAGGCGGAGCGGCAGCCGAATGGCTTCAGAAAGAGTACTGCACAGGCACCGACTCTGACGCCTGCACAGTCTCCCCTGAAGCCAAAAGGCTTCAGAAAAGTACTGCGCAGGTGTCAGAGATGGTGCCTGCGCAGTACTCTTTCTGAAGCCAGTTGGCTTCAGAAACAACTGCGCAGGCGCCAACTTTGGTGACTGTGCAGTCCAGGTGGGGGGGGGCGCGCATCCCAGGGATGACGCACAGACTTCCGCACCAGGTGACGTGCAAAGTCATGTCACCACTGTAGGCACCACAGCTGATCCTTGTTCAGTGTGATCTGAGGGGTGTCTCCTCAGGAGCAAGTCTTCCCCTTGTGTCAATTACTTAGCATGCTCTGGAGCAGTTAGGGCAGCCCAGGCTTCCTGACTCTCTGGATTCAGCATAACTTTCTGCTCTGGATACAGAATAGTTAGGAGAGTGCAGTTAGGTCAGAGCAGGCTGAATTTGCTCTGGATTGCAGCCATAGACTACTATAAAGGTATTTAAGGACAGCATATTCAAATATTGCCTCCCTCACAGAAACATGATCAAAAAAGAATTCACTGTGATAGCACTCCATACAGAAGAACCGTAGTTCTTCTCCATACAGAAGAACCGTAGAAATGAACAAATTTCCTTGTTCATACCTTTCTAAGCAAATGGATTTTGCTCAGGAATTCCAGTCGGGGTACTATAAAAGGACTTATTTGTAGTGCTTATATGGAGAAAGCAATTCAAAGACTGATCCCAAACAAATGATAAGGCAATCAAGGAAAAGGCTGGCAAAAATGACTTTTCAGTTGGAATAATTAAGGAAACGTGGTTTACAATCTCAAAAGCAAAATTTAATTTAAATTGGTCCATTGTTAGTCATGCTAGTGATTCTATCTATTCCCAAGTTCATTATTTCATTCCTTCTCTGTGACTGAATTTACCCAAAAAGACAAAAACAAAACACATTGAGTAAATAGTTTTACTTTTTGGGTGCAATCCTAACCTAGGCCAACACAACTCATTGGTCATTCTGTTCCTGTGGTGATGTAGAGAGGCAAGCACATGTCTGAGCACTGGCTTAACCCTCCCCCAGGAATGGTGTAGAAGTACATTACAGCACTTCTGTAACACCACATCAGTGCAGGCCTGGGCCCAGTCTTAGGCCGGTTATGACTGCAGCCTTTATTACTCCTTTCTATAATATCTCACCAAGCAATAATAACTAGCTTAGGTACTGCTATTTAGATGCCAAGATCCAGAAGAAGCAATTGTGAATTTTCCAATAGTAGGTTGTATAATGGGCTGTGGGTGGCGCAAGCGGTTAAGATGCTGTGCCTGTTAACCAGCAGGCCAGGGTTCAAGACCCGGGTCAGCCCCATAAGACAGGGTGAGCTCCTGTCCTTAGATGAGGGAAATGAGGTAGGGTTAGCTGGATCCAATCGTATTGGCTCTGCCTTTCCATTGGACTAATTCAGTGGTGTGGAGAGGGGGGATTTGCTGCTTGGGTAACAGCCTATCCTCCATAACTATCTAACCCAGGCTTTCATGCTTCGCATGCAGCGTATGCAGCACCAAGCACGATACCATAGTCTTTCAAGACTGACGGAGGCCTGCTTAGAATTGCTTATATAAAGTATATCTTATGATCAGGGCCAAGTGAAAACAGACCCCTAAATTAACACATAGCTTGCAGTCAGCAAATTTAGATGAGGGAAATGAGGTAGGGTTAACCAAAATATTATTAACAATATGATTATAATTTTTTAAACAATTGCTATGTTAGTGTGGCTTCTTATAGCAAAATCCTACACATGTCTACTCAGAAATAAGTTCCACTGTGTTCAGTGGGGCTCTCTCCCAGGAAAATGTGTATAGGACTGTAGCCAGGCTGCACTATCAGCTGCTGCCTCACCAAAATGGCTAGAGCAGTATTGTAAGTGCACTGGACAGCTGATGGCAATTCCTGAAGAAGGGGATTTTGGTTCCTTCTCCTGGGAAGCAGAAACAGCCCCACAACTGGACATCTCATTTCTTTTTTCTTAATCCACTGTAGTGTCAAGAAGTCTTATGTCAGGCTACAAGGCTCTGTTGAACTCTGCTGGTCCCAACCCTCTCCCTCCCTGCCCCAACTTCTCTGCTTGCCCCAGAATGCCTCCTCCCCACCTCCCTCATGCCTCAATTTACACACCTCTATTTACAAGCCATGATGGATACATGAGTATGTGTAGGTATATACACACTGACCAATCTCTATAATTCCCAGACTATACAAATAATGTATACACTCTATACAAAACTATACAAATAATGTATACACTCACAACGATTATACACCCGGGGGAGGGGGGTTGTGGTGCTATGATTAAAGACACTGTGCTTGTTGATTTGAAGATTGGCAGGTCAGTGGTTTGAGACCTGGGTGCTGCATGAAACAACATTCTGGCAACAGGCCCCTATGACAGGTCAGCCAGATTTCCCCATGTCACATCAATAATCTAAAGCAGACACTGGCAGGAATGGTAATAATGCTAAGAAAATGAAGGCTTATACAGCCCAATATAATCACCCCAGGATTATACACTTACAAGCAATTGCTGGCATGCTGTGGTATACAAGGCAGAGACCATATCTACGGATTCCATATCTGCAGATTCACACATCTGCAGATCTGGTCTGCAGGGCCTCCCAGGTGTGCCCCCCTACATGCACTCCCTCTTTGGAGGCAAGGGAGGATCTGGTCCCTTTGATTCCAGAGGGTTCTCTGAGCCTAGCAGAGGCCAAGGGTATCTGCTGGCTTCCCAGGCATCCTAACATCTTAGGTATTTAAAATATCACTTCCAGTTTCATGGAGAAAATAGACATCATTTTTTTTAACTTTATGGCTCAGTCTGAGCTCAGCTGGGCTCAGAGGATCATCTGGAGCAAGGAGAACACAGCACATCTCCCCTTGCATCCAGAAGGTTGGGTGGGGAGGTGTTTGCCTGTATCCATGGTTTCACATATCTGTGGGGGTTCCAGTACAAAATCCTCATGGATATGGAGACACTAAATAATTATATGGGTGCATATACAGTATACTCAAATGACTGTCAGTCAGGGAAGAGAGGTAATTTATAAGTTGATCATCTCCATTTTTTCTTAAATTTTCATATTTACCATTTGCCTTACTCAAATCTATTTTTATGATGTGCATTTTGATTTTATATTTGGCTCTCTTTTTAAAAACTGAGTTGACTCAAATATATGTGCACATTAAAGTTTTATTTTTTTAAATGCTCAGTGTCAAAGAACTGGAAGAACTGCAGGTCTCTGGCCTTGCATTTTAACTTCCAGTTTATCAAAATGTTATTCTCAGATATTCTCAGTCATGATGCTAGTCTAGAGAATTTTGCATGCAGCAATGAGCTTTATGCGTAGTCCTGTGCGTAAAGATCCAACACATCTCATCTGACATTAACAACAACCTGTTGGGATTTCAACACTTGCGATTCAACCCACTTGCCAAGGCAGTAAGTGTAGTGTCAAAGCTAGGAGCAAGCAACATTTATTTGATGGGCATTATGTGGCTGCCCATCAATTTCATTGATGAATTCCAATTCATCAATGAAAATTGAATATTCTATTTTCAAGGACTGGGTATAAGATTCTTAATTGCACTGTTGAAGACAGAGATCTCCTATATTGTATGAAACGGTGTTCTACAACATAGCGCATACATCATTTAAATGTTAAAAACTGGATAAAGCATTGGTATCCATCAGTCTCAAAAGACTGCTCAATGCTGGTATGCGAAGCATAAAGACCTTGGTAGATTAATATGGAGGATAGGCTGTTACCCGAGCAGCAAATCCCACGTCTCCATGTGGCTGAAATAGTCCAATGGAACGGCAGAGCTGATACGATTGGTTCCAGCTGCGTCGCAGAGCTGGGCTAAGGACAGGAGCTCACCCTGTCTTGTGGGGACCCGGATCTCGAACCCTGGCACAGTGTCTTAACCACTTGCACCACCCACAGCCCATAAAAAACTTGATAAAGCTAGCCATAGAACTAAAAAGAACTAAAAAAAATAGCATAAAACTGATGAGAAATAAGAAAATCATATGTACAAGAAACAATACATCATATGTTATACATATGATTACTGAAAGAGACATGAACCAACCCATTCCCAGCAATTATAATTGCAATGAGAGCTAGATAACACTAAATCATAAGTTATTGACTTAAACAACACATTCTCATTCTTATTAGTTAATAAGAATTACATCTTTTCTAAAAATTTAACAGTTTTCTCTGTTCATCAAAAGCTGGGTAAATTTGTGCCTCGGTGCACATAAGGATAGGACAGTTTTAAAAAAATTAAGGACTAAATCTATCAAAATGGATGATGAAATTCATTAAATCAGTGGAAGTTTGAAATCTCTGTAAAGTAACTTTTTCTGCACTTAGCTTATTACCTTTAGTTCTGCACGGTAAAAACTACTCGTATTATTCTCAACATTTTCCCTGTAGGGTTATCTAATCAAATATTACTTAGCCTTCCCTGTATGAATTTTCACACAAATAGCCTTTTTCATGGGGGCAAGAGTGAAAAATGGATCATAACTCATAAAGATGGGAAGAGAAAATAATTATCTGATCAGTGTAGCTAAGCAGTTTGGATCCAATTCTAATCACTAAGATGATGAACATCCCAAAGGCAAACTTCTTTTCATTTTTGTAGCAAGAGAAAGTAATGGTTAACTGGAAGGATATTTTTAAAAGACTGTGAAAGGAAGCTGTTAGAGAAATATACTATGTAACATCAATTACAGGTGTGTCTGCAAAGTGCAATGTAACAAAAGCACACAAGCACAATGCATATAAACTCCATCACTTTATAAAATAATAAATCTCCAATTAGCAATAAATTTCAAAGCTAACCTCCACATTCCAGAAAAACTGTACATGGTGCTTACACAGCGAGGTAAGGCAGGAGGCTGGAGTCCATCCATTTGGATAACAAGTGCAGGAATGCCAAATAGGACAAGATATTTTACATAAAAAAACAGGACTTGAGCCAATGCCAGGCCACCTAAAGAAATGCATGAGAAAAAAGAACTCATTTCAGCACATTTTAGCATTTATACTCCTTTCCTCCCAAATAAAACCATTTTGCATTGAGTACAGTTCCATCTTTGAGGCTCGTTCCATCTGTATATGGCACTCATCTTTGAATACTCACTGCATGCTCACAAGGATGCTTCTACACATAGCAGGAACCACATGAATAAGTGAAAGGCGCTCCCAGGAATGGACTTGTATTCAAACATAGGAAAGGGAAAACGTATTCAAACTGTTGAAAAAGAGGCTTAAAATGCATTTACACACACACACTTATACAGAGAGAGAGAGAGAGAGAGAGAGAGAGAGAGAGAGAGAGAGAGAGAGACTACAGTGCGACTCCACATGTATTCAGTGCATATAGAATGTCTATAAGATATAACTCTGAGCACATGTCCCCAACCTCACTGTACATTGTCTGTAAAAAGGATAATGTCCACCCTTATCATCTCATTTGCAGCCTTCATGCTCATCCTCTAATTTTAGAATTAGCTACTACTGTAGCTGGCTCCCCTCTTTCCCATACTGTTGGGAAACCTTCCCATACTGGCCAGGGTTGCCCACCCCTACTCTACACCACAGGAGTTCCCTATCATAGAAAGCTTGATCAGGACCCTTATAGGCCACAGTTTGCTTTATATAATAAATTGCTTTATATAATAATTGTCCCTCACTGAAAGGGACAGTTGAGGGTTAGTTGAGTAAAAAATGCATTTGAAGATGCATCTAGTAATAAAACTTGCTTTTCAAATCTCTTCATTCACTTATACTACTTTTTGTAGCACAGTGGGTATAAGAAAACATCATGTATGTCACAATTTCAACTTGGACCTCCAGGTTTGGATTGGTATAATTAGCCAATATTGATTTTAGCCAAGCACAAATCAAGAAATTGATTTGAGACCTAAATATTTATCCCCAAAACTCTAAATCTTCATATGGCCTAAATATAAAATCAATACATGATATGTTCACTGTTATTACAGATATTTGCTTGTCTACCAAAATTCTTTTGGCCTTTTATATTAATTTTTCCTGGAGATATGCATAACTTCAGAAAGAGGCTAGAGATTAGGCTAGAGATTGTCAATCGACCTTCATTTTTCTGAAATATTACAAGCCACTGGGTCAGACCACAGATCATGCACTCAATCCTCTCTAAATCAAGGATTGGTGGATCATAAACGTATCATGAGACTGTATTCCTCCCCCCATCCCCCTCTTACATGCTCTGACAACACAATCCTAACTTGCGCTGGACAGGCAGGCTGAAGTGCCTGTTCTATATCGAGTGCAAGGAAGAAAGTCTGCCGCCATGCTACCCTGGAAATGAGAGGTTTGTCCCCTTCTCCAAGGTAAGGCTGCAGCAGAGGACTACGTCCAAGCAGACCAGCCAGCAATGTGCTGCTCCTGCCTGCTCAGAAAGCAGGGTCAGGATCCGACATAATGGCACAAGGGACTTGCACTAGCTCAGGGCACTTTGGCCACTCAGACTGCTTAATTTCATTTAGTCCAAAATCATTTTTTTTGTCCATACATCTAAACTAGCAAACTGTTTTTTGCATCTGGCCTCCAAAGTACAATCGCAAATCAGGATCAAATTATAGTTTGCAATGCTGATTTGGAGGACCATGCAACCCATAATTTTCTAGATTGGATGTTAAAACAAACTATAGTTTGTGTTTAAACAGGAAGAAATGAATTTACACTTGCAAGGGGAAAAGAGAGGTTCATTAATATAGCATAAGAACTAACTAATTTATTCTCTCAATGTTCAGTTCCACAATCACTCTCACCTTGGAAACAATGATGCAAGAAACTTTACCTTCCCTGGGCTGCACTGGAAGAAGATGAGTTGGTTTCGGTCACACATAAACACTAACAACTTTTTTAAAATGTAGGACAAAATGTAGGATGTCCTATATTTTGTCCTACATTTTTAAACCTTGAAGTAAGTCTCATTGATTTTAATGGGGCTTACTTCTGAGTAGGCATAGGATCCTCCCCATGATGCATAGGATGGGCAGCAATACTCTCCAAGCTAAACCTTGGAGTAGGTCTCATTGATTATCATGGGGTTTTCTGCTGAGTTGCCATGCATAGGATTGGGCTCTCAGACTGCAACTTGGGAGAAAGCCTCATTGACTTTAGTGGGGCTTACTTCTGAGGAGGCATGATGCATTGGATGGGCTGTGATCCTCTCCAAGCTTAACCTTGGAGATATGCTGCAATCCTGAACACACTTTCCTGGGAGTAAGACCCACTGGGTACAATGGGCCTTACTTCTGAGTAGTCATGGTTAGGGTTGCAGCATATCTCCAAGGTTAAGCTTGGAGAGGATCACAGCCCATCCTGTGAATCATTGGGCTCTCAGACTGCAACTTGGGAGAAAGCCTCATTGACTTTAACAAGGCTCAGTTCCAAGTAGGTTTCAAGGGCAGCAGGCAGCAGCTGGGATAGAGGCTGAGGCTCTTTGGGGGGACGTGGGTGGGCGAGCGCTGCAAGGTCTGCAGGGGCCTGACGCGCTCTGAGTGCCAGGAGGCAGGTAGGGGGAGGAGCCAGGCAGCCCAGACCAGCTTTGTGGCGGCCGCCCGGGGCAATGTGCAGAGAAGCGCACGAAATTTGAAAATGGCTGCTGCCACAAAGCCAGTTTTTCCAATGGTGGTGGCCAGCTTTGCAGGAGAGCCGCATCCATAGTCATCCTGGGCCGCATGCGGCCCCCGGGCCGCGTGTTGGACACCTCTGCTTTAAACCATAATTTCCTAGACCAGGTCTAATTAAAACAACACTGAGGGCACAATCCAGAGCAAATTCAGCCTGCTCTGCCCTAACTGCTCTCTCCTGACTATTCTGTATCCAGAGCAGAAAGTTATGCTGCATCCAGAGAGTCAGGAAGCCTGGGCTGCCCTAACTGCTCCATAGCATGCTAAGTAATTGACACATGGGGAGGACTTGCTCCTGAGGAGACAGCCCTCAATTCACACTGAACAAGGAACACCTGTGGTGCCTACAGTGGTGACATGACTCTGCACATCACCTGGTGTGAAAACCCCTGGGATGCGCGCGTGCCCCCCCTACCTGGACTACGCAGTAGCCAAAGTTGGCACCTGCGCAGTTGTTTCTGAAGCCAACTGGCTTCAGAAAGAGTACTACGCAGGCACCATCTCTGACACCTGCGCAGTACTTTTCTGAAGGCTTTTAGCTTCAGAGGAGACTGTGCAGGCATCAGAGTTTATGCCTGTGCCGTACTCTTTCTGAAGCCATTCGGCAGCTGCTCTGCCTCCTGACTGAGGCCAAATGGCTGTGCAGAGGTGCGGACTTCCTCCGCTCTAAGGAAGTCTCCTCTGAAGCTGTTCGGCATGCTCAGTGTGTTTCTGCGCAGTGCACCTCAGCTGGTCGTTTGGACCAGCTCCGCAGACAAGTGGCAGCTTCTGGCTGCTGCTCCGCCTTAGAGCAGGCCTGAATGGGTGCACTGATGCACGGGGCCTGCCAAAGGAAGTCAGACTCCTCTAGCACATCACCCCATACGAAGCACATCACCCAATGTAGCCCACACCAGCCGCACCAGTCTGGTGATGCCACTGGGTGCCTGCATTATAAGGAGTCCCTGATGAGATGCCAGTACATTCTACAGTGAATACAAGGGGCTTCTTGGAGTGGTCTGCTGTATCCTGAGGTTTGTGGGCAACTGTAGTTTGTTCCATATCCTGAGGTTGAGAGGCAGGGGTTGCAGCTAGGCTGGCCAAGAACTCAGATTTTTGGTCAACACTGCCATTCTTACTCAGGCCTTATCATGGATCCTTATGGGTCTACTCATTACTATACCTGCTCCTGAGGTGGTATAACTCTGAGGGCTGGAAGAGGGCATTTCTGCCTTGGAAACAGGCTCTGGATACAGAGTAACTGCTCTGCCCTAGGCAATGCTAAACATGCCCTCAACATGCCTCTCCTGAGCTGCTTAGGGCATAGCAGTTAGGGCAGATCAGGTCCACCTCTCTTAGGGCACCCTATCTTGCCTTGCTCTGCCCTAAGCCTCTTCCAGAGTAACTGTGGTGGATCATCTTGCAGTTGCTCCAACCTAGTGTTAAATAGGGCAACCCAAGGGCTCTTATGTGGACAGATTAGTTGCTCTGGATTGTGCTGTTATTAACTTATTATTACTTATTGTAACAATCTAATTAAAACAACACTTACTGACATTAGTTAAAATAAACTAATCCTAAAATGTGACTTGCAATTTCAGCCACACTTTTTAATACCTGGCCGCTGCCTTTATCTAGGAACAGTACAATCGCCTGTCTGAATCATTTGTCTCAAGAGCTGGTACCAAAAAGTCCATCTGATTCTCAGAAAAGAATCTTCTCTTTTCCTGTTCAATCAGTCAGCTTTAACAAATTAAAGATGATGAGCCAGGGTTTAGCTAGCTGCTTCATTTATATTACCGCATCAAAGCAAAACATCGTCCTTTTGCCATTGCTACACCAGCCCTCCAGCTTTGCCAACTGAAAACAGCTGCTTCTGCCACTAAAATAGCACAGATGTATCCATAAAGTCATCTGGTACAAATCTGTGCTATGGACTATACTTGATGTCTCATTTTGTTTCCTTGCAAATTTAATCTCTTGACCATAAACATTAAGGGATCTTTTAACACATTTTAAAATTTAAAAATACAGAGCCTATCTTTTTGCAATGGAAACAGGGCAGCTGATAAATACAATTACAAAATCAGTAAAAATAATAATTTAAATAAGTGGCATCACAGTATTTACTGCTGATACACTTCATTAAAAGCCATTCTAAATAGGGTACTTTTTCAGTTCTCCCCAAAGGCTTATAACTGTCAAGCTGGCTTCCTCAGGGAGGAAAATCCACTGCTTTGTTCACACAATGGGTAGACGGTATCTGAAAGATGGACCTCTTCAGAAGAGCAGAATAATGGATTAGGGCTCATTCAGGGAGAGGTGTTTCCTATCATACAGTTAGAATTTTAAACTCAGATAAGCATTATCTCCACTAAAGACAGATGACAACAGACGATTTCTGAGTGATTTCCCACCCCCCACCTCTGTGGTTGAGCTAATCTTGAAAGAGAGAATCGGGGGGCTATATTGTTACATTTTAATTATCTTATTCTATCCTTAAAAGAAGGGAGGCATTTTAAATACTTTAAGATGTTCCAAATGTTTAGGAAGAGGTGATGTTTAGAAGAAGGTGATGTATTTGTTCTCACTTTTTCAGCAGTGGATTATAGCTGGCCAGAAAAAAATCTTAGATCTTACATAGAAGGCATTTTTGTCCACCATGAGTTAAAGAAAATAATAGTATCTTTAAAACATTAATCAAGTCAGGGAAGGAATTTTCTTCCTTTTTGTCTAGGAGGCCTCGGTGTGAGTATTTGTGTATTCATTATTTCACCTTACTGGAAACAATGACAAAAACTACACATTTATAAACATTTGTGAAAATTTTCCAAAGCTCTGGTATGAGTGTGTGATGCTCCTGTGACATCATTGTGAGTACCACAATAGCTGCACACAATTGCCAAGTCGAGTCAACTTTTAGCTCCTTTTTGAGCAACTCTTCTCTAGAAGAAGCCAAATAGCCTTCCCAGCTTTGCCTTCCTTCTGCACCACCACTTCTCAAATCTTTTCTATTTGCTTAAAGTACTGATCTGAATGCTCCTTTTCTTCAAAACCACAAAAGAGGATTATGGCTCCCAGAAATGGTAATAGAAGATTCTATAAGGTACATGAAAAACTATTCATTGAACAAAGCAAATATTCAATATTCCAACTTGTTTTAGACTCCGAAGCACTTTTCCTAGGGAAAACTATTTGCCAATCATTGTTACATTAACAAAAATAAATGTGCCTTAGGGTGCAGTCATAATATAGGCCAGCGCAACTCATCAGTCTTCCCATTCCCATGGTGATGTAGGGAAGCAGTGCATGTGCACTGGTCTAACACTCTCCTAAGAGTGGCACAGAAGTGTCTTACGCCACTTTTGTGACATCCCCAGGTCAGCACAGGACTTTTGCCATGGCTTAGGCCAGCCTAACTGGAAGTAGGCTTGCAGTCTAAGGGCGGAATCCAGAGTAACTACGGGGAGTCCTTGCTCCAGTGTAAAAACAACTTACTCTGGATTGCAATATGAATTTCCCATAGGTTTTCACTAGGTTTTCACTTAACTATGGGTGCACATAATGTCTCTTATGTGACATTACTCTGTAGTTACTCTGGATTGTAGGGTGAGTGTCTGTAAATTTTCTGATTTAAACTAGTTTTGGAGAAACCTGCATACTCTCCATCTCAGGTCAGAAACTAGTTTTTTTGTTGCTGTTGTTGTTGGTTTGATTTTAATTCTAGGGTTCCTTTGTGCAAAATTTCCAGGCAGTAGATAATTAAAATCAAAACAAAATGTATAATTACAATTACAATGTGCCTCCTGTGTGATACAGGAAGCTGGACTAGATGTGTGTTTGGCATGATCTCCATACGCAATTTTCCCCATGCGCAACTTCCCCCATAGGCAAGTTTCTATGTGCGCAACTTCCCATATGCCCCGTGCGCATCATCCCCCCGTGCGCAACTTCCCCCGTGCGCAAATTCCCCCATGCGCAACTTCCCCCGTGCACAACTTCCCCCGTGCACAACTTTCCTCCATGTGCCACTTCCTCCCATGCGCAACTTCCTCCCATGCGCCACTTCCTCCAGTGCGCCACTTTCCCCCGTGCGCAACTTTCCCCCGTGCGCAACTTTCCTCCATGCACAACTTCCTCCCATGCGCAACTTCCCCCCCTGCGCAACTTTCCTACATGCGCAACTTTCCTACATGCGCGCAGCATCCTCGCCAGCGCAACCTCTTCCTCCAAACAACATCCCCCAGTGCACCAGGGTCTGAGCACCAAATTGGCTGGATGTTGTTCAGTCTCCCATGTTAAGTATACTCACCCAAAGTGAGTATAGGACAGAAACACGTTGTCCCCTTTTCAGCCCCTGAAAGGTTAAATTTCTCCAGATGGTTCTTGGTGGGAGTTCAGGTGACAGAAGGATCCCTCCCAGAATTCTCTGCTTCTAGGCCCAGCAGTTGGGGCGGAATGTTGATGAGTCAGCAATTCTCAATGCAAAGTATAGGGAGGAAAACGCGTTGCACCCCTTTTCACCCCCTTCCCGTTGGAATTTCCAAAAACTGGTTCTTAGTACACCCCTCAGTCACGGAAGGAACACCCAGCCCAAATTTCACGCTTCTAGGCCCACCGGTTTTGGCAGGGCAGTGATGAGTGAGTCAGTCAGTGAGTCAGTGAGTGAGTCAGTGGGTGACTTTTCTCTTTTATATACAGTGGCGCCTCACGTAACAGAATTAATTCGTTCCAGAGGCAGTTTCTTTACTTGAAACTTTCTTTACGTGAAGCAGATTTTCCCATAGGAAATAATGGAAACGCAGATGATAGGTTCCACAACCCCAAAAATATTCATATAAAAATATAAACTGGATATAAAAATTATGACAGAACACTGGGATTGAATTCAAAACATGCATTCAATGTGCATGATCTTATGAAGTCTACTTAGGCTGCAGTCCTAAAGATACTTTCCTGAGAGTAAGACCCATTTAACACAATGGGGCTTACTTCCGGGTAGACATGGTTAGGAGGCTGCAATCCAAGACACCTTCAAAGTGTCTCCCCACTTTCTCCTTCTCTCCATCCTGAGCCTCTTTCTCCCCTGCTCCCTTCTGGCCAGCCCTGAGCTGCTTCCCTCTTCTCCACTGCTCTTCTCTCCCTCTGCCCAGCGCACACTCGGCCACAGGAGGAACAGCATGGAAGTGTTGCTTTCACTATATGCAGGTGCGCTAGGCAGCCCTGACGCTTTTTAAACAGGTTGCCGGCCAGCACGTCTGCCCCAACTGCCAACGAATGTTTTCTTTACGTTAAGCACTTTCTTTACGTGAAGCAGAATCCTGGAGAAATTTTTGTTTGTTACATGAAACTTACTTTACGTGAGGCTTTCTTTACGTGAGGCACCACTGTATATAGATTAAATTCTGTGCATGTAAAACTAAGTGGGAAAGCCAATACATAAACATTGCTGCCCAATTTTCCCAGTGTTTGAGTCCAAAAATCCCAACACCCTCTCCTTTAGAATCTCTGTATTCTCAAAGCCTTCATGCAGAGGATAAATTGCTTTACTCCTAATCAAAACTTGGCAAAATTTATGTAATTTGTTCAGTGGCAAAGAATGCTTTTGAACAGGCACTGATTCAGGCTAGTTGCTTTCCCAATCCTAAAGCCAGTGGCTTGTCAGGCACAGCATTGCCAAAATAACTACTATTGCATCCAGAAACACCATCAAGGCCACTTGAGGAAAGGGGAATTTTGTCTTCTTCAGAGAAAGCACAAAGCCCCATTGTGAGACTACTCAAGTCTGCACCAGCTATTTCGTCAGTGCGCACTAGAGAGCCTCCATGTGAGGCCTGAATCAGAGTTCAGGATCTGGTGGAGCAGAGCTCTGCAAGTTCCACCCTCTCCTGCCCTGGTTCTCTTCCAGCCCCATCCTTCCTTCATCATGTTCCACCCACCTTGCCTTCCCCCTGCCCCAATACTAGTTACTTCCAGCCAACACTGCTGGGTGCCAGCAGACCTTTTAATTATATTTTAAGGGCCAGAGGCATAGAATTTTCAACAACATTTAGTGATAGATATCCTGGTCTCTTACTTTAAATTAACGAGGCTGAACATGTTCCATCAGTTACTAATTTTGTGACATTTAAAACAAGAGAAATGCCAGCATCTAGACTTTGTTTCATTGACTGAATAATAGTCTTGTCTGGACATTAATCATCAGTTTAGAATTACTAAAAAAGCTGGAGAAAGAGAAAAAAATTCTTTTGTGGTGTGGGCCAAGTTCTTAGACTTGTTATTCTCTATAGAGATGCAAGATGAACTGCCTTCTCTGTTTATGTCACTGAGTAGTACTCTAAGAATTGCATGACTAGTTCCATGAGCCCATGGGAGGTTTCGATTTGTGTTTCTTGAACACCAACCCGACTCCCATGATGCACAGCAAAACTATTTTGAGACTAAGGACAGTCTGAAAAGCTGTGTTTGGTACAACATTAAGGATTTGCTCTCAGAATGAAGACAACAAAGATCATAGTGGCCACTGACTAACCCCAGAGTTTTGCCTAGGTGGCTTTTGGATCCAAGTCACAGCATTGGCAAAGTTTCTAGCAACATTTTCCATGCCAGGAAAAAAGTTATTTTGGCTCATGGTTAAAATTGCCTTATGGCCCATCTCTATAGGACAATTATGCCACTGGAACAAACAGCAAGCAGTTGGGAACAAACTTCTCTAGTATGGGAGCACGTAAGAGACATTACGTGCACCCAGGTTACTGCACCACCTAGTGAAAACGTATGGGAAATTCATATTGCAATCCAGAGTAAATTGTTCTTACACCGGAGCAAGGACTCCCCGTAGTTACTCTGGATTGCACTCTAAGATATGCAGGATCTGGGAGGGAGGCAAGGATGGGATGGAATTGAGTGAAGGAACGGGAAAGCAACACAGGTAGGGAGAATTGTGGATTGAGCCCAGGAAGAAGGCAGGTTTGATGGCAGTGGTGCTTGACAATTCCCATACCCATTCTTGGTCCTTATCTGCTCATGCTGATCGATGTGGACATGTACCAGTGAAATTGCAGAAATAGGTCCAATTTGACCTATGGTAGTAGCTTGGGCTTATGCCAGGTCCAGGGCAAGGGAACAAATGTTCTCTTCTCCTAGGAGGCCTCAACATGTCAAAACCCCCTGTAGGATACTACTATACAGTCATACAGAGAGTTAGGTAGGATTGGGCTGCAAGTCACATAACAGCAGTTTCAGACTGTCAGCTTCCTAAACTTTTGCCCCAGCAAGCAAGCTAAAAGCTGCGGGACCAGAACACTTCAGGAGCCCACTTGGGCTAATAAAAAAATTGGGCCAAGCAGCTTTTTGACAGAAACTGGAGAAGGGCTGCAATTGCAGGAGATGGGATTGAGTGCAACTTCAAGGGGAAGAATCAATTTAAAAACAAACCAGGAATTACAAGGGCATCATCACATAATGTCCCCATTAGAGAAGAAACCTACTTTTGTTTTATTTTTTTTCTTCCTAGGAGATCATGTACATGGTGTGCCAGGAAGCCTCCCACCCAGGTCTGCTCAGCTTCAGCAAAGCGGCTGCATCCTGTGCTTTGATGAACAATCTGATGTCAGCATTCTCTATGCATGCTGCTAAGTAGCATTTAGGGAAGCAGCTGGAATTTGTGGATGACACAGCAAATGTGTAAGATACAACTTGACATACCTACTATTAGCTAGTTAACAAGTCTGAATCTTCAACATACTTCAGTAGAACCATGTGAAAGAAAACAGTGCTCAATTTTAGAATATTAAAATGCATTAAAAACTCCAAGCAATTGTGATCAATGACTGTTCCTACATTTTTTTGTAAAGCAGAGTGACAAATTCAAATTGGATGAGGCCCAGACTTGCTGCCTAGGAGAAATCCTAAGCACATACTAACAACTTTTCACTGAAAAAATTAATTAGTTTTTATAGAGCAAGACACTAGTAGCAGAACCAGTGTGTGTAAAAATATTTCTTACTAGTGGAACTTACGCATCGTTGCAGGAATAAAATTTTAAGAATATTAGTGGGCTCCAGGCACAGATGGGCACTGGTACCTGGCAACAGGCACTTCTGGGCACTGTCAGGCACCAGAGGGTATCAAGGGGCAGTAGCAGGCAACAGTAGGCACTGGCAGACTCCAGTGGGCACCAGGCATCACTCCAGGCATCATTGGGCAGCATCAGACAGCAGGCACCACTGAGCACCAGCAGACACCAGTGGGCACCACAGACCAGAGAGCAGCAGACACACCAGGCACCAGTGGGCTGTGGGCCCTTGGAATCCCTACCAGGCAGTGGCCATCACCACCAAGCACCACCAGGCAACACTGTGCCATGGGCACCACCAGGCACTGGGCACAACTGGGCAACAGACACCAAGCACTGGGCACTGAGCACTGTGCATCCCTACTGGGCATCAGGGACAACCATGCAATGGGCACCAATGGGTGACAGTGGGCAGCAGGTACCACTGAGCACAACCAGGCAACCCTAACCTGCATTGAGCAACCCTGCTGGGCAGCAGGAACCAGGAACTGGTGAATCGCATCTGGCACCATCAGGCATCAGGCAACAGGCATCATTGGGCACCCCATCCAGATGAAAGGTGTATAAAGGGACAAAAACACAATGCAACCCTTTTCACCTCTTTAGCAGTTAAATTTCTAAAAATTTGTTATTAGTGGGTGCCTACATCACAGAAGTAATACACTCCCAAAATTTCATCCTTCTCTTTCTGTGGGTTTGGGCTGGGCATTGATGAATCAACAATTCTTCAAAGTAAATTATAGGGACAAAAACATGTGCCCCTTTTCACTCACTTCCAGTTTGATTTCTCAAAATCAATTCTTAATGGGTACTACATCATGGAAGGAACACCCTCCCTAAATTTCACACTTCTAGGTCAGCGGTTTTGGGTGGCTGTTGGATGGTGAGTGAGTAAGCAAGCAAGCGAGTGAGGGAGTCTTCAGTTTTATATATAGAGATAGGACACACTTCTGTATTTTCTGCAATTCCTCTTTCAGCAAGTCTTAGGCCTTCAGCTATTAGTACAATGTGTTATTGTTATGATTTTTTGGTTTTTTTCTCTTTTCTTTGTAACCAGCTTTGAGGATATATGGTTACAAATGTTCTGATAATAAAATAAATATAAGTTGCTGCTCTCAAACACCCCTGTGTAGTTTCTAGGCTTTTCCCAACATCCAAGATCCTTCTCTAAGTGCCAGTGCGTGCCCTTTCAGATGCCAAAAGGTATTCCACATGCAAAACCTAATCCGAAATGCCCAGGATAAACATCTCTGCAATTGAAATGTCCAACCCTGCAGACTCAAGACCATTACAACACATCCTACTTCCCCAGTAGAAGTGACAGGCATCCACGTTCCCTGTGCTACCCAAGAGCCACTGTGCAAATCAGCACCATGGACAGGTACCAGAAGACTCCCATTTTTCTCCTTGAGAAAAATTGTTCCTTGAGCACACCACAATCCACAGATTCACCACCCTTTGAGTTGCCTCTCAAGGAACCCTTCCTCCAGAAAGCATGGTTTACAGCTTCCTTGAATTACTTTCCTCCCCAAGGCTACCTCATACTGCTGGTTATGAGGAAATTCATTATGGGAGAGTAATGTGTTCTCCTCTGCAAGTGTTTTCATAGCCCACTTAGAGGTTCACTCCTTGCCCATAATCCAGGCCATAAAGAATAGACTCAGCCAAAGTCTTGTACAGCAACTCTCTTCTTTCTCCCTCTCCCTTTCTGCTACAGCAAAACCCCCAATTCCACACTTCCTCTGAGTCACCTCCTAATTTCCTCTGAATAACCTCCTAATTTCCCTATGATCATCTTGCCTCTTTCTCTCCTCCTCTGGTTGCACCATTATGCACCCCTGTTCCGTTTCTAAGGGCTTCCTCTCTCTTTCTTTCTACTTACACACTGTTGATGTTTACAACCTAGTTTTACAAGTGAGACTTGTGCACAGTGCACTGCATTTTGTCCTTGATTCCTCTTTTTAGCAATTGCATTCTAAAAATATTAATAACTAGCAAAAGGCGTACCCGTGTTGCGGGAGTAAAATTCCCCCGTATGCCATCCCCTCATATGCATCAACCCCCCATGGATAACTTTCCCCCAGGCGTAACAACCCCCCATGCGCAACTTCCCCCATACACTTCAACCCCCCATGCGCAACTTCACCCATGCGCATCAACCCCCGCATGCACAAGTTACCCCATGCGCAACTTCCCCTCATGCACAACTTCCCCCATGCACATCAACCCCCATGCACATCAACCCCCCATGCACATCAACCCCCATGCGCATCAACCCCCATGCACAACTTCCCCCATATGCATCAAACCCCATGCGCAACTTTCCCCATGCGCAACTTTCCCCATGTGCAACTTCCCAATGTGCAATTTCTCTCCATGTGCAACTTCCCCCCTGTGCAACTTCCCCCATGCGCAACTTCCCCCCATGCACAACTTTTCTCCATGTGCATCAACCCCTCATGCGCAACTTCCCCATGCGCAACTGCCCCCCATGCGCAACTTCCTCCAATGCACAAGTTCCTCCCATGCGCAACTTTCCCCATACACAATTTTCCTTGGCTGGATGTTGTTCAGTCTCCCATGTTAAGTATAGGACAGTAACACGTTGCCCCCTTTTCAGCCCCTGAAGGGTTAAATTTCTCCAGATGGTTCTTGGTGGGTGTTCAGGTGACAGAAGGAACTCCCAGAATTCCATGCTTCAGGCCCAGCAGTTGGGGTGGAATGTTGCTGAGTCAGCAATTCTCAATGCAAAGTATAGGGAGGAAAACGCGTTGCACCCCTTTTCACCCCCTTCCGGTTAGAATTTCCAAAAACTGGTTCTTAGTGCATCCCTCCATCACGGAAGGAACACCCACCCCAAATTTCACGCTTCTAGGCCCACCGGTTTTGGCAGGGCGGTGATGAGTCAGTAATGACGATGAAGATTAGTTTTATAAAATGCATTGCACCCCTTTTCACCCCCTTCTGGTTAGAATTTCTGAAAACTGGTTCTTAGTGGATCCCTCCATCATGGAAGGAACACCCTCATCAAATTTCACGCTTATAGGCCCAGCGGTTTTGGCTGGGTGTTGATGAGTCAGTGATGATGATGAAGATGCCTTTTATATATATAGATAATATTTCAGTCTAATAGCAGGCCTCCTTCAGTCTTGAAAGACTATGGTATCGCGTTCAGCGCTGCATATGCTGCATGCGAAGCACAAAAGCTTGGGTAGATTGTTATGGAGGATAGGCTGTTACCCAAGTAGCAAATCCCTCCTCTCCACGTCACTGAATTAGTCCAATGGAAAGGCAGAGCCAGTACGATTGGATCCAGCTGGCGTCGCAGAGCTGGGCTAAGGACAGGAGCTCACCCTGTCTTATGGAGCCAACCTGGGTCTCGAACCCTGGCCTGCTGGTTAACAGGCACAGTGATTTAACCACTTGCGCCACCCACAGCCCATATCCAATAACATAAGGGTATTACAGCTCACATTAGGGACTCCAAAGCCCTAGACCTTATGAGTGATCCCAGTACTATAAAACTTCTGGTATTTAAACCACCAAATTAAATATTGTATATATAATAACATTCACGCAGACACTAACCTAAAGTCCAATAGGTGACTGCCTCCAGATGTAAAGGACTATTGCAGATTGCATGCATATACATAAGATGAATCATCCATTCTGCTAGACTCCACCAGAACAAAATACGAATGGCGCCCCAGATGAAAACAGAAAAATTAGCCTTCATGCTGCAGGATTCTTGTTTAGTCATCTGCATTAGAAATATATGAAGATATTATTTATACCATGTAGAAATGATTGTAAATTTAGCAAAGTCTGATATAACTCTTCTGTACAGTCTTCCTGAGATACGTAAGGAACGTGAAATTAACAATGCCAAACACAAGAAAACATTGAACTGACTGGGTTATTGAATTCTTGTCATCTTATGCCACTGACCAATATGCATTGGAAATGTGACAGGTAGTGTAATGGAGAGCGCAATCCTAAACGTATCTACTTAGAAGTTCCCTTATAGTTAATTGAACTTACTCCCAGATACATATGGATAAGATTGCAGCCTGAGGCCATGCCTCTAAATGAAAAAAGAGCATAAAATAAACAGAGCTTCAATACAGAGCTCAATACAGAGCTTCAGGCGGAGCCTAAAAAACTTTTATTTTAAAAAAGCATTTTAAATGGGGCAGAAGTTGGGGGGCAGTTTTATTGCTTTTTTACTGTTTTTACTAAATGTTTTTAGCCTGTTTTAATTGTTTAGTTTTAATCTAATTGTATTTTAATTATGGTTTAATCTATATTTATAATTCTATTTTAATGGTGTTTTATTTTTATGTGATGTTAGCCGCCTTGAGCTCCCTCTTGCAGGTGAGGAAAGGCGGGGTATAAATCAATAAAATAAATAAATAAATAAACAAAAACTTTTCACATGGAAACAATATGCATTTAATTGGTAATACACAGTATTTGCTGCCTGTGCACATTAGACTATTCTACATGTTGTAAGCAATTTTCAATAGTAAAGTATTTTCCATGCAAGAATTTTACTACATCTGAAGCATTTGTATTAGGGTCCTAATCCTAAAACTTAAGGTTTTTGCCTTTTTAAGTAGATTTACTTCATCTACTTAAAAAAAACTAAACTGAAAGCAAAAGATGTTTTTCACTTGATAGGTGACAAACTTGTTATAGTTATGCAATTTTAGAGATTTTTTTTCCCAATCTTGAACAACAGATTGAGTGAGGATCTAATTTTCAATTAACACACTAACAATCCTGTGAATATTTCATTCAGGTATCACTGTCAATCCGTATAAGCAAACAACCAAGATGTTTTCATATATACATCTTTCATTCAGAGCTGCACTGCACCATGGTTTATTCAAGGCCATAGAAACTTTTATTATTTTAGAACATACTTTATAAAGGTTAAAATTTCAGATCATATCCTGTGGTGGTGGCATAGGGGCAGAAGGGGGGATGACAACTGTAATTTCATCATATTGCCCTCACCTCAAGCATAAATGTTGATCTTGCACAGTAGTTATATTCCAGTTGTGTGGGCATAGCAAAACAAAATCCAACCCAATTTTTTTAAGCCGCTAAGAAAACACATAATAAAAAGCTTACAAGATTTATGCTTCCATTGCACTTCATTTTTATCCCTTGCTCTAATGTCCGCTCACAACATAATGAGCATACTCACTTCTTTGAGCACATTAAATCATACTTTAATGTTTCCTCTGGTCCATAAAAGCCAGAATAATTCATTCCAAAATATGTATGTAGGATTAGAATATTCTCAACATTCAGCTTCTATCACATGTTGGGATAATTATTTCTGAAAAAGCTTTTTGTACTCTGACTTACGAGAAAAAACATAATGAGCTATGCAAAGTGAATAAAGGCAATTAGCGCAAAAGAAATTTGTTGATTTGCTTTCACCTTTATACAGAGGATTTTGAGCACAGAGGGAAAAACACTGCTGACATAAAACTGTATTAACTGTATTAAAATATTAAACTGTGGAATAAATTGTTGCATGTGTAGGAACATAGTCAACCAATCCAATCAATCCAGAAACCCACATGAGAGCTTACTGATATTTTTTCCTCTATGTGTGAACACTTGAAAAAACAGCAATTAATTGTGTCTTTTATTTGGAACAGTTTGATTACCCACAGGTCCATTGAAAATGACAGAAAAGATGACCATATTTTGTTGCATTACCAATGCACAATAGAGTTTTACTAGCACAGGCCTTGAGTTTGCATTTGAGGGAAGGCAATCAGTGGGGAAAACTAAGGCAGAGATGGAGCATCTCACTTAAGCTATCTTGAGAGCTCATAGAAGAGGCAAAATACAAGTGATGAAGCCCCAATTTGCAGATCACAGCCAAATACTGTATTAAACCATGTTGTGGCACAGCAGGTATGTTTGCAATCCTTTGCATATGATTCTCTCTCTTTCCTATAGGTGTTTCATGAGTCCCTCCCCCTCACCAAATAGTAAGAAGGTCTGGCTACAATCCTATGTGTGCTTTCCTAGTAGTCAGCCTCATTGAACTCAGTGGGACTTACTTCTGAGTAGACATACATAGGATTGGGCTGTCAGAACCTTAGATTGGACATAAATCTCCTTTCAACAAATCTTCAACAAATTTGCTTTGGATATCAAGTTATGCGCTGGACTAGGGGTGTCACAAAAATGCCATAAGGCACTTTTGCACCACTCCTGGGGGGTAGGTTTATACCCACATTCTCTTTTCAATATAGTACTATGACAATAGCTTTTATCAGCTTCTCAGCTTATTGACAAGATTGCACAGTTCTCTAATATAGATGCTTTCAAGTTAACAGGACTTCAAAACTAACATTTTCCCTTTTACTATAGAAACAAGTAATGATCAGGCATGGGCCCAAGCCAGTTCGGGCCGGATCGCCCAAACCGGTTGTTCCCCAGACCCCGCCGCTACCGAACCGGTAGCAGCGGGGTACCCAGAAAACCCAGCGTACCGATTCAGTACGCCGGAAGGAGGAGACGCAATGCGCGTGCGCCAACCTCGGCGCACGCGCACTGCACCTCCTCCTGCTGGGGAAGACGCACAGTGCGCGCGCCAGAGTCAGCAGGCGCGATGTGCATCTCCTCCCACTGGAGGAGACACACTGCGCAAGCGCCAACTGGAGGAGATACACTGTGCATGCACCAACCCCTGGGGTCGGCGCGTGCGTAGTGTGTCTCCTCCAACTGGAGGAGGTTGCGCATGCGCTGGGGGTTGGCGCTGGGGGTTGGGGTCCGCCCCTAGCCCTGCCCCAACTTCTGGCAAACCGGTTGTTGGTTAAGGCGGGGCCCACCACTGGTAATGATTATTGTTAGTCTATCCCCCTACTGGTACAAAACTCAATTCTTAGTCAAGAGCATAATCTATCTCATGCACTCTTTTCATCTTTTTTCAGATTGATGAAATATACACACACTCCTTGGAAGAAGCATAAAAGACAGTTAGATGGCAGGATAAGGCAAGGATACAACTGACTGCAGATGTTCAGAAGGGTCCAGTAAAATCCCATGATGTGCAATTTGGGCAAATTGTTAGAGAGGCAAGTTTTCATATAGATTTAAGAGCACAGTAGCTAAGAGAGAGCAACAAATTTCCCAGTCTCACAACTATCATGACTCACAAGACAGCCTTGGCAAGTCACTACCACTTAGCTACTCCCATCCCCCATCTACAAAATGGGGGCACTGCTAGTCACCTTATAGAGTTGTAAGGACAACAACATGGTAATCTATAGGAAGCACTCTGAACAATCAAAAGCTCTATTATACTAACCACCCTGACACACAAACACTCTGTATATCAGTATAAATGGTTCTGGGACCCACTTTTTGGTGGTTTTCAAAACTGATGACACAGATTAGGCTATGTACATCAAGGATTAGATAAGATGCTCCTTGGGGGGGGGAATATTGCCACTCAGACATCATTATAGCCACACCTTTCGGTAGTAAACTTAGATACTAGAATCTTAGACCATTCCACATTAAATAACAGGTGCAATGAGGTATTTTAGAATGTTTCTCCATACAAAACAATGCTTTATGGAGTTAATGAGAAGTACTTTGAACTGATGGCCCATCTCTTAGTGATTAACCAAGATTATATGTACTGATTATCTTGGTCATGGTGAGTAGTTCTATGAAAATGTATGAAGCAGCTGTAAAGAAGGCAAATTCCTAATGCTAGGGTCATTACGAAGAAATTGAGAATAAGACAACCAATATTATAATAACCTTATATAAATCTGAGACATGGCTACATTTAGAATCCTATTTCTAGTTCCTGGTGCACCTAATTTATACAGTGCATATACTAAGGTTCTTCATATTTCTGTGCTTTTACTGACAAACTGTGGGGATAGAAAACAACAAGGAGGAAATATTTCCTCCACTTTTAAGGAAAAGGGAATACCTCATTCATCCAATTTCATTATTTCTCTTCTATCCTCGCTCTTTCGTTGCTTGGAAATGATTACTCAGATGATTGGCTTATTCTCTAGAAAGAATGGAAGATTACTTAATAACTCTTATTACTTCTTTCAGTGAGCTTTCCGGATGCTTTCACTATACTGACTCATCCTTAATGACATCTAACTAGCAGTGAGTAGTTTGAAAAAACTACTGATTCCTCAAAGTGCTGGAATGGGGCTGGGGAATATAAATTTCTGGGCCACTACTGCCACTTCACTTATCATGCATGCCTATCAGACTTCAATAGGCATGTTGACACATCTGCTTCCTGCACCCAATAATAAAAGTAAAATATTCATTGAAGAACTTCAGCGGAAACATTCAGAGAGAGCAAGCAGTTAATTTCAATAGGAACTGGGTATGTAAAAATATTTGAACAAGTTTGAAAATCTTTCTGTATGGACAATTTTTATTTTATAGGTCTAGAATTATGTCTTTAGCTTAAAGAGAAGAAAAATGCCTGTAAAGCTAAAGGTCTTGTAGCAGGCTGACAGATGAGAACAGTTGCAAACTTCAGAAGGAAATGAACTCCCTCTCTTGTAAATGACATTGACAAGGCAGAACATCTTCCTTCATACTTTCTGGTCCTCTTTTTTTTAAAGTAGGAGCTTCCTTTTCAGTTAAAACTCGTGCTCTATTGGTTAAATGAAAATCACAGTGGAAAATCACCACTAAACTGTTTTGCTGGGGAAAAAACCCCAAAACAACCCAGCCATGTTTCTAGAGGGGTGGTATGCAAAGAGTGGCAGATAGATATAATTTATTTTACATCACTGGATGCAGACAAAACCCCAAAACAACCCAGCCATGTTTCTAGAGGAGTAGTATGCAAAGCGTGGCAGATAGATATAATTTATTTTGCATCACTGGATGCAGTGATGTCACAACCTGTTTGATGTCACTTCCAGTCACGACATCACTTCCAGGAGATCGTCCCAGACAGATTGTCATTCTCAGAAGGGGATCAAAAGCTAAAATACTCGAAACCACTGCCATGGAGGAAGCTCACAGTTTTCAATAAAAACTTTTGGATCAGTCTAAATTTTTAACTTCAGCTATGGCACCATAAGCAGTATCTGACTCATGAAATACACTACACTTGGGGCAACTGACTACTGAGAATATGGAAACCACAGTGTCTCACTTATCAAAATTCCCAAGACTCAGTTAATAACATCTTGCTCTCTAAGAGATTTGTGCAATGCAACCTCTAATATTTCCAATGAAGAAGGTTGCATTGCAACCTCAAATCTTTCCAATTTGTGCAATGCAACCTCTAATCTTTCCAATGAAGAAAGAGCCAAATCAATACCACCATAGCAACTGCTCCTTGTGGCATGGACGAATTATGTTCCAGCCATGTTCCACAACATTTAAATAGGCTGCTAAACATTTTCAATAGGAAGTTGTACTGTCATGCATTCAGCAAATGAATTGCATATTTCGTTTATTCCTATACGAAGTTTCCATTATTGCTCATTGATGCAAATGAGTAATGTGTAATCTCATTTATTTTAATTTGTTTATATCAAATATCTTCTGTAATATACATGCATTTGTGTGTATATCTATATCTATATGTTTATACACACACACTTTTAAATAGGTACCACATTTATTCAGTGGTTTCATATTATGAAAGCTATAAATCCAATGACACACAAATGGAGTTTCTCAGTTCAGGTGTGAATTGAAGCACTCCTGACAAAATCCAGAATTCTTGGTTCTGGATCAGTCAATTCTGCAGTAAATTTCTCAAGGTGAATCTGAAGAACTGTTATCATGCAAAAAGATCTGAAAATGCTGTGCAGTATAGGGGATTTCTCTGCTGCAATTTGGCTCCTCTTCATACACACAGAACCCTGGGAACCAGGAGATCAAACAGTTTCAGTTGCCTTCAAATCAATGAAACTTTAAAAAATCCTCTAAACAGCATACATTCAGAAGCCAAAGTGTTGTGGAGACATTGTGTTAAAGGCCCATAACTTCCTACAACAGTTTGGGTCATCTTGCATGCCTCAGCCACATATAGGTTAAAAGAAAAAAACAGAATAACTGAATAGTTAACAATAAATAGTTAACTGTAAGCAGTATGGAAATATATATCAAGTTCAAGGAGATATTTAAAAAGTGCTGTCACCTGTTTGTGAAAATCATCAAATGTGATAATGGGCCCATTGTGAAACACAGGATAATAGAACACAAACACCAACATCCAGAGGAAGGAGTGCTGTGCTGTCTCAGTAGGCTTGTGCCAGCAATATTCTAGACTGAAGCTTGTGTAGTAGAGGCAACGGACAGTCAGGGTGAAAAGCAGCAAGTAGTACTCACTTTCGCTGGCATACCAGCCTCTCTGTAAAATAAAGCCAGGAGAAAAGTTACATGAAATCACACCCACAAATAGGTAAAAAACATTCCATAGGATAATTTAATGCAGTGGCAAGGAAAAATAGTTTATTTTTATACGATGGATGCAATCCTAACCTAAGCAGGCACAACTCATTAATTTTCCAATTCCTGTGGTGACGTAGGGAGGCAAGCACATGTCCGTGCAGTGGTTTAACCGTGCCACAGAAGTGGCCCAGAAGTGCTTTATAGCATTTGTGCGTCACCCCAAGGCCAGCATGGGACCTTTGCTGGGGCTTACGCCGGCCTCAAAGGGATTAGGATTGCAGCCTTAGTATTTTAAATACATATTTTCCTAAGTGTTCCAAGTACTGGATATAACTTAATGCTATAGGAACAGAGCAAAAAGAATATTCTGACATTACTCAAAATATATCAATGGTCATGGATAAGAACCAACATTAAGATCAGGCTTGGAAAAAAAATAGGAGGAAAATTTATGTAATTCCTGTTGCTTTCAATACAATGACTTTTAGCAGCACCAACCCTTAATTTTTATTCATACACTTCCTGTATGCTGTTTTGAATGTACACGCCCAGAAGGAAAAAATAGGAAAGGAAAAGGAAGCAATTGCAAAAATATAACTGAGTTTGTGCCACAATGGCCAAAATGTACCATTGCTGAGCAATGAAGACATTTATCTAAAAAGAGAAGAAAAGTAAACCTAGAATGAAAAATGGCAAATGGCAATGGAACAATAAATGCTTGCTTGATTGGTCACAAAAGCACATCAAAGTATCAGTAATTTTATGACTAGAGCTGGAAATGCTTCCTATGCTTTGAACATGAGACTAAAAAAGAGACTCTGCATGACTCTGCAGCCATGTCTCTAATGGGTTGTTGCAAAATAGAGTTGTCCTTCCTCTCTCACACCACAAGAGTTGTCCTTCCTCTCTCACATTAGCATACATTATCACATGTCCTTTCATTTTTGGTTGATGTTGGTCATTTGTGTTCAGGGCAATGTTCCCTCCATTGTTTTCGACAACTGTTTTCTAAAGATGGTTTTCCTCTAACAGCTAAAGGTTTCTTCTTCTGATACACAAATGATCCCTAGTGAGACCTGTCAAGTACTCTAATAGCAAGAGAATATGAAGCAGTCTGTACCATTGGGTTTTCTAGCTATGTTTTGAGTGCTCAGATTGGAAGCACTTCTTCAGCAGAAATCTCTCTCATCACTGGTGAAACCTTTCCTTTTTAACAGACTATATAATGGTTTGAATAGGGGACCTTCTGCATGCAAAGCAAACATTCTATCATTTTACTCGTGGCAGAGGAGCCAGGGCCACCAGTGGTGTAGGACCCATGACACATAGGGTACATTTGAAAAAAAAATACATTTCATCATGCAGATGTGAACAGGGACATCGGGCAGATAAAAAAGATAAAGACAACAAAGCACGCTGGATGGGATTACATAATTGCAAACTGTTTTGTGCACAGGAAATGTACAAAATGCATAGTGACATTTATTCAATGGAAAAAAGTAGCAGGCAGATGGATGCAACTTCATCATATACTGTAGATTTACAAGATACATTTCTCAGTGGATGCAGGTAGGACAAAGTGATTACACTGAAAAGCCAAAACAATTAGATTCTGGAAAATTGCATTGGTGGAGATAGTACAGAAAGCAAATACAGAAAGAAGTGTATTGAAAGGTTTCCACAATTCCATTGGAAACAGGAGGTTGTGTAAATGAAATTACTTTCTTTTCCCGGGGTGAGTGGCGTGAGATGATAACCAGAGTTCAAGATTGAAACATGAACCCATTTTCAGGGAAAAGCAATGTCCAAAAATCATTTTCCATACAGATTCCAAGAAGCAATCAACGGTTGGCATCAGTAGGTATGGGCAAGTCAGGTTGGATTGGAAATGTTGTCCGGCATATTCTATAAATTAAGTATGAAAGCATAATACAATGGAAAATAAAAGACTTAAGGACAATCATTACTCTTAACACCACTGCCCATGTGCGAGGTTCCTTCTTTCATGATGTTTTCAGAAGAGAACAGAAAATAAAATTATTCAATTGTAACCCATTTCTGCCTAGCCAACAGGTGTACACATTTGGTCCCTTTTGCATAACTAAAATGTTGGGCAG
The DNA here is from genome assembly GCA_030015325.1 of Cryptoblepharus egeriae. NCBI lineage: Eukaryota > Metazoa > Chordata > Lepidosauria > Squamata > Scincidae > Cryptoblepharus > Cryptoblepharus egeriae. The sequence goes on from JAREYC010000001.1 coordinate 219,018,028, forward strand.
AAATGGCTTTAATGCTGCCACTACTGTTAAGCATTGTCATATTGTCAGCAAAGAACACCTGCAATAGAGAGGCAGTATCCATACATTTTAAACAAATAAATGCTTCTTTCTCTCTACATATTACAGATCAATTCAGTATCATTTGTCACAACCGTCACAATCATTTGTTTATAAAACTGCAAGTGATAAACATTAACATAGAGCATTTTATTTCATATATTTTGCAAAAATTTATGCTTCCTTTTTATCTTCATGCTACCCTTCAGCAGAGTAGTACTCCAGCATTATAACTTTCTTCTGTGAATGGAAAGAATTTCCAGTTATGGATCCAAGCAATACAATGGAAAGAAAAAGATTAAGAGTACAATCCTAATCAATTTAGGCCAGCACAAAATAGCCTTCTCCCATCTCTCTGTTCCCATGGTGGCCTGGGGAGATTGGCATATGTCTGTGCACTGGCCTAACCACCTCAGGAGTGGTGCAGAAATGCCTTATAGTGCTTCTGTGACAGCTCCAGGCCAGCAATGGACTTGTACAAGAACTTGAGGTGGCCTAACCAGGGTTTTGGATTGTGCTGTCAGAGAGCAATCATATTCCGTATCTCTGCTGACACAGGAGTCTCTGCAGCAGCAGAACTATCACAAAAGTGTCATACAGCCCAATCCAGAGCAACTAATCTGTCCACATAAGAGCCCTTACGTTGCCCTATCTAACACTAGGTTGGAACAACTGCAAGATGCTCCAGCCCAGTTACTCTGCAGGAGGCTTAGGGCAGAGCAAGGCAAGATAGGGTGCCCTAAGAGAGGTGGACCTGCTCTGCCCTAACTGGGGCAGCCTAAGCAGCTCAGGAGAGGCAAGTTGAGGGCATGTTTAGCATTGCCTAGGGCAGAGCAGTTACTCTGTATCCAGAGCCTGTTTCCAAGGCAGAAATGCCCTCTTCCAGCCCTCAGAGTTATACCACCTCAGGAGCAGGTATAGTAATGAGTAGACCCATAGGGGTCCATGATAAGGCCCAAGTAAGAATGGCAGTGCTGACCAAAAATCTGAGTTCTTGGCCAGCCTAGCTGCAACCCCTTCCTCTCAACCTCAGGATATGGAACAAACTACAGCTGCCCACAAACCTCAGGATACAGCAGGCCACTCCAAGAAGCCCCTTGTAGTCACTGTAGAATGTACTGGCATCTCATCAGGGACTCCTTATAAGGCAGGCACCCAGTGGCGTCACCAGACTGGTGCGGCTGGTGTGGGCTGCATTGGGGATGCGCTCCGTATGGGGTGATGTGCCGGAGGAGTTTGACTGTCCTTTGGCAGGCCCCGGGCGTCAGCACACCCATTCATGCCTGCTCCATGGCGGAGAATCAGCCAGAAGCTGACACTTGTCTGAGGAGCTGGCCTGAAGGGCCCTCTGAGGTGCACTGCGCAGAAACACACTGAGCATGCCGAACAGCTTCAGAGGAGACTTCCTTAGAGCAGAGAAAGTCCGGCCTCACTCAGGAGGCAGAGCGGCAGCCGAATGGCTTCAGAAAGAGTACTGCACAGGCACCAACTCTGACGCCTGCACAGTCTTCCCGAAGCCAAAAGGCTTCAGAAAAGTACTGCGCAGGTGTCAGAGATGGTGCCTGCACAGTACTCTTTCTGAAGCCAGTTGGCTTCAGAAACAACTGCGCAGGCACCAACTTTAGTGACTGTGCAATCCAGGTGGGGGGGCGCGCATCCCAGGGATGACGCACAGACTTCCGCACCAGGTGATGTGCAGAGTCATGTCACCACTGTAGGAACCACAGCTGTTCCTTGTTCAGTGTGATCTGAGGGGTGTCTCCTCAGGAGCAAGTCGTCCCCTTGTGTCAATTACTTAGCATGCTCTGGAGCAGTTAGGGCAGCCCAGGCTTCCTGACTCTCTGGATTCAGCATAACTTTCTGCTCTGGATACAGAATAGTTAGGAGAGTGCAGTTAGGTCAGAGCAGGCTGAATTTGCTCTGGATTGCAGCCATAGAGTGCTCCATGGCATTCAATGAAGCAGTGCTGGCAGAGCAACATGCATTGCCCCACCTGTGCTGCATCTGGTCTGATGGCTGACAAAATAGACAGGTATGGCAAGGGTGGCAAAGTGAGTTTTGGAGGCAGGGGTGTTTCTGAGCAAGAGTGGAACAGGAGCAGATTTCCAAGGGGGAAAAATACCCTGAGAAGGCCTCCAGCCACCTTCTAATGTGCACTGGATACAGTGCAGGCCATGCAAGATGAATGTTTTGGAGCAGGCTGGGATTGGGCTAACACTTGGCATGACTAAATTCAGACTCCATTTTACTCAAATTGTCAAAATGGATTCTTTGAGAAATAAACAGTATTTACAAACCTATATATAAAACTGAAAAGTCACTAACTGATGGAGTGACAGACCGACTCATCAACACCCAACCAAAACTGCCAAACCTAGAAGAGTGAAATTTGGGATGTTCCTTCCGTGACAGAGGCACCACTAAGAACAGGTTTTTTGGAAATTCCAACCAGCCGGGATGAAAAGGGATGCAAATGCATTTTTGTCCCTATACTTTACATTGAAGAATCCCTGACTGAGGGATGCTCTGCCCCAACCCCTTGACCTAGAAGCATGAAATTTGGGGAGAGTACTCCTTATATGAACACACACGAAGAACAGATTTCTAGAAATTTAACCTTTAAAGGAGTGAAAAGGGATGCACAGGGGGTGTTGCATGGGTGTCGGGTGTTGAATGGGGATGGGTGTTGCATTTGGGTGGGGTTAAGGGTAAGCCCAGGCACACAAGTACTGTTGAAGTTTTACTCCTGCAACATGGGTACATTTTGCTCATATTTAAATAATATTGATAAAATAGTTACCTTTACTTCTTCCAGAACAGGCATGTGCAAAGAGGACAACAGAAGTAATGAACTCATCCAAACCAGAATAGGGTTCTTAAAAAGCGCCACTAAATATGAGACAGTTACATGTACCAAAATCACTATAAGACCTTTGGTACCCAGCAGAAACCAAGAGGCTGCCATGCCGTAGGCCATCCAAAAACAGGGTCTGTGCTGAAAAAATGGAGATCAATAGTTCATTTAATATCTCAGTTCCAAATTAATGCATGACATCTTATTTATCATATTTGTATCAAAATGGTTCAAAAAAGATCAGGGAAGGATAACATGATACTGCCACATTTTACTTTCACTTCACACCTATGAGATAAATTAAGTTGGGAAAAGGTGACTAATACCATTAAGTTTCATGGCTGAACAGGTTCAGGTAATGGGAGATGTGATCCTCCCAGTCTAAGTACAACACTTTACAGCACAATCTGGTCAGCCCTGATAGTGGGTGGCTGATTCACTATGGTTGAGAGGCACCTCCTCCAATGCTGCCATTGCACTAAACTAACAGCAGATTTACAGGTCCAACCTTGTTATAAACTGATTTTTTTATACATGGACTTGACTCAACATGAATGGCCACAGAAGCAAATCACATTTTAAAAACTGCTTTTCAACTGTTGTACAGAGATAGTCAGGCAAGTCATTCCATTTTCTGTACTAGAATCAAACCTTTGCAGACATTGAGGCTCTACCTTATTCTATTAGTCATACCAGAGGAGCAAGAAACCTGGAAATGGGTCTTTCAACATATTTTTCCATTGTTTTCTTTATACACTGATTTTTTTTAACCCACAAGAGGTTCCAAAATGGAACCCTGGTAGTAATAAGGGACATTTATACTTCAAATCAGCCAGAGCTGTGCTTGTAACAAAGCAACCTTCTCATCAACCTCATGGAAGTGGCCACAGAGAAGCCAAGCCAGCCAGCTCTTGCTAACCCTGCCCTCCAATCTACTCCTCCGCCATAACAGCTTTCCACCATTATAGGGGAGGAGTGGGGCTAGGCATTGCATTGACACCAATCCTGGGAGCTTCATCCTACCAGTAAGGCATCCTACCAGCTTAACCAAACTCCAGTAAGGCAAAGCTGCAAGTTTGGGAGAAAATCATTGCAGGTCACTTTCTACACACAGGCTAGGGCCTGACTATCACACCCTTCCTCTCAGCAATTTCAGCAATTGTTTCAGTTAAGCTGGTCTTGTATCCTTTGCTTCATACTGGCTTACGAAATAGATCACTTAGGTGTACTGCCACAGAAAATATTCTCAGTAAGCCTAAATTCTCTGAAATACTGGCCTCACAACTCTTTATAAAGCATTTTTCAAGCTTTTCATTCTGCACTTGCAGTCTTGTCTGTCAGTTGTTCCCACTCTTACACCATCACCATATTGCTTCCTCAGCCCAGACCAAAAAGGGTCTCTCTCACTAGCTGATCATCCTCACTTATTTTTCTGTTGCTTTCTCCTTTCAAAAATTTCATCAGCCAAACTTTTATGAACCAATTTAACCATCCACTTAGAATTAAGTGGATATGACTTAACTAGGCATATGTATCCCATATTTTAACCTCCTAAGGATGCAATCCTAAGCTCCAGTTAGGCCGCCCCAAGCCCCAGCATAAATCATCTGTGTCACAAAAGTGCCATAAGACACTTCTGTGCCACTCCTGGAGGAGGGATAGGCCAGTGTACAGACAAGCACTTGCCTCCCTACATAACCACGAGAACCGGAAGACCAATGAGTTATGCCAGCCTAGGTTAGGATTGCACCTTAAGAAGTCTGCAAGGAGGCCCACCTTCAGTTTAAACCTTGGTACAATTTTAAAAAGCAAGCAGAAGTGGCAAGGATTATTCTTCATCTTGCTGGATTTCACCCTTCTCAGAACCACAGCTGTTCCATGAGGAGGAGGGGTGCACAGGTCAGCTTTAAAAGCACCAGCTCAATGATTATAATGATGACAATGACAACAATTCTTACTTTGCTGGCTACTTCATTTCTTTTTCAGTTAACTTGATGGAGTTTAGGTAGGTTAACAAAAAGGGGGAAGTGCCCCCCACACTGCAATTGCTGCAGCACAAACACTCAACACCCTGTCTTGAAGCCAATTCCATGTTCCAACAGCACAGTGTAGAAAACATTCAGTACTAACTGCAACAACAGTCAGATATTTTGGTTTGCAACAAAAAGTTTAACAAGTTAACTGGCATTTTATTAACTGCAACTTGCAGTGACATATTGTACAGATTGAGAATCTTATTTGTTATTCAAAGTGGTGTCAAAGAATTCCACAAAACACAAACATCTTGCTCAACAAATACAGTGGCGCCTCACGTAACAAATTTAATTCATTCCAGAGGCATGTTTATTATGTGAAATGTTCTTTATATGAAGCAGATTTTCCCATAGGAAATAATGGAAACTCAGACAATTGGTTCCACAACCCAAAAAATATTCATATAAAAATATTAACTGGATGGATATAAAAATGATGACAAAACACTGGAATTGAATTCAAAACATGCATTCAATATGCATGATCCTACTTAGGCTGCAGTCCTAAAGACACTTTTCTGGGAGTAAGCCCCATTTAACACAATAGGGCTTACTTCTGGGTAGACATGGTTAGGAGGCTGCAATCAAAGACACTTTCCTGGGAGTAAGGGCAAAATCCATAGTAGTTATGGATCCATGCAGTTATGTCACCCTCTAGTGTTATCTTATGGAAAGTCACCTTAACTGCTCTGGAGCAAAGGGCTTAATTTGACTTTAGGATATGGGCTTAAGACTCATTTAACACAATGGGGCTGACTTCTGGGTAGACATGGTTACGAGGCTGCAATCATAGACACTTTCAAAGCTCCCCACTTTCTCCTTCTCTTCATACTGAGCTTCTCTCTCCCCTGCTCTCTTCTGGCTAGCCATGAGCTGCTTCCCTCTTCTCCACTGCTCTTCTCTCCCTCTGCCCAACAGATGCCCGGCCACAGGAGGAACAGTGCAGAAGTGTTGCTTTCGCTATGGGCAGGCATGCTAGGCAGCCCTGATGCTTTTTAAAAGGGCTGACAGCCAGCGCATCTGCCCCAACTGCCAATGAGTGTGTTTGTTACATGAAGAACAGTTTGTTATGTGAAGCAGAATCCTAGAGAAATTTTTGTTTGTTACATGGAACACACTTTACGTGAGGCGTTTGTTAAGCAAGGTACCACTGTACAGTTTTCTAGAACTGCTGCTTCAAGCCCATAAAGGAGGCTGAGTAGGAGCACAATCCTAACCAGGTCCACTCAAAAGTAAGTCTCATTGTGTTCAGTGGGCCTTACTCATAGGAAAGAGTCTTTAAGATTGCAGCCTAGATGTCCATCAGCCTCTTTGCTTTTCTTTGAAACAAACCACTGAAGAGATTCCAGCTGCTGCTGCTGCTGCTGCTTCTTACGAGGAATTGAAAACATTAGGAAGGAATGTGTATACCAAATCCCATTCTGAACCTCAGGAAAAAAAAAATCCCACTGACTTTCAGAGACCACCAGATTTACATACAACACCACAACAAAAAAGCTCTTTATGGAAGTATGAAAATTACTTCTCCCCTGGGTCCCCTGAATACAATCTCATCTTTAGACCATGTAGTAATTTATAGACACCCATTCAGTTCCTATTTTACTGCCATGGTTCAATGGTTCTTTTCCTCCTCTAGTTTTAAATAAAGGTATAGCTGAGAAAACATGCTACTATGCCCGTTATGGAATGCATTAGAAGAGAGCAAAATTTATTTTCAGTTGTTCTTCCAAAAACCACTCCTAATCTAATTGGAAAGGAGAAGCAATCAAGAATTGCAATTATTGCTCATTTTCCACTAATTTCTTCATTATACACTACATACAGTACATCTACATACAGTCAGTGGTGGGCTCCAGCAGGTTCACACCTACTCTATAGAATCAGTTAACGAGAGATAGGACATAGAAAGTTTAAAAATAGCCATTTAAAAGTGGCTGCCAAATGGGCATAGAACTGGTTGCTAATTTCTTTGAATCCCATCATTGCATACCGTATGTAATAAGGGCAGAAATTGCTAGTTTCAGCCTCATTGTTCAGGGACTATCTGATGTACATAAGCGCGTGCATGAACACATACATCAGCCATGAAATTATTGCAGGAGATAGCAGTTGGCTTCCCCACTACTTTTGTAACACTTGAACTCAAAGCCACCCAATCCAACATCTCTACTTTTTAAAAATAATTATAGCGCAATCCTAACAACGGGTCTTACTCCCAGGAAAGTGTTTTTAGGATTGCAGTCTTAAACAAATTCACGAAGTATAGGTTTTTCAACTATCATCAGCTAGGACAGCCAAACAAAACCTCCAAGAAAAGAGGCAGTGTATCTCTTTCATATTCCTAATATTCCAGGAACAAACAAGCAGAAAACCTGTTCCTTTTTGTGCTTATCTTATGGACTAGCTCCTGATAGAAACAAGATAATTAGATAAACCCTTGATCTTATCCATCATGTCTTCTTATGCAGTACCTCAGCAATTCTCCTGCCAATGAATTATTTGATGTCTGGCTACCAGCAGATCCCAGTGGAGAACCCTGATTTATTGGAAATTGTAATTCCTTTATATACTGTGTATTTGTTCTTTCAGATTACACTTACCGGTATATCCCTCTCAAGACAGCTTAGCAATTGAGTTCATGAGACTGATAGACACACAGCCTTCTAGCTGGGTTTTGAAACCTAGGTCTTCAGGGTCAACCATTCAATACCATATTCAAGCACATACGCATCTCAAAACATCAGCAGCATCTCCCAGAATGTCTTCCAGACAAGAAAAACAAGTTGGATCAAAGGTCATCATGCAATGTGGACAGGTAAGCACCCAGCAGAGACATCCTTATTGTCCTCTGTGCTTCAGGTCCTATGAACCATGACTGCTGGCAGCAATATCTCTGTTGCTGCCACAGTCATTTATTTGGGCACTTGAGATAGCTTTATGAAACTGCTCAGCTGAGCAGTTGAAATACCAGATACATGGCAAAGTAAAAAGCAGATAAGCAACGCCTTGGTTCTTTGTTTGCTTTTACCAAAGCAAGGCAAAAAAAGAAATTTGTCTGTAGAATTTGTTCCCTCCTCTATATGTGTCACAGTTGCTTAATTAAGTAAATAAATAAAAACCATTACATCTAGTTGATAGAAATTATTCTTTTCATATAATTCATTCATTTGGCAATGCCAGCTTCAGTCATTCTGTATTGCATAATCATCTAACTAAACTGAAGATTTTTAAATGCTAACTCATTTCTTTTTGTGGCGTCTATGTCAATAAATGCAAAAATGCTAGAATTATTAGTAATTCTATTAGTTATTAGTTATTAGTAATTAAATTAGTTATTTAATTCTCAGGTAGTTAACAAGCATAGTTAACAAGCAGAACTCAGGTAGTTCTGACATAGCATATAAAAGTTCATTGCAGGATCTGAATTAACTCATTATACTGTAATTTCAACTTTATACGTTCTCATATGGCAGGCACAATTATCAGAAACTCATTTAATCACAAAAACCAAAGAGCCCTCCCAGTTTTTTGTACATCTGCAGGCATGCAGAGCACACGCATCTCCCACCCCCCATCCCCCCACCCCCCCCAAACTGCAGCACTGGCTGCAGGTAAATAAAACACCCCTTCTGTCCCTGATAGCAGCTCAATCCTGGGAATTGCATTTCTGCCTTGCCTTCCCTCCCTCCCTCCATTCTGGCCTGCCAACCCAAGGAGCATTGACCAGTACTTCCTAGGATGGTGGGTGATGACCCACCAGTTTGGGAACAAATAAACTAGAAGATATGAAGAATCTTAGCATCACATCTTCTTCTCCCTCAGTAACATCTACAAGATGTAGGGTATATAAAGCAACATGGCATAATTGCACTGAGGTTTTTCCCCTGTCCCCTACACTTCATTGGCTGTGCTTTCAAGGACAGGGAGATTGTCAAAGCAATCCTATCACATCCTGTAACTCGTTTTATCAGATGGTACTAGGGATGGAAGAAAGAAAACTTTTAATGGCAGCCACATTTTTCCATAGCTCCACCCTTAATGTGTGGCCTAGGTAATTACTATCTCTGAGCTTTCTCCACCTTTCAGGATTGTTAGCTGGAACTGTCCCAGGACTGTTAGCAATCCTTGCGGGAAAGGCAAAAACAAGCATGACAATTGCAAATAATCTACTTGTAATTAAAATATTGTGCAGTACAAACAAAAACTTAAGTATATAGTGTGCAGTACACACAAAAGTATATATTATTATAGGTAATCTGTTATGTATAGGTATTATAACTAATCAGTTAAGCTTAGGGGAAAACAGGTGTACTTAAAATGACATACCTTCTCCATGCAAAGGATAGACAACTGGGATACTACTAAATGGCCACAAAGAAGCCACAATAGATAGCCTTTGCCCCATTCCATCCAGAAACTCCACTCAAAGTCCATGGGATCCTAGACAAAAATTGAATCAATTCAGAAATTTCGGTCTGGAAAAAAACGGAACATGCAATATTATGGCAATATTTTGAAATCAGGATCTTGGAGTGAGTACAGCCTTTAGCATTATAGTCTCAATCAGACTAGAGTGATTGGTTGGGTGGTGGATAGAACTCTGGTGTCAGTGCCTCCTTCCTTTCCAGTGATCTGCCAAAATGAGTACACTTGATTGTTACCATTGGGACAAAGTCAGAGCAGAGAGACCATCCTCAGAAACCTCTCACCCAGTTATATGCACAATTCTTCCAAATGTATCCTAGCCAATGATTCAAGAGATCTGGGACATCTTGGCTGAGTTCTGCCTACAACAGGCTGATTAACATAAAAAGGGATGGGGTTTGAATATTATAAAAAAGGTAAAACAAGCAGGCTCTACAAATTGTTTGGGTGTTGGAAGTGCCCAGGTGCAGATCTCTGTAAAAATATAAGCAAAAACTTACATAAAAATTCAACAAAAAAACTGTTCACTCATACAGTCTTTCTGCACTGATGCTGATTTCAAGGGAAAGGACCTGTTCAATATCAATGCTAAAGATTTCCTTAAAGAAAAAAGCAGGAAAAGAAGAGAGTGAGAGGAGTTCAGTCACTATAAGAACTGACAGCAAAAGATTTCAATTTCTTTGATTAAAAAATTATGACAATAGAAATTTAAAAAATTAACAAGGGAAGTATCAGCAGATATTTTTTTTAACTGAACAGGGTATGAAAAGCATTCAAAACTCAGAGCACAATTGATGATCATCCATAGTCAGTAACTATGAGTGCAATCCTAACCTAGGCAAGCACAACTCATCAGTCTTCCCATGGTGATGTAGGGAGCCACGGTGATGTTTTTGGCGCACAACTCTATGTTTTGATGACACTGGAGGTTAGGATTGCAGCTAAATTACTGGTCAGCCATTTTTTTCTGAGCATTAATAATGGCTATAAGCTGGTCAATGACCATAATAAATAAATTGATTGATTGATTAATAATGGCTCCAGTACTGGTGAACAGGAGCCAAACGTTGAAATAATTTTCTTTTTCTTTTCAAATTTATTAGGAGCATGTTACTTTGTTTAGTAGCATAATGTCTGACATCCAATGCTAGTTAACTTATTTCCATCCTTTTCTAATAGATTCATACACACTGTTTGTGTGTTAGAAAAACAATATGCTACCCTTTAAAAATCCAAAGTATAATTCGAGAGAAATATTAAAATGGTTTAATACAAAGTAGAATTTCTTTCCAATGTTCCTTGACATGTGGACACTCCCATCAGCTATGACAAAAGGCACCTTTCAATGTTCACTGATGTGACAAATCTGTTTTGCCTTCCAGAGCTGGCTTGAAAGCAACAGTTTTAACACCACAAACTATTTGCCTATGTTAGCACATAATGTGGTACTTTGGATGAAAAAACCACAAAAGACAGAACTATACACATTGCTCAAGGAGAGATTGTCATTTTCAAAAGCTCTACAAACTCCCATCAACTTCCATGCATTTAAATTTACAGAACACGCCCTAGCATTCGTGCAAGGTATGAATTTGACAGCAGAACAAACATTTCACATTAGGCATATTTAATCCACAAGATTTCCAAACTAGCCCACTTAGCTTTTTATCAATCAGTTATGTAAGCTCAACAACATCCTTCTAGCAAGGTGTGCATGATAAACATCTCAGTGGTCTGCTTATACATATCACTATATTTTCCAGGTCTCTTCCTCAGAGCTTTCCATGCTACTCTGTTATTTTTATTCCAGGTCTTTGCATTTACTTCATGGCAATTTGCTATTTCAGCCTTAAGGAAGCATTAATATTTGTTAGGAAGCATTAAGATTTTAACAAATCATTCATGCATACAGAGTAAAAACAAAGAAATTTAGGTATAAATTTCTCCTGCTAACTGAGCAAGAGGCACTTTTTCAAATGGGTGCTCCTCTTTTATTTAACAGGTGAGAGTAACTGGCTCTCCTCACCCCAACAATGTTTTTCTAGTGGCCTCCACTGGTATTCCTTGACATTTTTAAGATTATGAGCCTTTTTAGGACAGGGAGCTTTTAGTTATTTCATTTTTTCTCTTCATTTTCAACTTTTGGTTGAAAAGTGATATATCAATATTGTTGTTGTTGTTATAAGCAACAAAGCTGTCTCCATCAGCTCGGGTGGGACTGACTGCCATTTTGATCTTCCACAGCAATCTCTATTAAATGCCATTCAGAGAAAGCATCAGAGAAATCAGAAAGACAGCAAAGGTCTCCTTTTGGCTTGGTTAGTTTCAACTGCTATTTGGCTCTTTCCTTTCCAGACTGGTCTTCTGCAGTGTCTGCTCCACTTCATTATAATGCAACCATTACATAATACAGTAGAAAAGTCTGCATCTGTCTCATTTTCTGCATCCACAATCCCATTTTTATTTTGTTCTTGGCAGGCTTCCTGCCAAGAACAATGCATCCTTTGTACAATGCCAATCAAAAGGAATTTCCAAATTAGACCAGAAAGTAGACAACCATCACAGTCTGGGTATATGAATTCACACTGTGAGAAGTGTGGCACAGATTTCAAATAAATACAGAAACAATCTCTCTCTTTGCTTTACTAAAGTAGTGTATCAAATTACCATGCCATAGGTATTTAAAGCAACCATATTTATACTTTCCAACAGCTTCATTTTTTGCGATAATACAACACAGGGAAAAATATTTTACCGTCCTTAACTATTACAGAAACTATGGCTGCAATCCAGAGCAAATTCAGCCTGCTCTGACCTAACTGCACTCTCCTAACTATTCTGTATCCAGAGCAGAAAGTTATGCTGAATCCAGAGAGTCAGGAAGCCTGGGCTGCCCTAACTGCTCCAGAGCATGCTAAGTAATTGACACAAGGGGAAGACTTGCTCCTGAGAAAACACCCCTCAGATCACACTGAACAAGGAACAGCTGTGGTGCCTACAGTGGTGACATGACTCTGCACATCACCTGGTGCGGAAGTCTGTGCGTCATCCCTGGGATGCGCCCCCCCCCCCCCAACCTGGACTGCACAGTCACCAAAGTTGGCGCCTGCGCAGTTGTTTCTGAAGCCAACTGGCTTCAGAAAGAGAACTGCGCAGGCACCATCTCTGACACCTGCGCAGTACTTTTCTGAAGCCTTTTGGCTTCGGGGGAGACTGTGCAGGCGTCAGAGTTGGTGCCTGTGCAGTACTCTTTCTGAAGCCATTCGGCTGCCACTCCGCCTCCTGAGTGAGGCCGAATGGCTGTGCAGAGGCGCGGACTTTCTCTGCTCTAAGGAAGTCTCCTCTGAAGCTGTTCGGCATGCTCAGTGTGTTTCTGCGCAGTGCATCTCAGATGGCCATTCAGGCCAGCTCCTCAGACAAGTGTCAGCTTCTGGCTGATTCTCCGCCTTGGAGCAGGCCTGAATGGGGGTGCTGACGCCCGGGGCCTGCCAAAGGACAGTCAAACTCCTCCGGCACATCACCCCATAAGGAGCGCATCCCTAATGCAGCCCACACCAGCCGCACCAGTCTGGTGACGCCACTGGGTGCCTGCCTTATAAGGAGTCCCTGATGAGATGCCAGTACATTCTACAGTGAATACAAGGGGCTTCTTGGAGTGGCCTGCTGTATCCTGAGGTTTGTGGGCAGCCGTAGTTTGTTCCATATCCTGAGGTTGAGAGGAAGGGGTTGCAGCTAGGCTGGCCAAGAACTCAGATTTTTGGTCAGCACTGCCATTCTTACTCGGGCCTTATCATGGAACCCTATGGGTCTACTCATTACTATACCTGCTCCTGAGGTGGTATAACTCTGAGGGCTGGAAGAGGGCATTTCTGCCTTGGAAACAGGCTTTGGATACAGAGTAACTGCTCTGCCCTAGGCAATGCTAAACATGCCCTCAACTTGCCTCTCCTGAGCTGCTTAGGCTGCCCCAGTTAGGGCAGAGCAGGTCCACCTCTCTTAGGGCACCCTATCTTGCCTTGCTCTGCCCTAAGCCTCCTGCAGAATAACTGGGCTGGAGCATCTTGCAGTTGCTCCAACCTAGTGTTAGATAGGGCAACCTAAGGGCTCTTACATGGACAGATTAGTTGCTCTGGATTGGGCTGTATGGCTGCAATCATAACCACACTTTCCTGGGAGTAGGTCCAATTGAACTCAATAGGACTTACTTATGAGTACGCATGCTTAGGAATGCACTGTAAATATTAAGGACTGTAATCAAAGATTTGCATGGCTGAAGGCAACCTTGGTGGTGGGGATGAAGCTTCTAGCAGTCTTTAGCTCTCATCCTGTAAAGATCATGTGATGATCCATTGGTAAGGATATGTTCTTTACCCAGAATGTAGTTGGTCTTCTGGAATTACCTGCCACAGGATGTGATGATGGCATCTAGCCTCAATGCCATTAAGAAAGGATTGGACAAATTACTAGAGTAGGGGTGTCAAATGTCCCAAAAAACAGGGACAATCCTGATTTTGTGGGATTGTGTTAACATATTGCCAAATGGGACAGAGGGTCCTGTCCTAATTTTTTGTAAGAGAATTATGGCAACCCTATAGAGGAAAGGACCATCACAGGTTACACACCATGAGGGGTGTGTGTGTGTGCATAGATAGATAGATGTAACTGTGGGCAACCTCCAAATGCCAGATGCAAGTGTCGTGTTTGCTCCCTGAGGTACCTGGTGGGCTACTGTGTGATGCAGGAAGCTGGACTAGATGGGCCTCTGGTCTGATCCAGTGGAGGCTCTTCTTATGTTGTTAGGGTACTCAAGAGGTAGACCCCATCTATGTGAATTTAGGTTGACATTTGTGTCAAAGCAAATACTATTCAAGAAAGAAAGAGCTTTCTTGACTTTTTTTGTTTTATCCATTTTACCAATTTAATTTTTCTTAAGACACATTAGTAGGTAAGTGGGTTGAAGTGAGGCTCTTTCTTGTCTGGTAAGTTTTCAGTTTTGTAGCTTTCCAAGTGAAAAAATAATTGAAAAATCTCAGCTTATTCTAACTTTTGCTCATATGAAGGTGGCAGTAATAAATGGTCATGACACTCAAAGCTGAGTTTACAAACAGCACTGGATTGTTTGCACACTCAAATCCACACAGATCAAATCAGCAAAGTTTAATGTAGCATCAGTTCTCTCTTTCTCTGTGCCAGGCTCCTCTGGCCACATTAATTGGCAAGTTCAGCTACACCAACCTGATTAGCCATATGGCATGGTCAGACTGAGATTTCATCATAATTTGTGCCAAAATGTCCTGTTCTCATCCTGCACAAAATTTGATATACCAATCATCAGTCAATTATAGTTCATTGAATGAGAATCCATAATGAATGTCAATGCACATATAGATTAAAAGCAATATCACAGCAAAATTCACTGGCATTACCTTTTTAAATCCCCAGAACAGTGTATCATTTTCCAGTTCAAATTCTCTATCAAGTTCTTCTTCATTTTCTACCAAAACACAAAATGTTTTAGGTAAGATATAATATTAGAAGAATCGTGCAAATCCTTGTTTTAAAAAATGACAAAATAAAACCCTAGTCACACTTACTAGGATTTAAAGACTACTAACTTACAGAGCAATCCTAACCCACACTGGAATGGAAAGGCCTGAAAGGCCTTATCCAGTAAGAGGCTGGAGCTCTCGGCTGCTCAGTCTGAGAGCAAAAGAAATTCATTCAAGAGGTGGCACAGATCCAAGCAGTCCAGAGCTATTTCAGATTGCCTTGAACTGGGGTCCCATGGACCCATCTGGTACCCATCAGGAGACAGCACTCCCAGTGTCTTGGTGAGTGCTTCCCCATGGATTTCCAAATTTAACTGTATTTTTTGTGGGGGGATAATGGGGTTTGTATGTGTTCCACAGTAATTCCACCTTTTGCCTTAGTGGTCCACTAGCTCTTAACAGTTGAGGACCACTGCTTTAATCAACAGATTGATGATCAGTCTAAATGCAGATAAAAGAACAAAACACTGATGAATTGATTGATGACCCTAGGAATTCTATATACATGGAGATTTATATATATTGCCCATAGACAGCCACAGACCATTAAATGCCAATGAAGATATCAAGAAAAAAATGAAATACTTTGCAAAATTCTCTCACATAATCCACTGGATAGCAAATGCACCCTTGCCACAATTTATTCCTAACAAAGGCCTGTCAGATATCACTTAGGAGACACACCAAGGACCCTCTGCCCCAGGGGTTCAAATCTTTAACTGTGCTTAGCTAGAGTAAAAGAGCTGTTGGGCTGAAGAGCCACACTCTTGATTTATGACCTTCGGTTTTCTGAGGGGACTCTTAATACTCTCCTGAAGAAATTCCATTTCTCAACAGAATGAGTTTTTCCTCTTACTTTGTGACACCCAATATAAATCTCAAGAGAAAGTATCATCTCAGGTTAAAAATAAAAGCAAAATTTTCTGAGATGACCTGGCATGTTCATTTAATTCATCTTCTTTGCAGAAAACAACCCAAAAAATATACAGTAATTATAGATATTTATTCAACAGATTCAAAAGAATTTATTGAAAATTCAGGGGTCCATCTAACTACTGCCCAACCAAATTGACCTCTGACTCTACGCTGCCTTTTGACCCACCCAATCACCTTCTAAATTAGTGCAATTGCACTCATGTTCTTTTAGTGCAAAAAAGAAGTGGAACATGCCGGTTTATCAAACAATCCTTAAGCATACTGCATGTGCATTCCTGTATCTCTTTTGGATGACACTATATCCATATGAACAGGCAATTTAATTTGACTAACACAACCAGAATTTTGAAATACCTATATTTCATTTTGAAATGAAATGTTTCATAATTAAACACATATTCATTTTGATGAATACCTGAAAAACTGTGATTTTTAGATTGATGAGAAATGGAGACAAAAAGTTAATATCTTTAAACTAGTGAAATTTACCCTTTATTGTGGGATTAAAATTTCAAGAATATTTGTGGACCACAGGCATGGTTGGGAATCGGCAGGCACTGGGCAACAGCACCAGGCAGCAGTGGCAGGCAGAAGTGGGCACAGGGCATCCCTACTTCTGACCCTATCTGAGCAGATTCTACTGGGTACTCATTTACTGAATTAATCTGAGTAATTATTTTTTGGGGCTGCAGTGGCTCAGTGGTTAAAGGCGCTATGTCTGCCTATCTGAAAATCAGCAAGTCAGCAGTTTGAGACCCAAGTACTACAAGATGGGGTGAGCTTCCATCCTTTGCCCAGCTCTTGCCAACCTGCCAGTTCAAAAGCATGTAAATGCAAGTTGATAAATAGGTAACACCTCAGTGAGAAGGTAACAGCAATCCATGTACCTTGGTACATTTACATTACATAACCTTTATTGGCATTTAAAATACAGATTGGTAGCAAACAGTACAATCGGCAGGAATAATAAAATCTAAAATCGGGTAGAAGAGGGATGGGAGTTACGGTTGCACATGGAGACTATTAACAGAAATTCCGCCACAAGATATGTGATGGAGGGGGAGAAATTGCTAAGGAAGATTGGGAGAGGATCGGTAAGAGAAGAAGGAAGAGTTAGAAGAAAGGGGCCAAGAAGGGAAGATCTAAGAGCGTGGTGGGCAGGGCATCGGAGTAAAATATGAGCTATAGTATCTGGTTCGCCAGAGCAAAATGGACATAATCTGTTTTGTCGGGCCATGTTGGAGTATCTTCCAAGATGGTAAGCTGATGGGAAGATGTTTAAGCGTGCAAGGAGGAAGGCCCTCCTTTTCCTGGGATCAGTCAGATGGAGAAAATAGTTTGCTGGACGACCCAGTGAGGGAGACAACCCAAAAAAGAAGGGAGAGCAAGTCAGGTTGAGGTTGGTTAAGAGAGTTCCAGTTTCTTGCTCCCATAGTTTGGTCTTAATAATGTGGTGAGCTTTTGGGAGGTCCAAGTCAGCCAAGATTTCAGGGAAGAGGCCAAGGACAGAGAGCTTGGTGTCAACTAGTTTGAACCAGTTGGATGTGTAAGCATCCTGAATAAGGTCATGTAATATGAAACTTGGGTGAAAATTGAGATGAAGTTTTAGCCAAAATTTGAATGTGGAGACCCAGGCAGTAGTGGAGGGGAGATGTATACCTAATTCTAGCGCGATCGTGGACAGCCTAATTAGGTTAGGAATCCCAAGAATCCTTCTGAGAAATTTGGCGATTGACTGGTCTAATTCAGAATTGACAGCTTCTATCCAAACAGGCGCTCCATACAGTAGTTGGGGTTTGAGTTGGAGCGCCTGAAGAGCAGCAGGGATGTACTGATTGCCTTTATTGAAACAGAATCTGGCTATTGCGTTTTGGAATAGGAGGGCTGTGGAGATAGCAGATTTGCGTTGAAGGGTTCAAGAATGACGGTGATGAAATATGACCCCTAGATACCTGAAGGATTGTACTTGCTGGAAATTAAGATTGTGTACTTTCCATAAGGATGGCACCCAGGCTTTAGAGAAGACAAGAATTTATGTTTTCTCGGGGTTGATAGTTAGATGGTTAATGAGACAATACTCTTGAAAGGTTAGAAGCAGCTTACTGAGACCACGTTTAGAGAGGGACAGCAAGACAGCGTCATCAGCATATAAAAGAAGTGGGATAGGTGAATCATTCAGAGAAGGAAAGGGGGAATCCAGGGAAAAGAGGGCGGGAGGAAGGTCAGCCAGGTAAAGGTTAAATAGGAGGGGTGCCAAAATGCAGCCTTGTCTGACGCCTTTATGGATGGGAATGTCTTCTGTCAGAGTACCTGTGCGATCTAGACAAATACAGCATGAGTTGGAGGAGTGTAACTGTTGGATAAGGAAAAGAAGGCGGGAGTCAATCTTCCAGTTCACCAGTTTTCTCCATAGAATATTTCTGTCTATGGAGTCAAAGGCTCCTCTTAGGTCGATGAATGCCGAGTAGAGTTTAGCTTGGTGAAACTGAGAATATTTACTAACAAGAAAAGAAAGAGTGATGTACCTTGGTATATAGTCATGCTGGCCATGACCACAGAAGCTTCTTGGACAATGCTGGCTCTTTGACTTTGAAGCAGGGATGAGCACCACACCCAGAGCTGTGGCAGCAGAGTATAAGCACACCCAGTATAGGCAGCAGGGCAATCTGTAGCCAGCCATCGCTGGCAGGACAACCTGCCATTGACCTTTACCTTACCTTAAATACTATTTAAAATATTGTACTCTGCTTACTAATCACTGTTCTCAAGGCAACCACTTGACAAAGCTCCTCAGCACACACATACAAACATACACACACTTCTCCCTCCCTAATATATTTTCCTTGCAAATAACTAATCCGATTTAGGAATCTTCCTAGAATGGAGACTGTCACGGGTCCTACCAATCTTCCTCCTAGCCCCCCCCCCCCCCCCACTGTTTGTGGATGGATCTTCCAAGACCACCGAGATCTGGGTAGCATCATCACCTTCCTCCTCCAGGGTATACATCCCAAAGAAGAGCCACTCACAGGTAAGTATGAACAGAAAGTATGTTTACTTGGTTCAAAGCGTGATGGTTGCAGGATAACTCACATGGGCTTTTCTCTTACAGGTTTCAACACGAGGTTTCAACAGGATTTACAACAGGTAAGTAACTCACAAAACTATAGTCCAACTCCATAGGAGAACCTTGCCTTACTCTCCTCTCTCCTCCTCTTTCTTAGGAACGGGTTCCGGTATGTCTCCACTCGCTTGCCTGGATGGGGTTACCATTGGTCCACGCCAAGCCGGCCAGCCTCTCCCTCGACTCAGTCTCCTCTCCCCTTTCTCTGCCTCCTCCAGCCGAGGTCTTTCAGGGAAGGGATCTCAGGTCGCTCGCTGCAGCTCGGGCTCACTCCGCCAAGCCCTGTACATTCCTGGCTCCTTCCAGGGCAGGCTCTCCCGCCAAAGTGTCTCCCGCTCCTTTCCCTCCAGCTCTCTTATATCTCTCACCCCGCCCCCCATTTCTTCCCACCAAATACCTGTCAGTTACGGCACCCCTCCATGGGCATACCACCGGGTTGACGGTCCTACAGTTATGCCTGTACGAGGTGGTCCCCCTCTCCCCCCAGTCCTCCACATCTCCACCATATCTTCCATGCGCCACACCTCCACTGAATCTGGGAAAGTCCGTATGTCCAAATGTGGGTAGTTGGGGTGCTCCCAGATCTTCAAGCTTTCCCTCATGTGGACCCCCATCGGCTCCAGGTTGTATTGGGAGTAGGCATCCCAGTCCGGCTCACAGAGACCAACAGTACTGCCATTGCTTATACTCAAGAATGTTCAAGATGACAACAGCAATCAATCACCTCCTTACCATTCCCTATAGGTCTGGTGTTGAAGACATTAGAGTGAGATTTCACAGTGGGTTTCAACTCTAGCTCTAATCTTAATTTTAAGCCATCCTCATAAATTAAAATTACCCGTGACCCTGTTTATTGAGATCTGTTTTACTCATTTGGATATAGCCATGAAGGATTTTGAAAAGACATATTCACGAATTTGATTTATTTTAATTTTCAGTTTATAAGGTATGGCACTAACAATCACAGAAAAAGAAAATATGATTTTCTTGTTTAGTTAATCATAACATATTAGCCACCTTTCTAATATTGTTAGAGTGTTTCACTATCCCCCTCTTGTGGAAATATTACAATATGGCAATCTTTCAGTCTATCTGGTAGTAAATTAAGATTTCCGGTTGAGTAAATTAAGATTCCAAGTTAAACAGACCAGATGACATGTAACCTCTTCAATCTTCAGTGTTTTATCTGGATTGTATAACTATTTCTCAAAGTGATAAGAAAACTGGCTAGCTCTCCAGCTAATTAAATTTCATTATTATTTGGAATACTTGTGTCTTTATAACTGATGCAAGGGTGCAAAAATATCAATTCAAACTATCACTCAGTGAGTATTTTAGGAATCTTTGCATAGGTTCTAATCCTGCACTCAAACACATTCTGGAAGGTCTGTCAACAAAGAATGCTGTTACATAATCAAGAGCTAATAAAATATACTTGTGTATTACAAAAACCTCTATAAAGTTGCCTTCCTGAGAAAAACTAAAAGAGAGGCCTTTTATAATATCCCTGCATGGACACCATCCACACAACCTGGACTGAGAGAGCATGGTGTCTGTGAAAAACAGACACAGAGTGTGTTCACAGAGGAAAAACACTCCCCACATTCAGTGTTTGTTACTGCAGAGAAAATAACGTTTCATTTTTAATGATCTGTTAAAATAAGACACCAGCATATGTCTTATTGCAATGTGTGCCTTCAATTCACAGCCCCACCAATTAAAATTGGCCATTCTGATAAATCAACTAAAGCAGTTGTTTTAGTTAATCAACAGAAGCTGATAAATTAATTAAGCAATGAAAGTAATCAACTAAAATTGGCCCTGCTGACCAATCAAGCTTTTTTGTATCATGATCCTAACTTACAATATATAAGACTGGGGAGTCACCATTGATTCCACCCCCTCCTAGTACTCTATTTACCCTCACCTTGCCCCATTCTGCTCTCCCAGTACTGTTCAGTATAACCAAACATTATTATTAAACAGAAAAGAAAAATTTACAATGAAGCCTGGCACTTGTGAAAACTATTTCAGCACAATTACTAAGAACCTGAGCAGAACTGAGATACATTCTCCTGGTACCTAAAGAGGTACACCAGACACCTTCCCCTTTACCTGGTAATGCTCTAGTCCAGTGATCTTTAACCTGTTTCATTCCCATAAGTTGCCATGACCCCACAATTGAGGCTTCACAACCCCAAGGTTGAAAGACACTGAACTAAAGCGTTAGCTGATAATCTATTTAATATATTAGAAACTTATGCTGCAATCCTAAAGACACTTTCCTGGGAGAAAGATCCACTGAACATAATGGGGCTTACTTTTGAGTAGATATGGTTAGGATTGTGGTCTAAGACTATAAGCATAACTGTACATATAAATTTAAGCCTCAGGGCTAAAAGGGACATTTTGAAGACCATAACTGAATCTTTCATGCTTGCTCTTACTTTAAGATTTACTTTCAGTTTTTTTATAGGCACAGTGGTCCGCCAAGAAAAGGAGGCATTGACTCATTAACACTTTTCTTCCCATACCAATTTTCTAATCTAAAGTGCCCCAAATGAAATTGCAGTATCTGTTATTAGCCCTGCTGGAGAAAATATACAAGTATCTGTATTTTTCTTTCAGCAGGACTGATAGCAGCAGGGAGAGACAATTTAAAATAGCTACACAGCACGGTGCTAAGTAGCCCTGCCACTAGCCCAGTTGTTTCAATAAAAATCAGAACAGCTATTTTTTAAAAAAATTAATGTTGGGAGGTAAGACTTCAGATCTTGTACATCACACCATCACACCTGTTTTGGCTTTACTCCTGAAATCCTTGATTTGCAAGGCTAACCGTCCAACATCATGAATGACACAGCCCACACTGAGCAGATCAACACACTCAGGGTACACTTCACACTGAGTCTGATAGCACCTGTCTCCCTCCACTGCAGAATGTGATTTATTTTTTTTTAAAAAAAGGTAAAGGTTTCCCCCACATATTGCCCTGCTAGTCATGACCAACTAAGAGGACAGCGGTCATCCCTGTTACAAGGCTGAAGAGCCAGTGTTGTCTATAGACAGCTCTGTGGTCATGTATCTGGCATGACACATGAAAGGAATGCAATTACTTTCTCAACAAAAATGGCACTTATTTATCTACTTGCATTTACATGATTTTGAACTTCTAGGTTGTCAGGAGCTCAACCTGAATTGGTACTCTGGTCTTGAACTTCTGACCTGCCAACCTTCAGGTCAACAAACGACCTTCAAGTCTTAACCACTGAGCCACTTTCCTAATCATTCATTCTGCTTCTTCCTCGTACAGTCCAAGGGTAGTGAAGCATCCTCTCATTGCACTCCTTCCATGCTTTCCCTAAAAACAGAACATTCGGGACACATGGGGAGTTTCTAGTATTACACGCAGTTCCTGTTTTCTCAAAATGGATGGTATAGCAAGGAAGAAATAAAGTGGCAGTGTTTTTTCTTCTTTCTGGGTTGGGGATAGACACACTAGCAGTGATGGCAGCAGCAGACAATGGATTCAGTGGACCATCTCTATGTACTTGTCAAGCTCCTGAGTATTTTAATGACACTCTCAGGAATAAGCAAATGTGTGAACCCAATATAAGCCAAGGAAAATGTTCTCTTGAATTATTAAAAAAAACACATTCACTGGCATTCCCTTGAAAATACTAGATTAGTAAGTCAGACTTCATATTTATTCAGTCTATTTCCATTAAAAAATAAAATGTCAAGTTTTATGACTTTTTTTGCTTACAAGCTTGATTACATTTTCATTAAGAGACATGCACAGCTTGTAGCTTTTGTATGCCTTCTCTGCAGTTCACACAAAGAAAGGGTACCCACAAGCTTCAAGTAAAAAGCCTCAGCCACATGCCCTGCTGGGAACTGTTAGAAGGTATTCCATTTAGTCATACTACTTAAGTCAATATGCAGTGAACTACAAAAGGAAAAATAATCAGTACCTATAGAGAATGAGCCTGTGAAAAAGACTTACCTCGAGAGACTTGGAACACTTCATAAAAAGAATAAAAATGAAAACCAAAAGAGAGAACCAGGTACAGATGCAGTTCCCAACATGGCAACAGCCCTAGCTGTGATGACATTTTTCAGGCTTATCAACACCTAGGAGATGAACATCTTGTTAAGCACCATCTGAAAACAAAAGGATAATGTGAATGTTAAACTGGATCTATATTGAGTCCCCAGAATAGGAAAGGATAACAAAGGAAAGAGCAATCCTAATCAACTTTCTAGCACCAAGGTAAGGAAAATGCACCCAAAGGAAAGGGAACAAATATTCTCTGATTTTGAGGAGGCCTTTGTGAATGCCAGCCAAGTTTATGCCCCGCACTGGCACAGCTATGTCAGTGATGAAGAATTGGTTAGGATGTGGGCCAAAAATGCTCATCTCCAATTCTTAGCCTCTTGAGCCAGAGATATCTGAAAGCATTTCCATAGTCACACGGCTGAAACAGTTACGTTCCCACTGTTATAACTGTTATAGCAGAACACTGTTACCTTCCCACCATATTTATCTACTTGCATTTGCATGCTTTGGAACTGCTAGGTTGGCAGGAGCTGGGCAAAGAATGGAAGTTCACCTCATCTTGCAGTATACCCAAGTCTTGAACTATAGATCTGCCAACCTTCCGATCGGAAAGATCGACAAGTGTCTTAATGCCTGAGCCACTGCAGCCCTTATTATCCAACTTTGGACATCACATCCAACTGCTATGTCATAGACTTCTCCTCTGTAAGTGTGACTTACTTTTATCAAAGCCTTCCAACCCAGCGGCCATTATCACAACCCAAGGTAGCATATACCATGAAATGATGAGGTGCTATGTGAAGAGATACTTCATTTTGTCAGTCTTAAATCTCTCACCAATTAATTTTATAGGATGACCACAAGTTCTGGGTGTTCTATTCCTGGGTGTAAGATCCACTGACTAGAATGGGATTTACTTCTGAGTAGACATGCATAAGCTTGGGATTTGAGGCTGCAGTCCTAGCCATACTTCCCTGGGAATAAGCCCCATTGACTATGATATAACTTACTTCTGAGTAGACATGCATAGACTTAGGCACTGAGGCGGCACTCCTAAACCCTTAGAATACCATAATTTTTTTCCCACCCCCACCAGACAGACAGGTCAATTTTGACCCGGGCTGCCCTGTACTATAGTTAGGTACATATAACGTACATATAATGTACAAATAATGAATAAATGTTGTGTCAAGTTTTAGTATAATTATGATTATAATTTGTATAATGATTTTTGTACAATTTTAGCTAGCAAAATATTGAGTAAACAGTAAAAGGCAACATGGTTTAATAGGACCCTGTACTATAGTTAGGAGCATATAATGTACATATAATATACATATAATGAATAAATGTTGTGTCGAGTTTTAGTATAATTATTTTTATTGTGAAATAATGATTTTTAGTACAGTTTTTATCATCAGGTCAATTTTGACCCGTGCGACCCTGTACTATAGTTAGGTACATACAATGTTCATATAATGTACACATAATGTACATATAATGTACATATAATGAATAATAATTATGATTATAATTAGTATAATGATTTTTAGTAAAATTTTAGCTAGCAAAATATTGAATAACCAATAAAAGGCAACATGGGTCCAATATGACCTGACTTGGTATAATATGTATAAATTGGATTTTACAGAAAAACTGTAAATTCAAAATCTCCATGCTTTTGGTATTGTGACTGTCTAATTAGCAGGAAAAAAAGTCAGAAAGTCTTGTCAGGTAATAATAATAAATTCCAGTAAAAACACAACACAAACTTCCTGGCGGGTCAGTGATTGACCCGGTTGGTATTGCAAGGGTAAACACTTTCCTGAGAGTATGGCTACAATCCAAAGTAACTATGGGAACTTTACAGTGCCACCTATGAGAAACCTATGGGAAATGCATAGAGCAATCCAGAGTAAGTGCCTCTTACGTGTTCCTGTAATTACTCTGGATTGTAGGGTAAGCCCTTGACTATAGAGGGACTTGCCTCTGAGTAGATGAACACAGGCTTGGGCTCTGAGGGTGCACTCCTAAGCATACTTTCCTGGGAGTAAGCCCCATTTACTTCTGAGTAATGGACTTCTGAGTAGACATGCATAGGTTTGGGCTCTCAGGTTGCAAGTTTAGCCACACTTTCCAGGGACTGGGAGCATAACTGACTATAATGGGACTTACTTCTAAATAGACATGCACAGGTTTAAGGTTTGAGGCTGCAGTGCTAGTCACACATTTCTGAGAGTAAGCTCCACTGAGTGCAAAGGAACTTACTTCTGAGTAGACATGCATAGGCTGAGAATTAAGCTACACTTTCCTGGGAGTAAGCTTCCTTGACTATAATGGGACTTACTTCTGAGTAGACATGCATAGGCTGAGAGGCAGGGAGTCTAGCTATGCTTTCCTGGGAGTAAGCTTCATTGACTAGAATGGGACTTTCTTCTGAGTAGACATGCATAGACTGAGAGGCAGAGAGTCTGGCTACACTTTCCAGGGAGTAAGTTTCATTGACTAGAATGGGACTTACTTCTGAGTAGACATGCATAGGCTGAGAGGCAGAGAGTCTGGCTACACTTTACTGGGAGTAAGCTTCCTTGACTAGAATGGGACTTACTTCTGAGTAAACATGCATAGGCTGAGAGGCAGAGAGGCTGGCTACACTTTCCTGGGAGTAAGCTCCACTGAGTGCAAAGGGACTTACTTCTGAGTAGGGAGACCTGGGCCTGAGGACTCTGCTTCCCTCCCCTGCTCAGCCCTTCAGCCTTTCCCGCCCCTGGTTTTGCAGTTCCGCGGAACAAATGGAAAGCTCCAGCCTGCCAAGGACCGCCCGGCTCCGGCCTGAAGCAGCCAGTCAGTCAGTCAGGGCAGCCCTCCCTCCATCCCTTCCTCAGTTTCCGTCTCCGGCCTGCTTGGCAGTCGCTCCTCCCTCCTTGGAGGGCTCTGAGGAGTGGGCCTCCCCCGCCACCTGCAGCTCAGCAGAGGGACAGCCCCAGCAGGGGGACCACATACCCTCCTTTTCCAGGACACGTCCTCTTTTTAAGCCTTGTGTCCTGGAAAAATATCTTCATTGTCCTCCTTGTCAGCAGCAGCCTTCATGGAATTCATAACGTTTCATGCAATATGCAAATACCTTTATGTTTAACTAGCAAAAAGCGTACCCGTGTTGCAGGAGTAACATTTCCCCATACAACATCCCCCCCCACGGTGCATCAACACCCCATGCGCAACATCCCCATGCGCATCTTCCCCCATGCACAACAAACCCCATGCACATCATCCCCCATGTGCATTATCCCTCCATGCGCAACTTCCCCCCATGCGCATCAGTCCCCCATGTGCCTGAACTCCTCATATGCAACATCAACCATCTGCATTAGTCCCCCATGCACAACTTCCCCCATGCGCATCATCCCCTAAGCACAACTTCCCTCCATGCGCAACTTCCCCCACGTGCAACTTCCCCCATGTACATCAGTCCCCCATGCGCAACTTCCCCCCATGCGCAGCATCCTCGCCAGCGCAACCTCTTCCTCCGAACAACATCTCCCCAGTGCACCAGGGTCTGAGCACCAAATTGGCTGGAGGTTGTTCAGTCTCCCATGTTAAGTATAGGACAGAAACACGTTGCCCCCTTTTCAGCCCCTGAAGGGTTAAATGTCTCCAGATGGCTCTTGGTGGGTGTTCAGGTGACAGAAGGAACTCCCAGAATTCCATGCTTCAGTTGGGGCAGAATGTTGATGAGTCAGCAATTCTCAATGCAAAGTATAGGGAGGAAAATACGTTGCGCCCCTTTTTACCCCCTTCCCGTTGGAACTTCCAAAAACCGGTTCTGAGCGCACCCTCGGTCATGGAAGGAACACCCACCCCAAATTTCACGCTTATAGGCCCACCGGTTTTGGTATGGCGTTGATGAGTCAGTGAGTGAGTCAGTCAGTGAGTAACTTTTCTCTTTTATATATATAGAAGATAGTAAGTACTATAGTGTTTAACCACATGAAAGAAATGTATATAAGTGTTTTTAGCTTTCATTTTGTCACATCCTATATTTTTCTTGGGTGTCCTACATTTTGGGGGTTCTTGTCCTCTTTTATGACATGTATTTCTTTTCCCAGTGTGTAGTTGGTCTGTGGAACTCCCTGCCACAGGGTGTGGTGATGGCATCTAGCCCTGTGTAACCATATGTCATAACCCCCCAAAAAGAGGATAATACCCCAAAGAAAAATGTAGGACATCCAAGAAAAATGTTGGGCATGACAAAATAAAAGTTAAAAACATTCATTTATATTGCTTTCATGTGCTTTATTATAACACTATTATAAATTCTTTACACTTTCCTGGCTGCAAATTCTTTACACTTTCCTGGGAGTAAGACCCATTGAACAAAATGGGTCTTACTTTTGAGTAGGATTGGTTAGGATTGTGCTCTAAGTTACTTCTTATTAATTATATTAATACTATATTAATTATATTATATATTATTAGTTAATTACTTATAATTAACACTATATTAATTATATTAACACTATATTCTTATTAAATGTAGGATGTGACAACTATTACATATAATTTATCATAGCCACCATTAAATAAAATTGATTGATATTTTCAAATTTTTAACACCATCCTTTCTCTAAGGAGCTCAATGTGGTGTGCATTTGTGGGCGATTGATATCTTATGTATTTGAATGATGGTGATTTACTGAAGAAAGTCATAAGAAAATCCCCAAAACAGTTTGATCACAATGTCACATGCAAATCAAAAACAGGAATAACAATTTTAGCCTTTAAACCAGCAGACAGAGGTTGAAAGTGTGGATCATGTGCTGAATAAATGAGTTCTGGGAATAATTGAAAGGTGATGAAAGAGTGGAACAAATCAGAATCCAAACTATCAGAAAGTGGCGGACCCCTGTACTTGCCTATGTCAGCACAGGAACTGTGCCTGCCTAATTGGGGATTAGGATTGCAACCTGAGAAATCATAATAGTCATGACCGGAAATGAATAATAATAATGGCCAGAAAATAAATGCAGTGAATATTTCCCCACAACCAATGGATCAACATCAGTGCCCTCTCCTGCTATCATTTACGTGCACATAGTACTCAATTACAATCTGCCCCTGCTCCTTGAGCAGTGGTTTTCAACCAGTGTGCTATGGTACACTGTTGTGCCATGGATAGTCCTCAGGTATACTGCAGGCATTTGGAGAGAGACATTTATTAATAGGGAAAACTTAGGGATTTGAACAGCATGGTGTGCCTTGTCAACTGTAAAAACAACTGATGGTGTGCCATGAGATGAAAAAGGTTGACAGTCACTGATCTAGCGGTTCAATACACTGATCATGGTTAATAATCATGACTATTCCACTGCGAATGTTTAGAATCCAGATTTTTCCTGGCTGGGAGCCCGTCTACTTTTGCTCAGCCCACCCTTGTCACCATCTTCCTACCTACCTACCCCAACTCTTTTTCATCCCTTCCTTACTCCTTTTTTATATATATACTTAAAAAATATTAAAGACACTTTCCTGGGAGTAAGACCTACTGAACACAATTGGGCTTACTTTTGAGTAGACATGGTTAGGATTGTGCTGCTAAAAACTTAATTTTTTAAAAAAGATTGTAATATACTATAAACAAAGTCAACAAGTTGAAATGGAAACCAATTGATACTAAAAAGAATTTTAAAGCACTCTTTCCCAGAAGTGTTACTGTTATTAATAACAGTGTTGTTATCTCCTCAGCTCTATCACATCAGTGATTATAACAAATGTAAGGCTTGCTAAGAAAGGGCAGTCTTAGGTAGTCTTCTGAAGACAGAGGTAGCCAGGTGAATAGCTGCAAGTAAGATATTTTAAAATCTGGGCATAACTGCCAGAAATCTGCCCCAATCCAAATTTTGTTTGTTTGTATCAGGAGTTCTGGTCTGAGGGCCATTTGCAGCCCTCAGAGATCCCCAATCCAGCCCCCAGGCAGTCCCCCATCTCCAATGCGCACATGGCCCTCAAGCCCTCAATCGCCTAACATGACTGATCTTCACAGCATCCGTGTCCGCAAGGGAAAAGCTGACCCTGCAGAACTGTCATGCAAGACACATTCCCAGTAGGTTTGTGGAGCTGCAGCTGAGGCCAGGTGCTGGAATGTGGATGAGACGTTGTGGGGATTTCTTGAGTTTGCCTTGGAGGTGGGGATCAGATTGATGCTCAAAGTGTTTTGTGCTCAGTCAGTTCATAATGAAACAGAACACAAAACAATATTTTTAAAATGTAATGGCCTAAAACATCAGATAAAACAGGCAAACAGTAGGTAAGAAGTCAGCATAAGGTTCAGCAACCTTCTACTATTGTCAGCTATCAATGTCCTCCCTGCCAGACCAAAATGAATATAAAGTACATATGCCTGCAAAACCTAGGACTACACTTCATGCAGCTGACTGTATGCAGCAACATGAAGTTGAATGCAATCTACCTAAGATTATGCTGCAATAGCCATGTTAATCTTTAAGATAAGAAGATACAAAGAGCCCTGCTGGATCAGGCCTAGAGCCCATCTAGTCCAGCATTCTGTATCTCACAGTGACCCACCATATGTCTCAGAACTCAGTCCTAACCAACTTTCCAGCAGTGGCGTAGCAGTGCCAGTGGGGCACATGTTGCACAGAGGCTTCCTTAAGGAAAAGCAAGGTTTGTTCCCTTACTTCAGAGTTGCATTGCTATTATGCCAGTATTGGAAAGTTGGTTAGGACTATGTCTTCAGGGAGCACAGAAGATGTAAGATACTTGCATCTCACTGCCACTCCTCTGAGTTGGACATACTGCACTCTCCAAAAGAGATAGCAGATTTGGGATCACTTTTTCATTATTAAATTAAATGCAATTTGGGATTATCTTGGGCCACTTTATTAAACCATGGTAGAAGAAAAGTGGCTCACCAGCCACAAAGACTGTACAAACGATACCTTCTATGATGCTTTACTGTATTTTCATGTGCCTTGCAAAAGGCACACACAATCGTACACACAAGCCACTTTCAATTGTACACACAAGCCACTAGATGGCTGCACAGTACAAAGAGCGTCTCAAGTCAAAGTTGACTTCCAAGATTTCTAAGCAGCCCTGCAATAACAGGGACATAGTCAGCTGATGCATTTGGGAAGGAATTGCTTGGGGTGGGAGAATCATGCATATTTATTATACTGATGTCAGCCACCATTCTGCTATAGGTAAAAAGGCACTGTCAAGTTAAGTAGGTCAGTACATTGATCAACCCTGACAGTGATCTCATCTGGAAGAGCTTACTGTCTTGCCTTTCAAGGTAGAATACTTTTTCCATCTCTGCTCAGCCTAGGGCCCCCCTCTGCCCTAGGAAAAAAGAGAAAACAAGTGACAAGTTTCCTGGAGCCTCAATTTATTAGGCTACCTCTAAACAAATCAATTTGCATATATCGTGCCATATTTGTCATACATCCCCCACGGTTTCCATACAGTCAAACTGCCATAGGCCGCAATCCTAAAGACACTTTCCTGGGAGGAAGACCCATTGAACACAATGGGGCTTACTTTTGAGTAGACATGATGAAGATTATGCTCATAGTTGAACTTGAGCAAATAACACATCCCCCCAGACTACTGCATTTATGGTTGAGAGGTCTGTAACCATCCTTCATAGCAGGGAAATTCCTTCTGTACTGGTCTGGTAAGCACCCCTCCAGCCCATTTGGCCTTTTATTTTGTAAAATATTTTTGCTAATGTATCTATAGCTCATTTTTTTGGCATTAAGTCCCCTTTCCTTCCCAACATCTCTAGAAGTTAACTTTCAGATAGTCAAGCTAAACAATATATTGGAGTTCCATGAATGAAACTCTCAACATAATTTTTATTTTTGTAAAAATAAAATTATTTTTACAAAGTTGCTCTGCTAGTTATGCCCAATTCCAAGGGTGGTGCTCCCTCTCTCTCTCTCACTCACTCACACACACACACACAGAGAGAGAGAGAGAGAGAGAGAGAGAGAGAGAGAGAGAGAGAGTAGTTCCTGTTAAGGAAAGTGTGTTTTTCCCCTTTGAGGCTAATAGCAGCTACAGGAGACACAATAATTGCCAGGAAGTAATCAGCTCCACCTTGTTTGCTTTTACAAGAAGAAAATTATGTTCTGATCATGGAGCTCTGACAAAAGTAAAGTTTGGCCATGAGTGGGGAAGGAATGCATCTTGTTTCTTTACAAGATGCAGGCAAATGCATGTGAATGAACGTTACTTTGTGTATACCCTGCCATCTCCTAAATCTGTAGAAAAGATATTTATATTTTTTCAAACAAATCTTTAAGCAAAAGAACAAAAACCTGCTTAGATTTTATATTAATTTTAGAAACACGGTTGCAAAATAAATGCAAAATGCATTATTGCATTTATTGTAGTATTAGAGGTGAAAAGCCTCCAAAGATATCTATCAATGCAATCCTAAGCATGTCTAGGAAGGAAGTCCTATTTTATTCAATGGGACCTACTTCCAGGAAAGTGTGTTTAGGATTGCAGCCCAACTGTGGCAGTGACAGCAATCACACAGGACATGGGCATGGTGAAAGGAGGATTGCCTTATTGCCTTTCCCCCCCCCCCCCAATCCAGAGTAACTATTCTACTAGATCTGTTGGATCAAAGTCCATTTGCATCAATGCAGCTACTGTTCCTTCTAGTGTACACCTATGAAAAATTCATATTGCAATCCATAGTAAATCTTACGTTTGTCAGAGTAAGGACTCCTATAGTTACTCTGGATTGAGGAGTTTGTCCAATAAAATGGGAAATGTGGTGTGGGAATGGCATTGATGTGCATACAAGTGCAGGAAACCCAATCCTGGTCTTGTCCAAAGTCTGGGACAACCTGGTTCTGACCCTGAAACAGTACATTATAATTAAGAATTGAAGCAATAACAAATCTCTAAAGATTTTAGCCACTGAAGTTTATCCAAATAAATGACTGTGACAGTCCTCCTTTCACCATGCCCATGTCCTGTGTGATTGCTGTCACTCCCACTGTTAGGCTGCAATCCTAAACACACTTTCCTGGGAATAGGTCCCATTGAATGAAGTCATCCACTGTTCAGGCCACAATGGAAAGAGAGGTGTTTTAATAATCCATTTCAGAATTAATGCATAGAGTAGGATGTAGGAGTAGGATGCCACTTTTTTACCTTAATAACTCCCTGAAATGCAGATCTTCTGGACCCAAAAAAGAATCTTTACTTGCTTCACTTTGGATGCAAGTGAAAGGAGGCACCTAAGCCTGCACAACTCATTGGTCTTCCCATTCCTGAGGCAAG
Organism: Cryptoblepharus egeriae; assembly: GCA_030015325.1. Lineage (NCBI taxonomy): Eukaryota > Metazoa > Chordata > Lepidosauria > Squamata > Scincidae > Cryptoblepharus > Cryptoblepharus egeriae. The sequence continues at coordinate 219,050,384 of JAREYC010000001.1, forward strand.
AGCATGTCTGTGCACTGTCCTAACCCTCCCCCCAAGAATTTAAAATTGTTGCATTTAGACTGTAATCCTATGCATATCTACTCTTAAATAAGCCCTGATGAGTTCAATGGGACTTACTCCCAGGAAAGTGTTCTCAGGATTGCAGCCATAATTTCTTACATATAATTTATCAATAACAAGATGACTACATGGTGCCTGCTTACAAGAAATAGTAGGAAAAATGAAGATTTCTTTTCCAGGATACAGGGCTTAAAAAGAGGACATGTCCTGGAAAAAGAGGATAGATGGTCACCAAAGGGTGACCAAACATCATTGGGGTTTCTATCAGTCTGTCAGTCTCTCAGTCTGTCTGTCTCCTATCCCCTCCTCTTCAGCTCCCCCCAGTCTTGGCTAAGATCATTCTTTCTCTCTCTCTCTCCCCCCCCCCTCCTTTCTTCATCTTCCTTTGCTTGGATCAGGGTGTCTCATCATTCTCCTCTCTTCACCCCCTGTCTAGAATGGGGGTCTCTGTCATTCCCTCTTTCTCCTTCCCCCTCTTCTTTTCACATCTTTCTGGCTGGAATGAGGGGGATGCATCACATTCCCTAACTCTCTTGCAAGCTGGCTCCTGGAGTCCTCTTGTGGACTGCTCAGGCATATGCTAAGGATAGCCTTTGGTCCCCTGCTGGGAGGAGAGGCAGAGGCTCCTCTCACAGACTGGTGGGGCAGTCACCAAGGACCTCCAGTGGTCCCCAACCCAGAAGTTGAGAAACCCTGTCTTATGGCACTTTTGTGATACCCCTACATCAGCACAGAACTTATGCTGGGGCTTGGGCTGATCTAACTGGAGGTTAGGATTGCACCCATAGTGAGTTTCTACCTGCTGGTGATATGAGAAATAAGAAGTTGCACATACACGAAAAGTCCACAGAAATCTGATTAGGGGCAAAATCCAGAGTAACTACGGGGAGTCCTTGCTCTGGTGTAAGAACAACATACTCTGGATTCCAATATGAATTTCCCATAGGTTTTCACTAGGTGGTGCAGTAACTATGGGTGCACATCAAGTCTCATACTCTGGATTTGGAGGTAGGTCTATCAATCTCAGTGGACATAACTGTGTATTTAAAAATAGCTTGCATAGTAAGATCACTATTGTTCCCTTGCGTGTGAGAAACTGAATGGAGGAAAATCCTTAAAAAAATAAAAAGCAAAATGATTTTCATCAGAATCTTGAAAATATGCAATGACCAAGTTGGAGGTGGGAGCAATAAACATAAAAAGGTGTGGTATTTGCCAAAAGGGCCAAGTTAGCTATTTCAGCCGCCAAGCTAAACACACTGCAGTTGAGGTTAACGTGCATTTCCCTTCCGAGCTCTGAAATGTAGGTTGTGGATTCCAAAAGGAAAATACTCGACCTCATCCCACTCCACACGTCGCAGCCCCTTCCTTGTTTGAGTTGGCTTTCTCTGTGGCCAGCATTTCACAGACTTGTCTGCTTCTGAAGATGATTCCATCCTGGCCTGACTATCCTTTCCCCGCCTTTAGCTCAGGTGACTGTGAATTATGTATTTATTTTTGCCAAATACAAGACTGAATGGATGTTAAGAATATTTTTGAAGCGCTCCTGAAAATGAGGGGGAAAAATAGCATGAATTACTGGCACATGCTTATTGCTCCAGGGTGTGTGTGTGTGTGTGTGTGTGTGTGTGTGTGTGTTTAAAAGCATTCCTTCTTATATCCAAGCAAATATATATGAACCTGGGGATGGGTGGTTACTGTAAGTTTGAAAAGGGTCTTATTACATGTTGGGCTGCTGAAGATTTAGAAAATGAGCTCAAAACAAAAGCTAAGCATCTGGTTAGCATCATTGTGTAGCTGAGCAGCTGATTTTTGGATGCCTAAAGCTCTGGCTGTTTCATCTTACACATGCAATCTAATCGTGCAGCATAAAAGGTTCTGAAAAATATGGATCCAAACAACTGGGGTTTTTTTTCATTACACTCCCTCCTCCTTTCTCAGTCAAAACTTGTGCCACTGATTTTTCAAGTCACTCTACCTGTTTTTAAAGTACTATACAGAGAGGTCAAGGACAAAAACATATTCCGGCACATTTGAAACTCATGAACATACACTCCCTTTACCCCATCTGTACCACAGATCTCACCTGATATGGATTTACTCACCAAGGGTCTGGAAGTGGCAAAATGTGGCACCATTATTCCATGAGTGAGATGTCCCAAGTAGTGACACAGGATACTCTGTTGCTGGCACCATTTTGGAAGTACAGCACAGAAGCTTCAGCATGAGGGCTGCTCTACACACATGAAAAAAGCACTCCAAAATACAGTATCTCACCTGCATTATCAACGTCTCAAGAGGTTGTACTCTCTTGAAATGTAATACAGTCTTTCTACATAAAAGGCTTAACCTGTGTGTTCAGGTGTCTGCATCTTCTGAGGTGGAATAGACACACTATTCCATGTGTCTCTGGGGCAGACAAGGCTGAGGAGAACTGTCAACAATCCATTCACATTCCATCTGTCATTTCTAACTGTTTCTGGGACAGGACAGGCTGAGGAAAAGCTGAGGGGCAGTTGAGGAGAGTCTTTGAGGACAATGGCAGCAAAAGGACAGTTGAGGGGAGCAGTAGAGGAGTGCTGATGAGGAAAGAAAAAGCAGTTGAGAGGCTGGAAAAGGGAATTCTTAAATTGATGAATGTTGTTATATTGCACGTCTGCAAGTAACAGCTGCACACTGTTACTTGTAATTGATAATGCAGGTGATAATGCAGATGGGATATTGTATGTTGGAGTGCTTTGCTATTTCAAAACTCCCCATCTGTGGAAAGCCACCAAAAGCATGAGGGCTCTAGCATATCTTTGTCCTTATTAATCTGCTAATTTTCCACCTGAAGGGAGCCTTAAAAACTCTCTGGATTGTGAAGCAGTCCAGTTCCTCTTATTCATGGATGCTTACTATACATGCATATCTACTCACAAGTAAGCTCCAGTGAATTCAATACACTTTTGTCCCAAATAAATGTGTACAGGACAGTGGCCTTGAAATGCAATCTTGTACACAGTTTCTGGAAGTAAGTTCATTGAACACAATGGAACCAACTTCTAAGACATGCATTATACATCACAGTAATTCATTTTAATTGGTATGTAGTATGTTATACCAGATACTGTACTGAGATACCCAAATCAAAGGGGTCAGTTCAGATGTTTGGTTTGAAGTTTCATGAACCAGCCAGCTTTGTGCTTATATGCTCCCTCCCCACATATACACCACTGGACTAAAAACTTTATTTTTTGTAAACTATAGTTTTATCTTACATTTTGACTGACAAATTATAGATCGTATAAGTGCTACAAATCAAAACCAAACCTTGTTTTCTAATCTAGGTTAAAGTGTTCACACAAACTTTGACTTGGATGTAACAGCATACTATACTTTTTCTGAAAACATGGAGGATAAGAGAGAGAGCTGCACAAACACAGAAATCATTAATGTAACATCAGACTATAATTTGGCATTACATCTGAATCTTTACATTACATTAACATTACATTACATCTACATCTTTAGTATTTTCAGATATACATATTGTAGTATTTTCAGACATATGCAGTTTATTTGGGACTTTTCAGATTGTCAGTACAGTACAAACCAGAAACATTAGTACAATCCCATCTTTCTAGACTGCATAATTTTTCTGGCAGTAGAAGGGAAAACCCCATCCATTCAAATATGTACCACAGTAAATGACATGCTTGAAACCAATGCGCTATTGTTTTAATAAAGCCTTTGAATGGGAAAAAATAATTAAATATAACTGTTCTCAAATTATCACCAACAGTGACCCCATTCCTGGAGCCTTCTGTATCCCAGTGCCATCTTTGTCATCAATTTCTGCACCTTAGACAACAAGCCCGACTCTAGTTACCAGCAACTGTCTGTATTTCTTAGAACCTCTCCTGGTAAAAAATAGTCCTTATGGTACTTACTCCCACTGAACTCTAATTGGTGTTATTTGACATTGCCCAAACTCATAATGCTTTTTCCAACTTGAGCAGAATGCTCACAGCTGCACTGTGGTCTATATGTCTGACCAGCTGATCAAATTGTTAGACACATATGTTAGTAGTTGCTGAGATCATTGACGCGCTGGAAACATTTATTTTCTTTAAATTCCCTGATGCTTAGAAACTAGAAAAAACTATGATAAGATCAACCCCCCCCCCAACCGAATCTGATAATTGGAGTTTCATGTGTTAAACATTGAATTTTCCTATTGCATTTTCTTAAGAGTTATCCAGGTTGTCTGCACTATTCACAAACACACATTTTAAGTCTAAGCTAACCATACTTAATTTAGAACCCAATCCCGAGCTTGTACCGCCAGCCATCTGCTATGCTTAGTGTTGCAAGTGTGCCATAAAGCACATTTGCAGGCACCAGCACCACCCCAGTGCTGGCACCAGGCTAGTCTCAGTGTTCTGCTGCTGGGTGGTTGTCCTGACTTCTGGGTGGCAGACAGGAGAGGGGGGCATGGCCGCATGGGGAAAGGCAAGAAAGAAGCTTCCAGCAGTTGCCTAATAGCACTCAGGATCCCAAGGAAGCCATGGTGGTGCCATGGTAGTCCTGGCACTTTAGGCATCTTGGGACTGGGCTGCTAGTTATCTTATGCTTCCTCAGTATTTTTCTTCTGTGTTGTGTTTTCTAAAGAGAAAATCTGTACATTCAGGATCTTACAGTGGTGCAGCCTTTGAAGTGGAGAAGCTTGTCTTGACATGCTCCACAGCCACATTCCACTACAGCTATACCAAGAAAAAAAATAATAGGAGGAAAATGCCCATTATCACTAATGACAGATTCCCATCCAAGGCAAATAGCTTCAGACAAACTGCACCCTGGTTAAAGACTGAAAAATTTAAAACCGTTTCTCCCACATCACAGTTTCAATCTTAATTTATTTTCCTGTCATGACTTCTGTTTGCTTCAGATGGCAGTTTTCATCATGGGGAAAATGGCAGCTATGAGATTCCAAACTGGATTGGCCCATGGCAGGGGGAAAATATTTACTCCCTCCCATGCTGCAGTCCCAGTCTAGATTGGTACCCTCTGTAACAGTTACATATCGATAAAAAGCTACCTGTTTAAAATTATATCTGATTGATTTTGTTGTATAAATATAATACTGCACTGTGAAATTATGTTTTTTTCCAGTTCATCAATCTCTGAGTTTTAGATGAATGAGGCATTCATTCCCTTCCGTTCATCTTACAGTAGCCAACTATTTGACTGCAGTATTTTGGCAAGTTGGAGACTGAGACCTGCCCAAAGACACCCTGCGAACTGCCATAAAAAAGGACAACTAACCCAATCCCAACTGAACTAGCCACTGAACTACCCAGTTTCCAAATAATACACAGAGTCTAACAGCCCAATCCTAACCAACTTTTCAATGCCAATGCAGCTGAACCAACAGGGCACACATGCACTATATTCTAGGGGAAGTAGTTATGGTATCTTCTTCAAGGTAAAGGAGTATTTGTATAAAAGGAGTATTTAGGAACATGCATTGTTTCTGTGTTGGTTAGGATAGGGCTGGAAAATGTCCACTCATCATGTATGTAGTTGACTTCCACAAAGCTATGTAAAGCTTGCAAAGCCATGAAGTTACTTTTCAATTTAAGTAAATGTAAAGTCATGAAATGTCAGGCAAAGTATCAAAACTTTATATATAGGCTAATAGGTTCTAAGCTGCCTAGGACTGAGCAGAAGAGAGTTCTTTGGGTGGTAGGTGGATAGTTCAATGAAAATGTCAATCCAATGAAAGTGCAATGGTGAAGAAGGCTAATTCCATGCCTTAGATCATTAGAAAAGGTATTGAGAATAACACAGCTAATGTTATAATGCCATTGTACAAATGGATGATAAGGCCACCCTTAAAGTATTATGTCCAATTCTGGTCACCACATCTCAAAAAGGATATTTTTGCAGAAAAAAGTGACCAGAATGATTACTGGGCTGAGGCACCTCCTTTACAAGAAAACGTTAAGGCATTTAAGGCTCTTCAGTCTAGGAAAAAGCCACCTGAGGGGGGATGTGATTGAGACATACAAAGTTATGCAAGGGATTGATAGAGTGGATAGAGAGAGAGGCTCTTTTCCCTCTCACACAACACTAGATTCAGGGGGTATCCACTAAAATTGAATGTTGGGAGAATTAGGGCAGACAAAAAATGTTTTTTAACCCAGCATATAACTAGTCTATGGAACTGCTTGCCACAGGATGTTGTAATAGCTTCTAGCCTAGATGCCTTTAGGGGACTGGACAAATTTCTGAAGGAAAAGTCCATCACAGCTTAAAAATCACGATAGGTTACTCCCTCCCAAATAACACAGTGGGCGCAATCCAGAGTAACTACGGGGAGTCCTTGCTCCGGTGTAAGAACAATTTGCTCTGGATTGCAATATGAATTTCCCATAGGTTTTCACTAGATGGTGCAGTAACTACGGGTACACGTAATGTCTCTTACGTGCTCCCGTAGTTACTCTGGATTGAAGGGAATGTGAAGAAGTATTGTTTTCTCGTTCCATTTTTTTCCTTAACCCCATCCAAAATAATCCCATACTTTAACTACTGGTGTGCAGGGTAATAGGTACTGGGAATTTGAGGCATTATCCCTTGAAAAATAATTGCCTCTGGCATTTGATCTTTAGACATGATTACATAATAGGATGCAGAATGCAGTGTTCGGAACAACTATTAATATTAATCTTAGCGCCTACACAGTGTTTTTCTCACATCTTCAAAGTGATTTCCTTCCATTAGCTATAAGCCTTACAATACTTCAGGGACATTCACTAGTAAATAAGTAAATATTATTGCCATTGTATTGATGAGGAAACAGAGCCAGTAAGTCTATGATTTGCCCACAGCCAATGGAGATGTTGCCAGTTCTGAAACAAAAAACTTTATAAATTACAAAAATGTTATTTTTTATTTTTTAATTTACCCAAAACAGTATAGGGAACAATCAGCCACTTCTTCCCCTAGTGTATGAGAAGCTAAATGCCCCCATATCAGGGTTTCCATATGTCCTGAAAAACAGGAAGAGTCCTGATTTTGGGGAACTGTGTTTAAATACTGGCAAATGGGACAGAAGGTCCTGTCCTGATTTTGTGGAAGAAAATTATGGCAACCCTACCTCATATGTTAGAACCATCTTATATATCTGCATTAGAATTACAACCAAATCCTAAACTCTGTGCACCAGTCTGTGCCAGTGCTGAATGCTGCAAATATGCCATAAGGCACACCATCTGGTGTTGACTCAGCATCAGTCTAGGTGCAAACCACCTAGAGCAAGGGACAAGCTCCAGGTGGTGAAGAGGATAGTTAGGGTGGTGAGGAGGCAACCTGGGGCAGGAGAAGAGTGTGGGAAGGGAAGGGAGCAGGACAGGATCAGAGGATCAGAGCAGAGTTCAATCTGATCTAGAACCCTATGTTTAGGGTGACGGTATGTCATAACCAAAAAAAGTCATCATCCAAGAAAAATGTAGGACATGACACAATAAAAGCTAAAAACATTCACATTCATATATATTGTTTTTATGTGTTTAATTGAAACACTATATTACATCTTATTAAATTTAAAAACATATGCTATATTACATACTAGCGAAAATGTACCCACGTTACGGGAGTAAAATTCCACTGTACACCAACCCCCCAACTGCGCATCAACCCCCATGCGCATACTCTGCAATGGGTATCATTCCCCCATGCTCATCCACCCCTATGTGCATCATCCCCATATGCACATCATCCCCCCATGCGCATGAACCACCCATGCGCATAACCCCCCCATGGGCATTAACCCCCCCATGCACATCAACCCCATGCGCATCCACTCCCATGTGCATCATCCCCCATGCGCATCACCCCCTCATGCACAACATTCCCCCATGCACAGCATCCTCCCCAGTACAACCCCATGTGAACAACACCCCTCCCCCCAAAAAACATCCCCCCATGCACCAGGCACCAAATTGGCTGGATGTTGGTCAGTCTTTTCACCTCAGTAAGGGTTAAATTTCTCAACATCAGTTCTTGGCGTGTGTTGATGTAACCTTAAATGTTTCAAGTTTTGTGACTCAGATTAAAGGCCAGTGGTTTATTGATGGAGAGCTTATTTGGAAATGTAGGACAACCACCATGTGAACCAGAGCAATAAGAACATCAAAGTTTCTGGGTGGATGCAGGTTTAGGTCACTGCCATTGTTCAGAAAAACCCACAGCTTGACACAAAAGCACAAAACCTGCAGATTTTTTTTAAGATACATTAATTTTCTGGTTTGCCAAAATTGATTCAAGAAGGAATAAAATATGTGTCACTAGTAGTCTAAAGCAGGGGAACATGATGGCAAGTACATATGTTGCATGCAAGAAAAAGTGCACTGAACAGTTTGCTTATGTCTGTCATTTTCTTTGCCATGTCCTCTGCTGCAAAAGCATCACTTGAAGAGTGTCACTATGTTAAAATACCAATAAAATGATGAAAATGCTCGTGGAGATTAAACTGCAATTATAAGAGCTTTCATAAAAAGGATTCACAACTGCAGCAGCAGGGAAAAAAAGAGACCAAGGCTATAATTCTGTTCATGCTTACCTGGGTGTAGGTCCTATTAAACACAAAGTCCTATTGTTACTTTGGCGCTGACATGATAAGATTGCACTTTAAAGCACCACCAACTAGTTCTAATTGGCTTCCTGAAGAACCAAAGCCATTCCCAAGTGTTTGGAGAGGAACCAGGGGCATCACTAGAGGGTGCGTGGGGTGCATCCCGCACCAGGTGACATGCCAGGGGAGAGGAAGAGGACTGGGGGGGCTGTGACCTCAAAAATGCAACTTTGTGATGGTGTACAAAACAGCGTCATGTCACATACCATTGGATGTGTATTTAAGAGCAGAAACCAATGCAAACATCCATTTTTAAATAGTCCCTTCCTATCAAACGTTGTAGCCAAAAAATGCATTGAATTCTATGGAAAGTAATCCATATCACAGCTTTACTCATGAGTAGGCAAATGTGCCATAGTCCACCAAAAAGGGCAGGCTGAGAAGAATCCAAGGACACCAAAATTGTCCCGATCCAATGACCACAGCCTCCACAAATCTCCCCAAAATGAGGTCACTGATGATTGCAATGAAATGCACTGAAAATAAAAGTGAGCTGCACAGCCATGTTTACTAGCAAGTAAGCAAGCATGCTTTGAATGATGTGGTGGAAAGTTGTTTGTGTTGTACTGTAACCCACGTCTGCCTGTATTTACATGGTAAATAAAATGATGAAAATGCAGGTGTTGGTTGAAGTGAAGGTCTTCGCACAGACATCTCTGACAGCAGATAGGATGGAAACATGCAGGAAATGTGAATGAGAACTTTTGACATCCACTGCTTCAGCATCTCATTTTTTTCTGTGAGCTGCAACAGACTCATGTGCTGACCCACTTTTTCCAAAAACACCTCATTACAAGTCCTAATGGTCCCGTTATGGTTCATTTTAACATGAGTAAAGGAGCTGGGATTAAACTTGCAACTGAGGGGTATGGCTCCCTGCAAATAATTAAAATCACCCTGCAAAATGTCATAGGCTTCATTTTGTATGTGTTGCCCTACAATCCAGAGTAACTACGGGAGCACGTAAGACACATTACGTGCACCCGAAGTTACTGCATCACCTAGTGAAAACCTATGGGAAATTCATACTGCAATCCAGAGCAAATTGTTCTTACACCGGAGCAAGGACTCCCCATAGTTACTCTGGATTGCGCCATTAGTCACCAAACACGGGCTCATTAGGTCCAAGCAAAGTCTGCCTGTGTTCCTGAAATGAGCCAGTCATGCTCAGAGAAATAAGTACTTCTTTTTGCAGAATACAAATGACAGTACAACCCTGGATTGAGAGTGTTTTGGATTGAGAGCATTTTGCAAGACAAGCGAACATTTCTAATAAATTTTCAGTGCAATCCTAAGCATGTCGACTCAAAAGTCCTATTGTATTCAATGGAGTCCACTTCCAGGAAAGTGTGTTTAGGATTGCAACCTTCATCTTGCAATACAAGCAAAAAAAAATAGTCCCAGCAGGGATATGGCTGGTTTCGGTGCTCCGCCAGCACCTGCTCAGCCTTTCCTAAGACCAGCCTATGCATGTCTCCTCTGAAGTAAGCCTTTTACAGTCAATGGGGCTCACTCTTCTATAAGGGAGGCAATGGAAAGGAGCCTGAGAAGAGCACAATCCTAACCATGTCTATGCAAAAGTAAGCCCATTGTGTTCAATGGATCTTACTCCCAGGAAAATGTCTTTAGGATTGCAGCCAAAGCCTTGCATATCTTCTCTAAAGCTAGTCCTACTATAATCAGTGGGGCTCTCAATCCTGTTTAAAGGGGGGCAATGGAAAGGAGCCTGAAATACCAAGTCTTGCATGTCCACTCTAAAGTAACCCCTACTATAATCAGTGGGGCTCACTCCTGTGTAAAGGGGGGCAGATTGAAGCTTGAGAGACCTATGAGACATAAGTGCAGGTTAGTTTGTTTTATTTATATTTATATTTTATATTTTCTTTATTATTTTGTATTAAATTACAGTATTATAATCATTTTTATATGAATGTTTTTGGGTTGTGGAATGAATTGTCTGAGTTGCATTATTTCTTATGGGAAAATCTGATTTGATATGCAAGTGTTTTGGATTACTAGCATGCTTCTGGAACAAATTATGCTCGTAAACCAAGGTACCACTGTAAATAAAAAATTGTCTCTTTGACATCAGTTGTCCTCTCATTTTGGTCCAAGCAAAATAAATGTGTACACAGAAGGGCAATAAGTAGAAAAGTTGAGAAATAATACATCTGTCTGAAAAAGGAAAAAAAGGAGATAAATTTTCTCAAACTTGAAAGCAGATAATTTGAAATGGCATTCTTCTGAAAAAGCAAGTAAAATAGACATAAAAGTGACACATGATTGTAAAAATTGCCTTAGAGAGGGCACTTATGTGCTTTTGGAAGAGAGACTAGTAACTTATTGCACCTTAGTAATTTTGAACAAAAAAAAGGGGGGAGAATGCTGAGCACTTCTAGTTCAGGAAATATTCTAAAAGGCGTTTCATGAGTGGAATTACATTGCCATAAGTGAGAATACTTTACCATAATAACTCAACAACCTGAGTTGTTCTTAACATTTATTCTCTGCCTCATCTTTTTTACAGAACAGCCAGTCCTTTGTGACTACTAGAGCATGGTAAATATGAATGTACAAAGGAAAATCGAACAAGAGCCTCTTCTGAGCCACCTTATTTCAAGTGAAGGAGAATGCTACGGAACTCACTCCTCCTCACACATCTGGTTCCTTTTTGTTTATATGTTGTATGTACAATGGTGCCCATCAACAAATGTGGTTTAGGCCTACACTGGTATTTCTCTGTGCAAATTTATTATGCAAACCTCACCTTAACAGAAGCAGGCAAGGGTTCAAAACGTGGATGCTACAGGACAGGATGAGCTCCTGTCCTTAGCCCATCTCCTGCCAACCTTGTAGTTTAAAAGCTTGCAAATGCAAGTAGATAAATAGGTACCACTTCAGTGGGAAGGTAACAGCATCTGTGCGCATGTGAGCCACACGTTGGACAACACTAGCTCTAAGGCTCTAGAAACGGGGATGAGCACCACACCCTACAGTCGGTCACAACTAGCAGTAAAACCTGTAGGAGAAACCTTTACCTTTTACACCTGAACAAAAGAGTGTTTTTCCCAAGACACAGTGTTTTCTATTATTATTGTAATTTTATCCAATATGCCCAGTTAACCCTGCTAACTGGGCAAGAGGCACTCTTTCAGGTGGGTGCTCCTCTTAGCAGGGGAAGACTAACTGGCCCTCCTCACCTCAATAATGTCTGTTATAGTGGCTTCTGCTAGTGTTCTTCTATATCTTTTTAGACTGTAAGCCCTTTTGGGACAGGGAACCATTAGCCATTAATTTTTTCATTTCCTTTGTGAACAGCTTTGTGAATTTTTTAGTTGAAAAGCAGTATATAAATACTGTAGATAGATAGATTTGGAGGTCTCTTTGCCCCCACTATATTCTCATTTGAAAGGCCTGTGAAGATGTAGCTTTTCTGCTGGACTCTTCAGCTGTGGTGAACATAGTTACTGCAGAGATGAAATCTGTACTACTTCTGCAGAATTATCGTTTGTAATTTTTATCTTTTTTGTAATTTGTGTAATACACATTTTATAATTTAAGAACCCAATTCTCCACCAATGGAGTGATGAAAAAGATGTTGCAGAGATGGAAAAGTGCTGTAAAGCATTTTTTTGTACCCAGTCAGTAAGCAGTACTAATAGGAAAGCCTGGGGTGCCCTGCAGGTGCCCATCCCACCTGACAGCTGGTGGAGGAAAGAGCAGGCTTCTGAACCAGTTCTTAGGCATGGTTTTATGTAATCCTGACCAATGGGTTTGCTGGATAATTTTCACAACTTTTTCCTACACTTGCAACACACTTCATATTTCACACAGAAGATTCTTCAGGTATGCAGAGCTAAAATGCAACAAGCTCTAGCAAGATGGGAGATGAGTACCGGTATTTATTTACCCAAGTCAACCAAAATGAGCATGTCCGGGCTCATGGAAGTGTGAGAATTAGGCAGATTTTGTTAGTTCCTTTGTTTTGCCCATTATTATTAGGCATTTACAATATATAAAAGAACAGATTAAATTACTTGTAAAATGTGATTGCATGAATAAAACTATTGTGACAGCCCTCCCTAGGAATGGGAGTTTCTCCTCCCCATCCTTTATTTGTGTAGGTCTGTAAAAGAGTCTTGGCAGAATAATAAAATGTCTATTGTGGAGTTTATTCATCAAACATCTGACAGGAAAGCTGGGTGCGAATCAGATGGCAAAGTGAACATGGGAGGGGAAATGGATCTTAGGCCTTGGCAGCACAGCACCTTCATCTTGCAGACTTCCTCCAGATCATATATAAAGCATGTAATCAATGCCAGCTTTGAGTTATTCATTTGCTTGCTTGCTTGTTTCAGGTATTTCCACTCCACCTTTAAATTGAACAAAAAAAGTGGTTTTCAGAAATTCAAAACATAATAACACTCAAGATAATAAAAGCAAAGCAATATGAAACAATGATTTAAAAACTGCATCAAAGCCATATGGTGGAAGGGTGAAATAAAAGCAATAAATATAAGACAGTCCCTCTATAAAATAATTCTTAACTGATTAATTCATTCAGGGCCCAGTCCAATTGCAGGCAATGCTGCTCTTCCATGTGCTGCCCTGGCAATGACAGTCACAAACGTGCTGTAAGGCACATTATGGCAGACAGAAAGAGAGAGTCACGAGGTGTGGAAGAGGCCATGACCAGTTAAACACTGGCAGTTAAAACTGGAAAGACTCAGGATGCAATCCTAACCTCCAGATAGGCTGGCATCAGTACTGGCAGAAATCCTGGGGGTGTTGAAAAAGTACAATAAGGCCATTCTATAGAAAGCCAGAGCCATTCTATGCATGTCTATTCAGAAGTAAGTCCCATTTTAGTCAGTGGGATTTACTCCCCATAGGGCACAATCCAGAGTGAGGGCAGTGAGGAGAGCTCTAGCTGGGTTGCCCCAACTATTCTGAATCCAGAGCAGAAAGTTATGCTTCATCCAGAGTCAGGAAGCCTAGGCTGCACAGCTTCTCCAGAGCATGCTCATTAGGCACCAAGTCATTGACACCTGAGGAGGGCTTGCTCCTGAGGAGACCCCCCCTCATATCACACTGGACAAGGAACAACTGAGGTGCCTGCCTTATAAGGAAGCCCAGAAGTTCCTAACAACCAATAACAGCTGCAGCTTGAGACTCCAGTACAGCAATAGCTGTACTCCAACAAGGGGCTTCTTGGAGTGGCCTGCTGTATCCCCAGCTTAGTGGGCTAGCATAGTTGTGCCATATCCTGAAGTTGAGAGGCAGGGGTTGCAGCTCAGCTGGCCAAGAACTCAGCTTTTTGGTCAACACTGCCATTCTTACTCTGCTTTATCATGGACCCCTATGGGTCTACTCATTACTATACCTGCTCCTGAGGTGGTATAACTCTGGGGAGCTGGAAGAGGGCATTTCTGCCCTGGAAACAGGCTCTGGATACAGAGTAACTGCTCTGCCCTAGGCAATGCTAAACATGCCCTAAGCATGCCTCTCCTGAACTGCCTAGGCTGGCACATCAAGGGCAGCCCAGGTCCACCTGTCTTGGGGCAGCCTATTTTGGCTTAGCAAGACGGAAGTGCTGCTTTCACTACGGGCAGGTGCGCTAGGCAGCCCTGACGCTTTTTAAACAGGCTGCTGGCCAGCACAACTGCCCTAACTGCCAAAGAATGTGTTCTTTATGTGAAGCACTTTCTTTATGTGAAGCAGAATCCTAGAGAAAATTTTGTTTGTTACGTGAAACATACTTTATGTGAGGCATTCTTTACATGAGGCACCACTGTATGTCCTTTCTCTTGTTAATAACTGGTTCTGTAGAGTAGGTGCAAACCTGATGGAGTCCACCACTGGCCGGGGGTCAGGAAAAGTGCCCCCGTCCTCTGGAAAAGGAAAGGTTTTGAGGTCCTTGGGGCTCCCAAGTAGCTGTTTTGGCAGCCGCAAGGCTTGGAGCCGGCCACCACTCTGTTGGGGGAGGGAACACAGCGGCACACCCCTGTAGCTGCTGGCCAGCTGATACAGGTTCCTCCCAAGGGGGGGAACCAGGGGTGGGAGGAACATCTATTCTGGGCTGGATACGCCTCCTCAGACCGCGTGCAGAAAGGATGAGGAGGCGCACATGGTATTAGGAGTTCCTCCATTGCTCCTAATTGAATAAGGTAGTGCTTCAATATCTACAGGGGTTGGTTCTGGGACTAAAAAATGGAATGATTGCTTGCACGACTGCCCCTCTGCATCTGTAGAAAAGCAATTTTTAAAACTGCAATTTGCAATGGCCATTCATGATGAGTGAAATCCATGTATAAAATATCTGTGTAGAACATGTACAGTTGGACCTGTACATGGGGGGGGGGGTTTGGAGAACAGGTGCCTCTTCACACATGGGGACCATTTCATATTACCATATCTCTTCAGATATTTAACAAAAGCTTATGCTGGGATAAGGGTGAACATATCACCGGAAATTTCCGGATTTGTCCTCTTCTTTATTCCAGGTATCCTCCGAAAGGGCTTCATTGTCCTTGATTTTGGCTTCATTTTGAAACTTAGCAATGTTGTATGCTACCCCATCATGTCATACGTCAGTGGATTTGAATTGAAGAGCAGAAACCAATGCAAAAATCGGTTTTGAAATATCTCCTTTCCTTCCAAAGTTATGGCCAAAAAACTAAAAATAAAAAATATGCATTTTGCTCAGTGGGAAAGTGAAAGTGCCCAAAATCATGGCTTTACTCGTCAGTAGGCAAATGTGCCATTGTCCAGCAGAAAGGCCAGTCTGAGAGGAATCCAAGACCTTACCCGCCTTTTGAGGTTTGGGCATCTGGTCACCCTGACTGGGATCCTCCCCTTTCGCTGACTCACGTTTTCTGCATACTGTATATGAAAGTGGCTATCTACTTGCTTAACAAAACAAAGATTATTTCCTTTTTTAAAATTCCCATTGCACAGAACATCTTTGATAGCTTAAGGACTGCACTCCTATCAACACTTTCCAGTATGTGGGCCTCACTGAAAGCAGTGGGGTTTACTTCTGAGTAAGCATGTCTAGGATTGTGATAAAAGTCAAACATCTCCTGGTCAGTAAAAAAAATAAAGAAAAAGCAGACCTCATTATTGCAGTCAGGCAAATCCCCCAAGGCCTTCATTCAAGTTCATTACTCATTTAGCTGGTTATTCTGATGCTGATGCTGCATTGGGGAAAAATATCAGCCAACAATCGTAGCATTATGTCTATATTCAGACAAAGAAAGGTGAAGATATGAAATGGCCTTAAATGTCAGCATGTTCTGAGTAAAGGTATCACAATAATACTTAACTGGAGCCATCAGATATCAGTGTAATCAAGAGGAACCTGAGATAGCACTCCAATTACTTATTGTGCAAACCTGTACATATTTTCTCAGATGTAAACTCCATTATGTTTAACAGGGCTTATTCCCAGGTAAGTGTGTATAGCATTGATTTTCAGTCTTTTTCATCTCATGGCACACCATTAGTTGTTTTTACCATTGACAAGGCACACCATGCTGGTTAAATATGCAAGTTTTCCAATTAATAGACGTACCTCCCCAAATTCCTGTGGCACACCTGAGGACTATCTGCGGCACACCAGTGTGCCACCACATTGGTTGAAAATTACTGGTGTATAGGATTACAGCCTTAATAGTAAAAAGCTCTAAGCACCACCAATTAAGGATGTCTCAGCTGACAATTTCCAGAGCTGCTACATGGGAGGTGGAAGTGGAAGAATACAGAACCATGACTAATTGTTGTTGTCTTGTTTCAAGAGTCAGTGGTGAGTTACATAAATTTTATACACACATCTGATATTTTTCTTCCTATAAGTTTAAGCAGTTTGTGTTAAAGTGATCTCCTTTCCTGTTAATATGGAGATTGCTGTTGAGAACATTTTCAGTGAAACTCTCTAGAGAGGGTTCCCTTTGGAAATTAAGAATTTTTACTCTTTGCCTTCAGCAGCTGAAAGGTTATTCATAGAGCATAGATGATAACTTTCTTATTGCCTAAGTAATGGTTTTTGTCTCAAAGGTGGGAGGAGAGGACAACTTTTGATTTGGCAGCTCAGATAGACAGACAGACAGACAGACATGCAAATTTCTTACATAGACCTCATGACTAAACTCGGTGTAATGAAAGAATGTGAAATTATTTGTGATAAGCAAGTAAGCTGCTGAATTGGTACTTAATTACCTTCAGGATCCCGAAGAAGACATTTTTAAAATGTCTATAAAATTTTAGCATCCTTAAATATGAAAGAAAATATACAAAGGGAGATAAAAAATAAAAATAAAGCAGATGTATAATGCTGGCACATGCTAGAGGACAGCTTGGCTTGAACAGATTCCTTATATTAATAGTATACATTTGTAACAGAAAATATGGTTTTAATTCCTGGAAAAGCATAAAGCTAATTTTGCAACTCCTTTTCATACTGCTGTTTTTCCTCCAAATGTTATACTGATTGTATTACAAAAAAACACAATAACTGGGATAATTTTGTGAAATTCTGTGTGTGCTCTTCTTCCCTTTTAGATGACCTCATTATCCCCTGAACCTGTGTTCTGGATATAGATACCTTATAACAATTGAAAAATAGCCTAAAATTCTTTGTAGATACCGTTATCTACATCTAGCACTATTATATTTATTTTTAATCTATATTCATTTGTATGGCTATGTAAGCCATTTTGTGAATTACCTTTTGATGAAAGGTGGGTCTCCAATTTATGGACATCTGGATTACAGATGGCTGCCTGCAACAGCAATTTCACACATGACAGGGGGTAGGTAGAATAAGAAGCTGATTGGGTGATAGATGTAATGGGGGGCATTTGGGAACAAGGTGTGGGGATAGCAAAGAAATCCTTTGCTGCATCCTAACCCCATCCTGGCCCTGCCAGCATGACATACGGCTACTCAGCTCTGCATCAGCTAAGTAGTTGGTGCAAATCCAAGTAGCCCTATTGAGAAGACTGGGGTGCTACATGGGATTGAGAAAGAAATGTTCCCTAACCCCCCAGATAATTCTTGCTGGAAGGAATCCAGTGCTGGATACAGTGTGATGAGCATGGGATGAGCACCAGCATGGGATGAGATAGGGCTGCCACAGGATGACCAGATGCCCCAACCTGAAAAAGAGGACGAGGTCCCTCAAAATTCCTGACATCCAAACAAAATTCCAGACATGTTAAAAAATGTAGGACACCCAAAAATGTAGGACAAATGAAGGACATGTTAAAATAAAAGCTAAAAACACTCATATTGCTTTCCTGTACTTAATTTCAACACTATATTACTTATTATTATTAACACTCTCTTTGCAAGACCTGTTTTCCCAAACCAAAAAGCACATATTTAGGTGATTAAAGCAGCCGGGCTTTCTCAGGCAGGCATGCACAGGCTTGGTCTTTCAGCCTTCGTTCCTTTGTCCCTTACACAGTATAAGCTCCACTGTCTATAATGCTTTTGAATGGACACAACTGGGCTTGGAGGCTTGAAAATTAAAGAGCCAGGAATTATCCCCACCATCCCTACCCTGAGCAGGTTGCCAACTTTACACCCAGCCCCTGCTCCTGCTTTGACAATAGCTGGATGAAAGCCCCCAAACCTGAACAACTCAAGCACTTTTTTGTGCAATGTATATATTGTGAGATGTGTGTGTGTGTGTGTATTGTGCAATGTATATTGGTGGATCCCTCTACAGAAGCACAGGATTAGGGGAGGCTGGAGTTTCTCTCATCAGTTGGCAACCCTGGTTTAAAAAATTAATTCACCCCCTTTCTCTCCAAAGCCAAACTCACTGCAAGGTTTCAGAGCAGCTCCACGTCCAAGGCTCCCTCCTTAGCCTGCTCTCCTCTCCTCTCCAGCAGCCTCAGCTCAGCTCCCTTCTTTGCTTTGCAGCATCAGCTGGCATGTGCAAGGACTGGAGCTTCTGCTGGCCACAGCCATTTTCCCAGCCATTCAGTGGCTGAAGCAGTTAGGCATTTGGGAAGCAGGCTGCAAAGCCAGGCACCTTGCCTGTTGGGAGATGTAGTTCTTCCACTGATGGCTTGGAAAGAGGCTTTAACATGGGGAGCAGGGATTTTTGAACCCAGCTTTTCTGACAGTTTGCAAGAAATAAGACAGCTGCTGTCGACCTGGGAAAGTGTCTTTAGGAATGCAGCCTAAGTAGACTTCCTAGGATCCTGCACATTGAATGCATGTTTTGAATTCAATTCCAGTGTTTTGTCATCATTTTTATATCAAGTTAATATTTTTATATGAGTTTTTTTTTGGGGGGGGGGTTCTGGAACCAACTGTCTGAGTTTCCATTATTTCCTATGGGAAAATCTTCTTTATGTAAAGAACGTTTCATATAACAGACATGCCTCCGGAACAAATTAAATTTGTTACGTGAGGCGCCACTGTGTGTGTGTGTGTGTGTGTATTATACATATATGTATTGTGTGTGTGTGTATAAATTGTTTTCTCACTCTTCATGGGTGGTGTATGTATGTTATCCTCAATCTCGGTTCCTCTACCAGAGGCCTGGGAGTTTGAGGGTTCTGCGCAGTATCTTAGCTGTTCCTAGCAATGCGCTTTTCTGGATTGAGTGTTCTGATGTACTTCCTGGAATCTGTTGGAGCCATTCTTCCAGCTTGGATGTCACAGCGTCTAGTGCTCCAGTCACTATTGGGATCACATTCACCTTCACTTTCCACATCCTTTCTAATTCCTCCTTCAAACCCTGATACTTTTCCACCTTTTCATGCTCTTTTTTCCTGATGTTGCTGTCATTTGGGATTGCTACATCTATCACCAGGGCTGTCTTCTGGGCCTTATCTACCACCACAATGTCTGGCTGGTTAGCCAGTACCTTCATATCTGTCTGGATATGGAAGTCTCACAGGACCTTAGCCCTGTCGTTCTCCACAATCTTCTGAGGAGTCTCCCATCTGGTGTTGGAGGGGTTAATCCATAGGCTGAGCAGATGTTCCTGTACATGATGCCGGCTACTTGGTTGTGCCATTCAATGTATGCTGTTCCTGCCTGCATCTTACACCCTGCCATGATGTGTTGCCAAGTTCCATGCTGAAGGTAGGCCATGGGATGGAAGTTTGAGGAACACTGCTTTGTTGTATTGCAAAGTATTTGGTAATGTGAGTCTTCATCTGCAGTTTGAAGGTAGCCCAGCCTGCTACCTATAAAGGTTACAATTTCAATGAGGCTTTGCTATCTGAATGTGGTAGAGCCAGGTCATGTCTGCCACATAAATACTGTAGATAAATACTGTAGATAAATACTGTAGATAGATAACTTTTATGCAGATCTTGGATCTCAATATACAGTTCTGGTGAAAATCCATAAATTCATAAGACTTTTTAAAAAGCACATTTTTATGACCTAATGTCAATAATTGTATAAGATGCCACACAGCATAGGCAGACTAACCTCCCTGGTAATCCCTTCTCAGAAAAGTTAAGCTTCTTAAGAAATCATTGTTATGGAAGATGGAAACTGAACAACTGGAGCAATCAGTGTTTACTGACCTTTGCAAGTACTAGATTTAATTAGACTTTCATTATTGCTAGTGTAAATAAATTAGTCAATTGACTTCTTTCAATTTCTCTGCTGATGAGGCTTTAAGCCTGTTGGGATAGATAAGGAATAGGCTTCATTGCTAACTGGTTCTTCTTTGTTAATTGCACAATCAGCCTAGTAGTTTGGGTTAGTAGGCTGAGGATGGTGCTAGTAGACTGATAACACCCAATTTAATACAGTGGTACCTCACATAACAAGTGCCCCACATAAAGAGTGATTCACTTAACAAGTACAAATTTCCATTGGGAGTGTGCTCCACTGAACAAGTCCGCTTCACTTAACAAGCCCCAGGCAACTGCCCCCAAGTTGCTCCGCGCTGACACTCTTCACGGAGCCTGTTTTAAAGGGATGCTGGCCAGCGCACTGCTGCCTGTAACTGGTCCCAACTTGGTAGCAGTTACCTGGGGGCGCCAGAGGCAGCTGCCCCTAACTGCCCCCAAGTGTCCCCACTGGCCTCCAGCTTCCAGCAGCAGCCCAGGTAAGCCCCGTATCCTCCATGCAGCCACCTAACCAGGTCTACTCAGAAGTAAGCCGCCTAACCATGCAGCCACCTAACCATGTCTACTCAGATCTATTGTGTTAAATGGGTCCTACTCCCAGGAAAGGATTGCAGCCTAAATAGACGTCATAGGATCATGCACATTGAATTCATGTTTTGAATTCAATTACAGTGTTTTGTCATCATTGTAACATACAGTCACCGTATATACTTGAGTATAAGCCGACCCAAGTATAAGCCGAGGCACCTAATTTTACCATAAAAAAACTGGGAAAACTTATTGACTGAAGTATTTCCCTAGGGTGGGAAATGCAGCAGGTACTGGTCCTTTTCCTTGTAGCCTTCTTGGAACTCATAGGCTGCAATCCTAAGCACACTTTCCTGGGAGTAAGCCTCATTGAACTTAGTGGGGCTTACTTCAGAGTAGACATGCATAGGACAGGGTGACCAGATGCCAAACCCAAAATTCCTGAACCCCAAGGCCAAAATTCCCACCTGCTTAAAAAATTGCCAAAAAATGTATTTTTTATTTTTATCTTTTTGGTTTTTTGGCCATAACTTTTGATAGGAATGAGATATCTCAAAACTGATGCATTGGATTCTGCTCTTCAATACAAATCCAACGGTATATGACATGATGGGGTTTGATCCCGCCACTTTTCAGTTCACCTGAGTATAAGCCGAGGGGGCTTTTTGGGTCCATTTTTTGGGGCCCAAAAAACTCGGCTTATACTTGAGTATATATGGTAATATTTTTGGGGTTGTGGTACCAATCATCTGAGTTTCCATTATTTCCTATGGGAGAATCCACTTCACATAAAGAGCGTTTCACATAGCAAGCATGCTTCCAGAGTGAATTAAACTTGTTATGTGAGGCGCCACAGTACTTTGGCTTGGCCCAAAAAACTGCAATCTTTAGGCTGCAATCCTAAAGACACTTTCCTGGGAGTAACACCCACTGATTTTTGAATTGATTCTGCTGTTCAGTATGAATCAAATCATAATGATGGGATACGGCACACCTTTGCAAAGTTCCAAAGTGAAGTCAAAATTGAGGACAATGAAGCCCTTTTGGAGGACACCTGGATAGAAGGCTAAAAAAGAGTACAAATCCAGAAATTTCCAGTCATATGAAGATACCCTGTATCTTTCCCCCTTCGATGATGGTGTTAACGGTGATAACAGGTCCAAGATTTTAATGTGTGAACACATCGATTTAGTGCTGAAGGTGTAAACAAAGTGAAATCAGTATTGGTCCGTAGTCTATGGTTTAACTGGATTTTAATTTGGGCTTTGTATTTTTGAGATTCTCTAGATTTGACATAAATATCAGTATAGTTTTCTAGTAAGGGAAGAAAACGCTCAGGCATGCATACAAATTTTTAAAAAACCAAATGCTCATGTTGCAGTAGCTGAACAACTACCATTTTTCTGTTTATGCTCAGTGACAGGTAAAATCTCTCTGTCTTCTGGTAAAGAAGCATAAATCTGTGGAACATTGCAATGAATTCCTTACAGCTATTTTCGTAATCCACCAGGATGCATTTCTCTCCTCCTGGATTAAAGCCATTATCAAGCCAGTTGTCAGAAAGTATCAAGTGATGAAATACAGATAGGGTACTGAGCATTTGTTTAAGTTCATGCTTATTGCAACCACATTTTTGAAAGCACTATACTTAGGCTTTTTAAAAAAACTCCCTCTAGAGATCAATTACCAGGATTTATCTAGTTGCTATACTATAGTCTGGAAATGTTTAATTTTTGAAAAACCTTCCTTGTTAAAGCGAAAGCAAAAATACTGGCAGCCCAGGGTGACCACGTGACCGGAAATTCCCGGACAGAATTGGAAATGAGGCCCTGAAACTGGAAGTTCTGGTTTTAGGGCCTTTTTGTCAGGGATTTGGGGGCATTTCCAGCCATTTCCTGGATGGATGCCACTTGGTGCAACACTTACCTGGAGCAAGGTGACCAGATGCCCAACCTGAAAAAGAGGATAAATCTTTTACCAGGTACTTCTGAACCCTCCCTTGGCACAGTCCTGATCTTGAATTTCTATCATTCCCTGCAGCAGCTTTCCAACTTAACTATTTCCACTTAAGAAAAAAATGTATCAGCCAATTATGTGATTAATATAACATCCAGTTTGGCCCTGGTGCTGCAGGGGAAGGTGTTTGCAGAATGAAGTCTTGTTTCTCAGAAAAGCCAAGCTCCCATTTTCATGTCAAACTCTTCCTGTAAATAGAACGTCACTGGCAATTTAATGGGAGCTGCTGAGAGGTTGGCACTTTTCTTAATTGAGGTTTTAATAAACAACAGCAACAGACTGAAAACACAGGGCTTCATCAGGCAATCATAGGTCATCATCCATATTACAAAACAGACAAGACATCCTTATCAGATGAGTTCATTTCAGTGAGATGTCAAATCTATCACTATTATTTTAATGTCAGATCTGTGTCTAAGTTGACTTTTGGGGGTACAGCAAGATGCAGGTGGTGGTAGAGCAACCCCAAAAATTGTGGGATAAAATGAATTTTTAGGACCCGCATTGGCCAGTTCTAAGACTTAGCCCTAATTGAATGGGGATGGGAGGTTCTAGATCTTCTAGGTAGGGTCAAGAGCAGGGGTCTTCCAACCTTGGAGCCAAATGCAGCCTGCGGCAAGCCTCTGGTCCACAGAGAGCTTCTAGCCCACTCAACAGAATAATGTCTGAATGTCTCAGAATTAGAGTACCATCTCTAATTTATTTATTTACATTTTATATTTAAATTTTTCAGCCCTCAATAATGTGCCAGATACTTGATTTGGCCTTTTGGCCAAAATGCTTGGAGACTCCTGTCTAAAATGTAGCTTGTTTTATCATCAGATTATCTCACAGTAAATCTGAAATGGTGCAATTCAGCAAGTGTTTCATCATGCAGGGCAGCCGACTGGCTGATTTGTGCCTAAGAGGCAACAGCTGGATATCAGCCAGGCTGTAACCTGTTTTATTGCACATACAGTGCCAGCATGAGAAAAGGGAAGCTACGGTACTCTCGTTACGTGTTTCCTTAGCTCACACATTTTACCTTACTTTTCTCTGATGACTAGCAGTAAAGCATGTGAAAGGCCCTAATGCATAGTGAATAAAGAGCAACACTGGCAAACCAGGGAGCATATTGATTGCTTCTCTCTACACATTATGTATACAGAATGAGCCTAAATGTGGAACCATCCACGTAACATTCAAAACAACACAAATATAATCCGAGATCAGATCACATTGTTAGATAAATGTCTAAAAGGGCCAAGCGTGGTGAAGAACGAGCTCTTGACATCGTCTGTAATGAACTGTGACATCTAAAATAAAAACTGTCTACTTACTATTCCGGTCCTTGCCAGAATAAGCTATCAGTGCACAGCATCCCGTTCTGCACCAAGAGTCAGGAAAAGCAAGATATGTACGTGCATGGCAATGGAGAACTGAGAGATAGAAAAGAAAAACAAGGGCTTCTAGGCTTGAGAATGTGGTTCTTAATAAGGCAGAGCATCACTCATCTGACTGCAGGGCCCTCGTGCAGATCCTGTTCATGTCAATGTGGCTTGGAGGGGAAAAACAGAACTGAGAAGGGTGAAACAGGGTGAGGTATGTGGAGGATCGGGTGGGGGGAATCAGGAAAGCGACAGCCAATCCACCCCCTTTCTTTCAGACT
The DNA here is from genome assembly GCA_030015325.1 of Cryptoblepharus egeriae. NCBI lineage: Eukaryota > Metazoa > Chordata > Lepidosauria > Squamata > Scincidae > Cryptoblepharus > Cryptoblepharus egeriae. The sequence goes on from JAREYC010000001.1 coordinate 219,074,919, forward strand.
TGCACCAGCTAAAGAGCTGGAGCAGGTCCAATGAGACCCATTGTGGAGCAGGTGGGTTCCAGAGGGTTAAGAGGATTTAAAACCCTCTTGTCCTTTGAAGCCTCTTGATCCATGTTGACAAGGACTGGATAATCAAGGCTGGGATAGGGGTTAGGATATTAGAAAGTGCTACAGCTGTGGCTATTTCAGCCTTCCCCATTTTCTCCATCACTTCCTCCCTGCATTTCCGTCCACCCTGGCATTGTACCAGTGCCAATGGGGACCCCCAGTTTGCTAGTATGCAGAACCAGCCACTGGCTGCTTTTGGCAACAACCAAATTGCACCAATGTTTTGTCACCTTTTGCAATAGCCATAAAGGACCCTTCATCACCAGAATAAGTATTCTGGCTGCACAACACTTGGTTAGGATTGGGTTGTAAGACTATTTAGGAGCAATCCTAACCTAGGCCAGCACAACTCAACAGTCTTCCTGTTCCTGTGATGATGTAGGGAGGCAAGCGCATGTCTGTTCACTGGCCTACCACTCCCCCAGGAGTGGCACTGAAGTGTCATATGGTCAGCACAGGTTAGCACAGGAATTATGCTGGGGTTTAGGCCGGCCTAACTGGAAATTAGGTTTGCAGCCTTTGTCTCCAACAGTTGCCAACAAGATTCCACTGAGGAGCTTACAAGAAAGGTGTAGATGCTGCAAGCCATGGTTGTATTTAATAGTTATGAGATAATGGGCACAATCCAGAGCAAGTTCAGCCTGCTCTGCCCTAACTGCTCTCCCCTAACTATTCTGTATCCAGAGCAGAAAGTTATGCTGCATCCAGAGAGTCAGGAAGTCTGGATTGCCTTAACTGCTCCATAGCATGCTAAGTAACTTATACATGGGGAGGACTTGCTCTTGAGGAGACACCCCTCAGATCACACTGAACAAGGAACAGCTGTGGTGCCTACGGTGGTGACACGATTCTGCGCATCACCCAGTGGGGAATTCTGTGCATTACCCCTGGGAGCGTGCACCCCCCTACCTGGACTGCGCAGTCGCCAGAGTTGGCGCCTGCACAGTTGTTTCTGAAGCCAACTGGCTTAAGAAAGGGTACTGCACAGGCACCATCTCTGAAGCCTGCGCAGTACTTTTCTGAAGCCTTTTGGCTTCAGAGGAGACTGTGTAGGCATCAGAGTTGGTGCCTGTGCAGTACTCTTTCTGAAGCCATTTGGCTGCCGCTCCGCCTCCTGAGCGAGGCTGAATGGCCGTGCAGAGGTGCGGACTTCCTCCACTCTAAGGAAGTCTCCTCTGAAGCTGTTCGGCATGCTCAGTGTGTTTCTGCGCAGTGCACCTCAGCTGGCCGTTTGGGCCAGCTTCAAGGACAAGTGGCAGCTTTTGGCTGCTGCTCTGCCTTGGAGCAGGCCTGAATGGGTGTGCTGATGCCTGGGGCCTGCCAAAGGACAGTCAACTCCTCCGGCGCAGCACCCCATACAGATCGCATCACCCAATGCAGCCCACACCAACTGCACCAGTCTGGTGATGCCGCTGGGTGCCTGCATTATAAGGAGTCCCTGTTGAGATGCCAGTACATTCTACAGTGAATACAAGGGGCTTCTTGGAGTGGCCTGCTGTATCCTGAGGTTTGTGGGCAGCCGTAGTTTGTTCCATATCCTGAGGTTGAGAGGCAGGGGTTGCAGCTAGGCTGGCCAAGAACTCAGATTATTGGTCAACACTGCCATTCTTACTCAGGCCTTAACATGGACCCCTATGGGTCTACTCATTACTATACCTGCTCCTGAGGTGGTATATCTCTGAGGAGCTGGAAGAGGGCATTTCTGCCTTGGAAACATGCTCTGGATACAGAGTAACTGCTCTGCCCTAGGCAATGCTAAACATGCCCTTAATTTGCCTCTCCTGAGCTGCTTAGGCTGCCCCAGTTAGGGCAGAGCAGGTCCACCTCTCTTAGGGCACCCTATGTTGCCTTGCTCTGTCCTAAGCCTCTTCCAGAGTAACTGGGGTGGAGCATCTTGCAGTTGCTCCACCCTAGTGACAGATAGGGCATCCCAAGGGCTCTTATATGGACAGATTAGTTGCTCTGGATTGTGCTGAATAAGTAATAAGTAATAAGGGCTGTGGGTGGCACAAGCCGTTAAGATGCTGTGCCTGTAAACCAGCAGGACAGGGTTTGAGACCCAGGTCGGCCCCACAAGACAGGGTGAGCTCCTGTCCTTAGCCCAGCTCTGCAACGCCAGCTGGATCCAGTTGTATTGGCTCTGCCTTTCCATTGGACTAATTCAGTGGCGTGGAGAGGGGGGATTTGCTGCTTGGGTAACAGTCTATCCTCCATAACAATCCAACCCAAGCTTTCATGCTTCGCATGCAGCATATGCAGCGCCGAGCACAATACCATAGTCTTCCAAGACTGATGGAGGCCTGCTTTTTAATAAGTAATAGTAATAAGAGTAATAGTAATGGGACAACAGTAAGGCTGACTTGCTAGCTTTGTTTAATTCCTTGGAAAAAGCTCAGACTTTAGCTTGAGATTTACAGGTGGCCCCCACTTATCAGGGACAGGAGCTGTGGTGAAAAGTGGAAATGGTTGAAAAGCGGAACCCTGTCTTTTTTAGTTTACAAATGTTGTTTCTAATGCTTTTTGAGCTAGCAAATTGCAACAGTCCTTTTTATCTTGCAAATTCCTGCTGTCACACAAAGATTTCTACAATTTGATTCTCATTAACTCCTTCAGGATAGGAACAGATCAGGAACAAAAGTGGCCATGTATGCTCTCTCTCACACAACACATGACAAAATAGTCTGAGGCTGCTATCCTAACCCCCAGTTAGTGCTGAGGTCCCATGCTGGCTTGGGGGGGGGGGTGTTACAAAGTGCCATAAGGGACTTCTGCCCCACTCCTAATGGGATTAGGCCAATGTACAGGCACGTAACAGCCTCCCCACACCACCTCCGGAAGTTATGCCAGGTGAGTTACACCAGCCTAAATCGGTTAGGATTGCACCCTGAGTCACCATATATCATAAGTAAATCAATATAGGGGAGGATAATTTTAGCCTTTAGAACAGCAGTCTCCAAACATTTTGGGCCACCTCATCTCTCTGACACTGTGTCAGGGGCCAGAAAACTAATTTACATTTCAGTTTTGAATAAATTTACATATGAGAATGTATTGGAGTGGATTGCATGGCTTGCCCAAGGACTGAATAGAGGGGTTTTGCCAGAGGCCACATTGAGGCTCACCAAGGGCCGCAACTGGCCCCTGGGCTGGTGTTTGTAGATTCCTGCTTTATAATATCAGAGAGAGGTTGAAAGAGTTGAATATGCATTGCATGAATAAATTCTGGGTACAGTTGAAAGATGTTGAAATAACAGATCATCAGGAAATGAACTACCAAAAGCAGGTGATACCTGTACAAGTCCCTGTGTAGAACTGCTACAGCCAGATCAGACTGCTCATTGCTCTTTTCTTTGTGTATGTGCTCCGTACTGCTGCACAATACTTCTCTGTATTGCTGTAGGATACCTTTGGCATACCTTGGCTGCTCAATAACTACTCTGCTTCCAACTTTTTTCAAGCCTTTTAAAATTCAGCATCTGTTCTACCAGAGTTTTGCAAAGTATCTGCACTTGGGGAAATTTCTAGTTTGCTAAATGGTATATGATTTCAGCACATTTGCACAAAGATAAATTAAGTCAAAATCCCCAAGCCCCCTGTATTTTCACACCAGTTGCAGGGGAGAACCTCCCTAAGCAGGCATTCCTGAAGCTTTTGTTGTGTCTATTGCTTGCATAACTGACAGTGGCAGGTGGGAGTCTGTTGGGAACAATAAAAAAGTAATCTGCAGAAACTTTAATTCTACTGTTGCCAATTATAACAAAATATCTGAGTACATTCCATCCCTCTGAGGATATTTCCCATGTGATTATAAAATAGCTGCAAATGTATGAAAATGAGCACATCAAAACTTTACAAAATGCATTTTTCTTGGAGGAAATACATGAATATAAACAATATTAAAATATCTATCAATGTCCCCCGCTACTGGTCTAAGTAATGAAAGAATGGCATTATTTCTTAGATCATACAAATGATTTTACTAAAATTTCTGGCTGTGCCAAAACATGTTTTCCTTACATTAGGGGTATCAATTGGTTTAGAATAAAAAACCACAGTGGGCTCATCACCATATGCTGAACAGTCCATATACAGTCCATGGAGATAGTATTTATCTGCTTTTAAAAGTTTTGTTCATCCTAAAGCAGACAACTTAAATGTATAATTTGTGTCATCATCATCATCATCATCATCATCATCAATATAAGTCAATATAGTGCCATTAATTTCGTATTATTGGAATGTTTATTCTGTTATTAAAATGTTATTCAGTCAGTCCTGGAAATTCTAACAGGACCTCCTACTGTGTGAATCTTTTCTAGTTTGGGCTTTTGTCTAAGGCCAATACTATATAATTAAGTATTTTACGTATAAGTTTAAACTTAAGTTTTAAACTTAAGTATATACTAAGGTCTAATACTATATATAATTCCCAAGGATTAAATCCCATTGAATATAAAGGAATTTACTTCTGAGTAAACCTGTATAGGGTTGCTCTATAAGTTGTATGATACTGATCTGCTTCCATGCAGGCTTTGAGTGCAGTGAAATAGTTAATTCTGATAGCATTAATCTTCATAGCTGGCATCTGAGTTAGCATGCATTAAAATTAATGGGACAATTCACACCTCAGAGCCACTGCCTGAGGGTCTCTGCCAATTCAGGCAGTCATTCTGCATCGCTTCATTTGGATCATATTTTGAAAGTTTCTCTTGCTTCAATCCAGAACAGTTAGTAACTGCATATAGTGGAAAAGTTTGTCTGCAGTTCCTAATTAAAGTTATTGCTCCATCCAGGCCTGTGTTGATGAAAGATGACCCATTTCCAAAAGGGATGAAGCATCACCCTCAAAGCATCTAGTGGCTTTGTACTGCATGTGAGAACAGAGCAAAACTGATTGAGGTTTTGATATGATTGCAACATAGCCAGTTTTAAACCTACCTCACAAGTCCATTTTAATTCGACATAGGGTGCAGTCCTAACCTAGGTTGACACAACTTATCGGTCTTTCTGTTTCCATGCTGATGTAGGGAGTCAAGCACATGACTGCCCTGGCCTAACCTTTCCCCAGGAATGGCACTTTTGTGACACCCCCCCGGTCAGCACATGACCTTTGCCCAGGCTTATGCCAGCCTAACTGGAGCTTATGATTGCCACCTAAGTAAGTTAATTTGTGGCTTTGGTAATGTAACTTGTACTGTGTTCACTTCCTCCTCCTCAGTTATATCTAATGGTAGGCGCATATTCGGTTTGTAAGCATATAGGACATCAAAATCCTTTTCATACATGCTGCTACCAAGCCTGGTCTCCTCCATCTTGTAGCTATAATTTTGTTGGTATGGGCCAACAACTGAGCCATCAAGGTTATTTCAAAACTGTTTCTGTTTTCTAAGGTGTTATCTATCCCCACTAGATTCAGGCCCACTTAAAACTTGATAATTATATCCTCAACCCTCTTATTCAGATCATTTATAAAACTATTAACAGCACAGTGGTTTTTGGTACTCTACTTGATACCTCCCTCCAAATTAATGTAGAAGCATTATTAACATTCATTGGGAGCAGTTGGTCAACCTGCTTTCAACACACCTAACAACACTAGCATTTAGACTACATTTTAGTATGTGGGTATTGTGGGACAGTGTCCAATTCTTTGTTGAAATCTATGCCCTTGATCTATTAGTCACTTAATTAAAACCCATAGAGGAGAGTGGTGTGAATGCTACAGAGAGGGACTTACAGGCAAGCAACATCAGAACTGAAGTGAATTGGCAGAGCGGGGCAGGATCTGCAATGAATTTTTTGGCAGTGATAACTGTGGTCAAACCCACTTCCCAGATTTGCTCCGAGTACAAATCTGAGAGCTCAGGTAACTTTCCCCTTGCCTAACTTTCACTGTTTGAAATTAATATTTCTCTAAGCGGATGGGATTTTTTTTTTAAAAAGAGATTTTGACAGGGCAGGGGGTGGGAATATTCATAGCCAAGTTACTTCAAGATAAAGTTGTAAAACGTAGTAAATGCTAAGATAGAGTTGCTAAGCTAACTTGAGTTTCCTGTTGGGGGAAAAAAGGCAGGATACAAAGAAGTAAGTAACTAAATTTGTTATGGCCGCTTCGTAAATGGTCACTAAAAGTGTAAACATTTTAAAGGAAAGAACATAAGAACATATGTAAGAAGAGCCTCCACTGGATCAGGCAAAAGGCCCATTTAGACCACCTTCCTGTATCACACAGCAGCCTACCAGATGTTGTAAGGAGCACATATGACACATACTCCTCATAGCTTTTAATCTGTGATGGTTCTTTGCTCTAGAAATTTGTCCTATTTCTTCTTAAAGGCATTGATGCTAGATACCATCACCACATCCTGTGCAGGGAGTTGCACAGACCAAGTAAAGAAATACAGTGACGCCTCACGTAATAAATTTAATTCATTCCGGAGGTATAGAATCATAGAGTTGGAAGGACCTAGTAGGTCATCTAGTCCAATCCCCTGCCTGCAGCAGGAAATCCCCTAGAGCATCCCCTACAGGTGCTCGTCGAGCCTCTGCTTGAAGATCCCCAGTGAGGGAGAGTCCACCACCTCCCTTGGCAATCTGTTCCACTGCCGAACCGCCCGAACTGTCAGGAATTTTTTTTCGGATATCCAACCGGAATCTCCTCTCTTGCAGTTTGTACCCATTGGTTCTAGTTCTGCTTTCAGAAGCAGCTATGAACAAATGAGCCCCTTCCTCCATATGACAGCCCTTCAGGTATCTGAAGAGGGCAATCATGTCTCCCCTCAGCCTCCTCTTCTCCAGGCTGAACATCTCCCAACCTTTCCTCATAGCGTTTCCCTTCCATCCCACTGATCATTCTTGTCGCTCTCCTCTGGACTTGCTCCAGCTTGGCTGCATCTTTCTTAAAGTGAGGTGCCCAGAACTGAACACAGTACTCAAGGTGAGGTCTCACCAATGCTGAATAAAGAGGAACTAGAACTTCTCGCGACTTGGAAGCTACAGTCCTCTTAATGCAGCCTAAAATGGCATTTGCCTTCTTTGCAGACACATCACACTGCTGACTCATGTTCAACTTGTGATCCACGGCTACTCCAAAATCCCGCTCACATGTTGTGCTGCCAAGCCAATTATCCCCCATTTTATACCTGTGTTTTTGGTTTTTATTGCCCAAGTGCTGGACTTTGCACTTCTCCCTGTTGAAATTCATTCTATTTGTTACAGTCCAGTATTCTAGTTTATCCAGATCCTCCTGGAGGTTTCTCCTGTCTTCTGATGTGTTTGCTACTCCTCCCAGCTTGGTGTCATCTGCAAATTTGATCAGGCTCCCCTGTATCCCTTCCTCTAAGTCAATGAAAATGTTAAAGAGAACCGGTCCCAAGACAGAGCCTTGGGGTACCCCACTTGAAACCGACCTCTGGGTTGACACAGAACCATTTACTAAAACCCTTTGAGTGCGGCCGTCGAGCCAGTTGCAGATCCCCCTAACAATTGCCCCATCTAGCCCATATTTATCCAACTTCCCAATTAAAATGTCATGTGGGACCTTGTCAAATGCTTTGCTGAAGTCAAGATAAATGACATCCACAGCATTGCCACTGTCCAGTAAGCTTGTAACCCGATAAAAAAGGTATGTTCTTTATGTGAAACATTTTTTACGTGAAGCAGATTTTCCCATAGGAAATAATGGAAACTCAGATGATTGGTTCCACAACCCCCAAAATAATCATATAAAAATATTAACTGCATGTAAAAATGATGACAGAACACTGGGATTGAATTCAAAACATGCATTCAATGTGCAGGATCTTATGAAGTCTACTTAGGCTGCAGTCCTAAAGACACTTTCCTGGGAGTAAGCCCCATTTAACACAGTGGGGTTTACTTCTGTGTAGACATGGTTAGGAGATTGCAATCAAAGACACTTTCTTCTGTAATCAAAGACACTTTCCAAGTGTCTCCTCACTTTCTCCTTCTCTTCATCTTGAGCCTCTCTCTCCCCTGCTCCCTTCTGGCTAACCCTGAGTTGCTTCCCTCTTCTCCACTGCTCTTCTCTCCCTCTGGCCACAGGAGGAACAGCATGGAAGTGTTGCTTTCACTCTGGGCAGGTGTGCTAGGCAGCCCTGACACTTTTTAAGCAGGCTGCCAGCCAGTGCATCTGCCCCAACTGCCAACGAACGTGTTCTTTACATGAAGCACTTTCTTTACATGAAGCAGAATCCTAGAGAAATTTTTGTTTGTTACGTGAAACATACTTTACATGAGGCATTCTTTACGTGAGGCGCCACTGTATTTCCTTTTGGGTAAAGAAATATTTAAGTAAAGAAATATTTCCTTTCTTCTGCCCTAATCCCCCCACATGCATTTTTAGTGGATGACCCTTAGTCAGATGTTACATGAAAGGGAAAAGAGCATCTCTATCCAGTCTATCCATCCCTTTCATAATTTTGTATGTCTCAATCAAATCTCCCTCAATCAAGTCTCAGGATCTCTCTCCTGCTCTATCAGATATACCCCAGAGCCCATTAACCTGTATGTAATGTTAGGATTCTTTGCCACAATGTGCATAACTTTACATTTACTCACATTAAAATGCATCTACCATTTTGTTGCCCATTCTTCCAATATGGAGAGATCCCTCTGGAGATCTTCACAGTCTCTTTTGGTTTTCCCCACGATAGTTTGGTGTCATCTGTGAACTTGGCTACCTTGTTGCTTAACCCTGTCTCCAGGTCATTTATGAACAGGTTGAAAAGGATTGGTCCCAAGACAGACCCCTGGGGCACCCCACTTTTCACCTCTCTCCATTGGGAAAATTGCCCATTGACATTCACTCTCTGTGTCCTGCCCCTCAATTGGTTCCCAATCCAAGAGTGAACCTGCCCTCTAATTTCCTGACTGGATTTCTCAGAAGTCTTTGGTGAGGGACCGTATCATACACCTTCAGAAAGTCCAAATATATGATGTCCACAGGTTCTCCTGCATCCACATGCCTGTTTCAAAGAATTCCAAAAGGTTTGTGAGGCAAGACTTACCTTTACAGAAGCCATGTTGATTCTCCCTGAGCAAGGCATGCTCATCTATGTGTTTTATAACTTTATCTTTAATGAGACTTTCAACCATTTTACCTGGAATTGACATTAGATTGACCAGGCTATAGTTTCCTGGTCATCCCAGGTGGAGTGAAGCTCAGGAAAGGGGATACTGCCCCATTGCCAGAGGCCATATACATTCCAGAAACATAGAAATATAGAGCAGATTACAAACTTCACACAATTACTTTTTGTCAATTTTGGAGGGCTGATTGGGAATGGTTAGCGCAGTCCAAACCCCCACATAGACCAGTACAAGGATCCTGTTCATGTGCACGTGCTGAATCCTTATTCACATATATTGGAGCCCTATTGGATTTGCACCTTCAGTTTTGGTAGCCCCTTTGGGATTGCTGTAGCTCTCCCTGGATTATGGGGAATAATTTCCCCTTGCCTCAGGCCAAGCCACAGCCAGCCTCAAACTTGCATTGGATACAGAATAGGCCTACTGGCCTGTCTCTTCCAGTGCAATTTAGGATTGCACTGTAGTTGCACTATGGGAGATCATGATTTTAACAATGATTTTAACGTATTAAAATACATTTCATTGAACAAACTCTTTGAAAAGAGTTGAACATACTCCTTAAAAGAACCCTTTCAAGCAAGTAAAAGCAATTGCTTTCTGTTCTTTTCACTCAATTTAGTAATTAAAACTGTCTTTGAAGCTGAAAGGAAGAAAAATACTATATCTTTTTTACAAACATACTGAGGTATATAGTGGCAAGTTCATTACTTCTTTTGTAGCATTTGTTCATACTATGTTACAGCAACAAGGTAACCCTATCTAGTCTAGAAATTCCCAAGGAGAAAGAGCAGAATGCAATCCAGAGCAGAATGTAATTTCGAAGGATATTAAATGCTTGGTATAAGGTTACCAGGAAACAATGGTAACCATTCCAAGTGATGCTTTCCCACAGCTTGATGTTCTGTGTGAGGCCCAGCTAAGTTTGGCTTCAGATACTCAAGGAGTGGAAAGTTGGATATCATGGATAAGGTATAAGAAGTAATTTGGCAGGCAAAATTAAATATATTCACCATCATGAAATCTTGCTAACTGTATCCAGGGATTATAATAGAAATAGGGGCTTAGCTCAGATCTTTGAAAGTCTGTTTTTTAAGAGCAGTTTGTTATTCTAGGTAACTTATATGTACAAGAAATTTCCAGTTGCTGGCCATTGAGAACATGGTTTTCGGGAACTGGATAACTGGATAAAGGTCCTGGATATGAACCTAGCCAGATATTGGGAACAGTGCAGGAGGTGGGGTGGACAGTGGAGAGCCCGACTTACTGGGATGTGACAATGATGTCACTTCTGGTGTGATGTCACTTCTGGTTGTGACACCGCTGCCAGGTTGATCAAATCACATTCACAACGTGGCATGTTTTACCGGGATCCTATCCTAGTTTTGTGGAACAAAATTATGGCAACCCAAAAACAGGGGAAGCATAAAGAGCCTATAGAGCAGGAGTGTCAAAACATTTACCATTAGTGCTCTGGGACCTTGAACAGTTGTATAGCAGGTGCAGCTTGTGATCTGAGAGATGAGAAGCTGCAGTGCTGAAATTCCCTCTTCTACACCCTTATTAAAGGTTCAGGAACCCTAAAGTTGAAGTTTGGACACCTCTGCTATAGAGGAATGAGACAGAAAGTCAGTTTCCAAGTCTTCCCATAATATTTCACTTAGGCATGGATGGAGTTTGCCTGACATCTTGTTGCCTGTGGATTCATGCAAGCCGAGCTCTCTGAATAAAAGAGCACACGTTACTTTCTGGCTAACAACTGCCATGTCAAAGACACTTTTTCATAGTGGAGACTGATTAAATGATACCCTTCTCTCTTCTGTAGGTATCCCCTGCTTTGTGATGGTTTATTTTCTCACTATCCGCACTTTCAACACCTTTCAGTTATACTCAGCAGTCATTAATTCAACACATGTTCTGTTCTTTCAATTCTCTACTGTTTCAAAGGCTAAAATTGTCCTCTCCCATGTTTTTTTGCCTATGACCACAGGTGGGCTGATGCCAGTTCTGACCTGTTCTGTAGAGGTGGTTGTTAATTAGGGGCTGATGTTAGGGAACCAGTTGTTAATTGGGGGCCATCATCTTTGACTTGCATTCAAGTGTGTTTGAATTTCTCTTAAAGGGCCTCTGGAAGCTCTCCTCTCTCCTCCCCCCTCCCCCCTCCCCCCTCCCCTTCTGAGCCTCCCTCCCCTTCTCTCCCCCCCTCAGGTTATTTTTAATTTTAAAATACAAACAGTCTGTTCCTTTTCCCATTGCAGCACATTCAGACTCTGACTGCTGAACTGGGGGGTGTTTGGATCACTGTTAGTTCCATGCTTTTAAGTCAGGGTTAGTAAATTCTTCATGCCCCAAACCTTTGAATGAGGCTATTCAGGAATCCTGACTTTGCTAAATACCTTATTTTGATTAAAAACCTTATTTCTAGCAAGTTTTTAGAAGTTATTTCGTGGTGCAGTTTGCAAAGCATGCTGGGTACTCACATGCAAATGAGCAGCCTCTCTGCAGATGCTTTTTTTTTAATCAGGCATTTGATGGGCAGCTTTACTAAGAGGTCCTTGGGAGGGAATAGAGAGGCCGGCATACAAACCTCTGGGAGGCTGAGGTGAGTAATAGCAGCAAGCCTCCCTCCCTCCTTCCCTGGGTGCCTTTGCAGCCCAGTACTAGGCATGGAGAACTACTTAGTACTACCCAGTACTACTCAGGGGTAAGCCACACTGTATAGTAGAGGACTGCAGCCTGTGGCCACAATCCTAGCCACACTTTCCTGGGAGCAATTCCCAATGACTATCATGGGATTTCCTTCTGAGTAGCATAGGATTTGAGGCTACTTTCCCATCCAGACTTTCCTGAGAGTAAGCCCACTGACTATAATGGGACTTACTTCTGAGGAGATTGGCAGAGGATTGGATCTCTCCCTCCAGCCCAGTCTACTTTCCTGAGAGTAAGCTCACTGTCTATAATGGGATTTTCTACTGAGTAGACATGATTAGGACTGGGCTCTGAGGCTGCAATCATATCCACACTTACATGGGAGTAAGCCCTACTGACTAGAATGAGAGTTACTTCTAAGTAAGCCTGCATAGGATTGGACTGTAAGGCTAAAATCCTGACCACACAGTTTTGGGAGTAAGCCCCATTGACTTGAATGGTACTTAATTCTGAATAGACATGGTTAGGATTGGGCTCAGGTTGCAATCCTATCCACACTGTAGACCTTTTGCTCCCCCCCCCCCCCCGAGATCTCCCCACCTCATCCTGCCCCTCTGAGAAATCTCTCCACCTGAGATTGAGTGCAGGAAGTATGGGGGGTACCTGAAGAAATAGCCCCAGTTCCCATCCTGCCCCCCAGGAGCCCACTCCACTGCCTACTCTGAAGTAAATCCTATCCTAGTCCCATCCTAGTCAATGGAGCTTACTCCCAGGTAGGTGTGGATAGGATGGCAGCATCAGAGCCCAATTTTTTGCATGCCTCCTCAGAAGCAAGTACTGAGTGACCATATATCCTCCTTTCCCAGGACAGGTCCTCTTTTTACTCCTCCTTTTCCTTATGAGCAGGCAACATGGAGTCTTCTTATTATCCATACTTTTTTCCAGGACCACAATAAATCTTCATTGTCCTCCTTTTCCTTATAAGCAGGCAGCATGCAGTTCCCATCCTCCCATCCCATCCTCCCATCCTCCCATCCCATGCAGGAGCCCAGTCCACTGCCTACTCTGAAGTAAATCCTATTAAAGTCAGTAGGTTTTACTCCCCTGTGAGCATAGGAGAGTAGCCTCAAAACCCAATCACTGTCTACTCAGAAGTAAGTTCCATTATAGTAGTGAAGCTTACTCCCTGGAAAGAAGCTGGTTTCTAAGAGTTTGTAATCCTATGCCTGACTACTCAAAAGTTAATCCCATTTCAATCTATGAAGCTTACTCCCAGGAAAGTGTGCAGAGAAGTGCAGCGTTAGAGCCCAATCCTATTCTTGGCTACTCAAAAGTAAGTCCCATTAGAGTCTGTGGAGCTTACTCTCAGGAAAGTGAATAGGATTGCAGCCAGAGGCTGGTTACTAAGAGCTCAGTCCTTTGCTTGTCTACTCAGAAGTCCTATTATATTCAATGGAGCTTACTTACAGGAAAGTGTGGACAGGATTGTAGCCTTAAGTAGTGGCTTAGAGGCAAACCTCAGCCTGTAGAGGGGACACCACAGACTCTGGTTCTAAACTGTAGATCAGTGTTTCTCAACCAGTGGAATGAGCATCACCTGTGGAACTAGAAGTGTGTCTGCTGGTACTGAGGCACCTGGATGCAAGTGTTATATTGCAGCAAGAGGCTGGGATTCTAAGAGCCCAAATCTTATGTATGACCATTCAGAAGTACTGGTAAGTCCCATCATAGTTAAAATGGAGCTTACTTACAGGAAAGTCTGGACAGGATTGTAGCCTTAAGTAGGGGCTTAGAGGCAAACCTCAGCCTGCAGAGGGGACACCACAGACTCTGGTTCTAAACTGTAGATCAGTGTTTCTCAACCAGTGGAATGAGCATCACCTGTGGAACTAGAAGTGTGTCTGCTGGTACTGAGGCACCTGGATGCAAGTGTTATATTGCAGCAAGAGGCTGGGATTCTAAGAGCCCAAATCTTATGTATGACCATTCAGAAGTACTGGTAAGTCCCATCATAGTTAAAATGGAGCTTACTTACAGGAAAGTCTGGACAGGATTGTAGCCTTAAGTAGGGGCTTAGAGGCAAACCTCAGCCTGCAGAGGGGACACCACAGACTCTGGTCCTAAACTGTAGATCAGTGTTTCTCAACCAGTGGTATGAGTACCACCAGTGGAACTTGTGGTGTGTCTGCTGGTACTTAGGCACCTGGATGCAAGTGTCATATGTGCTCCCTGAGGCAGCTGGTGGGCTGCTGTGTGATTCAGGAGCTGGACTAGATGGGTCTTTGGTGTGATCCAGTGGAGGCTTTTCTTATGCTTTTATGTTCTTATTTGTGGCACACATTCCCCCTGAGAGCATAACAAAGTGTAATGCATAGGAATAAATTACACAGAACCCAGGGGCTTAGTACTGATTGATGCCGTCATAAGTGATACAATTTTTTTGGTAAACTAAGGGTTAAGGTGGCATGCCCTCCCCTACCCCACCCCTGACCCTGGCCCCACCCCCTGACCCAGTCTGGCCCCACCCACTTCCGGAGAACCAGTTGTTAGGGCAGGCTGGGCCCACCACTGCCTATGACACAATAATTCAAATTCAGAATTACATGGTGCTTCAAACTGTTTTGGTATGTTTGTGTGTGTAAGAAAGAAAAAGAACACATATGCTCAAGTTTAGCTCCTGGTCTATTCCAGTTTCCAAAAGTATTAATGAAAGTCAAGTTGCAAAAATCCTTATGTGACAGCAGAAATTTGCAAGATGAAAAGGGCATTTGCAATTTGCTAGCAAATGAAGCATAGGAAGCAACATTTTTAAACTTAAAAAAGACTGGGTTCCACTTTTCAACCATTTTCAGTTTCCACCACAGCTCCAGCTCTAACCTGTCAGATAAGCAAGGTATGCCAGTAATTCATTATGTTCCTATGCTGTACAATACCAACCTTTTTCCCCCTGAACTTATTCTTCTCCTTGGAGTAACATCACTCCACATCCTTCTTCTGCCTTTAGCCTCCTCCCAGAGCCCCTACCAGCTATTCCATCTTTCCACCGATAATCAATACATGCAACCATGCTTTTCCCCAAAACCCCACCTTTCCTAACTTTCATCCAGGTTTCTTTCCCCATATTTCCCCTCTCAGGTATCTTTGTTACACCCTTCCAACTCTCTTGTACCTCCTTCTTCTACTTCCCTTTGGCAACCTCTCTCCTCATCTGCCTCTGAAGTCCAATGATGCCTGCACCTCTTCAGCAGATGACTTCCAGTCCCAGCTGCCCAGTCAACAGCTTCATCCTTCTCTTCCTTCTGTCTCTCCGACTTTCTTCCATAAGGTTCCCCTCTCTCTTCCATTCTACTCCTCTCTCATTTACCCCACCTTGGTTTCCCTGACTCCCTTTAGAGGCTGGTACAAGCTGATGATCAGTAACAGGACTAGCCAGCCCTAGTTCAGAGGTCTTCAGTAGGGATGTCTCAGCCAAGCATCTCCAGGGCAACTCACATAACGCCTTAACAAGGTGAAGCTCATGCGGCACGGCTGCAAGCAATGACCAGTCACAGCTTATTTACACAGAGTTAATCTGTAACGACCCCTGAACATGTACCCCATACTGAGGCAAATATATCTATTTGGTTAACAGATTAATTATTTATAGCATTTGTATACCTTTCTTCCTCCAACAAGCTCAGGGCAGCATACAAGTCTTTCTCATTCTATTGACATAACACTTGTGTTGTTGGCGGTTACTGACTTGTCCAAGCTCACCCAGAGAGCATCTTGATTGACCAGCTGAATCTGGTTCTCTATAGATTTCAGCACTATTGTCCTTGGTGTTGTTTTGGGTTCTCTGGTCAGATGAGTTCAGGGGGAGCGCTGCTTTGCAGGGAAGATCCCAAAGATCACAGAAGGTGCTACTGGCAGGTTCCTGCTCTTTCCCCATGAACATGCCACATGTTCCGTTCTGTCTCTCATGTTATTGAACATTCACATGAAACAAAGAGAGAAAGAGGGAGATTTAGAACTGGGTATCACCAATATGCACTAGTGGTCACCTGGCTAAGCCTTTTTTTCCATCAATTCCTGGGGAAGCCAGCAACTGGGGAAGACCCAGTTGGCCCTCGGTGGGGCTAACATCCATAAGAAGCTGGCAACTTCACAACATCTGTGAGGAAACAGTGAAAATATTAAGCACACTGAGGGTGGATCGGTGGAGCATCTCCAGAGTTGGAGCCAGCACTGTGTCCATGACAATTTATGCGAACGCAATCCCTATAGCAAAGTTCACGTAAATTTTAAAAATATTCAGTCAATACTTAGGAGTCTATACAAAACGCTATACAGTATCTCCAGGGAGATGCACCTGTTACCTGCACTGTACCTTTCTGGAAAGAGGCAAATACTTTATTTAAAGAATTCTGTCAAGACTTTAAATATTTAGTACAATTTGGGTAGCTGTTTTGACTGCTGTTTTAATATTTGAAATTGTGTCTTATCATGGGTCTGCTTATAATGTCTTATAAAAGAAGTTTATAGACATTGCAATAGAGAAATGTGTTAAGAAAAATAAATACTGACCTAAACGGTGATTTTGGCAATATCTACCCAGTGTTTCTGAAACTGTGGATCAGTTCCTCCTGTGCCAGTTGGGTCACAACTTTATTTCAGGAGGTGGTGAAAAGCTAGGTGCCACCATCATAAAATCAGGGGTTGAGATCCCTCATCTTGAAAAGAGGTACTCAGGCTGCAATTCATATTTTCCTGGGTGTAGGTCTCATTGAACACAATGGGAATTGCTTCTGAGTAGATATGGAGGAGCTCTGGCATCACAGTGATGCCACTTCCTGGTTGATGTCACTGCTGGCTATGACATCACTTCTAGGTTGATGACATCATTTCCAGTGGGTCCCGGAAGGATTGTCATTCTCAGAAGGGGGTCCCTGGCTTAAATGCCAAGAAGTAATTTCCCCCTTCCCTGCAGACCTTTTCCAATCTGGAATGGACTGTCTGTGGCTGTTTTTCTTTCTCCCTTTGCAAAATAATTTCTTTCTCTATTTCAGCCTCTATGCGTGTGTCTTTCCCAACTTTTTTGGAGATCATGTAACTGTAGATGACTGAACCTGAGACCCAAGCATGCCTGTCACCACCAGTGAGTCAGCCAGTGATTCTCCTCTTCTTTCCTAGTTCTTTCCAGCAGGAATATGCATTAGTATTGCCAGCAGCTGCTAATCACAGACAAAGCCAGAAGGCACTTGCTATTTAAAAAGTATTTCTGGAATATTTTGGGAAATTCTACTTCTTTGTTCTTATCTCCATCTTTTTTTTTTAAATTTAAATGCCAGCTTTAAACACATTTACATATATCATCTTGAGCCTTATGGTGAGATGTACATATAATAAATTAATAAGCCACAACTGAAAGGCCTTCTCTTCTTCCTAAAGAGGGGAAATTTCTCTGTGGTACTTTGAGAAAGAGTTGTATGATGTTAAAGTTCCACAGTTGCTATCAGGAAACACAGGATGGAGAATGTCAAGAGCTGGGCAATGCACCCCACACCTCAGGCATCTTCACAATCTGTGGTCAGAGGCCGACACTGACCATGAACAAGCTATCTCAGCTAGATTTTGAATCTTTGCATTCAAAACTGCACACAGAATATTTCTGGGCATGCAGTACTGACCTTCATGGACAAGCAAGTGTACAGGTGTCCAGGCAGTATGGCTAGCTGGCAAACTGGCAGGAGGAAATGGCACCATCCCATTCTCCTACAAAGCAACCGTTCAGAAATGGTATAACATTATTTGGGAAACTATCTTCTATATTTAGGGTTCAAGCCCAGAAATATATTTACATATTTAATATGGAGGATTCATACATGTAACCTTGATGCAAAAGAAAAGGATGTGAAAGAAAAGTGAACACACAGAGCACACATTATATACTATGAATGACTGACTGACAATGAACGAACCAACCATCCTTTGTTAGCATAAGTACTTCTTTTCTTGTTTTGATTGCAGTTTTAATTTTTGAAACCATGAAAATTAAAAAATTAATTTTTGAAACCATGTTGTGTATGTTTACAATGTCTCCTGTAAACCAGTGGAAGTTGTCGTAGGTAAAGACAACTAATATGCTAAATACATGAACAGATATCGAGCTAGTAGACTGTTAATAATGTGAGGAGGGCGCATGAGTGAATGGATTCAGTGAAGATGGTTGTGGAGGTGGGGGGAAATCAAGATCAATAGCACAGCTTCTATGAGTACAGTCCTAACCATGACTATTCAAAAGTAAGCCCCATTGTGTTAAATGAGTCTTACTCCCAGGATAGTGTGTTTAGGATTGCAGCATTATTGCAGTTCAGCAGGCTTCCACCACAGTAAGGGGATTTAAATCCCCTTTCCCTGCTGAAGCCTCCCAGTTTTTGCCACCACTGCACCAGTGTGGTGGGGGAAGGATAGGATTGGGTTGTTACTGTATTACAGGGTTGAGGCTGCAATCCTAAACTCCAGTTAGGCCATTCTAAGCCCTGGCATAAGTCCTGTGCTGACCTGGGGGTGTCACAAAAGTGCCATAAGACACTTCTGGGCCACTCCTGCGGATGAGTTAGGCCAGTGCACAGACATGCACTTGCCTCCTTACATCACCACGAGAATGGGAAGACTGATGCCTCATTGCACCCAAAGTTACTTTAATTCTCCTAGGGATATCCTAGTTCTAAAAAACTACTACATGTGAGTTAAAGTTTCTTAGTTCTTCAACTCCTAAGTCTTTGAGCTGGACTTGAACTTGAAGGTGGAGTATTTCTGTGATCTAACAGTTACAAATATGGATCCATATAGCTTTCAAGTTTCTCAAGAGTTTCTTTGCAGTTTATATAGTCCCTTGCCATTACTTTGAGGATACCATACTGATAAAGTAACATGATTTTTTTACCATGACCAAAAGTTTCCCACTATAAATCCATCCCATTATCTGAACATACAGTAGTTGTCCAAAGTGTGGTCAACACATAGCTTCCATATTAGACCCTTGGCTAAAGTTCCTGGGAGAGAAATTAAAGAAGTAGTCTACAATAATTTCATACTTCTCACCTGCCCAATGAAGCAAATCTATGCCAACTTTTGCCCATGATCTTTCAAGAATCTCAAGCTATAAATATGTTTCTTTAGGCCCAGCAGTCTTTCCAAGATCTACATACTTTACATTTCTCCATAAAGGTCTTTACGAATTGGTCATTCATTCCTGGCCAATAAACTGCCTCCCTGGCTGATCAAAAACACCTTTTAATTCCTAGATGTGATGAATGTATTTTCTGCATAATCGTTGCTTGCTTTGAATCAACAAAACTCAAAGGTTTTAATACAACACTTTATTCTAGATGAACATATATGAAAAACTCCCAAGGATGGCTCTAGTTCTGCCATTTCCTGACAAAATGGTGCAGACATGGCCTGAACTAATCTCCAGGGAATCTATATTAACCAGCTCTATTAAATATTTTCACATTACTACAATGTAGTAAGCCTTCGTGATGTACATTTGCTTTAAAAAATGGCAAAAGCTTTATTTTGCTGATAAAATAATTTAGCTGGTGGGGCTCCATCATTAGATTATGAACTATTTGAAATAGGTTATTGTTAAACACATTATGGACTGAATGGGCCTAACAGCCAATCCTACGGACAGCCCAATCCTGAGCTTCCCAGTATGCAGGGCTGCTGGGAAAAAATGGGAAAAAATGCCACTTCAAAACAGAGATGCTGGAAGTAAAACCACAATTCTCAGAAGGAAAGCATTCTGAATAGGTTGACAATGGCCCCCTCCAATCCCATTGAAACTGCATATGGATAAACCTACATGGGCTGAGACAGTTGTTTGAACTGGCAACCATACTTGCCAAGCTTTGAAAGGAAGTTACCATTTTATTCCAATTTAATTGGGCTTTGGATCACTTTTCTGTAGCTATATATTGTTTATATTAAATGTTGAGACCAGACCATATCTATTTTTAATGCCAAAAAATATATTGAGCGGTCAGTTGGGGGCAGCCTTAAACGTGTGGCTTGCAGCATGTAAATGTAAATCTACTCCAAATTGTTTCCCCATATTGTGAGGTGCTTCGCATTTCTGGCACTCTCCACTCACAAGTTAGTGAATACTGACAGATATTATCATCACATGTTAAAAGAGAATAATATTCTGTCTCCAAGCTCTTTTCTTTCTTTTTTCCCTCCTCTGCCAAGCATTCTCAACTAGACAGCCAAAGATGAAGAAACCAAGAAGGGAAAAAGAGGAACATTTCCAAGGATAACATTAAAAAGGTCTTGCCTTAAGACCATGGATTTCCTTTTTGGTACTTTCAAAGAATGCATCTTTAGTTCTCTTTGGCTGTGTGACCAACAGTTGTGGGGTGTGTCTGTGGTTTTTCTTCTCTTCACAGTGACTCTATTGTTCAGAAACTGGAGCCAATTTATGGAAAGAAATGGAATGTTTATGTAACTTACTGTGCTTTAGACACGAAGTAAAAAAAGTGACTGATGGAGGAAGGCCAGTCAAAACAGGATTTTTCTTCCTTTCTGGACACAGATGTTGGAAAAACAGAGCTCCATCTTCATAGTAAATCAAACACTATTTCCATTTTTAGCAACTGCTTTTTTTTAATTAAGTAGGTCGGCAAAACAAAACCATCCACTATTTGATCACAGGACTCCGACTTGTTTGTTTTGAAAAATGTGCCAGTGGTTGAGTATTACCCTGTTGTCAGCCTTACAGCCTTATAACATCAGAGACTGGGAAAAATGGGTGAGCTCTGGTTGGATCATTCTGGGCTTTACCAGAATTGACACTGCCAGGACCGATATATACAGTTGGCAGATTTGTACTAGACTGCAGATGTCAAGCGTCTCAATAACTAGAATGCAGTTTCCTGGAAATTCCTTTTTTTCCAGATTAACTAGGTCACACAAATGATTTTGGAAATGAACATCTTAGGGAGAAAACTGACTAAACTGTCTCATCTAATCACACCTTTCAGTCTATGAGTAAGAGGGGAAGGGGGAAAACCAACAAAACGACCACAATCCTTCTGAAACAAATGGGTTTAAGTCCATCTAACATTGTATTGGATGATATCCAAACACTATTAGGATTGTGACAGAATATAATTAATGCTGGCATGCTTCTTTTTAGGCAGCCCTAGTAAATAGGATGTTTTGATGTATGTGGTTTAAGGGTGGTAGGTAAAATATCATGTCCTTGAAATACCAATTCTGCTTCAAAATCCTCTATAACATTTTGACCACTTCATACTGAAACAGATAGAACAGCACTGAAAAGAGATGATGAAAGAGCAAAACTAAAGCCTTTAAAAAAAATAAAGTACACCACTGCAGCCAAGTTTACATTCCCAAGACACATCCTTGTATAGGATGCTTTTTTCAGACAATCTTTTCACATTCTGTGAAAGCATGAAGGCTAATATCATGAACCATTTGGAGATAAATCCATTTGGAGATAAATGCCATTAACCTCTCAGAAGTAGTGCCAGATTTTTTAATGTTTTATTTTTTATGAAGATCTATTTCAGTTTGTGACAAGAATGAACTGCAGCAGTTCTTGCCTCGAGGATTCTCCCCTTTTTTGCATACAAGGGGAGAACAGATTTTCCATTTGCTGTTTTTTAGTGGGAAACTGGAGATGTTACAAGAAACTGCACATGGAAACTTGTCTTTCAGGATGCATCAAGAAGGGAAGGGGTGGGGAGAGATCTTGCAAAATTCAGATTTTCTGTGGCTTATGGTACATTTTTGTTAATGTCTGAAGCTAGTGGCCATGAGGGTATGACATCACACCTGCAAGTAACATCACTTACATGTTACTTCCAGGTGTGATGTCATGGAGGGACAATATTTCAAACTTTACCCCAAGGGGTACATTACTTATATCACTGATCTGAACCACACCAGCTTCTACCCACTTGACTCCAGTAGACACTTTTCATGAGTGGAGAGGGACAGAGACTTTTCCATTGCTCTACTGCGGAGATGGATTTTTGTTCTGTCCATTACTTTGCATTTGGAAAGTTCCAGGTTCAATCCCTGATATGTTTAGGTAGGTAGAAAATGGCCACTAGACCTGACTTGGTATAAGACAGCTTCCTGTGTTCTGATAGTGGCTGAGCCTGGCTTTCCTAAATGAGTCTCACTCTCTTTCAGATGCTATTCCTTTCCTCTTTGAAGTGTCACGTCTTTACCTTTAGATTGTAAGCCTGGGGGGAAAACATGTCTTACTTCTAATTTTTGTGGAGTGCCAAGCTTTGTAAATAATAACAGTAATAATCTGGGCTGTAAAAAATGCATATAGTGGAAGGAAATAGCAGTGCCTTAGATGTAATTGCTCTCATGCCGTAGTGTTCAGTCTTTTCTGGGATCTACCTCAGCTCCAGCCTGCAACATGGGACAAATGTTTGGTTTTACAGATATGAAACCAAAGCTGAAAGAAAGCACATTGTTGGATCCATTCAGTGCGGCTATGATTGAGCAGGGCTCTTAATTCAGGCCTGTTAGGTAAAAGTCCAATCCTAGGAGTTGTCTGCTCCAGTGAAAATATTCCAGCTTCGTAACAGAATCTGGCCTAATAAAATGTTAATTTGCCATGTGGGCCACCAGACAGACATCTGCTGGGCATTTTAAAAGCCTCCCACTCCATCTGAGTGCTCACAGCACCGTGTTCTGCAGCCATATACATATACCGCAGAGGCTCTGTTTGCAGAGGGAGAGCAACGCAGCATTATGTGGGGTTTGGATTTCTTGGCCTTCAGATGTAAAACCTGAAAGCAATTAAGGCCCAGTGCCATGCCAAATCAGTTACGCAGGCAGTGCTGGATTTTCCCATGGAATTATTATACAAGGATCAGGCTGCATTCAATGCAAACGAGAACACACAAAGAATAACATTGCTCCAGGAGAGGCAGGCCAGCTTGCAGGCTGATTTCATGAGAGTTTTTGAAATGCTTGTGGAATAATCAATTATGAGCAGTGCAGAACTGACATTTGAGGCTATGATTTGTGCGCCAAATAATCCATTCAAGACAGCAATGCATGGCTTCTAAAATGAGAAGTGCTGGGCTCACCTGAAGTCACTATGTCCGCCTTGGAATCTTTCTTGTCTGTTTCTAGATGCATGGAGACTTGTATTTTTCATGGGTAAGAGAAAAGCACAAGGGTTTAAACCAGGGGTGTCCAAACATTTTGGCAGGAGGATCACGTCATCTCTGTGTCAGGTGACAGAGAGATGATTTACATTTCAAATTTGAATAAATTGACATAAATTTACATATAAAAGTGTATTACAGACAGATCGGAAGGATTATAAGGCTTGCCCACATGCTGGATGGGGAGTCTTGCTGTGGGTCACATTGAGGCTCACTGTGGACCACATCTGGCCCTGGGCTGGGGTTTGGACATACCTGCTTTAACCTATGGAGAGGGAAATTTGGCAGGTACAGTTTGATGAGGAAGGGTTTTAACAGTTGCACCAGCCGGAATTACCTCCTCAATATCAGTGGTTCTTGAGCATTTCAGCCCAGGACCACTTCTGAAAATGACAATCTGTCCAGCAGACCCCCTCCCCAGTGATGTCATCAACATGGAAGTGATGCCATGGCCAGAAGTGACATCAAAAGTAAGTGGCATCCCTGTGGTGCCAAGGCTATTTCTTGTCTACCTGAAAGTAAGTCCTATTTTGCTCAATGAGACTTACTTCCAGGAAATTATAGATTGCAGCCTGCATTCCTCATTCTGAGATGGCAGTGCCCAGTGCCAGATTTCAAGATGGCAGCATCCCATTTTTTCAAACCCCTCTGAAATGAAGTCAATCAATCAATCAAAGGCATTTATATACCACTTTTCAACGAAACCATCACAGCTTCTAAAGGGGGTCCCAACCCATACTTTGTGAACCGTTGCTCTTTAAAATAGTTGAAGGTACAGGCACTCCATCCTCCTCTGTATGTGGTCTCCCTGTTCCACATTCCATACCGGATATCTGAAACATGAAACAAATAACAGCACCAATGTGTAGCTGTTATCAAAAGATGAGCATATGAAAAGAATTCATGTGTAACAGCAAAAAGATTTTACCAGTAGCTCTCCACAGGGGCTATGTGTGTGATGCGATGAAGATGGAGGAGTCTTCCTTGGATGGGCTTCAGATATAAGCTGCTAGTGGCTGTTGTAGTGGCCTCTTTGCACAGAGCAGGAATAACATCTTGTCTTCAATTTCATTTACACTTAACCTTCTGTGATGAAGTGGGATGTTTTTTATTGACTAGGGATTTAGTCATAAATTACACTAAATTAACCCAATAGGCAAGGCTTTCATTTTAACAGAACGCTTTATGTGTCAAGTGGAAATATCTGTTCCTACAGTATGTGATCCATATGCAATGTCTCTATGAAGATATGAAAGTGAAACATGCCCTGTGACCTTCACGAGTTCAGGACCCAACCAGGTATTACAGGAGCTGCAGCATCTCACCCACATTTTACCAGTAATGTCTAGTAAAAGAAATACAGCAAGTGACAAACTGTCAGCATGTCCCTGTGTCTACTCCAAATAACTGTCTACTGAAAAGGGCTGGAATGTGTTGAACACAACATATCCAGCACAATCATAACCATGTCTACTCAAAAGTGTGTTCAATGGGTCTTTCTCCCAGGAAAGTGTCTTTAGGAATGCAGTCATCATGTTTCTTTTAGAGGATGTTATGAGGATGTCACATGATTTTAAAAAACGTTTACATCCATCATAATGTCCACCTAGGCTCTCCTTTGTGCAGAGATAGTCCATGCTTTTATTTTGTCATCTCCTTTAGCATTTCCGCATAAATTTTGTAGCAAAGGAGAATACAGTGGGAGTACCTTTGGAAGCAGGCAAAGATTAGATTATGGCTGCAATCCTAAAGACACTTTCCTGGGAGTAAGCCCCATTGAACACAATGAGGCTTACTTCAGAGAAGACATGGTTAGGATTGTGCTTTACCTTTTGCACCACAGCAGTGAACAAACCCTTAATAGATGGGCTGCTTCCACAGTTTACAGTAGAAAACATTGTGATGGAGCCAACAACTCATCTGGCCACCTTTGACATCCTCCAAAGATGAAAAAAAATTTACTTCCCAATTTACCGTTGGGTGGTCTGGAAACAGCCATTCACTTCAAGACTGACTCACAAGCTCCAGGGTGTAGCCAGCCACTTGGTCACCCAGACGTGTTAACAAAATAAACTATTGCCTCAGCAATTCGCAACGCTGTGCGGCTACATTTCTCTTGAAGTTTGCTTTGTTTCTAGTTCACGACACATTTTCCCAGAAACCTGCCAGAACTTCTAAGCCCTATCGCAGTTTAAACAAAGGCCTCATCAACTCTGCAGCTTCAAGAAAGTTCAGGCTGTTTCATAAATCCCGAAGCCTGTAAATCTGGAAGGGTCCACACCCTACACATTCCTATGTCACAGACTAACAGCTTCTCTAATTACAAGGTGTGGCATTTCTGGACAGGAGACAGGTAATCTTCCAGACATATATGCTAGTTTGCTTTTACTGTTATTTTGCATATACAGTACCTCAGATATCCTTCTCAAATTTGAACCTGAAAAGACCAAAAATGCAACAAAGTATCTATGTATATATATAAGAGAAAAGTCACTCACTGACTGACTCACTGACTGACTCACTGACTGACTCATCACCGCCCTGCCAAAACCGCTGGGCCTAGAAGCGTGAAATTTGGGGTGGGTGTTCCTTCCGTGACTGAGGGGTGCACTAAGAACCGGTTTTCGGAAATTCCAACCGGAAGGGGGTGAAAAGGGGCGCAATGCGTTTTCCTCCCTATACTTTGCATTGAGAATTGCTGATTCATCAACATTCCGCCCCAACTGCTGGGCCTGAAGCATGGAATTCTGGGAGTTCCTTCTGTCACCTGAACTCCCACCAAGAACCATCTGGAGAATTTAACCCTTCAGGGGCTGAAAAGGGGGCAACGTGTTTTTGTCCTATACTTAACATGGGAGACTGAACAACATCCAGCCAGTTTGGTGCTCAGACCCTGGTGCACTGGGGGATGTTGTTTGGCGGAAGAGGTTGCACTGGAAAGGATGCTGCACATGGGGGAAGTTGCGCATGGGGGGATGATGTGCATGTAGGAAAGTTGCACATGGGGAAGTTGCGCATGGAGGGAAGTTGCGCATGGGGGAAGTTGCGCATGTAGGAAAGTTGTGCATGTAGGGAAGTTGCGCATGGGGGATGATGCGCATGGGGGATGATGCGCATGTAGGAAAGTTGTGTATGGGGAAGTTGCACATGGGGGAAGTTGTGCATGTAGGAAAGTTGTGCATGGGGGGAAGTTGCACATGGGAGATGATGCGCATGGGGGGATGATGCGCATGTGGGGATGATGCGCATGGGGGAAGTTGCACATGGGAGATAGTGCGCATGTAGGGAAGTCGCGCATGGGGGAAGTTGCGCATGGGGATGATGCACATGGGGGATGATGCGCATATGGGGAAGTTGCGCCTGGGGGAAGTTGCGCATGTAGGAAAGTTGCACATGGGGAAGTTGCCCATGGAGGGAAGTTGCGCATGGGGGATGGTGCGCATGTAGGGAAGTTGCGCATGGGGGGATGATGCGCATGTAGGAAAGTTGCACATGGGGGAAGTTGCGCATGGGGATGATGCACATGGGGGGATGATGCGCATATGGGGAAGTTGCGTATGGGGAAGTTGCGCATGGGGAAGTTGCGCATGTAGGAAAGTTGCGCATGGGGGAAGTTGCGCATGGGGGAAGTTGCGCATGGGAGATGATGTGCATGGGGGGACGATGCGCATGGTGGAAGTTGTGCATGGAGGGAAGTTGTGCATGGAGGGAAGTTGCGCATGGGGGGAAGTTGCGCACGAGGGAAGTTGTGTATGGGGGGAAGTTGCGCATGGAGGGAAGTTGCACATTGGGGGAAGTTGCGCACGGGGGGAAGTTGCACACGGGGGGAAGTTGCGCACGGGGGAAGTTGTGCATGGGGGAAGTTGCGCATGGAGGGAAGTTGCACATTGGGGGAAGTTGCGCATGGGGGAAAGTTGCGCACGGGGGAAAGTTGCACGTGGGGAGAAGTTGCACGTGGGGGGATGATGCGCATGGGGAAAGTTGCGCATAGGGGATGATGCGCATGGTGGAAGTTGCCCATGGAGGGAAGTTGCGCATGGGGGATGGTGCGCATGTAGGGAAGTTGCACATGGGGGGATGATGCGCATGTAGGAAAGTTGCACATGGGGGGAAGTTGCACATGGGGGAAGTTGCGCATGGGGATGATGCACATGGGGGGATGATGCGCATATGGGGAAGTTGCGCCTGGGGGAAGTTGCGCATGTAGGAAAGTTGCACATGGGGAAGTTGCCCATGGAGGGAAGTTGCGCATGGGGGATGGTGCGCATGTAGGGAAGTTGCGCATGGGGGGATGATGCGCATGTAGGAAAGTTGCACATGGGGGGAAGTTGCACATGGGGGAAGTTGCGCATGGGGATGATGCACATGGGGGGATGATGCGCATATGGGGAAGTTGCGCATGGGGAAGTTGCGCATGTAGGAAAGTTGCGCATGGGGGAAGTTGCGCATGGGGGAAGTTGCGCATGGGAGATGATGTGCATGGGGGGACGATGCGCATGGTGGAAGTTGTGCATGGAGGGAAGTTGCGCATGGGGGGAAGTTGCGCACGAGGGAAGTTGTGTATGGGGGGAAGTTGCGCATGGAGGGAAGTTGCACATTGGGGGAAGTTGCGCACGGGGGGAAGTTGCACATGGGGGGAAGTTGCGCACGGGGGAAGTTGTGCATGGGGGGAAGTTGCGCATGGAGGGAAGTTGCACATTGGGGGAAGTTGCGCACGAGGGAAGTTGCGCATGGGGGAAGTTGCGCATGGGGGAAGTTGCGCATGGGGGAAAGTTGCGCACGGGGGAAAGTTGCACGTGGGGAGAAGTTGCGCGTGGGGGGATGATGCGCATGGGGAAAGTTGCGCATAGGGGATGATGCGCATGGTGGAAGTTGCACACAGGGGAATGTTGTACATGGGGGTAGGTTGCACATGGGTTGTTGATGCGCCGTGGAGGATGTTGTATGGGGAAGTTATTCCCGCAATGCGGGTATGCCTTTCACTAGTATAACAATAAAAAACACCAACACCTAAAAATCTACCTCCTGGTCAGACTTGGTGGGTTGTTAAGGTAATCAGCTGTCCAATCATTATCATGTACATTTGACTCCTGATCAAGTGCGATAGCCTCTTACATTTAGAGTTTCCATATGTCCCCATAAAAACAGGGACAATCCTGATTTGGGAGGATTGTGTTCACATACTGGCAAATGGGACTGAGGGTCCTGTCCCAGTTTTGTGGAAGAGAATTATGGCAACCCTACTTACATGGTATATTTTGTAAATGAGGCATCTACAGCCTGAAAATTTAATCAGGACTCATTTCCCATGTCTGTTGTCACATGACAGGAGTTATAAATTTACTTTTTTTACCCTGTCCTGTAGCCACAGGAAGGCATTGTCAAATTTCTGAAGGTTGATTCACCTGGCATTAACTCATTTCCAGAATGTACTGTGCATCATGATCTTATATCTGAAAGTCAGATTATGCTTTCAACAGAAGCTGGCGGTAGAAGCCTTTACCCCATCTGTATCACTCCATGTTGGATGGAGAGAATTCTTCCCCAATGGTGTGAAGCAGCCCCCATTAACCTGCATTCTGATACAGTACACCAGAAAAAGGTTTAGTGCTTGATTCTGCATATAAATAGGCCTTGAGTGACCCCAAATGTGTCAGTATCAACATTTGTATTTGCTTCATGAAGCTAAAATGACTGCAAACATAATTCTGTTGCCCTGTTTCATATATTTAGGGTTGCCATATGTCCTGGAAAATCAGGACAGTCTCAGTGTTTGTGGATTGCATTCATATACTGGCAAGTTTGACAAGAGGGTCCTGTCCCTGTTTTGTGGATGAGAATTATGACAACCCTATATATATTTGGTTGTTTATTTTTATTTAAAAGATTTATATCCCATCTTACATCTGTAAACAAGAGATGCCCAAGGTGGTTGACCTGCCTATATATGAGCAACCGCAAAGCCATAACAGAATGAAGGTTGTACTAAAGTGCAAAATATGGATGCAACTTAAATATAGAGCCACAAAGTTGGATTTCCGAAGCTGTCTTTGGTTTCAGCTTCTCTGAGAAACGCCCAGGCCTTTGTTTTGTTGATGAATGTTAAGCTCCTCTTACTAGACAAAGATTTAACAAATGTTTTGGCCACAAGAGAAATTATCTCATTGCCTCAGAGCAAGGATTTCACAGGTGATGATTAACTGCAAGATCAGAGAGATTAAAGTTAGAAAAGAGCTTTTAGGTCAGGTCGGCCCTCCCTGAGGGCAGGTGCGGAAGTGTTCATTACGTCTACTTCTCTACTTTCTTGTCCAGTCTAGTTTAAATGGCTCAAACAAAGCAGCTTTCACAAATTCCATCAAACAATCACTCTTTTACAGTCTGTCTCTCTAGGTATTTTCAATCCCTTGATTTGACTCAGGTTATTGTCCCTGAACAGAGAATGCTCTTTACACCTGGGATTCTTTTCTAGGACCACCTGCTAGATCCAGCATCTAACAAGTCAGTGTGGCTTATTTGGGAAGGCAAGGTCCAAGGATCAAGGTGAAGCAAGAATTAGGGAGGACTGACCCCCCCCCCCCCAAAGCTGGGTAAATGGCTAGGTAAGGCAATATTTTGGAAAGTTGTTTTTCATCATCATAGGAACTCAGTTACAAAATTAATGCTCACACCATATGTCATAAATGGTGCTGTACACCCTGTACCAAAATAACCCTCTCATCACAGTGGTTTTCAGGCATTTCAGCCTGGGATCCCCTTTCAAATTTAAAAATCTACTCCATGTCTACTCGAAAATAAGTTCCATTGTGTTCAATGAGACCTATTCCCAGGAAAGTCCAGTGCCAGTTCCCACCCTTTTGCAAGGCCCCCCCGACCAAAGGTCACAACCCAAGGGAGTCCTGACCCCCTACTTTGAAGACCACTGCTATTTCAGGTAGTTGAGGCACCTTCTGTATTGCTGTATTTGCTTCTGTAAGAAAGCAATTTTTTGCTGTATTTGCTGTATTTGCTTCTGCAAAAAAAGCTATTTTTTCTGTTAGATCAGATTAGCAATGGCTATTCATCACAGGCGAGAGATTCTCTGTAACCTCCATAGGCAAGAGGCCACTGATCACCAGTTATTTGGGAGACACAGCAGTGGAGTGAGGTCACTCTAGGATGGGTGCTGGTCTAGACAGACCTTTGGTCTGATCCAGCATGAGTCGCTTCATAGCACCCACATACAAAAAAACCAAAATGGGTGAAGCAGCCTGGAATATCTTCCTTAAGAACAAATTAAGTCTTGAAAATATGAATTTAAGCAGTCATCCCTCCCCATATTAGGGCAAAGGAATGGTTGCATCCTTTGTTATGCTATGAACTTAATTAGACCTCTGTGTTGCCTTTATACCGAGAGCATTTTGGCTGAGTATATTTCAGTTTGACAAGACTAGCTAAAATGAATGGGTGACAAGACGCACATAGCCATCCTTCCTCTCCCCCCTTCCGCTCTGCCACACGCACATCCTAGGGGGGCTGACAGAACTTGTCACCTAATCTGGGATTTACTTTTTTCTGCCCTGTCAGGAACTCTTGATCTGGGGCAGGAGAGAAAAGTCTCAGACGAGGGTTTAGATTTTAAATCCCTCATTTTGAAAGCATGAAGCATCTGTGTGCAGCAAACATATCTGACAGCCATTGGACCCTAGGGAGGATCAGCTTCAAGAAGCTGTGCCATTGATCGCTCTGCTTCTCTCACTTCATTTTCTACAGTGTCTCGAAATCCTAGTATGTGTAATTTCCCTGAGCAGCTGCCTTCACAGAGAATAACCTAGATTTCCATTACCAAGCAATTCCCACAGGCAGGTCTCATAGGTAGCCTTGGCCATACCTTCCTTGGGCACAGTTCCTTACCATCTCTTGTCAGGTTGTAACACTCATACTGTGTGGCTGACTGTCCAAGGGGGGTACTGAATAAGCCTGTTCTATTTATGTTTTGCAACCCCTTGTTAGGACAACTGCCCTTTATCTAGTAGAACTCCCTTTCCTTTAAGAGATGCCCATCTGTCAGATGAAGCTTTTCCAATTCTACCTCTCTGTGTCTGGAAAAGCCACACCTGTTATATTCTTTCAAAACACACGAAATGTAAAAGCACAGGCTCTTGCCAGGGGGGAAAAACATGGCAACTTTGTCATTAGTGCCAGTACCACTTAAAAAGTTTAAGTGGTCAAAGGTCCATCTATTCCAGCTTCCTGTATCTCATTGATTGGAGACCCATAGGTGACCAGAAGGCCTACCAAGAGGTAAGCAAACTTTTTAAGTACTGACACTTTAAGATTTCTAGAAGTCTTCAGGCAAAGACTTGCCCTGATCTCCCATGGTACCATTGCCCACTCTCTGATGGTGCATTGAAGGTTGTCCCTCCCAGCAAAACAGAAGGTTCAGATATTCCTCTGGTCAGGTGGACCCTCAGATGATAAGTCCAGGAGGGGAAACCACCAGGAACCACCAGGGAAACAACCATCCAGTTCCCACCCAGACTGTAGTGGAGAAGGTAAGATAGCAGCAGTTATGTTTGATATATACAATACAGTGAGTGGTTAGTGAGCAGTCTGGGGCAAGGAGTTGGCCAAATATGGTGCAATTCAAGGGTAGAAGGGAGAGGATCTTGGTGATAGTCCCACACAGTAGGTCCCATTCCCATCTTGGACCTGCCCTTTCCTCTCAGATTTTCACCAGCAAAATAACCAGCATGCACGGTTATCTCATTTTCTCTATAAACCACTTTGTGAACTTTTTGTTGAAAAGCAGTATATAAATACTACTGGTTGGTTGGTTGGTTGAGTGATTGATACATCTTATAACATAAGATCCAGTGAACACAAATCCAGTGAAGAGCCACCACTGGATCAGGCCAAAGGTCCATCTATTCCAGCTTCCTGTATCTCATTGATTGGAGACCCATAGGTGACCAGAAGGCCTACCAAGAGGTAAGCAAACTTTTTAAAAAACTTATCTCTTATTGACAGCCTGGTCACTCACCGAACTGTAGAACAGATCCATTGGCACCGCTTCATGCTATAGAGTTGGGAATGACAATCAGATTGGGCTGTTCTCTTCATGTGGTCACAAGATTTGGGAACATGCTTTGCTGACCATGGCTGCTCAGAGCCCTGTATACATTCTCATCTGCATAAGCTCTTCCAAAGAAAATGGCACTTGATTTCTAATACTGTACGGCCATGCATTCTGAGCTGAACAAATCCGTAATTACAAACTTTGGAAAGCATCCACATTAGTGCATCTGCTGTC
The DNA here is from genome assembly GCA_030015325.1 of Cryptoblepharus egeriae. Taxonomy (NCBI): domain Eukaryota; kingdom Metazoa; phylum Chordata; class Lepidosauria; order Squamata; family Scincidae; genus Cryptoblepharus; species Cryptoblepharus egeriae. The sequence continues at coordinate 219,107,280 of JAREYC010000001.1, forward strand.
AGGAGCTCCCTCCAGGGATGATCACAGAGGCATGTTTGGGTCACACTGGCTCTTCAGCCTTGTGATGGTGATGAGCACAAGTCCCTACAGCCTGTCACAACTCACAGGGCAGCCTGCAGGGGATACCTTTACCTTCACTCACCATACAGTCTAAGATGTCAGGAAAGTTGAAGCACAAGGAAAAAATCAGCTCTTATGCATATGCTTCCAGAAGTTGCACTGATGGGGGGCAGTAATTTGTAGATATCTGGAAAAAAGGAGACGCTCTTATCACTAAACGGTGGCAATGTGGCACAGCTATAATTTTTCTCCCATGGGTGTCCAAAAGCAGACTTTAACATGCCCAGCTCTAATGGAACTCCAACGTGTATAAAATGCACATCAGATTCAAGATATTTCGAAGGCTCACCAGTGCACAGAACAATGCTATAATACAGTCCTTTGTTATGCTAATAATCCCTTGCCAGCTGCTTCAAGACGCCCTGCAATCATAGCCAAGAGCCAGCCAACCCGTTAAACAAGGAGTAAAAAAAGAGGGCAGCCTTCTTCACCTTCTGTTAAAAGATTCTGCTCTTTCAAAATGCAGGCCGCCAAGTGAATTCAAAAACAACAAATGTTTTCCACTTTTGTATTCAGGGTACTTGTGGTGCGTGAACCTGGTGGATGCTGCTGGCTCATTGAAGGAGACCAGCGCATGACTAGACTCTGTAGTTGCTGGGAGAGGAAGAGGTGCGCTTCCACCTGGGCAAAGCAGCAGAAGATGCCAAGGGTGTTAATGGTAGCCTGCCTGGCATCCTTTCCCTTTTCTGCTCACAGTTCAGATAATCCTCAAAGTGGTTTGGAAGAAGAAGAGGGGCCAAGTCCCAGCTGGTAGCAGAAATAGAAGACACTGATAGTGGCGGTAAGAGCAGGCCTGGCACTCTCTCTTCCTCTTGCTCACACTGCAGTTGGCTTTTTGGGTGGCCACTGCTGTGAGGCAGAGCGAGCCCTGTTTTAGCTGGCAGAAATGGCAGAAGAAAAAGAACAATGTTGAGCGGTAGTCGGGCGCTCTCTTCCCCCTCGCGCTCTCTTCCCCCTCGCAACAGTTCACAGCGCAACTGGTTTCTTTAACAGTTCCTGAGAGGCTCAGCAGGTTTGGACACAGATGACCACAGACAAGGCAGCAATGTCTGCATGGTGGAATGGAGTGTGAGGCAAAAAATGATAAGAGCTTTGAGAGACCAGTCTGAATCTTGGTTTGCAGTTGCCTGTGAGAGCTTGAATAGTGCATGAACTAGCACTGGCAGCCAGGATGATGTCTGCACCATGCAGGGAAACACCTGGAGAAATGGAAGTTCTGTGATATCAAATAATACTTGTAAAAAATCTCATTGAAAAATGGATTTATGTTCAGTCTGCCTATGTAAACCACCTTCCATCTATTGAGGAAGGTGGGAGATAAATACGTATAATATAATGTAGAATAATTAAACAAGTAAAAATTGTTTATGTGAAAACTCAGCCCTTTAGTGTTCCTTCATGTCTTATAGTAGTTGGCTGTCATGGAAAATTCTGTAAACACTGGATGTTCTGGATGGTATCTCGCCGGGATACTTCCGGGATGATAGAGTTCAGGCATGATTGCACATTTTGGCAATTCTGTCAACTTCTGTCAGGATGTTAAGGAAGGATGAGAGAAAGAATCATGCAGGTGTTGGAGCTAGAGAATCAGATCATGGCTGTATCTTGAGTTTGGTGCATATGCCTGCAAATGGATATACATGGAAAAAACTGGTTCCCTTTCAACCTTCCATGGTCAACTAACTGTCTACAGTCATAATCCAGAATCAACTGTGATGATCCTGCGAGGCCTCTGTTGCTCATTTGCAGAAATGAGGAAACAAGCATGATCCATGCACTTGACTTTCCCAGGTATTTTCTATGGTGATTGTGGGTGGCGCAAGCGGTTAAGACGCTGTGCCTGTTAACCAGCAGGCCAGGGTTCAAGACCCGGGTCAGCTCCACAAGACAGGGTGAGCTCCTGTCCTTAGCCCAGCTCTGCGACGCCAGCTGGATCCAATTGTATCGGCTCTGCCTTTCCATTGGACTAATTCAGTGGTGTGGAGAGGGGGGATTTGCCTATCCTCCATAACAATCTAACCCAGGCTTTCATGCTTTGCATGCAGAGTATGCAGCACCAAGCACCATACTATAGTCTTCCAAGACTGACGGAGGCCTGCTGTAAGAGGCTAGACTTTTTCCCAGAAAATGTGGTGGTTGCCATCAGGAATGAAAATTGAAAGAATGGGGTGTCCTTCATCTCGAAAGGGTCAAGATAAAGGAATCCTAATAGCAAAGAAACCAGTTGTCATGAAAATGGCCTGTCAACTAACCTGGGGACCATTCCTATCTAACTTTCTACTACTGGTGCAGCCATATTAACAGGGCATCATCAGAGAGAGGGACAGGAGCCAGTGCGTGGTGAACACATGTGTTTAAAACAAAAAACACATCTTTTGCCCGAGGGCCCATTTACTTTAGTTTGGAGCAGGTGAGAGCAAACATTCTGGCAGGACAACCAGCCATGTCATCTCTCAGTCACTGTTTCAGGGGCCAGAGGGAAAAGTTAATTTACATTTCAAATTTGAATAAATTTACATAAATGAATATATTAGAGATGGAACTTGTAAGAATGAATTTTATTGAGCTTTTTCATAACACACATGAGAACAGGCATATAGAGCCACATGAGAATTATGAAATGTTTGCCACGCATCTCTTGCATAAGTTGTTCAGAGGCCATGGGAGAGTTAAAATAATGCCCAAGGAAAAGCAGAAAACACATGGAGACACACAGATGCACTTGGGATATTGTGACCAGCAATCATGAGCCATATTGGTGATGGGGGCTCCCTGTGGGCAAATTAGAAGGTCCAGAAGACTGGGATTTGCCAACATCTGGTCTGGAGGGAGAGTAATGTATAAGCTGGGTGACCATATAGATTGGAGGACAGAGTACCTCTACATTTAAGCATCGTACAGAAGAATGAATTTTGGCAAGTACTGCTTTTTAAAGCCTTCCATGCTGAATTAAACACGCCTAAATTTGCTCTTCTGTTCAATAGTTAAAAGTAGAGACACTCTGTCCTCCATTCTATATTATCATTCTCTGTATAAGTACCATTAGAGTCCTGGAACAAAATATACAACCTCCAAATCCAACCTTACCTTTTATAGGGTTTATGAAGAAATAGGTCTCATTGTGTTCAGTGGGGTTTGCTCCCATGTAAATGTGCACATAATGGAAACCTGAAGGGGGAATTAATATATCCAATGGACATGGAAGCAAATGCAGGTCCATGAATGGCCGGTATGAATAACCATACAGTGTGTATTTGGACTGTGGATAATATCTTGTTTTAAGGAAAATGATGTTTTTCTAGGATTTCTCCAACCAAAAGAATCATTATCCTTTTAGACTTTTAATCAGTGGGAGACCAATGAGAAGCCAGACAGGCCTTCAATAATATAGAGCAAAGGAAGGATTGTGGTGTGCAAAGTGACGAGCATTAAAGCGTTTCCCAATTTGCATCCATGAAATGTTGAGAAAGTATGCAAGAGCTGGAAATAAAGATGCCACTTAGAAGGGTTAAGATTGATAGAAAAGAGCACCAAACTGCATGCTGTGACTGCAGGAAGAACAGATTACAAAGGGCACCACCACATACACTGTATGTTGAAGGTTAACTTGCAGTCAGACTATTTTCTTTTGATTTGATTTTGCCTTTGAATATTCAGCTACAAATTCTTGTTGTCAACTGCCTTGAGGTCATTTTATGGCAAAGTTGAAGTACAAATGTAATGATAAATACATTCATTCAACAATGTGTTAGAGGCTGACTCCTGTATTTTCTTGCTCCGAAACAGTGCTGGGTGGGAGCAGTTTAGAATGGAAATGTGCAGCGGAGATAATATTTCATTTTTTCCCAGATCAAAAATGTAATGTGCCTAATTAGAAACAGATTTTGGGCAGATTTGACTGCCTGGTTTTGGGGGACTGGAATATGGTAACCTTTTAGTGGCTGCTCCAACAGTGGAAAACCTAACTGAATTATCTGGACCCATCTTGGACAGGCTTGACCCAGAAGGATTTGTTCTAATAGTTAAAAGCTCAGATGGCCCTGCCAATTAATATCCCAAGTTCAATTTTTTTCAAATGGACATGTAGGTTAAAAGCCAAGTTGGACTGACTTTCTACGACAGGTCAGGCTCCATACCATATAGCCAGGGGCTTTTCATAAGAGTAAAGACAATGAGCTCACCACATTCTGAAATGGATGTCCTACTTCAAAGACGAGAGTAGGACACAGTGTTGCAGAGTGAATTAAAATACTTATAAAAATGAATTATAGTAGATGATTGAATCTTAAGCCACAAACCTGAGAATAGGGTGTTACAAGTGTACTTGTACACTTGTGTTTCTTGTTGAAAACATTGGTGGGTACATAGTGAGGAGGAGGCACTGGTGAGATGATCTGGGAATGCAATTCTGTCAACCTAATGAACTTCTGCATACCTAGCGTTCATAGCTATTCAATTCAGAAGAGTCTAAACCAAGCCTTACATGGCCTTGGATGCATCTCTTGGATTCTCAGAATTAATCTGAGTTAGATTAGCAGCTTCAGAAGATCTGGGCAGACTGCCAGGGCTATGTTTGCATTAAAATAAAACTGGACCTCAGAGAAATAGTCTGCTGCACCACAAGGGAATCTCTATGTGTCAGAGTTCCGTTAGTTCTTTCCGTCTGTCTCGCAACAGAAATAATAATCTATTTTTGTAAAATAATGACAGGAAGTGCAGTATATTATAAATATTCTGATTAGTTATATTCTTTAAAATGCCATGTTACAACCTGCATTTTTTAAATTTCATGAGAGAATCTGCCTATACACACATTTAACTTTGTCCCAAAGTTATATATTGCTAGAAAATCATTAAAATAGTTTCATAGTTATCCGATGTAATTTTGGAGTCAAATTTTCCAATTGCAGAACCAAGTTCACTTCTTGATCACACATATGTTTTTTCTGACATTTGACAATATATATATTACTTGTATAATTTTAAAAATTGCATTTGTTATATTGTTATATATTTGTTATATACAACAAATATATTCAATTACATCTGTGTTTTGTAAACTCTAGTCCATTTCATAGTAACTATTAATGACATTTGAATCATAAATAGGGCCTCTTTCTGTAAGTGTTTCCACATGTGACTGCTCTTGGGGCCTAATGTGTCATCTCTGGATGTGTAAGTCCTTCCAAAGGCAGTTGTGAACATCCCACTACTATACACAGGATTAGCACCCAAATGGATTTATTTTTATGGGTCCATGTAAATATGAGCTATTTGAATCCTGCATGTGCTGGAGGAACCAAAGATGGTCAACATAGTTTGCAATCCTAAAGACACTTTCCTGGCAGTAAAGGCAAGGCCCATTGAACACAATGGGGCTTACTTTTGAATAGACATGGTTAGGATTGTGCTCACAATTATGTAGATAGGTATCCTTTTTAACTATTACACCCATGTTCTGAAAGGAAAAGAAGCTGATGTGTAAATTGATTATCAGATGTACTATATGATGTAGCGGCTTTGTATCTTGTGTGGTATGAGATTAGATTTTAATCTACTACATGAATTTCATCCAGTAAAGAAGACATCAAAACAGTTAATGTTGCTTCTATAATTTGTAGAAAGCTCTCACTACCCAAATTGCTTATTAACTACCCACAGTCCACAGTCTTTTCCACAGTGGAAAGCTGAACACTCTAGTTCGGCTCTAGCCAAATGTAAGAATAGTATTTACATATGGACAAAGATGGACAACAGGTGTCTGGAAACCAAGAGAAGACAGAGCTGCTCAACTCCTTCTTTGCATCCGTCTATTCTTGGAAGGAGGGCTGTGCAAATGGGGTTGCAGAATCATTGGCTGATGCGAGGATGTGCTTGCATCCCCTAAGAGGTAATGAAAACATGGATGGTGCAGAACAGCAGATTAAGACTGACAGAGAACTGGTTCGAAACCACTTAACTGGCCTAAATGAATTCAAGTCATTTGGACCAGATGAGCTGCATCCTATCTTAAGGAACTTGCAGATGTCCTTGCAGAGCCTTTGCTGATCATCTTTGAGAAATCCTTGAGGAGTGGAGAAGTGCCACTGGACTGGAAGAGGGCAAATGTAGTCCCAATCTTTAAGAAGGGGAAAAAAGAAGACCCGGGAAATTATAGACCAGTCAGTTTGACTTCAATCCTGGGCAAGATATTAGAACAAATCATAAAACACACAATTTGTGCACATCTAGACAAGTACTCGGTGATCAAAACAACCCAGCATGGATTTAATAAATCTTGCCAGACAAATCTGATCTCCTTTTTTGATTGGGTTACGAGCTTACTGGACAGTGGCAATGCTGTGGATGTCATTTATCTTGACTTCAGCAAAGCATTTGACAAGGTCCCACATGACATATTAATTGGGAAGTTGGAAAAATATGGGCTAGACAAGGCAATCGTTAGGTGGATCTGCAACTGGCTCAACAACCGTACACAAAGGGTTTTAGTAAATGGTTCTGTGTCAACGTGGAGATTGGTTTCAAGTGAGATGCCCCAGAGCTCTGTCTTGGGCCCGGTTCTCTCTAATATTTTCGTCAATGACTTGGAGGAAGGTATACGGGGGAGCCTGATCAAATTTGCGGATGACACCAAGGTGGGAGGAGTAGCAAACACATCAGAAGACAGGAGAAACTTCCAGGAGGATCCGGATAAACTGGAATCCTGGGCTGTAACAAATAGAATGAATTTCAACAGGGAGAAGTGCAAAGTTCTGCACTTGGGCAATAAAAACCAAAAAACACAGATATAAAATGGGGGATACGTGGCTTGGCAGCACAACATGTGAGCGGGATCTTGGAGTCGCCGTGGATCACAAGCTGAACATGAGTCAGCAGTGTGATGTGTCTGCAAAGAAGGCAAATGCCATTTTAGGCTGCATTAAGAGGACTGTAGCTTCCAAGTCACGAGAAGTTATAGTTCCTCTTTACTCTGCATTGGTCAGACTCACCTTGAGAACTGTGTTCAGTTCTGGGCACCTCACTTGAAGAAAGATGCAGCCAAACTGGAGCAAGTCCAGAGGAGAGCAACAAGAATGATTAGTGGGAAGGAAGGGAAGCCCTACAAGGAAAGGTTGGGGGAACTTGGGATGTTCAGCCTGGAGAAGAGAAGGCTGAGAGGAGACCTCTTGCCCACTTCAGATACCTGAAGGGCTGTCATAGGGAGCAAGGGGCTCATTTGTTCATCGCTGCCTCTGAAAGCAGAACTAGAACCAATGGGTACAAACAGCAAGAAAGGAGAGTCTGGTCAGGGTGACCAGATGACTGGAAAAACCAGGATTTGTCCGGATTTTTAGCCTGCTGTCTTGGTGTCTTACATTTTGGCATCAGGCCTCCGTCATTCTTGGAAGAACCCTGACAAGACTATGGAATCATGCTCAGCGCTGCATATGCTGCATGCGAAGCACGAAAGCCTGGGTTAGATTGTTATGGAGAATTGGCTGTTACCCAAGCAGGAAATCCCCTCTCCATGCCACTGAATTAGTCCAATGGAAAGGCAGAGCCAATACGATTGGATTCAGTTGGCGTTAAGGACAGGCGCTCAGGACAGGGCTAAGGACAGGAGCTCACCCTGTCTTGTGGGGCCAACCTGGGTCTCGAACCCTGGCCTGCTGGTTAACAGGCACAGTGTCTTAACAACTTGCGCCACCACAGCATCTTTTGGCATCATTGTCCTACATTTTGGCTTCATTTTGAAACTTTCTGATAGTGTACAGTACCCCATCATGCCATATGTTGTTGGATTTGTATTGAAGAGCAGAATCCAATGCAAAAATCAATTTGAAGATATCTCCTTCCTATCAAAAGTTATGGTCAAAAAACAGAAAAACAAAAACAAAAAAATTACATTTTTTCGCAATTTTTTCAGCGGGTAGAAATTTTTGCCTGGGATTAGGAATTTTGGCCTTGGGGTTCAGGAATTTTTGGTTTGGCATCTGGTCACCCTGATTCTGTTTGGATATCACAAAAAAATTCCTGAGGGTGAGGGCGGTTCAGCAGTGAAACAGATTGCCAAGGGAGGTGGTGGACTCTCCCTCACTGGGGATCTTCAAGCAGAGGCTCGACAAGCACCTGTCGGAGATGCTCTAGGTCCTCTAGGACAATTTCCTGCTACAGGCAGGGGGCTGGACTAGATGACCTACTGGGTCCCTTCCAACTCTAGGATTCTATGATTCTATGACTCATTCCATCAGGACAAGAATTGTATTTGAATGCATCCTTCTTGCATTCTGTTCTCTCTGAAACCAGTGTGGACCGACAAAATTTATAACCAGATTCATACCTAATTGATCCAGCTGATGACAGATGTGGCACCACGGTGGCCTAAAAGCCTCTTGTAAAGTGGTGTCCTCTGGTATTCAGCAGGGAGAGAGTGACTGTCCATCTCACCGCAGAACAGCATCTTTCCCAGTGGTTGTTGCTGTTGTCTCTTTTGAATCTTTTAAAGATTTGAGCCTGTGGAGATGACTGGCCATGAATTTATTGCTTAAGTTTTTAATTCTCTTTAGCCCAATCCTAGCTAACATTTCAATGCTAATGCAGCTGTGCTAACAGAATGTGTGCAACATCCTTCAGTGAAGCAGGCAGTCAGAGAGGCCTCAAGATAAGGAATGGCCACATTGGCCTTGGCAAGTTGAATAGGATTGGGCCCTTTATCAACCATATTTTGATGAAAAGTGGTATCCTAACTTGCACTGGAGCAAGCAATCTGGTATGCCAACACTGGCATCCAGGGCAGGTTTGGGAGATACTGCTGCACTACCCTAGCACTAAGGGAAACTTTTCCTCTTAAGCTGGGTAATATAGCAGCAAGCCCAATGGGTCTACTTGGATCTGCACCACCTCAAATGGTGGTACAGAACCAAGCAGCCCAGAACTGCTCAGGAACAGGGCTTGGATCTGGCACAAGTGCCTGCTTCCAGCCTGGCCTCCCACTCCCCACCCGCCCACAGTCCTGCCCACCACTCACTCTTTACCCACCCCAAATTGCTCCTGTCTAACTCTTCCTCATCTTTCTCACCTCCTTCAAGACCTCTGTGCTGGCCAGACACAACTCAACCAGTCTCAGGGGCCTCAGTAAGGTAGGAAGATTGGTGCATTTGGATTGATAATTCATTAAAAAGGTAATAATTACCCTTAATAATTCAGCATCATCATTATCATCATGTGCTAAAGCTTGCTTCCATGTGTGGATCTCCTTATTAGGAACAGGGTGGAAGACTGATGCATATATGGGCCAAGAATTTTGATTGCAAAAACATGGAATTACAAAAAAACACACAACTTTGACGTTGGAATGTTCTTCCATCTCTCCACTTGATTCTCAAAGCGTGAATTTGTATCTCACAGCAATGGCCAGGCCAGTACTTTGACACAGAGTCAGCCAAGGCACAGATGGGGATGGAATGTACAGCTGAGAGACTGTTTTGGCAACCAAAACTGCAAAATTTCAAACTGGAACAAGCAATATAAGTACTTTAAAAATTATAGGACAGCAAAGATGGGATTTTCAGTGGCAGCTGGGAAGTACAGTTACAGAATGTAAGGTGCATTTTCCAGTTTATAAGCTTGGCAATGGGTGATTCAAAATGACATGCCACATGATACCGAACACTGATCCTTGGATTAGTCGAGCCCAGAGGTGTCCAAATGTTTTGGCAGGAGGGCCACATCATCTGTCACTGCGTCAGAATTTATTTACATAACTTTACATAAGTGAATAAGCATGTATTAGAGACAGAACTTATGAATGGATGAATTCAAATCATATTTAACTCAAACTCTTTCTAATGCAAAGGGTCTTCAAACCAATTCATAAGCACTGTCATACACAGACAGCACTTTCATCCACAATCCCAGCCCTCTGGGATTGGCATGATGATGATACAGGGCTTGCCTGCAGGCCAGATAGGCTTGCCATTGGCTGAATGGAGAATTGCCGCAAAAGTTGCTTCTGGCCCTGGGCTGGGTTTTGGGCACCCCTGGTCTAGCCAATGATACCAGAGCCAATAATATATTGTGTACCTTACTCACTTGATAATTTTGTTTAAATGTTCTTTCTTGATTGAAAAGGAGGAAGAAACCAATAATCACATTCAAGGATTTAAATCAAAATAATTTTTAGCATTTTAATAAATATATATCAAGAAAAAACTCACTTTACTACAACACCACTTTTAGTATACAAGTACCTAAATAGCTAAGCTTAAAACATCAGATGTTTGACATACACACAAAAGAATAGCTTTTCTGTTTTCAACTGAATATAACACAAGGAAAATTGGCTTTTAAAAAAAAACTGGTCCATGTGGACAAATGACTAAATGATCCTACTCATACACTGTATGAATGAGACCTATATTTAATATTGATAGCAATAATAAAAATGATTTGTCTTGGAGAAATAAGGAAGGGTAATTTAAAAAAAATTCAGATGACCCCCCAAATACTGATCATCTTTATAAATTTCCTTATTTTGGCAAAGAAATTAGTTAACTAACTCTCTGCAGAATTTCTCTTATATTTCCTAAGAATATAAATGTGGAAATAACCTAATATACTGGTATGCATCAAAGGCCAATTTCAAGCTTTTGAGGATGTTAACAGATATTGGTTAGAGGAATCTCATTTTTCTGTTTTACATGAACCTAAAATACTGTACTATGGCGTGTGAATTGCATTGGAATCTGCAGTGAAATGTCCAGATAACTATGTAGTTAGTGGGTGGCACCTTAGATGTTAAGCTTCCTATTCTATTCTATACCTGTGTGTGTTTGTGAGAGAGTGAGAGAGAGAGAGAGAGAGAGATTGACAAGTGGGTTTCTCATCAGATTCAAAAACTTTTAAATTATCTGGTATACATATAACATTACATGACATCTCTAAATAGGGGAAAATCAAACTTCTCATAGTGTATCCAAAGACTCTGGGTGCTGTTCATCATAAATCCAGACAATTTTGTACAAGGGCCATTACACCATGCATGGATTTAATGTCCAGTGAAGACAGAAAGATTTGAGGCTCCTAAAATAATGGTACCCTATCTTCACATCAAGGTTAGCAGTACCTCAAAGACCTTTCAGTATAACCTACTCTGAGCCTGCAGCCAATCTGAAAAAGGGAGAAACTGAAGGCATTTTTTTACAAGTGAGAAAGGGAGACATGTGTGTTTCCTAGTGGCCTGTGAGTACCACAGACAAACCAACTACAGAGTCATATTTTCCTCCACAACATATTCACATGCAGGTAAAAATCCATTTCATTGATGATAAAGAGGAATTTGCAAAGGATCACTTCAAATCTCTCCCACCTTTTTCAGCACTTCTGACAGTGCTGAAGAGAACTTCCTATTGCACAACCTAAACAAAGATGCATGAAATTCTGCTTGTTTGCCTGGTTGGACTTAGGATACTGCTTCTCAATGTCTGATCCCTGATGTACCACTTTGCATGGTTCACATATTGGAAATATGACCAGAAGTAACTGGTCAACCGTAAGTGTTGTCATTTCCAGTTACTTCCACATTGGGAGGCAAGCTGCAACAGGGCAAACACTTGTATGAGGTTCAGGGCAGATGGGAGAAATTTTTAGAGTGCACAAAAAGCACATGCTGGAGTTGTGCCTTTAGAGTTAAGCCTAACTGCATTGCTGGTCTTTCTGTCAGGAGGTGGGATTCTAGGGGTCCTGCAGGTACTATCAGACACCAATTCAAGCACCACTAATGGTTTAAGTACCACTGGTTGGGGGAAAAAACACTTGCTTTCGGCTCAGTCAAGCTAAACCTTAGAATCTATTTGAATATCTAGATTCCCAAGATGGAGAATGTGAAGGACTTTTTTTCTTAATAAGTGTCTGTCTTTCATCTCTGAACAATATAATTGGTCCCAACATCCTGCAATTGGGCTAGATGGCTTCTGCATCAGATAGAGAGAATAGAAAGATGAGCATAAGCCTCAGAAATTTTCAATGAGGTCCATATAAGAACAGCGGTTGCTGCATTTCTGGCCTTAGCTGTTATAACCTGTGGTGCTATGTGACAAGTGAGCTTTAAAGGATACTCTATAATTGCTTGAGGAATTCTTGTGCCTTGTACATACAAAGCATTTGATGGAGAACCATGGGCATGTTGTGAAAACTAATACTCAGCATTTGAAGAGCTGTAGTGGAATTCTCTCAGCTGGTGTTTTTAGTGCCTTTAGAAACAGAAATACAGGCTGGGTTCAGGTGAGAGAAATTTGCCCTAAAGATTAAGCACCTTCCTGGCATTAGTAGTTCTTTTATTCACATCATGTTCCCTAAGAAAACGATATGTATAAAGGGATTCCCCCATCTGCTTTATTGGTTCTTTGATCAATAAAAACCACCAATGATTTCAACTGGACAAGATTAACTTGTGCTTAACTTTTTCACTGCTGGTACTAGGATTCATAAAGGAGACGCCTTAAGTGATGGATCCAACTCAAAATATGCATTTTTAAATGAAGACATTTGAAACTGACCAAATTTTCTTATAATTCAAGATTATACCCCCCTATTTTCTCCAAGATCATCTTTTTTTTTAAAAAAAGATTAAAACCCTTACATTCATTTCAGATAAAATTCTCATCACCACATCATTTATTAACATTGTGCTTTTTTTCCAAAATAAAAAAAACCCTAAAGTTATATGAAAATCCAGTACATGCTCTTTACAATTTTAAGGAGAGAAAAATGATGTGAAAGAGAGTAAAGTATAAAGCATGCCACTGGTTCATGAACTTCATTATACCAAAAAGAAAAAGGAAAAATTGCAGCAACAGACAGTTGCCATAGAAATGTTCAAGCAGCTAATGCTTGTTTACCAGAGACATCTCTCTATTGTTTCTTCTTCAGTCCCTTCCTAAAGATGGCAAATCAAAAAACAACTGAGCAAAAAGGAAGAATAGAGGCATTTGAATTGGAAATCAAATTCAGTATTCCAAAGGATACAGGATTCTAACAATATTTGATCCACCCTGTTAGTATTTTTTCCTGTTTAGGTTACATCCCTGCTGTAGCTCTGTTTTTTTTAAACTTAATTTTCACTCTGGAAAAATTAAGATAAAAAGTAAGGCACCAAAGAAACTCCGCCCTGTATAACAATAACCCATCATAAGGCTCATTCATTCTTGCTGTTTATCTGAAAACTGTACATGTGCTGGAGCAGTACATGGGATTTCTGATTAAGATTCCATAAAAAAGGTGTTATTGCACCCTACTTCGTTGGTTGAACCAGATATTTGAATACCTCTGAAGAGTTCTAGATCATAATGTGGATTTATTCCTCTTCAACTATATATCCAGTTTTTCTCACAGCAATTATTGTTGGACAAGACGTATACCAGCCCCTTTGGCTGGTAATAACTTGTCTATCAAATATAAAATGAATTTATGAACATAAAGGAGATTCCATTTAATTCATATCAGGTTCCTAGGGGAGGGTATGTGGAAAGTTATGTTTTTTCCATCTGGTTTATTGGTTCTTTCAGCAACAAAAGCTAAAATATATTCATACATTGCAAGTCAACTGTGCTTTTTATGAAGACTCCATATATTTATAATAGCTTTTTGATGCAGACCATACATACTCTTTGATGTAATCTGCATCCCAGTTGTTAAAACTATCCACGAAGCTTGTGACATGATTGTATTGGTTGTATAAAACTATGTATAAGAACATCCATTCGGAAAGAAATGTGGTTTGATAGATTCAACATGCTGTGCGTGTTTCAGAATTGCAATAACAGCAAAGATGGTTCATATTTTACTTCCTTTACTGCAACATATTTTACCACCTGGTAAGCATTCCCTTTTCCGCAAGGATTTCTTCCAAGATTCATTTATGTTGTTTTTGTCACCACGCCCTGTCTCAAAATAATCATAATATTTGCTTTTACATTCAATGCCATGATCGCTTTTCATTGGTTCCCAATCTGAAACACGGTCTCGTTCCATTTCATGGCCTCCTTTTTCACTACGTAATATTGTCTTGTCCAGATTACCAGGAGACCCAGTGTTAGTAATGAAAATTTCATTGGCATGTATCTGATCATCACTCCTGTAGAAAGGGGAGCTGCTGACACCGTATTCTACCTGTTGGGAACAACTTGGCAAAGATACAGAAGATGAGGACGTGGAGGTGGAGGTTCCACCTGCAGAATTAGGAGCTAATGGTAAACTTAAATAGTGGCTGCCACATTCTTGGTAAAAGCAGCAGGTGTGGCTCTTTTCACTGTCCTCCCTTGCCATCCGAAGACGTTTCCTATAGGGGCAGTCATGAGACACCAACCATTCTTGGGCTGAAGTGCTGCCAAAAGAGCAAGCAGGGAAACACCAGTTGTTTTGCATGATAATCTCCCCATGAATTCTCTTCATTAAATTATTTATGAGAACAGATCTCCTTAAGTAGACCTCAGGGTCATCGATGAACTTTAGTTTTTCCAAAGACATGTAAAGAATATGTGCCCGCTCCTCAAAGACAGAGATTGTCTGCAAATGACAGAAAGAACAGATAACAACAAAATTAGAGGGGCTGTTGTTTAGCTGAACTAATACAGAGATTTTGCCCATCCAGTTATCATTTGGCCTTTTGGGAGACAAGATTTCTCAAAGTATTATTTTATTTTTGTAGCCGCACCCACCACTCAATCTATCAAATAGGTAGGTGGCTTGCTGTCTAGCATGCTTTTTCTTACCACATTAGGACTTCAACATTTAAGAAGGGTAGTCAGTATCCAAAGTCTGGAGAAATGTTTATTTTTTCCATGCCACCCAGCAGTGAAAAATCTTTATGAACCAAATGATGTCACAGTGTAGAAAATATACACATTAACCTGCTCCCTCCAAAAAACCAAGTGACATACTTATTTGTACATGAATACTTAATTTACAAAACTTTGTAGGTGTGCTTACAGGAAAATAAACAGGAATGATTAAAAACCAGACTAAGAGATGCAATCCTCTGCATGTCTACTCAGAAGTAAGTACCACTGAGGTAGTGAGACTTACATCTATGTTAGTGGGTCTAGGAGCACAATCTAGGAAACTATTTCTTTGGGTCCAACTCAATGGGCCTCGGTGCCAGTGCTCTCCCAGAGTAACCAACTTCAGTCATTGCAAAAGTGCCATTAAGGTACTCCACCACATAGGGACAATGTGGGGCTGGACCTCAACGCCAAGAAGTCTTGATGTCAGAGTGGCCAGTAGTAAGTGAGATTTTTCTGGATGAGGGAAGGTGGGGGAAAGTGGGGAGAGACAGAATTGGTGCAGAGACGGCAAGCCAGAAGGAGTATCAGGTCTAGGAGAGGGAGCCAAATCCTATGCTCCCTCCCAAAGCCATAAAGCCTGACATACAGTGATGGGATTCAATCTGGGATTGCCAATCTGGCAGCCACTTTTAAATGGCTATCTTTAAACTTTATATGTCCTATCTCTCGTTAACAACCGGTTCTATAGAGTACATGCGAACCTGGTGGAGCCCACAACTGCTGACATAGGCTTCCTTGAGGAGACCCACTAAGGCCACAGCACCTTTACCAACTGGGGACCAACTGTTCCCTTAGCCCAGGGATATCCAAAGCCAAGCCCAGGGGCCAGATGCAGCCCGTGTCAAACCTCAGCAATATTCCTCCATCTGGCCTGTGGACAAGCTGTGTAACGTATCTAATACACTTATATTTAAATTTATGTAAATTTATTCATATGTAAAATTCTGGCTCCCGACACAGTGTCAGGGACATGATGTGGCCCTCCTACCAAAAGGCTTGGACAACCCTACCTTAGCCTAAGGAGATTCTGGCAGCTTCCCCAACCCAATAACATGCAGTAGTGGCCATTTTGGTGCTGCTTCTCCTTCATGTGCCAAGGAAGTTTAGGATTGGGTGGCTCATTTCATGACCTCTATATAAATACTTTTGGTTGGTTGGTTGATTGTCCTATCCTTATTTCCAAGAAACCCATACGTTTGCATGTATTCCTGCCACAAGACAGACAAGTTCAGCGTTGGTAAGGACATTTGAAACATATAAGGTAAGCATCCATTCCCAATTCCAAATGTAATTTGCAATAATCTAGCACTTCTGTTTCTTGGGAATCCTTCCACTTGAAGATATGATGTCACTTCCGGTTTTCCCTTTGTGCAATTTGAGAAAATTATGCAATTTCTTTCTTTATTCAGCTGGTCACAGGGGAAAAATTGCTCAGAGAATTTGTTTAGACTCAGAAGCCCTGCTGAAGAGGAGTGAGAGTTCCTTGTCTACAAATCTGGCCTGTAATAATGGACTCATTTGCTCTCTCAACTATCCTGTCAAAGCCAAAACTTAAGCAAAGATTTTGAGAAGAAAGGATTCTCCTTTTTATGTTTTGCTTTTCTTTTTCTCTTGTGGGTGAAGAACTCTGGCAGAGAGGGGGAATCTTTCCTATGAAGAATGACAAAATTGTCCCATTCTCTGCTTTCTCACAAACACACAGCCTCTGTTAGGGCAATGCAGCAGCCTTTTGCTTTGGGCAAGTTGCCTTGCAAACTAATCCAGCCTCTACACTCATTCTATCTTGAAACTGTATTCCCTATACATTTTTCATAAATATACCTATGTCTATAAAAACTGTGGGTATGCACAAAACATAAAATGCTGTATTTTTAGAAAAAAATTGTTTAAAATAAACTATGTTTCTGTACAACAAGTCTATTGTATACTGAGCAGTAAAAGCAGTTAAGAAGGACATAATCTTTCTCCTCAAGGTCTCTGGTTCAATTGCAGTCACTGTTGTCTGTAACAAGAAACCAATAAGGATCTGGCAGACTGCTTTGTGCTTTTGTGAAATGGTCTACTGGTCTTTGTCCAGTTCCCAATGGAAAACTATCTACTTTACAAAAATCACCATCACATTTGGCAATCTGACTTAGCAGAAAGGTCATAGTACACATGGACTCTGGCATCTGATTTATTCCCCTGGGTTCAGAACTTGCTTTTCCAGATGTCCACTTATGGGAATCTTGCAATGCTCTACTATATTAGTATATTATCTGTATAACCACAAGCAAAAAGAAAGCTTTAGTCATGAGAACTGTGAAATTGGCACCTTTTCATAGTATTAATTGAGGAGTGTGTGAGAGAGAGAGAGACAGAGAGAATGCATGAAAATATAAAATAGGCAGAATGTATATCTTTACAGCAGGCATTCAGAAAAACACATTTTGGAATCTACAATATCTATTATTAAAGTACAAAACTTGCTCTTGAAGCATTTTGTAGAACAACACCCTCTGAGAAGCGTATTTAGCTTTGTACCCAATCGCTGAGTTACTCCATAAAACTGCTGTTAGAAATATATCCAGTTCTGTGTGAGGATGTTTTTAGTTCTCTCTCAAATAGTAAGATAAAAGCAAATAACCAAATAATGTAGTCACCTATAGCACCAGTTCACTGTTTTATGAATTATAGGCAAAGATGCTTAGTACTCCTGCCCTTTTGCTGAGAATCCGCTTCTGTTCAGAATTTAGACCTAATTACAATGAGTACAATGCAGTAATGGGCTTCAGGGGGTTCTCATAGGTTCTGTACAACTCCTTGCTAATGAGTGCCTGTTAGTAGTTTTGATACCACCTATCTTAATGAGCAATATGAGGTAAAGGGGAAAGAAAGGAACTTTTTTGTATGAGTATCAAAGCTTTCTTAGTTGCACAGCCTCTTAGGGCATAAACCCATGCTGCCCTGGTGCACTGTGGTACAGCAGCCTGCTGCTGCTGGAATCTCCGTGGGGTATGGGAACATCAATTCTTTTACGCCATGTAGGACTACCATGGTCCCAATGGAGTCCCACTCAGAACTGTGCCCACTACTTAGAAAGCACAGAACAAGAAGACACATGGTTCCTATTGTTTTGCCCTTAACTATGAAGGGCATTGTCAAAAGACTAAAAATGCTACCTAAAACTAAAACTACCAGGAGCAAAGCTGCATAAGCAGAGACAAGAGTTAGCATCACTCCTCCTAGAAGTTTTAGTTTTAGGTAGCGCTCAGTCCTGAACTCCCTGATGTTCACTAGAGCAGTAGGCACCAAAGCAGCTACTACTCAATCCAACAGGTGCCAGGAAACAGCTGGAGGTTCCCTTCCCATGGGAAAAGCCCAAATAGCTGAAAAGAGGCTTCTCAAGTCTGTCCAGATATTCTGCCAGCACATACTTGAGAAAGTCTTGGAATTCATGACATGACAGAGCAGAGCTCTGCTTGCTCCCACATTAGTTCCTCCCTCATCCTGCTCTTCCCCTCACTTTTTTCACCTTCCCTTTACTGCCCAGAGGCCACACCACCCCCTGGCAACCACATTTACCCCTGGTGGCAGTGCATCCTTCTTCTGCTGACACTGGGCCTGGCACCAGACTTATATGGGCTCCCCAGCACTCCCTACTTAGAGGGTGCTGGAAATGTGCTTTTGGCACATTTATGGTGCTCAGTGCTTAGCTCTATGGTTCAGCTGGGCTGGTTCAGGATTGATCCCTTAGTCCTTAGACAATGTTCTACATAGTTAAGGACAAATTATAAGGAATAACTGAATTCAAGGAATATGGTAAGCCTACAGGAAGATAGATACATTTGGTTACAATGGGATTTGCTTCTAAGTACATGTGTAGGATTGCACTGTTAAGGTAGTATAGCTCTCTGATTTCTATGGTACTCTGTCATGATTTTCTTTGACTACAACTCAATGATGGTTCTTGATAACTTACTTTAGGGGTACAGCTGCTAAGAGGTGGATGAAAATCCTCTTCTTCCACATATTTCCTTTTAAAGTATGATATCTTGGATGCTGCAATAGGACTTGAAATTCCTCTGTGGTGGGATACTGTGGAAAATAAATTACATACAAGTGACATGTAGTGCGCCTGAGGTTTCCCAAGGAAAATACTTATCCTATGCTTCCCCTCTATAATCAGAAGCCTGCTGAATTTCTATATATGTTTATGGTATTAACAAAACAAAGCTAGCTTAATAATAGCTCATGTGAAAAATACTCAGGCAATGGAGGGATCTGCTACAAAGCAGTTTAGAGAATGTCTCTGTTTATTTAAGCATAGTTGTCATGTCAGTGTATGCCCTCTCTCCATATCTGATTTCAAGAAAGCATTTATTCTGTATGTCTAAACTATTTTTTTTTAAATTCCAACTTTTTTCATTTTACTAACTTAAGGAATTTGACGTTTTAAAACTTTCAAAAGAAAGGACCAATTAAGTTCAATGCACTAGTATTGTGCTAAGGTGCAACCCTAACCAAAGGAGGCCAGCACACCTGACCAATCTCCCTGTTCCCAAGGTGGCGTGAGGAAGGTGGTGCATGTCCGTGCACAAGATTTACACTCGAAGACCAGCACAGGATTTGTGCTAGGACTTGTCACAGCCTAACCAGGGGTTAGGACTGCACTGTTAGGCTGAAATCCTAAAGACACAATGGGGCTTACTTTTGAGTAGACATGGTTAGGATTGTGCTCTTAGTTGCTTAAGATCTGCAGGCTTAACTCAACCAAAAATCAGCTTGGTAAAAATAAGGCTGCAGTCCTGTACTCAGTTTCCTGGGAATAAGCCTCACTGAACACAATGGGACTTACTTCTGAGTAAACGCGCATAAAATTTCTAATACATTTTTGACAAATAACTATTTTTATTCCTCCTCCCCTTTTTAGAAGAGGAAAACCTTCTAGGGAAAAACTATAAACATTAGGAAGCAATCTCCAAATTCTTGAGGGGCGGGGAGGAGAGGAGGGAATAATGAATACAGCTAGTTTAGCAGGTTGTTGCCTGTGGAAATTCATTAACCCACTTTCAAGGACTTTATTGAATCAAGTGGGACTGACTTTTGAGCAACCATGGTTAGACAGAATTTCAAGCGGCTAACATGCCACACTTTGTCATCTCCATATTTTGCTTCTCTTAATAAGAGGCTTATTAAGGTATGATACTCTTGCACAACTCACCCTCCAAGAAAGAACACTAGTCTTGTGGGAAAACTAAATCCTATTTGTAATTTATGTATCAAATATGCATAACTTGTAAGTTGATATAATAACCAACCTGGGATGATGCTTCTTAAGCTCAACAGAAAAGAAGCAATTTGGAACAGGTAACCAAAAATGTAATTACTCTGAGCTCTTCAGAGACCAATAGATATTGTAATCTAGCCTGGGTCATAGCACTCCAATCAAGCCATATGCTACCACAGAGAGTGAAATTTTAATTATTGTCTAGCATTTAATATGGCCACCTGTTTTACATTTTATTACAAATTTTCCCAGGTGTTAATTTAAACCTCCAATAAATGATATGCAAGACAAACTAGGTGGCATAAAGTTTCCTTTGAGCCAGATCTCTACAGCTCTTAGTTACAGAACTTTGTTCTAGTGCTAGGACTTAGCATTGGTGCTTGTGGACCTTTCTTTCTTTCTTTCTTTCTTTCTTTCTTTCTTTCTTTCTTTCTTTCTTTCTTTCTTTCTTTCTTTTTCTTCCTTCCTTCCTACAACTTATGTGTTGCAATGGCTCTTGTGGCTACTAATCAACAATTAGTTGATTAGCATAGCAATCAACAATACAACAATCTCAAATAAAAACAAATCTATACCAAGCTAGTTTATTACAGAGGCTGGACTTAGTCCTGGAAGACACAAAGCTTCCTGACTAATCTTATGCCAGCACTATCTCTCAGCCTGGTCTAACTTACAAAGCTGTTGTGAGAACAGACAGAGGAAAGGAACCATGTCAGCTTCATTGAGGCATTGGAAAAAGGCATAAAAATGTGAATAACAATGATTCCTCTGATCATCAATTATGCTCATTATACTGCTTATTAATGATTATCCTTTTCTCACTTCCCTTTTCCTGTTGTCTCCCATGTATCATTTTCCAGACAACAAGCTCATAGAGGGAAAAATCTATCTTCTTAAACTTTTGTGGAATACTTTGTACATAAACTGCACAATAATAATGATTATCACCAATGTAGGATTTAAAAACAATTACTAGTTATAAAACAAACAGATAGACACACACATAATTTTTCTAAAATATACTGAGAAACAGGCTTCAGTGGGTGTCTCAAAGAATGACATTCTAAAACATAACAAAACTTGTTTAGAGTTCCTTCTCCCACTGAACAATCATATCGGTCTATAATATCTATAGGTACAGGTAAGTAGGAGCCAATGCTTACTGTCTAAAATAAGATGTTTTGTGTATCCAGGAATATTTGTGCCTACTTCCTAAACACAAATTCAGTGGCAAGAGAAGGATACTCAGTACATTGTAAGAGGATGCATACATAAAAAACTGTTTTCACACACAAAAAGGTAAAGTTGTAAACCTATGTCTGAACTGGATCACATCACATGGCAGGTGGGGGGCTCATGTGTCTGGAATTCTAATCCATGTCCACCTATGCTATATTGCTACACATTAAAAAAAATTTCAGAAGAATAGCTAAGATAGCGCTTTTCTCTCTGACATCTGTATAGTTTTATATGCAAGTATTTTTGATTTTGAATGAAGCAACATTCATAATATGACCCCCACCTGCACTTAGACACCTCATCTGCTTGTTCCCCTAGGTCCTCTTCTTACTTGATCAGAGTTCAAGACTTGCTGAGTCCTGACTGAGCCTCACTCTTGGGGGCATCTTATTTTCCCAAACCAGCCACTAGAAGGGGTCTATTCCCAGGTCCCCCCCGCCCCACTAAATCTGGATTTGAGCCATGCACACCAGGGCTTAAGCACTGGCACCTAGTTTTTCTGCCAGACTCACAGGAATTCTAACAAAGAATTTGAGGAGGTGGCACAAATGGCCATTTTAGGTGCCAGCGTGATTAATCCTCTGGGCAGTCTAAGTGACTGAAAGAAATCTCCCTTCACCAAAAAGGGCAGTCTTCAGCCCTAACACCTTCCCTTTAACAATAGCGACTTCCCATTTTCTATGGAGGTTCTACATAGAACCTCCATATACAGAGACACTGTACCTCTAAGTACCACCATGTGTTGAGGAAAAACCTCAGGGGAGGGTTGTAGTTTCTAGACCTTCTTGCGAGAGCCTTACTCTTCTTGCGAGAGTATTTGATATGTGGAAAACAGGATGCCAGACCAGATGGGCTTTTTTGGCCCTATCCAGCTCAGGAGTCATCTGCTCAGCTCATGGGATGATTTGATGCAGCTTTTCTCAGCCCAACCTAACTCAGAAGGTGGAGACAGGAGTATAAAAAGGAAACTATCTCACACTCATGGACTGACAAGGTGACAAGGTAACTAGAAGAGGATAAGCCCCCTTCCCCAAATGAAGGAAACCCAAGAAAAATGTAAGAAACCCTTGAAAAAATAAAAGCTAAAAACAGCCATGCATGTTTTCATGAGGTTAATCTAGACAATCTATTGCTTATTGAATTGAAAACTATTACATATAATTTATTAGTTACAAGGCTAACTGTAGTTACAAGTTATTGTGCTATAAGGCTGCATGCTGCCTGCTCACTTGGAAAACGAGGGCAGTAAAGGTTTTTTTCCCCCTGGACACAAGGCTTAAAAATGAAAAATAATAATAAAAAAATAATAATAATAAACTTTATTTGTATCCTGCATTTCTCCCAAAGGGACTCAAGGTAAATTGAAGACATGTCCTGGAAAAAGAGAACACATGGTCATTGGTCACCCTATGACTGAATGAATGAATGGTGATGATGATGATCTCAGCCCTGATGCTTGGCCAGTGATGCAGTGACCCACCTACCTGCGGCTGGAGACTGTCCTGCAGCCGCCCTGGGGTCGCCCTGCGGGGGTGGCTGCGCCTGGCCGGGCCCCTGGGTGCTGGTACTGGTGCTGGCGCTGGCGGAGGCTGCATCGGAAGCGGGGCTGCTCTTGCTGCAGCAGCGCGACTCCCACAGCGGCTGGAACTCGGCGGCGCCCTCGGAGGAGACAATGGGCTCGCAGAAGCTGCTCAGGGGCAGCACCAGAGTCATCGCTGCTGCTGCTGCTGCTGCTGCGCCTCCGCTCTGGGAGGGAGACAAAGATCCAGGGCTGGTCAGGTCAGGCGACAGCGACAGCCCCAGCCCTGCCTTGCCCTGCTCAGCCTGGCATTCCCTGCTCTTGGCACTGCTGCCAATCCACCCCCCCTCCTCCTCCTCCTCCTCCTCTCCACACTCACCTGGGAGGAAGCCCCATTCAGCACCAGGGGACTTACTCAGTGATGGGCATCAAAGAAATTAAGAACCGGTTCTCTGCCCATCTGGCAGCCACTTTTAAATGGCTATTTTTAAACTTTATATGTACTATCTCTTGTTAACAAGAGATAGTTCTATAGAGTAGGTGCGAACCTGCTGGAGCCCACCACTGGACTTACTCATGAGTAGACACGCACAGGATTGGGGGCTCTGAGACTGCAATCCTACCCACTTTCCTTGGAGGAAGCCCCATCCAGCACAATGGGATCCACTTCTGAGTAGACAGCAACAGGACTGCAATCCTGTCCACACGTACTTGGGAGTAAACCCCATTGGCTATAATGGGAGGACCTGTTTCTGAGCCGATATGCACGGACTGGACTCTCAATCCAGTGGTTATATCCACACTCACCTGGTGGGAAGCCCCATTCAACTCAATCGGACCTGCTTCTGAATAGGCATGCAAAGCATTCAGCGCTCAAGCTGCACTCCTACCACACTTATTTGGGAGTAAGTATCATTGGCTGTAATGGGACTTGCTTCTGAGTAAACATGCCTAAGACTGGACTCTCAAGCTTCACTCTTATCCACTTATTTGGTGTAAGTCTCCCAAATAATGGGACCTACTTCTGAATAGACATGCATAGTATTGGACTCTCAAGCTACAGTACTATCCACAATTACCTGGGAGTAAGCCCCATTGAATACAATGGGGCTTACTTTAGAGTAAGGATCGGGCTCGAATCCGCACTTACTTGGGAGTAAGGCTGAATCCTAAAGACATTTTCCTGGGAGTAAGACCCACTGAACACAATGGGACTTACTTTTGAGTAGACATAGGATTGTACTCTTTGTTATAATGGGACCTACTTCTGAGTAGGTATGGATAGGATTGGGCTCCCAGGCATCTCCCTTCCACCTCCCTGATCCTTCCTTTTTCAGCATGTTTTGCCGGCACAGGAAACCACTTGGAGGACCAGAGATCAGGCATGCACAAGGGAGGAATCTCTTCCCCTGTCTAATCCAAGACAGTGCTGGTTCCCCCTGCGGCTCCCCTGCCTGCCTTGCAACCATCCTTGCCCTGCTTCCCTTCACTCCTCCCTGAACCCCCCAGTCCAGAGTGACCCAATGTCATAACCACTGATGACATGCCCCCCGAAAAAATGCAGGATATTCAAGAAAAATGTAGGACATGACAAAATCAGAGCTAAAAACACCCATACATACTGCTTTCATGTGATTAATTTAAACACTATATTGCATGTTATTAAATGTAAAACTATTACATATAATTTATGTAATTACAAGAAGGCTACATTCTGCCTGCTTGCAGGACAAAGGAGGACAATAAATTTTTTCAGGAGACAAGGCTTAAAAAAGCGGACATGTCCTGGAAAAAGAGGACAGCAGGCCACCCTGCCCCAATCCCCTGTTCAGGAAAGAAGGAGTAGATCCCAACCCACCGATCCCAGCGATGCTGTCAGATTGCCAGAAGATCACTGGATGCTCTCCACATGCTCTGCAGGTCTCAGGCGCACAGAGACAGCAACCTCATCCACGACATGCTCTACGTGTGTGTCTTATGTGTGGCTGGCTGTCTCTCTTCCCTTCCCCTCCTTCTGTTTTTCTTTTTTCCTTTTTTTCTTCCTCTCTTTCCCTCCCCAAACGAAACAGAGCGAGACTCTTAGGTAGTTGTTTCCACCAGCCCCGAATGGACTGAACTGGATCTGCCTCCAGTCAAAACACTGAGATTAAGACAGAAAATTGGCTCCGGTTTCAAGCCGTGAGTTGCAGTCCCACAGGAGCCAAGCACAACATCAGCAGAGCAAGCAGAATATTAAACAGGAGCAGGCACTCCAGGGCCAGCGCCAGGCTGTGTGAGGAGTGAGCTATCCATCCAGTCCCAGAGAGAGAGAGAAACTTTGGCTGCAATCCAACTCTCCACCTAGGCCGGCCTAATCCCCAGCACAACTCCTGTGCTGACCTGGGGTATCACAAAACTGCCATAAAGCACCCCTGGGGGAGGCTTAGGCCAGTGCACAGACCATGCGCTTGCCTCCCTAAATCACCACAGGAACAGGAAGGTTGGTGAGTTGTGTTGGCCTAGGATAGGATTGCACTATTACTGAAAGAGGCAGGCAACCCACAACGCAATGCCCTTTCTGCTATAATTCATCTAGTCCTTGGCGCACAAGACATGCTCCTCCTCTCCTTCCTTCTGCTCTCCAAGAAAGAAGAATTTCATTTCCTTTTCAATCACATTTGAAAAGCATCACAATCACATACATTTCTCAAGTCGGTGCACTGCAGGAAGACAAGGATCCTCCAAAATCAAGCAACAACACAAGAAGAGCAACAGCAGCAGATTTAGTTTACAATCTGTCTGGACAAAACTAATGAACTGGGAGGGTCAAGGCTAAGAACAAAAACAAATAAGGACTATTCAGGACTGGCTGGTATTCAAAAGTCCAGAGAATCCTTTTGTTATTTCAACCAGGAGTTGGCAAAGAGACTCGAGGAACTTAACTTTTGTGTATAGGGCCAGGGCCACAATCATGAGTCTGCTGTGTGACTGCTATTCAGAATTTCCATGTGCGAATGCCAAAAAGCTCTTACAAGTATTTTCACTGACTTCGAGATGAAAAATGGGACAAGTGTTCCTTTAGCAATTCTCTTGTCCAACAAGTTGTGAATTTATTTTTCCACAGTTTCCGCTGCATGCCTCCAGAGACATTTCCCACACAGGAAGATATGTATCTGAAATATACTCTTTTCTTTCCTAAAAGAGGATTGTCTTTTTTAATCAACCAACCTTCCTAACCGGGAGATTATTTAGTGGCACCAATCCAATATCGTTATTGTTATTTAAGAAAATTAACAGGGGTTACAGCAACATTAGTGATGCCTCTTCATTTATGTTGGATATATGATAATGAAGTTTAACCTTTCCTATCTTGTATGGGAGGAAGTCAATCATGGAAATGATGCAATGAACATTCACACCAGGTAATGCAAAGTCTGCTAATGTCTGATATTAGTAGCAGCAATGCTGCTGCTATCCAGCCCCTTTCCTGGCCTGGATCAATTTGGGCTACAGAGCCAAGTAAGGCTCAGGCTGCAATCCTAACTTCCATTTAGGCTGGTATAAGCCTCAGCATAAGTCTTAAGCTGATCTGGGAGTGTCACAAAAGTGCTATAAGGCACTTCTGCCCCACTGCTGTGGGAGTTAGGCCACTGGTACAGTGGCCTAACTCCCCACACCACCAAGGGAAGATATGCCGGGTGAATAATGGCGGTCTAAACTGGTTAGGATTGTGCCGTCAATGAGTTAAATGTTCCCTTTCCCAGATAAATGTTCCCTTACCTCCAGAGTCTGAAACTTCCCCAAGGGATACAGAGTTTGTCCCATTGGTATGGCTGCGTTGCAATACAAGGAGCTACATAGGAGTAGAAACCATCCCAAATGTGCACCTGCTTATTGTTCATTACATCTGTTTTGGGACTAACTTGTATTGGCCTTGCCATATCTGAAAAACACCATGTCAAAACAACTCTTACAAATGGTCCAATCATATGGCCCATTGCACTGATAAACTACTGCATAAGCCTGAGCAGCAGAATTTCCCTGTGGATGTCCCATAACAATTCGCACTAATAGTAGCGACCGGCTGCATAGCAAACATTCCCTGCAACTAATATATTGCAGTTTTGTTGCACAAAATTCTGGGCCAGGTTCTCAAGGAGATGTTTGCTGTTCAGATTCAGGCAATCTTCATTAAGAAATTTTATTTGGATCCATTTCAACCTGGTTTTTGCAAAGAAACTAGCTTTGTTGCCCTGGTAAATGATGTATGCCAGGAGGATATTGGGTCAACTATCTATCTACAGTACATATATACCGCTTTTCAACGAACAAGTTCACAAAGGCTACAATCCAGAGTAACTACGTGAGCATGTAAGAGACTTTACGTGCACCCATAGTTATGGCACCACCTAATGAAAACCTATGGGAAATTCATATTGCAATCCAGAGTAAATTGTTCTTACACCGGAGCAACGACTCCCCGTAGTTACTCTGGATTGCACCCAAAGCGGTTTACAAAGAAAATGGAAAAATAATAATAACTAATTAAAAGCTAATAGGTCCCTGTCCCAAAAGGACTCACAATCTAAAATGCAAAAAAGAACACCAGCAGAAGCCACTTGAACAGACACTGCTGGGGTGTGTAGGGCCAGTTACTCTCCCCCTGCTAAATAAAAGAGGAACACCCACTTGAAAGAGTGCCTCTTGCTCGGTTAGCAACTACCACTGCAACTTCTCTTGGATCTCTCGGCAGTCTTTATTACCATAGACCACAATATCTTTTGGATAGGCTCTCTGGGATGGGAATGAGTGTCACTGCATTTGTGCAGTTCTGTGAGGCAAACCTGGAGGGCTTATCACATGGTGGTGCCAGGAAGACTAAGGCTGCAATCCAGAATAACTATGGGACCTTTTACACCGACATAGTTACGGTGCCACCTATGGGAAATCTATGTGAAACGCATAGAGAAATCCAGTGTAAGTTCCTCTTGCGTCTTCCCGTAGTTACTCTGGATTGTAGGGCTAGGCTCATCCCTTCCCAACTATGCTTTGGCTTCTATCACATTCTTCTATCCTTTCTGCTATGCTCTTCAACACTATGAAGTCACTGAGGAAGATCATTTGTGGACTTGGAGTGAAGCGTCAACAAGTAGGTTGAATCAAGAGTTTGTGTTTGTTACCATAAACAAATGTCTTCCCTGGCAAGGAGTTGATAAGGTTGATGTGTCAGCTGTGTGACCTCAGTAATCCATTCTCATGGGACGGCTGTTAAAGATTTTCAGAAACTGCAGTAAGTTCAAAACACAGAAGCTAGTCTTCAAACCAGGAATGGGTGATGGTAAAATATCTTGCCAGTGCTTAGAGCTTCATTGCTACCCTGACCATTTGCAGGCTCAGTTCAAGGTGCTTGTGCTTTACGTGACTACAACTTGAAGTACCACCTGTTCCAAGATGAATCTGTCCTTTAATATTTGGAAATGGTCCTACAGGTTCCCCTGCCACCTGAGGTGTGGGGAGTGGGGAGAGAATCAATTGGGAAGGGATTCTTCTCAGTGATACCTTTATGGAATTCTGGCCTGATGCCAATTTTGTTGTATTTGTGGTGTGAGGCAAAGACCTTTTGGTTTCCCCTGGCCTTTTATCTCTGGCAAGGATTGTTTTAATGCTATGTTTAGAGCCCAATTCTAAGGGCTTAAGCTCGGGCCTCAAGTTTCAGCATCAAGTTTTAAAACATAATTACAACACCCTCTATGTAGGGTGTGCCAGTGCCAGCGTAGTTCCAGACAGGTGCCATCCAGAACAAGGAAAAGCTCCATGCAGTGATCCAGACTTTTGGAATGGGGGTTAGGGCAAGGTGGGGAGGACTTGGGGAGGGATCAATGGACCCCACTCTTCCAGGTCTTATCCTCTGTGTCATGCTTTGTGGAAGAAAAACAGCAGTCACAAACTTGAAAAGTCCATTTCAGGTCTTGGTGCTGTCTTCAGGGGAAGAAGATGAAAATTGCTTTCCCTCAGTGGCCACTCAATACAGGAGTCATCATTTTAGCACCACTGCACCCAGCAGCACCACCGTGAACAGGACTAGGCTGCCCATTGATTTACTGACGTTTTTACTATTTTGTGAACTGTCCTGGAAGTATTTATACTGAAAGGCAGCATATGTTTTTATTGAAAATAAATAGCTGCGGCAGCACAAACCACAGCATGTCCCACTAAAGTTACCAGTTCACCATGGAACAGATCACCCATTCCAAATTATCCTACATTGTATTTTCGAAAAGTAAAAGTTCTTAAGACTGTGCTTTGGGGTAAAGTAATACTATTGAGGAAAAGTTGTAGGATGAAATTCCTTTAGCCCCAAATCTACATCACAGCCAGCAGCATCTCTAAGGTTCAGATCACACCCTGTGCGGAGACCAGCTTGTCACCCCCATGCAATTGGTGGGACAACAACCTAAATGGTGGGCATGGTTACGTGTCATTAGACCACCTCCACTGTTTTTTTAGCCACACATTTTAATAGAACAAAGATATTTCAAAGAGGTTTGTTTCACTGCATTCTGCTGTAAATTACACACCCATAACATGATGGAATAATTTATACAAACCATGTTTTTAGCCATTATGGCCAGTTGAGGTGTCACCACCTTCAGGGCATTCTCTTTCTAACACCCTAGTGACATCCCTGATCAGAACCATTTTGGAAAGTTTGTACTCCCCTGGACTGCTTTTCCACACGAGCCAAGGCAAGCTTGCTCACTAGTAAACATGGCCGTGCTGTTCACTTTCTTTTTCAATGCATTTCAATGCAATCATCAGGGACATCCTTCTGGAGTGATTTGTGGGGACTCTGATATCCTTGGATTCATCCCAGCCTGACACTTGCCATCTCACATTTGCCAACTCACAAGTAAAACCGTAACAT
This sequence comes from Cryptoblepharus egeriae, assembly GCA_030015325.1. Classification (NCBI taxonomy): domain Eukaryota; kingdom Metazoa; phylum Chordata; class Lepidosauria; order Squamata; family Scincidae; genus Cryptoblepharus; species Cryptoblepharus egeriae. The sequence continues at coordinate 219,137,153 of JAREYC010000001.1, forward strand.
AAGTAAAGCCGTGGATTTTTGGGGGGCCATAACTTTTGATCAGAAGGTGCTATTTCAAAACAGATTTTTTCGTATTGGATTCTGCTCTTCAAAATGAATTATTGATGAATTATAGTCCTCAGGAGAGATGTTCCCCTACTAAAGGACGCTTGTGCGAACATTGCACATGCGTCCTTCATTGGGGGAATGCTCCAGCTCGGGGGAGGAAGCCCTCTCCCGAGTGGGAGTGTTCCCCCAATGAAGGACATATATGCAATATTTGCGCATGCATCCTTCAATTGCGCATGTTGCGCATGCGTCCTTCACCACTGAAGCCCCTTGCCCTTCCTGAGAAAGGGCAAGAGGCTTCAGAGGTGAACTGAGCATGTGCATCCTTTGCGCATGCGCAGTTCGCTACTCTAGCCACTTCTTATGAAGGGCAAGTGGCTTCAGTGATAAACTGCACATGCGCAAAGGTTGCACATGTGCAGGGGAAGAGGTAACATGCCAGGGCAGGGGGTGACGCGCCAGGGTCCCACACCAGGTGACGCAGACCCTGGGATTGCCCCTGGAAGGAACTATGTACACCACCCTGAGTTCTTTGCAGTAAATGCAGTATAGTAGGGTGATATATAAATGTGATATATAAATGCAGTAAATGTGATATATACAACCTTTTGGCAGTGTAGTGCCAAACTAATGTTACAGTGTTATTCCACGTGCAGACATGATTCTGAAGTTGTAGATATGCATTCAGAAACCACTCCTTTGGCTTTCCTGTCCTCTATCCAGCACATGACTTCCTCTGTTCCGCCCCCGCCTCCCCAAAGCATTTCTCCCTCCCTGCACTACCATGGGAGCTGGAGATTCTGCAGAACAGCCGGATCCTATCTTTATCATACCTCTTGCAACGAGGCTCACTTCTGAGTGGAGAGTCACAGGATTGGGCTCTAAGAATATACTCTTCTCCATCCTTTTCCTTGGGGAGTATGCTCCATTGATTGCAAAAGGCTTACATTTGAGTAGAGAGGTGCAGGAAAGAATAAGCTTGAATGGGGCAGAGCAGTGAGGTGCTCCTTTGCTGGCCCCATACTGGGCTCCAGCTGCTGGGGCAGCAAGTCTGCCTAGTCTGCCTAGCCTAGGTGGTTCCGGGACTGTGGCTTCTTAGCTGGCCCTGGGAAGGCTGCCAAGGGAGGCTCTGCAGGGAATGAGGTTAGCGCTGCATCCCAACCCTACCAGGACTTTGGACACCTCCTTCATCCCTGCCACATCCAAACTGCACATCTACTCTTCAGCAAAAGGCTCTGGATTGTGCAGGGCTTTCCATTCTGATGGTAGCAGGTGTGGAATGAGAGGGTGAGAGATGTTGCCAATCTGGGCACCAGCAATGGTGACAGGCATCCGCCTGCTGGCAAATGGGGCAGTGGCAGCACCTCCTGGCTGTGGCTGCCAGGGGCACCTTCGCATGCCAGTAAGCACAATTCCACAGGCTGAGCTCAACACCCATGCCAGGGATTGCCTACCTCTATGGTATAGAATACTAGAAACAGCCCCCAGCTGTAACTTGTAGAGGTACAATATAACTACATTCATCAGTAAAAAAAAATTCCCCTTTCCAGCAATTCAACTGCACTTTTTCCACTTCTCTCCTCAATGGCTCACCTCAATTGCCTCTTAGCTTTTCCTCAGCCTTGCCTATCATCCACTGGAATATAAGTTAGAAATGAAAGTTGAAATAGGAATGGAATGTTGACAGTTGTCTCTCCTCAGCCTTCTCTGCCAGAGATGCACATGGGCACCTCATATGGGCACCTCAGACGGTGCCTCCTCAGCCTGCTTGATGACATTTAATGTTGGCCAGAAGTTGTGGACACCCAAATACATAGGTTTAGGCTTTTTTGCAGAAAGAACAGAATACTACATTTCTGTGAAAAATCCAACATACAGTAGACACAGCAAACTATTACAAATCCTGAAACAAGTGGGACTAGATGACAAAGACATCCAAATCATAAATAATCTATATTGCCATCAGATAGCAAATGTTAGACTAGGCCAAAAATACTCAACTGATGCAGAAATATGAAGAGGGGTCAGACAAGGATGTATCCTGTCTCCACTTCTGTTCAACATATACTCTGAGTCAGTCTTCAAGGAAGCACTGGAAAACATCGATGCTAACAACAAAGTAAACGGTGTTTGGATTAATGGTTTAAGATATGCTGATGATACAGTTCTGCTTGCCAGTAAGCATGAAGACCTTCAGCTCCTCATCAACAGAGTCACAGAGATTTCTGAAAAATATGGCTTGAAGCTTAACACCTCAAAAACCAAAATCTCGGCTGTCAGCAAACAACCTATTAATTTACCACCGATAAATTCAGAAGGAATACCACTGAAAAAAGTGGAAAGGATCATATACCTCATTTTTAATTTACTTGAAAGTTGGGACATGACCACTGCACTGAAGTAAAGACAAGGATAGAGAAAGTACAACCAGCATTCTTCAAGAAAAGGTCTTCTAGACAACATAAACCTAACACTGAAAATCAAGCTTGTCAGATATTACATATTTTCTATCCTACTCTATGGAGTAAATGGGCTGTGGGTGGCATAAGTGGTTAAGACATTGTGCCTGTTAACCAGCAGGCCAGGGTTTAAGACATGGGTCAGCCCCACAAGACAGGGTGAGCTCCTGTCCTTAGCCCAGCTCTGCGATGCCAGCTGGATCTAATGGTATTGGCCTTGCCTTTCCATTGGACTAATTCAGTGGCGTGGAGAGGGGGGATTTCCTGCTTGAGTAACAGCATATCCTCCATAACAATCTAACCCAGGCTTTTGTGCTTTGCATGCAGCATATGTGGCGCCGAGCACGATATCATAGTCTCTCAAGACTGACAGAGGCCTGCTATGGAGTAAAGAGTTGGTCTCTGATAGAAAGTCGCTTGAAGAAACTTGAAGTTTCTGAAATGTGGATTTACAGGTGGCTGTTACATATAAGCTGGGTTGACAAAATCAGAAATGAAGAGGTGATAAGTCGCCTGGGAAAGCCAAGGAAAATCATCAAAACAATTAAAAAACAAAAGTTAGACTATCTCGGACATGTGATGCGACACCCAGAAAAATACAGCATTCTCCATTTAAACCTCCAGGAAAAGACTGAAGTCAAACGAAGTCCAGGCAGAAGGAGAACATCATGGCTTCTAAATTTAAGAGACTGGGTAGGACAAAACTCAACAACACTTCTTCATAAATGCCAGTCAGCTATGTTGGGGGTGGTAAGGAATACTGCTGTAGAAAAGGCCAGCTGAGGAAAATGGTTTAGTGTATTTGATAAAGATATGTAATGTTAACTAGTAAGCATAGGAAGTTTATTTTTATTTCTTTAACTGTGTGCTGATAAGTGTCACCTTTGTTAGCTCCATTTAGTTCTGGAGTGGCATCTGATTCAGAGACTAGTTGGTGTTTAAAGCAATAATGGCGTCTTCCAATTATGATTTGTCTTGTGTGTGTGTCGTGTTCATACAGCCAAGTGAAAGAACCCTGAAGCAGGACCTGTATATTGGGAAAAGAGATATACTCAGGAGGTCTTTTTCAGGGGGTATGCACCAGTACAGAGTACCAGAACTTCTGTGTGAGTACCTGCACCTCCGTGGGTGAGTACCAACACACACACACACACACACACACACACACAAACACACACAAGTGAGTACCTGTGAGAACCGGCACGTGAGTACCGGCATCTATTCTCCAGAAAAATCGCATTGGATATTTTCAAAGCCACCACTAAAGAAAGGCATCCAAGCCTATCTGACCAGCAAAGAGGACAGAGATGTCCAAGTGGTGTACATCACCTATGCAGTTGGATCATGATAAACCCTGGGGCACAATCCTAACAGGCCACAGTTCTGCCAGAACTCGCACTCTGGTGTTGCAGAAGTCTTTATAGCATTGCAAAACATTATGTGCTCTCATGTATAACTGGGCTGCCAGCAAAAAAAACAGTGAATGGCCTCAACTGTGCAATAGCAGCCTTCCAGCATGCCCCTGCACTGGGAAATTGGCATGTGGCTAGGAGGCTGAAACATAGGTAGAAAAGGGCAGGGAGGGAGAAGAATAAGAACCATAGTGGAAATAGGGTGTTAAGGACAGGAAGGGGAGATGTTGATGTTAGCATCTGTATGCTATGGGTGGCAGAGAATAGAATTTGACTAAATGGGAACTATGTCTACCTATGTTTATGTGTAATCATCTGGTTGTAATTTTCTAGGATCTATATACTAAGGTACTGCCAATACCTAAACCATTTTCCAAGCATGTTTTATTGTTTCTTCATGATTATCCAACACCCATTCCCTTTTGTAGTTTTAATAAATCTTATAAAGCTTTAACTCCTAGCCTGCCTTTGGTTGTTTGAATTCTATCCAAGCCTTTCCTTCATCCCTCAAATCACTGAGCTGCACACTAAGGCACTGATTGTGAAGAATCAGGCTGCAAACCTACCCATACTTACCAAGGAGTAAGCCCCACTGACTATACTGAGACTTACTTTTGAGTAGACATGCATTGGACAAGGATCTGAGCCAGGTAATTGTTAGGGAGGCTTTTAGATACGATCTCCTTCTGTCCCGGTATTTTCTTCTTGATATCAAAAGATCTAACATTCTTGGTGTAGTTTAAGTGAAAGAGGGAGGCACAGGTTCGCCTGAACACATCATATTTTATTTGCAAAACTCTATAAGGGCTTCAGTTGTATGGAAGCCAAAACAAATTTTTAATGAACCCAGTTCTGAATCCTCACACTTCATAGATTTGTCATATTACTTCTCCAGTGTAATGTGAAGATGTCCATTAGAAGGACATCTTGAGGCAATCAAAGCAGGCTGAAGGTTAAAATGTCAGACTTTCATTGCATGCATGCAGTTCGACTCAGGAAGTAGTTCTGTGCAATACTATACTGATTTATTTGCTCACTAGTTCTACAGCAACTACTCCATTTCACTCACTATTCCTGTAGAGTCATTATGATGTTAATGAGAGAATTGTAATGATGCCATTCACAATGTCAATGAAAAAGGGTCTTCATGCACTTCCTGAATGCCACTAAAACAGAAGTTAAATTTAAAATGCTTGTTACAATAATGCTGCAAATCTAACTAAAATCCCTAAAGGCTAAAAAGTAGAGATAAGGTGGAAGAAGGGCTGAGTACTGGAAGGCCTCATTAGTTACCCTATATTCTGTAGCAACAGCATGTGGTATTGCTAATTCTGAAACTCTTTGATTTCTTCATTGTGTGAAGCTATTATGGTTACCTGTCTTTATCATGAAAAAATGCAATGAAATTTGCATACTTTAATGTGGGAGTGTTTATTAGCAATAGTTTGACAGTACTATTCTTTTTATTATTAATTTTTTTATATTTGTTCTAACTCACTAGGTCCCTTTAAGCTAGTTCACATTAAAAATGTATTGAAATACTAGCTCAATATGACCAAGGTTCTGGGAGTAAAATTTAGCTGGGCACAACCGGTCACTTCAGGGCACTGATGAGAACTGGCACTGAATCCAGGTGGCAGACACCAGGCAGCGAGCAGTGGCACCCCCAGCAGACACGAATGGAAACCAGATATCCCTACCAGGCACAATCAGGCAGCAGGCACCAATGGGCAGTGGGCACCACCAGACACCAGAACCACTGAAGACCTGGCAGCACTGGGCAGTGGGCACCACTGGGCACTAGTAGGCAATGGGCACCACTGGACATCAAGGATCCCTACTGGGCACCATCATGCACCAGACACTACCAGCATCATTGCTTATTGGCCAGTGGGCACCAACAGGCAGCAAGCACTATCGGGCAGTTACCAGGCACCAATGGACACCAGACATCACTACTGAGCATGGGGCATCATTGGGCAGTGGGCACAGCTATCAGGCTCTACCTGGTTTACTATTAAACCAGGATGTGAATCAAGGAGCTTTCATCCTGGTTTAATAGTTGGTAAAAAAGTTAATTGATATTTCTGGGACTCAATGAGATGTGGCTTAAACTTCATGTTCAAGAGACAATGAAAGGAAGAGAGAATAGCGCATGCAGGTTTAAGAACTTTATAGACAATATTTATGATCAAACAAAGCTGTCTTTAAGCATCTGAACTGGAGCAGCAAGTCTGCCCAGAAGAAGTTGCTACTAAGAGTAGGAAAGAAGAGTGAGGAGCAAGTTTTTAATCCAAATGAATTCTGAAAAAATCCAAACTTTTTAATTCAAATGTATTTCGAAAAAAAGAATGTTACTATGGTCTCAGCACCCATCCCTCCTCCTCCTTCTTCACATATATCAAGTTGTTCATTTATTTTTACTTTGTCCCTCATTTTTGTGAATTTACAATTAGACCAGGACTAATGAGAAACATACAGAATCTCTGTGATGCCTGAAGCAGTGTACATGAGCATCTATTTAAGCACCTGCAAAATAGCACCCTGGCTTGCCACTTAAAATGATAGGCAGTAGATGATAGGGCTGTCTACTGATCAGACTCCACTTGACAGTAGTCATTGACAGGTGTTTCATCCTGCTGTTTTATAACCAGCAAGCAAAAGGGACAAAATGGCCTTCACAAACACCCACTGCTTCAGCACACGTATAATCAGATTTCAGAAATGCTTAAATTTTCAGACCAGTTTGCTCTTGGCACTTTGTTTTCATTTAGTATGTGCCTTGATTTGCTTGCTAGGGTCATCTACAGCACAATTCTATCCTGCATCATGCTGTACCATGCAGGTGCATAATCCATGCTTTGGTGGAGAGGGTGACTTGGAGAGAAACAAGAGCATTTGGTCTCCAATGCTGCCAACTGCTTTGCAGCAGAGTGGTCTTCACACCATTGCAGGGCATTCTGCAACAGCAGCTGCAGGACATTCCTCCCACTGTTGCAAACTGTCCATAGGAATGGGCTGCCAGATTCCATGTGGAACCAAATTGCAGTTCTTTGAACAGCTTCGGCACAGAGAGAATTAGATCTGAGCCACTGTACCATTACGATATGAGAATCTGCTAGCACTGCATTTATTAATAGTTTATGAAACAATGGAACCTAGCAGTCTTACTGTGCAATCCTAACTAAGCTGGTGCAGCCATCCCCATGCTGGATCAGTGTTGCAAACCCAGCAGTGTCAGCCCAATGAAGCAGTTTGGGTCATGCAGGGCTGCTGCATCTCCACAGCTTTGGATTGGCCATCCATTAGGATTGATGTCTTGCATTCTGGCACCTGTGATATTGTGCTCTCTGTTAAGAACTGATAGAAAATTATTAATAAGAGAATGTGCTATGTGCAGAGTGGTTGATATATATAAAGTAACTGTGCAATCCAATCCTGTATATTTATTTATTTATTTAAGGAATTTGTATCCCGCCTTTCTTCCCCCAAAAGGGGGAACTCAAGGCGGCCAAACAATTAAAAAACAATAAAACACCACTAAAATTACATATGGTAATAAATAGAGATAAAAACACATTAAAATGTAGTTAAAATACAATTAGATTAAAGCTAAAAACATAGACTAAAAACAATAAAACAAAAAAGATAAAAAAGATAAAAGCCCCCCAACCTCTGCCCCCATTTAAAAAGCTTTTTTAAAATAAAAGGTTTTAAGGCTCCGCCTGAAGCTCTGTAGTGAGGGAGCTTTCCTCAGTTCTAAGGGGAGGGAGTTCCAAAGCCAGGGTGCCACCACCGAGAAGGCCCTATCTCTGGCCGCCACACCTCTCACGTCTCTTAGTGGCGGCACAGTCAGAAGGGCCCCCTCAGATGACCTTAGGTGACGGGTCGGATTGTACGGAAGAAGGTGGTCCCTCAGATACCCTGGACCCAAGCTGTTTAGGGCTTTAAAGGTCAGGACCAGCACTTTGAATTCAGCTCGGAAACGAATGGGCAGCCAGTGTAGTCGCTGAAGCAGTGGCCCGACAGAGTCGAACCTGCGAGCCCCAGCAACCACACGGGCCGCATATGGGTTTTCCTTGGATGTTCTTTGGTACTATACAAACCAATACAAGTGATCCTGAAGTTCAGGATCAATACAAGATCCCATTTTGAATATCTCAGCCTTCATTTTATTATTTTTTTAAAAAGCAAAATTCCAGACTTTCTGGCTGTAGGAAATGTCTAATTGTTGAGACGCCAAAGAAAGGAAGATCTTTTCAATGGTCTGATTTCAGTGCCTTGCAAAGTCCTGCCTCTTCTGATGCTGAAGCAAAAGCAAAATAGTAAACGAATAATTTCCTTCCTACATGCAAGTTGCAAAGTCCATTTTTTTCTTGAGCAGAATTTGAATTATCCTAGTAAATGTTTTATTTTTAAGCACACATAATACAAAGAAAATTATGAAAAAGAGCTTATGAATTCATCATTGCAGCCTTACATCATGCATGTTGGGAAAGAATGTGAGATTGATTAGATGGTCAGTAATTTTTTTTCCTTTGCTAGAAATGAAAGAGTAGCTCTTAGAAATAAAATGGAAAATACTGTTCCACAGACATTGGACCCTCTCCAAGTGGTAACACTAAAGCCATGTCTTTAGAGCAGCTTCTAACTTTTCTGGTTCAAAATTGATTATATCTTTCTCTAAAGAATATCATATTGCCCTGGATTTTGCATTCCATTTATCCAACTGTGCCACCTCCATTCTGATCTCATGATTCCCCTGGTGTGCCGAATGGACCACCAGGAAATTTCTCAGGGTTCCCAGGGTTTCCAACATTCTATATCAGTGCATCTGAGTCCTGACAATAATACTATACAGATATGCCCAAAGAAGAATAGTAGTAGCAGACAGCAGGCTGTCACAATAGAAAGAACATACTTGTTAGATCACAGCACCAACAGAGCATGAGAAAATAATCAAGGAATTGGTTCACCTGACACAGTTCCTTGCAGAAGGATTGCCTACATTTAAATCTGATTGGATATATGATATGAAATGCAGATTCCTTCTTCTTTGAATTATCCAGAAGAAAAAAGAATTCAAGGTCAACTTGTTTCATTAATCTTGAATTGCTCTTAAAATTTAGAAGCATATCCTGATTCTAACATCTTGTTTGCGGCAGTTTGAATCCATTGGTTCTTGTCCTTATCAAAAATTAGTAAAAATGTGTCCTCGCATATCAGAAACAATAATACTATATTGGAAACAATAATAATGTATTAAAACATATACAAATTTGGTGTTAGAAGCAATAAAGGTATATTTTCCTATTTCAGCTTACTAAGCTGTGAAACTATCTCCTTAGAGAGATTCAAATGGACCCTTAATTCATTATTCTACAAAAAGAAATTAAAAATCTTTATATTTAATGAAGCTTTCTGCAACAGGCAATGGTTTTCACTGCCACTGCTGTGAAGTGTTGTGGCCCTACAGAAGGCTCCCTCCTACAACATGCTGCAGTCCTAAGTTAAGAAAAGCATCCACCTCCCCTTACTGATATAATCCTGTCACTGTAACTCCCCTTCCCCATCTCTTAAAGGGGGAAGCTTTTACAGGCCCTGGTAGGTCATGAACCACCAGTTCAAGCACAGCTGCTCTATAGTGATACTTCTGTCTATTCCAAATTATCAATGAGGGTTTTTGATTCTAAGTTTTTTTCTTGGTAATACTTTTCATATTTGGATAAGCAGAGAAATATAAAATATAGCAATGAAGACGCAATAATCACCAGCGATTCCAGAATGGATGCAAAGTAGCTAGAAAAATGCTACCATCCAAATTAGTTGTTCCAATTAATATAAACTTGTAAGAGAATCACTAGAAGGAACAAAATAATGAATACCAGTACTGGATACAGATATATTGTAAGTATTATGCTGGACTGTAGTTGGGGGGGAGAGAAACATTAAGTCTCTCTTACTGCAGAGAGCCTTACTGCAGAATGCAAAAGTTCTCCTCCTGCTCTGACCCATTCCAGGAAGAGGAAGCACTGTGGGGGGGGGGGGGGGAGATCCCTTGCACTGAGCCATTTCAGGATGCTTCCCCCTCCTGGCATGGCTCAGAGAGGAGGAGGTTCCTTGCACACTCTGGAGAGGATCCCTAGGCCAGGAGAACTGGGCCTAGGAGGGAGTGGAGTTGGTGGCAGACACTGCCACCAAATCTTAAACCCTGTCATGTGCCATGGAGAACAACACAGATTTCCTTGATTCTGCAACAACTCAATAGCAGAACCACAATTCCATTATGCTGAGAGTACCTCTGGGAGCTGTTCTGGCCTCATACGAAATTGTGATGTCCAGTTCAGTGCTACTGCTTCTCCAGCCACTGGGGAAGCTTACAATGGGGCCCTTAAAAGAGGTTAAAATCCTTGCAGGAGTTTCGGCTATAGAGAATGGCAAAAGTGTGTCAGTGAATAGTAAAAGATAAAAGAAAAATTAAATGTTATATGTAATTCTTAACTTTAAAGATAAAAATGAAAATAATGAAAACAATTTACAATGAAAAGCAACTGCATTTTTCCTTGTATTTTGTAACACAGTTCTTCCTCTTAATTGGGAACTTCCCACTTTAGAAAAGAAGGTTGTGAAAGCTCAAAGTATTACATGCTGGTTTAGATGGTTTAGATGCTGAAAAGATGGTTTAGCCATGTGATTGGCTGATCTGTGTGACTAAAAGGAAGCTGAATAAAAGGAAAATCAGGAGAGATTGTTTGAAGACAGATGCTATCTGACAGAAGGTATAAAGTTGATATAAAAACAATGACTTGAAGGAAATGGTAAGTGTAAGATGTGAAGGATGAGTTGCAAAGTTCTGCAGTTCTTCCATGTCAGCACTGATCTGACTAGCAACATAATTATTACTCCATCATTCCTGTTAAGTATTGCACTAGAAACATAGACAATAACTGGATTACACATATATCATATTCCAAAAACAGCATGAAGGGCAAATCAGATTTGAACATTTACACATAACTCTAACATACCAACTTAATTCTTCAATCTTCTGGTAAACTACTAATCTTCTATGAATGTTCCCTACACCTGCAATCACTTTTTTTTTTAGGAAATGTAAAACATCTACTGGTTTTGTTAATGGGTTTCTGCATGAGAAATTGATATGAAATATATATGTGTAGCTATATGAGCTTATAAACAGCTGTAGCATGGGAAAGAGAGGGAGAGTAAATATGCATACCAAATATACCAAATGTACTGTATTATATATCTATCAGGCTTTTTACTGCTCTTATTCTCTAGTCGAAAGGTCTATTTTAGCACCACATCTCTTTACCTGAATATGTAGGGAATTAAATTGCATGGGACACACAAAATGCAAAACATACCACACCAGTGCTTTAATCCTATATTGATGTCTTGAAGCTACTTTCTTAAGGCTACCATTTTGTTCACTGAGCTTAAAAAACAAATCATTCTGTAAAAAAGAAAAAAGCTGCGTTTTGTGTTTCTAGTTTTCCAAAGTATGGCCTCAGGATGTCATTACCACTCTTCTGAGATTCCCTAGAAACAGCTGTTTTAAATAGCTTGATTTCCTGCACTTTCTTTTTAAAATGTTGGGGGTTAATTAAGTGATAATTAAGCAATGGGCTGTACTAATTGCATTGCTCCCATTCAGTCTTCTTAGAATATACCATCAGGGAAAAATATAACATCAAGAATCTTAAAAAAATAAGTTTGTTGTGTTTTAAATGATAGAGAGATGCATTAGGTATCAAACAGACCACCCTTATAAACCACAGTAATATTTTTCCAAATTACTGTGGGTATCAGTTCCCTTACTGAAGGTTGATTCTGGGGGAAAATAGGTACAGAATTGGGCATAAAGAGGTCTTTATTATGGTTTGGACCACATTATGCAAATACACATTTTCATTGTCTGAGCAGTTTGGCATATAGGACTTGAATTCCATTCAGTTTATTGTATGAATTCTTGCAAGAGATTAGAAGAGCCAAGAACCTGTCAGTACTTTAAGAACAATAAGAAGTTTATATTCCTTCCAGGTACAAAGCCAAAGAGGTTTTTTATTCTCTTTCAGATGCCAACTGCCCTAACTCACCTCTGCCAATGAAAATATTAGTACATTTGTGTGTTTAGGAATGGCTTCTGATTATTTGAATTGACAGACAAACTTTAGCAATTGCTGGAACACTTCCATGTGGAAATGTTACATGAAGAAAGCAATATTTTCAGATGTTTCTATGAGCAGGTATGCTATTTTCCCGCTAGACAATGAGCACAATCCTAACCATGTCTACTCAATGGTAAGCCCCATTGTGTTCAATGGGTCTTACTCCCAGGAAAGTGTCTTTAGGATTGCAGCCTTTGTCTTGTTTGATACAGTTCTGGAAAAGTTGTAGGATGATTAATACCCACATTTCATAGAGAGGCACTTGTGCTTTAAATAAGATAAGTAACTTTAAAACACCTATCTGTGAGCACACATTATGTGGGAACCATTCCTAAGACAACCTAGCCTACACAACAATATGGTTTCATGAAGAAGAAAAGTATAGTATTATACTCTAATTTTTTCACATAGCTGCAATTAATATATATTGTTATTGTAGAACAGTACAAATCTTAAAAGAGAAAGAAATTGGGTCAAGGAACTCTGAGTGGGCTGACAAAGCAAACCACTCCTCTTAACAAAGACCTCTAAAATCACAAGATGGTTCTCTTGATTCTTTAATTATTCTTTTTTAAAAAAGAAGTACCAATTAAGGTTGCCTTTCCAACTGACTTTGCACCCTAATGTGGCAGTACACAAATGTCACTGGTACAATAAATTAGATGTTTTATGGGTTAATTATATTGCTGCCTTCACTTCTGTCCACTGAATAAAGCAAACAAAACCAAAATAAGTGTTTTAAAGCAAAAAGCAACTTGCCTTCAACTGTACCCTGTGCTACTTTCCATGAAGTTCAAGAGCTATTATTATACTTTTACAAGATTCCTTCTAAGGGAAATAAACACCAAAGGTAGGATTCCAAGGAAATGAGTCACAAATATTGGCAACAGGCTTTCAAAATTGAATCCAGTCTTTGCAAGAGTCTGCAGCATTTCACTAACTCTTCTTAATTCAAAATAGACTTTTCACATGAAAATTAAGATGGAAGCTGATGAAACAATTTTTTATGTTGTTTCAGCTCATTTTATGCTCATTCCTTCTGTATAGCCATCCTCCACCATTCCTCCTCAGTACTTTCCTTAAGATGCCATTTTTAGCTCAAAGTTGGGGGTTTTAATGATTGAGTCATGGTGGAAAATGAAGAGAATGGGAATACTGTACAGTACTGTAATTTATCTTCATGTACTGAGGCACTGCAGCAAAACATTACTGATAAACATACACACAAAGATGACACACACTCACTACTGAATACCTCAGTATGAGGTGACTTAAGGAGAGTCATGCTTCTGAAAAATTGTCTGGCTTGTTATTTATGTACACAGTACTTTCCTGGTGATGTTCATATTAGACAAAAATGAAACAAATTTAAGGCAACTGTATATATTAATTGTAGTATAAATCATACAAGTTGACCAAATGAGGTGGTCTTCCAGATACAGGGCTGGATTTAGGTTTGATGAGGCCCTAAGCTATTGAAGGTAATGGGACCCTTTATATGTCCAACTGGAGGGGGAAGGCCCAAGAGAGTGGGACCCTAAGCTATAGCTTGTTTAGCTTATATGTAAATCTTAGCATATATGTAAATATATGTATCTGGGCATTGCCCAGATAGCACATGGCATTTGTTCTTGTTTCACAAACTTTCACTAACCAACTTTCCAGAACTGACATAACTGTGTCAAGTGGGGCACATGCTGTATCTTGCAGTTAAAGGAGCAGTCATAGAGGCCTCCTCAATGTAAGGAAATGTTTGTTCCCTTACCTTGGAACTGCATTGCCCTTACTTTGATGCTGGAAAGTCAGTTAGGGATCTTGCCCTTAATGATGCCCTTAATGTTTTTTAATGTTGTTTTTAGCTGGTTTTTATTGTAAATTTGTAGAAGAGATGTTTTAAAAGTTTTGTTTAATCTATATTTAACTATTTTTAATTGTGTTTTAATTTGTATTTATTATGTAATTTTAATGGTGTTTTATTGTTGTTTTTAATTGTTGTTAGCTGCCTTGGGTTCCCTTTTTTTAGAGAAGGTGGGATATAAATGAAATAAATAAATAAAATCAGTCTATGCCAAATCAAACTTCTCTTGTTTGAGTATATAAGCATAAGTGTGTGTGAAGATGCCAGTGTGTTTCCTAGTTACTCATCTAGCCAGCTAGCTATCACTGTGCCACAGCACACTGGTGTGTCATGAATGATCTGCAGGTGTGTAATGGGGGTTTGGGGAGGATGATACAGTATATTAAGTAGGGCCATTGTAGAAATGTGAGATTTGGGCCTGCAGTGCACCATGTCAACTATCCAAAAAACTGATTGTGTATGCCACAAGAAGAAAAATATTCAAGATCACTGATCTAGACATACACATACACAGGCTACCTACACAAATACACCTACTGCATGCAAGTTTGCTACCAGGCAAGTGGCAATGATTTCCCACAGCTGTTAAACCACCCACTTCTTTTAAAGGCATGCAGATTCCACATCCCATTGAAGCCACTGGCACAAACTCTCATTGCATTTGGGAGTTGGGTCATGCTGCATAAACCTAAAATGAGTTTGCAGCAACACATGGCTCCAGAGGAATGAAGTGAGAGGCAGGGTTGTGTAGTGGTTTGGGAGTTGGAATGAGACCTGGAAGATCTAGGTTCAAATCCATCCTCAGTCATGAAGCTTTCAGGGTGACCTTGGGACAGTCACTCATTCTCAACTTCGCCTACCTTGCAGAGTTATAAGCTTCATAAGCAGCCTTGAGCATGGCAAGGCTTGTATAAACCCCATAAATTAGCCCTGTCTACACCAGGGTGACCATACATAACAACTGAAAATGAGGACAAGCCCCACCCCAAGTGTAAGGCACCCATGTTAGGACATAAAATAAAAGCTTTGAAAAACTCATATATGTATATTGCTTTCATGATTAATTTAACCACTATATCATTTATAATTAAATCTAAAACTGTTACATGTAACTCATCATATATACTGGTCCAACCTTGTTATACACAGAATTTTAAAATTTGGATTTGACTCAACACCAATAGCCACTGCAAACAACAGTTTTAAAAACTGCTTTTCTACTGTTGTAGAGAAGCAATAATTGAATGCAAGCAATAATTGTATTTTTCAGCTGAGCCAAGCAAAGGTAGGGATCCTGTGTATTTGTTAACTGCTGGCTTCCTTTCTACAACAAGAGTAGCTGTTTTTAAACAATTGAATAGGGACACATTTGATTATTTTTTTTAAAAAAACTTTCATTTAGCACAATTTTTGGCACCAGCAGAGAGTCCCAGAATCAAATCTTCAGAGATTGAGGCATTAGGAGAAATGGAGGAGCAAGAAACATGGAAGGGAATCTTAAAATCTATTTTCCACTGTTTTTTAATCCACAGGTTTTTTAATCCACAGGAGGTTCAGGAACAGAACCCTAGTTGATAACAAGGCTCACCTGGAAGTGAATCTTGGCGCACAAGCCTAACCATGCCTACTCAAAAGTAAGCCCCATTGTGTTAAATGCATCTTTCTCCCAGGAAAGTGTCTTTAGGATTGCAGGCTTAAAATCTGTTTTCCATTGTTTTTTAATTCAGAACTGAACCATAACGAGGCTCACCTATTATGTATTAAATACAAGAAGGTGGCTATATGCTGGCTGCCTACAAGGAAAAGGAGGGAGATTTTTTTTTTCCAGGACACAAGGCAAAACAAGAAAAAAGAGGACATCTGGTCACCCTGAGCCCGGGAGGAGCTCTGTGTCCTCCTAGACCAGGGTCCTCCTATGACCTCTCTATCCAGTACATGCCCTGTATTTTATCCTTGTGTCCTGAAAATTTTTTTATTGTCCTCCTTTTCCTTGTGAGAAGGCAGCATGTAGCCTTCTTGTAAGTAGGTGGTGGTTATTATTGTTATTGTTGTTGTTATTATTGGTAATAAATTATATATAAGAGCTTTAAATTTAATAAGCAATGTAGGGTTTAAATCAATCACCTGAAAGCAAAATGATTCTATTTAGCCTTTATATGGTCATGTCCTATATTTTTCTCGGGTGTCCTATATTTTGGGGGGACCTTGTCCTCTTTTTTTGGTTATGACATCTGGTCACCCTGTCCCGGGGGGGGAGAAGGAGGGAGCCTGGGGGAGCATCTCTTCCATAGCAGGGAGGCTTCTGAGTGGATCCCCAGAGCCAGCAGGAGGAGGATGCTGAGAGGGATGGACAGAGCAGAGCCCCTCACCTGAGGGAGGGCTTGGCTGGCGCTGTGTCTGGGGCAGAGGCTGAGGGAGGGCGAGAGGAGCTCCCCTCCATTCAAAGATGAGGGGCTGCCAACCTCTCCCCCCCCCAACCTCTGGGGCTGCAGAAGGGGCGTCGGTGGCGCGCCACAGAGATGGCTGCGCCTGGCCAAGCACACAAACAGTGACACACAAGCCTTGCCCTCCCCACACCCCACCTTCAGCCCCCCGCCCTAGAGGGGGGTCAAGGGGTCCCCTTCCCTCGCCCCCACTCAGGGGTGCCTCTGCCTCCCCACCGGTGGGCTTGGAGGGGGGCGCCTTTTCTTCCCTCGCCTCCTCCCCTTCCCCCTTGACCAGCCACAGAGGGTGCAGCCCCTCCGAGGGTCTCCCTGGACACCCTCTCCCCACCGCCCCCCGCCCCGGGCAGGCGTCCTCTCCTTACCCACTGCTCTGGGTGGCGGCGCTGCGGCTTCCCTCCCTCTCTGAGGCTTGCCCTCGATGCCCGCTGCTGCTCCCGGCTGGGGTGAGGGTGGGTGGGGGGTGAGGGTTGCGTCTCCTCCTTCCCGCCCTCGCTGGTGTGGCGGTTGAGGGGAAGGAGACTCGCTCCCTCCACACTCAAGGAGCGCCTGGAACCAGTCAGGCCAGTTCCTGCGCGCTCAGGTGTCTCCCCCAGGAGCACAACAGCCAGGTTGGGGTCTGTTTCTTGACAGGATGCCCCAGGCTTAGAAAGAGAGGGGCTATTTCTGGTCCTTGCTGCAGTCGCAGCTCTCTGGCTGGAGGTGGAGGAGATGTGACCCCCCTCCAAGTCCTCAGTCCAAGGAAAGCAACCCCCAACCCCTCACCCTCAGTTGGGGGGTGGGGGACAGGTGAAGTCCTTCCCCCTCCTCCTCAAGACCTCAGTTCTCAGCTAAGAGACACTAGGGAAGGAACCCCCACCCCCACCCCTCAGTTGCAGCTGTCAGGCTGGGGGGGACATGAACTCCTCCCCCACCCACTCCCAAGTCCTCATCCTAGGAGACACTAGGAAAGCAACCCCCAAACCCTCACCCTCAGGTGCAACTGGCTGGAAGGGGAGAGGTGAACTCCTTCCCCCCTTCAAGACCTCAGTTTCCAGGTAGGAGATACTAGGGTTGACTGGGGTGAGGGGAGAAGATGAACTCCTTCCCCACCCCCATCCTAGGAGACCCTAGGAAACAACCTCCAACCCCTCACCCTCAGTTGCAGCTGACTGCGGGGTGGAGGAGAGATGAACTCCTTCCCCCTCAGTGTCCAGCTGCTAGGAGATACTAAGGCAGGGTGAGCATATGTCCTCTTTTACCAGGACATGTTCTCTTTTTTTAAGCCTTGTGTCCTGGAAGAGAAAGCTTCATTGTTCTCCATTTCCCTGTGACCAGACAGCATGTTTGCCTTCTTGAAATTAGTGTAAAGTAATAGTTTTAAATTCAATAGTAAGTCATATAGTATTTAAATTACCCACATGAAAACAATATAGATGAGTGATTTTAGCTTTTTGGTCATGTCCTGCATTTTTCTGGGGTGTCCTACATTTCAGGGAGGCCTTGTCCTCTTTTCTGGTTATGTAGGGTTGCCATAATTTTCTTCCACAAAATCAGGACTGGACTCTCTGTCCCATTTGCCAGTATGTGAGCACAACCCCCCCATTGGGATTTTCCTTGTTTTTTTGGGACACACATATGGCAACCCTATGGATATGACATATGGTCAACTTGCACCCCACCCCACAACCTCAGTTGTAGCTGGCTGGCGCGGGAGGGGGGGAAGGAGAGATGAATTCCTTCCCCCTCAGCCCTCAGCGTGCAGCTAAGACACACTAGAGAGGGGACTCCCCCACCCCTTACCCTGAATTGCAACTGGCTGGTTGATGAAGAGAAGGAGCTATGAACTCTTGCCCCCTTAGTCCTCAGTGTCCAGCTAGTAGACATTGGGGACGGGACCTCCTCACTCTCAGGTTGACCCCTCACCCTCTTTGGCCTCTCCTCCTCACCCTCTCTTCTCCTGTCCCTGATCAGCTGAATGGCTTCTCCTGCCACATGGGCTCAGGGCTTAATTTGGGCTCATCAAGGAGACCATTGTTGTGTAGGGAGCCTTGCCTTTTCTACTGGCAGCTCTTTCATCTCTACACCCCTCCCTTGCAGCCAATGCACCATTGATAGGAAACAGATGAAGCACTGGAAGGCCAAGCATTCCCTCTGAGGTTCTGTGATCTGGTGGATAAGAGGTTCAGGCTGTGCCGAGGAGGCAGCATACCAGATGTTGGGGACACTCATATTGCCTTCATGACCTGCTGGTGAGCTGCCCAGGGAAACATCCTGTTGGAAACAGGATGCTTGACTAGATGGACCTTTGGCCCCATCCAGGAGTGCTTTTCTTTTAATTTTATTGCCAGGGGACCTTGGGTGCGGCTGTGTGTCACAAACTGACCTTGCCTTTGCCCAGTATACCTATTTCATAGTGTGTATTAATAAACTAGAGCAAAGGGCAAATGGTGACTTTCATACAGAAAGTTTGTCAGGTGAACTTCACAAGCTGCCTACTGCTCAGTCGCCTTAGCTGATACTTCACTGCATGTTTAATCATGAACACACACCATAAAATCCACTCCAGGCACCTTGAAAGTTTGGTGAATCTGTGGGCATTTACTTGCTATGAAAGTAATATGTATTTAGATTGTTATCCTGAGGGCTCTGGGCAAGTTAAAACATATTTAAAACTGAAACACAAGGATTGCTTCTAAAAATATGATTCATAGATTCATCATGTTAGAAATCTCCAAATTTTAATGTATAGTGAATTCCAAACTTAGCTTATCTTCTTCCCCCAACCTCCAGACCAGTAAAGTGCAGCACAATTAGGAACATTTTCCTTGGACTTTTAAAAAGTTTATGTACTAACAGTAATTAAATTGTTTGGTTTTTAATTGCTTCACCTTTCTTTTTCTTGGATTTGCAGGTCTACATCATTTGAAGGCTCATCTAAGTATGCAAAACTTGTATAGAGTGTTTCAAACAATTTTCTTTGCAGTAACTGACTGAAAATCAAAGTGAAAATTTTAAGGGTATCACAGCCTCACAAAACCATGCTGCTAAAGTCCCTAGATTAGCATATAAAGGCTGAAATTGCCATTTTTAATGATGTAATGAACTCTGCTTATCACAGAGCAGGCTGAATTGCAGTCCATTTTGTAAACTGTAGGGCAAGGATATGCTAAAAGGAGAAGGGAAGCACAGTGACCTAGTGATATAATCTTTGATGTCCCCGTTGCAAACAAGAAGACAAACAACCAACAAAGGAATAAGAACATAAATATCAGAATGACACAAGTTGAATGGCTTGCTCAGATCACCTCAGCTATTGTGGAATACATGGGTTCCTGCAGTAGTAAAACATCAGGGATTTATCCAAGGTCACAGTTACATTTTGACATATGTAAAGGTAATAATGCATCTTTATATAGTCTCTCAAGTTGACTGCTCAATAAGACACCCCAGGAGCCTGGAATACAGAATGGGAAAATCAAACAGCTGAGCGCAAAACAAGGTAGTAAGATTAGCATCTGCAAATGGAACCATCTCATTTGCATATTTATTTCATATGTTTTAAAAAGTTTGGATACGCTATATAAGAGTTTTGTTTCATTTCTTGTACTCCTAGAATTTGTGTTGCCAAAAATTTCATATTTACTTTGTATACTATGATTCCATTAATTAAAGTTAACTAAAAACCATTTAGAGTCTAGCTGTTTTATTTAAAAGTAACCACTGCCTTATAGTCAGCTAATTTCTTTATAAGCAGAAGATTAAGAGGGTGCAAATGCACAGTTAGATAATAGGATAATTATATATTTCAAATATAAGTGAACCGAATTGGTCTTTTATAAGAACAAAAGAACATAAAAGAACCTAAAAAAGCCCTGCTGGATCCTGCCCAAGGCCAATCTAGTCCATCTTCCTGTATCTCACAGTGCTCTTTCAGATACAGTACCTTAGGCTTAGGAAACACTCCAGTCAACAAGATACATGAATTTTGATGACACTCCCTTGCATCTGGTATTCATAAATTTGAAATAGGCTACTTCTAAATTCCTGGAGGCTTTCTTGGCATTCAGAGGTAGACAACCCTAAAAGCCAGAAGTATATGCAGCTAGGTTCTGAGCCATATATGACAGTTCAGGAGAGGGATCTTAGGGTGCTGGTGAACAGCTGGATGAAAACTGGTGGACAGCCCAGTGGGTGGCAGTTGTGAAGAAAGCTGATTCCATGCTAATAATATTTTTCCAATGTGATTTGGAGTAAAATTGCCAATATTATTATGCCATTGGCTTTTGCATAAACATGCAAATTCAGCATTGTTAAAAGTGCACTATAAAAACAAGGAAATTGGCTTCCTAATTCTATGGCACTTTCTGTTGATGGAAGCAGCATTCTGTTACGGGCATCTCTTTCAGCAATTCAGATGCAGTGACATCATATTGGTGTGATCAATAAATATCAGGACTGGTGCCATAGTAAAGGTGCTGAAATATGCAAAGTGAAGCCACTTGGCACAGATTGATCTTGACCCCAACCATGTAAGCACACTAAGTTTTAGCGTCCTAGCTCGCTTCCTTTCTTTACAGCAGTGCTTGGAAGGAACATGTATAGCAGGTGGTCATCACATTGACCATGACAAGAGAAAGATGAGCAGAGAATCTGCATCAAATTTTGCCAAAAGTTTTTTGCCAAAATTTTGCCTGTGCAGAGACCTGCGCAAAATTGCAAAAAGTGTATGAGCCACACACGAATGCGTGAGTGGTTCAGACATTTCCAAGATGGCCGACAAAATGTCGACAGTGATGAATGTTCTGGGAGACCCGCAACCAGCAGAACTGAGAAAAATATTGCAGATGTGAATGCAGCTGTGAGGGGAAATTGTCAAATTACCATCCATGAGTTACTGGAGGATGTGCAGATTCGTTATAGTTAAGTTCAGTCCATTCTCACTGAAGATATGGGTATGAGACATGTGTCTGCCAAGTTTGTGCCAAAACTGATTTCAGCTGACCAAAAAGAAACTCAGGTTTCAGTTGCGCAAGATCACCTTGATTGTGTTGAGAATGATGAAAACTTTTTGAATTGCCTCTGAACAACTTGTCTGCCAACCCCAGCTTGGGTGTTAGAAAGTACCGTAAATGTTCTCTGGAGTGAAATATTTCTTCAAAGCACCATAAGTAAGGGAGAAAGTGCCTATGTCTGTTCCTCTACCCAAAAGCAGAGCCATCTCCAGTTTCAAGAGAACAACCTTCACAACCCACTATAATATACACAGAGAAGAACCACATTAAAGATAGCTGCCTGTAAAGCAAATAGCTCCAGATGTCTCGAGCCAGAAATCTTTTGAAAGCTTGCAACACATTTTTTGAATAGAAATAGTCTTACTGCACACTTCTGAAAAACACCAAATACAATGAAACACGCTGACGGTTATTCAAAACAGATTATGGCTGTGCTCCTAAATACACTTTCCTGGGGGTAAGACTCATTGAACACAATGGGGCTAACTTTTGAGTAGACGTGGTTAGGATTATGCTCTACATAAAACAGCTGCACTCTCTTAGGATCACCAGTATACCAGCTGTGGTTACAATTTCTCATAATATAAGAATCAGCTTTTACATCTTCAGCTGCAGTCCCATCTGCACTTACCTAGGAATAAGGTCCCACTGAATATAAGGGGTCTCCAGTTATCAGTGATGGGAAGAGTCCAACAGGCTTCCATCGCAGCTCATTGCCCCCTGCAACTCAAAAAATATGTCATAATGGAAACACTTTCCAACTTACCTTCATGAGTCAATAGGGCTCAAGTTGAGTTGTTCCCTCCCAAAAAACCATACCATAGATCCGCACAGAGAAGTGGGGCTGTTACATAAGAAAAGTCTCTGCTGGATCAGCCCAAAGGCCCATCTAGTCCAGCTTCCTGTATCACAACAGCTCACCAGATGCCTCAGGGAGTACTCAAGACCACAAGACATCTGCAGCCAGGGGCCCTCCCCTGTGTCTGGCATTTTGAGGTTACCTACATTCATACACACACACATTCTCATCCATACCCCTCACAGCTTGTAGCCTGTGATGGTCCTTTCCTCTTGGTATTTGTTCAATCCATTTTTAAAGGCCCTTTTTTTTTTGAGGCGAGATGCCATCCCCACATCCTGTGGCAGGGAATTCCACAGACCAACTACACAATGGGTCAAGAAAAATTTTCTTTTGTCTGTCCTGACTCTCCCAACATTTTGTGTTGGGTAGTGTGTGTGCTTGTAGGTTCCCTTTCTTTTCTCTGCCATTGACACCCCAATGCCCAATAGCAGCACAGGACCCACCAAACCATTCTCTTCCTACTACCCCTCTGTGATCCCATTCCAGCCACAAGAAACTACACACACACACAACACAACTCCACACACACATATGCTAACCCACTCTTTCATACACACACAATGTAGCTCAACCCCCACATTTGCCCAACCCCACACTCCACACACACACAACTCCACACACAAAAAAGCACACTCCATATACACACATATGCTAACCCACTCTTTCATACATACACAATGTAACTCAATCCTCACATATACCCAACCCCATACTCTACACACACACAACACAACTCCACACACACAAGCTAACCAGGCATGGGCAGATGCCAATTCGGGCCTTCTTGCCCGAACTGGATCTTCCCATTTCCCTGCTGCTGGCGAACCGCCAGCAGCAGGGAAAGTCAAAAACACGGCAGACCAGTTCAGGCCGGCCGCCATCTTCTTGACTGCCGTCACTGCGCAAGCGCCAAGGTCGGCGCTTGTGCAGTACGTCTCCTCCAGCAGGAGGAGACACACTGTGCAAACCCCGGGGTCGGTGCGTGCGTAGTGCATGCGCCGGGAGTTGCATGCGCCGGGAGTTGGCGCATGCGCAGTGCGCTGGGGGTTGGGGGTCCGCCCTGGCCCCGCCCCCTGACCCTGGCCCAGCCCCCTGAGCCGGCCCAGCCCCCCAACTTCTGGCGAACCGGATCTTGGGGCTGGCTGGGCCCATCACTGAAGCTAACCCACTCTTTCACACACACACAACATAGCCCAACCCCCACAAACAACCCAACTTCACACTCTACACACACACACACAACACAACCCCACATACAACCCCACACTCCATACACTCACACAACACAACTCCACATACCTAGACATGCTAACCCACTCTTTCACACACACACAACATAGCCCAACTCCCACACACTACCCAACCCCCCCACACAACACGACTACACACACACAAGCTAACCCACTTTCACACACACACAACTGGCCCCAACACATCACAACACCACACTCACACACAACACAACTACACACACACAATGCATCTGAACAAAACCCAACCCCCACACTCCACAAACACACACAAAACCCAACTCTATACACACACAACAAACCCACACCACTTCCCACACACACCCCAATCCCAACCCCACAGACATTTTATTTTAAAAGTTTTAAAAAAATTTCTAACAGTTAAAATTTTTTTATTTTATGTTTTTAAGTTATGTTGAGTTTAAAGTTGCTCTACTTACCCCACAATCCAGAGTAACTACTGGATCATGTAAGAGACATTACGTGCACCCATAGTTACTGCACCACATAGTGAAAACCTATGGGAAATTCATATTGGAATCCAAAGTAAGTTGTTCTTACACCGGAGCAAGGACTCCCCATCGTTACTCTGGATTGCACTCAGAATGTTATAACATCAACATTAGGATTTATGTCTGGATGGGAAGGGAACAGTTAAAAATTCAATTTTTTAATTCAAATTTTAAAATAACTGAAAAAATTTTTGATTTTAAATTTTTATTAGTTTATATTGAGTTTAAATATAAACTCAATATATATGTCTGCTCTAGGTAGACATATTATAGCATCCAGCATTGAGATTTGTGTCCGGATGAGGAGAGAACAGTTAAAAATTCAAATCTGAAAATAACTGACAAATCTTACAGTGATGTTTTGACGTTTCATGGACTGAATTTTGGAATTCAAAGTTATTTCTTCAAAATGCCATGGAAAAATTCAAAGACCAGCCAGAGCTGTAAGGCAACGGGAGAGGGAAGCAGAAGATAAGGCACAAGCCAGGAGACAAGCAGAGAAGGCACAAGCCAGGAGACAAGCAAATGCTACAGACCATAGAAGATCAAGAGCATCTCAAACATCAGAGGTGGAGCAAGCAAGGAGAGAAGATGATGCTGCAAGGAAGAGAAGGTCAAGACAACAAGAGAAAGTCTTATGAAACACGAGAGTAAGACTTTACAGAGATTTGGGTGCTGGAAGATTTGCAGCTCATCCACTGGATCTTGAAAGTGGAACCATTCAGCAAGACAGCAATGGAGACGTAACTTTTCCAGATGTCTATGGCATTTTGGTCACAACTGTGGAAGAATTTATTGCTAAGGTTTACCCAGATATTGGACGTCCTTATCAAGATCATGACTGGCTTTGTGAAAGAGCCATACTTGCACCCAAAAAATGAAACTACCGGTATTCAGTCTGTGAACTGGAAACTAATGCAAGCAATCAATACTGAAGAAAGAAATTATTTCTCAGTTGATACTTTTGCGGACCCAATGAGGCTGTGAATTATCCCACTAAGAGTGCAATCCAGAGTAACTACGGGGAGTCCTTGCTCCAGTGTAAGGACAATTTGCTCTGGATTGCAATAGGAATTTCCGATAGGTTTTCACTAGGTGCTGCAGTAACTACGGGTATACATGTCTCTTACATGGTCCTGTAGTTACTCTGGATTGTAGGGTAAGTTTCTTAATTCTTTGGATCCTCCTGCAATGCCTTATCACAAGCTGACACTGAAGAAAGGAGTTCCAATTATGCTTTTGAGAAATCTGGATCCTCCAAAATTGTGCAATGGAACAAGACGGATGATCAGGCAAATGCATCCCCAGCTTTTGGAAGTTACAATTCTCACTGCACAAGGAAAGAGAGGATGGGCAAAATCCAAAGCAGTTACAGGTCCACACAATTACATCACTCTCTAGTGTTATCCTATGGAAAGTCACCTTAACTGCTCCAGAGCAAAGGGCTTAATTTGACTTTAGGATATGGGCCAAAATGGGTTCATTCCAAGAATTCCACTGATTCCAGCAGACATGCCTTTTCAATTCAAGAGACTCCAGTTTACAGCCAGGGTTAGCTTTGCAGTGTCCATTATCAAGAGTCAAGGGCAATCACTGAAAATGGTTGGACTTTACCTCATGCAACATTGCCCAAAATGCCCTCTGCAAGAACTAGCTTAAAAGTCTGCACGGATTTCAGATTTTAAGCTGGTTTAAATTTTTAAAAGATGCATACTGAGGATCTCTGGAAAAATGTGTTGTTTGAATAAAGTATAGGAATCGCATTATTGCATGCATTTTAGGGGAAAAAAGAAATTTATTCTTTAGCTGTTAGTGTACTTTTTAAAAAATATCTGGAAAACTTATGAAGAACTAGTTTTAAAATATCTGTCAACTTCTATTAGTATCATGTACAGTAAATATCTTGGAGCCCTACAAATGGCTGATACTAACTTAGTAGTTGCCTGCCTGCAGTTTTACTGCTGTAGTAGGGGAGGAGTGGTATGGAAAGTTGACTTTTTGGAGATGCCATCTGCTGGATGAGATGTAAAGGAGAGATTATAATTACTTCAGTTAATTAAAGACCCCAGGCCATATTTTGTGCATGTAGGTAGTTAATCCAAATGCTCTGGCAAAGTTCCAGTTCCAGACATTGCATACTAATGGCCTACATTTTCTTTCAAGAGACCCGTGGAATGTCTCTTTTTTTTCTTTCTGTTATGCCACAGTGCTGAATCTGTGGACGATGAAACTGTGCAGAATTTTGTCTGTATCAGAATCAATATCACCCAGTCAAAAAAGAATGGCAAGGATAGCCGATCCTGGGTCAGTGATACAGGATGCAGGATAAAACCACAGGTAATATGTTGTTCGGATAAATGTGTGTATATGCATGTGTGATTGGCTGGTACTTCACAGTAGTAAGAGTTACAGTTGCTAAGTTAATAAAATCTTACAGGAGACAATTGAGTAGGAAATATCCCAAATTGAAATTGACCCAGTCCACAGATTGCTTCATCAGAGGTGGGCAAACCCCAGCTCGGGCTATTTGCAGCCCTCAGGGACTCCCACTTTGGCCTTGAGGGAGCTGCCAGTCTCCAATGAGCATCTAGCCTGGGGTCTTCAAATCCAGGCCAGGAGGCCAGATGTCGCCTGTGACCAATTTACAGTATATCTGGCCCAGAGGTATATCTGGCCCTCTGGTCCCCTGAAAGTTTTTGGCCTGCTTGACCAAACACAACTGGAGCTATGCTGTGGTCATGTTTGGAGGGTGTTCTGAGGGCCTAAAATTCACTTCCTAGAAGTAACTTTTTGTGCCATCTGAAGGTCTTAGAAGGTGCTTGGGAGGTGGGAAAGGAGATTGAGTTGAGTAAAGTATGTATTTTATTTCTTTAATGGAGAAATCCTCGAAATTTGAATTTGAGAAATTCTTTCTCATTTACACCTCTAGTGTATTTACTGGTGTTTAAATTTTATTTTGCAGGTAAATTTTTTCCTCACCACTGCCTCTGAACAGTTTGTGTCTCCATGTGTATCTGGCATGGTCTGGCTTAGTTTGTATGTGTTCACTGTGCAAGAAGTGTGTGGCAAACTCTTTGTAGTTCTCATGTGTTTCTGCATGCCTGTAATATAGTTCTCATGTATATTATAAGCTCAGTAAAATTCATTCATTCATATAAGTTCTAATGTATTATCAAATTCAAATTTGAAATGTAAATATTTTTTTTCCTGCCCCCCACACAGTGTCAGAGAAATGAGTGGCCTTTCTGCCAAAATGTTTGCCCAACCCTAATCTACACTATCAGAATGGCAATTCATACTATGAGTTTATGGAACAGTATGTCCCACATAGCTGCAAGCACATGTGAATGCAGCCTAAGATAATTTAAAGAGAGATTGTGTGTAAAAAGCACATTTAAAGTTAAGGCAACCAGGGCTATTTTGTTCAGATATTCATATCTGTTTAATTTTAATTTATTTAATCCATATTTAATCTTTACAGCTCTAGTATGAAAATCATCAAAAAGCCTTTTCCCATGGCACTGCTTCATTTAATGGACCTAATCTTTTAAAGCTCCTTACCACATGCATCTTCCTAATCAGAGGCAATACCTGCATGCCAAGACTGCTTCCCACAGGGACTGATCTGCACATAATGGGAGAAAGCATGCTGCAAGGAGCTGTGCACTGTGACATGGGATGGATTTGTATAGAAAGGTTTTTCATCTATCACCATTTAGAAGCTATGATACTTAAATTGGCCACATGTGGAGTTTCTTCCTGTTTCTCAGTGATAATCTAGATCAACTAAATAAACTAGACCACATAAGATGGTAGAAAGCCTGATCACAGATAACATTGTAAAACAGATAGAAGAACAAGATTTGCTGAGGGAGAATCAGCATGGCTTCTTAAGGGGAAATCTTGCCTCATATAATTTTTTAGAATTATTTGAAGAGGTCACCAGGCGTGTGGGTGAACCAGCTGATGTTATGTATCTCAATTTTCACGAAGTGTTTGACATGGTTCCTCACCTGAGAACTCCTAGCAAAACTCCACAGTTAGGGAATGAAAATGAGAGGGTAGGTTCCTGGGTTAAGAACCAGGAAAGATGGTTGAGGACCCATGAGTGGGTGTCAATGTACAATTTTCATAATGGAGAGAGGTGAAAAGCGGTGAGGCTCAAGGATCAATCTTGGGACTAGTGGTGTTCAACATTGTTATAAACAAACTGGAGTCAGGAATAAGTAACAAGGTGGCCAAGTTTGTAGCTTTTTTTCCAGGTGGTGAAGAACAGAAAGGATTGTGAAGAGCTCTAGAAGAATTTCTCCAAACTGGGAGAATGTGTACCAAAATGGCAGATGTGCTTTAGTCAGTGTGAGTATAAATTAATGCACGTTGGGGCTAAAAAATCAAAGGTTCACATATATACAAATGGTTTCTGTGTTGTGACAGATCAGAAGAGAGAACTTGAGGTGCTGGTGGACAGCTCCATGAAAGTGTTGACCCAATGAGCAGTGGTGGTTAAGAAAGCCATTTTCATGCTTGGCATAACTGAAAAGGGGATTGAGAATAAAATGGCCAGTATTACAATGCTAATGTACTATTTAGCATTGGTATCTGGAGCACTGCATATGGTTATGGTCACTACTTCTCAAAAACGATATAATGGAACTGGTAAAAATGCAGAAGAGAGCAACCAAAATGATTATCTGGTTGAGGAATCTCCCTTGTGGGAAAAAGTTATAGTGTTTGGGTTCTTGCAGTGATTGGGGCTCCAGCTCCACTTGTCAGATCTGGCACGTGGCCAAATCCATCTCTTGGGTACTCCATTCTGCTATAGATTCTCCCTACCTTGCCACTGATCTCCTCCAAAGTGTGAACCTACCAGTCACATCCAGGGTCAGTCACCCCAACAGGCTTTGTGCTGGTATTTCTAAGCAGACAAAGGGTCTGCAGATATGGGCTTCCTGAATGTGAACTTTCTTTGCCATGTGATGGCACCTTGCCTAAATGTCTTTAAAGGGGATTAGACAATTTTATGGAGGAAAATTCTATCACAAGCTACAAGCCATGATGTGCATACCACCTTGTTTGAGAAGAAGGCTATTTTGGAATGTCAGATGCATGGGAGTAGCCACAGGATGGAGGTAT
The DNA here is from genome assembly GCA_030015325.1 of Cryptoblepharus egeriae. Classification (NCBI taxonomy): domain Eukaryota; kingdom Metazoa; phylum Chordata; class Lepidosauria; order Squamata; family Scincidae; genus Cryptoblepharus; species Cryptoblepharus egeriae. The sequence goes on from JAREYC010000001.1 coordinate 219,166,314, forward strand.
CTTGTCTTGAGTGTTTCTTGACTCATTTGCAGGATCACTGTGAGATATAGAAAGTGGAAGAAGATGGGCATTTGGCCTGATCCTGCAGGACTATTATGAGTGAGAGCACATAAAGATAGCTATAAATTGATTTTTTTTACTATACAACAGAGATGTCCAAACCCCAGCCTGGGGCCAGGTGTGCCGCACAGTAAAGCTCCATGCAGCCTATGGCAAACCACCTCCATGAAGCCTGCAGGTAAGTCTTGTTCTCCTCCAGAGGTGAGAATAGCTCTCTAGAGCAGGGGTCCTCAAACTACGGCCCGTGGGCCAGATCAGGCCCGCCAGAGGCCTCAATCCGGCCCACCAGCCTTTTGGGGGTTATGGGAGGAGCTTCGTGGGCACTGGGGGGCAGTTCAAGGCTGCTGCGGTGAAGATTTGCCAGTTGCGGCAGCCCTGTGTAAAGGGAGAGAGCCCCTCGGGGCTCCAGAATTTGTGCAGCTTCAAGCTGGCCCTTTAAATTTTTTAAAAAATGTTGCATGTGCAGCTGGAGCAGCACGTGCACTTCGTCTACCCCAGGGGTTCTGGCTGGTGCGTGCGCCTACCGCCACTCTCTCGCAGCCACCCCAGCTTTCAGGGGCTTACTTTTGAGTAGACAAGCAGAGAGCTGGGCTATAAAGGACACCCTCCCATCCACACTCTCCTGGGAGTAAGCCCCATGGACTCTAATGGGCCTTACTTCTGAGTAGATATGCAGAGGGCTGGGCTTACTTTCCTGGCAGTAAGCCCCACTGACTCTAATGGGCCTTACTCCTGAGTAAACATGTGTAGGCTTGGGCAAAATTCCTGAACAGCAAGCCTAAAATTGAGGTGAACTTGTGTTTGTGTCTGTGTGTAAGAATACATGGGTGTGTGTGTGTGTTAGAGAGAGAGAGAGTGCATGGTGTGTGTCTGTGCATGTCACTGACATTCCTTGTGTTGCTGCAAATTGCTTTGAGGGTGTCTTACAATTACATGTCTTAAGTCTGACATGTAAAATATGTTGTAGAAAAATATGTTAAGTAAAATATGTTGAAGTAACGTGTTGCTGGAAACTGCTTTGAGGGCATCTTGCATGTCTGGGTGAGAATCAGGTATGTTAAAAGGTTTTCAGTTTCAAAAGTGTTGAAATTAAGTACAGGAAAGCAATACAAGCATTTTTGCTTTATTTTATCATGTCCTACATTTTAAAATGTAGGATAAAATGTAGGATGTCCTACATAAGTCCTTTCACTGTCCGGCCCTCAGCAGTGTCTGAGGGACAGTGAACCGGCCCCCTGTTTAAAAAGTTTGAGGATCCCTGCTCTAGAGGGTTCTGAGGGCTGGGGATATTACACACAGTTCCTCTCTCTCTGTGCTAGAAATTGGTGATGTTTTGTTTTTTAAAAAAACTGATTTGAATTCATTCATATAAGTTTCATTTCTGATATTTTCATTTATGTAAATTTATTCAAATTTGAAATATAAATTGAATTGAACCCCCGAACACAGTGTCAAAGAGATGATGTGGCCCTTCTGCCAAAAAGTTTGGATACTCTGGCAACAGCAATCATTTCTATGTTATGCCTATACATTTCTTCACTTCAGCCATCTCTGGTCACACTGGTACTGATATTTAACAAGAATGCCTTTAGGGGTATCTGGATAAGGCTAAACTAGCTTCCAGCTGTCTAAGCACTGCTGCTGCAAAAGCAGAACTTGTGGCTGACACAAATACTTATCCGATCCTGCCCAAGAGACTGTGATTAGCTTTCAATCTCCATTATATACCTGGAGCATTTGTCTGAAGTGTATACTGCAGTAAAGGACATGTTCGTATCCATCTATATATATAAAAGAGAAAAGTCACTGACTGACTCACTGACTGACTGACTGACTCACTCACTCATCACCGCCCTGCCAAAACTGCTGGGCCTAGAAGCATGAAATTTGGGGTGGGTGTTCCTTCCGTGACGGAGGGGTGCACTAAGAACTGGTTTTCAGAAATTCCAACCGGAAGGGGGTGAAAAGGGGCGCAACGCGTTTTCCTCCCTATACTTTGCATTGGAGAATTGCTGACTCATCAACATTCCGTCCCAACTGCTGGGCCTGAAGCATGGAATTCTGGGAGTTCCTTCTGTCACCTGAACTCCCACCAAGAACCATCTGGAGAAATTTAACCCTTCAGCGGCTGAAAAGAGGGCAACGTGTTTCTGTCCTATACTTAACATGGAAGACTGAATAACATCCAACCAATTTGATGCTCTCTGCCTGGTGCACTGGGAAAGTTGTTCGGAGGAAGAGGTTGCACTGACGAGGATGCTGCACATGGGGGGAAGTTGTGCATGGGGGACAGTTGTGCATGGGGGAAAGTTGTGCATGGGGGGATGATGCGCATGGGGGAGTTGCCCATGGGGGAAGTTGTGCATGGGGGAAAGTTGCGCATGGGGGGATGATGTGCATGGGGAAATGTTACTCCTGCAACGCAGGTATGCTTTTTGCTCGTTATTATAATATAGACTCTTAAAATGAAGGGTAAAAAATATTGTACCTAACATCACTGATATCACTCTATTTATTCCAATTTTTAAATTTACCCCCATTTTTTCATATATAAAATATGTGTGAATATTCACTATTTATAATTCAGGCATTAAAAAACAAAGGTCTAGGTCTAGGCTAGTATAGGTCAGTGATAAAGCCAGTGGTGGGCTTCAGGGTTTCACACATTCTATAGAACCCTTTGCAAATGAGCGCCTGGTTCTGAGAACTGGTCACTAATGGGACATCGAAACTGTTGTTCTATGGACATAGAACCCGTTGTTAATTTAGGTTATTAGGACATAGAACCTGTTGTTAATTTATTTGAATCCCACCACTAGATAAAAATAATGGCTTTTAAAAATAAAAAACCTAGATTCATTCCTTAACATCTCCAAGTGTCTGAAAACAATGGGAGTGCCAAGCTATACCCTCTAACTAGCATGTTTGGCCCTTACATACTTAATGTTTCTTCCCTGAATAACAGCCATTGCAGGGTGAGGAGGAATTAGGGGGAGAAAATGAAGTCTGACATTATAAAAGAATGTTTAATTTGGCTGCGAGATTTTAGGAAGTTTGTCAAAATTAGTATGTATCAATGTGCAGTCTCAGTGTAAAGGCAGCATCATGTCTATCAGCAATGCCCCATAATTTCAAGGATTATGCAATTCTTTCAACTCTTGTGTGACTTGTGTGAGGGCAAGCATTGTGTTGATTCACATTGTGGCACAAGTGTCTACTCACAACGCTACATGCAGACACTGCAGAAATTGCGTGCTCGTCTGCGACAAGTCCGTCCTCGAAAAAATGCGATCAGTCAACACGCCCTCACACAAGTCAGGAGACAAATGCGGTGTTGCAGAAAATGGGTTTCATGGATGTTTTGCCTCACCCACCTTATATCCTGGACTTAGCGCCTTGTGACTTTTGGCTATTCCCAAAGCTGAAGGAACATCTTAAGGGCACACATTTTTTGTCCAAAGAACAAGTCACCCATGCGGTACGTTCTTGGTGTCATCAACAGCCCACCTCATTCTTCTGTGACGGCTTGCAACAACTAGTGTATCGATGGCAGAAGTGCATTGCCGCCAGCGGTGAATATATCGGAAAACAACCTACCCCTTCAAAGGCAGACATTTCAAAGTTACTTGTCAATGTAAAATATTTCATTTTGTTCTGTTAATAATTGTTCTAATAATAATTGTTCATTTTGTTCTAATAATAATAAGGACAATTGTTTTTTTCCCAGGACACAAGACTAAAAAAGAGGACATGACTTGGAAAAAGTGATCATATGGTCCTACTGGGTAGTTCTTAAACCATGTGTCAATCCAAACTTGCAGAACTATCTTATTAACCTCCACACATTCCCCTCCCCTTTGGCCAATGGGCCAGCACATATGTTGGCAATTCCCCTTTGGGAGAAAAGTATGCAAAGCAGGAGTTGAGCAGTTCTTCTTTCTCTCTGCCACCAGACGATATTTCTACCACTTAGTTTTTCTTTCTCTTTCCATTAAATTTCAGCGCTCCATTTGTACTGGGGTGGGATGAAGGACAGCAGTTGCTATGAGGAATTATGAACAAGATTATTTTCCCCTGCAGTGAAGTTCTCTTCACCCATTACATTTGTACAATTATCAAGCTACTGGATAAGAGCTTGTTTCATCCTAGCAGAAAGGTGGGAGATGCTTTCAATGCTCAACTGAAATGATTGCTTGTACATAGCCTCTGGTGGTATTTGAATGTTACACTTAAACAAAAATCCATCCACTACTTATAAAAATGCTTGCACTTTTTCCTCCATCAAAGCTCTCTGTCTGTCCTTTTTCCTGGATATGTGTTGGTAATTGCCACTGCCTCACTTCACAGCTTTTGTTCTTTTTGATTGCAGCATTTACACATTGCATCTAATTCAGATTGCCTGGAATAACAATGTACCACTGAAATATATTCTGCACTTCACACTCTTGTAACAGATCTCCGGGCAGCATATGCACTCTTTGGAGAAAACTTCCAGAAATACATAACACTTATCCTTAGAAAAGGTGGGATTTACACCAAGAAAATAATACTCCTGAAAAGTTTATGCTCGCAGAGTCTCTAGTCCTGATCAGCACCAGATCTGTAAACTGACTCTCACCTGCTTGTCAGCACTGACCGTGATTTGCCTTCAGGTAACCCCACAAGATGTTTGCATTTACAAATCCTTTACAAAAAGACTGGATTCTTCCTTTCAGGCTAACACACCACAAAATGGTTTAATGAAGTGGTATTTAAGATTTTTAGTGCCATGATCTCAATAAATGAAATAAAATGAAACTGGGAACCATTTCTACCTCCCCACCAGGACCCAATCCCTGCCCCCATTGTTGCCCAACCTCCACCCTGCCTATTGTGTTTTATCAACAATCCGGTGTGGTAGATGGGGCAGGGCTGGCATTAGGAGCTGCAGGGCAATACAGCCGTGCAGGATCATATCAATAATTCAGTTTTGATAAGGCAGTTTGATAAACCATTACTGGATTGGATCCAACCCCGTTGAACAGGCTTTAAAAGGTGGCTGCAACCCCCAAATGAGGTTACAGGACCTCACTGGAGCCAAAAGCCACAGACTGAAGAATACTGGTTTGGGCAGGTATGCTAGTACAATGTTTGATATCATTTCATCTTCACATAAATGAATTCAGGAGAATATATGAAAAGAAACATGGGAAATGTTGTCTTCTCTCTCTGAGTTCTAAGAATATTGGCTTAAAAAGTAGATGGGCCACAGTTAAGCCCCAGGGCTTTATTCTAGCTTTGCCAGAATTAATTTTCTCCATACATATGATATTTAGGAAAGATTGAAAAAGCAGTTTAGAGTGAGATAAGATTGTACTTCTTGCGTATTTGTATAATTCTGTCCAACAGTTTGAATTAAGCCATATTTGGTTACAAAAACCTTAAGGAATCATGTTGGTCCTTCAGAAAAAAAAATCCAAAATTTACAGTGGCCTTTAGAAGCTTTGTTGAAACTAAAAACAGTAGGAACACTCCACACTTTGAATATTACGTATTTTAAATTTTGATATTTGAAAAATTTTCTTTTCCTGCATATGGTATTAAAATTCATGGAAGTCCAGCATTGTATTAGAAGATCAGAAACAAAACACAGACTGCCTCAACAAAAATGATCACTTCATTAAAAAGTTGATGTCATAATATGTAGGGTGCAATCCAAAGACCAGGTTGGGCTGGCAGGAGGCCAGAGATTTCAGGGAGTTCAGCCACCCTGGAATGCCTCCTCCCTACCTCTCACCACCTCCCCACTCATTCTGCCGCTTTCCTAGTCTGGGTAAGCACCAATGGAGCATTAAGTGTGCATAGGACTGCAGCCCTTAATGAGAAATTCTTATGTAATATAAAATGTTAGATAACAGCACACAATTTAAGTCCTGATAAGGAGATCTTCAGAACTGCTACTGATCTTCAGAACAGATCCAGCTAGTCAAAAAAGGCATTTCTTTCAACAATGACAATAACAATATACAAAAAAATCCTGAGTGGACAGTAAATCATGTAAACAAATGAGTGTTAAAAATAGAGAACAAGTTTATTTTTAGAAAACGTTGATTTATATTTATTCAACTGAAAATACAATAATAGCATAAAGGAAGTTAGGAGAAGCAGTAAGAATGCATAAAGTCAACAGCAGGAATCAGTTACACGATTCATGCTTTTTAATGGATATCAAAGTTTTAAAAGGAAGAGTTCCTTAAGTTTCCACTTTAAGCATCATCAGAAAAAGTATATAAAGGGAAAAGAAACATTAACCGGACATTGATGTTTCATGTCAACAAAGTTATTAATCAGGAAGGCTTCTGGTCCACTCATGGATATTTATGGACTTAAAGGCTGTTGGTGACTTGGTCATAACATCTGTACATTTTAATCTGTGAATTATACAGTCCAATATATATATATATATTCATGTGCAGCATACATTTTCCAGAACAGTATCCTATTTTAAACCTTATCTGTTATCACAAATCTTTATCAAGGATGCATAAGCAATTGCAGGGAAGCTGAGAAACAGAACATAGAAAACTAACTCTTCCGATTACATTTTTTTAAATGATTGGAACTGATGATTTTTAAAAAGTTGAAATGTAAACATATGTTCTGCAGATATATTATTTTATTCATAAGAAATATAGTTAATAAATTTCACTGTAAATGTAAACACACAGGACTCTATCTGATTCACCACAGGTATGTGGCCATAGATGAGGGGGAATCTCTTAAGGCATAACAGAGCTCTCAATCCTATACCCAGAGTATATACACACAGGTGTGCACAGATGCACAATGCTGCACATACAGTACAGAAAATACAGAGTTTTTTTAAAAAAATGTTCTGGAATATAAATCCATTCAACCCACCTCCTTCAATTGGTCAAGAATGTGATCTTAAAGCTTGGATTATTTGACTCAGTGAAGGGAGGGGAGGGGATGGATACGGGACATATACACAGACCTTTCTTTCTCATGATGTCCTGGAATACCAAATACTCTTGTGCTAGGGAAGGGGGAACCCATGACTCTGTTATTTATTTGGGGATCCCTCCACATGCAGGCATTGCACCTGTGACTTACCCTACAATCCAGAGTAATTATGGGAGCACGTAAGAGACATTTACGTCGACGTAGTTATGGCACCACTTAGTGGAAATTCACCTATGGGAAATTCATATTGCAATCCAGAGTAAATTGTTCTTAAGTCAGAGCAAGGACTCCCCATATTTACTCTGGATTGTGCCAGATAAGAGTACCTGAACATGTCTAAATGGCTTCTCATATTTGAATCCCATTGATAAGATGAAATAAATTTCTCAGTTTGTATTATATTTCTGGTTGTCTTGGGTCAATTTGAGCAATAATATATATAATTATTTTGCTATTAACACAGTATGGTATAACAAGCCAATATTTTTTTTCTTTGACAAATCAAACTAATATGTGTAAAATATGATCATGTAAAAGGCAAGAATAAAACATTGCTTTTCCAGTAAAAGAGAAAGAGGGCAGGTTCTTTGGTTAACATCGTGTAACAGTTACACATATTTGTAACTAACTACAACCAATCAAATTAGGTTAGAAAATCTTCCTGGAAAGCACACCAAAAATGTAAAACTATAAAACTCCATAAAAACTTACTGTGAATTACATGACAAAGAACAGCCATGAAAAACTTTCTGTGCCAGGCATAATCACAATTTACAGTGACACTAATCATATAGAAGAACATCAGATTTCCCCCCTATTACTTTTCTTTAAAAAAGAAACAAGGCACCGACTATATCGGTGGTATGTAAGTAGTAGAAAAGTTGATGAAAAATAATGCAATATCTTAAATCTTTAATACACACATCTGATGGACATGTGCTTTCTCCACATAACCTATTGCACCACAGCATAGGTTACAGACCCATATTTATTTTTTCACACGTTAAAAAATTACCACATAGTGAAAAGAACACATTGATAACCTTGCTTAAACTGCCACAGTCTAGTATGTGAATGCTCTAAAATCATTACTAGTTTATAGTCACCAATAAACAAGTTGAAATAATTTAGGATCAAGAGAATTATAATTTAAGAGCTAATCTAAAATTCAGATAAAGCACTCAATACAGTTCTCCTAAGACCCCCATTTCAGAATTTTTTTTTTTTTTGGGGGGGGGGGAAATCTCATGATTTAATGCATGCCTTAGCAAAAAATCCCTGCACATAGAAAATGTCAGCAAAATCACTAGATTAGAACTCTTCTGAAATATTACCCTACCATAATGTTTGATGCTTCCTCTGTATCACATTTTTCTTAATGTGTAGACATGTACCTCCTTTGTTGTATTAATCCCTACATACATTTTAATAGCTTATCCAAACTTCCACTGAACTTTCCCTTTGGTTTCAGTGGAAAATGGATTTGATCTTGGAGAAGGTGCAATTCTGCCACCATTGCAGTGTGGGGATGTGCACTCTGTGAATGGCCTCTCAATGAAATCAACCAAACCCATTTAAGTTTGGTGTGAATAAATCCTGCAGAATCAAAGTCTGGGTCAGGATAATGGGTCAGGACAAGATCAGTAGTATTATTGTATTGCTCATAGACATAGACAATTTAACCTCGTCTTAACCTCTTAATCTTGTAAGATCAACTTTATAAAAATAGGTAAGAAAGTTCTCTAGGAAAATTCTTAAGTTGTATAAGGAGAAACCTCACCTCAAGGAGAAAAAAAAAGAAAGGGAAAAGAAAATAATGTGTCACTAATTGCAGGCTATCATTCAAATTATATTTTAGAACTAATAAATGAATGTTGTAGTCTAAGGAATGAATGTTGTAAGCAGTGGTTTGCATTGCTAATTAATTTACTCTGAAACATCCAGAGGTTAATTTGCTTAAAATACTACAATGTAGTGCCAAGTAGATTAACCTGAACTGTCTGAGGCCTAATGCCTATGCATCTATCAGCTGCTGGAGGACAAATGCACAGACCACCTCAAAACCTAAGATACAAATGCATTCTCGGCTATAGGAATCTTAAAATTATGGCATGGGTAGACTGGGATAATGGGATGACTAATCTTTGAAATGTAAAAAGCAACTAGAAAATAGTTTAACTCACTAGTAGAGGCACCCAGAAATGTAGTGAAAAGCCAATGACTGCAAACACTCTAGATGCATACAGAGGAGATGACACCATAAAGACCTTAATTTGGTTTATGTTTACACACCTTATTGACACTTTTAATACCTAGGATGCTATGAAAATGTTGTCATTTGCTGTCCTGAAGTATTCATAGTTCATGTGCCATGAAATGTTATGAATTCAACAACACCTTTACCTAAAGGGAGACTTGCATATGAAGTCCTGTTACAATTGTGGCTCCTGAGCATATGTTGCAGCCCATGAAATCCTCAATAACTCCCAGCTTTTAATGAACTGCAAGTTATTGATATGCGTTATGTATTGATGGGAGTCTTAGAACTGACAGACTTGAAACAAGATATTAAATATGATCTTCAAAAAAGAAGACAAAATGCACAAGTACAAATCAAAATAGGATATAAGCTTACTCTTACCGGTTCCCAGTAACTCAAATATGAATTCCAAATAGTTTAAAACATGCTACCTTTAGAGCTAGTTCAACAGTCTTTCTAATCTAGTTTGCTGAATGCAAATCTTGAGCTAAGATCTTTAGGGTCTCAGGGAAAAGTCTTTCCTAGCCCTATTTCCTCAAATCTCTATGTATAAAACAATGATAGAAAAGACGGTGAAAAACATATGTACATTCTGCTGTGCATACACTTAATAGGTAAGCATGTACATGTACTTTATACACCTATGTCTATGCCACAGCAACTACATGTAGTTTCCCAACTAAAAAAAGAAGGTTGTACAATTCCCACAAAAAAGAAAGGTTGTATAATCATTTAACATGACAATTCACATTAAGTTTTTCTGGATCTTTCCTTATTAAAATGTTATGTGTGGAGGAAATGATATGCTCAAAGCAGTCCTTAGATAATGATTTTCAACCACTGTGCCATGGCAGACTGATGTGTTGCAAATGGTCCACAGGTGTGCCACGGTATTTTGGGGAGGGTCATTTATGAGTAGGGCAATTGGGGGATTTGAGCCCCTTCCTGCAGAATGGTGTGCATTATCAATGTCAAAAAACTGATCATTTAGTGCCTTATCAGTGTGTCATAAGATGAAAAAGGTTGAAAATCACTACCTTAGATGAACATATGTGATTAATATTGGGATGCAATATAATTTATTTTTAACTAAATTATATGTTTCATAGAACTGGTTATTATTTTTAATAGTGTGGAAAAGGGCAGGGAAATGGTCAAACGTCCAAGCAAGGATAAAAGGCATTAGCACTTTGTCCTTGACACAGTTCCAATTCTGACTGTGCACCTTCTATGAGCCTTTAATAGCAGTAATGCCTTCAGTTTGTTTCAATTTAAGATTTATTCTACATTAAACAAGATATCAGAATCAGATATCCAGATATCCAGGATCAGAAAAATGGTAGGGGCAAAATGCTAAAGCCTTTTCTTGCCTTGGATTTGCCCCCTTTGTGTCCTTTGTGCTAATAGCCGCCTTGGGTCAAAAAGGCCCAAGAAAGGTGGGAAATAAATAAATAAATAAATGGAACAAACAAGCAAAAACAAAAAATTCTATGTAGCACAGTAGTTTGACTCTAAACAGGAAATATGCCAAGCATTTGACAATCTGCCACTTTGAGCACTATGGAGGAATGAAACAAAACTATATTATTAGTATGAAGAATGTTTATATACCAATTTCAAAGAGTAGTACACACTGTAAAATAAATTAATTGGAAATAAAATGGGAATACAATTAAATTATCTTTAACTGATAATACAATAAATAATCCTAAGTAACGAAACAGTAAAAAGTCATCACACCCAAGAATCTGATGTGATCTTAAGGATCTTTTTAAGGCCTTCCTACAATACAAGCCTCCCCCTCCCAATTTCAAAAAAATATTGTTCTGTGGTGCAAAAGCTAAATTTGTAATTAATGCAAGCATAGCAATCCTGAAAAAGCAAGGGAAGGTTTTAATTTCTTTTATCCATCAAATAACATCCATGTATAATGTCATTTCAAGACAAGGCCACCTATGTGAACATTAGAGCAAGATATTCCAGTGGCAGACTGTTACACAAAAAGGTACACTTTAAAATACTCTGCTCACATCTACCTTGCCTTCCAAAGAAATAATCATTATTTGATTCTAGAGGTACTCTAGTTTAAAGAACCCATATACTACCCCATATACTGTAAATGTATAATCCAACCTTCAAGGCACTGTGATGTGCACATCTTGCAGCCCAATTCCTTACTCATATGGATTTCATATGGGTTCCAATGAGTTCAACAGTGCTTTTGTCCTGATGAGTATGCGGGAACTGCACCCATGAAATCCTATGGAAATCAGCTTGGAAAATACCACTGAGTTCATTGGTGCTGGTTTGAATAGAATTGCAGTCTCGTATGTATAAGTAAATCCCAAGTATTTCCATGTTAGCTAAGAATGTTGTTGTGAACTTTTGAAACATAATATTTATAAGATCAAACTGTAAACTCAACAAGAAACAAAACTGGAAGAAAATACCACATCATAGTACTATTAACAATATTTCTATTCGCAAAAGTTCCTGAATAATTTTGTTAACAAAATTACTTTTCTTGTGCCATAACTTCATGCAACACAGGAAGGAAAGTTCATTTCATAAAATCTTTAAATAAACAAGGCTGAAATCAATCAATTGAGCATCGCATTATAGTTACAAATTTAAGTGGTAAAACGTGAAAGGCACTGAATAACAATTTCAAGACAACAGCTGGGACTTTTAAAGGAGGCTGTTAAGAATTCTGAGACTGGGAACATTATATGACCTTCACACGTTGTAATGATGCACTTGTATTCATTCATGCAATACTGGTAAGTCTTTGATCTCAAATATCAGAAATATTGTAAAGTCAGATTGATAAACGTGCTGTCTCAGTAGACTCACCCTGTTAAAAAAACTTTGAATCCCAATTTTTAGAATATGTTAGATTTACTTCATTCACAAGTCTTAAGCAAGGATGTGAATATGAATTTGACAGTGCTTTTCAGCTTACAATGCTTAGAGATACCAAATTGAATACTGATATGCAAAACAGAAATTCAAGTGTTAATTTAAACTTTTTTTATTATGCTGCCAGTCTTATCCTTAAGGAAACCAAACAGTGTCTCGATCCTGAGGCTTCAATGTCACCTATAATCCCTGAAAGCTCTCAATAACTGAAACAAAATGTGATGAAAACAATTTACTGCAAGAAATTTAGAGTCAGCAGACCTTGATTAAACTTTCCTTGTGCTTCAATTCTCACAATTTTGCCTTTACAAGAGAAACAATGCGATTGTAACACAATCCTTGGGCTAATTAGTTAACAATGATAGTTTATTTCCCTAAACATATGCCTAACCAAGTACTAATCTCAAAACGTTGTAATTCCCAGATTTTACCACTTGAAATTTCCACAGGTTTGCAAAACAGGTTTTGTGTTCACAAATCAGCCTAAAAGTGGCAGTTTTGCACTGTTAGCTTACTAAAATGCCAGTGGTGCAAATGAGAGGCACCCAACATTTCAACCATGCTCTAAACCTCTAATATTGGGAATAATGAAAACTAGAAAGCCAGGATCAAGACTTACAGTAAATGGGTTTTAGGGACTGGATGAAGTGAAACATTTTACCTTTTACTTTTGATTTGCTAAATCTAATGTTTTGTTTCACAGACTGGTTTTGAAAACAGGTCTTCCAGGTTTTTTTGGGAGAGACTGTATTTGATTAACACATCTGAAATTCCTTCACGTGCATTAAATGAACTGGGCAGGCTGTCAGATCCAGGACACAAACCTAACCAATCCTACCTGAGACCAGTACAACTAACCTGTTTCCACATTCCCATGATGATGTGGGGAGACCGATGCATGTCTGTGCAATGGATTAAGCCACCCTCTAGGAGGGTGCTTTATAATACTTTTGCAACACCCTCTGGCCAGCACAGGATTTGTGTTGGCCTAACCGGGGTTAGGACTGCAGCTCCAGTGTTTCAACCTAACAGGTCAAATAAGGGGCAGGTCAAATGAGCACCACATAGCATAGATTTTGTTCCTATTGTATAAGGAAAATTTGACCAATGCTAAAACTGAGACTTGATGTCATTAAGATCCAAGGCATATAAATGAACGTGAGCTGAACTCTCTAACTCTAAGGCATCTTTCTCACAGTCAGTGTGTTGGATCCAGAGAAGTTTACTCTGGTAAAGGAAATGTTTCTTTGATGGAACAGCTGAACATAACACAACTCAACACTTGTAATGGATGATTAGACCAGTGGTTCCCAAACCTTTTCAATAGGCTGCTTCCTTGATATACTGGTCTGATGTCTGCAGCTCCCCACTGGGCTACAATCCTATAAATTGTATAGAGCATCAGAGTTTCAATGGCGATTACACAGTTCCCCTGCTTGGCAGGTTTCCCTGGATTACAGTGGGGGAACTTACAGTGTGGGAACCACTGGATTAGAACTGGACTAGATGCAGAGGATCTTACTCTGTCTGAAGAAGACTTCTTCCTTTATTGGAAGAAAATCCTCTGGATCCAACCCTATAAAAGAATGGAGGCAGAAAATAATCTTTAAGAGGAATGAAAGGTGAACCTGCTTTGCATGGTGTCTACACAGATTTTTTCCAAAATACTGTGACTTCTGGATGAACAGGTCTTACAGTTTTTAAGACAATACACAAACCTATTTAGCAGATCCTCTTGGAAAACCACTTTCATTTTCGGAGGGGGGGTGGGAAGGGAGGAATATCGCCTATCTCCAACCATAATCAGGCACTGCAGAGGAGCTGTTTTATGTGTCTGGTTTACAACAGCCAGCATACAGGACTACTCTTGCATAGCAACATGGATATTCTTCAATATTACACTTCCTGTTAGAAATACTAAACACTTAAGGGGGGAAAAATAATACTCCTACTACTGCACATCAAAATCATACAGTTACTCTCTGATTGTTGTGCTTTGTTCCACTGTTCAACCATTCCTCTCTCTAAGCATCTTGAACATACAGCTCACAGCATAGCACCACTAAGGAAAACCCAACAACATCAGAGGACTTTGAAATAATGGAGGATTTACACAAAATACCTAGAAGTTAAACGGAAAAACTAAATGTGAACCAAAACAATCCTGAAAGTGTTATGATCACTTCTGGGGGTTGCAGTGTCTTCTGTGTCCAGTACATTAACCCCTGAAGACTGTGATATTAGGTGAAGATATAAATATTATTCTGCTCTGCAGCATTTTGTGCATTGTCAAAGTGGAATGTTGAATTTGTAACTTCTGCAACACTGTCTTTTAGCTGTCCCTAAGGAGTAGTTGAATCGCAATATCTCTTATATTGTCACAGCTACCCATTAAGATTCTAACAGTGAGTGCCATCTACATACTTGTTGTCCTTTGGATTCCTTCATCTCAGTCCAGTGACTCAGTTCCTCTTCTCCAGAACTGTTCAAACCTAATGAAATCCAGCCTATCATCTCCTTTCGCTTCATGCTACGTTTATTATAGACGGACAGTATGAGTGTCACATCAGAGAGCTGAAACAGTGCAACTTGAAAAATAAAGGTCTCTTTGTAGACTGGATTCGGCTGTCCTCTTCGGACTGATGTCTTGCATTTGGACATCTCTTGACCCATGGAATTTAGTAGTGTCAATTTAACGTATGTATCTACAAAAATAAATGATTTGAAACATGAGATGTCTTAAGAGAAGCAAAAATGTAACAGAATCTTAAGGGTTATGGTGTATACCATAATGGATTTTAAATAGTTTGTTCAATTTAGTAATGTAAGAAAATATGACATGTTCAATCAGTACTTTAATTGTATTTTTCCTTTCAAAACATTTATATTTAAAGGTATACCTCATAATCCTTCTTCTTGTCCATTACCCCCTACCTAATTGCATAAAGCAGACATGTAGCATTAACATTTAGCAAGCTACAACTGACCACAACACTGAAAAAGCATTATCAGTTTCAGAGAATGTAAACAGGGGGACAAAATATAAAATAAAATAATAAATTACAAAATTTAAAAACATTGAGAGGTTGAGTGCATGGGAATTTGTGATGAAATGCTGGCTTAAAAAATCTCTGCATGGATGAGGTTTTATGTTTAAGATTTTGTGTTTGGTTTCTGACCACTGAACATATAAAAATATAGTAATGCACTGAATGATTGTACTCATCTGAACAAAGTTCTGAATTGTGCCTAATTTTTGCATAAAGGAATTTAAAGTATGATAAGATGCATTATTTGTTCCTTAGAAAATACTATGTTAGAGCAATGGTTCAAATATTCAGGACACAATGTAAAATCCTGCAAGCACAGGGGATTCCCATTATCTTTTATACACACCTAGAGCAGAGGTTGGCAACCTTTTCCTCATAGAGCCAAGCACTGGGTCAATAGTAGGAATATGTGCAAACCTTCTGATTAGTTCACAGAGGGAAAAAAAGAGCTGAGGGCAGTATGGAGGGTTGCATGCAGATTAAGAATTCTGCTCAAATGAAACCTTTGCCCCTTTGGACTTACACTGTAAGCCTTACAGAGATAGAATTACAAACTTGATTTCTTTTTCTTAGTTGGATGGATACGGCTACAATCCTAAA
Source organism: Cryptoblepharus egeriae (assembly GCA_030015325.1). NCBI lineage: Eukaryota > Metazoa > Chordata > Lepidosauria > Squamata > Scincidae > Cryptoblepharus > Cryptoblepharus egeriae. The sequence continues at coordinate 219,182,166 of JAREYC010000001.1, forward strand.
GGCATTTTCCTGGGAGTAAGACCCATTGAACACAATAGGGCTTACTTTTGAGTAGACATGGTTAGGATTGCATCCTATATCTTTTTGGTTTATGGACTCAGTGATTCAGGTGGCAGACTGATTCCAGCTACAGGGCTAAAGGTTGTTCCAAACCCTGCTATAGTGCAATGAAAGAAAATAGGGAAGTTCCTGTTTGTGTGGAGCTCCGCAAATTCAGTGAAGCAATTGAAACATAGACAGGGATTCATGAAATCATAACATAAACACATAAAATTATGTGTTTCATGATTCATGAAATCAACACATAAAATTAGACCCTTTAATATATGGGGAAAACACCCATGGCTACTGAATACATCATGTTGCACACGTCATTTATACTTCACTCTATTCCGTCATTTTTCTTGGGTCTATGAAAAATAAATAGTACTCAATTGTATTCAGGTGGTTTGTACATCTTTAAAATACCATCATCCATAGTCAGAGATTAGATCTATCTCCATTGTAAGAGTACAACAGTTAATCGATTTACACTGTAGAAACCAACATGGTGAAAAGTGGTGAAGAGCTTTGCTGCCGGCAACTTTCTTTTGCATGAAAAAGACAACATCCAATTAGTCTCTACAAGAACTCACCTCGTATTATATAAACCTGTCCACCTATCAAGTGTTTTAGACAACAGAACAGTCCGTCTGACAACAGGGGGTGGAAAGCAGTAAAAGAAATAACGACCAGATGTCAATAGTTGGGTGAGAAAGGGTCAAAGGTTAAAGTTAAAGAGGAAATACTATTCACCAGAGCGGAAGAAAACAAATCTTTACCATTTCAGTTTAGAGAGAGGGACTGAACAAAAGGATTGGCAGGTACAATCAAATGAAATGATAATTTTGTAAGGTCACGGTGTAATCTTTCATCAAAAACATTACACTGTTTCAGGTGATGGAATACCTTACTTTTTGTATTGGATTTAGAACAAATAAGAGCAAAGAGATCTATGAAAAGATTAGGCTACAACACCAGAAACCACAGCACCATTTTCATCAGGTTTCTCCCTTTTTCATGCAAACTCCAGCTTTTGAATAAGGGTCAATTCAATGACCTCAAACTAGGACAGTCTCCATTGTGCTCCATGGGATTACAATGGGATAAGTGGCCCCAGTACTGCACCCTGTATGTATTACAAACAATGCAGGCCTCCGTCAGTCTTGAAAGACTATGGTATCGTGTTTGGCACTGCATACGCTGCATGCAAAGCACGAAAGCCTGGGTTGGATTGTTATGGAGGATATGCTGTTACCCAAGCAGCAAATCCCCCCTCTCCACGCCACTGAATTAGTCCAATGGAAAGGCAGAGCCAATACGATTGGATCCAGCTGGCGTCGCAGAGCTGGGCTAAGGACAGGAGCTCACCCTGTCTTGTGAGGCAGACCCGGGTCTCGAACGTTGGCTTGCTGGTTAACAGGCACAGTGTCTTAACTGCTTATGCCACCCATAGCCACAATACAATGAGAGATAATTGGACAAAAAGGTTAATTTGGTCATCACATTCATCTTGATTTATCTACATATATAACACCTTTTATTACATTATTCTTCTGAGATAAAATATTGAAACCAAGTAGTAGATCTAAATATGATAAAAATTTAATTAAGATATCTATCCAAAATGGCACCAGTGTTGCTCCTCATGAGCAGAGGCTTTCTCTTCAAACTGAAGCATCAGAGCAATTCCAAGATACAGTAGAGATCAAAGCAGATCTCAGCACTGCCCAGAAAACGTACAAGGAATTCATCATGGTACCACATGAAGAGAGCACTGTGATCAAGGCTTCTGAACTATTAATGGTAATCTAAGGGTGAACTCAGGGTGTAGGTGTCCATCTCAAATAACATAAAAATAAACAAACAGAAGAGTGGGCCTTTTATAGCATCGCTTAAAGTCATTGAAAAATGCTTGCAACAACTGAGTTCACCTTAGTATAAAATATGACAAGTGGGAACAGTGGAGCTCTTGACACAGAGCATCTCAACTCTGTGCTGGTAAAATAGTTGGCTATGATTTGAGAAGTCCCATTGCAGGGCTTGAACTTTCCTTGTAAGAAGGGGACAAAAGTCACCTTCTCCTGAGGAAACCTCTGGCAGATGCTGTGGGGACACAGGATGGCTCAGGAGTCACTTTGGTGGCACTGCACCTGGCAGCAGTGATAATGCCACTTTTGGAATTGGGCTGTCTGTTTTCCTGATTCCACATCATCAGGGGCCTTTGATGGAGGGCAAGAATAACATGGATGAGTGAGCCTAAATTTGAAGGGAAAGGGGTAGATCTTGGCATTTTGGACAGGTATTCCTTGTCAAGTGTTATACTATTTAGCTTCTCTTCTTTTTTACAGGGCTGTGGGTGGCGCAGGCGGTTAAGATGCTGTGCCTGTTAACCAGCAGACCAGGGTTCAAGACCTGGGTCGGCCCCACAAGACAGGGTGAGCTCCTGTCCTTAGCCCAGCTCTGCGACGCCAGCTGGATCCAATCGTATTGGCTCTGCCTTTCCATTGGACTAATTCAGTGGCGTGGAGAGGGGGGATTTGCTGCTTGGGTAACAGCATATCCTCCATAACAATCCAACCCAGGCTTTAGTGCTTTGCATGCAGCGTATGCAGCGGCGAGCACGATACCATAGTCTTTCAAGACTGACGGAGGCCTGCTTCTTCTCTGGATTTTGACTGCTACTGTATCTCCAAGCGATAATCAACACTTGTCTGATTTATCAGAGTCCTTATGTTTGTGTAGTGTCAAAAAGCAAACATACTGGGATGCTTGAGTATGCCCTTTTTAGGCAAGTATTCCAAGAAAGTATCATATTATTTCACAGCAGGTATCAAGAATTATTTTTATCGCTATTGAGCATACCAAATCTAAATGCTGCATATTGATATCAGATATTCTGTATACAGTCCCACACCAGTATAAACTCTTCTCCCCATATCCCACAGCTATACCAGCTTTGTGACATTTACATAAATATCCGCTGGCACATACTTTTTAAAATGCATTATAACTTTTTATATTGGCTCTGTGATGCAAGGCATTAATGGTTGAGCAATTAATCATTACGATAAAGGTAATTTATTAGTCAGTCAGTCATGAAAAATTAAAAGCAATCTTGTCAAATCACAACTAATATTTTGAATTTTAGATTTCTGCCATTTCCCCACTGTCTAGAAATATAAAACATGAAACAGATTAGCTGATGATTGCACTATTTCAGTATGACGGGGTGAGACTAAATGATAGGATTGAAGTCCCCACCACTGAAATCCCCCCAAGAGCATAAGAATTAGGATAAAAAAAATTCCACTCACTGGGTGGTCTATTTGCTGCCAAGTTTTTGAAGTGGCTGCCTTTTATCACTTCTGCTGCTAGTCTTCCAGTTGTGGCATTATAAAGCAGTCCGATGAGGATTTCTGGAGCTGAGCCATGTGCCAGAGACTGACAAGAGGAGGTACTTTCACTGCAGGACATTTCTGACATGCTCATTTGGGAGTCACAGCCCTAGAAGCAGAAGCAAAGCATTTGCAAGTGTTTTAAGCAACCGCAAGAACAGCAGAATCTGTTTTTAATGTATATTCCTTTCCATTGCCATTCCAACTCAATAGTTAACAGCACACTGCGGCTTATTTAACATAAACCCTGAAACAAAATTTGAACAGAACAATACATAACCACTGAAATGGGACTCTTTACCTCCCCCAATCTACCCCAGCATAATCAGAATTTCAAGGGGAAAAACTAGTCTGCAGAGACGTGCATTATTAGATGTCTGCAGATTATAGGAAGTGCCTCTTTATATTAGTTTTTTATTGTTTAAATGTTCCTTGTGTTCCTGTATGGTTAGCATTGGCTAACCAAGAAGCATTAACCAGTCCCTAGAAACCAAGGGCAAAAATTATGGCCACTAGATTAGGGAAGTTTGTAGTCTCCTGGGCCATTCCCTGTGATTTGACTGGTCATCAAACACTGTAAACTAAATTTCCAATAAATATTTGTCCACTGAACTTCCAGCTTTATTTCAACATCACTTTGTGGAGACTCTTGGATTGTTCGTCTTGGATTAACTCAAATCATTATCCACTACAAGCTACAATGGTGAACATTTGTATACTGTGAGAAATATACTGCCACCTCTACCCTGTGCAAGCAAAGAATTACTTCCTGCAACCAGTAGCATGCCACGAAGTAGCTAGCTGCACCCAGGATTTAGCAGAGGGAAAACAAATATTGCCTAGCCAAAGCCTCATTCTGTACCATCCGCCACAGAAGTTTGAGCAGACATACAGAGGATGGCTTTGAGAAACCAACTTCCCACTCTATTTAATGGGCCACTGACATTTTCAGAAGCATAATGGGAGGAGTGGTAGCAGTGGTGGGCTCCAGCAGGTTCACACTTAGTCTATAGAACTGGTTGTTAACAAGAGATAGGACATATAAAGTTTAAAAATAGCCATTTAAAAGTGGCTGCCAGATGGGCACAGATGGGAAATTGTTAATTTCTTTGAATCCCATCACTGGGTGGAAGATGTTCCCAACTCTGGGATTTCTTCCACAGCTGACTTATAAGAAGAAAGGACAAGAGGAGCTGCTGAGATTGATGAGAGAATAGGTATTATGGACATTACCACAAGTACTGAAGAGCCCAGTGCTATCAGAATTGGCAGAACTATTGCTGATGTCAACAAAACAGCATCTGTACTATCCATGATATCAAGCCCTAAAAAGATGTTGAGGTGAGGGCCTGTTGCTGTCTCAGTGGTTGGCACAGATGCTATAGCTATTTTGGTCAATGGTCTACCAGATTCACATGATTACTAGAGCCATAAAAACTGTAATTATTCCTTTTCTGGGGTCAACCCATCTATGACAGCAGATGGGAGAGTAAAAGGGAGGACCCACCTCCAACCATCCACTTGCTTCCACTGCTCCTCATTTCCTAATTTCCTGGATTGGAAAACAACAATGGGGGAAACAACTCCGAAATGAGGAGTTGAGGAGAACTGTGAGCTAGAGTGCTGGAAGACCAGAGATTGACACTTCATTAAGATGGGAACAGATGGGAACATTAAGATTTGGCATAACTGCTTTACAGTCGAATCCTAGTCATGTCTATTCAAAAGTAAGTTCCATTGAGTTCAAAGTGGCTTGCTCCCAAGAAAAGAGGATTGCAGCCTTAGTGCAAAGAGGTCTTAAGCAAGCTCTAACGTGCTATGCTGACTCATACGAGATGATATGAGCAGAGGGAGAGTAGATATCTTGAAACCAATTCCAAGTCTTCTCTGGAGGAAAAATCAATTGCAGGTTATATATAATCAAAGAGTTGGAAGGGAGCCAGTAGGTCATCTTTAGTCTAACCCCCTACCTGTAGCTGGAAATCCTCCTAGAGCATCTCTGACAGGTGCTTGTCAAGCCTCTGCTTGAAGATCCCCCAGTGAGGGAGAGACCACCACCTCCCGTGGCAATCTGTTCCACTGCCGAACCGCCCTCACCGTCAGGAATTTTTTCCTGATATCCAACCAGAATCTCTTTTCCTGCAGTTTGTACCCATTGCTTCTAGTTCTGCTTTCAGAAGCAACTAAGAACAAATGAGCCCCTTCCTCCATATGACAGCCCTTCAGGTATCTGAAGAGGGCAATCATGTCTCCCCTCAGCCTCCTCTTCTCCAAGCTGAACATCCCAAGTTCCCCCAACCCTTCCTCGTAGGGCTTCCCTTCCATCCCACTGATCATTCTTGTCGCTCTCCTCTGGACTTGCTCCAGCTTGGCTGCATCTTTCTTAAAGTGAGGTGCCCAGAACTGAACACAGTACTCAAGGTGAGGTCTGACCAATGCTGAATAAAGAGGAACTAGAACTTCTCGCGACTTTGAAGCTACAGACCTCTTAATGCAACCTAAAATGGCACTTGCCTTCTTTGCAGACACATCACACTGCTGACTCATGTTCAGCTTGTGATCCACGGCGACTCCAAGATCCTGCTCATATGTTGTGTTGCCAAGCCAAGTATCTCCCATTTTATACCTGTGTTTTTTTTGTTTTTATTGCCTAAGTGCAGAACTTTGCACTTTTCCCTGTTGAAATTCATTCCATTTGCTACAGCCCAGTATTCCAGTTTCTCCTGAAGGTTTTTCCTGTCATCTGTTGTGTTTGCTACTCCTCCCAGCTTGGTGTCGTCTACAAATTTGACAACACTGCCCCATATCCCTTCCTCCAAGTCGTTGATGAAGATATTAAAAAAACTGGGCCCAAGACAGTGTCCTGGGGCACCCCAATTGAAACCAACTTTCAGGTTGATGCAGAACCATTTACTAAAACTGTTGCCTCTTTACTAAAACTCTATCCCAAGATGGATATATGCAACCTCCTGGTTTTAGAAATATGCTACCCCAGAATGCCAGGTGCAAGAAAAAGACACCAGGATGCAGATATCTTGTTGTCTTGTGTGCTCCTTGAAACATCTGGTTGGCTACTGTGAGATACAAGAAGTTGGACTAGACGGGCCTTTGGCCTGAGCCAGTAGGAATGGTTATGGTTAGGAATGTGTCCTAACAACCTAGAGCCCTCTTATGCGTGCCTCCTCAAGTCCCATCATAGTTATTAATGGGACTTGAGGAGTTACTATAATTACTTCTAAATAAGTATGGATAAAATTGCAGCCCTACTAACTAGTAATATACATACTTGAGAAAAACTAACAATCTATGCACAATATCACGAAAAAAATTAAGGTTAGAAGGCTCTGAAATTTTTATGAGACGTGAAAAAGAAAGGGATGAAGTGCTCATGGTGCTTCAGCACTGGTTGAGTAGCTAAGTATACTGAAGTTGCTGAGCAGATAAAATAACTGAGGGACTGGGCCTTCTTCCTCATCTCTGGTACAATATGTACCAGGTACAGAGCAGGGGGGAAAAACACTTGACACATCTGTGAAAGTTTCCAAAGTTTGCGCTGCACATGCACAAGACTTTATGACATGTGACTACAGAGACCACAAAAAGAATAACTTCTGTCACTGGCAGCAAACAATGATTATAGTAAAATCAAATAAAAATGTAATTTCTTCTCTGAGTATAATCAAGAGACTGAACTCTAAAAGAATTATTATGTACAGGATTCAATTTATTACCACAGAGTCTATAAAGTTACATCAAATTTCCTTTTTGAAATCATAAATGATATTGGAAATATATGCAATGGCAAATTATTCTAAGAAGAAAAGTATTGTACTGTTCACAGATCAGCTTTGTTCCCAAACTTAAGCTGTTGTGAATAATGTCATCTCAAAATGAAACGATAAAACAGACTTTATATGTTTTGGCAGATTAGTCTTTTAACTTTCTTAACAGTCATTTGGCAAGGTAAGAATTAGACCCCAGTGTCATTTTTTCTCATTTTATGCACAGGGTGCAATGTTTTTATAAGTCTTCTAATAAAAATTACACGGTACATTTTTGTGAAAAAATAAGATAAATTACCGGTACTTACTTTGTTGTGTGCTGTGACAAACCATTAAAATTATTCCTAGATTCCCTTTGTATAGATGATGTTGATGTCTAACAGTGTCACACGTAAGGCAACTTTCACTGACAACTTTATAGATATAGATCAGGGGTTTCAAACCCTTGGGGAGTTTGGGAGCTGCTGTAAGTCTTTAAGGGGGAAGATCCATTGCTTGTGATGAGATGTATTGAGTAGATATGCAAAGGACTGCAATCTCAGAAATGAAATCTTGTTTGTGTGTTCTCCAGTAAAATTCATTCATATTTACTAAGCAGTTGCTATTAGGATATATAATAATGAATTTGATGATAATGCATGGTGAAAAGAAGCATTAAACAACCACCTAAAGATTATTCTTCCTTAAAAACATTACTTATACTTTACAATGTTATTTGTTGCCAACAATCAAAGTTTACTGTTTCTATATGAAGGGGCAATACTATTACATAGGTCATTTCCCATAGGTTTTCACTAAGTGGTGCCATAACCATGTCAATGTAAGTGTGTCTCTTACGTGCTTCTGTAGTTATTCTGGACTGTAGGGCTAGTCTAGTTTCCTCTATCTCACGTGCCCCATAAGATGCCTCAGAGAGCACATAAGGCCAACAAATGACCAGCATCATGGTGCCACTTCCTTGTATCTGGCATTCTGAAGTAACGTACTTCTAAAATAAGAAGGTTGCACATACCTATCGTCATGGCTTGTAAACTATGGTGGACTTTTGCCCCATAAATCTATCCAATTCCCTTTTAAAGACATTTACACCAGATATCATCACCAGATCCTGTGGCAAAGAGTTCCAAAGATTACGCACAAAGCTTGGGAAGAGAAGCAGTGCAATACCCTAATGCTGTTTTTAAGCCAGCTATTTTCAACCTTTTACCATCCCATGGAACACTGACAAAGTATTAAAATTGTCAAGGTACACCATCAGTATTTTGAGGATTGACAAGGCACACAAGCTGGCTCTCGCTCCCAAAGGCCCTATTAAAGTATGATTCTCCCCCAAAATCTTGTGGCACACTTGCAGACCATTTGTGGCACACTAATGTGGCGCAGCACAGTGGTTGAACATTGCTGCCCTAGTCCATACAACAAGGCTACAGTCCTATCCACACTTCTGTGAGAGTAAAGTAGACATGTTTAGGGTTGTGTCCTAAAGCTCAGTCCTATCTAATGTTCTAGTACCAATGCAGTTGTAGTATCATCCCAAAGTAAGGTAACAAACATTAACCTTGAGCTGGCAAATGCAGTATTGGCATCAGCTGCATCAGAAATAGAAAGTTGGATAGGATTGGGCCCCAAGAGTCATTATGTAACCTTCTGCCTATATCTGCATTTTTTGCATGTCTCCTCTAAATACAACCTTTCAGTTTGGTATCTCAAGTTTGTAATTCCATTTCAATGTGCTATGTAATTTTTACCTGCTGTTGGTATCTGATACCCTCTAGTCACATCTGCATCTTTGAACTGCATCTGCATTTCAAATATGCCCAGTATGTGATGTGCCTTGCACATCTGCATCTTATTGTAAAAGTTTCTCTTGACTAAGTGCCAGGAAGAGGCACATCAGGATGCACTCTGAACTCCTTCACAGAGCAGTTTTGCACCTTGAGACACTAATACAGAAACCCCTGAAGTTCCTTTTACACCTCAATAAACAGATTAAGGGTGCAATCCTAAGATACACTTGGACCTGTGCAAATCCCACAAGTGTACTTGCGTTGGTCCACAAGTGTTGTGAATGTACCATCACGCACTCCTGTGTCACTCACAGAGGAGACTGGCTGGTGCACAAACATGTGCTGATCTCCCTGTGCCATCATGGACCTGAGGGAAAGGGTAAATTGTACTGGCTGATCTCAGCCAGTGCAGGAGTCTGGGAGGGTAGGATAGGGAAGGCAGTGGCAAGACTCTGGGCAGGTAGATGGCGAGCAGGAGGCAGGGCTGGGACCCGGCAGTTTTCCCAGCTCCAAGCCCCATTCCAGGACAGCCTACGACAGTCCAGAACTGCTCAGAGCTGAGCCAGGACCAAAATTGGTGGCACAGTTCCAAGTAGACTCATTGGACTCCTACAGCGCTGCCCAGGGTAAGTGGAAAGTTTCTCCTTGCCCTTGCACCGACATAGTTACGGTGCCACCTATGGGAAACCTATGGGAAATGCATAGAGCAATCCAGAGTAAGTGCCTCTTACATCTTCCCATAGTTACTCTGGATTATAGGGTTAGTCTAAACTGTCTTCTCCCCTGTATTTCTCCAATACACAAAACACACTTTTGCATGCTTTGCTATCCATCATGAATCAGGTACATTTACACATAGACTATACCAGGGATGGGCAAACCCCAGCACACAGATTATTTTTAGCCTTCAGGGACTCTCAGTTCAGCCAGCCGTAAGTCCCCAGTCTGCAAAAAGACTATTAGAGCCTATGGTGTGCTCAGCCTGTTTATACCCCATCTGGCTTCTCTGGCTTGGTCTGCATGTCTGATAAAATCCATAATTGTCTCGAGTGCATCAGTTCCTGTCTCCATGTGATTTCTGTTTTTCCCTGGACATTATTTTAACCCCTACCCACTGCCTCAGAACAACTTATGTCTCCATGTGCTTCTGGCTTAATCTAATGTGCAAGAGGTGTGTGGCAAACAGTTCATAGGTCTCCTGTGGTTCTACATGCTTATATTTTAGTTCTTATGAGTATTAGAGATAAGCACAGTAAAATTCATTTATTCATATTTCTACCTCTAATGTATTCACTTTTGTAGAATTATATAAATTTATTCAAACTTTAAATGAAAACTAATTCTTTTAAATGAAAATTAATAATTTTCTTTTGCTAAAATGTTTGCTCCATCCTGGGCTATGCTATATCTTCTCCTTGTTATAACCTTTTCACTTAATAATTTATTTGAAGATGACCCCTTATCAAACTCTTGAATTGATTCTTCCTGAAGCGGATCTTTGCACCTTACCCAAAACATTCCTTATTTGACTGGCTGCATCAACAGGAAAGGTCAAGGCTGGAGAGGCCTGGACTACTCTAAATCTCTAGTAAACATTCCAGCATTCTTTAATACATCCTCAAATAACGGGAGCACTGATGGTAATAAAGATTGCATCACATATCAACACACTAACCCATATGACAAGGTTTCTCAGATTTAATCATATGATCTCCAGAATTTTTAAATTAATCTATAGCTCTTCCTGTAATCAAATAAATTTCAGAAAAAAGTTGTGCATCTACTTCTGAGTAGATGAGCATAGTATTGTGCTGTCAGTCACTGAGCCAAATAGGGCAACCTGGACATTCAGCAATGACATCATTGATGAATGTTGGGAGGCAGAAGTGCAGAATCTTTAGGGTAGTGACCAACAGTAAGATAGTCAGCACTTTAAAAGGGCTGCTGGCCTTTTAAAGGTATGCTCTTACACTAGAAGAAACCTTTGGAATATGTGTCCAAAAAGAATGGTTGGCTCCTGATGAAGAAGGAAAGTGGAGAGGGACATCTGGAAGTTGTCACATCTTTTTTGAAGTAGATGTCTAGAATTTGCACACCATTCTCTTTGAAATAATTTTTTCAAAATAAAATCTGTGGGATATAGGCAGGATGGGAATTTTTGACAAACCTAAGGCACAATCCTGACTGCACCCTAAGTTGGCACAAGTCCCTTGAGATGGCCTCCCAATGTTGCAAAGATGCCATAAGGCACTTCTGCAAAGATTCAAACAGCCTGCTCCTGCAAGATCCAGCCCTGGACCCAGTAGGTAAGCACCAGCCTGGGAAGGCTGGTTTGGGGAATTGGGGGCATGGGAGGGCAGAACAAAGGCATTCTGGGATGTGGGGCAGGCAGTGGATGGGCCCATGGAAGCAAAGTGGGAGGTGGGGCAAAGATCCAGCACTTAAGCTAGAATTTAACCCCAGACCTGGACAACCTGGTGTACACCTGGGCTGCTTGGACCTGTGCCAAGGATCAGAGTAGCTCATTGGGGATGCTATGGCTTTGCTCAGGGTCAGGGGAATGCATTCCCCTTCTCCAGGCTGAGCCATAGATAGCCCCAACCTGATTCTGGATATGGAACAGGTCAGCTGGCCTTTCCTTTTCAGTGTGGGTTAGGACTGGGTTGTCATTCTCATGCCTTATTCCCATGGCAGCATTTGCATGGCTTTATACTCTGTCAGAAGCAACTTTGCAATAATAGCAGAAATAATTTCCACTTTTGCAAAAGGCTACACATGACAGACCAATCCTCAACAGGACTGGGCTGTGAAGCAGTTCAAAAACAAGGCACAAACTGAAAGAGAAGGCACTGATGGACAGGACACACAAAATATAAAACACATTATGAACCTTAAGCATGTCTGTGAACATATATCTTTGTTAAAATCCATGGGCTGACAGAGAAGAAATTCATATATTATTACATTTCTATTCCACCCTTCTTCCAAGGTGTGCAGGTTGGTGTTTACAGGTAGTCCCTTGCTATCCCCTAGGGTTCTGTTTTAGAATCTGCTGCAGATTTGAAAAACCTTAAATAAAAAAAACCTGGAAAAACAGATTTAAGGACCCACTTCCAAGTTTATGGCTTCTAATTAATTAGGTTGTGCCTCAATATCCATAGGGAATTGATTCTGGAACTCCCTGCTGATTCCAAAAAATGTCTTAAGTAAAAGTAGCATTAAAAATATAAAGTCCATCCCTTACAATTCCTTTAAAAACAGCTTTCCTTACTGTTGTAAAGGGACAGTCAGCAATTAGAAAAGCAAAGGATCCACCCGTTTTTGCCTGACTTAGCTAAAAAATGGAATGATTGCTTGCATGACTATCTCTCTACAACAGGAAGAAAAACAGCTTCTTAAACTGTGATCGTAATATGATATATTTTCCTCCATCTGCATGAATCAACATATTCCTACTCCTTTGCAGTGGACATCTGGGCGTAAATCCAAGTGTAAAAAAGTACCTTTTTCACAAGGTTGGACCTGTACCATCTTCACCATCTCCATTTAATCCTCACAATAATCTGTAAGTTAGGAGAGGATAATAGATAGCGTGACTTACCCACATCATTACAGGGGATTGAAATCTGGATCTCCTTTCTCTTTCCCTACAATCCAGAGTAACTACGGGAAGACGAAGGAGGCACTTACTCTGATTGCTCTATGCATTTCCCAAAGATGGCATCATAACTACATCAGTGTAAAAGGTCCCGAAGTTACCCTGGATTGTCTGACATCTGACAATGTGACACACTAAGGGCACAATCCAGAGTAACTATGTGGAGTCCTTGCTCTGGTGTAAGAACAATTTGTTCTGGATTGCAATCTTAATTTCCCATAGGTTTTCACTTGGTGGTGCAGTAACTATGGGTACACATAATGTCTCTTACATGCTCCCGCAGTTACTCTGGATTGTAGGGTAACTGACACACTAGTCTGACACACTAACTACTGTCTCTATACAGCAACACTGTTGCTGGGATCATTTCCATAGAAAAATTCCTCAAGCAAATATAAAGTATATTCAGTATGGATATTTAAAAGAAAAGTTTCAACAGACATAGGAAAAAGCTACTCAGTGAAAAATGCAAATAGTTTGAAAGGAAACTTGATCAAAGAATATAAACCACAGGATCAAACCCTATGCCATAATTTAACCATCATTCAAAGGAACCACAATGTTATTCACTAATTATATAAGTAACTGTCCAATTGAGATTAATTTGTGTCATGGCAGACTTAATTTTTGATTGGTTTGATACTCACAGAAATACTGTATGCTGGCTCAAGGATCACTGGTATTGACATCTTCCCTTGAAGATTAAGTTTGGTTAAGTAAAATATCTTTTCTCCCAGAATCTTCTCCCTTTTCACCCGGCGTATACTATAAAGTCTAAAGCGTACTGCATAATTTGCAATCATCTCAGACTCAATATGAGTAAATCTAAATGTTTCAGTGAAGACAGGGCAGGGTCCCCTTTGGATGCAGGTTTTTGCTCTCTGCTTCTTGATGGGAAGAAGAACCAGGTGCACTTGCCATGCACTTGTCCTGTTATAATTTGGAATGTCTGTGACAGCTGTCACTGTAACCAAAAGCTTCTGTTCCTGTAAGTCATAGTCAAAAGTCACATCCAATGTGCCATATTTAGCTTCTGGTTCAGGATCAAACGATTTCGGGAGCTGGGATGATGATCCTCGAGCTGACAGATCCTAAATAGAAAAAGAAAATATAGGATTTTACTATGTGCATCAATTTACATATAGGTTGAGTCATAACATCTGTGAAGTTTCTGTTCCAGGAACCTGTGAAAATGCCAATTTTTATATTAAACAAAAGCAATTAAAGAATCAGGCAGCTCTTTTTAAAAAGCCTATTTACCATGGTATTGTGGCAGGCAGGCAAACAATCTCCCTCATTGGGGCTTAGAACAGCTTGTTTTAGCTGAAACACAAAACCCCTCCCTTCCCCCTGGAGCATAACAAAGAACGCAAAGTGATAAACGCTTCCTAATTGCTTTGCATTCTTTGCTTCTCCAGTCAGGGGAAAGGTCTGTATTCTGGCAACAAGTTCTTGTAAGACCGGGAGAGTGAGAGAGAGGTCAATCATTGCCTGTCTGCCAAACTACCATGGTAAACAGGCTCTTTTTTCCTAAATCTTTATTTATTTTTTGTTTAAATGGCCAACCTCATTCATGATAAGCGGATTAAAAAATCCGCTGTTAATTAGGTTATAGCTGTATGTATAAATACATTGAAGAATTTTTTTTAAGAAGTCAAATGTAAATATATGTTTGTAATTTTATTATTATACCTCAATCACCCAAAAAGTTCTCCTAGGCAGTGGTGATATATTTTTGTTCATTTTACACAAAAGACATTCATGTACTAGCGAAAATATGCAGGAGTAAAATTCCACCTGTAAAATTGTGGGAGTAAAATTCCACCTGTACGCATTGCCCCACTGCATAACAACACCCCATGTGCAACAACCTCCCATGCGCAACTAAACCCCATGTGCAACCACTCCCCAATGCACATCAACCCCACAATGCAGTCATCAACGCGCCATGTGCAACATTTACCCAATGCATATCAACCGCCACACACACTCATCCCCCATACACACCACCCACATGTGCATCAACCCCCTCATGTGCAAGACACCCCATGCACACCAACACCCATGCACATCATCCCCCCTGCACATCAACACCCCATGTGCAATATCCTCCCATGTGCATCACCTTCAGATGCTCACCTGCTTATGTGCACCAACCCCCCCATGCGCACCGACCTCCATGTGAAATACCCTCCCAAGCACACCACCACAAGGTGCATCACCCCAATGTACATTCACCCCCCCTGCGCACCAACCCCCCATGCACACCACCACCTCCATGCGTGCACCCCCCATCTGCACACCTCCCATGCACACCCTGTCTCCCAGTGCATCAGCTGGATGTTGATCAGTCTTCAGTGTTATGTACAGGAAGAAAATGCTGTACATTTTGCACTCCTTTTCAGACCTTTAGGGGTTAAATTTCTAGAAACTGGTTCTTGGTGGGTGCTCCCCTCACAGAACGAATACACTCCCTGAATTTCATGCTTCTAGGGCCTGAGGTTGGGGCAGGGCAGTGATCTGTCAGGGTTTCTTCTATGAAAGTATAGGGAGGAAAATGAGTTGCGCCCATTTTCACCCTCTTCTAGTGGGAATTTCCAAAAACCCGTTCTTAGTGGGTGCCTCCATCACAGAAGGAACACCCTCCCCAAATTTCGCACTTCTAGCCTCAGCAGTTATGGCTGGGCATTGATGAGTGAGTGAGTGAGTGAGTCAGTCAGTCACTTTTCATTTTTATATAATATAGATTTGGAATGCGGGGAATATGATGATAGCCAACCTTCAGAAGAAAGATGATTTTATGGCATACAGTAAGGGAAAGTCAATCAGAAAAGAGTGGGCAAGGCAAGAATATGGGCTCAAACCATCAAAATCCAAAATATTAATCAGGTATAGCATTTACAAAACCTTGAAACTGTAAAGAATGGAATGAAGGAAATTAGATGGAAGATGTCCTATGACAGGTGTTGACAAAAGTTGCATAAAAATTAACAACTAATAAAATAGAATAATGTGTCAGTATGTGCGGTAACTTGCTTATTACACAGATAAAAGTTTTGTTTCTAAAGCCTCAATCCTATTCATCCCTCCACCCATGCAGTGGCACCAAAATGGTCCAGAGGGTAAGGGAACATTTGCTCCCTTACTTGGGAGCATGGGAAGCCTCCACCAATGTAAGGTGGTCAATTCAGACCTGCAACAGCTAAACATCTGGCACAGATCTGCATAGATTCATGCCACAAGATTGGGTCAAGGGGTTAGGACGCTATCCCTTTCCAACCACAAATAGTAATAGATTGATGCTGCTTATTATATTCTGAACACAGTACAACTGGAACACTGTTTTATTTACCTCTGGGCTAAGGACAGCAGTACTATCACTGGGTACATCTTCATAGCCTTTGTTATGGAAGCTTTCTATTTCATGCCCAGTGCTTCCTTCACTTGGGCACTTATATGAACATCTGGGACTGTTGCTACACTGAGAAAATTCACACTTGCCGTCACCAACTTCAGAGGGTGTACATGAAAGGTGAGGAGAGCCACTATCATCTTGGTACGGTGGAGGCTGCAGTTCGTCAAGAGGGGGTGTTTGTCTCATTCTCTGGATGCAGTTTGCTGTGAATAAACAACAGTTCAGTTTTAGACGTTTGTTAACAATCTGCCTAGAACAGGAAATATTATTTGAGTGGCAATCTGATACTTTGCACCATTAGACTGAATCCACATCTTTGAGTCAAACAGATATGTGATTGGCATGTAAAGGGATTACAAAATCATTCCTCATTATATCTTGCTCTTTATTATATTTTTTCCGCCTATCTTGCTGCTGCTGCACCGGATCCAAATTACTTTTCTTCTGACCACTCTGGCTTCCCAGATTCATCAAGATGTGTAGCAGAAGTCTGGTTCTGAACCTTACTTCATCCCCTGTCCAACAATCACCTGCCTCAGTTCTACATTGGTTATGCAGCTCAGGCTACTCAGTGGTTTCTTGTATTAGCTCACTTCTTAGGTATAATCCGCTTCTCTTGATAAAATGCTATATTTGATCATTTCCCTGATTTTCCCATCTTGATATCTTAATCTGAATAATAACCTGGATTCTATCACTGTGTAGAATGCTTCATTGCTGTAAAGCGTTATACTATACTTCTGCTCTGTCGGATATTGAAAAGATCAAAAATTAATTCTTTTTACAGACAGTGGATGGTTTTAAAAGGTAGTCACAGAGAGAGTTCATTAATCAGTGAGAGAAATAAATTAAAACCATCACACTGATTTTTTAAGTGTCCACAATCAGGTAACATATTAAAAATATTAGTACTATTAGCATTTCTGAAAACTGAAAATGGTGAGCCCTACCTTCTACCCCTCACTGGAGGGAATGCTGTTTCTATGTTGGTGTCATATATGACACACTTGAAGGAAGTATTATTTTTCAAAGGAGTGTCTTATTCTTAGACAAATTTGTGCCAATGTCAATCAATCACAGTTTAAAAAAATCTCAAACAATCAGTTAACTAAGATCTCAATATAGTACAATGCAAATTAAAATACAGACACTGTAAGAAGACACTCTAAGGAGAAATAGTAAAGCTCAGTCATGTGTAGAAACAAATCCAAGAAAACCATGCATTTGACCTAAATTGAAGGCAAAGGACAGAAATAAATTAGGGTCTCACTAGCAAGGATTATGTAATCCAAGTTCAAAATTAAAATGCTTGAGCATATTGGTCCCTTCTAAAAGTTGAACAGTGCAGTCTTACTTGGAAGTAAAGCCCACTATGTCAAATGAACTATTTATCTCAAATATACAAGCACAGGACTATACAAGCATAGGACTACACTGTTAGATAATGAAGCTAAAGGAAGGCATATGGATGAGAGAAAGAGAAGGGAGAGCAATTATTGGTACTAACCAATTTCAGTGGGTTTCACACTAGATCCTGTAGAAGAAAACAGATGGTAATATTAACTAAATATTGTTTCACCTGCAACTTGATTTTTTCCCCTCATGTGTCACCATCATTGTTTTGGTTTTTCTCTTTTTTAGTTTGGCTCCTTGACTTCTTTATTAGTTCCTATATTTACTGGCCTCCTTGCTGTTTCCCACAGGTCCTCATCATCTCCACAACTCTAGCTCTGCATTCCATGTTGCCAAATCCGGGTGCAGTTTCAGTCTTATTTAACACTAGGAAACAACTACCTTGCCTTTGTGATTCCAAACTGACAACTAGAGAGAGCAGTTCAACCCACTCAGGTTTTGCACACTACCTTTGAGCTTCTCTTGCACCTCTTTAAAGATTCATAATGGTGAAGAAACAAACATTGTTACCAGTGATCAATCTGGTTCCAGTGTCCTTGTAGGGATTATTATACAGTTTGATAATTTTTTGCAAGTAATGCTTTGCAACCATCATGACTGTTTCCATTCTCAGTGGCATACCCTGCATGCTCTCCTGACATTCCTCGACATGCAGCATTCTTCATGTTTATTTTTAGTATAACCTAAGTTTTCAAAGTTTTAATCTGTTGGGAGCTGCAAGGCAAATGTTAAAACAATTTAAATAAAACATAAAATGAAATACGTGTTTAAAAATTAAAGAAACTCTTCTATTCTGAATGATTAAATACCCGCAGAGGTTTCTTCTATGCTACTCCATCAAGTGCAAATGGAATTTTCATGTTTTAATATTTTCAAGCTGGGAAAAGTTCATCTTGCCAACTAACCCTATATCACAAGAAGAATATAGAATATAAATAATAAATATTTAAGGAGAAATGGGACTTCCACAAATTACATGAATGTACACATTGTTACTTTGGAGTTATCTCAACATCTTACCACATCACTCATCTTTCTTACCATATTATGCCCCTCCTTTAATTCATATACTAATTTATCTAAACTTTCCTGTCTGTTCCTGATCAAGAAACAAGTTGCTGATCCTTACCTTAAAAGCTCTAACGTTTTTGTAAGAGAAGCTACAATAAACTCCATGATGGAACCAGAGATTTGATCACCATTTACAAATTGGATAGACCTTTAAGGCTCTTCTGATCATAAGGTGAAAAACCAAGGATATTTATTGTCTAAACACAGTGGTACTAAAAATGGAGGTCAGGACCCCCTTGGAGGATCACCACCTCATTTCAGGGGGTTGCAAAAAGCTGAATGCTGCCATCTTTGAATCTGACACTTGATGCTATCAACTTGGGATGGGTTGCAATCCATACTTTCCTGAGAGTAAATCTCACTGAATACAATGAGTAGACACAGAGGAGCTGCAGCACAGAGGAGCTCCATCACAGGGATGTCGCTTCTTGCCATGACATTGCGGCATTGTGGATGTCTGCCACTTCTTGCCATGACATCACTTCCAGATTGATGACACTTTTCTAGGGGGTCCCAGATAGAGTGTCATTCTCAGAAGAGGGTCCTGGGTTGAAATGTTCAAGAACCACTGGTATCCAGCCAAATGGTAGGTAAATTTAACTCTTAGAGAGGGTTCGCCAATGCAATCAAAGATGGATTCCATATCATTCAATATCGTGCAGATAAGCATCCCCTCATTACATATTTCTAGCTCTTGCATTGATACAGAAGTGTTTTCACTTCACTAAACATATTTTACTTTTCAAGGTTTTTTGAAATTCTTATTTCTGGGGTGAGCCCCACTGCTGACCATTCAACCCAGACTGGAATATGGGGCTTCCCTGCCCCTGTCAACATTTGCTTGTGGTGGTGGAGTAGACACAATACTACCAACTACTAGTGGTACTAACATGACTGTTCCCCCTACTCCAAAATGTGAACTTGCGGCAAAGATCTTAGTTCTCCCCTTTCTGCCTGGAGAACATTTTCAAATTGACTTCAATGACTCCCTCCCATGGAAGCTGAAAATGCATGTGTCATGGCCATCTGTGAAGGGAAACTTGGTTTCAGTTGTGCTATTTTTGAGAAGTCGTATGATGAGAAACGGCTACTATCCAACTTGTTATGAAGAGGAAAAATTACCTTATTTTTAAATACCTACCCACTCACACATACATGGAGTAAGCTGAGGTAAGGGGGACAGAGAAGAAGTATTCTTGCCAACTATGGCATTATTGGTAGTTGAAAAGGGGCTAACAAACAGAACATCCTACAAGAATCTGAGGTACACAGCTATGGATGGAGTTTCCCCATTCAAGCATAGAAACACAGAACACAAAAAATTTCAAAACTCTACTAAGTGCAGCTGCAGAAATCATGAGGAAGAGCAATAGTTCATTTAGCTAAAATGTGGCATTGTGTATGTCTGAACCAGATCCTGCAAACCTGTTCATCTGGCAAACCAAAATCAAAATTTGAATTTGTTATTTACAGTATAAACCTCAGTTTGCGGTCACTGAAATTTCTCATTATTATATCTGGTTTCATATATAATTGAGAAACAACATTTAGGGGCTACTGTTCAAGAGAAAACTGCATAATGGAGATGAAAGTGAACTTCATGAAAGTGAACTTTATGAAGCCGAGTTCTGAGCTGAAAGGACAAGCCGCTCTCATTGTTTGTTGTACATTTGGAAATGATGTTTTAATGGTATATATGAATCTAGTTTCTATTTTATTCCCTGCTTCTCACATGGGGTAAGCAGAGTGAATTCTGTTATGAAGATTTCTGAACTGAATTTCCACCTTCTGCTTTAATTTGTTGATCATGAGGCTGGGAGTAAGGGCTTAACAGTAATCAGTTTTAACCAATTTTTCAGTGTAGGCGGCTTCTGTTCACAATTTTGGCTGATCTTCACATTTTCTGGAAACACTCAAGATAAAAGATGCTTACACAGTACTTGGGAGGAAAAGTTAAAGTGGAGGCGGACTGGGAGCTGAAATACTTCTTTGAATCATGTCAACTTTTGAAAAGAATTGCAAAAGGACAACAAATAGAACAGCTCTTAAGATTCACACTTGTTTTGTTTTTACATCTAACTAAATAAACTAAGATTCAAGTGCTTTTTGAATTTTTAAAAAAAAAACCTTTTTCCACTGAAAACCCAGAAACTCCAGAAATCTTATTAAAGAGATGTGTCACAACAATATGCTCCATCGGTTACCAGCTCTATACATAAAAGAAACAGAAGAAAAAGAGAGAATGACAGAATGAATGAACAAGGTGGAAAGAAGAAAAGGGTGGGTGTGGCACTTACATTCATGTGAAGACAGTTCTGCTGTCTTGCTCAAGTCCTGCAATAAGCATTAATCGGGTACCCCAATTCTGGTTCATGACTTACAATTTCTTGTTTTCAACTGATTGCTATTGCATGTACGAGTGTGTAGGAAGAATAAATACTAGCAACGTAAGTCCAAATTCCACATTGCAAGAAGGTGGGCAAATTTTTCATTTAAAAACAAAGGCAAATTAGTCTACTAGTAAACCTGAACAGCAAAAGGGTGATAGGCAGAAGCAGTTCAACACTTCCTGAGTTTTTAAGCCCCAAATTGCTTTCCCACTTGCAAAGTGGTACAAGCAGACACCCAGCATAAACCTCTGAAGAGTCTTTTGACCTGTGTTGCATTTCTGAAACTTTGGTCAAAGCTAGGCCAGAGTAGACTTGTGAGCTAAATACCAGGTGCTTTTCCCTGATAGTGCTTTTCCCTGATAGTGTTTCCAATATCCCCCCTTTGGTTATTATTAGTAAAGTCTGATTAGGTACCAGTGTGTTAATTGCCCCACAGCTACTGTAATTTTCAGAGCACAACCGGAGTGCCTGATCAACACTTCAACTGTTCAATGATCAAAGTCAAAAACCAGGTCATTTGGTACCACAGTACTTTAACGGATTCAAACCAGTGATCACTCTCCCTTGGCTGAATTTCCCCTACTCATGGACAAGCACAGCACTCAGTGCCTTCCTGTTAAATAAATTACCAACTGCTTCAGCCTTAACTCAGTTATCTATATTGAAAAACCAGCAAGCCTATCTTTCAGGAACTGAGAGTAAACAAGAGACCTAACTGGAAGTCCAACAGCTGGAATAAGCTTCAGCAAAATAAAAGACTACTGTACATGTTAGTCTCTGAAAGAACTGTCACAATTTGGAATTCCATCCCACAAACTCCAGTCAGGGTGCAATCTTAACCAATTTAGGCCAGCACAACTCACCTGTTTCCTCATTCCCATGATGGTATGGGAAAGGCGGCACACATCAGTGCACCGGATTAATCCCCCAGGGAGTGGTGCAAAAGTGTCTTATACAAGGGACTGGTGCCAGCCTAACTTGGGGTTAGGATTGCACTGTTAAGAGTGCGTCATCAAAAAATGCTGCAGCACCTCACACATACGGTGCTTCCACTCAACAAGGATGGTCAGTTTTTCTTCTTTATTCACCTCACCCTACATCTTCTTTCTCTGTCTCCCCATCCCACCCAATCCCCAATCCTCTCCTTCGAAGGACCAAGCTTGGCTAAAAAACCACTCATGATTCTGATTTCCCCTCTCTAGAACCAAATGAATCCATTTGTGAACCCCACATTGTTCCTGTCCCCCAATAAGTCCATTCAGCTACAATAAATCTGAACTTAATAAAGTTGAAATCATGCAGAGCTGTAAGTTCTGTGTGCTTGTTTGGTCCCTTTTCTCTACAGCTTCTCCTTGATATTTTGGATACTGATCCTACTTAGTGCAACACAACTTGGCTCTTCAGATTTGAGCTTTCATTACATGAGCTGCCATTACAACAGAAAGCACACCAAAATGAGAATCAGAGAATGGAGTACATTCTGCATCAGCAAATCAATGAAAAGGTAGGTGAGGAACATGCATAGCCCTCACAACTGTCGCACTTTTCACAAAAACAACTCATGTTTAATAGCAT
This sequence comes from Cryptoblepharus egeriae, assembly GCA_030015325.1. Taxonomy (NCBI): domain Eukaryota; kingdom Metazoa; phylum Chordata; class Lepidosauria; order Squamata; family Scincidae; genus Cryptoblepharus; species Cryptoblepharus egeriae. The sequence goes on from JAREYC010000001.1 coordinate 219,204,694, forward strand.
TACAGTGGAAGTTAAAAAATACTGTTCTGCTTTATTGACTATTTACAGTTATTAGTTCATACTCTAAACATTTTTATGGTTATAAGATGTAAAATTTTAAATACCTAATTTGAAATTACTGCTTTATGCAGCTTGTTAAACAACCCATTTGAAGGTGGCAGATAAGTAGCTAATTACTAACAAATCTGACAGCTACAGCTGCAAAATGTTTGTATGGTAATTCCAAAATTGAAAATAGTTCTGAATGCAGATCCATTCAGAAACTAAATGACTTATCTTGGACAAAAACAACAAACACACACACACATTCCAATATTTTTCTTTTCAACAGGGCTACAAACAAAACACCACTCTGATTTCCTCTTTGTGGAATAAATTATTGCACATTGGGACCATATAGGCACTAAAAAGCAAAAAACCAAACTGATTAATTCTTGGTCTGAACAGCTAGCACAGCAGCTTTGATCCTTCCTCACACTTGAAAACTGTGTCTATAGTCAATCCAATAAGACTGGGCACAACCACTGTAGATTCACAGTACAATCCTAATCCCCAGTTAGGACAGACATACTGGAAACATATGAACAAATCCCACTTCACTGCCTGGAAGAAGACATGCAAAACAACAGAACTCTGTAAGGATTACTATGGGGAGAGACTATGCACCAGCATGTGGCAGGATCTAATCCATAATTTACTTTCAGTTTTTCCCAAGACACCACTAATATGACATTGATCTGAATTAAATACAAAATAGTCTGATATCAAATGCATATATGGTTTAACAGAAAAAGAAGAATTTTTGGTTTAATTTTTCAGTTACAGCCTCTTGTTTTTTGTTTAATGCAACAAGTAAGGGTCTCCTGCCCTCAGGATAGCGTAAGGAAAGAGGCTAGAAAAACTCTGGTGCATGTGAGGAAAACCAACCATGGCTGTGGCTTGCTGTCATAACCGAGAATCACCCAGTGTTAAATGTTGGAGATCATCCAACACACACAACTGCTGTAGCACCTCTGATAGATGGTCATACAGCCTTTGAGTGGAAATCTTCAGTGAGGGATAGCTTCTTCCACCCAAAAACAGGAAAATTTCCAGGTGGGGAAGGGAGGGAGGCAGAATGTGGGCAGGATTGGTGGATCTCAGCCATATGCTGTTCTCCATCCTTCTCCCTGTTTCTGCATCAACAGAAAAGCTGGTGCAGAACTGAGTAGATTCATAGGGAAACTTGAAATCCTTTAGGGTTTTTCCCCAGAGTACAAGAACTGTTGTTCCCCCCACAGAATGCTCCTCCATGGTGGGAGTGATTTGGATAGGACTGAGGCGGTTATTTTCACTCAACGGTTCTTCAGGTATTTGAATATAGCTATCATCATATATCCCATTACTTTTCTTTAAAAACTTTTACTCTCATATCATGTTTCTTTGTTTTCCTTTTTATTTAAATAAATTGCTTTAAATTTTCAAATTTGCCATTTTTAAAATCTTTTGGGCATGAAGTATAAACCTTAAGGAACTAATTCCAAACAGTTGTGTGCAATGAGAATTTTGTGTGATGAGCGTTTCTTCCGTCTCCTCTCCTGGTAGAAGTCACCTAACATGGTTCAAGTATCCACTGGAACAATATTTCTCAAACTAGGTAAGTCCTCATTCATTTTAAAATTTTATTTTTCATATGTTAAACTTGGTGCAACCACTGAAAGGGACTGAGTTTGTGGAAGTGTTACAAATCTGTACAAGTCACTTGCACAGGTCCAGCAAAGCACTCAGGACTCCAGTCTGATTTCATACATGACATACTGATTTCATATTACAGGTTTATAGGTATACAGGCATATACCACTTAACAACCATTTGCTTAAAAACAGATTTCGCATATGACAGTGTTCAAAGCCCAACAAAGAGGTTCTTAATGAGGTAATCGGGACTCCCATAGGCTGCAACTATGTTATCTTATCTGTTTATAGAACAAAGAGGCTCTTAATGCAAAGTAAAGGCAATCTATCTCCAATGGCCTATGCAGCCAGCTAGTGTTTGGCAGGGAGTGTGAATTCATACAACAAAGGCAAAAGATGGACTAAATGTTCCCTTAATGACCTAATCAGATAATATCAGGGATCAAGCAATATTGAAGTATGATCAAATATTTCAAAAACACATTTCATTACAGAAAACTGTGGCTAAGTGATTAAGGGCGCATTCCAGAGTAACTACGGGGAGGCCTTGCTCCAGTGTAAGAACAATTTGCTCTGGATTGCAATATGAATTTCCCATAGGTTTTCATTCGGTGATGCAGTAACTACGGGTACCCGTAATGTCTCTTATGTGCTTCCGTAGTTACTCTGGATTGTAAGGGTACTCTCTCCAAATAAAGCCAGGATTCATCTTGCAAAATATTATTTGCTTCTGTTTGCTGCCTGCATTTGAAAAACTCTTGCTTTCTTGTCACACAACTTGCATAAAAAGTATCGTTTTCAGAAACCTACGCAAAAAATTGCGTTAACATTTTGGCCACTCAACAATTCTTGAATGATTGAGTGTGTGATTCAACCAGATACGATACTGCAGCGTACTTACTCCAAGTCAGAAATGTGTATTGTAACACAGGCTTGGGTAATTTTAGAATTTTGATCGGAGATCACAGCTGCACCAGAATTAGTTTCTATAGCAACCAAGAAGAAATAATGTCGTGAATTGCAATGTAATACACAAAGACGGGATCCTTGCAAACAGGATTATTTGGATAAAACTTTAACCATTTTTTAAATTAAAGCATTTCCTCTAAATGATGGTTCTTACATCTCCCACCCTAAAAATGCTATTTGTTTGTTTCCCCGCCTGTACTGATATACATATTACATTGCAATGTTTTCTTTTTCCCTGAAAACAAGTTCAAGACGTGCCTATTAAAAAGAGAGAGATATTGCTAATCTAACCTGCATTACCATTTTCAAAAGATTTTTTCTTCTTTAAAAAGGCATATAGTAAAAGAGTTCCTTTTGAGTAATTCCTGACGATGCATTTTATGGACAACACCATTTCAACATAAAGTCATCCTAAGAAACAATTTCGGGTTGGGAATTCGGTGATATGCAGAGGCAGTCTAAAATGGTATCTGTGAATTAACACTGCCTAAGTAAATAAATAAATAGCTTACAAAACAACAAAATGTGATATTCTGCTCAATTAACAAAATTTACACCTCCATGTACCTATTAAAGTAGCTGTGGAGCTTCTGTAGATCATCCTGCATGCTTCTGTGTTTCTAAGCCCCTAACTCCACATGCAGCTTTGCAACTTCCTCCTAAACCTCTGTAGAGATTTTGAGTGCTCAGAAACTGCCAAAGAAAAAAGAGGGAGCCCTGTGGAAAGTATAAGCCACAGAGAGCATTACCTGGGAATAGGCAGGCATGCCTTGGTCCATGGAAAGGACAGACCAAGAGGAATGCAACTCCATCAGAACTGACCCGATCTGATGAATGCAGGTCCCCAAAATAGTCTAAGGCTGCAATCCTAAAGACACTTTTATGGGAGTAAGACCCTTGAACACAGGCTAGGATTGTGCTCTATGAAGTTCTTCCCTTCATGCTGATGAATGCATTGATTCCTGTGAAAAGTGAAAGGTAGCTACATGTTTGCATCTACTCACAAGTAAGCAAATGCTTAATGGTCCAGAGTGTGTTTTTTCCCCCTGCAATTTAAAACCAGTTTGTCTCTATAGCAATTTAATGCTATTCATTTTGTTCAAGTTGTTATCTTCTCAATGCTTTAATTTGTCAATTTTAATTTGTTTGTTTTTGGCAGAACAGTATTGGGTTCATTGTAGCTGATCAGAAGTAGCGTACAAATCTCTAATGGCTCTGGTTTTATTCATAAGAACATAAGAGCCTCCGCTGGATCAGGCCAAAGGCCCATCAAGTCCAGCATCCTGTATCTCACAGAGGTCCACCAGATGCCTCAGGTAGTACACAGGATAAGGAAAGATCTACTTCTTGATGCCCTCCCCTGCATCTGGCATTTTGAGGTTGACTACATCTATCTACACACACACATATCATGGCTTGTAACCTGTAATGGTATTTCCTTCTAGGAATTTGGGCATATTATCATTTATTTGATTTTTATCACATCTTTCTTCCTAAAGAAAGGATACTGAAAGTGGCTAGAAAAGATAGCCAAGGATATAAGACAGCCTTAGCCTTAAAAACATATATACAATATATATGACAGCAATTACACTTTATAAAAATGCTTTAAAATTTATTAAATATTTAATTTGGAATTAAAAACATAGTGCCACTTTCAGCCCAGGGTATGACCCTGCTTTAGACTGCCTCTGCTGACAAAAAAATAAAACCATTTTAGGCTGTCTGTACTGATACCCAACTTTTAAAACGTTTGGACAAATGAGATCTGGAAAGGGTTTGAATCCATGTGTATTCTCCCATGGACTGAACATGATTAAACAAAACTATTAGTATTCAAGGTTATTCATACCTTTAGGACGTCTTGAATATTTTTTTTAAAAATGAATTTAAGGTGATCCTTAAGATCATAAATGTAACCATTTCTTGCAGTAAGACACGGTGACATTTTGTCTTAAGCTATTTATGGCAATTAATTACAAGCATATGTCTGAACCTTTTATGCGTCTTGCCCTATAATGCAACCCATTACTGTGGCTCGTTCTATCCCCCTGAGTTCCAAAGTATCTTTGGAGTTGCCATGGATACCAGCGACATGCTTTCTCCCACAACCGCTTTGTGTGTCTTATCAAACACCAGAAAACTGACACAGTCGGAATCTGAGCCATCGAGACAGGATGAATTCCTAATCTCTGGGTACCACTCCTTGCAGCCCCCACCGCACAAATCAGCTCTACAATATATGCCTGACTTCTAAATGAAAGACATTTGTAGGTGCTTTAAAAAAAAAAAAGATAAAGAGTTAAAAAATTTGTTGCAGAGGTGAAATTTCAACCAGGTGTATCAGGGGGGGGGGGGGAAGAGTCCATTGAAAGATTTGGGCTGATCTCCCAGCGCTGCTCATTTGAGCAGGGATGATGTATAAGTTTCAGAATAATGGAAAATGTTTCCAGAAAAGCACAACTGTCATCCACCATAAGCACCCAGCTCAGAAGCTGCACTGCAAGAAATTCTGATTTGCTTTTGTCACCCCCCCTGCTGCTTCAAACTCTATCTTATTTTAAATTGCCTTCCATTGTCTTACTTTGAAATTCTGGCCACAATGTCGTAGCTCCGGCACAAGCTTCATGTATGCTTCCTCTGGTGGTGCAAGTGGTTAAGACACTGTGCCTGTTAACCAGCAGGCCAGGGTTTGAGATCCGGGTCCCTGCAAGATGAGGATCTCCTGCTACAGGCAGGGGGTTGGACTAGATGATCCACTGGGTCCCTTCCATCTCTATGATTTTATGATCTATGTTACTTGAGTGAGAGTGAGCCAAGTGTCTTCTGGCTCTTACCCTGACCATAAATGGGAGGTGATTGCTGGGGGGAATTCTGCCCAGCCAAAGCTGTTAAAGCAGTGTTTCCAAACTGTAGATTGAGACCCCCCCCCCAAGTGGGTCAGAATCTGATTACTAGTGGATTGTGAAACTGACCAGCTGATACTTAACAAGAAGAGAAGGCAGTCAAAGAGAGGGGGAACTGCTGAGCTCTGGAGCTCAGAAGAATGCTGTCCCCCATGCACAGGAATCTCCAAACCCTGGCCCACGGGCCAGATGCTGCCTTCAGAGAGCCTCAATGTGGCCCCCAGCAAGACCCCTCTATCCAGCCCTTGGGCAAGCCTTGTAATCCATTCCAATACATTCTTATATGAAAATTTATATCAATGTATTCAAATTTGAAATGTAAATTAGTTAACCAGCCCCCAACACAGTGTCAGTGAGATGATGGGGCCCTCCTACAAAAAACTTTGGAGGCCCTAGAGGCATGTTGTTACACTCGGCACCGATGAAGGACCAATGCTTAGAGTTCAGAATTGGGCTCTGAATTGGGCACAAAATTGGGCAGGGTTGGTCGGGGCAGGGGTGGTGGGATGCTCGCAAGGAGGATACAGCAAGTCTGATCCTACACCCTGGGAGAGGCATTCCCAAAGGGTCAGAAATGTCCCTTCCCTCCACCAGAGAACAGGAAACCCCAAAATGCATGTTTTAACTTGATAATATATAGTGGGCCTTCCTTTTTTCTACAAGCTTGGTATCTGAGAATTCACAGAGGCTGACCCCACACCACAGAATCAGGTCCTGGGAGGGGGCAGGATCAGTGCTGTTAGTGCCATGGATATCCTAACCCCTTTCCTGGACCCAATCCTGTGGCATGGACCAACACAGATCTATGGAAGTTAAGTAGCTGACACAAGTTCAACAAGATTTCTTTACACCATGGATTCTTACCTATAAGAAAGTGAACAATTGTTCCCTTACCTCTAGAGATCTCTAGAGATCTAGAAGAGATCTCTAAAACTGTCCATACCACCAGAGGATGTAGCAGCCATCATTATGGTACCACTGCATTGTCAAGTGGCAGGAAGTATAGGATTGGATCCACAATACTTCATTTTTTTTGTAGCATTCATTCATTTTTTGTTGCATTTCTTTATTCTTTTTTCTATTATCATATTAGCTTATATAAATAATCCAAATTTTCAAGTCACAAAATCTAGGAAAATATAAAAGATTAACGTGATAAATTACATCTTAGTGATAATATAATGTGAATAAAGTCAAACTGTATACAAACAATATCGGAAAAGATTATTAATATTAATTTACTTAACAATAATCTAATGCCTCTCCATTCTCTTTAATTTTGAAATCTTACTGTGGTATGCACATCTACTCCTGATAATTCATGTAATTAAGAAATATTTGACCCATTTAGCATATAAGGATGGAAAAGGTCTCTTTTATGGAATTCCTATTTGTTACAGGATATCTAGGTCTAGAAGAATATCAGGAGATCTAAAGAGGTCCTTGGAATACAACTATAATAGTTACCAGAACATGGTCATAACTGCTTGGAGGCACTCATGCATTTTGGTAATTTACATCCTGCTGTCAATAAATTTCTTCCCATTACAATATTCATATACTGTGTTTGACATTTCGGGTCCATACCGGCAGTGAGGAAGACAGAAAATCAATGTTACCGGAGACGACAGGAGGTCTGTATTTAGTTGATACCGTGATTAAAATTTCTTTGATGCAATCTGTGGTAATGACTCAACATCAGTACTTAATTTTATTTATTTACTGTATGTATTGTCTCTAAAGAGACCCACAGTGGCTGAAAACTTCAAAATCTGTCAGTTTGGAAGTTTTACCTCCTGAGCCACTCATATAAGATAAATTAAAAGAGAAATTTGCATCTGAAGATGAGGAATTAACCTCATTAGTTCAGAAGATAAAGCAAAGTGGCTGTGTACAAGTCATAATATGGTATTGAAGATACTTCAATACCTACACCTATAAGAAGGGAAGTAGCATTAATGTAGCTATAAACATGGATTGGAGGATTACTTCATACATGGCAATAAATAAAATTATCATATATACCCTACAATCCAGGGTAACTACGGGAGCACATAAAGAGACATTACGTGTACCCATAGTTACTGCACCACCTAGTGAAAACCTATGGGAAATTCATATTGCAGCTTAGGATTGGGCTGTCAGACCACAGCTGAAATCAGCATCCAGAGATATATGCTGCATGCTGCAAATCAATCCATTCCAAAGCAGTATTAATCTATGACAACCAGCAGAGTCCTACAGTATCTTAAAGACATGGAGTTTTGCAAACTACAGCCCACTTTGTCAGATTCAGAAAGTATTACCCTTGTTTGTGAGAAAAAAACACGCCGCTGAATTTACTGTAGGTATGGGGGATGTGTAAATGATGGGGTCCAAAAGCCATAAAATTCAAGGGACAGAGGGTCTGACATTTTCTATGTAAAGCTCAAAAATATACAAGAAATGAAAAGAAAGACCAATTGGCTTTGACAGTGTTGTCCTTCTTGTTAAGCTGTGCAAATTTAACACCTATTATGGACATAAGTCCAAACTGAAAAGAAATTCAAATTTGCTGATATCTTTGGAATCTTAAAGCATGTTTTGTGCTGATAATAGCAGTAAATTGTTCTAATAGAAAATATACTCTCTCTGAATTCATTTTTTATGGAAGATTTCTCCCTATTTATTGTGTGAAAAGTCTGAACTTTTTATTCCATGAAGGCAGGTAAGATGGGGGTTTGTTGGCTCATCGTAACATATATATTATGTTGGTGGATAACCAAGCCTGGTCAGACACGCCATGGCCTGACCAGACTGAAAGACAAGAGTCAGCATCTGGCTGGTTGCAGGGCCAAATCCCTGCATTTATGCTTCTGTAAAGTAGCCATTATTGCAATTGGACAGATTTATGTTTGGGAGCTGTCTTATGAAGGTCAGGCTTACTAGCACATTCAGAATGCAAAGTGATCTATATAAGATATGAATAAGGCCAGAAAAAATTATTTCATTATAGGCTGCAAGTCACTGAATATACATTGGAGTGTTTTTTTTCAAAGGTGACAACAAATGGTGCTGTCACTTTTTCTTCAATTTCCCAGGTCCAGCACCATGTGGCTTCCAGATAAGTATGAAAAGAATTTTATGACACTCCTGGTAGTATTATCATGCTCATTTTCTATATTCCTATTTGTGAAAAGGTGGCAACATTCCATTAAACCATGTGGCTACAGATGACCACTTTTCCATGCTGCTGTAACCACCAAGCAGTAACTAATAATGGTCATGTGTTTCCATCCTAATTCACATCATTGGGAATGATCAGCTGTCTGTTCTATGAAATTCACTTCTTCCACATATGCACTCTTATTAGCTCTATTTTTAACCTGCCACTCATATAGTATACTTAAAATTCAGAACATGTTTACATTATCCAAACAGCAGGCTAATGGAACTGCAAACCAGACAGTCATGCATAATTCAAATCAGTATCCTAAGGCTTGCAACTTCAAGTCAAAGATGCCTCTAAATTAGATAGGGTGTGACTTGAACATGAAAAAGTGTAGCTAATTTCTTCCTTTATCTGACAAATTGATGCGTTTTGCAAAGGAATGCCATTAATGTGCAGCATCCATATAATAGTACATTTGTAAACTGCTGGTAAAAGGGCTAACTATTACAAAATAAAGTAAACTGGAGAACTGTAAAACAAAGCCAATGAACTTTAAATACTAAATTATTTATTTAAAATATGTATACCCTGCCTTTTCCATCTCCTTTGGAAGGTACCCAAGGTAAATTGTAGTATTTCACCTCCCCTAAGCTAACAATTCTTTTAAAATAATATAATGAAAAATACTTGCTTAATATCTTTGCAATGGGAAAAAATATTTCTGTTCAAGCCACAGAGAAAGAAAACATATAGTGAGATTGCAGAGATCTCTGCAGCAAGAAAGCAAAATGCTTCAGAAAGTATAATGTAAATCCAACAAAACTATGACTTGAGCCTAAGTTGACACAGTGTTGAACATCTGTTGAAGTCTCATAACATATATGTTACTCACAACACAAAGTCAAGATAAGTAAATTTGTAGGCCTAAACTAAATGTTTGCTGTGCTATGAGCCTTGATCCAACTCAAGAGGGTCCAGCTGCTGCTTTTGGAAAGACACACCAAATTCCAATCATGGAATTCTCACACCATGTTTCATCAGCACTTATTTTCTCAAGATAAGAAACATTAGAACACAGTGGTTCTCATAGGGCTTCATGACGCCCCAGCCTAAAGGTCTTCAGCCCCCGGAAGAGGCAGGGAGGAGGGATGGCAGCAACGCAATCTTCTGGATCTCATCACTTTGGAGGGACAATGGGGCTTTGCTGCCACTAGCAGACACTCCAGCAGCCTCCCAGGGGTGCGGGAAACCCCATGCCAGGGCTCCCCAACATGAGGAGACATTCAAAATCAATATCATAAACCCACTTCTGGATTGCAATTGTGAAAACAGACTGCAATAGTGATTTTGAGTGTATCTTTGGGGAGCACTGTCAAGGATAGCGTGGGACTCCCCAAACACTGCTGCAGCATCTAGTGAGTGGTAGCAAGCCCCTGGGCCTCTCCAAAGGATCACAATCTAGAGATCATGTTGTTGCCTTCCCTTTCCCTTGCAAGTACTTACAGTGGGGCTCAAACTCCGAGAGTTTGAGAACTGCTGTTAGAAAGGATACCTTGTATGTATGACTGTCAGAGAGAATAACCATGCTAGAAGATCCATCTTCTAGCTACAGATCAAACTACACATACAAGAAGATGCTTGGGAGCTGCTAACCCACTTCCCCATTAATATGCAGGGGAGAAAAACATGGGGTGTGATGTCATTGCATTCACATTTTCCCATAACAGGTGTCCAGGAAGCAGAAAAGCCACTAATGGAATAATTCCATGTGGATTTTTTCAACTCATGTTACTGGGATGAACCAAATAAATATTTTCCAATTGTCTCCAAGCAATATATTTTTTGAACCCAAGAAAACTCCAAATCAGATGATGGATGCAGACTAGATTTTCCCCCCACTCCAAATACTGTGGTATATTGGAATCAGATGACTACCTGGTAATACCAGGAACACAATAACGTAACCAAAATCTTCCAGGATCCCTGCTGCGTTTAGCTGACACCTTATCATTTGTTCACTTCTCTCACTGGACTTAGAAGCAGGAAATCGGAACATCCATTAATTTAAAATTAGGTTAATGCCTAAGGACATTCTCATCTTCTGTCAAGAGACTGTAAATTCAGTTCTTTCAGTCAGGGAAAGTTTTAGTTAAAATCTGTTTTCTGTTTATTCTAAACTTTGCTTCTCTATCTATAATATAGAATTTGATTGCTTAGCCCCATTTATTCATTATAAGTTTTTCTCTCTGTTAGCATTACAACACACCTGCCTAATTCTTTGACCTGTAGAACAATTTATCTTTGGGGATGTGTGGCAGAGAGAAGCAAAACAAAAACATTGGTTAAGACACATCCCTCCCTGTTGTAAGTGTACTGACATGCTCTAAGGAAGGAGAAACATCAGATTGCAAACGTGAACATGGTCCCCTAGAAAGGTAGAGAAAGGGAAAGGCCAAGCAGTTATGTGATGCTTAGCACATCACCATACATGCACAAAGGAGACATACAGTGGAGATACATGTATTGGAAATCCACAAACAAGGACAATACAGGCATGGAGGAAAAAGGAAGAAAGAGAAAGGAGAACGGAGTAAAGGAGAAAGTGTAAACGGAGAAAGGTGGAGAATGACAGGATTGGAGTCAGAATGAAAAAGGCAGACTGGAGGAAAAAACATCCTTGTTTTTTTCTGGTAAAGCTTTGCCACCAAATAACTGGGGCTTGATCTAGGTAAGCACCAAGGTAACATGGTAACAAATACATTAATCTTATGAAATGTTGATTCAGCTAAGTAGAAAATTTGAGAAACTATATGTTGATTCAAACCCTAACCTTATTGTGCAAACGGAATCTGCAACTAGCCCGCCTCCAACACAAGATCCAGAAGTACTCATTAAGAGGGTGGGGAAGAATAGGATTGGCTATAGGATGGTTAAGATGTATTTGTCTCCTGTTTCTATGAAGCATAGATTGGAAGGTCTACCTTTCATCCAAAAGGAAGACATGGGGAATGGAGTGAAACCCACCCCTTCTCTGCCTTGTCCAGTGGCATCACTAGGGTTTGTATCACCTGGTACTGGAGGTCAGTGCATAATCCCCATGATGGGGCAAAAAGCCCAGATGGTGAACATAAGAACTAGATCAGGCCACAAGCCCTTCTAGTCCAGCTTCCTGTATCACACAGCGGCCCACCAGATGCCTCTGGGAGCACACAAGACACCAGCACCCAGGTGCCCCCTGCATCTGGCATTTTGCAGTTGTCCATCTCTACACACCCCTCATGGCTTGTAACCCATGATGGTCCTTTCCTCTAGGAATTTGTCCAAATGGTGTCATGGTTATGTACCATTGTTCTGCCTCTGCTTTTTTTATGGCCATACCCTTTGATAGAATGGAAATATTTCACTCTGGATTTTTTTTCATTGCATTCCACTATAAATTATTCATCAAATGGTGAATAATTTATAATATAACATGATATTATTATTCCTAAGAACCATGTTTTCCACAATTTCAGTCATGAGTGGTGTCACCTTACCACCAATACCTTAGTAGTGAGTCTCAAACTTTAACCACCACAACCCACTTTTCTGAATGACAATCTGTCAAAAAATGATGTATGTTCAAAGTGACATCAAGCAAATCAAATTATAAATCAAAGTAAAACAAATAAAGAAAAGCCATCCCTATTCCACCAAGTGAATTTTTTTCTGAGCCTGCTTGCACTTACACCCGCCCACAAAAAATAAATAAGATTTTCAGCCTTACCCAGTGTCCCGTTAAATTTAAGTCCTTATATTTAAGCCATATCACTTTTAGGATCCACCAGACTTTGTAAGTCTTAAAAGAAAATGGGAACTTTCCAGATTGGAGAAAACAGAGCAGAATAATGGATAGAGAAAGTTTCAGCAACACAAGTGTATAGTAGAGTCCTATCCTCTCCCTTTTTGTTGCCATTACAAACCTTGATTCTACACCAGCAAAATCACTAGTGCAGAACCAAGGAGAGATGCATGAAGCAGTGGAAGGTTTTCTCAGGGCAAGTGAACCAAAGTCCATTTAACCTGAGGAGGTTTTGCATAGAGCTGTGAGAGGATAGTAGGCATCAGGAGCATCACTGGAGTTCACGTCACCCGGTGCAGGAGGCCAGCATGTCACCCCCATACATTGGACAGGGCAACAATATGAATGGTGGGCATGGTTATGTGCTGCTGCCCCACCTCCACTGGTTTTTTTAGCCATATATTTTAATAAAGTGGTTTGTTTCACTGCATTCTGCTGTAAATTGCACATTCAAAGTTGTATAACATGATGGGATTATTTCTACAAACCATGATTTTAGCCTTTTAGTTCAGGTGCTGCCACCCCCTTCAATGGTGCCTCCTTTTTAACGCCCTAGTAACAACCCTGATTGGGACCATTTTGGAAGTCTTGTACTCTCCTGGACTGACCTTCCACTCCAGCCAAGGCATTCACCAGTAAACATAGCTATGCAGTTCACATCCATTTCCAATGAATTTCAATGCAATCATCAGGGACATAGTTTTGGGGTGATTTATGGGGGCTGTGTTCATTGGATCAGGACAATTCTGGTGTCCTTAGATTCCTCTCAGCCTGCCCTTACCAATGAACTATCGCATGTTTGCTGACTCGCGAGTAAAGCAACAATATGGGTCACTTTCCTTAGAGTTCAATGCATATTTTTAATTTTTGGGTTATAACTAAGGTCATAATCTTCAATACAAATCCATCGGTATATGACTTGATGGGGTTGGACGAATCATAACAAAGTTATGTGTGTTTTAAAGTTTTTAAGTCCTCCAGTGCACATCCTCCTCCTTGGGCGCGTCACCCGGTGCAGACCACACCATCCTGGTGACACCAATGGTAGGCATGATTAGGATAGCACTGTAATCCTTTAGCGCAGTATAGCATAGTAAGACAATGCTTTAATATGGCTGGTCCCCCTGGCTGGTCCTCATGATCTCCATAGTGCTACAATGCTGCTCTTCAAAGGAAACAGGAACCAAAGCCAGGAATGTTAGAATTCAGAATCTAACAGTCAGTTCTAGGTGAATTGTGGGCTAAATAGAACTCTCTGATTTGAAACTGACAGTTGGGTTTTGTCAGTTGGTGGCAGTTGGATTTTATTTTGGCAGCTGGAGCTCAGCCATTGGTCAGCGCAGATGCGAGCTGATATGCTCTGTATTACCAATTAGCTCTGAGGTGATTTAGACTGATGGACTTGATTTAACGTGTATGACCCAGATTGTCTTAAACTACACTGAATTGTAATTACAATTAACAGTAAACTACTCTGCTGTGCATGTCTTCACTCTTGTGGCACATAAACAGTCACAGGACATCAGTCAGTCAACATCCTCACAAGGAACACTCCTGTTCGGAACTGGGGATATATTACAACATTGTGCTGCAGTTTCCCTCAAGCTCACTTAATAGTAACAAGAGATAGAGAAAGATTTTAAACATAACAACCCTTCCCAAAGGACTCAGCGTTCCACAACAGCATAGATTACGATAAACACCTTGGATGGAGCACAATCCAACTTGCAAGCCTATCTTCAGAACATTCAGATGAATTACAATCAATATATGTTTTGCCAGTGACTTGGATAGAAGGTAGATCAGCCTCCAAAATGTGGTAGGAAAATTTTAATGTTTGCTAACTATAAACACATTACAAACTCCTGGAGCATACAATCTGCTGTTGCTTTAACTTGGCAGCTTGTAGTTGGAAGATTCTGGTGCTGGAGAATTTGGGGGATGGGGAAGAGAAGTGGCTGGAACTCTTTGGCTTATCAGAAAAGACAGCATTGGTTCCTTCTTTGTAAGCCTACTTTCTCTTATTTTTAAACCTAAACTTTCAAAAATGCTGTCTTAAAGTACTTATCCTCTCTTTTCATTCCCACTTCTATTAAAAATGAAATCTTCTATAATTAAGACTGCTGGTCTTAAAAGTCAATGTTTCAGCAAATTTTGACACTTGTTTTTGAAAAGGAAAAACATTTCCTTAATTTATTTTATTATATACAAATATATATGTTATTTTTCCAATATTCCTTTGAAAATGCAATACAAGCAATGTACTAATTTCTAATACAGCATGTCTGACGTAAGGATTCAAACACAAACAAAATGAAAGTGAGCAAAATTATTTACTTGAATATTTAATTTTATTTAATTGAATAGTTTATTTGCTTACGTCAATTTGCTTCAACAGCACAATAATAGAGAAATTTGACATAAAGTTCATCTTCTGGAATATTTGGCTATACCAGCAGCAATCTCTAATCAGACTGGATTATATTCAGTAAAATTAGACTAAAGACTGAAGCTAGACAGTCACCCAGGCACATTCTAGAATATGCCATTTTCTTATCTATATCATGGGACCAAATTAGAATCCACGCCAAGAGAAATTCTGGCAGTTTCATTAACTGGAGGATTCCTACCTGTGGATGTTCAAACTATACATGATGGTAGAAAGTCATTTGGATTGCAAGTGGCAATTGACCCCTATCCACAGCATTTCTTCCTGAAGCCTGTCCTCTCTTTTTTCCCTGCTGAACTTTGAGACTGAAAGCAAGAATAACAGGGAGAAAGGCACTGGGTACTAACAGGGAGAAAGTTCTGGGGAGAAATCTATAGGGAGTTGAATGGGTAGCTCTAAAGTGAGAGTACTTCAAAGTGTAGTATCTTGATGTGCCATGTTTGCCTGAAGAAAGTACAGTGGCGCCTCATGTAACAAATTTAATTTGTTCCAGAGTCATGTTTGTTATGTGAAATGTTCTTTACGTGAAGCTGATTTTCCCATAGGAAATAATGGAAACTCAGATGATTGGTTCCACAACCCCAAAAATATTCATATAAAAATATTAAATGGATGTAAAAATGATGACAAAACACTGGAAATTGAATTCAAAACATGCATTCAATGTGCATGATCCTAGGAAGTCTACTTAGGCTGCAATCCTAAAGACACTTTCCTGGGAGTGAGACCCATTTAACACAATGGGGCTTACTTCTGGGTAGACATGGTTAGGAGGCTGTAATCCAAGACACTTTCCAAGTGTCTCCCCACTTTCTCCTTCTCTTCAACCCAAGCCTCTCTCTCCCCGGCTCTCTTCTGGCTAGCCCTGAGCTGCTTCCCTCTTCTCCACTGCTGTTCTCTCCCTCTGCCTAGCGGATGCCCAGCCACAGGAGGAACAGGAACAGTATGGAAGTGTTGCTTTCACTATGGGCAGGTGCGCTAGGCAGCCCTGACGCTTTTTATAAGGGCTGCCAGCCAGTGCGTCTGCCCCAAATGGCAACGAGTATGTTTGTTACGTGAAGCACAGTTTGTTATGTGAAGCAGAATCCTAGAGAAATTTTTGTTTGTTACGTGGAACATACTTTACATGAGGCGTTTGTTACGTGAGGCATCACTGTAATGTCCAGTTCAGAAACTAGAGTTAAAATTGTCATTCCTCTCTTAAAGATATAAATTGTGAGCCAGTAACATGTCATGATGTGCTGTTAATGTGCTTCACTATTCACAGAGTTAATATTAAATCTGAATTCAAACTTGGGAAATAAAAAGGAAAATTTACAGAAACTGACAAAAATGTCAATAAATGTTTAATAGTAGCTTGCTCTTTCTGTACTGCTCTTTGTACATGTCATTTTTACTAACTAGATAAAAAAAGATTAATATGGCCACCTAGAGGTGAAGAAAATAACCAGAAAATAGGTCAGATTCTCTCATATTTTCCACATTTTGAATAATACTTTCTGAATATTTTAACCTGATACTAATAAAAGGAGTTGTAGTGGGTAGTGGCTCAGTGGTTAAGACACCATGCTTGTCAACCAGCAGGCCGGGGCTTGAGACCCTGGTGCTACAAGACAGACCCTGGTGCTCTTGTCCCTTGCACAGCTCCTGCTTGTATTCCAGTCTGATATAAAGGCATTCAAAGGCATCTGAATGGGCTGTCCAGCTATAAATATTTTTTAACTGTGAGAAATGATACTTAATGATGTACCAATCGCATCTGTGATTTTTCTGAGATATTCTCATATTCCAAGAGCTCAAGGATCATGGCCCAACAACTTTGGCCTGATTCAGAATTCCATTTTCTTTGTGACAGTCTTACCGTGACTTAAAACAAATTATAATCAAAGCCAACAGTCAACAAAAATTACAGTCTGCGTAGCATCCTAAATAACTTTCGAGCAGTTGGGAGCGACTTCTGTGAACTGGATGAATGTTATGCTTCTACAACAGTCTCTTCTGCAGACCTGCTCAGCGCTCTCCAGATCTCCCACACAGTCTGGCAGGACAATCTGGCAAAAATTGCCCTCCATTCCTCCACAGGGGTATGATCCTAAAGATCACATCACTGCTCAAGCTCTTCCCTGCAAAGTCTTAAGAAGATAATAAATCTCTCCCCAGATTTGAAAAACAGTACACTTGGGACAGTATTCAGCTTGGAGAAGTATTCAGCTTACAGAAGATAGGCATTCATTTTGCAGTAGAAGCCCATTAATCTTAATTTGGGACTTTCACATCCTACACCACTTTTCACAAAAATGATGCAGGCCTGGTATAATGTGGCAGCAGAAAAGCCACTATTGTAATAAAGCATCATGTTTTTCTCATCACTATTACTAATACCACAAGATAAATATGATATGGAGGCTACTGGGATCTAAAAAAAATGGCAAATATCTGTGATAACCTAAACAACTTCTTTTATTCATCCAACAACTTTCTTACATATCGGTACATGTTTTCTGACACAAGAGGAGTAGTTTTCTGACACAAGAGTAGTTCTCAGTTATGTTTGTATTTATTGTGACAAACTTTTCTACTTAAAACCTCAGTTGTAAGGTTGCAGCAATATTTTTCTAATTCCTGAATGTGTTCTTCAGCATAATTTGTTGGAAGACTAAAATATTTGTTTTTTCACCTAAGACCTCCAATGGTTAGCACAATATTGTTCTCACTACTCATAAACAAGTTAATAGTCCTTGTTAGCCTCTTTTACGACATGCTGGTCCTTGCTTTCTGTGTCACTAAAGTCCTTGGATGTCCACATTCCTTCATCACAAATCACACGCAACCATGGAGGTTGTTCCTTAGTTTTTCCTGCATTCAAAGCAAATTTTTTTATATATTACAATTATAAAACAGTACTTTCATTCTGAGAGATTCTACTTGATATATATATTGGGTATACGTTATGTGCTGTATCTTTATCCTTTTTATATTCAGAAGTTATTTATCTGTAATTTTATGCTGCCTATGATTAAAAGAAAGCTGAAGAAAAAGTTTAAGCAAAACAGGAAAATAATCTAAAATGAATATTCAAATAATCTAAAAGAATATTCAAACACCACTAGTTTTCAAAGAATTTAGAATTTCCAATCATAATTTTACCAAACAAATCCCAGTCAATAAAGTCAGCTCAAAGAAGACCTTAAAATGTTTCAGAGATTCAAAATTAGTTGCAAAATAATGTGCTTCATGTGTCTAACTCAACCTGATATACAAGATAAAAGCTAGAAACTAAAATTATACCATAGAGCCCTCTATTCTATGTAATTGTTTAAAATAGTGAAATACTATAATTGTATACTACCCACATTGCCAAGAAACTTGCAGAATATCTCCCAGGGTTATACTAATAGAACCCAAATCTATCCCCATCTATAAACTTTGTAGGGGTATAAGCAAAGGCCCATATCACAAAGTTATTCTATGAAAGTCAAACATAGCAGATTTTGGTGTAGCTCTTAAAAACTATGAGTGAGAACAGCAAACAATGGCAATGGATGCAATGACATCCTTGACACTCATATCAGCCAATAAACAGCACTTGGAATTGTACCCAGAAACAAACTGATAGCCATTACAGCTAGTACAGAGGCAAAGCAAAATCTTTTACATATTGACACATCCCAGCCAATGCTTGGGCAGCTGCACTTTATTAACAGTTTAATGCTGCAATCCTAACCTCAAGCACAAGTCCTGCACTAAGCCCAAGCACAAATTCCATACTGGCCTGCAAGTGTCACAAATATTCTAGAAGATGTTTGTAAACATTCTGCAACATTCTGTAAATACTGCCTAGGGCAGAGGAGTTACTCTGTATCCAGAGCCTGTTTCCAGGGCAGAAATGCCTTCTTCCAGCTCCTCAGCGTTATACCACCTCAGGAGCAGGTATAGTAATGAGTGGACCCATAGGGGTCCATGATAAGGCAGAGAAAGAACGGCAGTGTTGACAAAAAAAATCTGAGTTCTTGGCCAGCCTATCTGCAACCCCTGCTACTCAAATTCAGGATATGGAACAACTACGGCAGCCCACTAACCTGGGGATACAGGAGGCCATTCCAAGCACCCACCCTCCACTAAAGGTACTGCTGTATTGTATTCTCATGCTGCAGCTGTTACTGGTTGTCAGGAACTTCTGGGCTTCCTTATAAGGCAGGCACCACAGCTGTTCCTCGTTCAGTGTGAACTGAGGGGGGATCTCCGCAGCAGCAAGCCCTCCCCAGATGTCACTTACTTGCTGCCTACTGAGCATGCTCTGGAGCAGCTGGGGCAGCCCAGGCTTCTTAACTCTCTGGTCTCAGCATAACTCTTTGCTCTGGATACAGAATAGCTGGGGCAGCCCAGCTAGGGTTCTCCTCACTCTGGATAGTGCACTAAGTTTCCTAAGGCTCTTCAAGGGCAGCCCCACATAAAGCACAATAAGTTTCCATTAAAAATCCACATTAAGAATCCAAATATAAATTTAGTAAGACATGGGTCCTCATATAAGTACTGTTCATGTACCAGCCAAAACTGAGCAAAGTTGCACAAGGCTGTAGATATCACCTGGAGAACCAGAAGAAAGGTAGGATCCAAGGATCCTGCTCCTTCAAGGGCAGTGCAAGCTCATGAAGAATAAGTTGGACCATGATTGCCAAATCAGCACAACTTCAGGTCAGGATAACCTTGATCTTGTTCAAATTTATTTCACTTCATTCACCATACAGCAAGCATTTCACTACTCTCCTGTTCTCTCCCAAATAACTCTTTTCAATATATTATAATTCCCTCCAGCCATTGCTCCTTTTCTTCTTCATGCAATAAATCACACCTTTTAACTTTCAATGCAACAAAAAAGTGATATTTGCCTTACAGTGTCAGAAAATATCTATTCACAAAAATACTACAGAAAATTATATCAAAGGTGTCTGCAGGGTACAAATGCAATAAATATCCAAAACCAATATGCTGTAATATATTTTCAAGTTGTTCAGGCTCATGTTTAGAAAACGATATATTTGCAAAACACACAATACAAATTATCAATCAGCAGCACACGCAGTGAGCGTATCTATTTATCTATCTATAGTATTATGAAGCAGAAATAATTGTGGCTAAGAAGTTGAGAAATCAAGATGGATCAGAAATTATCAGACTTATGGAGAAATTTCATACACTAATCCCTATTATCTGTTCTAAAACTCTGGGTTTTGCTTTATAGAGAGTTGCAGTCGCTTAGTGGTTAGAACACTGGGGTTAGAACACTGCTTGACTTGTTTAGCTTTATATTCTGATTCTTTCTTACCCCAAACGTTGGATACAATTGAAAGTTCTACTTCCTTCATAAAAGTGATTCAGAAGAGTAAAAAATAGTAATAGAACACATGTCACAGGTAATGCTATGGTCACTTAAAATGCCAAATGCAGGGGTTTTGCACCTAGATGCAGGTGTCTGGTTGTTTTGAGTGCTCCCTGAGGCTTCTGGTGGGCCTATGTGAGATACAGGAAACTGGACTAGATAGGTCTTTGGCGTGATCCAGCAGAGGCTGTTCCCTCTTGAAGGTACAAGTATTCTTTGGCTTTTACAGTATAATATGGTACCAACAGGGCATTTGTCCAACATATGTGCTTCTCCAAAAATTGTCTGCCTAAATTAAAAATAATGGGTCCTTTCTGCTGTTGCATATTAGTCTCAGCATAAACACACAAGGAAAAAGAACATACAAAATGTTAAATCCCTTTCCAGTTACACAATTCTACAATCATCACCAAATAACTTTACTATGAGAATCAGGAAAAACAACATTGAAAATACGTATCCAATACACTGTAGTAACTTAGAACATAACTTAGATAATAGAATTATTCCAGAACAAAGTGAATATGGGGTTCCACAGCCAAACATCATACAATCTATGTGTCCTGTCTCACGTATCAGCCCATTTATTGCAAGACAATTTTTACAAATCCAAGATTTCAAACAAAATTATGAAAATCTCTGCTTTTTATTAAATTCATTTTATTAAATTTTATATTTTGCAATATAAAAGTAATATTTTAAACTTTTTGAACCATATTATGCAATTGGATAACAAAAATAAAAGAACAAGCCAATATTTCCCTAATGTTTCCAATTACATCAAGCAAGTTAATGGTTTTAGCTTTTACTGGCATTGGTAGTAGTGTAGGAATTTTTGTTTAGCATCTATAGTATTTTTATCTAAAGCTCTTCTTGATAAACTGAAAAAAGATGAAGTTTATACAGCTCTGAATCATGTCATACCTTCATCTATTGAGGCTTCACTACTATATCCATCGTACTCTGCAGACAGAGGGCTATATTTTTGTCTGGTTTCCCAAACATAGTTTTTCTGTTGTCTGCTATCACCTGCAGATGGCCTTGAATTTTGTGTTCTTGTCAAGGCTTCGTGGTATTTTCCCAGGGCCTCATCTTCACTTTCAGATGATGAACCATGCTGGTCCTTATTTATGTATGAATTGTCTATTTTGAAATGAGAAGATAAAAAAGACAACCAATGGTACAAAAAGAAAAAGTGCTAACATTATAACCATTAGGCATTTCAAATGTTAATACATTTTCCAAACAGTAGATTAGTGAGTAGAACAGTAGAACTAGTGGATCCACCAGGTTGAGTAAAGTTCCACCGTCCTTTTAAGAAGATGATCCTAAGGATTTCATCACAAAGGAAGGCAAAGGGGGAGTGCTTTCACTTACTTTCAAACAGGGCTGCTGGAGACTCCAGGACTTGCAGGAAGCCCTGCACAACCATCTGCAGGTCTCTGACGCTGCAGAGAGCCATAGGGACCCTAATAAATTGGGGGGAAAAACTTCCTTCCCTAGCAGCAGTGTAATTGTCATGTCTGATCAGAGATCCCCAGTATGCATACCATACTGTTTCCTCTTAACATCACAGTTACTGTTTGTGCTGCATCAAGCATCCTCACCCTTCATAGACCCAACAGCCATGATGGGCAAAATCCAGAGTAACTATGGGGAGTCCTTGCTCTGGTGTAAGAACAACTTACTCTGGATTCCAATATGAATTTCCCTTAGGTTTTCCCTACGTGGTGCAGTAACTACGGGTGCACCTAAAGTCTCTTACGTGCTCCCGTAGTTACTCTGGATTTGGGGGGATGTCAGCCAGCAACCAGGACAGGTATGACAGCTTTGGCTTTCTTTTTCAGACTTCTTTCTTTGCTTTCCTATGCTTGCTTCCCTCTGTCTTCATGTTTTGTATATTACTTTCCCTCTTTTTCTCTCTACCAACATGAATACCTACAGGATTAGATATAAAGAACCATAAACTAAGGGAAATCGCCACTAGTCCAGTTATGCAAATACTGATATAATAGGTAGTTCTACAACATTTCTTATATCTTTAAGGTTGTTCAACCAGAACAACAGCTTTGCATTTAGTTACACTTTTTTTCCCCAGCACTCTACCAGAGTTAAATAGACCTCTACATGTGGAAGACACAAGCATTCTCCAAGAGAAGGAACTTTTGATTCCAATACATTGTCATAATACAATTATGTCATAAAAATATTGAGAGTTCAGTGTAATCCATATAAAGATCCAGGAAAACTCAGAAAAAATTATTAAAAATGAAACATGCTATTTAATAGCTTTAACTGCTATTCAAAAAGTAGTAAAATCACTCAAGACAGAAATATTTCATCAGTTTTCAAAGGAGTACAGTGTAAATAAAATTAGACAAAGGAAATTGCGGTGAAAATTGTATATATCATAAAGAGGTTCCACTCGAAGTGTTGTTTTATGGATTTCGTATATAAAAATCTATAAAACAGCTAGGAAAGAAGTATGTAGTAAAAGATCCAGGAAAGCGCAAATGGATAAAGTATGATATAAGACACCTCACCTTTTTCTGGCATCTTCTTACTACTCACTTCTTTTGAAAAACTTCCTGATTCTTTATGCTTTTCTTTTGAATGAGTAGATGATGCACTTTCCAAGAATTCATTTCCTGTATTTCTCTTGCACTTTTCATGTTTCACTGAATTATTCACTTCCTTGCATACTTGTGTTTTATTAAGAAGTTCATTAGGCTCTACAGCATTTAGCTGAGTTTGCATTTTCTTTATGTTTTGATGGGATTTTCCTCCATAATTTGAACTTTGTTTTAGGTAATCAATCTTTTTGTGTTTCTCTTCTGTATTACATCCTTTTTCTCCTCTGTCTTTCTCATTGTTTAATATTGTTCTATTTTCTTCTAAACCTACAGATTTATCATCTTGTCCTGAAGCTGTTTCATCTGTTCGAAGGCTGTTAATCATGCTGGTTACCTGCTCTGTAACTGAGTCAGCTACTGTATAGCCAACATCTCCAACAGCACTTGTTATATCATCTACAGCACTACTTAGTGTGTTAACCAGAGAAGACACAGAAGGAAGGTTCAGATTTTGTTGAAAATTTTTGAAAAATGCCATGTTTTAAAATTTTATTAATAACAAATTTAGAGAATGAATTTCTGTTCAATTTATGAATGTATCATAAATTAAGATGCAATGCTGCCTAGCTTCAATCCTTCATCCAGAGGATGCAGCATTAGTCTTCTCCTAATTCTTTTAACAGATATTAACTGAAGCAAAAATTCATCAATTTTAAGTAAATTATTTAATGTGCTTTTGTAATTTATTTTAAAGTTCATCACTAACTAATCATAATATATCTGATTAAAATATCAGATATCTTAAAAATTATATGGAAAACCCAGATAATTTAAACCTGCAAAGAAAAAGTTAAAACATATTTAAATAATATACAGTAAGTAAATGAAAATTGTGATACTTTAAAATCATATCTGCTCATATACCTTCTGAAAGCAGAACTAGAACCAATGGGTACAAACTGCAAGAGAGGAGATTCCGGTTGGATATCCGGAAAAAAATCCTGACTGTGAGGGCGGTTCGGCAGTGGAACAGATTGCCAAGGGAGGTGGTGGACTCTCCCTCACTGGGGATCTTCAAGCAGAGGCTCGACGAGCACCTGTCGGGGATGCTCTAGGGGGATTTCCTGCTGCCGGCAGGGGGTTGGACTAGATGACCTACTAGGTCCCTTCCAACTCTATGATTCTATGATTCTATATATATGCTCCCCACATTCCCTCTATTATTAGTAAAATATACAGCATACCTAGGTACAGGTATGTTACCCCTTATCCGGACATCCAAAATTCAGACTATTCTGAAATCCAAACAATTTTGTCTAAGATTTTATTTGAAACCTTTCTATAGACTACTAGGAACCCTTGTGATCATTCAAGAACACCAGAAGGTTTTGTTGTCATTACCATGTACAGTGCAGGTACAGACTGTAGGTTCCATTATCTGAGCTATGTTGTAGACCTTTACAGACATTGTTGAAATATGTCAGAGTCCAGCAGACCTTGTTACTTGTTATGACAAGGGTGGGAGAAAGCATTTCTCATATTTATGCAATTATTCCAAATTGAGACAAAGCCAAAATCCAGACACCTTCCTGTCCCAAACAGTTACAGGATATTCAACCTGTGTGAATTTTTTTTTCCTCAGCAATAAGTTTTCCCACATTCTAACAATCCTACAGCCAGTCACCTCAATACACATAATAGGTCATCTAAGACATGAGTTTAAGTGTGCTTCTGAAAACTTTATTGGAATCATGGAGTACCATCTGATCCCATTAAGACTATAGAAAGCTTCTGCCTCCACTCAGTGGCATTCCTAGTCATTTAGAACTCAGGGACCACAAATTTTTTTACACTCTCATAATCAAGATTAACTATACTTACATTTAAAAATTTAAGTAGGATATTTAACCCCGATATTGTCATATATAAAAAATTACCTTCCTAATTAAGGTTGCAACCCTAAGAGCACTTTCCTGGGAGTAAGCCCCATTGAACTCAATTAAACTATCCATACAATCCAGAGTAACTATGGGAGCACATAGGAGACATTACATCCACCCATAGTTACAGCACCACCTAGTGAAAACCTATGGGAAATTCATATTGCAATCCAGAGTAAATTGTTCTTACACTGGAGCAAGGACTCTACGCAGTTATTCTGGATTGCACCCTAAGATCCTGCTTTATAAACTATATTATTTAGCCATTGGTTACTACATTTTCTCTGTAAACCACTCTGTGAACTTTTTGTTGAAAAGTGGTATATTAAAACTGTTGACTGATTAATATGATTTGATACTTACAAAGTTTGTCTTGTGAATTTTTTCTGGCATTGCATCGTGAATTGAAGTCAGAGAAGCCTCCAACATGTTCAAAGCACATCTTCTTGTTAATATATAGAAAAAGAATCAACAACAGGATAATAAACAGTCCAACTGCTGATAAAAATCCAACTGCCTCAGGCGATACTAGAAAAAATGCAAACAATGACCAAAAAGGAAAATTAACACATTTTATATTAAACACAGCCAAAAATTTAAATTAAAGCACATGATGAACCTCACCTGACTCCCATGAATATGAACCTCACCTGACTCCCATCAAGGAAAAACTCGTCATCCATAAGAGCATAAGAAGATCCTTATTTTAGAATTTCAATACATGTACTGCATATAAATTATATCAAAGGGAGAACTATGTGAAACAAAAGAAGCTATGAGTTTTTGCAGCACAGTTTGTTGTGGCACACAAAAACATTTTTACTGCTCAGTTTGATTATAAAATGTTCTTTTATTGAAATCATTTATTGTGCAGTAGTTTGAATTTGGAATTTAGTGGCTACCACAGCTGGTTTGCGATCCTAATGCAAGGTGCTTGGATTTGTGCATCAGGCACAATTAGGGACCTCCCCAGTTCAGGTGCATTGGCCTGACAGGCCTGATAGAAAACTGTCATTAGCACCTAATTAACTGAATTCTAATGTTCTTAAAGTGATCAGTGACCTTCAGTAGGATGTACAAAGAGAGAATATTCGAAATCTGATTTTTAAAAAACCTCATTTATTAACCTTAAACAAGTAATTTGAAATTTGTCAGGAGCAATCAGGCGCAACTGACTTGAAGTTCCACTAATATCAAGTTCAGGCGCAATGGGCCTGAGAGGCCAAAAGGGTCACTACTTCACTCCACACAGGCAGCGGAAAAATTGACTAGGGGGGTTTTGTACAGCACCTAAAGATAGGAAGGTACTAGGAGGGACAGGCCTCTTGGACACCTTGGTCCAGAGAGGGAGCGAGAACAAAATTTCAGGGCCTCTCAGGCCAGTTGCGCATGACTGCACCTGACAAAAATAAATAATCTGGGACTTGGGTATTTAAAGGACTGTCTTTTGCTAAATGAACCAACTTATACACTGGGCCACATAAAAAGGTCAGAGATCCCAATGGTCAGGTGTATGGAGAGCAGTGGCACAGGTCAGAAATCATATCTACAGTGACACCAAACTTGTAGAACTTGTAGTTTATTAATAAATTTGTAGTTTATTTCTATGCCAGTTTTTAACTATCAGGTCAAGGCAGTTTTATCCCAAAAGGACTTTAGGGATAGAAAGCTAGCTCAATCCTATACTTCAGAAATACTGTTCTGAGGAATATAAGATATAGTGTACGCTCTTGTGAGCTATTGGAATTACATCTATTCTAGCAGCATTCTTCCTTCTTCTGCTATTATCACCCTCAGCACAACTACAGCTAGTATAAGCCCTGAAACAGGATCATTGAACAGCCATGATATGAGCAAAACAGGGAAAAGGTAATTTATGTTATATTATAAACTTTCTTAATAGTGGACATGCCCCAAACACCAGTGCAATGCTATGCTAATAGCATTAAAAAAACAAAAAACCAGAAAATCTCCACTTTCACCACCTTTTCTACTGTGTTCACTTTCTCGTGATAGAGCATATGACAGCACACCAATTCCAGTAACAAAGCCCTGGACTAATTCCAGTAACACCAATACCAGTAACAATGCTTTTTGCAGGCAGGAGGTAGTATGACACATGTGTACTCAGTATGGGGATAAAGTTCTCTCTTGTAAAGTCAACTATGAGTGGATTGAAATGTTCAAAAATGGCCATACTATGGCAATAGTGATGAATGCAGAACACACCTTCTGCCCACAAAAAGTGAATGGCAGAATGTTGTTCCTCTTTGGTGCAATTTATACATTCTGCAACCATCTTCACCACAGCATGACAATTTGTATACTAAACTGCAAGGTCTGCTAACTTGCCAGACAGATTATTCACATGACACTCCCAGAAACCACCAAATATCACACTTCCGCCCTTAACATTTTAAACAAAAACATAACATTGTGGAAACTTTTTGAAAACCTCTTGTAGTTAACACTTGTCTTCTTAGAGTTCTTACTGCCCAAGAGGATATCACACACGAACATGAAAGTGGAATTTCCACTCCACCACCCAACAGGAAAATGCTTGTTCACACTTGTTAGCAAATAACTGGATGATGTCGTTGGGTTTTCCACAGATACTGGGAGAATTATTTGGAATTGTACCACCAAAAGTTAGGCTTTTTTCACCCTCTTCCATTGTTTCTGGGCAGATGTAGGGTATTATGGAAGTTGCGCTGACATACCTGAGATGGCACTGATACAGTACAATAAAAGATGTTCTTTGCCCCTTTCCTACTGTAACAAATCAGTGGTTGGGAAAAAAGTCTGTGGAATTGCTGAAATGGGTCTAGACATACTTTTTTCTTTTTCTAGAGCAGCATTGTTAGATTTAGGATATGAACACCCAGCTGGTGTTCATGTGTCATCTGCATAGTATATGAATAGGCTAGGGCCATAAACATATTATGAAAAAAGCCTCACAATAAGGTTAAGGATCAAGAAGCTATGCTAAAAAATTAAAAACAAGCTAAAGTCTTTAGACCATTGCAGATACACTATATCCAAGGACATTTTGTGAGTTGGGACAACTGTGCAATTAATACCCTACTAAAGAAGAAACTTTAGCTTTAACTAGACAGATTAATTATTCATGTACTTTAACACCAACACAAGTTTTTGGAAATTATCTGTCTCGTATCAATATGCATACATGGACCTATCATTTAAGTACAATAAACAGCCTGAATTAAGCATCTGAAAATTCAGATTATTCTGATAGTTTCATGAAATCTGTATCCCAATACTGAAATACTATTCAATACCTTTTTTCTCTTTTAACATTATTTGAAGGGGGATATCCAATACACTATGTTTTTCTGCCTATTTGCCACTATACGTATTGAACACTTCTCATAACGGAAATGTTAAGCAACATTATGTTCCTGGACATAAAATTAATAGTGAGACTCTCTATAAATAGAATACATTATACATCCATTATTATGATAAGACATATTTTGTTCTATTCAAAACATATTTAAACTCAGTTTTAATTAATGACCCAAGTGAATACTTATGTTCTGAAAAGTATTAAAATGGATTTGAGACAAATAATCCTAATCACTATGTTTTTGGAATTTTTTTAATTGGACACTTTTACTCAACATATTTGATGCATTCAAATTAAGAGTAAATGTTCTATTTAGTGATCTTAAATAATACAAGGGCATTATTTTCTGTTCTTTACAGAAAATATGGGAAATACATTGAAATTAATATCCGGTATAGTTAATACAACACCAATATCTGATCAAAGGCTTATTAATTATAGATTCAGTGGATATAATAGAAATCTAAATTAAACAAACTAAACTTCTCTATGTATTGTTCATCAAATGAAAAATGCAGTAAGACACTCTGAAACAGATTTCCTTTACCAAGACAAAAATATAAATACCGGTAATTCCATTATCTCCTCACAAAAAGTAACATTGTTGATCACCATTAAGAAATATTAAGTCAACATTTGTTTAGAATTATGAAAGGACAATTGTTTTAGCATAGCAGAAAACTTTAATGTACTTACATAAGCCTTTATACAGGTTCAACAGCCTAGTGGTGTATGGTGTATGAAACGATATGACAGTGCATGTCAACGACAATTTAATTATTTACGTTGTCAATGCAATTGTATCTGCCTTGCGTACAAACTAAACTAAGTACAGACTTGTTCTGAAACAGATGACAGGAACTGAAAATATTCAAGTTTTAAAAATCAATTCATTATGAAAATTTATAGGTTTATTAGTTGAAGGAGTTAGAAATTGATATTTAAGATATGGAACAACACAGACTACAGAATTAAGCAACTGCTTTTAATAAACAATACAACATTTAATGCAGTTCAAAGGTTGAAAGTAACATAGTGGTACATTGTAAGAAAAATTACTTGTAAGAAGAATGCTTTGTTAGACAAATTAAAATTTCTAAGGAATTCTGCCTTGTAAAACAAACAGTTTTACAACAAAAATTCATTGTAAAACGAATGAATTTGATGGATCTACATTGTGAACAATAACAAGACTCCAATTATGGAGATCTCATCTGCAGAGGAGGAGGAGAATAAGGAGGAGGAATCCCTCATATCAAAAGAGATTGACATTTGTAAACACTGGGAAATTGTGCAAAATTTGGTAGAAAAGCATCAATCCAATAAGGCTGTAGCAGTGTGAGTGATGAATCTGTTTAATGACATTGCAATGTCGCATTTCTGTGAAATCCTCAAAATTAGACAAAAGCTAATATCATTAGATGGGTTCCTTGTTAAAGTTGCTCCAAAAGACACCAGTGACTCTTTTAGTGAAAATTCGTCTTCCTTGGCCAGAAAGATTTTTCTTCTCTGTTTTACTGTACAGCAGGGGTGTCCAACACGAGGCCCAGGGGCC
The DNA here is from genome assembly GCA_030015325.1 of Cryptoblepharus egeriae. NCBI lineage: Eukaryota > Metazoa > Chordata > Lepidosauria > Squamata > Scincidae > Cryptoblepharus > Cryptoblepharus egeriae. Next base: position 219,234,498 of record JAREYC010000001.1, read on the forward strand.
GCATGTGGCCCAGCACCAGGGTGGATGCAGCCCTCCTGCAAAGCTGGCCACCGCCATTGTTAAAACCGGCTTTGTGGCAGCAGCCATTTTCAAATTTTGCATGCTTCTCTGTGCACTGCCCTGGGCGACTGCTACAAAGCCGGTCTGGGCTGCCAGGCTCCTCCCCCTACCTGCCTCCTGGCACTCGGAGCGCTTCAGGCCCCTGCAGGCCTTGCAGCACTCGCCCACCTGCATCCCCCCAAAGCAGCCTCAGCCTCTATCCCAGTTGCTGACTGCTGCCCTTGAGACCTACTCAGAAGTAAGCTCCTTTAAAGTCAATGAGGCTTACTCCCAATGAGGCTTACTCCCAATGATGCATAGGATGGGCTGTGATCCTCTCCAAGCTTAACCTTGGAGATATGCTGCAACCCTAACCATATCTACTCAGAAGTAAGGCCCATTGTACCCAGTGTGTCTTTCTCCCAGGAAAGTGTGTTCAGGATTGCAGCATATCTCCAAGGTTAAGCTTGGAGAGGATCACAGACCATACTATTCATTATGCCTCTTCAGAAGTAAGCCCCACTAAAGTCAATGAACCTTACTCCCAAGTTGCTGTCTGAGAGCGCAATCCTACGCATGGCTACTGAGCAGAAAACCCCATTATAATCAACTAGACTTACTCCAAAAGAGTAAGAACTCTTACTTTGTTTAAAATGTAGGACAAAATATAGTACAACCTACATTTTGTCCTACTTTTTAAAAAAAGTTGTTAGTGTTTATGTGCGGCCCAAACCATCTCGTCTTCTTCCAGTGCGGCCCAGGGAAGCTAAAAGGTTGGACACCCCTGCTGTACAGTATTTGACAGAGTTCTTTTAATATTACAGTAATTGTGTTCTGTATTACATTACAATATAGTGTTTTGATTACAGTGTTTTGTCATAATTTTTAATAACAATTAATATTTTTATATGAATATTTTTGTATTGTGGAACCAATCGTCTGAATTTCCATTATTTACTATGGGAAAATCTGCTTTGTATAAATAATGCTTTGTAAGACAAACATGCTTCCTGAACATGTTTATTACAAGGCATCACTGTACTAGAAAATACTAATTGCAATGCATACCGGTACTTATTTGAGAGCAAGTCCTATTAGACTTGTAGCATAATTCTACGCATAATTCCTCTCAGGAATTATAGCATAATTCCTCTCAGGAATAAGTGCCACTGAGTTCAGTGGAACTTATTTCGAGGTAAGTTGTGTATAAAGTGTGTACGAAGCTTTTGAAAACTCATGCATAGGACTGCACAATAAATTTTTAAAAATCCAAAAATTAGCCAAAGGAGCATATATCAGCCTTTTTGCTCTGTTTACAGCTTCTCCTTGTGTTTTTCTCTACCACATGTTACCTGCCCATATTTACTCTCCCTGGTCCTATACTGTCCTGGATTCCTCTTCCCCTCCACTGAAGAAACAAGTTCATTATTTGATCATTGATCACAAACATAATACAGTGGTACCTTGGTTTACCAAGTTGGCTATGGTGGCCCAACTAGTTAAGTCACTGTGGCTGCAAACCTAAACACACTTTCCTGGAAGTTAATCCCATAGAATACAATAGGACTTACTTCTAAGTAGACATGATTAGAATTATACCCTGTGTGTATTAACCAGCAAGCCAATGTTTGAGACCCAGGTCTTACAAGTTGGGGTGAGCTCCCATCCTTAGCCCAACTCCTGCCAACCTAGCAGTTTGAAAGCATGGAAACACAAATACAGTGGTGCTTTGATTTACAAGCATAATTTGTTCTGGAAGCAGGCTCATAATTCAAAAAGCTTATAACACAAAGTGGATTTTTCCATAAAAAATAATGGAAATTCAGACAATTGGTTCCAGATTCCAATTGGTTCCAAAAATAATTACATAAAAATATTAACTGTATATTAAAATGATTACAAAACACTGTAATATAATGCAGAATAAAGTAATTAATACAAAACATTAATACAAAACACTGTAATAAAGAAAATACTGTACAGTACTGAATTGTACTGTACCTTTGAAAACCTTCATGGTTGGATTGAGAAAGACAAGAGAGAGGAGGGATTTTGTACAACGACTTTCACTATCACTAATGGAGCCACTGCTGTTCATTGGCTCAATGGAATATGTCTTTTCATGCAGCTTTAACATTCCTATGCTGCTGATGGGGAGAAGAATTGGAACATTGATAAGACACATCTTCCACACTTCCACTCACGGATCCCACATACACAATTGGCTCAGGCTGCTCCCCTCCAGATCCCCCCATGAGTTCCCTGGCCATGGAAGCCTGTTCCAAACTTCCTCAAAAGTGCTCATCTTTCAAGACAGTGCTCTTAAATCAAGACAAAATTTCTGAGGGAAAAGTTTGCTCTTAATTCAAGTCCACCTCGGTGGGAAGGTAAAACTGTGTTCCATGTGCCTTTGGCAGGCATGCTGTCCCATGACCACAGAAGGATCTTCGGACAACACTGGCTCTTAAGGCTTAGAAACAGGAATGAACACTGCACCCTACAGTCAGTCACAGGATGCAGGCCTCCGTCAGTCTTGGAAGACCATGGTATCGTGCTTGGCGCTGCATACGCTGCATGCGAAGCACGAAAGCCTGGGTTGGATTGTTATGGAGGATAGGCTGTTACCCAAGCAGCAAATCCCCCCTCTCCACGCCACTGAATTAGTCCAATGGAAAGGCAGAGCCAATACGATTGGATCCAGCTGGCGTCGCAGAGCTGGGCTAAGGACAGGAGCTCACCCTGTCTTGTGGGGCCGACCCGGGTCTTGAACCCTGGACTGCTAGCAGTATAACATACAGGGTACATCTTTACTTTAACATTACCTTGGTTTACGACCATAACAATTTGTTCCACAACCCAAAAATATTCATAATAAAATGTTCACAATACTGTAATAATATATCAAATAATTTAAAAAATATAAAATATAAAGAAATATAAAACAAATTAACCTGCTCCTAGTCTCTAGGGTCTCTCAGGGTACAAACTGCTCCCTTTATTGGAGTGAGCCCCACTGTTTATGATAGGGCTTACCTTAGAGTAGATATGCAAGGCCAGGACTTTCCATTGCCCTTTCCATTGCCCCCTTACATAGGAGTGAGCCCCACTGACTGTAATAGGCTTACTACAGAGAAGACATGCATAGGCTGGTCTCTCAAGGGTGACTAAGAAAGTGTTGGTGGAGTGCTGAAACTGGTCCCATCCCAGCCAAGACTATTTATTTTTGCTTGTTTATCATGACATTCATAACATATCAAGTCAAAATTTATTAGAAATGTGTGCTTGTTTGGAAAACACTCTCAATCCAAGGTTTTATTATACTCTCTTTGCTTTCTTGGCTTAAACCAGAGATGTCCAAACCCTGGGCCGCCAGCCACATCTGGTCTGTAGGGGTCTGAATCTGGCCCGCCACATGACCCCCCGAACTCTAATGGGCACCTGGGCCCTTTGGAGAGTTGCTGGAGCCCACACTGCCCCAACGTATGAGCTCTGTGCTTGGCTTTTCCATCTGTGGATGAGCCTCACATCACTGGGCAGCCATGAAGAACAACTAAGCAGTCCACACAGGGTCTTTTATAGAGTCCTAAAGCTCCCACCCAGATGCAGGAGGAAGCTCATAGCCTGGGGGAGCCTTAAAGAGAGAGAGAAGGACTAGGAAGGTATGGTTGTCTCATAAAGGATGAGTTTACTTTTCTATCCTTTCCTTTTTTCTTTCTACCTTTCATCTAGATTCTTTGGGGTGCCCATCACCTCAAATATGCTGCTGTTGCCCTGCAGCCTACTGCAGGCATGATCCACTTCCTGCCTGCTAAAACAAGTGAGAAACTGATTATTTGCTTCACTATCTTCACCCCAGTTTCCTTCTTACACAATCATGCATCACATGGAGGAGGAGTGAAAAGAGTGAACTAGCTCATCACAGCCTTTACTGCAAAATGCACATGGGCAGGAATGAACCAACTCTCTACCCCTTTTCCTCCTACCTTCTTTACATGGTATGTTTAAAGGGAACATAAGAAAGGAATTGGATGGAAAAGAGCTGCTTATTCTGGTTCCTTTTTTGCTTCCCCTTTAAATAAAACAAAAGTTGCAATGCATGCTGGGAGTTTTCAGCATAACCTGCATTTCCTATTTTATCAAGAGCATTGTGTGGGAATAATCTAAGACAATTTTTTTATTGATGTGAGGGATGGGTATAAACCAACAGTGCCAGCGGAATTTGATTCACCATCCTTGGGAGGGACCTTAGCTCAGTGGTAGAGCACATGTTTTACATGCAAAAGATCCCACATCAAATATCTGACATCTGCAGACAGGCTATGAAATACCCTGCCTGAAGTGTTTGATTTCAGAATGGGACCAATGGTCAAAGCTTGTATAAGGCAAATTAATAAGTTTACATAGTTGTGAAAACAGCAACAGACTAGCATAGTGACTAGCCCTACAAACCAGAGTAACTACAGGAGCATGTAAGAGACATTATGTGCACCTGTAGTTACTGCACCAATTAGTGAAAATCTATGGGAAATTCATATTGCAATCCAGAGTAAATTGTTCTTACACCGGAGTTACTCTGTATTGCGCCCTAGGTCAGTATTGTCTTACACTTACTGGTACTGACTCTCCAGATCTTTCTGTGTCATACCTAGAAATGCCTGAACCTGAGATTTTCTGCATTCAAATCATGTGCTGTACTAATGAGATATGGCCCCATCCTTTTCACCCATCCTGCCTGAAAGCTATTTACATAACTGCAACCTTTAGCTTCTGTGATTCCATGCCACTGAACTGAAAGGCTGACTGGCAACCAGCTAGCCTTTACCTCACTTAGTGCACAATTCTAACCATGTCTACTCAAACGTAAGCCCCATTATATTCAATGGGTCTTACTCCCAGGAAAGTGTCTTTAGGATTGCAGCCATGTTTGCCTCACTATGCTATGAGAAAGGGCCTTGATCAAAAAGCAAAGACTGCCACACTTAACAGATAAGAAAAATGGTCAGGAATATCTAAGGTTAGGAATGGTCAAGAATTACAGAAGTATTACCCTATATTCAGTATAGTATTTACTGCAATTCACCACAATTAGAGAACTGAACATAACACCCTTAAAAGGTACAAACGCTAACATGTAGAGGGGGAAGAGTAACTGGCCCTGCTCACCCAAGTAACGTTTGTTATAGTGGCTTCTGCTGGTGTTCTTTTTTATCATTTTAGATTGTGAGCCCTTTTGGGACAGGGACCCATTACCTATTAATTGTTTCATTTCCTTTGGAAACTGCTTGGTGAACTTTTTAGTTGAAAAGCGGTATATAAATACTGTAGACAGACAGACTTATCTGGCCCACATCATAATTAGGATATCTCATATCTTTAAAATATGAACTGGATTTGCAAGTTCTATTTCTTCTGTCATTTGCAGCTAATGAGTTTCTATGCAAGAACAAAATTCTTATTTCCGCCCATCACCTGCTTGATGATATCACTTGCAGACCTCAGCAGGCACCATGAATGCTAACTTTGGTCCTCTGTGTGAGACAGGATCGACACCCCGTATAAAATAAATTTCATAAGTTAGCCATTAGGTGGCACTGTATAACAACTATAGAACAGTGCTTTTAAAGGCTGAATTTCACTTACTGCCGAAATACCATTAAATTAGTTTCACAGATGTCACCCTGATAGCACAAATACTGATCAAACACCAACTAAAGTAAAATACTTTTAAATAATATTGATTTCAAAATAACAGATGCAAGAATATGTTTAATGACACCAATGACACCACTGGAACATTAAACTGCTAAAGCATCAGGGCTGCCTAGCGCGCCTGCCTATAGCGAAAGTAACAGCTGTTCCTCCTGTGGCTGGGTGTCCACTGGGCAGAGGGAGAGAACAGCAGTGGAGAAGAGGGAAGCAGCTCAGGGCTAGCCAGAAGGGAGCAGGGGAGAAAGAGGCTAGCCAGAAGGGAGCAGGGGAGAAACAGGGGAGAAAGGGGATGAAGAGAAGGAGAAAGTGGGAAGACACTTGGAAAGTGTCTTGGATTGCAGCCTCCTAACCATGTCTACCCAGAAGTAAGCCCCATTGTGTTAAATGGGTCTTACTCCCAGGAAAGTGTCTTTGATTGCAGCCTAAGTAGACTTCCTAGGATCATGCACATTGGATGCATGTTTTGAATTCAATCCCAGTGTTCTGTCATCATTTTTACATCCAGTTAATATTTTTATATGAATATTTTTTGGGTTGTGAAACAAATTGTCTGAGTTTCCTTATTCCCTATGGGAAAATCTGCTTCACGTAAAGAACGTTTCATGTAACAAACATGCCTCTGGAACAAATTAAATTTGTTACATGAGGCACCACTGTATTTTGGATTGAGAGCATTTTTATAGACAAGCAAACATTTCTAATAAATTTTTGTCTTGCAATACAAGTCATGTCTTGCAATACAAGGAAAGCATTTGTCCAGCCTATGCATGTCTAATCTGAAGTAAGTCTATTACAGTCATTAGAGCACACTCCTATTTAAGGCGGGGCTATGGAAAAGAGTCTGAGAGATCTAGCCTTGCATGTCTACTCTGAAGTAAGCCCTACTATAACCAGTGGAGCGCAAGAGGGGGCATATTGTAGCCTGAGAGACTTCTAAAGGTGCAATACTGAAGTGCACATGGGCCAGCCTATTTAGCACTGGGCTGGCGTAAGTTGAGATATGCCAGCCTAGCTGGCAGAAAAGGTCTGGGCTGGCATAAGTCAACTTATGCTGGTGCAAGGCAAATGGAACTGAGCCGGGCGAGCCTAGGCATCTCAGCAGGGGTGTGTTGATGGTATGTTTAGCATTGCCTAGAACAGTCCAGTTAGGTTGTATCCAGAACCAGTTTTCAGGGAAGAAATGCCCTTTCTCAGTTCCTCAAAGTTAAACCACCTCAAGAGCAGGAATAAATCTGAGTAGACCTATAGGGGTCCATGATAAGCCAGAGCAAGAATGGCAGTGTTGACAAAAAAATCTGAGTTTTTGGCCAGCCTAACTGCATCCCCTGCCTCTCAGCCTCAGGATACGGCACAACAGCCCGTATCTCAGGATACGGCAGGCCACTCCAACAATCTCCTTGCATCCACCCTACACTTCAGATACTACAGTCTCATGCTGCAGCTGTGACTGGTTGTCACTGACTTTATAAGGCAAGGCACCACAGCCATTCCTTGTTCAGTGTGATATGACGCAAATCTCCTCAGGAGCAAACCCTCGCTGGTGCCTCTTACTTGGTGCTCAGTAGCTTCCTAGACCTATGGATTTGGCCCTTCTTTCTGCTTTGGATATAGCCTATTTGGGCCAGTCCAGATGGGCCATTATCACTAACCACACTTCCACACTTCCACACTTCCACAGAATTGCTCCCTTGGTGCAGGTTAATTGGTTTTCTTTTTCTTTTTGTATTTTCTTTATTATTTTGTATTACAGTATTTTAATCATTTATATATGAATATTTTTGGGTTGTGGAATGAATTGTCTGAGTTTCCATTATTTCTTATGAGAAATTTGCTTTGATATACAAGCGTTTTGGATTACAAGCATGCTTTTGGAAGGAATTATACTTGTAAACCAAGGCACCAGTGTATATACAAACGCACACACTGTATAGAGGTTCCACCTCCATATTCATCAATTCTGAACACATGGTTTAACTAGCCACAGGTTATGGACCTGTGGTGGAGACTGTGTCTAATCTCCCAGATATGTTCTCCAGTTGTGTCCACAAGACTTTCTGAGGCCTGCAGAGGCTGAGTGCAGCTTTAATGGACCTCAAAAAAGCCCCTGAAGGTGCTTGAAAGGGACTTCTATTTTTCAGAGAAACCAAAAGAGCCTTTCTGCACCCAGGAGGTCTTTCTGAGGTCCACAGAGGCCTCAGGTCCTCTGACAGACCTCAGAACACCGCCGGACCATAACCAAAGAACATCACCAGTCACGTCCAGAAGTCTTCTGGATTAGACCCACATATTTTTATCTTCCTAGGTTTCGGTATCCACTAGAGGTGGAGAAAATTGTAAACAGGGAACCCCCACAGATATGAGATCCAATTGTATATTTATATGCGAATATACATATATGAATAACAACTGCTTCTAATCACCAAACTTAACACAAATAATTTCATTTGGTTTTCTGGTTTTAGTAAAATATTCTCACCCATTCTTTAAAACTAAAAAAATCTTGGCTATGCTTACTCTCTTCAACTATGTAAGCTAAAATTCAATAGTAATTTTTTTGTGACATGTTACCTATCTGAAAGATGGTTATATTGTTCGTTTGCATCCTTCGTATGTTCCCGAGCACTAACTACAACCAGCAGAAGTTCTACGAATTAGATGAAAAAGGAAAGGGAGAAGAAACTGAATTATTTTATTTGCAACAAATTCCAATAAAGTCTTAACAAAAATAAATTGTATAAGCAATGGACTCACATATAAACACAAAAAATTACAGAGGAATACAGTTTACATCAGTAAATGAGCCAGTGTTGTGATGGGTATTGATAGTAAATTCAGCAATGATATGGGCTTTCTACAACAAAATTAAAAGAAACCTTTTTTGGAAAAATTTTCTGGTATCCTAAATTAACTTGGATCAGATGTAACATATTAATTTGACATTATTTTGTGAACAAAGCATGTTAATTTTACATCCATGTTTTTTCCAAATGCCAAACGTACTTGAACTGAAATAGCTAAGTAGGAAAAATCTATACATATAATAATCTATACATATAAAATCAAAGAATCACTGACTGACTCATCAATGCCCAGCCAAAACAGACAGACCCAGAAGCATGAAATTGGGGAGAGTATTACTTCTGCGATGTAGACACTTACTAAGATCCTATTTTTGTAAATTCAAACCAGAAAGGGGCAAAAAGAGCTGCCCACTAGGGATTCCTGGTGCCCAGGATGGATGCTCAGTGCCTATTTGTGCCTGGCACTCACTGCTCTGGTGTGCCCGGTAGGGATGCCTGCTGCTACCCGCCATTGCCCACAACACCCTCCAGCGCCCAATGTGCAGTGTCCACCAATATCCACCATGACCTGGGGCCCACAAATATTCTTGAAATTTTACTCCTGAAACAATGGGTAAATTCCACTAGTGTACAATGAATATGGCTTGGACATTATTTTCTTAAAACTCATTTCAGAAATTATTTTTGTTAGAATACCTGCAAATATTTTTAGATTGTGAGCCCTTTTGGGACAGGGACCCATTAGCTATTAATTAGCTATTTTTTTTCATTTTCTTGAAAACCGCTTTGTGAACTTTTCAGTTGAAAAGCGGTATATAAATACTGTAGATAGATAGATATTTTAAGACATGGAATTTCAAGAGCATGGACTTCTCTTAAAGTACATGATTTTTTAGAAGCAGGTTCAACAGAGTTACCTTGGATTTTCACCCAGATAACTGTGCATGCAACTGTAACTTTATAATTTTGCATTTTCAGAAGAAAAAATGGGAGACACTAAAAACTGTCCAATTAGTTTTAAAACTTCCAAGAGCACTACATTAGATTGAGAAATATTTTCTAAAAATAATTTTTTTCTCTTGATCCATTCATATATTTAATATAAAGGGGAGCTTGGTCACACACATTGGTTCTGTCTCCGATCTCCATGCACTTAGCAGAAGAATGACCACCATGCACAGCTGGAGGACTGGGACAGTGAACACATGAAGGGTGGGAATACAAATAGTGCCTGCAATCTCACTTCCCATTTATATTCAACTTTTTCAGATTTATATTCCCATTTATATTCCCATTTATATTCAACTTTTTCAACTACGCTCAGTTCAGAGCAACAGAGCAGCAATAAATTGGGAAGTTAGTCTTTAAACCTATTTTTTCACTTTTTAAATCCACTGATCTTTTTTATCCACAAGAAGACATTCCAGAATGGAATCCTAGTGGATACAAGGGACAACCATACATGTAAGATGAATATATTCATCTGAAAAAATTAACAATTTGGAAACAGTTTGGTTTTTCTTGCTAGCTCTCTCCTGTTGACAGAGAAATTTCTGTCAACAGGAGAGAGCTAGCAAAAGAGAAACCATTTACAAATGAATGGCCCATCGCTGGAAGGACAGTAGTAACCTGCTGCAAACTTCTAGGTAGCAGAAACCTACCAAGGTAGCTCCCAGAGAGATTACATCTTTAAAAGCCACCTTAGGGCCATGCCAAAGACAGAACATAAACTGAAAAAATAGTCAAGTAACCAAAATTCATTATATACTATTTACTGTATTTGCTGGCTTATAAGACTCACTTTTTTCCTCCCCAAAGTGGGGGAATGTCTGTGCGTCTTATGGAGTGAAGGGACCAATCCTAGAGCACCTTCTGCAGCTCACAAGAAAGTGTGCAGGATGCAGCCTGCCTCCCAGTTTGCATGAAGAGTAAGGGCAGAGGAGCCAGATCCAATGCTGTCCACTCAGAATCAAGCCCCATTGAATCCACTGGGGCTTACTCACAGGAAAGTGCATAGCATGCAAGTCTGACTCTTTCCATAGGATGCCAGCAGCAGGAGGAGATTGGATTCTGCTTGCATTGAAAAGGGGCCAGATCCTGGGATATCTCATCAGAATGAAGCCCTGTTGAATCCTTTTTCCCTAGGATGCCAGCAGCAGCAGGAGATTGGCTTCTGCTTGCATTGAAAAAGGACCAGATGCTGGGATGTCTACTTAGAATCAAGCCCCATTGAATCCACTGTGGCTTACTCACAAGAAAGGAAAAGTGCAGGCAGGGAAGGTGGTGGGGGGGAAGAGGTGGTTGTAGTGGGGTCCAGGCAGGGGGGGCTTCCTTCCTTCTCCCCTGTTTGGGGGGGGGGCTTCCTTCCTTCTGAGGCTTCCTTCCTTCCCCTCTGTTAGAGAGGGGCTGCAGGGTTTTCCCTCCTACCTGATGGAGGCTGCAGAGGCTGGGCTGACCACGTTTGTTGGCTGCAGGAGGCAGCCATCTTTGTTCCTCCAACTGAAGAAGCTCCTCTGCTGGCCTGTTCCCTGGTACTGCAGCTAGGGGGAGAAAGTCCCGCCTCATTCCTACAGCCCAGCCAATGCAAGGAGGAGGACAGGGAGCCCAGCCAATGGGCACTCGTTATGCGAATCATGCTCGTTAAGAGAGGCAGAAGCCCACAAAAATTTTTACTCGTTATGTGGAACACTCAAGGCACTCATTATGCAAGTTACCACCGTATTTTTTTCTTGTTTTGCTCCTCTAAACTTTGGTGCATCTTATGGTCCGGTTATGGTGTGTAACAAGCTGGGAAATACGGTATTTACTTATCCAATATCTATCCCTTCTTTTGTATCGTCCCAACATGGCTTACAAAGATTTAAAAATGTATTAAAACATATTAAAGTGTCTCTCTCTCTTCATTATATACTAAGAAATTATTTGATTACTAACATCACACAAGAAAATTACTGAGAAAAGCCTCAGCTTCCAATATTTTTAGATAGGAATCACGAGAGCAACATCACTTCAATAACATATTACAAATGAAAGTTCATCCATGCACGAAGAAGTACTTATCTAATTTCACTATATTATATAATCTCAATTTATCGAGGAGCCATACAAGATACATGAAATGTTAGAATGGAGGAAAGAATAAGCATCTGGTTCCAAAGCATCTGAACAAGTTGGTGATTATTGTGTTATACAGTTCCGACCTTATCATACTCAGATTTTTTTAACACACTGATTTGTCTCAAAACAAATGGCCACTGCAAACCACTGATTAAAAAATTACTTTTCTACTCTTGTAGATAGATAGTAATGCAAGCAATAATTCCATTTTTCAGTATCTGAATCAAACCCCTGCAGATATTGAGGCATTACCTTATTCAAGTAGGTAGAACAAGAAATAGAAGAGCAAGAAACCTAGAAGTTGGTCTTTAAACCTATTTTTCCATTGTTTTCTTTATACATATTTTTTTTAATTCTTGAGAGGTTATAAAATGGAACCATAGAGGATAACAAGGGACACCTGTACTTGATAATGCTTAAACAGTGGTTCTCAGGGTCTGGGAGTTTGAGTCCTGCTGCAAATGCTTGTGGGGGGATTCCCTCCCTCCCTTGGATTGTGTCACTAAGGAGGGGTAGGGGGTTTGTTGTCACTCACCAAACACTGCAGCAGCCTCCCAGGAATGAGGGGAACACTGCACCAGGGACACCCCCCCCCCCAAAGCACAGAGACACTCAAAATCACAACACACTTCTGGTTTCATAATTGCAAACTGGAAGGGGGTTTTTGATTGTTATTTTGAATGTCTCAGCATGTTGCAGAGCCCTGCAGAGGTTGGCATGGTCTCCTTGCACTCCCAGGAGGCTGTTACACTATCTGGTGACTGGCAGCAAGCCCATGTGTCCCTCTGAAGAGATGAAATTCAGGGGATCATGTTGCTGCCTTGTATTGCGGCTTTCCCTCCTTCTGCCCCTTTAGGAAGTAGAAGTCAGGGCTCTTAGGCTGAGACATCATGGAGGTTGTTTAAAATAATTGTAATATAGGCTCAGCAGAAGTGTACATCACAAAGAAAGAAGGATTCAGCTAAGTCCAGGAGGGTGCCAGCAACGATAGAGAGGCCAATAGAGGAAGCCCTAATGAGAAGTCTTACCAAATGAGAAGGTAAGTCTCATCAAAAGGAAAAAGGAACATAAACTCTAGCAAAAGAAGATCATGAAGGAAGTCAAGAGAGAATTTGAGAAACACATGGGGAATAATAAACGCTTTTTCAAGTATGATAGAAGTAAAAAATCTGCCAGAGGTGCAGTTGGCCCACTAGACAGTGAAGTGTGGAGAGATTAAAGGGGACTAGAGCATGACAGGGAAATTAAATGAGTTCTTTGCATCCATTTTCATGGCATAAAACCTCAGGCAAATACCATTACCCTGATAATTCCTTGTGCCTAATTAATTAAGTTAAGTAGAGGTTTAAAAAAAGATATTTTAGACCTAATTGACAAAATAGATCAATAAGTCAAAAGACCCAGATATTATAAGTCACCCATTTTCCCAAATATTATTAAGGAACTGAAGAATGAAGTTGCTGATCTCTTTACTAAAATATGCAACATGTCTCTTTACAAGGTTACAGAGAATTGGAGAATTGAAAGAAGAGGAAAAAAAGAGAAAGACATACAGGAAAATGTATGTCAGTCAGCCTAACATCTGTTCCAGGTAAGATGGTTGAGGCCTCATCAAATACAAACTACAGATGAACAAGCTTTGTTGAGGGAGAATCAGTATGGCTTCTATAAGGATAAGTCTTGCCTCATGAACCTTTTAAAATTCTTCAAAAAGGTCAACAGGCATATGGATGCAGGAGAACTTGTGGATATCCAGATTTTTAGAACAAATTTGACAGTCCCTCATCAAAGGCTCCTGAGAAAGCTCCACAGTTAGAGAAACTCCACAGGCAACTCCTCGTGGATTAGGAACTGGTTGAAGAACAGGAAACAGAAAGTGGGTATCAATGGCCATCCTTTCCAGGACTGACCTAAGTTCTTTAGATAAGGTTCTTTTTAGATAAAGATTAAACAAATTACATTCAGCTTGGAAAAACTGTGTACAGTTTAGTATGTCAAAGGGCAATTTTCATAATGGAGAGAGGTGAAAAGCTATGTGTCCCAAGAATCTGTCACAGGACCAGTGCTTTTCAACCTGGTCCTGAAGACAGGATTAACTTGGCCAACTTTGCAGACTACACTAAATTTTTCTGAGTGGTGAAGATCTGAAGGGATTGTGAAAAGCTCCAGAAGGAGCTCTCCAAACTGGGAGAACAGTAGCAAAATGGCAGATGCATTTCAGTGTAAAGTTATGCACATTGGGGCAAAAAAAAATCAAAATTTTACATGTAGGCTAAAGCAATGGTAATCAAACAAGTGAGTCATGATCCACCAACCCAAGAACCACTGCCCCTTTCCCTTTAAAAGGCAAGGGAAAGCAGAGAAGTTTTGCACCATGATCACACCACTATGGCACTAGGGGGCTATTTTTATGCTTCTTACTTGCTGGACACCCCTGAGGTTCAGGGGGTGCAGGAAACCCTATGGAACAGCACCCTATGGCTTGAAGAGCATTAAAAAATGATTTGTGACCCATCTGCAGGCTGCAATCACAAAACCGGAAATGAGTTGCACTTTTATTTTTTACAGTCTACAAGCTGCTAGGAGGCCTGCAAAAGAGTCTTTGGGCCTTCCTGCACCCTCCAGGATCCAAACAGCAAGTAATGTAAAAACTGTCCCCTTTTCCCTGCTGTAGCATAATCCTGGGGATCACATTGCTGCTTTCCAGTCTGCCCCCACAAAGCATTATCCTGATATTCAAATTCCCAAGGAGTTTGAGAAAAAGTGGGCTAATGGATTCTGAACTGTCTGTGACAGATCAAGAGGAGTTCTTGGGGTGCTCAGTGGAAGTGTTGACCCCATGTATAGCAGCAGTGAAGCATGCTAGTTCCATGCTTGGAATCACTAGAAATAGGTACCGAGTATAAAAAAGAACATCTATTCATCCCCTGCATAATTTTGTATGTCTCAATCATGATGTCCTCAGGCACCTCTTTTCTAGACTGAAGAGCCCCAAAACACTCATAAGAGTGGTGCCTTAGCCCAGTAATCATTTTAGTCATTCTCTCCTGCTCCTTTTCCATTTCCACTACAGGTCCAAACTTATATACACTGATTTTTGTACACGGATTTGACTCAAAATGAAAGGCACCTGCAAATCACAGTTTAAAAAACTGCTTTTATACTATTGTAGAGAAGCAGTCATGCAAGCAATCAACAGTTATTGAGTCACTATCTTATTCAATTAGAAGTGGGTCTTTAAACCTATAATTCCATTGTTTTCATTATACACTGATTTTTTTTTATCCACATGAAGTTCCAGAATAGAACTCTAGTGGATAACGAGGGACACTTTTCCATGATGTGGTGACAAGAACTGGATGCAAACTTATTGAATTGTACAATGGCACTGAAATATTCCTCATTCTCTTTCATGCAACACCACAACCAGGGGACATCCACTAAAACTGTGTATTGGGAGCATAAGAACAGACAAAAGGAAATATTTATCCAGATGTAATTGGTCTGTGGAACTCCTTGCCACAGGATGTGGTGATGTCTTCTGGTCTAAATGTCTTTAAAGGGGAATGGATAAATTTCTTGAGGTATGTTCATCACAGGTTAAAGTCATGATAATTATGTGCAACCTACTCATTTTAGAGGCAGTCTACCTCTGAAAACCAAATGCAATAAAGGTCTCCTGTGCACTTGTATGCTCCCTGAGGAATCTAGTGAGCCACTGTGTGATAGAGGAAGCCGGACTAGATGAGGCTTGGCCAGATCCTGTGGGTTCTTCGTTCGTTATTATGGGGCCCTCCAACAGTTTTCTTACAGGTTATGATGTGAAATAAATAGGCAGTCTACTACAAATTGTTGTGGGCTAGTAATGTTTGTAGAATTATTTCCAACATCAACTATAAACATTAATTATGTAATTAATTTAAAGCAATTTTTTACCTTTCCTAATGCAAATTAGTTCATGTACGCCACAAGTTCTTTCTCCACCTGTTCATAAAAAGAGAATTAAGGGGGAAAAGTATATTAAATATATCCTAGTACTTCTAAATTAATCTTATTCCTTCTTTGAACATGCTTTGATTGCTTCATTACAATATTTTTATAAAGTTGGAAGAACTTGGAAACATATGAGCAACCTTCTCCTTTAGATACTTTTACATAGATACAATATATGCAATGATATTTATGAAATATTGTATCTGTTCATTTTCTCTTAGTATGTACTGTATGTGCTTTAGTTTTTTCCCAACTGCCATTCCTTCAAGTTTTTTTCCCAACTGCAATTCCAACAAAACTGTTTGCTGAACTAAATAAAATTCCCAATTATTGAAAATGAATTAGCTGGCTCCACTGATACATACACAGTATTTTACTATATTATATAATTGCTAGATGTGGCAATCTGAGTGGAACTTCCCTGACATTGCTAGATTGCTAGATGTGGCAATCTGTGTGGCAATGCTGAGTGGGACTTCCAGTACTGTCATTTCTAAAATGCGTAGTCCAAACCAATCTAACTCCTTTGGTGTCAATGCAGTCACGCAAAGGAGACACACACTGCAACCTATGCTGGTAGGAGGTGCTGGAGGCCTCCCCAAGGCATAAAAGAACATTTTTATTTGAGATTTGCTCAAAAAATTCTCAGAAAGTATATTCTATTTTAAAAGTATATCTTCTCTCGAAGATATATTTTATCTTGTTATATATAATAAAATAATTAAATAAAAATGTAATAAAATATGCAAGACCTTCAGAAAGTTTGGTTCTAATGGTATCTAAAAGGCATTAAAAATAAAACATATTATCCAGATATTTGCTGGGAGACAAACTCAGCCAAACATGGAAGCTCCAATAAATTCCTGATGGGCCTGGAAGATAACTGGGAGCTCCTTAAGAGGCAGCTTCTACAAGCTCAGTCAGAAACAATTCCTATGAAAAACAAAAGGTGGGGAAACCTGAAAAACCAGGTTGGCTCCACAAGCAACTTGGGGATCAGCTGAAGTTAAAGAAAATGAAGTATAAGGAATGGATGACAGGAAAGATCTCCAAGGAGGAGTACAGGCAGATAGTCCAGTCCTGTAGGGAGGGGGTCAGGAATGCAAAAGCTCAGTATGAGCTGAGGCTGGCCAGGGGAGTCAAGGATAGCTTCTTTAGATATGCCCAAAGGAACAGGTGGAGAAACGAGGGGGTGGGGCTGCTCCTGGACAAAGATGGACAACAGGTGTCTAGAAATCAGGAGAAGGCAGAGCTGCTCAACTTCTACTTTGCATCTGTCTATTCTGGGACAGAGGGCTGCGCCAATAGGGGTGGGGGATCATTGGCTGATGTGGGGATGTGCTTGCATCCCCAAAGAAGTAATGGTAACATAGATGGTGCAGAACAGCAGATTTTGATTGACAGAGAACTGATTCGTAACCACTTAGCTGGCCTAATATTGTATATTCAACATCAAAGTAATAATTAAAACATTTTTATTTTATAATGTAAACATATCTGCCAGTTTTTTTAATAATGTAAACATATTTGCCATTTAAGAGAACTAAAGTTATGCATTCAAGAGAGCCAAGATGTTCTAGTAGTTTGTTATTTCAATCTGGAAGATCTAGTTTCAAATTCCTGTTCAGCCATGAAGCTTCCCAAGTGATCTTGGGCCAGTCACTGTCTTGCAGCTTCACCTACCTCACAGGGACGCTGTGGACAAAAGGTGGGAAGAACTATATGTGTACACCACTTGAAGCTCCTTGAAAGAATGGCAGTTCGGAAAAAATAGAAAAAGGCTATACTGATTAGGATAATTAAGATTATATTAATTAGAATAATTAAGATTATTAATTCAATGTGTGAAGATTATTAATTCAATTTTTGAAGACCTACAATTTCCTGAGAATAAGTACATAATATGAAATAGCCCATGCTAGCAAGGATCAACAGGGGCTGTACTCAGATGTAAGATTCAAATAAATTAACAACAGGTTCTATGTCCTAATAACCTAAATTAACAACAGGTTCTATATCCATAGAACAACAGGTTCTATGTCCCATTAGTAACCAGTTCTCAGAACCAGGCACTCATTAGCAAAGGGTTCTATAGAACCTGAGAACCCCCTGAAGCCCACCACTGGCTGTACTACTCTGGTAAAATCCTTATGCATTTCCTAAAAAATAAAAAGTAAACCTTGTTAGGTAGAGCATTAAAATCTGTCTCAAATTTGTCTTCACACTTTTTCCAAATAACATCAAGACAAATAAAAACTATTTTAACAGCTTTCTAGAGGACATTCCTTTCCCCCCCACCATAGATAAAAGCAGGAAAAAATCTGGTTGCAGATCATCTTCCATGGCATTTTGCTCATGCATAATTGTTTATACATAACACACAATAATTATATTGCTACATATATACCACTGAACAGATGCACAAAGTGGTTCATGAAGCAAAAGAAGAGATGGACCCAATTTAGGCCTATATCCTAAAGTGAAATTAAGCCCCTTGCTCCGGAGCAGTTAGAATGACTTTCCATAAGATAACACTAGAGGGTGACATAACTGCGTGGACCCATAACTGCTATGGATTTTGCCTTTACTATTCTAAGGCTGCAATCAATCCTAAGAGCACTTTCCTGAAGTAAGCCCAGGAATGGAACTCAATGGAACTTACTTCTGAAGACACAAATAGGATTGCACTATAAGTATACAAAAGGATAGAGCACAATTCACCAATCAACAAGTTCTTCATTTAAAGGTTACAAACAGAGAGAGTTCATTAAAGGGACAGTATTTTCAATTAAATTTGCACTTTAGGGAGAAAGCACAATTAAATGGATAAGCATTGCCATTTGAACTGTGCCTTTCTCAAGGAACTGAATGGGAGGTCATTTTACAACTTGCCAGTAGCAGCTCTTACTTTTGTTCCAGCTTCCTGTACTATCAGCACCTGTTCTGAGTGTTTCCTCTATCCCTACGCTCTAGAACAGTGTTTCTCAAAGTGGGGGTTGGGACCCCTTTGGAGGTCACCTAGAGCTTTCCTGGGGGGCGCCTAAAGATCCCTGGTGCAGGGGGCCAGGTCAGGCTTGCCAGACCTCCGGCTGTAGCTGTGCGCGCATGGAGCTGACTGACAGCCTCAGGGCCCAATCCTATGCATGCCTACTCTGAAATAAATCCCATTATAGTCAGGGGGGCCTTTACTCCCATGTAAATGTGGATAGGATTTCAGCCTCAAGGCCCAATCCTATACATGCCTTTTCTGAAATAAATCCCATTGTGTTCAATGTGTGTATAGAACACACATTTCATTTGTAACAATGAAAATACATCCTGCATATCGGATATATACATTACGATTCATAACAGTAGCAAAATTACAGTTATAAAGTAGCAACAAAAATAATTTTATGGTTGGGGGTCCCCACAACATGAGGAACTTATAAAGGGGTCACGGCGTTAGGAAGATTGAGAACCACTGCTCTAGAAAATTAAAAGACTGTATTGAAATTAAAAGACTGTATTGAAACACAACAAACACAGAAAGGCTATGTTGAGGACATGTGGAAGGAGGAATGTGGAATGTTGTCATCAACAAGAGTATCAACAAAAAGTTCACAAAGTGCTTTAGCAATGAAGCAGCTGGAAGGAAGCATGTGGAATGCTTCTGTGGAATGTGAAAGGAGCTGAAATGAAGCATGTGTTCCAGTGAGTGACCAACACTATTTGCCATCAGTTTTGCTTTAAAACTCTCCCCTGCTTCAAATGGTCTTAGAAACTCTCCAAACAGGCTGTATTTTGGGCTGAGCCAAGCAGCACCTTCAGGAGGCTGAGGCTGCAATCCTCTCCACACTTACATGAGACTGAGCACCACTGACTATAATGGTAGATAATGTTAGATAACAGTACTTTTTCTGAGTAGATATCCATAGGATTGGGCTCAAACAACAAAAAGGAGCAAGCAAATGCTGCCTTTTTTCAGCCACCAAATATCTTGCTGAAGCCAACTGGGGGCAGGCAAGAGGAGGGACTTGGGTGACTGGATTTATGTACCCCAGTCATTTAGAGCAGCAAAACAAAGCCTTGCCACAAGATGGGGAGAGAAACATAGGGGAAAAAACAAGTACAGTACAGTAGTTGATTCTTCTTCTCTGCTGCAGTTGTTTTTAATGCATCTCTGAGTAGCTGCCTGTGGCAGTAACCAAGAGATAGTGCTGTTATTTAACGAAGGCTGCAATCCTATGCACCCAAAAGCAAGTCCCATTATAGTCAATGGAGATTATTCTCAAGAAAGTGTGGATAAGATTGCAACCTAAGGCTGTGATCCTAGGCATGCTCACCTAGGAGTAAGTTCTATTGACTAGCATGGGACTTACTTCTGAGTAGACATGTATAGGATTGTGTGTCACAAAATGCCAAAAGGGGGAAAGCGGTTTGGGGCACAACCCTGTTTTGTCTACTCAGAAATAAGGTTGAAAATCATATTCACACTTACCTAGGTGTAAGCCCTATTGACTAGAATGGGACTTCTGAATAGATCAGCATATAATTGGCTGCTAAGGGGCTCTAATCCTACCCACACTTTACTGGGAGTAAACCCTGTTGACTGTAAAGGGGCTTAATTCTGAGTAGACATGCATACGATTGGGCGCTAAGGCTGTAATCCTGGCCACACTTTCTTGGGAGCAAGCCCCACTGATTATAATGGGACTTACTTCTGAGTAGACATGCCAAGGCTTCAACTCTGAGACTCTAATCCTATCCACTCTTTCTTGGGAGTAAACCCTGTTGATTAGAATGGGGGCTTACTTCTGAGTAGACCTGCATAAGGCAGGGCTCAAAGTCCCCTTGTTTTCAATGGGGAGCTTGTGGGGGCGGCTCTTCTCCCTTCAGTGGTCATACTTACCTGAAAAGTTACCTGTTCGAGCAAGGCAAGGAGACCAAAACAAACCGTAAGCGGGTGGCATGAGAAGAGAGGGGGGCAGAGCATCACTCACAGCACCAGTCTCCCTGGGCACCACTAGGTATGTGGCGGGGGGGGAGAGAAGGGCAGGGGGGCTGCCTGGGAGCCCCTCTGCCCCCTCCAGCTGCTCAGTCGAGCCCACCTCAAGGCGACCCCCACACGGCCTCCCCCCTCAGGGCCCCCCGCGCTCGCCCCTCCCCCTCGCTCCCGTGCCCAGGTGAGGAGAGGAGAGGAGAAGAGCCCGTTATTGGCCTACTTACCATCAATCGCCATGATCTTCCAGGTGGGCCGTACCAAGTGGAACGCACGTAGGAGGCGCACTGACGGGCGGTGGAGGGGACGAAAGCGCCCGAGGGTGCGGGGGGGAAGAGAGGGAGGCGGGGGGGGGGCGTCGAATGGAGCGGAGCGTGCCAGAGCTGGGAAGCCGCGCGTGACTCCTCCTCCCACCCCCCAGCTCCTCGCGCCCAGATTCGAAAGTGCCAAGGTTCTTCTGGCGGCGCGCGGCGCAGAGCGGCAGTTGCCACCAACGGTCATCACCAACGGTCATCGCCGCTCGCTTGGCTGCTCCCCCCGCCTCCCCCGTCAGAGCCGCTCTCAGGGGCTGCGGGCAGCCTAGCGCCAGCCTCCACTTCGCTGTGCGTCCCCCTCCCCCGCCTCCCCCAAGAAATACAAACCTTCCGCTGTATTGGTTATGTAAAAGCCCGTGCATGTCTACTCAGAAGTAAGCCCCGTTGTAGTCAATAGGCCTTACTCCTGGGAAAGTGTCTTTAAGATTGCACACTTACTCCCAGGTAAGTGTCAATAAGATTGCAGCCTCAGAGCCCAAGCCTACGCATGGCCACTGAAAGAAAGACCCATTGGAGTTAATGAGGGCTTACTCCCAAGGCTTACGCCACCCCCCCCCATGCACAGCAACACCCCCATGTGCATCAACCTCCCATGCGCTCCGTTCCATCATGCACACCGCCCCACCATGTGCACCACCTCACCATGCACATCATCCTCCCGTTCATAACACCCCCATACAAAATCCCCCCATGCGCAACACCCCGTACAACATTCCCTGTATGCCCCTACTGCCGTGTGCACCACCACCCCATGCGCAACACCCCAATATAACATCCCCCATGCTCACCATCCCCCCATACGCAACTCCCAATGTGCACCATCTGTGCACCCTCCCTCCCAGTGCATCAGCTGAATGTTGATCAGTCAGGCTTCAGTGTTATGTACAGTGGTGCCTCGCTTAACAAGTGCCTTGCTTAACAAGTGATCCACATAACAAGCAAAAATTTAGGATTCTGCCTCACATAACAAGTGTTGCTTCACTTAACAAGCACCCTGGTTGGCAATTGGGGCAGTATGGGCCTGCCCATGGTGAAAGCAACACTTCCGCGCTGTCCCTCCTGTGGCCGGGCGTCCGCTGGGCCGAGGGAGAGAAAAGCAGTGGAGAAGAGGGAAGCAGCTCAGAGCAGGAAAGAGAGAGACTCAGGATGAAGAGGAGGAGAAAGTGGGGAGATTGGATTGCAGCCTAAGTAGACTTCATAGGATCATGCAGATTGAAAGCATGTTTTGAATTCAATTCCAGTGTTTTGTCATCATTTTTACATACAGTTAATATTGTTAAATGAATATTTTTTGGGTTGTGGAACCAATCGTCTGAGTTTCCATTATTTCCTGTGGGAAAATCTGCTTCACATAAATAGCATTTCACATAGCAAGCATGCTACCGCAACGAATTAAACTTGTTACATGAGGCACCACTGTATATTACAGTGTTTTGTCATTTTTATAAACAGTTAATATTTTTATATGAATATTTTTTTGGTTGTGGAACCAATCATCTGAGTTTCCATTATTTGGAAGTGAAAATCCACTTCATGTAAATAATAATATAATAATAATAACTAGGCATTTATATACCGCTTTTCTGGACACTTTGGATTGCTCCTCAGTCTTTAATCAAAGTGGTTTACATAGGCAGACAAATTCTAAATCCCCGAAGGGATTTTTACAAACACAGATTGTCTCTATCTTTCAAGAGACACTACATTCAAGATGTTACATTCACAGTCTGGTTACAACACAGGCTCCAATGTCTGAAATGCTGGCTGACCACGTTCTCCTTCAGTTCTCACGAAGAGCAGCTGTGAAAGCTCCTTCACTCCCACTGAAAAGCAGATGGAAAATCTCAGCTACAGCAGCCGCTTTTCAAGGTCTTGCTTCAGATCTGACTTCCGGTTATCTCGATCCGGCAACCTTCAGCTCTTATCTTCAGGCAAATGGAGGCTCTACCCTCTAGACCAGAGCATTTCACGTAAAGAGCATTTCACGTAACAAGCATGCCTCCGGAATGAATTAAACTTGTTATGTGAGGTACCACTGTGCTTGTAATTTGGTATAAGACAGAATCATTCCTCCCTCCCCAAGATTTTTATAGGCACTATCCAGATTTTGTCTAATCATGTTGGCCAAAGGTACTGAAATCATATGATCATATTGTGCACATCTGCAGGATCACTGGGCTTGGGCACACAAGATATTAAGACCTTGGAAATGCAAATTTGTTCCATAGACAGCGTTAGGTTAGCACCAAGCTCCACTCTGAAGGTACATAAGTTAATATTTTTTCCAGGTTGTAAGTCAAATGGGAGATTAAAAGTGTTATCACAGAGCCCATTTCTAAGTGCCACACAATTAATTCCAATTAACAGTCTCCTTAGTCAGGAAAGTGTTCCAGTCTTAGAATTACAGGGGTAACTTAAGGTCAGAAAAAGAATAAGTTGGCAGAACTATGTAAGGAAGCAGGTGCACAATGTGCCAGTTCTATGGTTGGCTGAAGCTAATGTTACATTCTTAGTTTAAATATACAAGGTTTTTTTTCTGATATTCCAAATGAAAACTTTATGCCATCTCTTTTTTTTCTGGAAACATTTCCTCTGAACCAAAATACATGAATATATTTATGAATGTATTTTTACAATGTATCACCCACCTTTATTAAACCACATATCTTAATAAATGGAAGCATAACAGATGTAATAAAAATTATTGCATCATTATGATTTATTGTATCATTGTCATACAACTTTATTTCTACAGGAATTTAAAAGCTACCACTAATAAAAATGGTTAAAACTATTTGATGTTTAAAGTGTATTTAAATATAGAAAAAGGCAAGCAATGGCAAATTTCTACAGGAATAATACTGAAAATTTGGCAAGAAATTTTTAATGCCTTTTTTAAGCACTCAGAGGCCTGGGGAGGACTCTGGTCATCTTTGGAATGTTCAGGTTCAGCCATGTCTCATTCCAGTCTGGAGCCACATCTGAAGATGTAAAAGTCAGGGATAAGTTCGATCAGCTTGCAGCTAAGGGACCCCATATCCATAGATTCACTTATCTGCAGGTTAGGTCCCAGCCATCCTGCACATGGCCTCTTCAAAGCGCCCCAAAGCCTCATAATGCTTTATAAGACATAAAAAAACCACCATTTATAATTCACAAAAGAAACAAGTGACTTTTTAAATGACAGGCTCAGCTTGACACTAGCAGAGCCTGCAAATGGATGTCCACAGCCACTGCTTGGGCTCAGAGGACCCTCCCAGAGTTAAGGGAAGCAAAGCTCCCCTAAGGACTAGAGAGGGAGTGGGGGTTGTTCACCCATATGTATGGTTTCATTTAACAGTGGGGAGGGGGATTCCATCGAGGTGTCTGGACTTGATACCTTTAAACTTGACAGATTTCTGGAAGAAAATTCAATTACAGGTTACAAGCCATGATGGGTACGTACCATATGAAATTAGCTGGTTGCTCATCTGGGTATTTTGTTCCAAATAGCTGTAGATGGCAATTTGTCACTTTTTCCCAGACTGGCAAGGGAGGGAAGGTGTGTTCTGAAGGTTTCATGCATTAAAAATTGGTCACTAGTATCTTCATTGGGGTTGGGGTTAGGGTAAATAGAATGATAGATGCAGGGGAGTGGCAGTGAGATGCATGTATCTTGTCTTGTGTGCTCACTGAGGCATCTGGTGGGCCACGGTGAGACACAAGAAGCTGGACTAGATACAGCAGGGCTCTAATGTGCCAGGCCTGAAAAGCACAACCCAGAATTTTTCAAAGCTGTGCTGGCAAAATAGATTTTTGAGAAGCACCACTGTGAGGCCTGGGGCTTTCCAAAAGTCCCCATCCCCCATGGAAATCTCAGGAGGCCTTAACAGGGCTGATGGATTCAGCCATCACCATTTTGGCACCACTGCATCCATTTTGGCACTGCTGCAAAACAGGATTGGGCTGCCCAATATTAATTTCTATGGACATGGTTGCTGATTATACACCAGTGCAATTTGCATTAAATATTCTCCAGCTTCATTTTTGTGTGCCTTATCTTGTCGTGTGTGTCCGCTTGGGCTGCTCCCTTTCCGTTTGTCATTTTGCTCTTTTTTCTATTTGCTCCTATTAAATGACAGTTTGACATCAGTCCCATTTTAGGCATCATGCACGATACACACTTGCTCTGTACTCCAAAGCCTACTCAATGGGCTACTCAGATCTGCACAAGCAGTTATCTGGTGCAAGTCCAAGCAGCCCTGGTAAGAATGATGGAGGCCTGCTCTGTCATTCCACACCTTTCTGGTCAGATCCACATTCCCCTCCCTGTCTCTGGAACTTCCTCCTGCCACCTTTTCCCACCCCCTGCAATGCTAGATACTTCATTTGCCTCCACTGGCAGCCAAAGATTTTGCATTTAATACGAGAGGGACAGCACAGGCCATCCTGCCACACTGCTAATCTTGTGCTGGCTGCAGCACTGACATACTGGCCTGCATGCTCCAGTGCAAGTTAGCATTGCACTGTTAGGAAAGTCAGCCTTTGTCAGATATGTTAAATGCTTAACAGTTTAGTCTGGTACTGAGCAGAAGTTCTGGTCTAAAGGGCTGAGCCCCTGTTAGCTTCAAGATAACATATGAAGGTCACCAGTTCAAGTTCACTGGAAGAATCTGTACATGCCAAGACCTTGAGAAATGGCTGACAAGCTGAGCTGAGTTATCCGCCTGCTCTTTGGCATGAGCAAAAAGTTATCTTGGCTGTCCTTCAAGTAAAAGATGAAGGAGCTGTTTATGAGCCAGTGTGGGCAGCACTAGGGGGTCAATAGTGAAACCAGACTCTTAAAAGTTCTTGAAAAGTTTAGGAGAGCCTGATTATATGTACCTCCTTGAATAAAATAAAAGGAGCAATCAAATGATCAGAAAGATGGTAAATAGATCCGTGTATTTATGTTGTTACTGTACATGCCAGCTATAGGCACTCAGTGTGGTTAAGATGTTCAACTTCATCAAGCGTACTTTTGATAGAAGTCACTAGGTGTCAGGCAACAGATATACGATTCCCAAAAGAAGGATTCATGGACATCAGTATTTGTGCAGTACTTGGCTTCGGTTCAGCACCGGATTTGTGTATAAGCTAACCAAGCTATTGTGTAGGGCCCCACTCAAAAAAAATTTAAAGGAAAAAAACTGAATGTACATTTCCAAAATATAAGATTAAAAAAACAAATAAAATAAAACCTATATACAGCAACAGTGTTTTGTGTTGTGTAGTTCTATAAATTAGGTCCATAAATTACTATATAGCATAAATTCAACACAAAAACAACGACACTTTGTTGTTGACAAAGGACAGCTGGACATATAAAGGGCCCCATTACCTTCAATAGCTTAGGGTCTCATCAAACCTAAACCAAGTCCTGCAAGGGTTAAAAAAGGGCAGTAGGGTGGCAGGTCAGAAGTTCAAGACCCAAGTGCCATATGATGAAGTGAGCTCCCATCTCTCATCCCAGCTCCTGCCACCCTAGCAGTTTGAAAACATGCAAATGCAAGAAGATAAAGAGGTTACAACCTGGTGATGGGTCCCTGCAACAGGCCAGCTGGTTTCCTCAATGTTGCATCTAAACATGGATCAAACAACTCTGATCCAGAATAGCAGACCCTGCCATAGTGCAGGGGAAATGCTAGGAAGAAGAGTACTATACATTATAGTTTTGTGCAGTACCATGGAGAGCTCCAGATCAGTTCACCAAACACAGATCTTGCTTGAATTAAGCATCAAAGCAGGTCTGTGAAGTATTCATTGAAGGATGAATGTAAAAGGACTGACCTGGGGTTTAGAGCTGTCTGCTGTATATCCCTAGGTTGCCTCTGTGTATATGTTCTTGGCAAGTTGCTAAGAAAGGGTGAAAATGGCATTTCGTACAGAGGTGTAGCTGCAAATTCTGATTACAAGTTTGAAAAGGCTAAAGATTTGGCCCTCAAAAGCCACATCAAGTCTTTTTTCTTCTTTGTGGCCTGTGAATTGCTGCACCTCAGGGCTCCAGAAAGACATATTCAAACTCTATAAAGACATCTAAGCTGGTAGTTGTCACTACATCTTGTCTCAGCAAATAACCGTTGCATTTTTCATAAAATGGTTTTTGGTGCCACGTGCAACTTGCGGCTGGTGGTCATTTTAGGAGCACATGACAGCAGCACTGGCAGCCCTCCACTGGACCCAGAAAGGTAAGTCTGAATGTAGTGGGGGCAGAGTGGATGGAATGCAGAACAGAGCACTGAGGGCTAATCCCTAGGAAAGGGAACAAATGTTCCTTTACTCTAGGAGACCTCCAGGACCTGAAACTCCCCTGAGGTATGCAGCTGATACCCCATTAGCACAGCTGCATCAGTAGAGGGAGAGTCTCCTTGCAATAGCGCAAATATTTTACCGTCATGTGCTATGAAGCTGCCAGCAGAAATAGCAAAAGGCTCCATGGCATGGGTGACATGTGGGCTGAACCAGAGGGAAGTTCCAGGGCAAAAGGGAGTAGATCTGGGAGCAAGTTGCACTTATTAAATCCTAGCCCTCTTTCCCAACCTAGACGTACCTCCCTCCTCTCCTTGGATTTATTCCAAGAAAATAGCTGGTGTGTAGCTGAAGAGTTCCATTGTGATTCCTCCCATCATAGCATGCATACACGCACACACCCCCACTGATGGTGCTTCATGTTATGGTTAAAAAGTAGGTGAAGGTGTCCCCCACAGGTTGTACTGCTAGTCATGAGTGTAGGGTGTGGGCAGTGATTATTCCTAGGACAAGTTTGTATAGGATCACAGCCTAACACTGTTTCACTGTGAAGTCTTCCATCAAAGATAAAAATGTGTCATATGAACCTGCTGTCAACAGTTGTGGGCAAAAAAATGCTTTTAAATTGTAATAATTTTTCCTTCAAAAGCCCATAGATAGAGCACAATACTAACCATGTCTACTCAAAAGTAAGCCTCATTGTGTTCAATGAATCTTAATCTTAGGAAAGTGTCTTTGGGATTGCAGTCATACTGATACAAGAACATAAATTAAGTATTAAGATTTGTTGCAGAAATGGGATTCAGACAAATTAGTATTTGGTTTATTTAAGCCTGCATTTTTATCAAATATTGTTTGAAAAAGCTAGTGTTCAGGAGTGTACCTTTAAAAACATATATTTCAAATTAATTGCACCTCCAGAATTTCTGGTAAAGAAATACGCTAGAGAAATTGCCCAGATATAGCTCCCTACATTTTTATTCTTTTGTTTCTTATTTGCTCTGTCTTTTTTTCAAGAAGGAAACTTTGAGTAGAATTACAGATGCACAAAAGGGTTTTGATTGCTTCCAGTAATTATCGTATTCTATCTTTTTGGAATAACTAGTGTTTGGGAGTTTAACATTTTGAAAAGATTTGCTTCTAACGGTAAGGAAGACTTTATATCAAACAATCCATTTTTTTCAGCTGAAAAGAAAAGTCAAGTAATGGCTGGAACAAACATTCTTTCCAACCTTCTTATATGTTCCTATATGGTTCTCTAAGGAACACACATTATGCTGAAAAATTCTCAAGCTGGTTAAAGTGCAGAAATGGTGGGTGGAATGATATTATAGTAACTCTATAGGGGATCAATGCTGTACTTAAAAGTTGCAAGTTCCCATTAGGCCTGCTTCACATCCCACTTCAACCTTAATTTAAGCATGGAAGGGAAAATATGAAAAGGCTGGCAAGAAAAGGGAGAAGATGATGTGGGGTGAGTTTCCTATTGAAAGTGTCATAGAGTGGCAGTAACTGAATATTTTCTAGGAGCATTTTTTACACTAAAGAAAACACATCAAAATCCTTTTTGTCTTGAACAGCAGTGGCCAAAACAGCAATCAAGTAATTACACCTGCAGAATTGTTGGTAAGAAACCCCTCACCGATGCATGTTGCCAAGGAACAACTTTCTTCATTGCCTGCCTTGAGCCTCTTTCATCCTCCGTTTATGTTCAAGAAGGCAACTGTTCTTGAGGATAGAATTGGCAATGTTAAAAAGCACTCAGTGTCACATGAGCACATCAAAAATTACTTTTTGAAAAATCACCATGTCTTTTAACTGATTCTAATGTATTACTGAAGGATCACGTAAATGTCTAGACTATACTTTGGGTAATGAGAATGTTGAAATCTTATTTTCATCATACTAAAGGTCTCTTGGAAGTGGTTCATAGGTCTTTATTATATCAATAACTTCCAGAGAATATTAGGGGAAAGGACTGTTTTCAAGTGTTCTCTTATAATGTTGTCAACAGAGGAGCCCCAATAGATCAGGCAAGAGGTCCATGCAGTCCAGCATCCCATTTGTAACAAGGACTGTTCAACCTGCTTCCAGTAGGAAACCTAGAAAAAGGACATATGAAGGATGGCTTACATTGTGGTTTTAGATACAAGTATGAATGTGCAGAATGAGTGAAACTTGTGTCCCTTGGGTCTGCTTTCAGAAGGCTGATCTAGGGAGAACTGTGTGCATCCTTGGAGAGGTGTCAACTGAGCTGTGATGACTGAAAAACTGAAAGAAGAGCTTGTGTTGCTTGATAGTTGGAATGATATCTTTAAATATTCAGATGTTGGCATGCAAGAAACTGCCTTTGTGCAAACCCCTGTAATAGTGAGCAGAGATGGAATGGATGAGGGCCAGCTGAGTAAAGGGATAAGCATGAGGATAGTCAGAGAAGTCATTGTCCAATACCATGGAAGAAAACCTGAC
This sequence comes from Cryptoblepharus egeriae, assembly GCA_030015325.1. Taxonomy (NCBI): domain Eukaryota; kingdom Metazoa; phylum Chordata; class Lepidosauria; order Squamata; family Scincidae; genus Cryptoblepharus; species Cryptoblepharus egeriae. The sequence goes on from JAREYC010000001.1 coordinate 219,264,188, forward strand.
TCTAAAATGATGGCAAGAGGACTATAAAAACAAAAAGTAAGATCCAAGCCAAGATGCCTACGATCACTAACAAAGGGATAGGCTGCAATATACCACCAACTTCTCCTGCCATACGTTGCACATCTCTTCAACGCAAGCAGATCACTCAAGCATATGCAAGAGAGTATATTTAAAGGATTGTTTAGACTTGTGCGTCTTGCTTTATTTCAGATTACAAAAAACAAAAAATAGACATTACCATTTCACTTTATACCTACACTTCATAGAGGTTTAATAAAACCAATCATTTTTTCTTGAAACCACACTATAGATTATCACACCAGTCCTGAGACTGTGTTAACTTCTGTGTTGAACCCATGACACAGGAAAGGGTTAAGAGTCTGAGAAGGGGGAGTTGGACATTGAAGGAATATGTCAGGGCTTCATTCCCCCAGCAAGTGCAAGTTGTCTGCTAGGTACTCTCCAAGGTCCTGCAATGCCAGTCTGATCTGCTCCCTGTTCCCCGTTCACTTGGGCTGGGGGTTTATGCTTGTTGCTGAACAGGATCCAAGCTCTACTGGAAAATATCTAGCTGGCTCTGGCCATCAGCCAAAAGAGCATAGGGGAATATCTACTGAATGAGGAAAGGGGTGGCTGGACAAAATAAAAAACATCAGAATGAGCCTAATGACCCATATGGTGTTTGGATTTGTGACAGCAATATCATTAGCGTAAATCAGAGTAGTCCCATTGAGGCTTCTGTAGCTTTAGCAAGGATGACAGGAAAAATGTCCCCTTGCCCCAGGTATTTTACGAAGGTTACTACTTCATTTCTGCTTTCATGTTGCTCTTTTCTTTGTAGCGGGTGTTGTTTGGTGGTTGAGCAGAAGGCTACCTGAAGAACACTAATGAGGATCAGGATAAATCTTAGATGGGAGACTAAAAGCTGATAAAGCTGTCATGGGACAACAGAGCCTGTTTATGACTTGGCCAACCAGAAACTGCTCCTGCTGGAAGCTCAGAAGACTTACCCAGGTGGTAGATGGGATGATGATGCCTTAAAGATTGCAAATGGAAAAGGATTCCATCCTCTACGATCTGCCCCAAAGAACAACTACCTTGATGAGACATTTTCCTTGATATCATATCAAACATGATCAGAATAACAAATTCACCTACCTAGACCCAGCCCAAGCCTATGATAGAGAGAAATGGTGACTCCAATCCAGAATAGCAGATCTCACCATCATATGGGACAAACACTGAAGAAGAAAAAGAAGTTATTTCTCTGCAATCATCTCTGCCTGGAAACTCTCCATTCAGGGCTGCTCTGCCTTAGCAGTCACCATCTGGTTCCATTATATGTTATTATAAATCTAAGAAATGGTCCACACACAAAAACTGTATTCCAGACGTTCTGTGTTGGATGCCTACAAATCTTATTACACATACTCAAAATTATTTCTTTTCTTCTTGCATCCCAGGTAGCTTAAGGATTTATTTCCATTAACTAAAAACTTCTGTTTTGCTTTTATTCTTTCTTTTTCATGTTCAAGAAACAGATTTTGCACTAGCAAAATAGGAGGGGAATAAAGCTGTTGCCTATTTTAACTGCTCTGAGTTTAAACTGACCAAACAAGAAGAGAAACTGGCAAAAATGCATGAAGACTTCAAGCAATTTGTACAGGAATGTTATTGTGAGCTCTTTGAAATAATGTTAGGAACAGGCAGGACTTCAGCAATCATAGAGTGCTAAAAGTCTCACAAACAGCAGAGACTGTACTAAAAATCCATATAGGAAGGTAGACATAAAATTGTGATAAGTGACACAATCACAAGCTATTGGGATCAAGAAAATAAAAGGAATTTGCTAGGGACCATGCTGGTCAAATAAAAAGATGGATTATTATCTTGAGAATACAGAGGGGAAAAAACAAGGAGATGGAAAGAAGGGACCATTGCTGTGATCTTGTAAATTTGAACCATTTCTGTAAGTCATTTCAGTATCAAGAATTTTGTAATTCTTTTTTTTTTAAAACGGGGGAAAGCCATAAATCATTTGAAATTTGTCCCCAGCCATGAAAATGAGCAATGTCCTGAAACATTATTGCCTTAAGTCACTTTTGTGCAGTTCACATAATTTTGCAAAGTTCCAACTCTTTGCTATATTTAATTACATTTACATCCACCATAACATGATGAGAGCCCAACAGTATCTCCTGACATTAGTGATGATGCTTCCAAGCTAACTTGGAGTGCACTGCATCAAGTGATGAGGTTGGAGGCCTTGGAGAGATAACAAAAAATATTGTCTTACCTCTCCACAGGACTCCTGGTGGCCTTTGCCTTTACTTGGAACATTGCCAGTACAGTTGGCATAAGTCTTAAGAGAGCAAAGAGAGAGATAGGGAGGGCTAAAAAATAGAAAATGGGATCCTGGAACAGGTGACTGCCACCAGTATCCACTCCCTTCCCTCCCTAAATTCCCCCCTTGATATTCCATTCCTTTAAATGGGAGGGAAATCCCATTTTACTAGTATAATAAACCAGCAGGATTCATCTCAGCTAGGTATTTTCATTGCATCAGACAGAAATTCATTCCCTTAGTTGAGTCTAAGATGAGTAAGTCTAGACAGAAAACATTAAAATTGAATTTTTCACTGGAGTTATACTATATTAAAGCAAGGTCATAGCTTGCTTTCTAGCAAAATGATGGATGACTCATTAGCTGTGATAATTTGAGGAAATAGCACTTTTTGAATGTCATAACAGTGGGCAATTCCTTTGCAATGTACATTTAAAAAGATTTTGGCCATTCTATTAGTTGATCTCAAATTATTATGGTGTAATTAGTTGCTTGTTGAAAATTTGGTACAGGTGATCGGTGTTGCACTGGTTTCGGAAAAAAGTTTTTAAACCAGGAAAGGTAATATATCTTTTCTTAGATGGACTGCTGCTAGTGTACGTGTATACAACCTTAGAACCAGTGGCATAGCTAAAAGGTATACAGGGGGTGCAGTTGCAACCTTTAGGGGGGCTACAAGCTGAGCTTGACACTAGTGGCAAAAACTGTGAAAAACAGGCTACATATGAATGAGGCTACCATCATGTTATATATTGTTGGGAAGGTAATTTAATGCAGAATGCAATGAAACTGCATTGGAATATCAATATTCTATTAAAGGTTATGGCCAATTAACCAGAAAATGAAAACACAAAAAGGAACTCAAGGCAACTATCTATCAACAGTATTTATATACTGCTTTTCAACTGAAAAGTTCACAAAGCGGTTTACAAGAAAATGAAAAAATTAATAGCTAATTAATAGCTAATAGCTATTAATTATAGAAAAAATTAGCTATTAATAAATAGAAAAAATTAATAGCTAATAGCTAATAGGTCCCTGTCCCAAAAGGGCTCACAATCTAAAGTGCAAAAAGAACACCAGCAGAAGCCACTAGAACAGACATTGCTGGGGTGTGGAGGGCCAGTTACTCTCCCCCTGCTAAATAAAAGAGGAACACCCACTTGAAAGAGTGTCTCTTGCCCAGTAAGCAGGGGCAACTAACAGCAATTAAAACAGTCAGGTTTTTCAACACGCGTCAGCTATTCAGCCAGCACAAAATCAAGAAGCCTCGTGTTGGGTCATGAAGCCCAACGTGGGTCTCTTGATCAGGCAGAGCTGACATCTGCCAGTCCCAGCCTCCTCTCACTTCAGTTCCTCCCCACCACACTTTTCCCATGTCTTCCACCTGCTTCAGAATGCCTTCTCTCTGCCTCCCCTCAAACTCCAACTTAACTCTCCACCTTCCCGCACACCAGGCAGAAGAGCACCAAACTCCAACCAACACTGTCCCCGTCTAGGCTCTGCAAGATCTGATGCTAACTCCTGCAATCATGTCTAATGGCACATTTGCAACAGTGCATTTTAAAATATCTTTTTTAATATCTTTAAAAATATCAGGGCCAGGCTATCTAAGAAACAGTCTACTTCCAAATAATCTGGCTTATCCCCTTGCGTTATCAAAGAAACAGGGCCTTCTCAGTAGTGGCACCAACACTATGGAACTCTTGAAACATTCCCTAGAAACATTCAGGTGAGGCCTGAAGATATATCTGTTCACACATCTACTCTTTTAGTTTTGAGGTAATGCTTCTGCTTTTACAATATCTTTTTAATGTAATACTTCTGGTTATAAGATGCCACTGCTTTTATTGTTGTAATTTTATTGAACTGTTTTTACTCTCTTGTGATGTGTAGTTTTATGGTGTTTTCAGTTATCAGTTTTTATGAGATGCGGTTGATAAGATTTAACTGTTCTTATGTTGCTTTTATGTGAACCACCTTGGCTCCCCAGGAGTAAGGTGGAATAGAAATAAATACCATATATACTCGCATATAAGCCTAGTTTTTTGGGCCCAAAAAATGAGCCCAAAAACCCACCTTGGCTTATACGCAGGTAAAAATGTAAAAAAATTAAGAAAAATGGCGGGCGCGACCTCCAGTGTGCGCCCTCAGAGGCTCTGCAGCCTCTCCAGCTGCTGGCGCTGGCTCTCCAGTGTGCGGAGAAGGCACGCGGCGGCAAGACACGGAGCCCACTGCAGCCACACCCCTCAGTTTCCTAAATGACTCAGGTACTTCTTTGTGGACCTTACTTTTGAGTAGACATACCCAGGATTGGGCCCTGAGGCTACAAGACCAGCCACACTTTCCTGTTGTTGCTGCATTTCCCACCCTCGGCTTATACTCAGGTCAATAATTTTTCCCAGTATTTGCGGTAAAATTAGGTGCCTCAGCTTATACACACGTATATAAGGTAAATAAATATAAATATAAATATAAATATAAATAAATAAGGCAGCTCCATAATGGGTCTTTTAGAAGATGTGTGTAACATGTTCCATAGAATGCATCAAAAGGACATGCTCATAAGTAGAAGCAGCTACGCTTATTCTGTTGTTGGAATAAGAAGCGTTTCTCACTTCTCTCACATTCTAGAATTCAGCCTTAGAAATCAATTATAATTAATCAGGCAATTTTCTACTTAATGGTCATTTTAAAAAGTTACAATAATATTATGAATTTGCCAGCTTCATCTCTATAAACGGATGGTCAGGGACTTGACAAAAGAACATTAATGCTACTTAATGCTGATGGATGGTTTCCTAAATGAGAAATTCATCTGCAGAGAGCAGAATCAGAGAATAGGACTGAGGTACGTTGTCCAGGACAGAGAAGTAGGCAAGTTGCAGGCAGAGCCTGAGAGAATATTGAGAGATTTTAGATGCCACTTGTCAAAATGTGGGTGCAGCTTTGAACAGCTGTGACTCCCTGGGAATCTAATGCAGAGGTATAATATTGGAATTTATCCCAGTAATTCCAAGCCTGTCCAACCTGTGTTGACCACCAAGCTTACAGCAGGCCTTGTATGTAAGATCACCAAGAAGTCAATAACATTTCTAGTTTTGCTGTCTGTCTGGGACTAAAAAAAAGGAGGAACTGTCAAGCATCTGGCTGGTTTCTATACATGGCTGGAAAACTGCATTTGCTTTGGTGGGTCACCAGTTGTGTATGGTATAGACTGTGTGTTTAAGAAGTCCTGCAAGCATTTACAAGTACTGCAAGTATAAAGAAAAAAATCTAATATTTTTTATGGTCTATTCATTAGGAAAATGACATGAGGGAAAAAGTGAAGAAACAGTTTATAACAAAAGTAAAAGTTTATAACTATGTGAGTTGTTGAATCTGCACTACCTTCTCAATGGCTTGGATGGTCCTAATCCCAGATGGACTTGTATGTTTACTTTTCCAGTAATTTTGAGGGTTATGCTCTGGCTTTTTCCATTGGAGTTGTTAGCAATAAATTCTTGCATTATCAGAACAGGTCTGCTGTGTTCTCTCATAGATATCTAATAGAGCAGGCCTCTTCTAAGCTGTATACATAATTACGAGATGGGGTAGTTGTACTGGAGAACATTTCTCTTTTTTTCTCACCAGAGGGTGCAAATGCTATGATATAGAATTAGGAACATATGAGTCAAACCAGACATTTTTGCTCTTCCTCTGCTCCTGATATGTTCCCCACTTCAGAGTGCCACCTTAATGCTAAGACCTTGTTGCCAAAGACATCTGTTTATAAATCAAAGCTTGGCTTCCTTAATGAGAGACTTCTGTTTCCTCCAAAGCTAATTTGGTTTCCCTGAATAGGAGGCCAAAAAGTCTTCTTTTCATATTATAAATGGAGTAAGTAGTCTGCTGAACCACATGCAGGGAAAAGTCAGAACAGAATGGGTGGAACTATATGCTATGAAGCTGAAATAAATGGTACAGCTGGTGAAAATTGTTAGAAAACACCAACATAGCACTAAGAGGACAGCCTTTTCCTAAACTTCAAGCACAATCCTAACCATGTCTACTCAATAATAAGCCCCATTGTGTTCAATGGGTCTTACTCCCAGGAAAGTGTCTTTAGGATTGAAGCCATAGGGCACAATCCAGAGTAACTACGGGGAGTCCTTGCTCTGGTGTAAGAACAATTTGCTCTGGACTGCAATATTAATTTCCCATAGATTTTCACTGGGTGGTGCAGTAACTACGGGTACACGTAATGTCTCTAAGTGCTCCCGTATTTACTCTGGATTGTAGGGATAGTCTTCTGTGTAGATGGGCTATTCCCCACCCACACGCTTTTAAATCAACCCTGTGAACCTGCATTCCAAAATGATACAGTCCGGGAGCAATTTTAACCATAGGTAGGTTATCCAATGTTCTCAAATCTGAGGCTAAATATCTTTCTATGAACTATATTTCAAAATGGCATTAAGTATAGTATAAAATGCCACAACCAGGGGTGGTATACCATGGAAAAGAAAGTTCCACTGGTATATTCCATCTCCACACAACAGGTCTGATAACAGCAGAGAAAAGAAACTTTATTGGGCCTGTCTTTCTCTGCTGGTCACTGGCATAGCCACAGTGAGTGATGTAGTATGTTATTACTACAGTGCGTCATGTAAGCAACCCTTCAAATTCACTGTCAGAGCCATTCCAAGTACCATTGCCATCACTGCCCAAAATGGCTACAACAGTGATTTGGAGTGGCCACTTACATGGTGCACTGTGGCACCTGCAATACTTACTGTACCACCTCCCCATAGCTGCACCATGACTGGTGGTGCAAAGGTGGATTTTAGGCTGATCACCTTCTCTAATGGTATTCCTGCAGGAATGAGATGGAAAAGAGTGAGGTTTTTTTAATTTTTAGATAGCAATGAAGGGGGAAGGATCCCTAACCTAAACTCAGTAATGAAGCTTATTAAACATGCCTGAGGTTACTGTTGCTTATGGTGAGAAAGGGGAAATTTCCAAGAAATGTGGGGGCTATTCTTCTCCAAGACTTCCCTAGAGTGTTGTAGCTTATGGTACAATTACATGAGAAAGAGAAAACCCACTAAAGGAGGCTGTGGCTGGAATTTTTCCTTCCCTTTCTACTATCCCTTCCTTTCCCATTCCACACTTTACACTCTTGTTGTAAACCAAGTTGTAAACCAACAAAATGAGGATGTCAAGGCTATGACATTAAGGGCTTAATGTGATAAATTGGTAATGCTGAGACCAGCCTCCAGTCTCCTTATAGCAATGGAGCCAATGCTAGACCTACATGCTTGGCAGCTCCAGAGCCTCTCACATAAACAAACAAATAAAAGAGAATTAATTTCAAAATGCATTTGCAACATAGAGCTCTCTAAATAATGATCTCTTGTATTCACCAGAACAGAGCAAAAAGTACTGTTTGGGGATGAGTAGCTTATCTATACCATGCCAAGAAGTAGATGAAACGCACAACAATTCAGTGGAGGATAAAGAAAAATCATTCAACCCAGAGACAGATGAAATGCTTCCCAAAAATATTCAAATATCCATGGGATCATTTAAAGCACTCTTTCAATTTATATTTCGTGTAGTCATCCACTTCCAACTCTAAGCTACAAAGGGAGAAAAGAAAAACACGTGACCTATAAATTATTTGAACATTCTTCTTAGGAAAGCCTGAAACTACGTCATCACACATGCAAGAACATTCTTTTTCCCTCTTCACAGCAAATAATTGAATTTGAAGTGTGTGATTGAATTTAATATATGAGAATATTAATCACACTTTGTCCTAAAATGCTTTATCTAATTAAAGCTGTGGGTGGCACAAGTGGCTAAGACACTGTGCCTGTTAACCAGCAGGCCAGAGTTCGAAACCCGGGTTGGCCCCACAAGACAGGTTGTGCTCCTGTCCTTAGCCCAGCTCTGCGACGCCAGCTGGATTCAATCGTATCGGCTCTGCCTTTCCATTGGACTCATTCAGTGGCGTGGAGAGGGGGGATCTGCTGCTTGGGTAACAGCCTATCCTCCATAACAATCCAAACCAGGCTTTCGTACTTCGCATGCAGTGTATGCAGCACCGAGCACGATACCATAGTCTTTCAAGTCTGACGGAGGCCTGCTTTTTTTAAATTAATGACCAAGCTAATTCTCCATCAACAAAACTACTGCAAAAACTATTTGTCTAAAGGAGAACAAAAACGCTGGTCCTGTTCAAACATAAGATAAAGATGTCAACTCATTTTGGCTCTGAGGTGCTAGATTTATAAAATAACAGACAAGATATCATTTTGGTTCATTCCATTATATATTTGTTGAGTTTTTCAGGTGTTTGAAGACTTCAGGGCTAGATAGTACTCACTGCATAACATTGTTTTTGATTATATTTTTCTATGCTGTTCAGAGAACAAAAAAGAAATAACATTGGGAGAAGTACAAATCTTTTATATACAGTATAATACTTACTTATCTGCCAAATAGTCGTCTGTTATCAGTTCTACCATGAAGTTGTAGAGGTCCTCAGGGGCCCTCAACAATCTCTGTGTTGACTTACAGGGCCATACTACAATGGTGTATTGGTACATTATAACAACCAATTGAACTGAGGGTTTATAGATCACCCTGACCAGACAGACCCTGACCGGGCAGTGAATGTGGCTAGTCAGGATTCTCCTGCAACTTGCAATATGAAGGCTTTGCATATCATGACCCTCTATTTTCCCTTCACATTTTGTGCAGCTAGAATCATACATGTTGGACTACATGTTCAAAAGGACTTAGTGGTCTTTGTGAATGTGAATTTGTTACTCAAATCACAAAATGGTTTCCCTCTGTTAGCCCTGTCTTTCTTGGTTTCAGCACCTGTCATATACAAGGTGACCATCTGTCCTCTTTTTCCAGCACATCTCTTGGATTTTAGCCTTCTGTCCTGGAAAAAAAATCTCTCTTGTCCTTGTGAGCAGGCATGTATGTAGCCTTCCTGAAATTCTTAAATAATTTGCAATTAATTGATAATATGCAATTAATTAATTATATATACCGGTAATAGTTAAATTAATTACACATAATAGTTTTAAATGTATTAATAAGTAATATGGAGTTTAAATTAACTATATGAAAGCAATACATATGTGTGTTTTCAGCTTTTATATTGTCATGTCCAACATTTTTCTTGGGCATCCTACCCTGTCCTCTTTTTTCGGTTATGACATATGGTCATATAGCACAGAAAGCATCCAAAAGGGAAAAAAACGGAAACTGTCTACACTCCTTGTCATTCAAAACATATATAGATCCCCTCCTTTTCTGATGTGGATGGATGCTGCTCCAAGTTAGGATCCACTCCAGTCCTGGTCCTTGTATATGTGGATGATGCCATAATGTTATCCCATACTCATCTGGGTTTACAATACCCCTGTTTGGAGGATTTATCAGAAAATTATTTACAGCTAAATTTCAATAGAGGATCAGGGTGAGAGGGGGTCTCCTATGGCAGGAGGGGTGATGAGATGACAACAGGGCCTAATCCACCTGGGCCAGAAAACCTGACATGGGTCTCTTGAAATCTGTGCCCACTCAGTAGTGGACACAGATCTGAGAAGAGCCATCAGGCCTGTCTGTGGATTACACCACATAATAGAATATAAGCAGCTCCAGTGCTGATTCCAGCCTCATGGAATGCAGCGGTAGCCATTTTGGCACCGCTGTAGCTCTGGGCACAGGACTGGGTTACTGTGGTAGAATTTAAAGAGAAAAGGGGTGCCTTATAATTATTTAGGAACAAGTTTTTTTTAAATAAATTTTATTAAGTATTTGTATGGCACACTTCTTTCTTCTATACATAAGAAACTATAAGGTTTTATACATAAGAAAGCACACATTAGGTTATCTGTACATAACCTCCTGTGGTTTTCAAGACATGCTGCATAGTATAAATGGAAACAACCTTGGAAGAATGTGTGGGAGATAAAAGGGGAGCAACTGATATGGCATAAGTAATGCACAATATACCATAAAATATGGTCCACTTTTTTGAGGGGAGGTTATTTTCACCATGCTACATCACTAATGAATCCCAGACTGGCTTATTTAACAACATATCTGTTTTAATATGCCATTATGTTCATTTTAGATTTCCCAACTAATGAATTTTTTTCTCTGAGTGCTTCAAGCATTATTGAAAGTGTTTATTTAGGAGACAGAGTGAAAACAGCTGGCTACCTGCCAATTTATGCAAGGGACCCATCCATTAACCTGCTGTTCATTCTGCTACTATTCTAAATTTATCGTGGTGCTTTCTCAAGTCGTCTGAAAAAATATCATACGTACTGTACTCTGATTAGAACATGGCTTCTAGTAAGTGCTTATGAAAAGTCAATAAATAATCATGTTATACCTGAAGACTGAGATTAAAAATGTTGGGAACAGATGCCTTAAATTGCTTTCGGTATCATAAATAACAGATTCAATTTTTTTTTAAATTTGAACTTCCACAGCAGCTGAAATGAAAGAGAAATTCATGCTTTAGAATAGAGGTCCCCAAATTGGAAACCTCTATATATTTAAAAACACACATTTCTTTCAAGCTGATCTCAGCGCTGCTCTTGGAGGGGAGTTTTTTTCAATCCCTGGATATGGCCTGTGAGCCATAATTTGGAGAGCTCTGCAAGAACACCCAGACTCTTTTGTTGTAGATCCCAGTTTGGTTTTAAGACTGACAGTTCAATCCTAAGGAACAGGCAATTTTATGTAGTTTTAGACTGTTATGCTAACCAACTTTATTACGAAGTCCCACCGAGCACAGTGGGACCTACTTCTGAGAGCATAGGAATGCACTGCACATTTGTATGTCTTTAAAATATTTGTCACCCACTTTCTGGCAGGAATGGCTAACAGTACAAGAGCACAAAAACACAGACAGATTCCAAAGATATTTTATCCCTCCCTTTTTTGGTCTATAGTTGTGATGAGTGTTTCAGTATTCATGCTGGTATATTTAAAAATTGTTAAACTGGGTACACTTGTATCAAATGGGGAAAAATAACTTGTTATATTTAATTGTAATATCATTTGGGAATTTTAGAATGGTTTCTTTTCATTAATCTCAGTGGGAAACAATTTATTGATGGAAGAAAAAAGCAGCGGTTTAAATGAGTCTCTATTTTGGAAAAATCCCAATATCATTGCATATATAAATTCACCTTGGAGTCAGCAGTTTTGGTCACGGATGGTATATCTCAACAACGTTCAGCAGTTTTGGTCACGGATGGTATATCTCAACAACGGCACACTGCATCATTTGTATCCCTTATATACCTTTTATTGCCTCCATAAATCAGATGAACTGGCACTGGGTGCCAGATGCACAGATCTGAAAATATGTCCCTTACCACTTGAGACAGATAAATAGAGGAAGAGCCCCACCTCTTCTCTCAGCAGCAATGGTGTTTCCCTGGGAAGAGGTCCAGCTTTGACAACACTTTTTCCTCCTCTTGGCCTGGTATGGTAGTCACGGCTTCTGTGCACATATAAAGATGATGTATTTGAATCGGTTCATGCATTTTTCCGACCCACAGTATCAACCGTTAAAATCAGTTAAATTGGAACTAATTCATATATTCCCCAAAACACCAGTTTCAACAAAACGACAGTATTGCCATTTGGCCCAATCCTATCTTCCATTCATGCAGCCGCTGTATTCTCGGGGAGAATGAAACTGTATTCTCGGGGAGAGTGACAGAAAGAGAGGAGAATTTAGAAAAGAAAGGGGATTTAATTAATAAACCCCCACTCCTTCCCCACAGTTAATCTCCTTGTGCCTATTCTTTAGCTTGCACAAGTTGAAAGAAAGGGAGTGAGGGGGCTGAAGAAAAGGAAGATGGGATGAGGCAAGATTCACTCCTTCGATAGACCCCCCCCACCCTGCCCCTCCCTTTCCCTGCCCATTTTGCTCCATCCCCACCCTACTCTGTTCTCCCCCCACACCACCTGCCTCTCTTACCAGCTTACCTTCTCCACCTGGCAGCCAACATGGCAACAACTCATGCAGGAAGTGTGTGCACTGAAATAAATTTCCCATTAGTTAGGCAACCTAAGCATTCCTTCTTACCTAATTATGTTGAATGGCTCCCCAGGGATCAGAAGGAACTGCATCACTTTTACCAACCTTGGTGATATGGAATTATCCCATGGGAGGAGGTGGAATATAAGGGGCACATTACAAGCAATGTTCTCCCCTATTATCTCCTCCCCTAATTTAGCCCCAAAACAACTTTATTAGGCTGAGAGAGAGAGAGAGAGAGAGAGAGAATGCCCAAGACCTTGAGGAAACCTAAGGTCTTGAGAAATTCATCTAAGGGCCAATTCTAACCAATTTAGGATGGCACAACTCAGCAATCCTAATCAATTTAGGCAATCCTGACCAATTTAGGTTACAATTTAAGCAATCCTAACCAATTTAGGATGACACAACTCACCTGCTTCCTGTTCCCATGGTCAGGGTGACCAGATGCCAAACCCAAATTCCTGAACCCCAAGGCCAAAATTCCTAATCCCAGGCCAAAATTCCTACCCGCTGAAAAAAATTGCCAAAAATGTATTTTTTGTTTTTGTTTTTCTGGTTTTTTTACCATAACTTTTGATAGGAAGGAGATATCTCCAAACTGATTGTTGCATTGGATTCTGCTCTTCAATACAAATCCAACGACATATGGCATGATGGGGTACTGTGCACTATCACGAAGTTTCAAAATGAAGCCAAAATGTAGGACACCTGGACAGGAGGCTAAAAATCAGGACAAATACGGATTTTTCCAGTCATCTGGTCTTGGGGAGGCCAGCATATGCCTGTGCCACAGCCTAACCTCACAGCACTTTTTTTTTTACTTCTCCAGGCCTGCAAGGTTCTTGAGCCAAGATTTATGTCAGCCTAACTGGGGATAGGATTGCAGCCCTAATACATTTCACTGGGCAAGTGCAGATCTGAACATGGAAATCACTAGTCCTAGTTCAATACTTCAGCAGTTATGCCATGTGAGCTCTCACATACCTATATCTCAATTCTACCAAACTTCCAGTGCTGATGTTAGTTCCACAAGGTTTGCTGTGAAGGAACAGCCTTTCTTTGTTTCAGACGGTGCCTCAGCTCAGTAGGGACAGGGTCAGTTAAGAACATAAGAAGAACCTCCTCTGGATCAGGCCAAAGGCCCATCTAGTCCAGCTTCCTGTGTCACACAGCAGCCCACCTGCTGCCTCAAGGACCACATAATGCCAGATGCAGTGCTCCCCTCCCTGCATCTGGCATTTTGAGATTGTCCACATCTACACACAACTCTCCTGGTTCTTGTTTGAGCTTTAATACAATTTGCAAGAATGTCCTTCAATTTGCTTATGCATTTAAAAATTATTGGGTAGTGATATACAGTATTGGGAACGTAATTCCCTCATTATCCACCAGGGTTTTGTTAAACCCTGATTAAAAAAAATCAGTGGATAAAAAAATCAGTGGGAAAATATATTTAAAGACCCACTTTCAGGTTTCTTGCTTCTCCATTTCCAGGGGTTTGATTCTGGGATACAAAAAAATGTGTTAAATAGAAGCAGAAAATTTAAAAGTGCATCCCTTTACAATGGTTTTAAAACAGCTTTTCTTACTGTTATAGAGAGGCAATCAGTAATTAGAAATGCGAAGGACGCTCTGCCTTTGCCTCATTATCAGCTGAGGAATTGAAAGATAGTTTGTCTGACTGACTGCCTCTCTACAGCAGCAGGAAAGCAGTTTTTGCAACTATGATTTGTAGCAGCCATTCGTGTTGAGTCAAATCCGTCTGTAAAAAATCTGTGTATAAGGAGGTTGGACCTGCAGTATAGATTTGAGGCACGATTAATTTCTAGAAAAGATACTGAGGCTCCTCACCTAGCCTAATCTTATAGCATAAAGACTAAGAAATAGTACACAGATCTTTACACATGTCTTTTCATGGAGGGACTTTTGGAAAGGGTAGCACAGTGCACACATTAATAGTTCTTACTTAAAAGGGAAAGCAAATTTGTCTTATCCCAGAACCCATTGGAATTGTTACTATTAGCCACTGTTTAGAGCGCCATCTACTGTTTCACTGACTCCAGAGCACTTTCAGGAATGTTTAAAGCAGGTCTTCATTGAATGATTGCTGCAGAAATCTGTAGGAATCTATTTCTGTAAGGGCTGTGGGTGGCGCATGCGGTTAAGATGCTGTGCCTGTTAACCAGCAGGCCAGGATTCGAAACCCAGGTCAGCCCTATAAGACAGGGTGAGCTCCTGTCCTTAACCCAGCTCTGCGATGCCAGCTGGATCCAATTGTATTGGCTCTGCCTTTCCATTGGACTCATTCAGTGGCGTGGAGAGGGGGGATTTGCTGCTTGGGTAACAGCCTATCCTTCATAACAATTCAACCCAGGCATGCAGCGTATGCAGCGCTGAGCATGATACCATAGTCTTTCAAGATTGACGGAGGCCTGCTTTTTTATTTCTATAGGAATTCTATACTGTATAGTATAGATGCTATAGAAATATAGGTGGCTGGGAGCTCTGGATGAACCAGACCCACACAGTAGGTTAAAGATTACAGAATGCATTCACTTGTGTAACATAGCAACTATTAATATGTCCTAAAATAAGCTTTGCATCAACTTTCCAACAGAATTCCTCTCAACGGCCCTGTATGAAAATGGTTCAGTCAAACAAACCAGGCTAGTCCCCTTACCTCTTTCTTTGTTGGCTCAGCTGACTAACCATTGCTTCACATGCTTTCCATTCATTCACTAGCTAGCTGCCTCCCTTTTGGACCCAAAGGACTTTCTGGGGTACAACTACGCCATTCGTACAACTAATGACAAATTCATGCAATGACAGATTTAGAGGAACGTATGTCCCATCATCTATCTATTTATCCTACCATAGCTAAGCAGGATTTGTATAGCAGTTAAAAAAACATTTTTTAAAAAAAAATTCATAATATAGTGAACACAAACATGTTGCAGTATTAACATATATAGAATATGTTCTCAAGAAGAGAGAAAAATTAAAATGGTGAGGAAAGAGTTCAGAACAAAGTAACAGCTAATCTGTATAATTCAGATGTACCAAGTTATAGGATTGTGTTATGTGTTGCACAAATACTCTCTAATCTAATGATCTTTACAACAACACCGTATAGTAGATTAGAATTATTATTGCAGATACAAGGCCAAGAGACAGTGACTACCCTAAATTCAGGACTGTTCGACTTGCCTGAAAGAGTTCTGTGCATTGGGAACACACATACCCAATCTTATATATCCAGATGGTTTAACATAATGGTGGTGGATTGAAGCAGCATACAATACTGCATACTCTTTTTTGGTCTGATATTTGTTTGTGAAGACCACTTAGGCCTCCAAGTGAAAATATGTAACACTGAGCAGTACGACTACTGTGGCAAGGACTAACAAATACCAAGAAAAGAGAGAAAGCAGGCTGGCTGCTGACAGTAGGAACGCCAACACTAAATACATTATCCATGTGCTAAAATATTAATAGACACCAAGCAGTGGAGCTGTTTAGAGTTTCAAATGTGTTCATCTCCCAAGAATTGTAGCCAAATAATATGAAAATGGCTCAGCTTAGCTTTTCATCATCTGTTAATCTTGTCCATAATTAATAGATCCCATTGACTCTGAAACCAAACAAAAGCATCTGGAATAATTTCCCTTCTTGGCTGTTGAGTAATGAGCAGCTGGCAGAGACCAAATAGCTGTAGCCTCCCTGATCAGATTGCTGCCTCTCACAGGGTAGGCGAACAGAAACACACACAGAATCAAAGCAAACTGGGTCAAATTTGCTTCTGGCACTGCTCCATAAAAATCAGAGATGGATTGATCTGTCAACATGTCTTAGCAGACGACAAGTCATTGCTGATTTTATTGACAGGTGAGAAATGTTTTTGAACAGTTGTGTTACATTTTATTTTCATGACTAACACATGCTGCAGTCCTGGATGTGGGCAGGTTAATTTTTTTCCCATGAGAGGTTGCATACAATGACAAACTATCCAGGGATAATGTTGGTATGAGAGAGAGAGAGAGAGAGAGAGCGCACAAACAAGCATGCTCTGAAGTTACAGCACCATCCATACACATGGCACTTTTGAGAGTAGATCCTTGCCTTAAAATCTACAGAGATGGGCAAGACAAGCATGGCTTGAGTTGGCCTGACATGAAATCAAATCCTAATTGGTGGACTTTCCAAGTCACCTAGAGGACATTCAAAATTCAAAAATACTCGAGTCACTTCTTTTTTATCCATGTGTCAAGTGTTAATCTATGGAACTGCCACCAGGGCTGGTGCACTTGCAAGTGCCAGAGTTATCCTTTAACCCTCCCATACTGTCCCAATTTCCTCCGTAAAAAAGATGGACATGGGTTGGGGGTTTGCTACAGAACAGATCAAGGGCTACTTCCTTTACCTGCGAGAGGGGGAAGAAAGTCCAATTCTCCTGAGGAGACAGCAGCAGCTGCTCAGCGTGTGCAGGATACACAGGATATACAGTGTGTGTTGGTATACACAGCAACCAATTTTTGCATTGCTGCAGCCCCACAGTCCGGGCAGCTCAGGATTGGGTTGCCCATCAGTATTGGCGATAATGAGACAATGAGCCACCAAGGTAGAGTATATTCAGAGTGCATGCTGGGTGGCCTTAAGACTTCAAAACTGGCTCAATAGCAAAGAAAGAGAGGTCATAGATTTCAAACTCCTAGGCATGCATCCCCCACATCAATTTGCTGCCTTCTCCAGGATCTACCTATATATTTTATATATACAACATAGATTTACTATAAACATATCATCTGGTGGCAAACCATTCTCCAGCAGGTAAGACTCTTGAAGACAGAGAACATAATTTTGTTCCTTCTCCTTAGAAGGCCAAATAATTAAAAGTCAATCTTCAGCAACCCAATGGGATCATCAGAGTGAATAAGGACATTTTAAATGCTACTTTCTTTGAAACACTGGCCCTTTTCTGCTCCCATTCACCCATTCCCACTCTAGATAAAAATAAGTAAAAAGAAAGAAGGCAACACTATTTCTGTTTCATGGCTACTATTCAGTTTTTGCCTACTCTTGATTCCAAAAAATAGAAAAAGTTAGAAGGATTAAATGGTCAATCCTTAAATGGTTTTTGTTTAAATGGAATCATTTATTATTTCTGACACTTAGGTTGATAAATTTAAAGTAGTTTCAAAACTTTGGAGAAAATCCAATTGAAGGTTTTTCAAACAAAATTTAAATAAAGTGCATGGAGGACAAATAATGCATTCAAAATGTATAGGGTTCTTGTTTTGTTTTGAGTGCCAGGATACCAGAGTGGAGAGAAATCCATTTGGCAAAACTGTACTTACTGCAATACATAAACCTGACATATCCATGAATAATCACAAGAATGATAATCCAATTTATTTCTTATGTCGAGTCAAAAGAGAGGGCAGAAAACTGGCAATGTTTTCTTTTTAAGTTAAGTGAAATTTGTCCTAGGATAGTGTAATTATCTTCAGCTCATCTCAGTCATGTCAGGGGGTTGCCAGATCTGTTGGGAATGGGGGTTGTATGTTTGAGGCCTTGTGCATCAAAGGTACCCCAAAGACGCTGGCTAGATTATGGCTGCAATCCTAAAGACACTTTCCTGGACATGAGGCACACTGAACACAATGGGGCTTACTTTTGAGTAGACATGGTTAGGATTGTCCTCAAAGCCTCATAAATCAAAAGGCCTCTAGCTTGCTTTTCCTTTATTCTCTCAAAACCTCTAGTTCTGACACCAGATAGCTGCCAATTTATTTATATTGGATGATCATATTCACTATGATTAGTAGATAGCTCATTATGCATGCAGACACATGCACAAAACAGATTGGATTTGTAAATCTAACATTTCACCCAACAAATGAAAATCTAACATTTTATTCTATTTTTTGTGTGTGTGTAGAGTAACCAAATGTCATAACTGAAAAAGAGGACAAACTCCCCAAGAAAAATGTAGGACATGACAAAATAAAAGCTAAGAACACTCATATACGTGGCTTTCATGTGGTTAATTTAAACATTATATTACTTATTAAATTTAAAATGATTACACATACGCATTTATTACATATGATGTATTAACTAAAAGACTACTCACCTTTAAGTGTCAGAAATATGATGTATTAACTAAAAGAAGGCTACTCCATGTTGCCAACTCACAAGAAAAAAGGAGGATAATGAAGATTTTTTTTTCCCCAGAACACAAGACAAATAAATACATATATAAAAGGGCTATGTTCTGGAAAAAGAAGATACAGTGGGTACAAATCCTAAGCATATCTACTCAGAAGTAAGTCCCACTGTGTTTTATGGGACTTACTCTCCGGAAAGTGTATATAGGATTGCGCCTATAGTCACCCTTTGTGTGTGTGAGTTTCTGTGTGTTTGTGAGAGAGAGAATGGATGCAGTAAAAGGTTGACAACATGATGCTTAAAAAAATTAAAAAGGTGATAAAGGTAAGTGGCTTTTTAAAAATATAATGCAGTACATTATGCTTGTGTATGTTATGTAGTATAGCAAGATGTCCACTGACCATTTTGTATTGCATCTTAAGTTACGGCCCAATCCTGTGGATCTCTCACCACCAGAAGAAGTGTTTCTAGCAGCGAAAGGCCTTTTATGGCCATCACAGAAGATGACAAGATATTCAGCACAGCCTGTCTGCCGCCACAAACAACAAATGCCAGGTCCATGTGCCAGCTGATGGGAAACACCCATCAGTCCAAGTGAATTAGCACAGGGGTGGGAGAGAGAATGGGAGGAACGGGAAAGAGATGGGTGGGGAGGAGAGCAGATTGAGGCTGGGAAGGGTACGGCAATGGCAGCAGTTATATCCTAACCCTCTTCTTGGCCTCAATCTCCTGACCCAAATCCATACAGACCTACAACTACTATAGAGCCTGTGCAGACCTGAATAATCCCAGTGGGATGGTGTGGATTTACATTACAAATGTTTCCTTACCATGTTATTCATACCCAAGTCTCCTGTTTCAGCATCAGATAGCAAGAATACTGTACTGCATGATGGTAGTGAGGATTTGTGTGTTGCTGCTCCTTGATACACTGTCAGTTGGCAGCATCAACCATTTTGAAATCCAGTGGGGAGAAGGGGCAACTCCCGGGCCTTTTCTATATTAGAATACTGATAAGTAGGGCTGCCTCTCTCCCACTTCCAGAACTGGAAAAGGATGGGGTGGAAAAGTGATGGGCTTCAGTCTCATGCAAGACCCCAACTCATCTCTCCTCCACACTTCCTTTTCTCCTCTGTTCTCCAAGGAGGACAAATGCAATTATATCACCAGCATTTGATACACTGCTTCAGATTCCAGGAAGCCTAAGACCAGCCCTTAGTATAAGAGAGCCATTATTTGATCATGGATACACTGAAGAGATGTAGCTTAGGGTGCAGTTCTAACCTAGTTTGCCACATCTCATTGGTCTTCCCATTCCCAGCTGCTGGGACCATGGTGATGTAAGGAGGCAAGCACCTGTCTGTGCACTGGCCTAACCCTCCCACAAGAATGACACATAAGTGCCTTATAGCACTTTTGTGACATCTGCAGGCCAGCACGGGACTTGTGCTGGTGCTTAGGCCTGCCTAAATGGAGGTTAGGATTGCAGCCTTAATCTCCCAGATGTTGCTTTATAAAGGAAGGAGGAAGAAACCAGTTTTTAACTTCTCTCTGGTTAGGATATTTTGGTCTGTGGCTGCTGTGCTTCATATCAGCTGGATGAACAGATGGGCTTTATGGTTCATTTCAAACAGTTCAGTCAGTCAAATAGCACAAATTGCATTAATTCCCTCACAGCTTGAACCAAAAACCCAAGACTATAAAACCACACTGTGGGTGGGAATAAGACATTCCTATTATAGTACCTCTAACACTTGCAAGAATTCCAAACACTTTTGTGAATTCCAAACTTTTTTTAAAAAGTAAACATTGTACCACTCCCATCACTAACATAGGAATAAAGTTTCCCATTTCTTTGAGCAGTGAGATGTTCCAGGGCTTCCAGGTTGCTGGAAACATATGGTGCCTTTGTAATACATGTATGTGCTGAATTTATGTACATAGTAGGCATTTGGGCATCAAAACAGAACAATGAGATGACCTCTTCTCTCAGGGCACAATCTTAACCAATGAAGGCCAGCCTAAATCAGCCGACATATCTTCCCATGGTGGGATAAGGAGGTTGTGTATGCAATGCACTATCCTATACCCCCCACCCCCGGAACGAGGCAGAAGTGCTTTATGGCACTTTTGTGCCATCAGATCAACAAAGGTCTTATGCTGGAGCTTATACCAAGCCAACTGGACGTTAGGATTGCAGCCTCAAACAATAAGAATAACATTTTTAAAAACTGTGAATTTTAATGGGATGCATTTTCCCCTTCTCCAGGGATTAGCATGTTCCTCCTCATTTGCAGTGCCCATCCGTGTGTTGAAAAAAATCAGTGTATTTCAGGGTAGCCCCTCTACTCTTATTTCTAAGAACCTATTTTCCACACCATCATATTGAGGTTGCCAATGAAATGTATGCCCAAAAAGTGAACTGCCCAACTATCTATATATCTCTTGGTTATAAGAGTCCAATACATTCATACAAATGTGTTAATAACACTTCGCCTTTTGGTGCTAGGACCCCACAAGACAGTTGACAAACTACAAGGAGGTATTAACACAATATCTGTTTACTGAATTTAAGAGCTAAGAAGGCCTTCCTCAGAAGAACATTATGATATTGGCTCCATGACTGATTTCCCATCTCTTGTAGGCAACTGCAACACAGAGCTGGCTACAACTGTTCATCTAATTGTGCTAGCATCTCCTTTCAATGTCCAGGTCCCAAATGCTTAGTTCTTTAAAGATCAGTTGGTATTCAGAGGCAGATTCCACTTGATTATATAAGTTCTATTTTCTCAAACAGAAAATAGAGTTCCTCAAATAATATTTCTCAAAGTTGTGGTCCCAGATCCATGGGACTCACCGAGAGCCCTTTTAGGGTTTACACAAACACATCAAAAGTGACTGCCATTTGCATTTTTGGCCAGTGTATGCTGGCACTCCGGGGTTCCCTAAGGCTCATTTTAAGAGAGTATAAAGGGATCTAGAGACCAAAATATTTGAGAACCACTATCTTAGAACAATATAGACAAAATGAGAGCTTTAATGTGAGCCCTTTTGGGACAGGGACCCATTAGCTTTTAATAAGCATATATTATTTTTCCATTTTCTTTGTAAACCGCTTTGTGAACTTTTTAGTTGAAAAGCGGTATATAAATACTGTAGATAGATAGATTAATGAAAAGATACATGAGAGAGAGAGAGAGAGAGAGAGAGAGAGAGAGAGAGAATGCACATTAAATTCAGATCATTCCTTAATTTTTAAATTAGCTTACTTGGCATACTGTACATGTTCTTTATGAAATTATTTCCTAGTGTTTTAGGTCACTGTTTCTTTGGCTTTTAGTCCCTAAGAAAATTAGCACATAACCCTTGATACTGAATACAGGTTTTCTGAAGGGCTTCAGAGATCTAAGAGAAGACTGTTAATATGGTATTACTTAGCTTAATAGGCTCTCAGGAAATGGAGTAAGGTCAAATCAGCTAAGCCAAAGAGACAGCTACTGATCAGCTCAGACAATGCAGTAAAAGAGAAAGGCTGCAATCCTAACCATGTCTATTCAAAAGTAAGCCCCATTGTGCTCAGTAGGTCTTACTCCCAGGAAAGTATCTTTAGGATTGCAACCGAAAAGGTCTTAATACTTGCACTTCAAATATGGATTAAAAAATACATAGATCTTTCCTTAAGTTCCAATATTAATCCAGCCTTAAATATTGGACTGATATCATAGAATCATAGAATCATAGAGTTGGAAGGGACCTAGTAGGTCATCTAGTCCAACCCCCTGCCTGCAGCAGGAATTCCCCCTAGAGCATCTCCAACAGGTGCTCATCGAGCCTCTGCTTGAAGATCCCCAGTGAGGGAGAGTCCACCACCTCCCTTGGCAATCTGTTCCACCGCCGAACCGCCCTCACAGTCGGGAATTTTTTCCGGATTTCCAGCCGGAATCTCCTCTCTTGCAGTTTGTACCCATTGGTTCTAGTTCTGCTTTCAGAAGCAGCTATGAACAAATTGGCCCCTTCCTCCCTATGACAGCCCTTCAGGTATCTGAAGAGGGCAATCATGTCTCCCCTCAGCCTCCTCTTCTCCAGGCTGAACATCCCAAGTTCCCCCAACCTTTCCTCGTAGGGCTTCCCTTCCATCCCACTGATCATTCTTGTCGCTCTCCTCTGGACTTGCTCCAGTTTGGCTGCATCCTTCTTAAAGTGAGGTGCCCAGAACTGAACACAGTACTCAAGGTGAGGTCTCACCAATGCAGAATAAAGAGGAACTATAACTTCTCGTGACTTGGAAGCTACAGTCCTCTTAATGTAACCTAAAATGGAATTTGCCTTCTTTGCAGACACATCACACTGCTGACTCATGTTCAGCTTGTTATCCACGGCGACTCCAAGATCCCGCTCACATGTTGTGCTGCCAAGCCAAGTATCCCCCATTTTATACCTATGTTTTTGGTGAGTGCTTCTCAGAACATTTAAAACCATACACATATATCCAAAATTAACATGGCTTTTCTTAACCTACAGCTAATATATGACCATTTGTTTCTATGTGGAGCAGTTTATTACTACACCCAACAATTAGAGCAGGATTTTTCAAAGTGAAGGTTGCAAGCTGGACTCCTGCCCATTTCTGACACTGTTGGTTTCAAATCAGAATCATTACGGACAGCAATTGGGTGGTAGGCTCAGCAACACTGCCAGCAGCAGAGCCACAGTTGATGGTCTCTTCTAGGTTACATCAGGCTGGTGACCCACTATACAATATTAGCCTCCAACAGACCTCAGAAGGGCCTGAAGAAGCTGGAGAAAGTATCTTTCCCAAACCCAGGATGAGGCACTGTGATGCCTGCAGCGCTCAGAGGTGACAGAGTGGAGCCTGTAGTCAGTGATGCACTGCTCCTGCATGCACGTGGTTCCACCCTAGCTATGCCTCTGGACCCACAGAAGCCAAATTGGTATGAGGCCTTCAAGACACCAACACCACTGGGAGTATAGGGGCAAGATAGGTCATGCCACAGTAAACTTTGGGAACTACAGCTAGCCCATTAGCAACTCAGTGCTGCATTCCTGACACTTCTATTACTGCTTCCACTTTGTGTCACAGTAAAAGTAGAAACTACGGTTTTTCTCTGGCAAATGCCCCTTGGTTTGGGAAATTAAAGGTTGTCAAGGCTTCTGGGACAACTTGTTATTTCCTGATGTGATGGCTGCTTGTCTGCTTCTTCAGCAAGAAGAAATGGATGTTCCTCAGTCAACATTGCTTGAGAAGGGGAGTAGCTCTGGCCATCCAGCAGATTAACTACAGACTCCTCCAGCTGCTTTTCACCAAGGCAGTTTATCAACTCACATTCAGCCACCCATATTTTGGGTTTTTTTGTTCTTAGTCAAGGGAGATCCCTTTACTCCCACTGATGACAACCCAGAATTTTTGCTCTAGTTGATACTACATGTTCACTTTTCCTTATAGGCTGAAGATTGTATACCACAAGGAAAAAGAGTCAAGATGAAAATAGACTGTTCAGCAAGAAAGTGACACTGTAGTCATTGCATTATAGCCACATAGGTGTAACTCAAACTACATGCTTCACTGAATAATATTAGTATTATCTGTTTGTGTATATAATTATAGTCACGCCTCACGTAACAAATTTAATTCGTTCCGGAGGCATGTTTGTTATGTGAAACATTCTTTACGTGAAGCGGATTTTTCCATAGGAAATAATGGAAACTCAGATGATTGGTTCCAAAACCCAAAAAATATTCATACAAAAATATTAACTGGATGTAAAAACAATGACAAAACACTGGAACTGAATTCAAAATATGCATTCATTGTGCATGATCCTCTGAAGTCTATATAGGCTGCAATCCTAAAGACACTTTCCTGGGAGTAAGCCCCATTTAACACAATGGGGCTTACTTCTGGGTAGACATGGTTAGGAGGCTGCAATCAAAGACACTTTCTTCTGTAATCAAAGACACTTTCCAAATGTCTCCTCACTTTCTCCTTCTCTTCATCCTGAGCCTCTCTCTCCCCTGCTCCCTTCTGGCTAGCCCTGAGCTGCTTCCCTCTCCTCCACTGCTGTTCTCTCCCTCTGCCCAGCAGACGCGGAAGTGTTGCTTTTGCTTTGGACAGGCACGCTAGGCAGCCCTGACGCTTTTTAAAAGGGCTGCCGGCCAGCACATCTGCCTCAACTGCCAACAAGTTTGTTTGTTACGTGAAGCAGAGTTTGTTACATGAAGCAGAATCCTAGAAAAATTTTTGTTTGTTACGTGAAACATACTTTATGTGAGGCATTTGTTACATGAGGTGCCACTGTATATCAATCATGCACAAATGGACATTACTACTGAACAAGCAAGGGGAGACCAACAAGAGCAACTGTATATAACATTGTGACACAGTTGAGTATTTTTAGTAATTGACAAGAATCTCTGGACTAGTTAGGCTGGAGTTGTTGATTTATTATTTATACTCTGCTTTTAAAAATGGTTCAAAGTGGTTCAAAGTTCAAAGTGATTCACAGAGAATATAAAATATCTAAGTTCTCTGTCCCGAAAGGGTGGGCAATCTTAGACCAGAAGAAACACTAAAAAAGCCACCAGAAAAACACACTGTGAACCTAAACCTAGGCATGTTTACTCAGAAGTAAATCTCAATGCAGTCAATGCAGCCTACATCCAATACATTTGGATAGGATTGTGGTCCTCCATCCTTTATCTGCCATGCTAAATTCTAAGAAAAACATGGAAACATCACATCTGCACTCTGATGTGAGCTGATATTCCTTAACTTTCCTGAAATATGAAAAAATCATCTCATTTCCAGTCACTGTTGCTGTGATCAGACCAACGATGCAGCCTTTTCTTGGGCAAGGAAATTCTTATTCATTAATCACTATTAATGCTTCACAGTTTCCTAGTGCAATTAGGCCTTTGCACTAAACCAAAACACAGATTGCTATTTTCGGTTAATTATCTGCGGCTTGCAAAGTAGCAGATAAAATAAGTAAGCAACAGGGTATTTCCATGGATATAATCAACAGGAATGGGCTGTGGGTGGCATAAGTGGCTAAGACACTGTGCCTGTTAACAAGCGGGACAGGGTTCGAGACCCGGGTCAGCCCCACAAGACAGGGTGAGCTCCTGTCCTTAGCCCAGCTCTGCGACGCCAGCTGGATCCAATCGTATTGGCTCTGCCTTTCCATTGGACTCATTCAGTGGCATGGAGAGGGGGGATTTGCTGCTTGGGTAACAGCCTATCCTCCATAACAATCCAAACCAGGCTTTCGTGCTTCGCATGCAGCATATGCAGCGCTGAGCACGATACCATAGTCCTTCAAGACTGACGGAGGCCTGCTTTAATCACCAGGAAATAGGGGAAAAATAGGAGGAAAATAGTGAAACCTTTTGAACTCCTAAAGGAAAATTAGCAAAGGACTCTTCGGTTTAGTATACAGTCTATATAGAAGATGGGTAACCCCAAATAAATAAAAAAGGAAACAGGCTTAGGTAAGTATGCATCTTTGTAACAATAGAAATGTTACTTCTGAGGGGAAAAAATTAGCCCTTGTCATCTCCAGCTTATACTTGCAGCAACGCAGTTCTTCTTTCAATAATTAAAGTGACCTGAAAGCAAAACAAACTCACTAAGGGCACAATCCAGAAGTGCACCTGGGCTTTCCTATCTCTCACTGGGCTGACCCAACTGCAAGATGCTCCACTTAAGTTACTCTGGAAAAGGCTTAGGGCAGCCTAAGGCAACATAAGCTGTCCCAAGACAGGTGGACCTGGGCTGACCTAGCTAGGGCAGCCTTGGCAGTTCAGGAGAGGCATACTGAGGGCATGTTTAGCATTATCATGGGCAGAGCAGTTACTCTGTATCCAGAGCCTGTTTCCAGGACAGACATGCCCTCTTCCAGCTCCTCAGTTATACCTCCTCAGGAGCAGGTATAATAATGAGTAGACCCATAGGGGTCCATGATAAGGCAGAGTAAGAATGACAGTATTGACAAAAGTTCTTGGACAGCTTATCTTCAACCCTTGCCTCTCAACTTCAGGATATGACACAACTACAGCAGCCCACTAACCTGAGGATACAGCCAGCCACTCAAAGAAGCCCCTTGTATACACTGTGGACTGTACTGGCAGTCTCATCAGGGACTCCCTATAATGAAGGAACCACAGCTGTCCTTTGTTCAGTGTGATCTGAGGGGGGATTCTTCTCAGGAGCAAGCCCTCCACAGGTGTCACTGACTTGGTGCCTACTGAGCTGGGGCAGCCCAGGCTTCCTGACTCTCTGGATGCAGCATTAACTTTCTACTCTAGATTCAGAATAGTTGGGGCAGTCCAGCTTGGGCACTTCTCACTGCCCTAACTCTGGATTGTGCCCTAAAGCCCGGGTATCAAACACAAAGCCCATGGTCCCTATGCCAACCTGAAAATAATTTCTCCACCACCATCACATCACTATTACCCATTATAACTGGATTTTCTCAATATGATCATTTGGCTTTCATAATTTGAAGTTGTGAACAGGATTTGCACATTTTTCTTTTCTGTCATTTGCAAATAATGAGTTTCTATGCAAAAACAAGCACACATATCTGGCTAGCATCTGTATACATGGTACTCAAAGTGGGGGTGTCAGGACCCCTTTGGGTAATTGTGACTTCATCTCAGGGGGGTCAGGAGAAGTTAGGTGTCAGTCTTGGATTTGGCAGTGGGCACTGCCATCTTGGACCAGTGAAATCTATACTTTCCTATATACCAGGGATCTCCAAACCCCAACTCTGGGACCAAATGCAGCCCATGGCAAGCCTCCCTGCAGCCCTCAGCAAGGCGCCTTCATCCGGCCCTTAGGCAAACCCTGTAATCCTCCAAAGGAAGAAGAGCTCTGCTGTCAATACCTCAGGAAGGTATTTTGAGGGTTGGGGAGGTTGCACACACCTCCACTCTTCTGTGTATGAAAGTGCTGAAACCCTCTGTGTTGGAAAGTGTTTATGAACAGATCTGAATTCATTCATTCACAAGTTCCTTCACCAATATATTCATTTACGTAAATTTATTCAAATTTGAAATTTAAATAAATTCTTTTTTCCTTCCAGCCCCTTACATAGTGTCAGAAAGACAATGTGGCCCTCCTGCCAAGAACTTTGGAGACCCTTGCAGTATGCAATGGGACTTACTTCTGAATAGACATGGAGAAACTCTGGCATTACAGTGATGTTATATCCTAGTAAGTTTGACAGTGTTCCTGGAAAGATTTTTAATTTTGAAATGGGGTCCCAGGCTGAAAAGCCCAAATACAATTGCCAGTAACAATATAATGTAGGGGTTTCAGCCAGCTCTTGAATGAATAATGAATGCTATTTGGCCCACCACATGAAATAAGTTTAATACCTGTGCTCTAAAATGCAGCTCTTCTGTAACTCTTGATCACCAATACAAGAATGACAGTGAACAAAACATAGGGCCCGTTTCATAAATTTTGGGCCTACAGCAACATCCTTTATGAAATGTAGGCTTAGACCTCAGGAATGCTCAGAGCTTGAATTGTACAAATGAATCAAACTGTGGGGCAATCCTGACCATGTCCCGGGTCTGCCCTTGCACTGGCCTAGGAGGGTTGCAAGCATGCCATAAAACATATTTGCACCTCCCCAGAAATCAGCCTCTGGAGGTCAGATCCAGCCTCCAATGCAGCAGATGTGAGTAGCTCTGTGTTGGCCATGTACAGCTGATGTGGAAGTCTCGGGTGGGGGGAAGGATGGTAGGAGATGGAAGGGGGTGTTTCAGAGGTGGGGGGAGGGCAGAGAGAGGGTGTTACTCTGGCAAGAGGCAGGACTGAGACCCAGCAATTATGCCGGATCCCAGACCGGCATAATTTATATATAAATATATATAATTTATATATTTATATATAAATATAGCCTCAGGCTGCTCTGTCCTGCCATCTCCTGAGGTGGTGCACATCTAAGGAGACTCTTTGGGGCTGCTGCTGTTGCACTATCCAGGATAAGAGGAAAATTTCCCCTTGTCCTGTTGTAGGGCAGCAATGGCCCCAAACCCGTGCTGTCTGTTGTGTAAATCATGTGAATGAATTGGTCTGACAAGGTGTATTTCAGTAGCACCCTACTGAAGCCCAGACCCGACAAAGTGTCCAAGGCAATTAACAGCACTTCTCACAGTTAACATCTTTCATGACTGTTTCCTTTTTAAAAGGAGGTTAGAGCAAGAGCCAAACCCCTATTAACGACCTTTAAATATACCATCCCTCATGACAATCAATAACAACAGCTTCAAGAATGTACTTATTGTTGCTACCATCTGAGAAGGCAACTATCTTTAAACCACCTCATGTTTATCTCCATAAGTAGTTATCCTACTTTAGGCTTCTCAGAGGACAGATACTCATCTATGATAAGTACATCCTGAAGAGAGAAAAAACAAACAAACTCTTAATCCTACCTTAGCTTGCTGTTTTTATGTCCCTGACCATGAGTCACCCTGGGAAGCACACAACATTTATGAAGTAAAATTACTAGCATCACAATATAAAAACAGTAGGACTCCTAAAGATGTTTTCAATTGTTGGAGTGAAATTGCCTCTGTACTGGTAGTTCATTCATGCACTAAAGGAATTTACTGTACATTTAATTAACTTAGAACTGAAATAGAAGGAGACAACTGCATAGATAACTGATCTGTGGCTCTGCAAACAGCAAATACTGTAAAAGGGTATGTACAATACAGTTGCTGTAATAAGATTGAGCTTGATGTATGCAAATACAACTGCAACATACAAGCAAACAAAAGCATGGTTTTCATGAGATCTCTGATTACTATTCCAAGAATAAAACGTTGTGTCTACCAGGCCATTTTAAATTTCTTGATCAGCAGCTAATTCTAACCAAGATCACTCTGAGAACAGGGTGGTGAATTATCAGAAACCAAATGTGGAACCTACGGTAAAATCCGCTGTCTCCTCTAGCCTCCGTCATTGAATCTGAAAGGCCATGTGCAACCTCACAATCTGAGCCAGGAATTGATCCCTACTATGATAGACTGGACAGTTTATTAAAACTGGGCAAGAGATTCCAGTATATGTATACTTTTCAGCACTTTTTTCTGTTTCATCCTGAGGAGAATCATGTGAGTTACTACGCAGACTGCAGTACAACTTAGCAGGGAATATATTCCAAAAGAATGCATTGTTGACCATCATCAATAGGAATCAAAATGGAAAGATGAGCTGGCAGTCTTATAAACTTTATCAAAAACATTTGACCAGAAGCTGTAATATAGTAGGCAGATTTTGTACAGGATAAAGGCAACACTAAAATCTACTCTTCAGCATGACAGCTGTAACATGAATGCACAGAAAGAAAAAAATGCACAATGCTCTAATATCTTTTAATTTCTTTACTGAAACAGGCATATGTGTGTACAAGATGAACCCTTTAAAAACAAAGGTATCCTATAAGAATTGTGGTTCTCTTCCAACACTTCCTCTAGAAGATACACCTCAAATACTAGACTAAGTCGTCCAATAAGTCATTCTGAGTTCATTTTATCTTACTGAGTTTCTCCAGTGACAAAAAGGTGCACATTTTTTGAAGACTGAAGCATCTGGGCAGCCCGCTCAGCACCCACCACAGCAGCCAACCTCTGGGCATCGTATTTTGAGTACAGCACAGTACAAGTCAACGTGGCCTCTTCTCCACTGGCTGCCAACTTCATCATATTACAGACCTCACTATAGAAATGGGGGTAGGTAGGCAGTTCATAAAAAATCAGGTTTTTGATTCCTTTAATCGAGTACCTGAATTAAAGGGGGAAAATCAAAATGGTTACCACACTACCCATCTGCAACAAGATAACCAGTTTTTTTTTTCCTGGCACAGAACATTATATGCTAAATTCAATATTCACTCCGCTGCAACTCTCAACATAGCTCAGTGGTCTCCAAACCCCAGTCCAGGTGCCAAACATTGTCCACAGCAACCCTCTATCTGGCCTGATGCCAGCCTCTGGTTCCCTGCAAGCTTCTGGCCCACTTGACCAAACACAACTGGAGCTGTGCTCTGGTCATGTTTGAAGGGTGTTCTGAGGGCCTAAAAATTACTTCCTTGTTTTCCCAAAAATCAGAAGTAACTTTTTGTGCCATCTGAAGGCCTTAGAAGGTGCTTAGAAGGTGGAGAAATTGGGAAACACTTGATTTCTGCAATGTTTGTTCGTGTTTGGAGAAATTATAGAAATTTGAGCCTATTCATCATTTATTCACTCTAAGTTCCAATGCTAATGTATTTAAATTTTATGTTTTGATTTTTTTCTGGTCTTTTACACCATGCCAGACATTTGATATGACCCTCTGCCTGAAACGTTTAGAGATCCCTGACATAGCAAATCTCAAGCAGTTTCAATAGGAGGGAAAAGACTCTAATTCTGGTTTAACAGACAGCTGGTAAGACAGGTCTCAGACAGCTGAAAAAAAACATGGACTCTAGATGCTTAAATATGCTCCCACTGGTTCAAATACTTCCTCAAAATACACTTTCCAGTAAAGCTTCTTCTAGTGCATCGTGGCAGCACCTCTGTGTGTCTGCTTGGAGGCTAGCAAGTTAACAAAAGCCTCTTTCCTCAGAGCAGTACCAGCTGGCAGTAATGACTGGCAGCCCAACCTTATCTAGGTCTTATGGTGGTGGATCATATGATCTGTTATCATCAAGTCCAAGATGGAAAAAGCTGCACTGCTGATGTGTGTGCCAGGGCCACAAGTTCAAACAGCTAGAGACCCTGCATCCATGACAGTGGCCTCCAGATGTCCTGATGGAGCAGGCAGCAGGTAAACTGGGTGGCAGTTAGGGTTGTGGAATAGCCCAGGAAGGAAGAAGAAGAACACTTGAGATCTTAGTCTTCCTTCTTTCCTCATCACAAACCACCCTGAGTCTCCTTGGACTTAGGCCAGCTAAATGGCTTGATCTCAGGGTCAATCCAGCTTACCTTTTATAAAAGTGGAAACGTTCTGTGAAAAGGAGAAACTGCTTCTCTCCTTTTAGGAAGAACTGCCTCGCTCTGGAAATTCCAGCTCTATTGGTGTATTCACAAATAGGCATAAAACTCAGATCCTCCTTCTTGAAGTAGTTGCGAAGACGCACATAATCAAAGTACGATGGGATGTAAATTAGTGTGTGAGACATTACCGCGTCCCGATACTCAGGTAAAACTTTGTCAGTGAAGAAATGGAACCTAGTTAAGAAAATGCACATGTATTATTTGGTTCCAAAAGTCTAGCATAATACAAATGAAAGGAGAATACTGAGCATCATAAATGCTTTTAGAAAGAGTATTACTAAGGATCAGCATCATCACCACCACAGAAGGCCTGGCAAAATACTGAACAGATTACATCAGCCCATTGTGTGGAAAGTCTTCACCATCTTATCAAGGTTGAAATCCTATAAATATTTTCATAGGAGTCACTGCCATTTAACACAGTAGGATTTGTTTTCAAGTAGACATGAATAGGATTGCACTGTAAGGCACATGGTGAATTTTGGGAGGAGAATGGCAATGCTGGATCAATACATGTGACATAACTTCCATAAGAAAGTCTGTTTAGGGGCCTTTGCAGGCCAAGCATTAATATATAAACTATGGCCACAATCCTACCAACTTTCCAGCACTGGGAAAATTCCTGGGATAGTTACGAAGGCCTCCTCAAGATAAGACATGTTTGTTCCCTTACTTTAGAAATGCCTTATCCTAAGGCATTTCCATACCCCAGTGTTGGAAAGTTGGTTAGGATTGAACCCCAAGTCTTGCAGCTGAGAGCTAGGGTTTTCTAGGACTGACTCCAGAATATAACCTGCCAGTTGTTGGCCCATATTAAAAGTACAAGAAAGGGAAGAATGCTTGTTTACAATGGATCTCAATGTATGCTCACTGCATCAATGAACACAACATCTATTGCAAGTGAGTGATCCCACTCTTCTACAACTTCACTTTTATAACACAAGACTTTCTATGGAGTCAGTTCAGATGCTACATGTCAATTCAAAAATCACACATACACAACCCTAAGTAAAACAACATCAGTCCTATTCTCTCTGGAACTAGGGTATTGTTTCCAGCTTGTGACTTTCAGCCACACTTGGTACTTTTCTTTTGAAGACACAAGCACAACTCATTCCACATAGAATATGCCTTTACAGAAACCAAAAACATATCTGAGAAAAGATATTTAGGAAGAATAAGATTTCCATGGCATAACAGGAGGTAAACCCATATATTCAGAAAAGCACAGTGTTTGCTACACAGCAATAGAAAAATTAATTTTGTAAGTATTCAGAAAAACAAAAACCTTTCATATTCTATCAAACACAAAGTTGATGCAACATAGTTTGAAAAGACCACATTACCTTGCATCTATGACAGAAACAGAGTTTTCAGCTTCTAGCTTCCGAAAAACATGGGGAAGCTGTACCACTACATGACTGATAGACCCTATCAAGGGTACATTCCTTATGGCTACCTGCAAGACGCAATTGCAAAAGTGAAAACAATATTAATATTTAGAAGAAATGCATATCCCATAGACTGGCTCTAAGTTAAAACATACTGGCTTGTTGCATCTGAACATATTAATTTGGGAAATAATTCTAGACACTAATAAGCAGGAGTAAACAAGCAGGACATGATGTGAACAGCTATGTTCATTGCTGGTTCTCCACATCTGGTATTCAAAGGCATTCTGCTTCTGAACTTAAGAGGTTTCATTTAATTATCAGTGACAATAAAGAGACTATTTGTCGCTATAAATTTGTTGAATAATCTTTTTTAAAAAATATTTTTATTCAAATAATGAATCATCTTGAAGCTATTTAAGCATTGGTTATCTCCTATTGATGCAATTAATTAAACAAATAAGTTGTCTGAAATACCACCTCCTCTAGCCTGTGTGAAATCTGCTGCTTGCTAAACAGAAAATCACCTACAAAAATTATTTTAGAGCATTGATTTCTAAACTGTAGGTTCATAGTTCACTAGTGGGTTCCCAACCCAATTATTGGTAGGTTCAAATTTACAGACTATGACAAGACAATTACATTAGACTATGTGCATCATGAATAAACAGTTTGCTACTTGGTATGGAGAACAATAGCCAAATAACCTTTATTGCCATTGAGTCTTGAGTGGTTGATAAAGGGCACAATCCAGAGTAACTATGGGGAGTCCTTGCTCCAGTGTAAGAACAATTTGCTTTGGACTGCAATATGAATTTCCCATAGGTTTTCACTAGGTGGTGCAGTAACTACGGGTGCACGTAATGTCTCTTACATGCTCCTGTAGTTACTCTGGATTGTAGGGAAAGCCTTTTTTTCAAAAAGGTGGGTCCTAATGCTAAAATTTGGGAACCACTCTTTTAAAACGATCTCTCACACTGTTTCCTTGTTCTTTCCATGCACCTTAACTATGTCCCAATACTAAAGTCAGTTTTTCTAAATTGAGGAGACTACCATTTTCAGGAATCAAATTAGATAACCACCTCCGCACAGCAAACAGATTTATATGCACCTTCTGGTGTATCATGTGTCCACCTGGAATGGTGTACAAGCACCTCATTCATTTTATATCCAATTCTGCATAAGAATCTATAATAACATATGCAAACCATTCCCTTACATTAAACATGACAAGCCACACTAATGCACATCAAAGAGCATGTAGAAATCACTACCTTATTTGTAGAGTGGCCTGATTTTCCTTTTAATCTAAGAAATGTTCAGCCACCTGAGTTTGCTCTTAGTGGACTGGAAGATGGTATAAAAGCTGAATCCAGATAACCCAGAAGTGTTTCTGGTGCAAACTAACCTGCCCCCGGTAATTAAAGCAATGCTTATTGAAGACAGAGTTGATCTGTGGATCCTGAAGCGCTCCAAACAGCAGCGTCTGCCGATAATACTTTGACCAGTTATTCAGACTGAACATTCGAACCCGTGAGAAATCTACTCCATGAGATTCGCGAGGTAAGTGATTAATATGGTTCATCAGGTGCTGTAAGCATGTTTGAAAGTAAAAAAGAGAATGAATGACTTGTATCAGTCTCTTTCAACCAGCAGAAAAACCAGGTTTTCAACCAATAAAATCAAAGGAAGAAAAGGGCACTTAAAACAAGTTACATTATGATCATAATTAGAAGGCTAGACTATAAAAAGTTAATTTTTTGAACTAGCTTGAATATGGCTATTTTAGCTAGGAAGTTTGAATTGCTTCTCAGATCTCGCTATTGAGGCAAGGAAAAAAAGCTATTAATTTATAACAGGATATGCAATCCACAGAAGGGAGATTTGTTATGACTGCATTTAAGTCAAACTTTTTTCAAAATAACAAAAAATTAAATATAGTTGTTTCCTCCCATTTTCCTCATTTAGTTGTGGGAAGCCACACAGAGTATGGAGAGATCATATACAATCCTTACATCAAAATCTTGCAAATTCTTGTAAGAAAGTCACACTAACCTGGTTTTGTGTGCTTTTAAGTATTTTAGAGCTTACAAAATCCCTTTCATAATTTTCTAACACAGAAGAAGTGAAGGGTAAGGATTCAATCATTATGTTGGTTTCATATGGCAAAACTGGAGTTATACAGGTAATCTTGTATTAAAGAATAAACCCTGTTTCAAAAACCAGAGACACACACCAGTTAATGTGCCATAAAGAGCAAGAAAAAAAGATTATTACCAAAACATGTTCCCAATTCTGCATTAGGTAGATATCAGCTTCATCTATGATGAGAATTTCTACTGATGAGAGAAAATCGTAGTCTCTCTTCTGTTCCCCCTCAGCTCCAATAATGGTCCTCAGGCCGAGAGGAGAGGCAATAATGATATCGGAGGAATAAAATGGTGCATAAAGTCGCATACTCTTCTGAAGAACAGAAAGACCTAGCAAAAGATACACAGAAAAGAAATATGAGCCAGTGATTATTGAGAGACAGTGGGAGTTAGTGTCTGATTATTATTTTTATTTATTTGGTGGATTTATATCCCATCTCTCCCTGCAGATTTGGACTCAAGGCAGCTGACAACACAAGTAAAACACGTAGGGTGCAATCCTAACCTAGGCCAACACAACTCAGTGGTTTTCCCATTCCCAATGGTGATGTAGGGAGGCAAACGCATGTCTGTGCTCTAGCCTAATCATCTCCCAGGAGTGGAGCACAAGTGTTTTACAGCACTTTTGTGACGCCCCCAGGTCAGCACAGGGCTTATGTCAGCCTAACTGTAGATTAGGATTGCAGCCATAAACAGTCAGTATATATTTTAAAAACAAATGTGTTCCTGGGAGCCAGCTGTTTAAAAGTGCCATGTTCTCCCATTGAGAATTACATGGGAAATATCTGTATATCACTTCATTTGCTACTGCTTCCTAGTAATATACACTGTAACAGTGTAAAAAAACACTGTAATATCCAGTAACACACAACACTGCAATAAAGAAAATACTGTACAGTACTGAATTGTACTGTACCTTTCAAAACCTTCATGGCTGGTGTGAGGGTTATGGAGAGGGGGATGACTTTTGACTGCAATCCTAAAGACACTTTCCTGGGAGTAAAACCTATTGGACACAATGGGGCTTACAACTGAGCAGACATGGTTAGGATTGTGCTCTTTCACAATCATTAATGGAATCATGGCTATCCATTGGCTTAACTGAATCTTTATAACTTTATAACTTTATATAATGGAATCTTTTTGTGCAACTTTAACATTCCCAAGCTGCTGATGGGGAGCAGCACTAGAAAATTGATAAGGCACACCTTCCACGCTGCCACACACAGATCCCACATAGAAACCTGGCTCAGGTTGCTCCCCCCAGACCACCCATGAGTTCCCTGGCCATGGAGGCTTATTCCAAACTTTGCCCAGGGCCCCACTGTAGCTTAAGGTAATCCCTTGTCCCACCTGTGAGTTTCCTTGCCATGGAAGCATGTTCCAAACTTCTCAGAAGTGCTCTTTACACAAGTCAAAATTTCTGAGAAAATTTTGCTCTTTACCCAAAACACTCTTTATTCAAGTCGCTCTTTACTCAAGGTACCACTGTATGGAGAGAACCTTTACTGAAGGTTTCCCCTGCAGGAGAGAAAGAATTTTTGCAGGCGGTTTCCTTCGGGCCCGTATTATCATGTATAAATCCCAACTACTAAGAGATATTATCCAATAACCAAGAACATTTACCAGAAAACAGTAACTACATTATAGTAAACATTGACTGAACTTTGGGCTCTTGTTTGATATTTGGGAGGGGAAAAAGTAAAACTTGCTTGCAGACATATTAAATCTTACAAAGTTAAAAAAAAAGGAAAAGGTAGAGTTTCAATACCTATTCTGAAGTGGTCATCAATGTTCCCAGCAAAAACAGCCTCATAATCTTCTGGCCTTTTCAGATTTGGAGGTTTCTCATCTGGAAGTGAACCAAACTCCCCTTTAAATCGCTTCTTGTTGCTCACATCAATTTTCTTTTGACTCGTTGCTTCAAGGAGACTGATGAAAAGCTGCACCACCCGTAAAGCAGATTCCCGGAAGGGCACCACAATCAGCACCTATGAAAAAACATGTAGAACCAGGAGTAGTTCTATCTTTCTTGCAAGATAAGCAGAGAAGCTCCACCCTTCAAAAACCTTAAACTTTAGCAAAAAACTTGCTCAACTACAGATGGTTCTGTAATTTTTTAAATGCCACAAACACATATTGATGTAAAAAGCTGATACGTTGCCTGTGGTCACACCATACAGTACATACAACTTATGACCTTTATAGAAGACGTCTTCCTTAGATGTGGCACTTCCAGATAATTACTGTCCTGTTTCCAATTTGCCATTACCAAAATGACCAAGTGCTGGTGGCCTATCTCCAGGTAGTTTTAGATTATATTATTCTGATCTGCTTTAGCCTGAATTCTGGCTTTGTTTGGGGACCGAGGATGCTTTAATGGATTGTCTGATGGAGGTCAAAGAATGCATCTCTGTTGTGATGTGCAAGTGGGTTGTGGGGGATACGGAGGAATTAAATATCCAACATTTAACACACACACAATGAAAGTCACTTTAATTCACCACCTTTCTCACAGACTTTACTAGCTTAACATTAACTCCTTGGTTAGTCTGGTGGACTCCAGCAGGTTCATATGGTAGGGGGTAGTGGTTTTGCAATTCCAATCTTTGCCAGAGATTTCTTGGATAATAAATAGTTATGAACACTACTCTGCCTTTAAGGGCAGTAAAAAATTTTTATAAAGCTAGGCAATAAGTAAATAATTCCTTCACCTTTGGTCTTGTAAGTCCCTGATCCCTGAAAACATCATCATCTGCTCCTGGTTTCTGGTCTCTTCGCTTTGCATTATTGCCAAGCACCTGTGTATTTGCCTTAAGGACATGGTTCAAAGCATGTAGGCAGTAGGCATGGCGCACTTCTTCCCCATTTCTTAAAGCAGTCCTCTCTGGGTAAAACAAATCCTTGTATGAGTTCATAATGCAAAAGAGTTCCCTTTGCAGTGGGGTAAATGGCTGATCTTTAGATTTTGTCTGCATGGAAAGGAATGAGCTGTTCACTTTTGGCCAAGTGGATCCTAAAGGCTTGTGAAGATGAAGCTGTTTCAAATCAACTTCTTTATCCAGCTTAACAGTTCCAAACTTTTCCAGAGTGGAAGAAAAAATTAACTGACCGAGAACTGGCCACTAAAAGAGAAAAATATACAAATACATACAGAGTTAATGCACTGTGCAACTTCCATTTATCTTCACATAAGTCCTATGAAGGTCTTTAGTCTTCATCTGTATGATGGCAAACACAGTGCCACTGTTTGCCAGAACACTCACTGAGGTCAGAGTCCCCTCCAAGGAAGAAACTAAAGAATTCAGGAACAACTACTTTAATTTAATTACCTTGGCTTGGCTAGTAGACTTTGAACATGCAAGAATTTTAGTGATGTCTTTTTCCTCCAGTGCTTCATCCATGTGATGTTTAAATGGATCTGCATCAAGAGATTAAAAATACTGTTAAGAATACTGATATTAAGCCTCCATTCTGAAATTTTTTAAAAAGCTAGAAAATAAGGCATAAGAGATT
Organism: Cryptoblepharus egeriae; assembly: GCA_030015325.1. Taxonomy (NCBI): domain Eukaryota; kingdom Metazoa; phylum Chordata; class Lepidosauria; order Squamata; family Scincidae; genus Cryptoblepharus; species Cryptoblepharus egeriae. Next base: position 219,302,903 of record JAREYC010000001.1, read on the forward strand.
TCTGTAGGAGCAAATAATAAAACATAACAAAATTCAGATTGCGATCCTAACCCCTAATTAGACAGGGAACAATCTCTCCTATGGGAACAGGGAGAGAGGTGAGTTATGCCAGCCTAAACTGGTTAGGATTGCACCCTCAGTATTTTAAATTGGGATCCTGGGATCCTACATATCTGACACACCAATTCCTTTCCTACATCTTTTGGGCAGCCTCTGCAATCTACCAAAAGAAAGAGTCTATAGCAAGGTCCTGATCCCTCATCCGTGTAGGAATTGTCCTTGCTTAGCCCACAAGCCTTTCCATTGTAGCCGATCAAACTGTCTGCTTATGCAGTTCTAAGTAGGAGCAGGCTTAGCGTACACTGTCTTAGTACCAAATTCATACATATCAGAAAGGAATATGTTTGGTTCTACAAGTCAAAAAGTGATGAAACACAGACTTAAATGCTTAATTTAAGTATAATTAATCCCTTCCATTAACACACTGTTTACCTGCTGCAGTGGGATGCGGTACTTCCTTCTGATCTGCAGTGGGATCACCACTCTCATCTTCAATGAAATTGGTTTCCAGACTGAACTCAGATTCATGTTTCACATCTGTGAATTCTTCAGAGACTTCATGTTTTAGGTCACTAGAAATATTTTCACCTTCAGGTTCCTTTGGAATATTTTTCTGCATTGGTGATTCTTCCTCTGTGATAAACCAAAAAAGTAAAAGTCAAAGCTTGTGGATTTGCAGAAGACATCCTGTCCGGTGATTTCATAGTACTTTGTTGTTTTTCTTGAAGAGGGAAACAAGCAATTAAACCATTATTCAAATTTACTGTGAACAAATCTGCCCTCCCCAAGAATTCATACAGCCCTCCTCCCTTCCTCAGTTATGCCTTCAGATCATTCTTATTGTAGCACTCCGGCTATGGAATATCCTTCCCTGAGATCGTTGGTGTCTTTACCGTACCCATGCTACTGCACCAGGTGAAGATGACAGTATTCAAATGCACTTCATTTGATTTATGTGGTTCATTTAGTTCATTTTCTTTCTCTGTTCTAACTGCTCTTTTGTGGCTTTTGATATTTTACAAATACTGTGAAAATAAAAGTGCTGTGAATGTGGCTAGCTCCATATAATCTGTCGGGCCGCTGCTTCAGCGACTACACTGGCTGCCCATTCGTTTCCGGGCTGAAATCAAAGTGCTGGTCCTGACCTTTAAAGCCCTAAACGGCTTGGGTCCAGGGTATCTGAGGGACCACCTTCTTCTGTACAATCCGACCTGTCACCTAAAGTCATCTGAGGGGGCCCTACTGCCTGTGCCGCCACTAAGAGACGTGAGAGGTGTGGTGGCCAGAGATAGGGCCTTCTCGGTGGTGGCACCCCGGCTTTGGAACTCCCTCCCCTTAGAACTGAGGAAAGCTCCCTCAGTACAGAGCTTCAGGCAGAGCCTAAAAACCTTTTATTTTAAAAAAGCATTTTAAATGGGGCATAGGTTGGAGGGCAGTTTTATTGCTTTTTTACTGTTTTTACTAAATGTTTTTAGCCTGTTTTAATTGTTCAGTTTGAAACTAATTATATTTTAATTGTATTTTAATTATGTTTTAATCTATATTTATAATTCTATTTTAAAGGTGTTTTATTTTTTATGTGATGTTAGCTGCCTTGAGCTCCCTCTTGCAGGTGAGGAAATGCGGGGTATAAATTAATTAAATAAAAATAAATAAAATAAATAATTATTAAATCATTAGCAGAATTGACTTGTTTTGGGAGTAAAAGTTAAAGGTGTTGCTGGGCACCAGGTATGACTGGGCACCAGAAGGCACTACAGAGCATCAGCAGGCACAGGGCAGCACTGGGCAACAGCAGGCATGGAGAACCAGTGAACACTGGGCAGTGGACAACAGGCAGTGCGCACTGACAGGCAGGAGCCAGCAGCGGGAAGCAGGCACCAGTGAGCACCAGCGGGAAGTGGACACACTGGGCACCCCTACCAGGCAGTAAGCACCACTGGACACTGCACACCCCTACCAGGCATCCCTGCCAGGCACCAGGCATCACAGGACACCGGGCACCAAACTAGTTCTTGGTCTTTACATCAAAGAAGGAATACCCTCCCCAAATTTCGTGCTGTAGGTCCAGGGGTTTGGGCTGGTTTACCTCACTATGGGCACAATCCAGAGTAACTACGGGGAGTCCTTGCTCCGGTGTAAGAACAATTTGCTGTGGACTGCAGTATGAATTTCCCATAGGTTTTCATTAGATGGTGCAGTAACTACGGGTACACGTAATGTCTCTTATGTGCTCCCGTAGTTACTCTGGATTGGAGAGTAAGTGAGTTAGTGATTCTTCAATTTTATATATCTAGATTTTATGGTCACCTTGCAGTTAAGAGTAAATGGCGTTACATAATTTGGGCACGTCTCAAGAGTTACGGTCTGACTAAATTCCAATTTGTTCACTGATACTAACATAGAGGACGGAGTAAAATAAAACCTTTACCCAAAGCTTCATCAGGTGCATTGCTGTCATTGACCTCATCCTCAATTTCTCCCTCATCCTGTAACGCATCACTGTCTGTTTCTGTGTTACCCTTGTCACTTCCTTCTTCTGATTCATCATCCTCTTCTTCCTCATTGTCTGAGAGCGGAGCAGTTTTTAATGTGGCCAGTAGCTTGTGGTACACTGAGACCTGTTCTGAATCGCTCTCTACATCACTTTCTGAGCTTGATGACTCAGAATTTTCAACCTAAAAGCAGAAAACAAAAATATTCATGAACATAATTATATGAATATACATCCTTGCCAGTGGTGGGCTCCAGCAGGTTCGCACCTGCTCTATAGAACCGGTTGTTAATAAGAGATAGGACATATGAAGTTTAAAAATAGCCATTTAAAAGTGGCTGCCAGATGGGCATAGAACCGGTTATTAATTTCTTTGAGTCCTATCACTGATCCTTGCCATGTACCAGATCTGATCACTGGTACATGCATCATCTACACCACCATGCAGTAAATCTTTAGGGACACAAGTGGTAACCTTGGAACTTGATATGCCAGGGATTAAACCTAGAATCACTTGTAAATTATCAGCCAATATGACTCCTATGACCTATGGTCACTAATTCTGTATACAATACCAACTATCACAGGTAGAACTGCCTGATATGTAACAAAAATAAAAATTTTTGTTCCAAGGAAATTCAAACAGAATAAATTTTATATCATAAGTGTACTATACCAAATGTGCAACTTTTTGCCCCCAACCAGGTCATCAACTTGGAATTTTAGAAAACATGGTTGAATCAAGAAATAATAATAATTATATATTCTATATATATATAAAAGAAAAAGGTCACTGACTGACTCACTCACTCATCAATTCCCTGCCAAAACCGCTGGGCCTAGAAGCATGAAATTTGAGGTGGGTGTTCCTTCCATGACGGAGGGGTGCACTAACAACCGGTTTTCAGAAATTCCAACCGGAAGGCAGTGAAATGGGGTACAACACGTTTTCCTCCCTATACTTTGCATTGAAGAATCGGTGACTGAGAAATGCTCTGCCCCAACCCCAGGACCTAGAAGCGGATATTGTGTTGCAGGAAGGTGTTGCATGAACACCCACCAAGAACCGATGTGGAAAAATTTAACCCTTAAGGGGCTGAAAGGGCTGCAACGTATTTTTGTCCTATACTTAACATGGAAGACTGACCAACATCCAAACAATTTGGTACTTGGTGCCTGGTGCACTAGGGGGGATGTTGTTTGGAGGAAGAGGTTGCACTGGGGAGGATGCTGTGCATGGGGGGTTGCACATGGGAAGATGATGTGCATGGGGGTGATGCACATTGGGTGTTGATGCGCATGGGGTGTTGATGCGCATTTGGGATGTTGCGCATAGGGGTTGATGTGCAGTGGGGGAATGCTGTACAGGGGAATTTTACTCCCACAATGCAGGTACGCTTTTCACTATTATATATATATTTTGGCAAGGAAACACCTGGGCCCACCAATTGGAAATCCTGTAGTTCTACTCTGCAATTCCTGCAAGTTCAAACATACCACCTCCAGCTTATCATTTTCAGATTTCCAAACTTTCCTCTGCAACAGCAAGGACTAGAAAGTATTTTTAAAAGAAGGGAAACTCGAAATCTTTTAAATCCTGTACTAATTCTGCACAGATTCTGCACAGTATTCTGCAGTCAGCCGTAAGCAATTTTGCAGCTGGTGAGTAGGAAGATAGAAGGGTGCACCTGCTTTTTCAATTGTATAAAAGGAACACTACTATTTCTGGTTGATTTCCTTGGCTTGACAATAACAATTTAGTATAAAAAGCGTGAAGAAGGCAGAAACACTCTTACCAGTTCACAGATTTGAGTTGGTTCTTTCCCAGAAACCCTGAAAGAAAATAAATACATTTCTACTTACATACAGTTACTGCTATTACTGTAGATAATCCCATCACAACTCTTGACGCCTAAATTTAAAAAAAACTCCAAAAGAGATTAACATTACATTGGGAGGGGGGTTGACAGACCACAGACGAAGCAGCGGCTGCACCAGTTGTGCAGTTCAATCGACCTAGTTCAACTCTAAGGGGAAAAAAGCTACCTCCGAGGGAAATTTCCATGAGACTCAAGATTATGGCTGCAATCCTAAACTCCAGTTAGGCCAACCTAAACCCTGGCATAAGTCCTGTGCTGACCTGGGGGTGTCCCAAAGACACCAATCCTGGGGAGGTTAGACCAATGCACAGGCACACACTATCACAGAAAGATAGACCAGGTTAGTTAGGCCAGCTTAAATTTCTTAGGATTGTGCCCTATGAGTCTATGGAATTTCCCGCTTTCTGACAGTGCGTTTTTTGATGGTTCCACTCTTTCAACACCTTTCAGTTCTACCCCGAACTTATTTGCTCAACTCATGCTCCACTGTTTCAACCTCTCTCTGTTGGTCTAAAGTAGGCTAAAATTTTCTTCTGTTTCTGATTTGAATGTGACACGGTGATGAAACTCTTCTGGCATTCCTCATGACATTCTTGAGTAGACAGGCAGAGCACTGGGCTCTGAGGCTAAACACTTGCCTGGGAGTAAGCCCCACTGACTCCAATGGGACTTACTTCCGAGTAGACAGGCAGAGGACTGGGCTCTGAGGCTAAACACTTGCCTGGGAGTAAGCCCCACTGACTCCAATGGGACTTACTTCCGAGTAGACAGGCAGAGAACCGGGCTCTGAGGCTAAACACTTGCCTGGGAGTAAGCCCCACTGACTCCAATGGGACTTACTTCCGAGCAGACAGGCAGAGGAACGGGCTCTGAGGCTAAACACTTGCCTGGGAGTAAGCCCCACTGACTCCAATGGGACTTACTTCCGAGCAGACAGGCAGAGAACTGGGCTCTGAGGCTAAACACTTGCCTGGGAGTAAGCCCCACTGACTCCAATGGGACTTACTTCCGAGCAGACAGGCAGAGAACTGGGCTCTGAGGCTTAACACTTGGCTGGGAGTAAGCCCCACTGACTCCAATGGGATTTACTTCCGAGCAGACAGGCAGAGAACTGGGCTCTGAGGCTTAACACTTGCCTGGGAGTAAGCCCCACTGACTCCAATGGGACTTACTTCCGAGTAGACAGGCAGAGGACTGGGCTCTGAGGCTAAACACTTGCCTGGGAGTAAGCCCCACTGACTCCAATGGGACTTACTTCCGAGTAGACAGGCAGAGAACCGGGCTCTGAGGCTAAACACTTGCCGGGGAGTAAGCCCCACTGACTCCAATGGGACTTACTTCCGAGCAGACAGGCAGAGGACTGGGCTCTGAGGTTTAACACTTGCCTGGGAGTAAGCCCCACTGACTCCAATGGGACTTACTTCCGAGTAGACAGGCAGAGGACTGGGCTCTGAGGCTTAACACTTGCCTGGGAGTAAGCCCCACTGACTCCAATGGGACTTACTTCCGAGCAGACAGGCAGAGGACTGGGCTCTGAGGCTTAACACTTGCCTGGGAGTAAGCCCCACTGACTAGAATGTGCCTTCCTTCCGAGTAGACCCCCCACTGACCGGTCGTGGAAGGGGTGCTGCTCCCCGAAGTCCTTGAGGTGCTTCCTCTGCTTCTTGCTGAGGCTGCTGAGCAGCTGCTGCCGCGCTCTCCTCCTCGTGCCCGGCATCTTCCCCGGAGCCCCCCTTCCCTCTCCCCGCCTGGAGCTCGCTCGGCGCCTTCCTCTGACGCTCCACCTGGGATGGGCCTCCCAAAAGCCCACTGACGTCACGCCAGCCACAAAAGCAGCCTCGCTCCCTTTGGCTGGAAGCCTATGCAGCGCTTTCCTGGGAGTAGCCCCATTGACTCTCATGGACCTACTCCTGAATAGAGACTATCCTACTGAACGTTCCATGACCCAGGAGACAGGCGGTGGGCGTGGCCTGTTGCAGCCCCGCCCCTGCCTTGAGTGGGCGTGTCCACAACGACTCATCGGGCGACCTGCTGAGGCGCCATTTTGAAGTGTGTTCCGCTGGAGGGCTGAGCCTCCCGGAGAAGAAGAAGCTCCCTCGCCCTTCCTCCCCCGACCGTCCCGCACCGACACTCCCCCCTGCTGGAGGGGACCGGCAGCCGCTCAGCCTCCGCTCCTCCAGCAACAAGGCGGAAGGACCCGCAGAGCGCTCACTGGAAGCAGCAGCGATGGACATCATCACCCACGAACACCCGCCCCCCATGGACAACACCCCTCCCTGCTCAGGAGTAAGTCCCGCTAAACTCAGTACAGCTTACTCCCAGGTAAGTCTGGACGGGGCTGTGGTCTTGTGCATGTCTACTCAGGAGTAAGTCCCGCTAAACTCAGTACAGCTTACTCCCAGGTAAGTCTGGACGGGGCTGTGGTCTTGTGCATGTCTACTCAGGAGTAAGTCCCGCTAAACTCAGTACAGCTTACTCCCAGGTAAGTCTGGACGGGGCTCTGGTCTTGTGCATGTCTACTCAGGAGTAAGTCCCGCTAAACTCAGTGCAGCTTACTCCCAGGTAAGTCTGGACGGGGCTGTGGTCTTGTGCATGTCTACTCAGGAGTAAGTCCCGCTAAACTCAGTACAGCTTACTCCCAGGTAAGTCTGGACGGGGCTGTGGTCTTGTGCATGTCTACTCAGGAGTAAGTCCCGCTAAACTCAGTACAGCTTACTCCCAGGTAAGTCTGGACGGGGCTGTGGTCTTGTGCATGTCTACTCAGGAGTAAGTCCCGCTAAACTCAGTACAGCTTACTCCCAGGTAAGTCTGGATGGGGCTGTAGTCTTGTGCATGTCTACTCAGGAGTAAGTCCCGCTAAACTCAGTGCAGCTTACTCCCAGGTAAGTCTGGACGGGGCTGTGGTCTTGTGCATGTCTACTCAGGAGTAAGTCCCGCTAAACTCAGTACAGCTTACTCCCAGGGAAGTCTGGATGGGGCTGTGGTCTTGTGCATGTCTACTCAGGAGTAAGTCCCGCTAAACTCAGTACAGCTTACTCCCAGGGAAGTCTGGACGGGGCTGTGGTCTTGTGCATGTCTACTCAGGAGTAAGTCCCGCTAAACTCAGTACAGCTTACTCCCAGGTAAGTCTGGACGGGGCTCTGGTCTTGAGCGTGTCTACTCAGGAGTAAGTCCCGCTAAATTCAGTACAGCTTACTCCCAGGTAAGTCTGGATGGGGCTCTGGTCTTGTGCATGTCTATTCAGGAGTAAGTCCCACTGTCGTCAATGGGGCTTACTCCCAGGGAAGTCTGGACGGGGCTCTGGTCTTGTGCATGTCTAGTCAGGAGTAAGTCCCACTAAACTCAGTACAGCTTACTCCCAGGTAAGTCTGGACGGGGCTCTGGTCTTACGCATGTCTACTCAGGAGTAAGTCCCACTGTCGTCAATGGGGCTTACTCCCAGGTAAGTCTGGACGGGGCTCTGGTCTTGTGCATGTCTACTCAGGAGTAAATCCCACTAAACTCAATACAGCTTACTCCCAGGTAAGTCTGGACGGGGCTGTGGTCTTACGCATGTCTACTCGGAAGTAAGCCCTACTGTTGTCAATGGGGCTTACTCTCAGGTAAGTCTGGACAGGGCTGTGGTCTTATGCATGTCTACTAAGAATCAAGCCCCACTGTAGTCAATGGGTCTTACGCCCAGGAAAGTGTCTTTAGGATCTCCCCATGCACAATATCCCCTCATGCGCATCATCCCCGAAGCTCAACATCCCCCCATGCGCAACATCCCCCCATGCGCAACATCCCCCCATGCGCAACATCCCCCCATGCGCAACATCCCCCCATGCGCATCAACTCCCTATGCGCAACATCACCCATGTGCAGCATCCTCGCCAGTGCAACCTCTTCCTCCGAAAAACATCCCCCAGTTCACCAGGCACTGAGCACCATATTGGCTGGATGTTGTTCAGTCTCCCATGTTAAGTACAGGACAAAAACACGTTGCCCCCTTTTCAGCCCCTGAAGGGTTAAATGTCTCCAGATGGTTCTTGGTGGGTGTTCAGGTGACAGAAGGAACTCCCAGAGTTCCATGCTTCAGGCCCAGCAGTTGGGGCGGAATGTTGATGAGTCATCAATTCTCCAACGCAAAGTATAGGGAGGAAAACACGTTGCACCCCTTTTCACCCCCTTCCGGTTAGAATTTCTGAAAACCGGCTCTTAGTGCACCCCTCAGTCACGGAAGGAACACCCACCCCAAATTTCACGCTTCTAGGCCCAGCAGTTTTGGCAGGGCGGTGATGAGTCAGTAATGATGATGAGTCAGTAATGACGATGAAGATTACTTGTATAAAACACATTGCGCCCCTTTTCACCCCCTTCTAGTTGGAATTTCTGAAAACTGGTTCTTAGTATATCCCTGCATCATGAAGGAACACCCTCATCAAATTTCACGCTTCTAGGCCCGGTGGTTTTGGCTGAGTGTTGATGAGTCAGTGATGATGATGACGATGCCTTTTATATATATAGATTAACTGGATGTAAAAATGATGACAGAACACTGGGATTGAATTCAAAACATGCATTCAGTGTGCATGATCTTATGAAGTCTACTTAAGCTGCAGTCCTAAAGACACTTTCCTGGGAGTAAGACCCATTTAACACAATGGGGCTTACTTCTGTGTAGACATGGTTAGGAGGCTGCAATCCAAGACACTTTCAAAGGGTCTCCCCACTTTCTCCTTCTCTCCATCCTGAGCCTCTCTCTCCCCTGCTCCCTTCTGCCTGGCCCTGAGCTGCTTCCCTCTTCTCCACTGTTGTTCTCTCCCTCTGCCCAGCGGACGCCCAGCCACAGGAAGAACAGTCCAGAAGTGTTGCTTTCACTATGAGCAGGTGCGCAAGGCAGCCCTGACACTTTTCAAACAGGCTGCCGGCCAGCGCGTCTGCCCCAACTGCCAACAAGTGTGTTCTTTACATGAAGCACAGTTTGTTACATGAAGCAGAATCCTTGAGAAATTTTTGTTTGTTACGTGAAACATACTTTACGTGATGCGTTCTTTATGTGAGGCACCACTGTATTTGCCTTTTAGTGTTGGTAAATACAGAGTAACTAAATTCTTGTTTCAAAAGACTTCCATGCTTATATGGTATAAACTTAGAGCCTCTCATAGACATGCTTTGGAATGACTGTGGCGGTGTTTTATGTTAATAAAGTGGTGTTTAATTGTTGCTGGCTGATGTTGTAAACATATTTTGTAAAGAAACCTCCAAAAGAGCATTTATAGGGAACTAACTGATGTATCTGTAGATTGAAACATGGCCTTGTTTTCTCATTTGCAGTCAATGGAAGAAGAAGCTAAACTCCCAATGGATCCGACTGAATCTGCTCCAGAAAACACAGAAGTGACTGAAACCAAGAAAGGGTAAGGCATAGTTCTTTGGCTGTTACAGTTAATATAGCATTTGTATACAGGCCCAACTTTGTAATTCATAGATTTTTTAAAATATATGGATTTGACTCTACAAAAATGGCCACTGTAAATCACAGTTCAAAAAACTGCTTTTCTACTATTATAGAGAGGCAATCATGCAAGCAGTCATTCCATTCTTTAGCAGAGTCAAGCAAATGCAAGGGGGTTTTTGCATTTCTAATTGATGACTGCCTTTCTACAACAGTAAGAAAAGCTGTTTTTTAAAAGGGACAGTTATTTTTAAAAATTGCTTTTATTTAACACATTTTTTGGTTGTCAGCAGGGAGAATCAAATCAAACCCTTGCATATATTGAGACACAACCTTATTCCATTAGGAGCAGTGGAGACTTTGGAACCTAGAAGTGGGTCTTTAAATCTATTTTTCCACTTTTTTATCCGCAGGAGGTTCTAGAACAGAACTCTAGTAGATGACAATGGAAACTTGTAATATATTTTAAAAAGCTTTAATATATTTCATTCCTTGTTTTTTTAATGTGTTAAAATTTAGGATTCTGGTGCCTAAATTTTGGTTTTTTAAAATCTTTTTTAAAAAAACATGCTGTATTACTCTGTACTGATTTCTAAAGGCTTTGTAAGCTGCCTTGGGCATTTTATTTAAAATGGGAAAGGCAGGCTATGTATAAGTAAATAAAACTGTAATTTTCTCAATTGACCTGTGATCGACAAACTCTTGTAGCCGTTTTTCAGGTAATGTCAAAGTTAATCTTAACCAAGCTTTGACTGAACTTTGATTAAAATCCTCTCAATTCCCCAGCCCAAGAATACATGTCATGATAATTTATTATGTGAAGACTAATATAGCTCCCTCCTTTACATTCAGGTGGCCAAGAGGTCGGGGAAGAGGCCGAGGTCCTAGAAGATATTCTAGAGGGCAAATGCGAAAAAGAGCACTGAACGGCTATGGATTTACAAGGTAATCTTTATATAGAAGTAATTATATTTCTATAATTTTTATATTTTATATTTTATATTTTACTAGCGAAAGGCATACCCGCGTTGCGGGAGTAAAATTCCCCTGTATGCCATCCCCCCATATGCATCAACCCCCCATGGATAACTTTCCCCCAGGCATAACAACCCCCCATGCGGAACTTCCCCCATATGCATCATCCCCCCGTGCGCAGCATCCCCCCGTGCGCAGCATCCTCGCCAGCGCAACCTCTTCCTCCGAACAACATCCCCCAGTGCACCAGGATCTGAGCACCAAATTGGCTGGATGTTGTTCAGTCTCCAGTGTTAAGTATAGGACAGAAACACGTTGCCCCCTTTTCAGCCCCTGAAGGGTTAAATTTCTCCAGATGGTTCTTGGTGGGTGTTCAGGTGACAGAAGGAACTCCCAGAATTCCATGCTTCAGGCCCAGCAGTTGGGGCGGAATGTTGCTGAGTCAGCAATTCTCAATGCAAAGGATAGGGAAGAAAAAGCGTTGCGCCCCTTTTCACCTCCTTCCCATTGGAATTTCCGAAAACTGGTTCTTAGTGCACCCCTCAGTCACGGAAGGAACACCCACCCCAAATTTCACGCTTCTAGGCCCACCGGTTTTGGCAGGGCAGTGATGAGTGAGTCAGTCAGTGAGTGACTTTTCTCTTTTATATATATAGATTTATTCTATTTTATTATATAAATTGTATTTCTGTAATTATGTTATTACCTACTAGACATGCTAAACAATTAACAGTATTGATATACCATTCAGCCATAAGTTCACAAAGTGGTTTATAGAAAAAATGAAATTATTTATGGTTCCCTATCCCAAAACGGTTCACAATCTAAAAAGTTTAAAAGAACACCAGCAGAAGTCACTATAAAAGACATTGCTGGGGTGAAGAGGACCAGTTACTTTTCCCTTGCTAAATAAAAGAGGCACTTAATAGAGTGCTTCTTGCCCAGTCATCGGGGATAAATTAAATAAGTTAATTTTTAATATATTAGATTGTATCCAAATTGTAGCTAGACGGTCTCGTAATTATTTTAGCCCTTTCCCACTTCCCTGTCCAAGTTCCTGCAACTCTCCCCATAATTATCTGCTGTTGAGGTTTGGGGAACCTTATTGACAGATAGGGGATATGGCTTAGATAAGGAAAAGGTGAAGGGATGAAATTGGTTTCACCCCGTCTTGAACAAACGGTAGATAGCAAGAGCAGAAGTTGGGGTTTGGAGAGAACACATTTTTTTTTATCAAGCAAGTACAGTGGTGCCTCACATAAAGATCTTAATTTGTTCCGGAGGCATGCTCTTTAAGTGAAGCGGATTTTCCCATAGGAAACAATGGAAACTCAAACAATTGGTTCCAGAACCCCAAAATATTCATATAAAATATTGACTATGTAAAAATGATGACAAAACACTGTAACTGAATTCAAAACATGCATTCAATTTTCATGATCCTATGAAGTCTATTTAGGCTGCAATCAAAGACACTTTCCTGGGAGTTAGACCCATTTAATACAGTGGGGCTTACTTCTGAGTAGACAAGTTAGGAGGCTGCAATCAAAGACACTTTCCTGGGAGGCTTAATAGGGCTGCTGCTGGAGGTTCAAGGTGGCTGGTTGGGGCACTTGGGGCAGTTAGAGGCAGCTGCCTCTGGCACCCCCAAGCAACTGCCCCCAAGTTGGGGGCAGTTAGAGGTAGCAGTGCTGGCCGGCAGCCCTTTTAAAGAGCCTCTGCGTGGAGCGTCAGGGCTGCATAGCACGCATGCCCATAGCATGCTTGCTTGTTAATTGAAGCAGAACTTGTTATGTGAAGCAAGATTTCTTTGAAATTTAGACTTGTTATGTGAAAAGCTTGTTATGTGAGGTGCTTGTTATGAGAGGTACCACTGTAGTTAAAAAAATGGTAGTTGATGGTGAGTAGCTAGAACTTTCACTATTTCTAAGTCTCAGGGAGCTCTGTAGGGTTTTCCACACAACCCCAGATCCCAGCAAGGTTTGGCAAAATTGTCCCTCTTCCACTGCAGGGACGCGATCCTGGGATCATGTCCCTGTGCTTGCTTCTTCCCCGCAAAGACTTGGTGAGGGAGTAAAGTTTACTCAAAGTTTGAGAACCACTGATAAGAAAAACCTTATCACTAAATTATTTTTCTTTGAGTGACAGCATTTCTTTTAACCAGATCAGTGGCTTTTGGGATCCAAGTTCTAATTGATTAAGGCTACAATCCAGAGTAACTACGGGACCTTTTACACCAACGTAGTTATGGGGAAACCTATGGGAAATACATAGAGCAATCCAAAGTAAGTGCCTCTTACATCTTCCTGTAGTTACTCTGTATTGAAAGGCAAGAGCAGAACCCTATGCCTGTCTGCTCAGAAGTAACTCCCATTTTAGCAGGGGACTTACTTCCAAAAAAGTGCGTACAAGATTGCAACCTAAGCTTTAATGTTCATTCTTAGTTTAGTGGCTTAAAAGTACATAAGTGCAGACCTGTTTCTGCTCTTGGAATATACACGGTTTCTTTGTCAAGAGCTCTTTGTTTCAGAATTCTGTGCCTAAAGAAATCTCTAGGTCAATAGGTATGTCCCTCAAGATGATGAGAGTTGTCCCTTTGTCTTTAGTGAGCTTTTTTGAGCCTACCTTATCTCCTACCTTGAGATGGTTAGGACTGTATTTTTCCAGTGGTATCTAGTCATTTTCTGTACTATACTATTTGTCTTAATTGACTGGCTTTGTGTAGTATATAAATTGTTCAGAAAAAATTATTGAGTTGGTAGGCACACAAAATTGTTGCTTTAGATTCTAGGAAGTATCTTTTGGGTAGCTTGTGATGATGTTGGCTTTTGCAGCTAGTTCATTTTGTTCTCATACTGAGAAATATTTTTTTTTTCTGAAGCAAGATGCATACACTTTGTAGGACAGAAGAGTTTTTAGAATAGTACTGAAAACTTGTGTCTTTGCAGACGTGGAATGGGAAGAATGCGCCCTTATCCAGATGCAAGAGGTCGAACAGGAACACGAGGGATGCCGCTCTATCCACCAGCTCCACCCATGAGAGGAGTGATGAAAGTACCTTTCTTGCCTCCCCCACCACGGTTAGAAGTGAAGATCATAGCAAATATTTTTAAATGGTGACTGTGTAGTCTATTTCGGGATGTGGTCAGGGTAAAATTTACCTAACCTTGTGAACCATATGAATACTTTATTACAGAATTAGTTTTTTTCATTTCTCCCCAAACATTTTTAAAAATGCAAAATGTTGTAATTATCTTCATACCAAAATCAGCAGAATTGGCCTTGGGATTAGGCTTGCACAAAAATGATAATGAGATAGGGGCCATCGTATGGTCCAGGGGTAGGTAACCTCTGGCACAGGTGACAAGCTCAGCTCTCAGAACAATACTTAATGGCATGCCAAGGTGCCCCAGGCAGACACAGACAGGAGTGCTGTCACTGCCACTGCCCCAGTTGCCAGCAGGAAGCTATCCATTACCATCGCTGGTGCCCAGAATGACAAATCTTTCCTCCCCTCACCCTGCCCTGCTGCCATCAAAATGGAAGGCCTTGTGAGACTATGTGCCTTCTGCAGGAGAGCAGGTGTGCAGCTTGGATGTGGCACAGAAGGGCCAGCCTCATTCCGTGCAGTGCCTCCCTCAGCAGCCTTCCCAAGGCCAGCTAAGAAGAAGCAGGCCTGAAGGCACTGATGACAGGCAAGTAGGCGATGCCGGTAAGATGCTGGGGTGGTCAGAGGGGCAGCGCAGGGCCCTCCCTGCTGCTTCAGCAGCCAGAGCCCTGTATGGGGCCAGAGAAAGAACACCTTTTCCTGTGCCTCTCTACTTAGAAGTAAGCTCCTTTGCAGACAGTGGAGCATACTTTCAGGAAGGGGTGGAGAAGAGTGCATCCTTAGAGCCCAATCCTGCGCTTCTCCACTCTGAAGTAAGCCCTTTGGGAGTCAGCTATTCTTTAGCATCTCCAGCTCCCATAGCAGCACAATGCTGGAGGAGCCCCTTTGAGGTTGGCAGAGGAAGCCATATGCTGGCTGGAGGACAGAAAAGCCCCAGGTGGTATCTTCATGCGCATATATAACTTTAGAATCATGTTGGTACATGGAATAACATTGTAACATTAGTTTGGCACTACACCGCTGAAAGGTTAGTGACCTATGGTTTATTCTGGGGATTTTCCACTATATGGGTAGTGCTGCAATTAGTAATTTTTGGAATGTAAGTATGTAGAAATAACAGGCATAACCAGATATGATACAATGTCAGGAGTGCTGTCATGGAAAATTTCCTTAGTTTCTGGAGAATTGTAACCCTCTTGTAAAATTCTCTTTAGCGATGCTGGATGTTTTTAGATTTACAGAGGCATAATGTATGCACACTGTTTTAAAGCTCAGAGTGTTTTCCCAGATCTATACTAGAACATTTATTGAATAGATTTAGGATAGTGGTTCCAAAAATTTCTAGCATCACGATCTCCTTAAAAATATTTCATTTTACCCGCAACTCAAGTCTCTGTGGTTATAACAGTGATTGGGCAGCAGTGTTCCCTCCACGTAATAGATTCAGTAATTTTATTGTACAAATAGCTTTATTTGCCCTGTCAGTTTTGCGACACACAAAAAATAAGAATATGAACTACTGGTAGGTTACAGATCCACACTTTTGGGAACCACATATTGAGGTAACTTGCAGTGTGGCCTGCTTCTCAAAATAACCCCTTTGACAACTAGTTCAAATGAATTCCTTCAAATGTGGTGGTGCAAGTAGTTAAGACACTGTGCCTGTTAACCAGCAGACCAGAGTTCGAGACTTGGGTCCCTACAAGATGAGAATCTCCTGCTATAGGCAGGGGGTTGGACTAGATGATCCACTGTGTCCCTTCCAACTCTGTGATTCTATGATCTACCAGTATTATTTGAAAATTAGTGAGTGTGGGAGTGTGGGAGTGTAGGAAGTTAAAAATTGTTCACAAAGCTGTACTTTTGTCTCCTTGTTTCACATACAAATTCTGTGTATGTTAAAGACCTTTACAAAATCCTTTACTCTCTAAATACAGAAAGCAAAAGTAGGGTATATAATATATAATTGGATTGATAGTCATCTGATGGTTGTCAAATGAATCTGTTTATTCAGGTACAGGCTTCCTTTTTCCCCTCTTCCTCCCTTGCCACCCGGATCAATGGCCTTCAGAAGCAGACCTCCTCCCTTTCAAGCCAGAGGAATGGTGCCATTGCCACAAGGCCATTTCCCCCCACCGATAGGGTAAGAATATGCTTTTCCTCTTTAAATTGATCTTATTCAAGATAAAGAAATTTCATAATTATAATTTGAAATTGAAATATAAAAATCAACATTTGTTGATTTTGTTCGCATTTGTTTCTTTAGTTCACACTTTATCACTCTGGTAATTAGCTACCGTGGAAGCCTTTATAATATGCATGATGAAAGTGTAATTCAAATTGTTATATGGTATTTTATTTCTTATGTTAAATAACTTAATTGAAAAGGTTTAAATAATGATTTTATCCTTTTATACAGCTTTCCCAATGGACCCGGTGCACCAGCCCCTCCGCCACCTGGACGGGGCCAGAGATGGCCTGGACCGCCAGGTGGCAGACACTATTAAAGAGGCTTATTCTTTAAATTCAGGAACAGGGACACTTGACCATTTGAAATGGCTGGACTAAGAACTGTTTGTAGAATATTAAGGATTGCAAAGAAAACTAGTAGATTGCTGGCATCTAATATTTTTTCCAACAGCCCTCATGCACCAAGTTGGTAAAAGCCATATATGTACAGTATATTAAAAATTTCAAACCTACCTTACTGTGACTCCTTGGACATGTTTTAAACATACCCTTTTAAAGTTTGAGTTTGTGGACACTGATGTCTGTCCACAAAAGTTAAAAGCAACACCTGTTGATCAAGATTTTTGTTTAATACTTTATTTTAACGATGTGCAGCTTCTTGAGTTAGATCTTGAGCTTTTCAGTAATTGTATGTTCTAAATTTTGCAAACTCTGGTTTAAAATGCACTTCCATTTGTTATCAAATGCAGTAAGATGCTTCATACTTAAATGGGCAAATATACTGTATTATGTCTGGAAATGTAACTAAGACATAAATTGTAATGGATAAAATAAACATGAATGTTAAAGAAAAGGGAGATAAATTTTTATAAATGAACAAAAGTTTATGGACTTTGTTTTCATTTTAATTTTTCTCCATACACAACCTGACTGAAGTGTTTAAAATTCTTGTTGTGTACATTATTGTAGTCATAGAATCACAGAGTTGGAAGGGTCCTAGTAGGTCATCTAGTCCAACCCCCTGCTTGCAGCAGGAAATCCTCCTAGAGCATCCCTGACAGGTGCTCGTCAAGCCTCTGCTTGAAGATCTCCAGTGAGGGAGAGACCACCACCTCCCTCGGCAATCTGTTCCACTGCCAAACCGCCCTCACCATCAGGAATTTTTTCCCAGATATCCGGAAGTAGCTAGAGAAAGTTAGTACCTTGAACATTTGACCAATTATAGAATTACAAGTGGCAGTGTTAATGACGAAAGATGAAGGAATAAGTAAGAACTCAGTGAACGTACTGTTTAATTATAAATGGCTGTACATAGTCTATATAAAATTGAAAAGTCACTCACTCATCAACGCCCAGCCAAAACCACTGGGCATAGAAGCATGATATTTGGGGTAGTGTGATCGAGGCACCCACTAAGAACCGGTTTTTGGAAATTCCAACCGGAAGGGTTTGAAATGGGGCACAACGCATTGAAGAATCCCTGCCTGAGGGATACTCTGCCCCAACCCCTGGATCAAGAAGTGAGAAATTTGGAGGGGTGTTCCTTCTGTGACACCCACCAAGAACCGATGTTGAGAAATAGAACCCTTAAGGGGCTGAAAAGGGGTGCAAAGTATTTTTGTCCTACATTTAGCATGGAACACTGACCAACATCCAGCCAATTTGGTTCCTGGTGCACTGGAGGGGGATGTTGTGCATGGGGAGGATGTTGCACATGGTGCGGATGGGGGTTTGATGCGCATGGTGCCCATGGGGGTGGATGATGCACATAGGGGGTTTGATGTGCATGGGGGGATGAACATGGATTGATGCACAGGGGGATGCGCATGGGGGGTTGTTGTGCATTGAGGGTGAACATGGGGATGTTGCACAAGGGGGATGTCACATATGGGGGTTTTGCATTGGGGGGATGATGAACATGGTGGATACGCATTGGGGTAATGCTTTGGGGTGAATATAGGGGATGTCGCATATGGGGGTTGTGCATAGGGGATGATGTGCATAGGGGGAAGAACATGTGGGATGTCCCATATGGGGGGGTTGTGCACAGGGGAAGAACATGGGGGATGATGAGCATGAACGTGGGGGTGGATCTGCATAGGGGGGATGATGAACATGGTAGATGCGCATAGGGGGAATGATGAACAAGGGGGTGGATGCGCATAGGGGATGTTGTACATTGTGGAGTGAACATGGGGGATCTTGCATATGGGGGCTGTGCATAGGGGGGATAATGCGGCTGGTATGGATGAACATGGGGATGTTGCACATGGGGGGTTGATGCGCATAGGACGGATGATGGGTGGTTGATGCGCAGTGGGAAGATGTCATGCGGGGGAATTTTACTCCTGCAACTCGGGTACGTTTTTGCTAGTAACCTATTGTTTTCATTTGGTTGTGTACTGGAAACACATTTACAAAAAATGGAATTATGTAATTCTTAGTTGTTTGTTTAAATGACAGATTAAATTGTAATATATTGAAACAGTGCTGTTTACTATCAAGGATTATCACAGTCTGTACATTATTTTAATTCTTAATAAACGCTGCACTCTTTTGTGCTGAGGGCTGAATTAAAATCCATTTTAGCAGTCTGGTGCAGTTGGGGCTTTTTTAAATTTTACACTGGGTCCAAAGTCTGCAAGCCAAAGTAAAATAAATTGAAGAAATACAATAATTGTAGGTAGGAAAGCCTATATAGTTCTGAAGGTGTAAGTTCAGCACTTACACCTGGCTTCCAGTTAATTAATATTTGACCAGAACTGTATTAAGTTCAGCACTGGTTGAAACAAAAGGGCTTGTACTTCTTCCTTATTTCATAAGGAATTATATTATTTAACCTTAATATCTTGTAAAATGAGGATCTTTTTCTGTATAACATAGTACAAGGTAACTCCATTTTAACACTAATCCAATTTCTTATTCCAAAGTGGTGCTTTGTTTATTATCTTTTATGTTAGCTTCAAAAGATAGAATTAACCACTAATGTTAAGGCTAAAATGGTTACTAGTTCAATTAATGCTGTCCAATGGTGAAAGAATTATGCTGTTGTTATCTTCTGAAGGGTAACATAGTCACCCTTTGAGGCCAGTGGGAGATGATATGCAGACCTTTGCGAGAGCTTTCATCAAGTCTTTGAGGTGAGAGAGAATTTAAAACATTTTTTCCACTCACTGTGTTTTTTTCTCTTAATCAAACTCATATTTACTGACATGTATTCATATTTAAAAGGTACATTCTTAGTACTGTTTTACTTGGAACATCAAGGCCATAGAACCTCATAGTGAGACTTGGACAAGTGCTTCGTTTCAGTGAGTAGATTGCTATGCACACTGTGGAGGGTCAACAAGGCAGGTGCTATCAGCTTCCTGATGCTGGATTTATACATAAATGTTGATTGCTAGAAACCAGCTTGTATAGGAGAGAAGATTTTGAGTATGTTTGAGTACGAACAATATATCTGTTTGTGGTAACAATGCATGGCAAAAAGCAGCTTAGTGTTCTGTGAGGATCTTTTTCTCCTCTTCATAACTATATTCAGGGATTTCTGGAACTGCTCACGAATGCACAATGCAATGCTTATCCTGAGCCAGACTGTTGGTCCCAGTTGCTAATCAGAGTAGACAATGAGTAGAAGTTTCCAACATCTTTAAATAGATGCATTTCCCAGCTGTGCCACCTGACAGTCTTAGCTGGAGCTGCCTGAGAATTGAATATGGGACCCACTACCCCCACATGCAAAACACAGCACAATAAGAGCAGGAGATGCCTTTGATTTTCCATTGAGATTTAACTGTCTCACTCTTCTCTACAAATAGATTTGAAAGGGCAAGAAACAAGTTTCAGCTTTCTATATTCTCATACGGCAGCTGAAAAGTTAGAGACTACTGAAGAATTAAGTTGCAACAAAGTAATAAGTAGGTTGCTTTGGCACCAACCAGTAGATAGGCATTAAGTTCTACTTTTATTAACAAGGAGATTGCAAAATTCTGCCAACTGATTTGGAGAGAATACTACCTGTGCTCAAAGACTGACTCCATCGCATTCAAGCTCTATAATGACAATTAATTTACATGCAGTATTGTCCTGTTGTAAGCCAGATGTAATTTTTCACTTTAGGTTAATTAAACTTGGTTAAATCTTTAACTTTAGGTTAATTTCTACACTTGGAAATAAATGCCACAGACCAATCCAAAACAATTTCCCTGATTTTAATTGTCATGGAGAACGGTCAGTTTGGAAGCTTGCAAATAACAAATGTTTGTGCAGAATAAGCATTAATTGTCGTCTCTAGTGTATTAAGGTTGTTGCAGCCATCTGAACTGTGTTCAAGCAAACTACTTTGGAGGAAGATTTCAAGCATGTTAAGGTAACAACTTGCTTTCCATTTGGCCCCCTTTATTCAAGCTTACTTCCCCTTTTTTATATGGAACACAAACCCCTGGTCTTCTGTGTGCATTTTGGGGGGAGGGAGCGAGGGACACACACACATCAATTACAGTTTGATAAAAACTAGGTACAGGTTATCCCTTGTTATCTGCTAGGGTTCTGTTGTGGAATCCCCATGGATTAAAAAATCTGTAGGGAAAAATGGTAAAAAAATAGATTTGAAGACCTATTTCTACACCTCCTCTATTGCTTCTCCTGAAATATCCACAGAAGTTTGATTCCGGGACTCTCGGCTGATTAAAAAAAGTGTTACATAAAAGCAGTTTAAAAATAAAAAGTGTGTCCCTTTACAACTGATTAAAATAAGCTTTTCTTATTGTTGTAGAGAGAGTCAGCAATTAGAAATTCAGAGGATCTCCTGCCTTTAACCAGCTCAGCTGAAGGTGGTTGCTTTCATGACTGCCTCTCTACTTCTTTGAGTATCTAGAATAGTGATTTTTAATCAATGTACCATGGCTCCATGGTGTGCTGTGGATATTCCCTAGGTATGCCACATGATGCGGGGGCCTCATCTATTAGTGGAGAAGTCAGGGGATGTGAGTCACCTACCAGCACCATAATGTGCCTTGTCAGTGTTCAAAAAACTAATGGTGTGCCTTGACAAAATGCCGTGAGATGGAAAAGTTTGAAAATTTCTGATCTAGAAGTTGCCAGAATTCTTGGGGCAATGAATGTTTATTACAGCAAACTTCCCCATCTTCCCTGGACATAACAGGCTCTTCAAGGCCTCTGACACTTGAAGTTGCTTTATACCAACTGTGCATTCTAAGAATGTAGTTTCTTTATAAGCCTGGGGATCACCTCACTTTGGAGATGCACAGTGACTTGCTGCTACACACCGGAAGCTGCCCTCATTCCCTTCCGTCTCCTCACAAGCACTTACAGTGGGCCTCAAATTCCTTGAGACCTACTGCTTTAAGATGTGGGCCCTAGTACTTAAAGGATTATCTTAAGCCATCATTAAGAGCGTCCTGAAAGGCCTTGCTGTGTGTGTTGTTGCTGAATGAAATAGAACTGCATTCATGTAAGATAGTAGCCACTTGGTGCAAAAGGTATTCTGTCTTTCTGCATTATTATAGTATTTAAAACCTATGGAAGAGGTACATCAAGTCTGAGAAGCAATGAATAAGTTTAGCTGCAGTTTGAATATCCAGTCCCTTTTTAACATAAACCCTTGTTAGTACCCTTGTTAGTAATTGGGCTGTGGGTGGTGCAAGTGGTTAAGACACTGTGCCTGTTAACCAGCAGGCCAGGGTTCGAGACTCAGGTTGGCCCCACAAGACAGAGTGGCTGATCTTAGCCCAGCTCTGCGATGCCAGCTGGATCCAATTATATTGGCTCTGCCTTTCCATTGGACTCATTCAGTGGCGTGGAGAAGGGGGATTTGCTGCTTGGGTAACAGCCTATCCTCCATAACAATCTAACCCAGGCTTTCGTGCTTTGCATGGAGCGTATGCAACACCGAGCACAATACCATAGTCTTTCAAGACTGACGGAGGCCTGTTTTTTTTTGTTAGTAACGTTGAGATGCAAGGTAAAAACTAGACCGTATTCAGATCAAGAAATTGATCTGAATAATATTACAGAATATTACAGAATAATATTACAACCATGTAAAATCAACAGTGGTATTAAGAACCATCATCACTGTCGTTAAAAAATGAGGAGAGACTTTAAGGTTCAAGCACTTTTCTAATTTTCTAGAAAGCCCCAAAACTCATCATTCGCAAGCTCTAGCAAACCAAATTCTATGCATTTGCAAGCC
The DNA here is from genome assembly GCA_030015325.1 of Cryptoblepharus egeriae. Classification (NCBI taxonomy): domain Eukaryota; kingdom Metazoa; phylum Chordata; class Lepidosauria; order Squamata; family Scincidae; genus Cryptoblepharus; species Cryptoblepharus egeriae. Next base: position 219,325,262 of record JAREYC010000001.1, read on the forward strand.
TTCCCCCCACTCCTGGAAAGGATTGCAGCCCTAGGAACCAGATCCTGTGCATGTCTACTCAAGTGCAAGTCTCCCCCACCCCTGGAAAGGATGCATAGGATTGCAGCAGCAGGGACCTCTCTCTCCTGGGCTGCTTCCCCCTCCCCTCTTCCCACCTTTGCCCCCTTGTTTGCCTGCCTGCCTCCATGCTCTGCTATTCCTCTGGGCTCTATGTTTCTTTGGGGGAAGAGCTTGTGGGGAAGCCTCTGTCCCTCCTCCCCAACTTGCCCTCGCCTTCCTATAGGCTTGAGCACAACCCAGGGAGGCAGTGCACAGCTGCAGAAGGTGCTCCAGGATTGGCCCCTTCACTCCATAAGATGCAGACATATCCCCCCCCCCTTTGGGGGGGGAGTGCATCTTATAAGCCAGCAAATATGGTATATAAAAGTGAAGTCACTCACTGATTGACTCACTCAACGCCCAGCCAAAACCACTGGCCCTAGAAGTGTGAAATTTGGGGTGGGTGTTCCTTCCATGATGGAGGCACCCACTAAGAACCGTTTTTTAGAAATTCCAACCAGGAGGTGGTGAAATGGGTGTAACTTGTTTTCCTCCCTATACTTTCCACTGAAGAATCCCTGACTGAGGGATGCTCTGCCCCTGGACCGAGAAGCATGAAATATGGAGAGGGTGTTCCTTCTGTGACATCAACCCTCGCCAAGAACCGATGTGGAGAAATTTAACCCTTCAGGGGATGAAAAGGGATACAACTTGTTTTTGTCTTATAGTTAACATGGAAGACTGCCCAACATCCAGCCAATTTGGTGCACTGGGGGGATTTTGTTCGAAGGGAGGGGTTGCACTGGGGAGGATGCTGTGCATGGGGGTGTGTAGCGCATGGGGGTTTGATGCACATGGAGATGTGATGTGCATGGGGGGACTGATGAGCATGACGGGACATTGTGCAGGGGGGAGGTTGCGCATGGGGTTTGTTGAGCATGGGGATTGATGCAGATAGAGGTTGATACTGAGTGAGGGAATTGCATACAGGGGAATTTTACTCCTGCAACACAGGTATGTTTTTGGTAGAAGTATCATGCTTCAAGTAGGGAAAAGATTTATAGTTTTTCCTTGTTGAACAAGTTCAAGACTGAGGGTTATCTGAACCCTAAAAATTCAGAGAACTGAATTAGTACTCAGACCAGTAAAAATGGTTAGGTCTATTTCCCATAGTGTCAGCTGTACATTTACCATTAAATTTCTATTGAACCTATACAGAATTTCTCAATGTTCTCAGAAGATCCATATATGCAGCATGAATTCTTCTTTGTAAAGATTTTATATATTTAGCAGTATTTTTCCCTGTATTAAAACACAGCCCAATCTCAAATCCAAGAAACAGAGGTCTTAAAATATTTTCTTTTCTGCTTCAATTTTCTGCTTTAGCACCTGCTCATTTTTAATTTAAAAAACTTTGTATGAGTTACAGAAATGAATAAAGTATTGTTTAACTACTGTGGTTTTGTTTAGTATTAATGTTGTTACAGTACATAAAAACTTGACAAATGAGTTGAAAGTTGATGTTTCTTGGGCAAACATATTACCATGATACAAAGGGTAAAAATCCTTTAGGAAACAAAAATGGAGCTTTGCTATTCCAAAATGGGAATAATTACATGGTTAAAAACAGTGTCAACCTGAAGACTGGTGGTTTGAGACCCAAGTATTGCATAACAGAGATGGTTTGAAAACATATAAATGCAAGTAGATAAATAGGTACCACTCCATTGGAAAGGTAAATAGCACGACCACAGAGATGTGTTTGGACAACACTGGAGCTTGTAGGCTTGTAACAGGTAGGAGCCCTGCTCTCAGAGTTGGTCACACATAGCAGGACAACTGTAGTTATATACTGCTTTTCAATGAGCATTCACGAACCAGTTTACATTGCTAAATAAATAGTTTTAACTGGTCACACTATCAAGATGCTAAACAGAGGAGGACAGAATGAGTTTAAGAACTCTGCAAGATGCAATATCTAAATGATTAGTAGCCCTTATGGGAGAAACAGATGGGCTTGTGCCTTGCTTAGAAATATTTCCGTATGCTTTTGATTGTTTTTTAAACATTCTATGACTGTTAGGATGATCTCTGTGGAAGACTAGTGTTTGCTCAGAGCTGCCCTAATTAAGCTCTTTGGCACAGCTCAGTCTTATACTTCCTCTTTTGCAGAAAACAGACCTGCTTAAAAAGGAAAATCCATTTAAGATTACTGCTCCAATAGCTTGCCTGTTTAACAGTGCCAAGTTCTTAACCGCCCTTTATTTTATTGATCTCTGAATCCTTGGTATTCATATATCTTACAAAAGCAAACCAAGGAGAGGAATTATATGTAGTATACTTCCCTGAGCTCCAGTGAGGAAGGATGGCATTAAAATGTGATAAAAAAATCACTGACTAGTTAAAAGGAAATTATGAAAACCCAAGGAGAAAGAGGCAAATGTTGCACTTGAAATACTCAAGACTTTGTTTCAAAAATCAAATTGATATGCAGAAATTCTATCAAGATTCTAGTGATCTACTTGATGTGAATCGTTAAAGTGTATAGCATTCTCCCTAACCAAGAAAACTGATCTTATACAAAAACCTGCCCAAAAATTATATTGTCTAAAAGCTTCCAATCAAATGGGTTTGATTATCAGAAACATCAGCTTGGTACCAAAATTCAAAGTCTTCAAGTACAGTTTCATTTATTTAAGTTACAAGATAAAAAAGTACATGTGTTCATTGTTCTGGTAACTGTTTCAGGATTCTGTTCCAGCTGTTTGGTCCTCAAAGAAACAGTACTTCATAGCAACCAGTTGTTTCCAGATTAGTTCAAAAGTAGTATAGGGTCTTTCCTATGAAATGACAATTCCACGTTTTGTTTTCCTTCCTAACGGTAGTAGTAAAGGGGAGAAGACGGATCTCCAGACCAGACACTTATGATTTACTAGCTGTTTCTTCTACTGGAGGCAATGTGTCCCAAACAGGTTTCTGAATGTGTTCAGGAAGTTGTTCTAACCTGGTCTAAAAGAAATGGAAAACACATGTTTATCTGTAACAGCAATAGCATACTGAAAACAGTATTAATAATCTGCCGTCCCATCTCTTAGAAGTGATCAGTTCATAGATCTCTCATCTACTACTGTGTAATTTTTATTTATATAAATCCTAAAATCCAACACAGGCATAAGATATTAATAAGCTACCAAATGGAAGAAGTCCTTCAGTCAAATTAATTCTAATGCTGCGTCAGCAATATTTTAAAACAAATACCAGTATTTAATTTCATTTCACGAACAAAACTTAGCTGCTACCTTCTTCACTTCCATGGCGACCCCTTCAGGTAGGTTTCTTTGGATGTATTCAAGGTAAACATTGGCTGTACTGCCAGTTAAATGCTTTAACTGAAACAAGAAAAATGTTTCGGTTTCAGAAAATTGACATGTACTAAAGGAAGACAATATATAGGATATACATTAGCTACTGTGGACTTAGTAGTCTCCAAAAAATAGATTTTTCCCAGCTTGTGCAGCTGTGATTCTATCTGCCTTACACACGTCAGTTATTCCAACATATAGCTATTTACTCCAGCTTTAATGCTGTTGCTTTTTTGGTAAAGCTGTTTATCAGCTCTTGTATCATTTTTAATGGCTTTATTTTAATTTTTACTCAAATATTTGTTATACACCAATTTGAGCACCAGTAAAGTGATATAAAGCTTTTATAAATAAAAATTACCTCCAAATATCGGTAATGTGTCCTCATTTCATATTGAACTCTGTGCTTCTTGAAAATATGCACTGATTTTAGAAGGGTGAATCGTTCTATCTTCTTTGGAGGTTCTTCACTAAAAAAGTGGTTTTCACTGATTTAGCATTTTCATTTCTGAAATTATGGCTACAGATATGTTTTATTATTAACAAATAAAAGTTGGCAGCAAGAAGGGAATAGAAGGATGGAAAATGGGAGGGAGAACCAAATTGAAGCTCTTAATCTTTTTTCCCCGAACAGATTAGATTCCACTTTTGTTGAGTTGATTATAAACTTTTGTGTTAAGTATAAGAATGCCATACATGTGGGTGACAAACCAGCTTGCCCTGCAGTTAAGAGCAAAACTTATAGTGAGTTCAAGGGAATTAAATTGCCATTACTTAATGAGCCAGCTTTCGGGTTTAAAAAAATACATCAAAAATTACAGTGTTGTTAAAACTTTGTGATCCTGTGCATTTTTTATTTATGAATATTGTTCTCACTTTTGTATCTGTACTCACTTTTGAATAATTAGGATGGATTCTGGGAGATCTTAAAAAAAACTACACTATGAAAACATTTTATTGAGCCATGAAATTACTGGTTCTGTTCCAGATGTTTGTCTAGAAGAGGGAACCAATATTGCACAGAACAGCACCATTGCACAGGAGTAATGTCCAGTGCTAGTATTTAAGAGAAAAAGTAGCCAGCAGGTTGCCTCTTGCTGGCTCCATGTATCAGCCCAATAGACTACACTTGGACAAAAAGACAAGCATATCTCCTTAAGTTGGCAGCTATCTGTAAATTTAAAATCAGAAAATTTTCCATAATATAATAATTCCAAGCATTTTACACCAGAGACATCTTCCAAAGAGGAACAGCGATATCCATATGCCCAAAGAACACACGGAAGCACAGCTCACAAAGAGATACAAATTGGGGTGGACCCTTGAGTGTTGGATTCTCTTCAGCCAGGAATGGAGGTACAGCATGTTTTTAGTATGCTTCAAGAAGTTGCATTTTATTCCTATAATCTTAGTAGCACTGTATCATATTTGGGAGCAGAGAATAAAACACACACAATCCTGGAGTCAGATAAAACTGAAGAATAACTAGAATTAAACAAGGGAATAATAAAGGTGTAGCATAATTATATGCGAGTTATTTATATGCAATTTTGTCTTCAAGCGACGGAGGATGGGTCTTAAATTGAAAGATATTTTTCCCTCCTTCGAGCAGTTAATTACTTAAAAGCAGTCTGATTACCTGGACAACTCAGCTTATTTTAAAAGTTCATGGCCTTTTAGTTTCTTTCAGTTTATTTCTTTGCAGAGCCTCTTCCCCACCCCCCAAGTAAATTGCTCTGAAATGAAACTGTTTGCAAACTGCTTTGCACATGTTAGATTTTTTGCAAGAACTCAGTTCTCAAAAATAGTTAACCAGTTGTGATTCTAGGAACTAAATGTCACAAATGGGGAAGATCAACTGTACTTACACTTTTTCAATGGTGAGACCAAGTTCTTTAGCAGCAAGGACCATGAAATATTCATAACTATCCAACACAATTCTGTCATGACCTTTCACTAAAACAGCTAATCTCTTATATAGTGTATCTGGAGCATCTGAAATGGACACCTAGGCAAGAAACAGGTACAGATAAAACAAGTCAGACATCAGGCTCCCTGTGACATCAAGCTCCAGATCCTGATTTTTGAGTCGTCTAAATTAGCATGTTTATTTAACTTTAGTAACATTGCTATGCACAGACATATACTTTTATGTCAAAGTTAGAGATTTTCTTAATTATAGGCATCCCCACTTTAATTATAGGTCTCTCTTCTGGAACCTCCCATATATATCTGTATATGAAACTGGAAAAATAGGTTTAAAGACCCAATTCCAGGTTTCTTGCTCCTCCATTGTATCTAGGGGAATAAGGTAGAGCCTCAATATTTGCATGGGTTTGATTCTGGGATTGAAGAATGGAATGACTGCCTCTCTACAACAGTACAAAAGCAGTTTTAAAATTGTAATTTGTAGTTGCCATTTGTGTTGAGTCAAGTCTGTGAATAAAAAGTCAGTGTATAAAAAGGTTGGATCTGTAGTGAAATATACAACTAGTCATACCAAGGGGTTCTTGTTGGACTGCTGAATACCAGCGTGGGATCCAGAAAACTGAAACCACATTACATGCTTATTTCTGGGGGGGAAAGAGAAGATAGGAAATTACATTTTAATTATAATTGTAATGCATGATGGAAATAAATGTTTAAAAAACACAAGTGCAAGCTGGAAACTTACTGCAAAAAGCTGTGCTTTTTTAGTGGAACTCTGCTCGGTACAAGGACATTTTTGGCACCCTAGAGAATAAAGAGTGATCGGAAAGGAATGTTTCATTTTTATTTAAATTAACGAGGAATTACAGGCTTCTTGTTTAGTAAAACAAGAAAACATTCACACAAAAGCCTATAAACAGCAGCGTAATGCAAAAGGTTGAGCACCCAGATCTACAATGATTGCAGATAAACACCTTTATAATCAGAAAGGTCTTTGCACCCTCCAGCTATGGGAAAAGCAAAAGCCACCTATAGCATTATTTCAGCATTATTAATCTTTATATATGAAATCAAACAGGTATAAGTCATCCATCCTCTGGACAGATACCCCAAAGACCAAGTCTACCATCCTATATGCACTTTTTTGGGAGTAAGCCACACTAAGCACAATGGGACTTACTTCTGAGTAGACATGCATGGGATCATGCCCTAAAATTGTCCAGTTCCACAAGAGACTACTGTCCTCACCTGAACAATCCTATGTATATCTACTCAGAAGCAAGTCCCATTACAATCAATGGGGCTTACTCACAGGAAAGTGTGACTAGGATTATAACATTAGAGCCCAAGCTGTGCTTGTCAACTCAGAAGTCCATGGGGCTTACTCCTGGGAAAGTGTGGCTGAGTCTCAGATCCCAACCTCTATCCATGTCTACTCAGGTGTAAAGTCCATTATAGTCAATGGGACTTACTCCCTGGAAAGTGTGACTAGGACTATAATAACCACAGAACCCAAGCCTATGCCTGTCTACTCAGAAGTAAGTCTCATCATAGTCAATGGGGCTTACTCCCAGGAAAGTAGAAGGAGCGCAGCCTCAGATCCCAACCCCTATCCTTGTCTACTCAGGTGTAAATTCCATTTCAGTCAATGGGACTTGCTCCCTGGAAAGTGTGACTAGGACTATAATGACCACAGAGCCCAATCCTCTGCGTGTCTACTCGGGAGTAAGTGCAGTGTAGCGAGTGGGGCTTCCTCCCAGGGAAGGGGAGGGCAGAAGGTCGGAGCTCTCTCTCTCTCTCTCTCCCTGCAGGTGGGCCTGGGGAGGGGAGGGGAAGGGAAGGAGCCTCAGTCTCAGCCCAGCAGTACCTGCCACAGGCGGCCCCACTGAAAGCCCCAGGTGCTCCGCGCCGCCATCTTCCCCACAAGAATTTCCGGGCCTTCTCACACCAGAGAGCGCAGCCTTCGGCTTTCCTAGACCTGCCAAGGCCTCCGCATCCGGGGCCGGGTTTAGTTTTCTGTCGGGGGCAGTCCGTGTCCTTCCTCAGCACGCAGCCCTTTAAGCTGCAAGGAGTGCGGGATTGGGGCCACTGGCAGCCTCAGAGCCCAAAGCTAGGCATGTCTACTCAGAAGAAAGTCCCATTACAGTCAGTGGGGCTTACTCCCAGGAAAGTGTGGTTAGGAGTGTAGCCTCAGATTCCAACCCCTATGCCTGTCTACTAAGGAGTAAGTACTATTATACTGTAGTCTATGGGGCTTACTCCTGGGAACGTGTGGCTGAGTGCAGCCTCAGATTCTAACCCCTATCCATGTCTACTCATGGGTAGACATGGGGTAAGTCCCATTATGGTCTATGGGGCTTACTCCTGGGAAAGTGTAATCAGGGAGAAGGGGGCATGATCTGGAAACGGCCACCTCCAGCATGAGCAGCAGAGCATGTGGTCAGCTCTGGTCACCTCCTGGCAGGGAAGAGTCTGGTAAACATGAAAACAAGAGTAAACATCTGTCTTGGAAGCAGATTCTCCATCTCAGCCCCTCCTCAATTCCCTTGGTAACACTGAAAGAGCAAACTACACTGCAAGGTTGTTGTAGGCCAGATACACATGTGGGCAGTGAGTAGCCTATGTATTTGAATGATGGTTATTTGCTGAAGAAAAGCAGGCCTCTGTCAGTCTTGAAAAACTATGGTATTGTGCTCGGCGCTGCATACGCTGCATGCAAAGCACAAAAGCCTGGGTTGGATTGTTAAGGAGGATATGCTGTTACCCAAGCAGCAAATCCCCCCTCTCCACACCACTGCATTAGTCCAATGGAAAGGCAGAGCCAATACGACTGGATCCAGCTGGCGTCGCAGAGTTGGGCTAAGGACAGGAGCTCACCCTGTCTTGTGGGGCCGACCCGGGTTTCGAACCCTGGCCTGCTGGTTAACAGGCACAGCGTCTTAGCCTCTTGCGCCACCCACAGCCCTTTGCTGAAGAAAGTCCTAAGGAAATGCCAAAAACAGTTTGATCACCATGTCACATGCTTGGAAACCAACTGGAACCTAAAAATTCTCTCTTCAGACAAGACTGGCTACACTGGTATATTATTTGTTTTGTGTATATCCCCTCAAATGCCAATCCAAACATTTTTACAACCTGAACCTACACATAATTTAGCTTGATGTTTAACACACATGATTTCTCAACCCAAAACTATATCCGTCCACACAGAAAGGTGGCAATAAAAAAACAGCTAACATCAGGCCCTTTGGAGGTTTTTTTTTATGACGACGACACGGAGCTATATTCCTCAAAGAGCAATCTGGGGAAAAAAACCAGGGACTTCTGCATCTGGAACTTCTAGTGCACATTCACAGAGCATAGTAAAGCAGCAAGGCTGCAGCGTGAAGGTTTCAAAGCTGGAAATGTCTGCATTTTCTTGGTTCTGCGCTTCTTCTTCACTGCCACTCTCACATGCTTGCATGCTGTGCTAAATGCAAACAGGAGTGGCCGTGGATAGATGGAGACACGCTGGTTCAGATGATGTTCCTCCAGTCCACAATGTGTCAGGGTGGCTTAGGTAGCTATCCCACCATCGCATAACACGGCCCAACCAAAAAAAAAATTTGTTTGGTGCTTGGAATGTTTTAACTGATTTTGGGTATATTAGGTGTGCTAATTCCAAATATATAAACAGTTTTTCTCTATCAGCTATACTTTTTGAGATACAGCGCTAATGAGTGTCTATGCATCTGTCAGTCAAAAGTCTAATTTGCCATAGGGTGTCATGATGTTTATATCTCAAAAACTGGAGCTGATAGGTGGCGCAAGTGGCTAAGACACTGTGCTTGTTAACCAGCAGGCCAGGGTTCGAGAGCTGGGTCGGCCCCACAAGACAGGATGAGCTCCTGTCCTTAACCCAGCTCTGCAATGCCAGCTGGATCCAGTCGTATTGGCTCTGCCTTTCCATTGGACTCATTCAGTGGCGTGGAGAGGGGGAATCTGCTGCTTGGGTAACAGCATATCCTCCATAACAATCTAACCCAGGCTTTCGTGCTTTGCATGCAGTGTATGCAGCACCGAGCACGATACCATAGTCTTCCAAGACTGACGGAGGCCTGCTTAGAGCTGATAGGTAAAAATTACTGTTGTATTTGAAATCAGCACACCAAAAATACATAGAATCATCTCAAACAACCTCGGCATTAAAACGTGTTGGGCTGTGTAATCTAATCAAAATTGCACAAGACAAAGTCTGCAGTCCTAAAGACACTTTTCCAGGAATAAGACCCATTGAACACAATGGGGCTTACTTTTGAGTAGGCATAGTTAGGCTTACTGGATGATTATGCTGACAGCAAAGCCGGGAAAGATATGCCCCCACTTGTCTCTCCAACATGATTATAGGATAGGCTGGCTGGAAGATTTCCCAAAAATTATCCATTTTCCAAGGCAGGGGTGTCCAAACTTTCAATTTTAGGTCTCCTGGATCTTTATCAATTGTATAGAAGTGATCTGTGATATCACAGATGTGATCTGTATATATGTACAGATGTGATTACTATCTGTCAGATGGGAAGCTGCACTTACTGAAATGCAGCTTTTTAAATTTTAAATTCATTTTAAATAATTAAATAAATAATTTATTTAATAATAAATTATTTATTTATAAATAAAGAATTTATTATAATATAATAAAATATATAAAAATATTAAAAATTATAAAAATAAATTATAAAAATTATAAAATATAATAAATATTTATTTTAAATAAATAAATTATTTATTTATAAATAAACAAATTTTAAATTTTTTTACACAATTTTTAAGGGTCCAAGAGCCCTGATGTTGAAAGTTAGGACACCCCTGTTCCAAGGCCAGACTGATTTACATTTTTTGAAGAACTGTGTCAGAGGCAACTTGGTTTATTAGTCAAGGGCAAATATCAATGATCATAATCCGGTACACCACCACCACAACATAGCTGGTCATATGAAAATAACCTTTCTGAAGTGGGGCTGTTTCTCAGCATTTTTCATCCATCCATCCATTCATTCATTCCCTGCCTTTCCCACCCAATGCAAATGCCCAAGGCAGCTTAGAAAGCTTAAGTTCTTCGCCTCCTGCTGTCCTTACAACAACCCTGTGAGGTAGGTGAGGCTGAGAGTGTGTTACCGATCCAAGGTTTTCCAGGAAGCTTCATGGCTAGGGAGGAATCTGAATCTACAGCTTCCAGGTCTCAGTTCAACTCCCAACAGTTTCAGGGTAGAGAGTCATATACTGATATATCATAAACAGCAATCTATAGACATCTTAACAATTTTCATTTTTGAACAACTCTACACATTTTAAATGCAGATTAATTTATTTAAAGGAAATTTTTCATCACATGAACAAAAAAATTTAACAAAGCACATCTTATCAAAAGTATAAAATACTGTTCTTTTTGGCAAACTGTTACATAGATTCCCTTTAATTTTACAAATACAATTATTTGTCAATATAAGAAAAAGCTTGACATTTTATACATAGTGCTATTTACTGCATGCCATTCTCACCCCAATAGAAATAAAAAAACCCACCATCTCAAAATTATGGAATTAAACATTTTAGTGCAAACCTGAATAAATTATATCTTGCAGTTAACTCACATGCAATTCAGGTGCAATGAAGCCGTAACAGGCAAAGTTTTATTTAAAAAAAATAAAAAATAAAAATGTTCATTATTTCCCCAAAGAACATTTTTACACCACACTATAACTCCAAAACTCCAGCTTTTCTGTAACAATATAACAGAAGTTAAATATTTCTGAAAAATAAGATTTCTCCATAAAATATATTTTTTCTTTTTTCCTTTTGATATTTACAATTTCACTACTGAAACAATATTGCAAAAAAAAGAACCATTAACAACTGCAACAAAAGACCCACATTTTCTATGAATATTTGAATCAAATTTAGCTAATATTTATCACTGCCCGTTTTAGAAATACCGATTCTATAAACAAAAGTTGCACTAGCATCAATATTTTTTCAGGAATGAGTTTAACAGTCTCTTTGGTTGTTTGGTGTCATGTCATCATTTTGGTAGTTATTTTATGGGGTGTTAAATCAAAACATTTATTAAGAGATTGTTCATTTTTATAACTTTTTAGATATAATACCCTGTGGTTTTAAAATCTTTGAGTGGCCCACAAAAGTACCAGTTAATACACGAACAATTTAGTATGTGACAACTGATATACTGATATGTGCCAAAACATCTGTTTCTTATGCTAACAATCACAAGAATTTTGTGATATCTGCAGTACTGGCAGTGAAAATTTGAGGTATGTTTTTGAAGGGGTATACCAGGGAGGAAGGGTGATTTCATTTCTGGGTTGTTGTTTTTTTGTGCTTTTCCTGTCAATATTGCCTTAAAAGCCTTTCTATTTTTAAATGGATCTAAGTGAGAGTCATCAATTATTTTAATGGATTAGAGCAGCTATGAGGAACAGGAGAAGTTGTGGCAGGAATGTAGAAGGTGGTGGGGAAAGAGCTGCCCACTGGCGGAGGGGTGCTGCCTGAACCCCAACAGTTACTGTCCTCCACTCAACAAACAATAACAAGTTAGCTAACCTTGGCATTAGGGATATAAGGGCATGCCTGCAAGCCATCATTTCACATGATCAATTTGGTGCCAGTGGTACTCAGGTCGTTCGACAAGGGACACTACAAAAGAAGAGTACACTTTCTCCTGAGAAATCTAAGAAAGTACAGATCACACGGGGTATCTCATCCCTACCAGCTTTGTGGAGTCACAGGAAGCCAGAGTGGGGGAAATTGCATAGATTTACTGCAATGATTATATGCACGAAAGCAGCACATCCAACTTTCCAAATACTATATAAAGCAGACTGAAGCTAGTTAACAGAAACAGATTCTTGAATTCCTGGGAAAGGGTGAAGACTGTCCCACCAGGAATATTTGAACACAATGGAGAGCCAGTTCAGATGCTTAAAATTCTCCAGGGACACAGCCAGACTGAGAATCTCAACAGATACTCCTGGAGAGTAATTGTATAGAAAATTTATATCCTGGCAGCAGTTTATACGAACATGGTGGCAGGTTTTTTCAACAATTTAAATCACTTCAGTGGCTGTAATGGGAAAGGTGCTGAGTCAGATTTTCTTCATGATACTAAAATACTGCAAATGCTCAGGATGCTCCAGGAGGAAATTATTTCAATCGTCTAAATTGGCCCTAGCTTGGTTAACAGTAGGGCAAACTCCAAGATTTGGCTGTTTTAATTTTTATAAATCATCATAATTTTTTAGTAGTAAAAAACCCTCTTTAGCTATTTAGCTAACCCCCACTCTGTTTTTATTATCCTGGTTCTTATGCCCCTATATCACAGGATCAAGCAATTTTGTATATTCAGGACTGTTCCTACTCTTTGCACATTTAGAATCAATGGCTGTGATCCAGAAAGTCATGCCTGGAGAATAATCCCAATGACTGCGCAAGGAAAATAGTTTACAAATGCTTAGGTGAATCATTTAAAAGGTGAGCTTGCTGATTTGCAGCAGCCATGGGCCACAAAACCCTGGGGTTTCTAACTGTGGGCCATTTATACCCTCTTCCAAATCTAAACTCCCCAAAGACGCCCAATTTTACTGGTATTTAGACTTTCCAAGGGAAAACCTATATGAGATGTTTCTCACCAGCTCTGCAGGCAGAAGTACAATCCAAAGAACCATCTTTTTACAGTCCTCGGGTACAAGACACTTCTGCTTTCACCAATTATCTCTTCTAAAAATGGAAGCTCTGAAGCGAATAATGCAAGTACCATCCCTTGCAGACAAACTGGAAATGTAAAGCAGTTTGGTGATTTGACGAAACCAAAAGCTTACTCGTAGGTGTTTAATCTAGATGTTCTCAGTTGGTGTTGGTCCAGTTTCTTTCAAAGTTAGGCAGAGTAGAACGTGCCATCAAGATTTTGATAATACAGTATATGACAGAAGCTCACAGAGGAAATAAGAAGATGCCTTGCAAACCCTCACTTGGTGGAGGGTTTTCTCTGTCTTGAGACAGTAACCCCCTTGGATTCTCCCACAGAAAAGCAATGAATGTTATGGGCAGATCCAGCTCCACATTTTAGCCAAGCAGCAAAGCTTGAACATGCCACCAAATCATTCCGTTCATGTGTTTATTCATTATCAGTTATCTCACCAGTTGAAACTACTCTTCATGTGCCATGTTTGCAGTTGTTTGGTGGCCACAATGATGTCACTGCATTAAACTTAAATTCTACTTAGTGAGGGAGAAAAACCCTGAGGAGTTAAAGAATTTGAATCGGGGATTTCTCATTAAAATGTCTGAAAGGAAATGAAAAACAAGAAAATAAACTTCCCGTTACCTATTGGTTTCCACAGTATGAGATAAAATACCTATAAAAAGGCAGAAAATGTATTTCTACCCTTCAAAGCCTTGTTGACTTTCTATCAAAAATGGTAATAAAACTCAGATTTGTTTTTACAAAAAGAAACAATTTTAGATAAAAATTTTTCAACTATTCACATAGCTTAAAATAAAAAGGATTTCACTACTTAGCCTTCCTAATGAAAAACGTTCTTTCCACAGGCAACCAAATTTGGCTTCTTCTACAACTCAACATCATCCTGAAGTAGGTCTGTGTCTTCTTCATCTAATAAAAGATCAGGGTCTATCACGTCCGCGCTGTCAATGACCTCTCCCAATTCCTGAACTACATCACTGTCCAGGCCTTCTTCTTGTTCAACCTGTTTGATCAAGTCCAAATGTTCCAATGGAATCAAACAATGCCCAGCTGGCCCTGTAGTCCTTGCGATAGTGGCGGCCATTTCAGCTGCAACAGCGGCCTTCTGGGCTTTCTGCCTTTGCAGCTCTTCCTGCTGCCGGTGTGTTTTCATGTGAGCGTTGCGACTTTTGATTTTGAAAAACATTCTGTTGTGGAAAAGAAGGGAAAAAAATTCAGGAGCAATAATATAAAAATACTACAAACACTAGTTTTTCAGCAAAATACTCTTCCTTAAATTTCAGGGATACTCCCTCTCAACTTCTTGACCCTAACCTCCCCGCTGACGTATCTATGTTGCATCCAGCACTTGATTAGGACTACTGCCATACTACTGCGGGGCAAGAGAAAACGTTTCCCCTTACCCAGGGTTAGAGCTAGTGCAGCCCCAATTGGTCTCCATTGTTCTGTGCTGCATATGTTCTGCTCAAGAACTGGGGTTAGGATCTTCCATATCCCTCCTGCCTGCCCCCAGGACTATCATACTCTTGCCCCCTCACCCAACCCCAGAACAACCCTTTTCACCTCCTTCCCCTTGTCACCATCAGACCTCTGCATCAATAAAGCTCGGCAGTGCAAATGTCTTGTGTTATGCCACCATGGAGGCTGGATGCAACCTCCATGCAGCAGTGCAGCTTTCACCCATGACAGTACAAATGTGCTAATGGCATGTTTGAAACCATCCCAGGTTGGAGCAAGAGACTTGCACTGGCCCAGCACAATCTGAGGATTGAGCTGGCAGATGCCTGCAAACCGACATCTACTGTAGAGTGATTTCCAACATTTCAGGCAGAAAAAATCAAATGCTTACCATCATATTTAGGGATTATCACATCATTCAAATATACATTTCTGAATTTTGTGTAATTTATGGCCTAAGAGTACAGGACAGCCATTGTTCTCCATGGAGCTTCTGTTCAAAGAACCCCCACAGATACTGAAATATGTAGACACTGGAATCCACAGATTTGGGCCACATGGGGGATCCAAATATGACCGGAACCTTATTTATTTTCCCTTGAAAAAATTAATTCTTAGGGAATAACAGATTTTGCCATGTGCAATACATAAATGTGTACTCACTTGCCACATTCTTTACAAGGGAAAACTGTAGGTGGGTCAGTCTCGCCACTTGTCGTACTGTGAGCTGGGGAACTTTTGACTGAGCAGTACTCATTCTGAGAGCTGGGTTTCTGCTTTGTGCCAGAGCCTCCACCACGGGTTTTCATCACAGGGATTGTACCACCATGAATGCGAGCATGGCCATTCAAGGCTTGTCTGGAACTGAACATCTAGGGACCGAGAAACAAAACCAAATAAAACCACAAGGCAATTCTCAGAAGCACAGAATGAAAACAAGAATACATATAAAGTACTTTTAATGGTATCATGTTCAGAAAGTTTGCTTGTTTAACCCAGGGCACAATCCGACCCAATTTAGTCCGGCATAATTATCTTGACTCCTCATGATGGCGTGGGGAGACTGGTGCATGTCTGTGCACTGGCCTAATCTTTCCCCCACCCCGAAGAAGGCACAGAAGTGCCTTCAGCAGAGGTCTCTAACGCATTCCATAAAGAGGGCCAAAGTAAGCATTAATGGTGTTTCCCGAGGGCTGGAGTCCAAACATATGCATGTCTACTCAGAAATAAGTCCCATTATAGTAAATAGGACTTAGGGCAAAATCCAGAGTAACTATGGGGAGTCCTTGTTCCAGTGTAAGAAAAATCTACTCTGGATTGCAATATAAATTTCCCATATGTTTTCACTAGGTGGTGCAGTAACTACAGGTGCACGTAATGTCTCTTACGTGCTCACGTAGTTACTCTGGATTGTAGGGTTATTCCCAGGAAAGTGTGAAGGAGAGGTTATTGGGGCCACTTGAAATGGTGAAGCGGTCCACATTCAGCCCACGGGCCTTGTGTTTGACATCTGTGCCTTACAGCACTTCTGCATCACCCCTGGGCCAGCACAGGATTTGTATGAAGACTTACGCCAGCCTAACTGAGGTTAGGATTGCAGCCTCATAAAAAGAGTCTCTGCTGAATCTGATCACAGTGTCATCTAGGTCAGCCTCAAAAGCAAGGTTTTCCTAGCCTGGGACCTTCTGCATACAAAGTATATTCTGTACTGCTGAACTACAGATTCCTCCAGTCTTAATAAACACACTTACAGCTCCACAGTCTGGCATTTCACAGATAAATGAAGTCACAGGAAGCACAACGTTCTGCAGGGAAGGCAGGTTAACGGGTGTTGTAACAGTAGTCATTGGTTGGTCAGGAGAATCCTGAATTTCCATCTCTTCTTTTGTAGAATTTCTTTCTTCTTCTGCGTGCTCCTCATCCTCCAATTCACCATCATCTCCACTTGTCTGAAACTGAAACAGATTGTAAGGAAAGGCTAAAAAACAAATTATCAATGAGTTTCTCCACCAAGCAACTCATCCTGGACTGATGAAAGTAAGCTTGTGTGCACTAGGAGTGAGGCAGGTGAATATGGTGTGCTCAGTCATGAGATTTTCCAACTCCAAACTGATCCCTCCTGATCTTCTGATCCCTTAGAAAAGTGATGAGTTTGCAGCCCCATGGCTTCCATACTTTCCCAGATCAACCCAGAAGCTGAAGAGATACCTTTACAATGAAAGTGGTGAGGTGCTTTTAGCCTTCATCTTACTGCTATGCACCTGAAACAATTTTCCTACTTCAGAAAAATATGCTCCTATTCAGCAACTATACAGTGGAAAAATCAGCACCAATTTCAGCATTTTGATAAATCTATACATTACAGCCTCCACTACACTAAAGGTGTACATCTGCAAATAAAAATAAGACATGTTCTTCAAGCACAGGCAAGGTTCCTGGTGCCAAAAAGCTATCTTGAGGTTACAGTATCAGCTTACCGGGCTTTCATCTTTTACTTCTGTTAGTCGTCTTCGATGCTTCCTTCCTAAGTGCATAATTTTCTTCCACGTATAGTAGTATTCTACACACTGTGCCACTGTCTTAGATTTCACCTAGAATAAAGGAAATAATCCAGGTATTCCCACATCAGTTTATTGTTCCGTGTACAACAGATATAAGAATAAAAGCATTAATCACAGGTGAACATTATCATTACAATGCCACGGATTGAAGACTGAAAGTTCAAAATGGGCTTTGAATCAAATTAGGCTTTTGAAGAATTTACACACATAAATACACTTTTATCTCGGGTATTGTTCACAGAACTCTGGGTCACATACATGGGAATTTTTATCTCATGGCATTCTCACATCCACCATCCCATGAGATAGGTTGGACAGATACTATTTACAGCTCCCAAAACATCCAGTGACTGTCATGACTGAGTGGATAGCTTAAATCCAATTCCCTGCAGTCTACTACCCAAAAGTCTACCTTGCAACAGTGATTATTTCCCCCACACTATAATTTAAATAACAAATCTCATGTTCAGTGTGAGCATAAGTACACATGAATTCAAGCACACATCATCTATGGTGCATCCCATGAACTAAAAATGTGTGGAATTCTTCTTTCTGCTCACAGCCTTCTGTACATTCACATTCTTAAATCTACTCATGAATAAGAACCACTGAAATTAATGACACAAGTTATTCTTTACATATAAAAACCCATTTATTTCACTGAGAATTACGTCTCAATCATACTAATGAATTATGCTACCTGAATAAGCACCCTGCCAACATTTTCTAGCATCTGGAAAATGCATCCCAGAAAAATGCACAGGCTGGCCACCACTGGGAATGACCAGCTTTATGTGTCTGAGAACATGAGAACACGGCTTTATGGCCCGCTTTTTGTGTTTGAGAACATGAACCACTGCAGATATGTAGGTGCAGGTAGAATGGGATAGAGTGGGCAGAATGGGCAGTAATGAGGGTGGATTGGACCCACTAAGGGGGAGGTTTCAGCAGCAGTGACACATACCAAATTGTCTTTCCTGAGCATGATCTGGCTTCACAGATCCATGCAGACTAATCTATATATATAAAATTGAAAAGTCACTCACTCACTGACTCACTAACGCCCTGCCAAAACCACTGGGCCTAGAAGCGTGAAATTTGGGGTGGGTGTTCCTTCCATGATGGAGGGGTGCACTAAGAACCAGTTTTTGGAAATTCCAACTGGAAGGGGGTGAAATGGGACGCAACGCGTTTTCCTCCCTATACTTTCCATTGAGAATCCCTGACTGATCACTGCCCTGTCTTTACCCCTGGACCTAGAAACATGAAATTTAGGGAGGGTGTTCCCTCTTAAACATCAACACCCTCCAAGAACTGATGCTGAGAAATTTAACCCTTAAGGAGCTGAAAAGGTGTGAAACGTGTTTTTGTCCTATACTTAACATGGAAGACTGATGCAACATGCTGCCAATTTGGTGCTCAGTGCCTGGTGCACTGGGGGAATGTTATTCAGAGGGAAGGGTTGCACTGGGGAGGGAGCTGCACATGGAGGGTGTGCATGGGGGGTGATGTGCATGGGGGGTTGATGCACATGGGGAAGATGATGTGCATGGTGGTTTGATGTAAGAAGTAAGAATTCATTAGAAACCCAAAGATCAGAAAAATTACAGACCAAAGAATAAAGAATAGAAAGCATCTTACCATTTTTTGTACCAAAATGAAGTCTTTGTTATAAATAGACAGTGCTTTATTGAACTGCTTTTTTTCAAGGGATGTCCACTTGTCAGAGCCTGATGCAAAAGAATAATTTATATTCAACTCTCTTTACCTCAATTCAACTATTTTATTTACATAATTCAACTCTCTTTTTACACCAGGCTTAGAGCACAGTCCTAACCATGTCTACTCAAAGTCCCATTATGTTCAATGAGTCTTACTCCCAGGAAAGAGTCTTTAGGATTGTAGCCTTAGTTGCAACCTATATGCTAGTTTTCCACAAATCCATTGCCATCACAAAACAGCAATAAAGAAAAGGGATTCTGTCATGCCTTGGATACGGCTAGATTGGGATTAAAAGGCTAGACTGGGACTGGGACACAAGAACAGAGACAAGTTTGATCTGCATAACTGTGCAGCTGGAGTGAGTGGCAAGTAACAATATTCAAAGATACTCTCTCTTCACTATAGGAAAATGCAGCCCACTTTCTTTTTTCTCTGCTATGAAACAGGTTCAGGTGGGTGACCTTACATTTAGAGCCTCATTTAGAGCCCAATCCTATGCATGTCTACTGAGAAATAAGTCACATTATAGCAAACTGAGCTTACTCCCTGGTAAGTGTTGATAGGATTGTAGCCTTAATCGTATATAGGATTCAGTTTATATCCTAAACTTAACAGATGGTATCTGACAAATGGATTCCTGCTGGAGAGACATATAGTAATACAGGCCCATAAGTAAAGCTAACATGTGCTCTATGCCCTAATTCGTAGAGGAACTTACCAGCATAGTGATAATTTGCCAGAGGATGGCATTTCTTTCTTGATGGTTTTAACAAAAGAAGCATCTCTAGAGCAACCTGCAGGACAACCAAGACAAAACAATTCATGCAGAACAATTCTCCAAATCCATAATCATCATTAAGGAAGTTTGGGGTTCTTCAACCTAGAAAGGTGATGGGGGACATAACTAACAGTGCAATCCTAATCCCTGGTTAGGCTGGCTCAAACCTGAGGGTTTTGCACTTCTGCACCACTCCAGACATGCTCTCCCCACACAAACCATGGGAATGGGAGACGGGTGAGCTGTGCTGGCCTAAATTGGTTAGGACAGTGCCCTGAGAAATATAACATTTTGCATGAGATAGAATGGATAGAGGGAAGGTCTTTTCTCACTCTCACAAACCAGAATTAGGATTCACCCATGAAAATTCACCAGCAGGAGAGTTAGAACAAAGTATTTCTTTACTCAGCATGTAATTAATTTGTGCAGCTGTTTCCCACAGGATGTTGTGATAAGATATATACAGAGACTGTACAAGATATAGAAAGCTGGAGTAGATGGGTCCTTGGCCTAATTCATCAGGGGCCTTCTTAGTATTTGAATAAAAACAACATTGCATATATGAATGTTTTTTTCCTATACATTTACAGAACTCTTTAGTAATTTTTATATGAGATATGAACCCTATGAGAAATAAAGTCAGTATCATTATCCAAGAGAGTGGTTGAAGACGTTCATTCTGCAAATTCATAGCTTAGGACAGATTTGAACAAACTCATCTTACCATCATGTTCCCTTTAGCTTCAAAGAGAGAATGCAAGCCATATTCCAGATTGGTTCCTCCGCCAGGTAATACACTTGAGGAACACATATTTAACAGATCTGTCACTAGGAAAAGAAAATCCAAAATAATCCAAAATAATATTAAAATCCAAAATAATATTATGCATTCCATTCAGCCTGTCAGTCAGCACACAAACCCAAATGGAGCAATGCTTGCGTTCAAATACCAAGTTTCAGAAGGTTGAAAATAAATTTAAAACTTTATTCAAGAGCAATTTAAAAAGAACACTTTCATTCAAGCCTCTACCTCGGCATCAGAGAAAAATAGTAAAGGTGTGGCTTAAAAGAAGGGATCTGTTAAACCAGATCCCTCTACTGACTCTCTTCCTCATTGCTACAACATAGGGACAGAGTACCAAACAGTCTACTGTAAAAAAAAAAAGAAAAACTGAAAAAAATTAATCTTTCAAAGCAGGAGTTGTAGAATGAGGATCACAATTAACCTGTGAAGGTTAATGACTCAAGGTAGTTGAGGAACCCCTTAGAATAGCATATAGAATAAATGTCAGATGGGGATGTGGAAAAGTAATTTTTAAAATTGGAGGACTTATCTTGAGAGTAGAAGTAACTTTTGTTCACACAACAGCACCTTTGGATTAAAGCCTTTAACAATATGGTACATTGAAGTAGGAAGCATATCAAAGAACAGCTGACTTTAAAAACAAAAACTCCATTAAAACCTATTTATGTCCAAGCCACAGATGTACACATTTGATCCCTGTTGTGCATATGCAACTTTGGACAAAAACAGCTTACTAAGGCTGAACACAGTACCTCTTTGTTGGAAAGCCTTGTTTTCCAAGTCTGGCCATGGTTTCCAAACTAACGTTGCCTTGTGATCCTCTTTCCCTACTAATGCTGTGTCTTTAAGTTCAGGGATATCAGCCTGGAATCTTGAACCAATATTGATACGCCTGAAAATAATAAAAGAAACACACACCATTAGAGGATGCAGGGCCAATGCATAGCACCTCTTAAGAAGGAAGGTTCTAGGCGAGAAGAAAGAAATGTTTACATATTAAAAAGGATGGGGGAGGAGAGAGAGCAGAGAGGGAAAGTTCAATGTGAATTCTATGGTCTTCTAGGAAAGAGATATTCCTTATTCCTGGAATATCTATGCCCTAAGTTAAGCACTAAAGCGCACAACCAAAAATGCAGAAAGTTGGTATGCTTATCCTCGGTATATAAAAACAGCCACAGCTTGCAAAAATGTCATTAAAGATTGGGAGTTTTATTCTTTGTAGCAGGAGATGGTATACAAATTCACTATTATCCTACTCACTTCTGTGCTGCAGTTCTAAGTACTGAGCCTGGCTCTGAAACCTGCTTTGGAATAAAGACCTTTAGCAAAACAACTCTTGTTTCTGCTATTTCCATTGATATCAAAGGCTGAATACTTAAACCCAGGCAGAGTTCAGACATGCTGAACATGATAAATGCCCCGGTTGGTTCCAATTCATACAAGGAAGTTGCAAATTTCCTCTATTCATACATGAAGAAGGGGGAGCAGATGGGCATATGTTCAGTCAGGGTTTGGAATTATGCCTGAAACCCAACCAATTTCCATGAATAGAAAAAGCTCCATATTTAATAAGAGATTTAGATCAGCTCAAGGCTGCAAATAAGCTGGTAGAGAGGTTGTTTTGGTGGAATGTCATGTGGAAGAACAAAATGATTTAGGCTGCAATCCTAACCACACTTTCCTGGGAGTAAGTACTATTGAACACAATAGGACTTGAGAAGACATGCTTAGGACTGCACTGTCAATTAGTATTTCATAACTTCAATGGTTCTGAAGTTGGACATAGACCTGAAAGAACCAGGTTCAAATCCATACTCAGCCATGAAGCCTCCAGTATGACCTTGGACCAGGCACTCTCTCAACTAACCTATGCACAAAGGAGAGAACAATATATAATAAATAATCAAATGTGCTTTTCTTCTCCCTTTCAAAAGAGACATTTCTAACTAAAGTCTACTTACCCAGATACTCTAATAAAAGGAGCTGCATCTGGAAAATTTATTCAGTATTCTGGATCACAGTCCTTATTTAATATCCAAATAAAATCACATTCTGGAAATAAAGATGAGTCTGCTCAGCAAGACTCAACGTTAAGCACTGTCTGTATACATGAGAACAGTTCTTACGGTTCTACATCAATGGTCTGTTCTCCAGGCCCAGGAGTCACAGGAACAATGCTTCCATCAATACTACCTGAAAAAGAGGAAAAAATATGGAGTTTTCTACATGATGTTCCTCTGCTAACATATTTTTGTTAATTCTCCATTTTTCCTAGGAACATTTGCATTCTTCTGTGAAAACTTTATATGTAAAAAATAACATATAGGGTGAAATCCAGAGTAAGGGGATTAAGGGGAGTCCTTGCTCCGGTGTAAGAACAATTTGCTCTGGAGTGCAATATGAATTTCCCATAGGTTTTCACTAGGTGTTGCAGTAACTACGGGTACATGTAATGTCTCTTACTTGCTCCCGTAGTTACTCTGGATTGTAGGGTTAGACAATTAGGGAAGCTGCCCTCACTTGTGAAGGATATTCTTCGAATGGAGAATAACTGAATTTAAAAGGAGGTCAGGAGACAACGATGACTGGCAGTGACCATGCAGTGGAGACTAGATCAAAATGTTCCATAAGAAACATGAACCAGCACTTCATTATAAATAAGTACAATATAGAAATGAGCTATTTTTATAAGCAACGTGACATACTTACTAGATCGACAGAGAAGCACTCGAGGAGTGGGTGTCAGAGGAGTGAGTGGCAGCTGGGGATGAGATGCACCATGAGTGGATGTGATAACACTGCTGAAGAGACCAGATCCTTGACGCACCGGACTGAGCATAGGAGGGGGTGTGTAAAGAGGGAGCTCATGACTCTTGTCAAGCAGATGGTCACCTAAGACGCGAGGAGAGCGAAGCTGGCTTTGGTAGAGGGTAGCGCCTGAGTGGGAGGCGCTGAGGTTGAAGGAAGGAGAAGGGATGAAGAGTGGTTCGGGTCTGTGGCGGTATTTTTTCTTGTCTCGCAGAGGTTTGAAACTTTCTTCAGAGTTGGTGATGCTTTGGTGAAGTTTTCGACTGACCTCCTAAATGAGAGTTTATGGCATTCAAATGTTTTTGCTATAATGTGTCTGAATTACATGACATACCTGATATTTCAGTACAAAGTTATTTGATTTGAAAAGACACTCTACAAACAAAAGTGAATTGTCTAGTTTTCTAAAAAATGGACCACATAGACATGACAGGGAAAATCTGAGAATAACATATCCCAGGAACTGGGGAATGAATTGGCTCAGAAACATAATGATGGGATAGGTATGCTTAACTCTTCATTCCATTACTCTATTTTACATGCCTCTTCCAATCCTATTTGCCTCATCAGGAAAGATGAAACAAGTATATTTTGCATAGTATAACAAAATAAGCTTTGGGAAATCTGATTTCAAATGGAAAAACACTGCAGGGGTAAAAGTTAACCTGCCTTATGGCACTTCTATGACACTCCGAGACATGCAAGGAACTTGTGCTGGCCTAACTGGGGCTTAGGATTGCAACTTACAGTTGTTAAAAAAACCAATTTTAACAAGCATTATCTTAGAATCATAGAATCATAGAGTTGGAAGGGACCTAGTAGGTCATCTAGTCCAACCCCCTGCCTGCAGCAGGAATTCCCCCTAGAGCATCTCCAACAGGTGCTCATCGAGCCTCTGCTTGAAGATCCCCAGTGAGGGAGAGTCCACCACCTCCCTTGGCAATCTGTTCCACTGCCGAACCGCCCTCACCGTCAGGAATTTTTTCCGGATTTCCAGCCGGAATCTCCTTTCTTGCAGTTTGTACCCATTGGTTCTAGTTCTGCTTTCAGAAGCAGCTATGAACAAATTGGCCCCTTCCTCCCTACGACAGCCCTTCAGGTATCTGAAGAGGGCAATCATGTCTCCTCTCAGCCTCCTCTTCTCCAGGCTGAACATCCCAAGTTCCCCCAACCTTTCCTCATAGGGCTTCCTTTCTTAATTATCCTTACAACAAAACTCATCCAAAACCAAATTTTCCATTGCATACCTCCAACAAAAAGAAACAAAAAAATTGAATTCAGCTCCACAAATAGTAAATGACAACTAAAAGGAACACAGTGAGGGCAGAATAACATGAGTACATATGCTGAACCTGGAGGAAAAAATGTATTTCTCCAACCACAAATAAACATTACCATTACCCTGCTTGCACAGTGTGACTGCACAGTGACCACCCACAGGGTGGTTGTTCTCTTTTTCCAGGACATTCCTCTTTTTTAGCCTTGTGTGCTGGAAAAAATCTTCATTGTCCTCCTTTTCCTTTGTGAGCAGGCACCATGTAGCCTTCTTGTAATTAATAAATTACATTTAATAAATGTAATATTTTTAAATGTAAATGTAATAGTTTTAAATGTTATAATGTAATAATAGTTTTAAATGTAATAACGTAAGTTTTAAATGTAATAATAAGTAAATAGGATGCTATTCTAACCTAGGCTGGCACAACTCATAGGTTATCCCATTTCCGTGGTGATGTAGGGAGGCAAGTGCATGTCTGTGCTCTAGCCTAACCCTCCCCCAGGAGTTGTGCAGAAGTGCTTTACAGTACTCCAGAGTGTGTATATATATATACTAATATATATATTAGTGTTTTAAATTTTTATTTTGTCATGTCCTACATTTTTCTTCAACGTCCTCTTTTGCAGTTATGACATATGGTCACTCTTGACTAACCATGGTTTCTTGTTACATCTGGACCAGGTCTATGTACGTATATACTTCACAAGTAACTTCAAATAATTCAATTTTGTTTTATTATCCAAGGATTGTATCCAGAAAAATGTATCATATTCTAACTAAAGAGTGGTCATGTATCTTTAACTTAGCTTCTGATGAAAGGAAAAGGATGAAGTCCATTTCATTTACCATTCAAGACCTTCTCATTATGTTACTTTTGGGGAATATGGTTCTTAGAATAATGAACAGACAAAGCTTATTGATCTGTAGAAGACAACAGAAGGGAAAATGCACTCCCCCTCCCTTTCCATTCTCAAGCAGAACATGAACTGGTTTTAAGCGGCAACATTAAAACAAACAAGCACAATTATGCTAATGGGTAATAAATTCCTTTGCTTTTTAGTTTCTGCTTAGGAATGCTGGAGCATCACCACAAATAATGCTTATGAATGAATGGGAAGGAACATGGATTGTGCATCTTGGAAAACAAGATACTTGGAAAGAAGTACTTTTTAAAAGGCAAAGGGATTTAAGAGACACCCTGGGCACAGTTAGTTGCAAGAGAACACTCACAGAAGATGCACACGGGCTGGCTGCTTTAGGGGAGCGTGGTGGAGAATAAGTCATCCTCACAAGAACAGGCATCTCATCATCTGAGAGAGGCTTATCTTTGACTGTGGCACTGCTGTCAGTCGCCTGTCTGCTGGGATCGGGCGACAGACGTTTTACAGGGACAGAAACAGGCATGACGATGGGCATGAAGCCGTCCACCTCGGAGGGCGGCTGCTGCGGTTGCTGTGGTGGCTGCTGTGGCGCGTTCTCTCCTTCCTCCTGTACAGACAATTAAAGGCTTTCAGCCTCAACCACAGGTGGATCTCATGTGGATATACAGAATGCTAAAAACTAGAATAGACAACCAAAGAATTGTGTAGTATTTTAAAGATTAACAGATCTATGGGGCCATCTGCTTCATCAGAGGATACAATAAATTGATTAGTCTGTTATTTTCACTGCGACTGACCAACAGGACTCCTGATAGCTGGAACATGAAAGAGCACACCTACCTGGCCAGATATGCCTTAGAACAAACTGACCCAGGCCCCCTTAAAAGAAGGCACTTACCCTACCAAGAATGAGGTCTTCCTCTTATTTAAATAAAGCAGTAAAGACCCATAGAAGAGGGTTCATAGTGAGGAACCTCTTTCCCCTCTGCCAGAGCTTCAACTTACATAGATCTTAGCCTATGCAACATCACATAGAACTTAGGCACCAATCTTAGGCCTATGCAACACCACAAGGACACATCTCCACTGATGGAGAAAAACATACTTAAAACAAAGCTGAAGAAAGACATACTTCTTTGACAACTGCAAGATCAGCTCCAGAATTATTGCCATTTAAAAACAAAAAAAGCAAAGCAAAGCAAGCAGCAAACTTTAGCAAAAAAAGGTGAAAGACAAATATAGGTACCTGTCTGAATATAGGGGATGCCTGAATCCCTCCATGAGACCGCATGTGGCCATTCAGGGCAGGTAAACTTTTAAATTCCTTCAAGCATATAGTGCATGTTAGTTTGTTCTTTGTTTCAGATGGCTCTGTATACATTTCTTTATTGTGACTACTGCTGGTGCAAGAAAGAAAAAATAAAGAAAATATTATTTTTATTTTTAAGGATATTTTGATGACGTTATAATTCAGCTCCATGTAAAAACATTTTAGACATTCAAAAGTTCTCCATCTAGCAACACATTGTTGTGATGTGTGAATTCAGCATAATGCACCATTATTTATGAGTTAACTCAAGCATCTGCCAATCACTCAATTCATCCCAAAGTTCTCCGACTGTTCAGTTTGTAAAGTGCTTTCACAGTATAAGGCAAGTGCTTCAACATGGAGGTAGAATAAATAATGCTTTAAGCTTAAAGGTCTCCAAAAATAATTATCCAGGTACGGAACACAGAAACAATTGGTTTCTGGGCTGGTTGGTTTTGGTTTTGCATGCTGACGCTTAACTCTGGGGTGTACAAAAAATACATTAGATTTTGTCATCTCACCAGTAGTGTTATCGTGGTCTGTCAAATCAGATCTGAAGATATATATGGTGGCATATATTTTCTACAACACAGGTGTTTTGGAAACTGTTTTAAAATTTTCAGGAAAACCTTCCTATCTAGAAAAGGGAGTAACATCTCATTCATAAAATTATACTAAAGAAAAGCTATTCACCATGGCTTCAGGTACAATTAATGAATGTACTGAATTCCAATATATCCTCAAATCCGGAGTAACTACGTGAGCATGTAAAAGACTTTATGTGCACCCGTAGTTAAAGCAGGCCTCCGTCAGTCTTGAAAGATTATGGTATCGTGCTCAGCGCTGCATATGCTGCATGCGCACTGTACCACCTAATGAAAACCTATGGGAAAATCATATTGGAATTCAGTAAGTTGTTCTTACACCAGAGCAAGGACTCCCCATAGTTACTCTGGATTTTGCCCATAATAGGGCAGTCTTGACTGTCTCCACTGCATATAAAGCCCAGAAACATCCCGTCTTCCTGATGGAAAGGAAAATAGCAAAAAACACTCTTTTTAGTGTTCCCAGAGACTGAAGAACCATTGGGCAGACTGGGCAGATGCCACTGTCTTTGCTACTCAGAACATCTGCAATGTTATTGCTCTTTTTCTGCACCACAAATGACCCCACAGAACTATGCTGTAGTGTGGACAATGTATCAATGCCACAGCAGGAAGGCTTGGAGTACCACTAGTTTTGTTTATGTAAGATGTTGTAAGATGCAAGATGTTGTAGTCACGCTGCCTTTTGCAATCTGGATTCCTTGGCATGCTCTATATAAATTCTAGTATTATGATCTTCCTCAAGACAGGTCCGACAAAGCCAGTGGTCATCTGACTGGAAGCCTTGCCCCTGTACCTGGCATACTTCTTGAAAAGGCTGAACTAGTCATTAAAAAAATTAAGGTATCACCTCTGTGGCTGGAAGGGTAAGATAATAATAAAAAACTAGAAGCCTGAAGAATGATAATATGTATGGAAGGAAAAAAGTCTGAAGCATTTCAGTTCCAAAGAGGGACAACCTAAGACAGTGGTCTTCAAAGTGGGGGTCTGGACCTGCTTAGGGACTTCATTTCAAGGAGGTTATTAAAAGCTGGGTGCATCCATCTTGGAATCTGGCATAGGGCACCTTCAATATATCTTTCAGCTGTGACATCACTTCTGGGGGGTCCTAAATAGACTGTCATTCTCAGAAGGGGTTCCCGGACTGAAGTGCTCAAATACCACTGGCATAAGAAGACGCTCACCTGGAGGCAGACTCACCACCACCAATCTGCAACTTGACCAAAACTTGCTACCAAACACACTGGTCAAAAAGAGAAGGAAGATGCACCTCATGCTTTCAAGTAGATGATTACATGAGCTTGGCTGTACCATATAGAGATCCAAAAAATGTGGGCTGGATAGAAGTCACTATCTTGGAATATCCATTTTAAGTTAAGATACATTTATTAATCACAAACATACCTCTGCTCAGGAGAAACTGACTGCAGACTCCCATCCGACAGCTGGACCTGTTATTAAAAAAGAAGGGAGAAAAAACTCACAAATCATGTGTATTAGATAAGACAGAGAGATTACAACAAGAATACAATTCTAATTCTTTTCTCTCTGGTTATGCACTAGTGTCATAAAAAAAACTGCAGATATACAGATGAAGGAGTGACAGTGTGCAGATAGATGCTGGTTAAGTTTTCTGTGGCTTCCACTGAATTCTATGGGACATAGTAAAGGGGTTATAGCAAGGGTGTCAAACTAATTTCATACAGATGCTATGGTAGCATTAACAATCCCTGGCTGAGGGCTTGAAATAACATCATTGGGACCCCATGGGGGGTTGCAACCTCAGGTCAAGAGAGCTAACAAGATGGTGGGATCTGCCATCTTGGAATCTCGCACTGGACTTTCCTGGGAGTAAGTCTTATTGAACACAATGGGATTTATTTCTGAATAGACAAGGAGAAGGTCTGGCATCACAGCGATATCACATCCTGGTAAATATAACGGGGGGTCCCAGACAAATTTTTTAAGGGGGTCCCAGGCTGAAATGCTGAAGTACTACTGCTCTGGCCCACATGCTGGATCCAATGCTCTTCCTAACACCTTTCCCTGCATGGACAACACTGACTGTTCCATAGCGGAGCCTCCACAAAATATCTCTGTGCACCCAATTCTTGTAGCTGCTTCTGGTCTCCAACATCCCAGCAGGTTTTGCACTTAGATTTCTGGGGGCAGAAGCAGCTGAAGGTTCCAAAGAAAAGGTGCATGGTGGCACTTTGGAACAGTATGCACTGTCCATGCTGGGGAAGCTTTTACTGGCACAGTGGTTTCCTCTTTGGAGACCACTGCAATCGAGCATACACCTTTGCCTTCTACCAAATGGCTGCCATTAGCAATTATGAAAAGGGGAGGGGGGACTAACAGTGAAGTCCAAAGCATGTTTACACCATAAGTCCCATTGTGTTCAATGGTACTCATTCCCTGTAAAGTGTGGCTAGGATTGCAGCCTAAATGTGAAAGAAATCACCTCCATATTCTGTCTCCCACTGAGAGACCCTATGGGGCAACAATCTTTTGACTGCAAAAGATACACCTGGCCCATGGATCCCCTTCTCTCTCTCTCTCTCTCTCTCTCTCTCTCTCTCTCTCTCTCTCACACACACACACACACACACACACACACACACTCCCAAAGGTGGCCATCAGAAAAAGTAACATAGAAAACATTGCATACCTGAGGCCACACTGCACTGGGGGACAATTGCTGGGACGTTTTATTATTCATGTGGATACTTGGTGAAGATACAAGGGGTTGATGCACAACTCCACTACCAACGGAATTCAGATCTTGCTGCACTTCATGCCCCTCTGGCACAGGAAGTCCAAGGTGTGAGCCCATCAATGCCCGAGACTTGCTGTCACTCTGATAATGATTTTGATGATTGGCATCTCCCGGTGGCGGATGCTGCTGCAATAAATTCTGTGGATACAAATGCCTGAATGACTGTTGCTGATCTTGATAGAAGTACTGAGGCACAGCTCCGAGTTGTACAAGCTGCACAGGTTGAGCCCGATCCTGGGAGTACTGGTGAGTCTCGTGCAGAGGCTTCTGGTCAGGATCCCTGTGATAGAGAGGAAGTTGCATTGGCATCTGCTGCTGCTGCTGTTGCATCATAGGCTCTGTTGGATAATACTGAGCTGTTTGCACTGGGCATTGTCTCTGCTGTTGCTGCTGCTGCTGCTGCATTTCATGCATCAAGAGCCTGTGCTGTTCTTGGTGGGACTGCTGCTGCAGATAGTATTGATCCTGCTGTAGCTGCTGTGACAGCAGGTGCTGAGAGTGCATCTGAGACATGTGGGCCTGTCCTTGGTGCATTGCAGGGTGCATTTGCAAGTGGGCTAAATGCTGCTGGTCTTCATAATATGGGGTCTGTTGGTGCTGCAGGAGCTGCATTTGCTGCTTCTGTGAGCTTGCAAAACTCTGATGGACTGGCTGGGACAACTGCTGGTATCTCTGCCCAGGTGGTTGCTCAACTGCAGGCTTCTGAGACAGCAACTGCCGAAGTGTACTATCTCCAACGTTCTCCATCACCGAAGGTGGAACCTGAATGATCTGAGACACGTTGTTGACGTGGATTCTTACATTCTGATTGGCAAACACTTGAGCAAAAGAGTCCAATTTATGCAAAACACCGCTGGTAATTTTCTGCGACCGGGCTTCGTTGGTTTGGGGACAGAGGTGCTCATATCCATCTGTTGGCTCAGCTTGCCCTGCTGAGCTCCACATGACATTCTGATTATTCCTTATTGGGATGTGGTTTCCTGAACCCAGATGGGCCCAGCTTGTCTGCCTAGAAGAATCCATCAACCCAAGAGCTTTGGACCCAGCATTCAAAGCTATGTTTTCCCTTGTATCATGAGGGAATGAGGGAGACAAGGGAGAATCCTGAGATCCATCCATGGCTGGCGTTCCATAGTTGTGGTTTAAAGGTGAAAGAGAAGTCAGGTGCTGCTGTTGGTAATATAAACTTTCATTGCTGTTAACAACATGGTTAGTTTTGTACATCTGTTGATCCCCCATTTTGCAGCACTTCTCTTTTCCAGAGTCATTTAAAATAAAATCAAGAACTATAATCCCTGAGTGTTCTGAAGCGTGCAAAAAATTAACACTTTGAAGCTATTTGTTTTTCTGCTGGGCCGCTTGCGCTACAGAACCTGATTCTTTCAGTCTAATCATTCCACTTTCAGGCAGAGGGTGTTTCATATCTTCATAAAAAGGCTCAGGTGAGAAAAGTGAAATTAAATAACATTTTCTACCTGCTCCATGCACCTAGGAAACAGAGGGGAAACAAAGTAATTATTTGTGCTCTGCACACTATTACCAGTTTTCTCTGGACAAAACTATTTTGTTTTGTCCAAACCATGAATCTATACATATAAAACTGAAAAGTCATTGATTGTCTGATTCACTGACTGACTCACTCACTGCCTCAACACCCAGCCAAACCACCAGGCCTAGAAGCATGAAATTTGGGAAGGGTGTTCCTTCTACACCCACCAAGAACCAAAGTTGAGAAATTTAACACTTAAGGGAATGACAAGGGTTTTTTTTGTCCTATACGTAACCTTGAAGACTGACTGACATCTAGCCAATTTGGTGCCAATGCCTGATGTGCTGTGTAGGAGGGGACAATGTGCTAGTTATTTATATAAACTCATGTTATAAAATGTTAAAACTCATGTAAAATGTTATAAAACCATGAAACTTATTCAAATAGGATTCAGGAAAGAAGGTTTTGTCTGACCAGATCAATATTCAGTGTGGATCAGACAGAAGATCTACAACTCATTCCAGAAAATCTTGGCTGACATAGTTTTTTGAAACAACCAAACACCAGAACAGAAAACAATTCTAGTTATTTATCAGGGTGCCTACATTGCCTTTGGGAAGCCCACCTGTGTTACTGAAGGTAAAGGACCAGAATACTTATTATACTTCACGTCCTTTTGTTTGCACTGGTTTGTGAGTTCTGGACACGCACCTACCTTCAGCAAAATGGTGACTGACTGACTGACTGACTGACTGGATGGATGGATGGATGGATAGATAGATTTATGTTTCCATCTTATGTTTCCATCTTAACAACAAACTTTCTAAAGCAGCCCCAAAAGTGTACCTGAATAACAACTTACTCCTCTGCAACCTTCACCCTAAATATCTTGCAGTAACATTGGATCGGACTCTCTAAGAAACATCTACAGAACGTCTCTGCAAAAATTAATACCAGGAACAACAAACTCCAGAAATAAGGCTGCAATTCTTAAGACACTTTCCTGGGAGTAAGACCCACTGAACACAATGGGTAGACAGTTTTGAGTAGACATAGTTAGGATTGTGCTCAAAGAAGATCAAAATGGGGAGCCTCAGCCTTTACTCTCAGGATATCAGCATTGGTCAATTCTGAACAAGATCTGTACCCAACATGGTGTCTGCCAGAACTTGCTGTTTATGTGTGGTCTTGTATCTATACCTCAGTGTGACTGTGATGCTCCTCGACAAAATATCACATTTCGTCCATGTGTCCTTCAAGGGCTTATGCCAGCCCAGTGTCTGATCTTTTTCAATACAGACCATTGTCCTTGAATGGCTGGGTGGACTAACAAAAGTCCATGTATAAGTCCATTAACAGAAGTCCATTTATTTGCCATGTGCTAAATTAATAAAAGTGTGTGCGTGCGCGCACGTGCGTGCACATGCATGCATGAGTATGGAGAACAGTCATGACTAGAGTATTCAGGGTGTAGTTAAGTGTTTAGTTTTTAAAACTTTTCTTCTCACACTGTGGTCCCACACCCCTGAATTACTATTATTTCTGGTGAGAGCTCCCACAGTGGAAGCTTGGGAATGGGTTAAACACCCCATCTACATGCATCATGGTCTTAATCCTCACTGGATCCCCTGCAGCTATACAACTGAAATTTTAATCACAAAGTATTCCCCTCCCTTTCAGGGCCAAGGACTACTCCCAACCTGGGCTTGATACCAGAGTTGCCTCTAGTCATGCAAAGCAAGGAAGTCGAAACAACAAACAGGCTCCAACAGATATTTTCTTGTGTAAGGAAGATTCACCAAGAGAACCTTGAGAACTTTTGATTAAAAAATTACAACACTGCAAATATGATTAAGCCAACATTGTGAGAAAGGGACAAGAGAAGGAAAGACCATTTTTAATATCTTCTTCACTTATTAATGTTTGGAAGAAAAGTATTGCTCAATCTTTAAAAGGATTACTTTGAAAACCAAAATAATAAGGTTTCTTTTTAAAGGAATAACTGATGTACGGCAGTCTCTATAATTAGCTACTGAGTATCAAAAATTAATGCAAGCCTTATTGTAAAGCAGAAAGACTATATTAATAAACGCTAATTGCATTATTCAATTTAGTAAAGAGACTTCCTTGAGACTTCTTGAAGCCACAATTATTCCCAGAGAAATTAGGCAATTCTCTTCTGTGCATGTCTGCTATTATCTTTAGCTTAATTGCTTTATTTTTTAATATATTTCAAATAATTCTCATTGCTGGGAGTAATGTATTAAAAAAGATAAGTTTGGGAGACTACTTTAAAATGCTGGTGCTAATAAAAACACTTTAAGAAATTAGGAGAGGGAGCAAAGAACCAAATTTCAGTTCTGTGCATAGGAAGTACAAACATATCAAGGAAGGGATCATAGAGATTCCCACTGTTGCAAACTGAATGCTGGCCTAGACTGATGTTTGGCCTGATCAGTACTTATTTTTTATGGTTTAAGAAAAGATCCCATTGCACCTACAATTTCTTTTGGTTTCTGTAATCATTGCTAAATTGGAATTGACATTGTCTGGGAGATCTAAATGTTAGGAGGAACATCGGCAGCATCCAGTGATGTGCAACAGTGAGGAAATGCGTGTGGCCATGACCTTTGGATGCAGGCTAAGCAGTGCTGCACAGGAGAGAAGTTAAAATGAGGCCAATGTTCCAGCTGCAGCTCTGTTGATTCTTGAAAAGTACATTTCCACCCTGTTGTTGCTGAACCTGAGATCTGGCATGGTCCAATCAAAGGGCCATGCCATGAGCTCTATTATATGTAAGACAAAGCTTGCAGATTCCCTCCTTCAAGCTGGGCTACCCCATACTATTGGCCTTATACCCTGCAGTAGTACCCTGTACTATTACCTGTACCTGTACTATGACCCTGTACTATTGGGCTGCACCCCATACTGCTGCAGACTGTACCCTGCAGATTGGTTTCCTATAAGCAAGAGCTGCATGATTCCTCAGTTCACATTGGGTTGTCACTGCTGCAAATGAGAGCTTTCCTTCCAAGGACAGCTAATTAGGGAAGGAATAGGATTTTGATCATGGAGGGGCAAAAAAAAAGCAACCTTTCCACCCCACCATCCAGATTGAGACTCTGTACAGCTGCTATTTGCATTTTTTTTAAAAAACATGTGTAGGTGTGTACAACCTGCATATCATCCAGTTTGGCCCTATGTTACATGCATTGTAAGGTTTACAAGTTTTTTTCTGAAAGGAATCCATTCTGAAGTATCTGTGGGAAGAGAAACTGATTTTTGCCAGACCAAGGGAAATCCCTGACAAACCCCCAATCCTATTGAGAATTAGTGCTGCTGAATATAGCATTCTGGCAAAGCCGGTTACTTTATGGTGGCAATAATGACATGAAAGCCAGCATAATGTCACATCGTTGGCTGATGCTGCAAATGAACAGTGTTGTGACATGCATAATAGTGGTTCCTGACACTTTCTTTGTTTCTGTTAAGTTGGCAGTGAATGGCAGAGGGCAGGAGGAAGTTTGGGAAGGGCAGACAAGATGTAGATCTCAGTGGCACCGGCATGCACCAGATCTTATTCCCTTCTTCTCAAATTGCCCTGAGGGTGACCATATGACTGGAAATTTCCAGATTTGAACTCTTTTTTAGCCTCCTGTCTGGATGGGTTTCATTGTCCTACATTTTGGCTTCATTTTGGAACTTTGCATTGCTGGGCAGTACCATATCATGTCATATGTCGTTGGATTCGTATTGAAGAGCAGAATCCAACACAAAAATCAGTTTTGAAATTTCTCCTTCCTATTAAATGTTATGGCCAAAAAACTAAAACTAAAAATATGCATTGAGCTCTATGGGAAAGTGAAAGTGCTTTCCCATAGAAAGAGTAAATATCATGGCTTTACTCGTGAATATACAAACATGCCATTGTCCACCGGAAAGGCCAGGCTGACAGGAATTGACCTTGTCCTCCTTTTGAGGTTTGGGCATCTGGTCACTCTGCCCTGACCCTTTTATCTCCTTGGATCTTCCTACCTATTTACATACCTTCCTACCTATCTACAGTATTACATTAGCAGGTCCAATGTTAAAGATGACCCATAAGTTAACTTACCTCCTGAATGCTGTTCTGT
Organism: Cryptoblepharus egeriae; assembly: GCA_030015325.1. Classification (NCBI taxonomy): domain Eukaryota; kingdom Metazoa; phylum Chordata; class Lepidosauria; order Squamata; family Scincidae; genus Cryptoblepharus; species Cryptoblepharus egeriae. The sequence continues at coordinate 219,360,955 of JAREYC010000001.1, forward strand.
CATTCCCCTCACTACAGCATGCAGAACAGCCTCTACTAGTATACCATAATAAGCACTAGGACTGTGCAGTAGATTAAGTAGTACTAGCGAAATATACCCGCGTTGCGGGAATAAAATACCCCCATATGCCATTCCCCAATTTTGCATCACCACTCACTGCACAATACCCCTATGCAAAACACCCCCATGCGCACCATCTCTCCCAGTGCATCAGGCACTGGGCACCAAAATTGGCTGGGTGTGGATCAGTCTTTCATGTTAAGTATAGGACAAAAACATGTATCCCTTTTCAGCCCCTTAAGGGTTAAATTTCTCACCATTGGTTCTTGGTGGGTATTGATGTCACAGAAGGAACATCCTCCCCAGATTTCATGTTTCTAGGTCCAGGGGTTGGTACAGGGCAGTAATCAGTCAGGGATTCTCAATAGGGAGGAAAACGTGTTGCACCCCGTTTCATCCCCTTCCAGTTGGAATTTCTGAAAAATGGTTCTTAGTGAGTGTCTCCATCACAGAAAGAACACCCTCCCCAAATTCCATGCTTCTAGGCCTGGCAGTTTTGGGCGTTGATGAGTGAGTGAGTGAGTGAGTGAGTGAGTGACCTTTCAGTTTTTATATATATATATATATATGCCCCGGCCTGGAAAAAACACAGGTGGTAAGTAAATTTTGTCTTACACATAGACTTGCACCTGAAAAAAATTTCAAGTTAAGCTGTAGCGAGGAAACAGCTACAATAGTGGGGACATAAGTGGGGACATAAGCAAATATAAAGGGCTATTTGGGAATAATTCCGTAATAACAGATAGTCAATTACATGCAAATACAGGGATGGCCATACAATTTCAGAATTATTTACATGATTACAATTGGATTCAGAACATGAGCTTAGATGTACTTATAGTCTGATACTGCAAGGCAAACCCTATTATGTTCAACTCTAATGTTATTTATAACAATAACAGTGGGAGAGCACTGTTTTGCTATATTTTGTTCAATAATCTTATCTGGGATAAGCAGGCTGGGATAACCAGGCATGGGTCATGGAGACCTTGCTGGAATTCTCCAACAGAGCCCTCCTGCTGTGAGGAGGGGAAGAGGCACTTAGAGTCCTCTCACAGACCGGTCAGGCAGCTGCCAAGGTCCTCCAATGGTCCATGGACCAGGGGTTGAGAAACCCTGCTCTAATACATTACAAGTGTGGCAATGGAGCAACCAAAAACAGGCTAGAGTCCTGTTTAGAACCTAATTCAGAGCAATGATGGCAGCAAAGCGAATAAACTTCTCCGCCAACATTGTGACTGTTTAGTACAGGCCAGTAAAGTAATTGTAAATGGCAAGACTGTTATATTGCCTCCTGCACAATCAGGTGATCCACACTGATCTATATGCTTAGCACTTTGTGGATAAAGTTGATCAGATCTGTACCAACTGAGATCTCAAGTTATTTGCAGTATTATTATGATTTAGAATTTACGACTGCAATTCTAATCCCCAGTTAGGGTGGTGTAAATCCTATGCTGGCCTTGGGGTGTCATCACAAAGTGCCATTAAGGCACTTTTGCCTCACTCCCATACTGGGAGGTTAGGCCAGGGCATAGGCATGAGCTGGCCTCCATAAATCAGTACAGGAAGTTATGGCAGGTGAGTTATGGCACCTTAAATTGGTTGGAACTGAACCTGAAGCTCTTGACTTGTGCCTATCTTACCTTATAAAAGTTGCCAGAAGGGCAATGATTTGGCAAGTGTAGGAGGTTGCAAAAGAGGGCAAAATACCATCAGTTTTGTAGGAGGTGGTAATGAGACTGTTCCTTTAAAAGCTCTGCTTGGATCCATCACCTTGGCAACTACTATAAGTTTGTAATCTCCCTTACATGCTGAGCATGTAGTAGGAACTCTGCTCCATAGTGTCTTACATTGAACAGATTTCCTTAATTTCTTTGAGTCTGGCTTCTGACCTGGGTTTGGAAATGAAATTGTGTTAGTTGCCCCTGATTATCTATGTCAAGATCTAGGCAGGGGAAATATGTCCCTGTTGGTTCTGCTGGAACTCCAAGCAGTGTATGACACCATCAGGGAGCTTGTCTGGAGATTTGGGCTGAGATATCACAAGCACACAGACAACCACTATGTGAACCACATTATAAACTTTTTATTGAAAAGAGGTACAGTATATTCTTAATAATATGTCATCTGATCCCTGAGAGTCAGCTAGATGTAAACTCTCAAGCTGAAACTTAATCCAGAAAAGCTGGAGTTGCTGATGATAAGTAGGAGATCTGATCCAAAAATGGTCAGTCCCTACTTAACGGGACTGAAAAGTGCTAAGGCACCATTTGTGGGGTGTTCTTAAATCTGGCCCTTCTCATAGAAGGGCAGGTGGCAACTGTGGCCAGAAGCACATTTGATGATGCACAGGAAGCCCAACTTAAGAAAGTTTATTAGTACTAAGAAAGGAGTACTGGCCACAATCATTTATGTCCTGATCTCATCTTAAATATACTACTGCAACACACTCGACAGGAAGCTATCCTTGAAAAGTAAATTTAATTTTCCTAAAGGGTATGTTTTTTGCTAGACTTTGTTATCCGTCTTGAGAATAACTGAAAGTTCGAAGTCAAAATTGTAAGATTATGGCTGATACACTTTGGCTGCAATCCTAAAGACACTTTCCTGGGAGTAAGACTCATTGAACACAGTGGGGCTTACTTCTGAGTAGACATAGTTAGGATTGTGTTCTTTGGGCTATGTCAGGTGTGCAAGATCACTAGAGAAATCACAGCCCCTAAACTGCCTGAAGTGGGAGGACTGCCATGGCAATGCCACAGTAGCCTGAGCACAAGGAGCCAACTGCCGGTGGCTTGTTTTTGTGGTAGGGGAAGGCAGGCAGTGGATGGGACTGTTAGGAGGCCAGGTAGTGGAAAGCGGGGCTAGGACCAGAAATTTGTCCCAGAACCAACCCCATTCCTGGGCACTCTGGCACCGCTTGGATTTGTGCCACTGAAATCAATGGGACAGATCTGTGAAGACCAACTGGGGAGGATGCTGTGTTACCTGAGACAAGGGGAAAAAATTCTCCTTGTCCCAGGGTAAAACAAAACTAGAGCTGGATGCAATACATGTAAGCCAGCCTGCATAGCTCAGTGCAACTCACCCTACAATCCAGAGTAACTATGGGAAGACGTAAGAGGCACTTACTCTAGATTGTTCTATGCTTTTCCCATAGGTGGCACTGTAACTACATGGTGTAAAAGGTCCTGTAGTTACTCCGGATTGTAGCCTTAGAATTTAATTTCACGAGCCCAGTTCTAAGCTCATTCTGTGTCTCTGCCAGTGCTGATAGTCACAAACATGCTGTGAAGCATGTTTTTGGGTCCTAGCACCAGAGTTAACTCAGTGACATCCAGTACTGCATTAGCACCAGTGAAATGCTGGTGCTTCACTGCTCTGCAGTTTCTGGGACCACCATGCAGGGGAGAGTGAGTTGGAGCATGTGGGAGGCAAGTGGAGGCATGCTGGTGGGGGAGAGGGTTGAAGGAGAGCTCCACCAGATCCAGACCCTCTATGTCAGCAGAGGCTCCTGATGCTACAGAAACCCAAGAGTTGCAGGAGAATCCCTACTGCAGGGCTGCTTCCCTTAACCAGGGGAACAAACCAAAATCCCTTCATCTGAGGAGTCTCCAGCACTTGGTCGGTAGTACTCAGGGCAACATGAAAGTCACTTTACCACTGGCACTCCAGGTAGCTTAGGACTAGGTTACAATATACTAATGTAATTTAATTTAATTGTAATTTAAATGCAATTTAATTGTAATTTTATATTATGAAATAACTTCCCACTCACCTCTCCACTGCTCAGCAGTTTAGAAACGACTGAGTACTTGAGTATTCTAAGCCACCTTGAACATTTGGAAAGGTGGGGTATAAATAAATAGATTTGGTTGTACATCTAGTTTGACTCCAATATATCAAGGACTCTTGGAGCTGATTGGGGATGTTCTAAATGGTGATCAACCCCATCAAGCTTATGTTTGAATTAAACAAACAAAACAGCTTGAAAAATCAGGAAATTGACCTTGGTAATAAGGAAAATGGAAAACAAAATCTCCTTTTGTTTAAACACAGTTGTCTAGACTAGTTTAAAAATTATTATTTACTGTACCATAAACAAAGACCAAACTCACTTATGCACTTCTGAAATCTTTTACAAAGAAAAACTTCCATTTCTAACTTTTAATAAATATATATATACTGTATATAAAACAGTAAATCTGCGGTTTTGAAACATAATAAATTTTTGAGCTGTACAGTATTTCCTGAATAAAGCTCTAAAGTATTTTTTTGAAACTATCTCTGTCACTTTGTATTAAAAACAACCAAAACAAAGTACGGTATATAAGTTTACAAAAAAACAAATATCCAATAAAACAGCATACAGCAATACAAGATAAATTAAAATTATCCGAAAAAAATTCCTGATGGTTCGGGCAGTTCGGCAGTGGAACAGATTGCCAAGGGAAGTGGTGGACTCTCCCTCACTGGGGATCTTCAAGCAGAGGCTCAATGAGCACCTGTCGGGGATGCTCTAGGGGGATTTCCTGCTGCAGGCAGGGGGTTGGACTAGATGGCCTACTAAGTGCCTTCCAACTCTATGATTCTATGATTCTAAAATAAATTAAATTCTTTATGACAGATAAGAACCATAAAATCAATGTAAGCAGCCAATTAAAACAACCAAGAACAGTCATTAAAATTCTCAGAGAATAAAAGTATCTTAATGTGTTGCCGGAATGGTAAAGGCATCTGGTGCTTGCTTCACCAGTTGGAGAAAGACATTCCACAGGTGAAGCATCAGTGCTGGAAAGACCTCTTCCTGGTTGCCACACAGCTAACCTTTCCCCAATGTCCACACCCTGAGCCGGGCTTCTAAACAGAGTTTGGGTTGCAGGGTTCTCATAAAATAAGCGTCAGTAAGCTTCTAAGCATCAAAATGGTCAGTAAGCTTCTAAACCATTCAAAAGTCCCAAAGATCCAAGATCAGGGCACGTAAGAGACTTGCCACGCACTGCATCTGTTCTGGCTGGGGTTTGAAGATCCCTGTAAAGGTCATTACTTTGAATGGAGTTCAGAAATGCAATAAAAATGCCATAAATGCCTTATCTTTTAGAACAGGTATCACTTGTTCAAAGCAGTATATATTAGGTAAAAATTTGGCCACCATGTTCTATGTCAGTGGAAGGGCCAATTGCAGCCCTTGCGGACCCCCACTTTGGCTGACAAGGAGTCCCCAGTCTCCAGTGAGCCTCTGGCCAGTTGGAGACTATTGGAACCTCTGCTAGCCAAGCCACAAGACCTCCTCTGGTAAGAGAACATATGCTCCCTATCTCAGGGCTGCATTTCACCTGCATTGATGCTGGAGAGTTGGAAAGGGCTGGGTCCTCAATCTGATAGCTCCATGCACAAAGCATTGCAGAAACAGAATGGGGGTGTTAACTATGTATAACTACAACAGGACTATCTTTACTTAGAAGAAATGTAGCTAGTGCACTAGCCTTAAACGATGAAAGACACTTCATGTCATGAATGTTATTTGAGCATCCAACAGGCCTAATGATCAGGTGGTCCTGATCTTTGAGGAACAGTTCAGCCTCATCCAGAATCACAGAATACCACATCCAAAGTTCATGCGGCCACCCACAAACAGCACCTTCAGCATCTCCAGCTTGTTTAAATTGTAATCGGACCTCAACAAACTCTATTGTAACATTCCCATTACCTGTAATGATGCAACTGATCCCATATATGCAAATTTTATTCAAGAAAACCAGCAAGAGAAGGGTGTCCACTAAAATGATTTAGAAATAATATTTTCTTTTTTATTATAAGCTGCCTTTCTGTAATGGAAGAGAGAAGTAAAAACAAGAAAATAAATTTAGGTCTTACTATATACTAAGATCAGTAAATACGTATTAAGGTGATTATAATTTTCACATGTGCTCCAAAGTGCAAGGGAAATCAGAAATTAAGGCAGTCACCTTAGTTTTCTAACTGTGTAACCAGTAAAGAGTTCATAGAACCTTGTTATTCTGGCTTTATAAATTAGTCTCCATGTTTTATTTGTTTAGAAATTAGTCTCTTTCAATTCAACTTCAGACTTGGGGGGACTTTTCAGCAGAAAGTCAACAAATGAAGCTCCCCCAATCACTTGCTAAATACACCTGATGTATCTCATAAGAACATAAGAAGAGCCCTGCTGGATCAGGCCAAATGCCCAAAATGGAAAGGCTGGACAACACAGATTCCACTGATGCTCAGGAACATAAGGTCTGCCCTGTTGACTGATATACATTCCCCACAGGTTATGAACATAAAGAAAACTCTCTCTTTCTCTCTGTTAGTATGGCCGCTTGTGAACACACCCAGCATCAGCATGATCCCTGTCGCACAACCCAATGAACATTGACTGCAAAACTAATGCACCTTCTTGAGGAGGGAGCTGTTTATGTCTTATTCTGGAGAACTGTTCTTCCTCTTTTTAAAGAAGAATAATCTGGTTTTGTTAAGAATATTTTCCAGGTAAATCTTTCACTTGCAGAGTTTTAGGGCACATTGTGACCCAATCCTGAAATCTTATGTGCCACAGTGCATATACATGGAGACATGAATAAACTGAGCATCTAGTGCTCAACTTATCCCATACCCCTCTTTCTATGTCAATGGGACAGAAAGCAGCAAGGACTAAACAAAATGAGAATTTCATCTCTCTTCCTCCTGCCTCTCTGTATCCTTCTGCTGTTTCTTGGAAACAGAGAAAAGTGAAAATGTGGCCAAGCTTTCATAGGTAATACCCCAATTCTACAGATGTGTTTAGTAAAATGAAAATTAGCGAATGTATCTCCCAAAGTGCTGATACAGTGCAGAATAAACCAGCACAACAAGATCAGAGGCCTTGTAGATGTAGCTATGCATCTCAAACAAAATCAAGCGCTGAACTGATCAGTCACGTGGGAAGTTTTCTGTTTTCCCTTGTGCATTATTTTAACCCTCCCATTGCCTCTGAACAATTTATGTCTCCATGTGTTTCTGGCTTGGACTGATATAAATTTATTCACATCTGAAATGTAAATTAATTCATATAAATTAAATGTAAATTAATTAATTAATGGGGACCTCCTTATTTATTTATTTTTAAATATTTTTACCCAGCATTTTATGACAAGTCCACCCAGGGCAGCTAGTAATAACAATAAAATGACCAAACAAATGCATAGAAAAGAAACAGCCATCCTACTATAGGAACCTACACATGGCTTAAGAGCTTTCATCCGCTCCTCAGTCCCTTTGCCATTTAAGAGCTGTGAGAGAATTACTTTGAGCAAGAGCTAAGCAGTGCTAACATTGGAATTTTTTTTCCTGGGGGAAGTTGGCTCCATATATCCCCCTACACATTCTCACAGGGCCAAATCCTATCCATTTTTCCGGTGTCCACCATACCCACAAGGCAAGTGCTGCATCCTCCAGTATGGGACAGCATTATTTTAATGTTCCATTGGCACATTTTCCTCATACCGTAGCGCTGCAGTGGCATTGGAAAGTTGGCTAGGATTCCCCCAACATACAAATTTTTAGCACCAGTGAAGACTGTTTTATTTCAGTTTTGGGACTCTTTACGGGTTTTCCCTTTGATAACTCTGCTAAGTTGTGCTGGGTAATTTTTGCTGAAGTCGTCTCCTATGTTAACTTTGACTTTTTGCTGACTGTTGCTTTCTGTTTAGATTCCCTTACTAGTTTGTTGGCTTATTTTATCTAATCATGTTTATTTATAATTATTACTTATTTTATGTACCGGGGTAAAGTTTATTTGTTTGACTAAAAGCCATAACAATTTCAAACAGTTAAAATTAAATTACAAAGAGTTAAAATCAGATTACAAAAAGAACAATAAAACGTCTAACCAGCAGAAGGAAATTATCAATACATTTGGATCATAACACTATAGGCCTTATCAGAACCGAACAATCCCTGACCAATTTAGGATTCAGAAATTGCAGTGCCAGAATTTACAAAATTGTAACGGATGACCTTGGCAGCTCGTGCAAACGAAGAGGTCATATATGTAGCATGTGAATCAATATCAGAGGATAGCACACAATCAAAAAGGGATTTTCCAAATGAATGGAGACCAAAATATGGCCTAAGAATCAGTGGGAGAGTGGAAGAGGTGGCAGAAAAGGATTCACCCTATCACCTGGGAGAGTGGTAGAGGTGACAGAAAAGAGTATAGTGCACAACCTCCTCCATCTCCCCGGATCCGCATATGTATTGTACTAATTTTGTTAGCTGCATTGTGACAACTACTTTTGTTAGCTGCCTAAGGCTGCAATCCTAAAGACACTTTCCTGGGAGTAAGACCCATTGAATACAATGGGACTTATTTTTGAGTAGACATGGTTAGGATTGTACTCTTTGCTGCATTCTAAAGCTAAGGTACCCGCATTTACTCAAATCTAATGCACAATAGAATCGAAGGCACACCCTGATATTAAAAGGCATGAGATTTTTTAAAAAAATGTTCACTGGTGATTGTAATGCGCAGCTGCAAAGCAGGTGCAAAATTTACTGCATTAAAATTATGAGTTATATGACAATAATAATATGACAATGGGTAAATTTTATTATTTTTACCTACTTGCACTACTTTAAACAACAATGGGTTTATTGTATGTTTTTATTACAATAGAGTAAAATGTTAAAACTAAATACTGACCTATAAAAATCAAAATATTGAACTTACTCAAATCTAGTGTGCCATCAAATTTTGGAGACTAAATTTGGCTGGAAAAGGTTAGCATTATATTCTAGTAAATATAGTATGTAGGTAAATAGAAATAAATAAAAATATTATACTTTCTTAAAATTATCATGTGCACTCCCTATCTCTCACTCTCACACATTTCACTAGAAATGAGGGTGAAATCTTCAAGCTGTATCTTCCACATCTCTGACCTGAAAGATGATGTACCTAAAGGGTGACCATATGTTCTCTTTTTTATCCTTGTGCCCTGAAAAATCTTCATTGTCCTCCTTTTCCTAGCAAGCAGGCAATATGTAGTTTTATTGCAATTAATAAATTATATGTAATAGTTTAAATTTAATAATATACCCTACAATCCTGAATAACTACGGGAAGACACAAGAGGCACTTATCCTGAATTGCTCTATGCATTTCCCATAGGTTTCCCATAGTGACTACACCGTATGGGTACACCATAACTGTAACTCGATGAAAAAGGTCCCGTAGTTACTCTGGATTGTTGCCACAGTCTTTAAATTAACCACATGAAAGCAAAATTGATGTGTTTTTAGCTTTTATTTTTTCATGTGCTGCATTTTGGTGTCCTCCTTTTGGGGGGGGGGGCTTGTCCTTTTTTGTAGTTATGACATATGGTCACCCTGATATACCATCACTTTTGATCTCTGTTTCTACAGAATCATCCCAGCGCTCAATCTGCAGAAAAACCTGCAGAAGCAGAAGATACGTGCTTTTGCATGTTGCACAAAAGGCACAAACACAAGAAATATGAGTCATTCATGCTTCCTCTCCCTTCACATGATTCAGCATTCAAAATGGTCCCAAATGTAGGACATTCATTTCTGTTGCAGAAAGTACAAGGAGGCAGAGGCAGTCACTGGGGTGAGGGCAAAACCTGGCCTGACCCCTTCAGAACAGGTGATTCAGAACCAGAGTGCTGCCGTTTTAGTTTCTTCCACATTCAAAAAGAAAGTAACCCACTGGACAGGCTTAGAGTGGCAACAAATTCTGCCCCACCTAAGTGGTGAATCAATTCTTTAAAATGACGGGAAAGCCTGTCTCTCTTTAAAATTGTGCCTTGACTATATCCATTTAATTTTTCCTATTCGAGTCCTATTTAAATTCTATATTTAATGATAGAAACAGCCTGAAGCCTGCAAATCAAAATATTTATGAAAAAAGAGCAGCACTGAATCTTTGAAAAAGCAGTAAAATGGTACGTTTGTGACTCCGCGAGTGGAATCCTTGAACTGTAAGAAATTTATTTTTTGTTACTGTAACAAAATTTCTTCCAAATCAGGCTTGGATGAGGAAGACAAAATGAGGCTCTTGTTATGTTCCGTGTTTCCTAGAGTTATGGAGCTTTTGAATCTTTAGGTTATTGGATTTTTATTTTGCAGAGACATTCTATTATTGGAAGAAAAAGAATGCCATTTCCGTCTACAGTATGTCCTAGTTTTTGAGTTTTTGCACCTCCCATGGCAAAATAGCTTCATTATTGAATCTTCAAGCATCCAGACCAGAACTGGAGAACACTATTTGAAAATAACTCTGTGATACACAGTTCTTATATCTAAAGCCAATCAATTTCAAACAATTCCCTGAAAGGTGTGTACATACAGTATATGCATTTTTTCCACTGTCTGCTGAACACTTTAACAAACAAACATCTATAGTACTGATAATACTATACTATTTCTATAATACAATAGAAATTAGTACCCCTCAATATCTTAAGCAAGCTGTACTTTTTATACCAGTAGGTCATTCATGTGAGGATATTACATCATCACCTTATGAAGAGCTAAGTTCCTCTAGTGGTGCAAGTGGTTAAGACACTGTGCCTCTTAACCAGCAGGCCAGAGTTCGAGACCTGGGTCCCCACAAGATGAGGATTTCCTGCTACAGGTAGGGGGTTGGACTAGGGGGATGATCCACTGGATCCCTTCCAACTCGATGATTCTGTGATTCTAGCTACAAAAAATCACAATTACCACATTTTAGGCTCAGCCTGCATGATCTGGAGTATCTATTGGCTGACCTGTTTCATTCATCATATGGACATCTTGTCCAGAGGGGCATTTAGGGCAGGGCTGGGCAAACATTTTGGCAGGAGGGCCACATTGTCTCTGTGACACTACGTCAGGGGCCAGGATAAAATGGAATTTATTTGCCCATCCCTGATCTAGGGGATTAGCTTTGTTCAACAAGGCTGTAAACCAGGCTGTACTGAAACAGATATGCCTAAATACATGCCCACTGGCAGAATTTATATTGCCATGGCAGAAGTGCAGGGCTGCCATCCAGCATGCCATGCTGTAGAAGTGGTGAACAGGTAATGAGACTGCCAAAACATGTGTCCCAATGAAACATCACCAGTGCTAGTTATGTTGATGAGAGGTATGGAGCAGCTTCATTATCAAGTAGAATTTAGTTAGGACTTGAGTATCAACATACCTTATGGCTGAGTAAAGATGAGTAAAGTGAGCCAGTGAGCCTCAGGGCTGAGTAAAGAATAAAAACATTGGGACTTTAAAAGTTTTCTCAATACCCAAACTCACCATGTTAGCCCAATCTTGCAAGTCAGTATGACAAAACAGTATCCTCCTAAATGTTCAGTAATAATATGGTTATAGTTATTTGCTGAGGACTGCAAAAACAGGAGGGTTGTCAAGCAGTTGTGGCAAGCCATAAAACATGCCTGGTGGGCTGTGTACTGCCTGGCAGATCACATGGCTTGTAGGTTTGCTCAATCCACTACTTATCACATTAGCACTACACCGCAGTAGAGACTTCACACTCTCCGAGATCCTTTTTTCCTTCCCCAGCTCACAGCCTTTATCAGCTGTACTATCACCAGAGACACTGGGGACATTACTGGTGCTGGACATGCACCTGGTCTTCAGAAGTATGCTGTGTACACAGCATGTATGTCTACTTATATAGAAACCAATGAGCTGACAGACCATGGTGACCATATGGAATGGAGGACAGAGTGCCTGTACCTTTAACCATTACACAGAAGATGGAATTTGGGCAGGTGCTACTTTTTAAACCCTTCTATGTTGTGTTAAACCTGCCTAAATTCCCTGTTCTGGTGCATGAAGGCACTCTGTCCTCCATTCTATATGGTCACCCTGTGACAGACCCATCTTCCATGAGTGTGTCTAATCTTTTTTAAAGCAATATAAGTTACTGCCTTACTAATTCTATTTATGTCCTCCAGTCAAGCCCGAGCATTGCTGTGACATTGTTCTTTGTGGTTTATCATATTTCCTATTTGAGAGAATGACTAATGACCTAAAGCAGTTCTGAGCTAGTTACAGTGTCTTCAAATAAAACTTTCTTCACACAGCTTCCTCTGTGATGTATTATGCTATATTGGTAAACAGTCTATTTCCTTTTATCATGGTGAAATCACCTTAATTATTTAAAAATGCTTTTCCAGTGTAGCATTTCACTTACTTTAGAAAAAAGTGGTGATGAATATAACTTTGTGGACTCAATGCTTTATCAATTTTACCATTTCTGCTGACACTGGCCAAGCTGGTAGGTTGCTATTACCAGATGATCATTGCCATCTGCATTGTTTGGTTCCAGGAACCTCTGTGGATACCCATTTTCGTGTTATACAAAAGCAATTGTTTATCATTGTAACAAGGCATAAAATACTACGTAAAACAAAATGGTTGTACATAAAATACATGGTTGTATGAACAGGTACCTATAGAAGGGTTATGTAGTTTATGTCATCATAGCAGTCCTCTTTCGAGCTGTCGTAATGCAGCAAATTGTGGTAGCATGTGGAGGCAAAGTGTGGCAGCATGTTCATTCAGCTAGCACTCCCCCACTGATCCCAACCAATCTGCAAGCCAACAAGGGCTTGCATAATCCAATAGGCAATTGAGAGGGGAAGAAATAAACACATTATCTGGACCTGGCAGACTTCATGACCATCACTTATGTCACAGATGCTACATGGAATGCATTTCAGAATGCTCAACAAAGGAGCTGTTTTGTTTCACATTGTTCAACATATCATTTCTGTAAGTTCCCTCCAAAAAGACTGACATGGAAAATACTGGTATGAATGGAGCTACCCCTGACTGCCTGGGACCTGCTTTAGGATCCAGCATGAGTGCCGATTCTCACCCCACCCTAAACTCATCTTTAGAATTTTGTCCTTGAGCAACTTCAAAGTTCTCCAACTTTATGGAGATTTACTCCCTAAGTAAGTCTTCCGGAGGGAGGACTGAAGGCAGTGATATGATTCCCAAGATCAGATTGCTAAGAGGGGGAGGAATTAGTGGGCTTTCAATGATGGACTGCTACCATAGGTTCCTAGAGGTGTGGGGAGACCTGCACAACACTCCCCAAACTTTGTTCACAAATCAGCATACCAAATTGCCTCCGATAAAATGGAAGTTCTTTCAAATGCTTTATTTGCAAAATTCCAATCCTGGAAGGCTATTCAGGTCAATCTCACTTCCTAAAATCTGCTACAGTGTCCATCACTGAAAGTTAGTGAAAACTCTCTTCCTTTCCCCACTTACTGACATGATCCTGAATATCATGTTACTGCCTTATCCCTTCTCCTGCCCCTTAAAGGGACCGGGAGACTTTTACACTAGAGGTCGCAAACTGGTGGTCGCAACCCCTCCTTCCCTAGTTCGAGTACCACTGCATAGACCAGATCTGCCACATAGACATGCAAAGGTGCAGTAAATGTTACAGAGATGCAGAAGGAGGCCTCCTCTGTGGGATCACAGGGTTCACAAGTGAATTTATTTATTCCTTATTACCCACATTACATTACCCACACAACATATACCGGTAACACTGCCCTAGCATTCTATGTTAGAACTACTTACCAATTTAATTGGCCAATCCCCAACATACAGAAAGATAGAGAACCATAGTTCTTACACCATGTCATGCTCCCTCCCGCCTCCTGTCTCTCTCTGCACCCTCTGGGTGACATGTTTATTTCCAGGAGGAGTAATTTGGGTATCTTCCTTGTCCACCTCCGACATATCCAAGGACAGACAGACCAGGTAAGTAAGAACAAGATTACTTTACTGTTTCAGGCACAAAGCTTGATGGTGGCATTTCACAGTTTTCTCTTTTCTTTAACAGTTATAACTCTCTTCCAGTTTCATCAACATAGACAACAGGTAAGTCAACCAATGACCTCTCTCTCTTCAGAACATGAACAACAACTGTCACTAACTCAGTGTCTTTTCTTTCAGGCTTCCCTTCCCATTCTCAACGGAGCCATCGGACAGACCCTTCCTTCCTTTCAGCTTCCCACCTGACTGCCTGCTCCCACCTTTTTCCCCCTCCTTTTAAACTTCCCACCCCTGACCTCATCCGCCACCTCCTGCATTTTGGGTCCAGGGCAGATGTGGCACTCCACCATGTGGATACCATCTAGGGGAGAGTTCAACAGTAATTCCTCTCCTGGGTTGGAACTGGCCCCTGCCCCGGTTCTTTAAGTCCACAGTCTCCTGCAGAGACTAGACCTCCACAGCATCAGGGAACTGTCCAATGTCCAGAGGTGGGTATGGGGGCTGGTGGTGTATGTATAGGCTCTCCCCCATGTAGATCCCAAGAGGTTCCATGTTGTACTTTTCCCAATCTGCCTCACACACCATACAATTCTTTCCTCCTTTTTAAAAACACACTCCTTCCATTCATACTATTATTTCATATTCTGTTACTTTCATATTTCTGGGTAGTAATCCATATATGGATAACACAAGGGTGTTATCCATATATGAAGGAATCCAAATTTCCTTTCCTACAGCAACAATCCCAAGGTTATAGTTAAAATCTTCCAATTCATTAAAAATGTGTCCCTGATTAATTGAACAGAAGATATTTTTAAAGCTTTTAAATTATTTTTAGCTATGTACAAAAGGTATCTCAGAAGAGGCATACCTGCTCAGCTTTTAGGTTGCAATCCTATTCTCCAGTTAGTCCGGCCTAAGTCCTATGATAACAACAACTCCTGGGGAAGATTAGGCCATTATGCAGAAATGCGCTTGCCTCCCTGGGAAGTCAGCTGAGTTGTGCCAGCCTAGGTTAGGATTGCATGCTTATTCACACCAGAGGGAATGTCTCTTCCAATATGAACCAGCTATGAAATGTGCTCCTAATGTAAAAAAAAGACTATTTCCACAGAACCAGTTAGGCAGAAATAAGCAGTTTTAACCTGTTACTGAAATCACTTTCAAAAATAATACAATTTATTGACTTAGGGTGGAATCCAGCATAACTATGGGGAAACCTTGCTCCAGTGTAAGAACAATTTACTCGGGATTGCTATATGAATTTCCCATAGGTTTTCACTAGCTGGTGCAGTAACAACAAGTGCATGTAATGTCTCTTATGTAGTTACTCTGGATTTGGCTGTTAAAGTACAATCCTACATGCATTTACTCATAAGTTAGCCCCATTGTTATCAATTCTTAGTTCAATTTTTGAATTGAATTTATTTCAATCAGGGTACAATCTTATACACTTAACTGGGAGAAAATCCCCTGAAGGTGCAATCTAAACCAATTTAGGCCTGCCTAAATCACCTGAAATATGTTCCCATGGTGGGATGAGGAGGTCAATATGTGTCTGTGCAGTGGCCTAAACCTCCCAAGAGTGGGGCAGAAGTGCCTTACGTGGGGCAGAAGTGCCCCCGCCCCGAATCAGCACAGGACTTATGCCAGGGCTTTTACCAGCCTAACTGGAGCTTAGGATTGCAGCCCGAAATAAAATTTTCTTCTGAGTAGAGATGTATAAGATTGTATCATTAGATTTCTTTAAATGGTTTACTTGACTGGGTCTTGAAAAGCCTCAAAAACAAGACCCCAGTCAGTTTGCTTCATACACTACGGTTCAGTTCTGAAAACAGGAGGTAAGATAAGTCAAAATTACCATTAGTCAAAATTACCATTAAATCTGAAAATTATGTACTGTTTCTTTAAAAACTAAAATCACATTATAAAGATACATGAGGATACAACCACAGATTCATTATCTCATGTCATTCACTAAAGGTAGTAGAAAGGTAGTTGGGATCACCCACATTATTTAAATGGTTATCTTTCTCTTTTTCTGTCTGTTGCCAAGCGTGTATACTTGACTTACCGGTATATGATGCATGATGTGACCTGACTGGATATATACATTGAAGACACTGAGTTGCTTCATTTTAGCCACTGATGCATACACAACAACAAAAGATGTTTTAAAAACTCATTTCTGGCCTAACCTGACGTTCCTCTCCAAACCTGACGGAAAAGTCAAGCGATAAAGAAAATAAACTCAGCTAACTTCCTTCTAATTGTCCAATTTGGTTGACAGGTTCAAGATTTGAGCTGATGCATTAAATGAGGAAATTCATAATGATAGTTTATCATTTTTTTAAAAGCCAGAAAGGCAAGGTATGGAAATGTTATATTTGTCAAGTTCTATATTAGGATACAGCAATATTTACTTACCGCAGCATAAATATTACTTAAGACATTAGGGTAAAACACAGTAATTTAATTTAAAATCATTTTAATTGTGTTTGGTTAAAGAAATTGCCAGCAACAGGTTTCCAGCTCAAAGCCAGCTTTCTGTTCTCAGTATTTTTAGAACTATGGCTGGTCTTAATATGGAAAAATTGGAATACTGTGTATCTGTTCAAAATAAATGACATAGGCGCAATCCTGAAGGGACTTGGACCAGCCTAATACCAGATAGGCCAGCCTATCTTCATCAGAAAAAGGCCTAGGCTGGCACAAGTCCACCTGGGCCGGCAAAAAACAGATGGACCTGCACCAGCCTAGCAGTGCTATCCCAGGCAGCGCAGCAGGGGCACATTGGGGGCATATGGGGCGTAGCCTAGAATGGCACAGGCTATATCCTATTCCAGGACAGAAACACCCCCTCACAGTTCCTGCAACATATGCCACCTCAGGAGCACGTTTAAGTAGACTCATAAGGGCACATGTAAAGCTAAGGTAAAAATGAAAGTGATGGCTAAAATTCTAAGACCTAGGTTGACGCTAAGTGCAACCCCTGTCTGTTCAACTCGGATTACGACCCAACTCCCACAGTCCACTCCAGAAGCAAATCCCATTGCCGCCCCCCCTATAGGGACTATAGTATTTCCATGAACCACATGACAACAATGAATGTGGGTGTTCCCAGCTTGTCTTTAGTCCTGTTCCCCATTTATCTTGGGTGCCCTACATTTGGAGGGGGGTGTTGCTCGCTTCCTTTTGCAGTTTGGATGGCCATGATAACCCCTGCTAACTGAGCAAGAGGCACTCTTTCAAGTGGGTGTTCTCCTTTATTTAGCAGGTGGAAGAGTAACTGGCCCTCCACACCCCAGCAATGTCTGTTCAAGTGGCTTCTGCTGGTGTTCTTTTTGCACTTTAGATTGTGAGCCCTTTTGGGACAGGGACCCATTAGCTTTAATTAGCTATTAATTTTTTTCATTTTCTTGTAAACCGCTTTGTGAACTTTTTAGTTGAAAAGCAGTGTATACCGGTAAATACTGTAGATAGATGTGCTTTCTTTCCATCATGCTACACCTGTGACTAGTTGCCAGGGACTCCTGGGCTTCCTCATATGGCAGGGTTCTTATTCAGTGTGGTCTGAGACAGTTCTCCTCATGAGCAAGCCCTCCCCAAGTGCCACTTACTTGGTCCCCAGTGAGCATGCCTGGAATAGCAGACTTGTGCTGCTGCCTCCTCAGCAGCAGTTAGATCACCTAGACGCCTCCTTCCCCTGTGGATTTGGCCTGTCAGCTCTGGATATGGCCTACTTTAGGCTAGCATAGCTGAGGCATTCTCTCTGGCGTAAGTTAGGATTGCACTGTAAATCTATTTTGTAAAACAGGTCAGTAAAAATACAAATACTGTGCACAGTGCATGAATATTAATAGCCCTGTGTATGAAAGTGCTTATGAACTGGTTTGAAAATCATCCCCACTCTGTGTTAGAAAGTGTTTATGAACTGATTTCAATTCATTGAGTCATAAATTCTGTCTCAAATTTATGTAAATGTATTCAAATTTGAAATATTCTTTTTCTTCTTCCAGCCCAGACCCAGTTGTCAGAGATAATGTGGCGCCTCCTCCCAAAACGTTTGGACACTCCTGGGCTACAAGGATAAAGAGCCCTTTATCACAGGACCTCAACAACATCCCAGACTTAAGGTTCCCACTGACTTTTGCCTTGTCCTATAAAACACATAGTGAGAGTGAGTATGGAGAAGGGAGACACTGAGCTTTCCTGCAAATTTTCCTTTTGTGTGGTTCTGGGATGGGTCATTCTTTGATTGCTGAGGAGCTCCTTCTCTTGGGAGCAAGGCAGAAAGGGACACATGAAAATGAACTCCAAGGGGAGGTGTTGCCCTCAAATCTCCAGTCTAGACTGAGAATCTGGAAAGCCCCTATTGCTATAATATGAACAAGTAAAGTTAACTTTCTCTATCATTATGCTTAAGGGGAATTCAAAGGTACATTCAAATTTTCCCAGTAAGGTTGCTAGTACAGAACTGATTCCTGCATCAATAGATCTTACAAGAGGGGTAGTTACCATAGTGACTGGGTTAGCGCTGTGATCAGGTCCACAAACCATAATAGGAAGCAAATAAGGATTACTTCAACATCCTTCCCTGATCTTTCAAAACCACCTTCAGAATAAAGAGGAGTACAGAGTTCTTCTTGACCAAGTCTGGGCCAACACATTCACATTTGTAGAATTGCAGCCTGCAGCAATCAGGCTCTTGTGGAAAATCAACCTGGAGATTTCTAGATGATGCAAGCAGATCCATGCCCACCATCCTGAAGTGTCTGTATAGTATGTCTGTAGACCAAACAAAACACTGCTGGCTTCAGTCATCACACTGACTGCACCAGCATCGTCCATTGAAAAAGCCAGCCTGCTGGATTTGTAAGAGGAGATATGTTATGCTCTTATGATCACAGGTGGCTCTCCAGCCAGTTGAAGTACTTGATCACCTCCTTGTGAGACCTCATTTTCCATGCACATATTCCCCATATTGAAAAGACAACATTCATGAACACCTCAGCATCCTTTTCTTGAATCTGACTCCAGAAGGCCTAGAAAGTCAGACATCTCTCAGTCAAGAAAATGTATGCTTTCTTCTACCTCACCTTGTAGAGTCTTGAAGACGCTTTGTCTTTACTAAAATGTAGAGACAGGCTGCAAGAAATAAACTTTGCAATCCCAAAGGCCAATCTGAAAAGCCCAAATAGATGGATAATAATGGTGAAAGGCATAATGGGCTGTTAGTATATCGACCAAGCAGGGTTGGCCAAACTTTCTTAAAGTAGGAATAATGTACAATAAACTTCAGATGTTGGAAAGCCCATATTTAAGAAATATTAAATGATTAAGTATTTTTATTCACCATGAACATTAAACTTGCATTTTAAACTGTTGGATTCTCAGTTCATACTTGGTTAATAATAATAATGTTTGAAAATTTCTAGAGCAGTTTTCCCAAACTGGGATGTTGTGATACCCACCCCAGAGAAAAGGTTCCCATACTGGATGCTGTGACACCCCAAGCAGGGAACCTCTGTTCCTTTCCTAATAAGGGACAGAGGGACTCATTTGTAACACTCCCCATCTTTGTATGGTTGTTTTAAGTGTAGATCTTCTGATGTTACTTTAAAGGGACCAAACAATGGAGCGCAAGATGTGCAACAATGTGAGCAGGT
Source organism: Cryptoblepharus egeriae (assembly GCA_030015325.1). Taxonomy (NCBI): domain Eukaryota; kingdom Metazoa; phylum Chordata; class Lepidosauria; order Squamata; family Scincidae; genus Cryptoblepharus; species Cryptoblepharus egeriae. Next base: position 219,380,502 of record JAREYC010000001.1, read on the forward strand.
CATCCTTTTTTTGATTGCTTTCAGTGAATGGAAACTAGATTAATAAGGGCAACATCTACAACAAGGGTAGCAACAGAGTCTTGAACAGCAGATAAGGTGAAATTATGAAAGCTAGTGAGCTAGTCAGGTGAAGTCTTTTAAAGCTAAATGGGTCCCAGTAGTGGACTGGTGATTAAAATTTTAAAAGGTGGACTGGTGATTAAAATTTTGCAGCTACTACCCTAACCTGGTTTTGGTTTTGAAGATCTAGAAAGCATTTCTATATGGGAAAATGTAAAACATATCTCCTATCTGAAATGGAACAGCCCACCAAAAGCTGAGCCACACATGGCTGAGCCAATTGTGTGTTTTGCTTAAACTGGCTATGACTCTAAGCATGTAAGCTAACAAAAAAATGGGAAGTTTATATACAAGTTGAGAGAATACATGAAACAGGCTGAATCCTGTGGAAGCAGGCTTCCTGAATCCATGGAAGGAGGCTTACAGTGCAATCTTATTCATGTCTACTCAGAAGCAAGTTTCATTGAGTTAAATGGGGATTACTCCCAGGAAAGTGCTCTTAGGCTTGCAGCCTTACTGCTTTGCCTATGCCATGGTTCCATTTCCAATCATAAATCCCTCTGTTCACTATTTGTAATGGAAACAAATCTTTTACAGATTTGGAAAACAGAAAATAAAAATGACACATGCCAACATTCATTTTATAAGGCTCACCCACACAGGTAACAATTATTTTATAATTTAGCTATTCTGCTTTTATTATTTTAGGTATGTATATAAGATGATTTAAATATCCAGATCCAAAAAGCTCAGTTTTTTCATTTTGCTTTTTACAATTTTAGAGCACAATCCTGTACAGGTTTAACACAAAAATAAGCTCCACTGAGTTAAATGATGCTTACACTTAGATAGAAGTGATCCATTCTTTGTGTGTTGTTTTATTAAAACAGTACAATGATTAATTATGACAATGCCGTGTCATAAGGCGATCTCTTTACATTGTTCAAAATCCATCAGCTAGAACTTATTGGCAAAGAACTTAAATACAAAGAGCAAGTCTTTGAAAAGTATGTTTTAAAAGGGAACTGATTAAATTCTGAAGAAGCAGCTGTATTTATATAACATTTAAAGAACTTTCTTCAAGTTGCCACTTACAAACTACTGGAACCCAACCTAAATGGGTTGCATCATTTAAAAACCATTACCATTTTCTCTTCCTTACTCTTTTCTGAATTTTTTTTAAAGAGATGGAGAAAAAATGAGATGATAGACTGCAAGTCAGACAGAGAGAGCGAGCAAAGTAAAACAGAAAAGTGAAAGAAAAAGAATGACAAATGGAGTAAAAATGAGAAATAGGTCCAAAGTTGCAAAATGGAATCAAATGCAACTGACATAAAATAGAGAATTTTTAAGTGTTCAAAATCACATCCCATCACAAACTCTCATACAAGCATTGTTGTGTACCTCAGTACTAAGATATAGATGAGCCACTAAATACCACCATGATTTCATACCTTGGACGAAGTTTTATGACACAACTCACACTCTTAGCTATGGCTTAAAACAGGCTACAGGGTATGCTTTTTTAACCCTCTAAAAACACTGAATCCTGTACTGATGTCAAGCATAAGCCTGATGTCAAGCACGCTATTAGCATACCAATATAATGGCCATGGATCCTTTGTGCTTTAATGTAGCACACACGAATCTATCTGGTTTCTCTATGACTAGCATATTAAGGTAAAAGAGCTGATGTAGTATATAATGGCTCTTTCACTAAGATGTTGGCTATATAAAACACACACACACAGCTCAAGTTTACATTTGCTTGGTATCATAAATAAAATAAATTTGAACAGTGCTTGCTTGCTTTCCTCCACACTGTCTACAAAAGGCTGTACATCTCAAAAGTTATCTCCAAGTTTGAGTCACTGTGGAGCTAACTTACAGTAAATCACTTCCCAGGGTGCATCATCTTGTAGCTTGCTAGAAGTTTATGTTTGCCAAGTATCATAAAAATTTTCAGTAAATGAGCAGTATTTACAACATTAGCTACAAATACGCAAACCACCCAGCCAAAAAGTGTACTTCATTCACAGAGAACTTTCGCAAACGATCAACAAGTCTAACTCTGAATTTCTGTCTTTTGACATAATACTACATCGGTGATTGCTGCATTAAGATTGCATCTTACATCAAATGAGAGACTATCACAGCAGCACTGAAAGCAGAAGTTCCTCCAACCTAGAAGAAAAATTCTGGTAATTTTTACCCCTTTTTAAATTGAGAAATATGATGCACTCTGTTCTTGTAAACTTTTTTCTTTACAGGGTTAACTTTTTATTTTCCTTGGCTTAAGAGGAAGGAGGTAACTCCTAAGGGTCCTCTGTAACTTCTCTTGGCGATTTAATTTCATTGCTGTTTTTATGTCTTACAGTGCAATCCTAAGCATGTCTATTTACAAGTAAGTCCCATTGTGTTCAATAGTACTTACTCCAAGGAAAGTGTGGTTTGGATTGCAGCCATAGGGTTAAATCTACCCAATTTAGGCCAGTACAAGTCACCCATCTCCCTGTTCCCATGGCATCATAGGGAGGACAGTGCATTGCTGTGCACTGGCCTACACCCTCAGGTGTGGCACAGAAGTGCCTTACAGCACTTTGCAATATGGCATTAAAAGTGTAAAAGACTTGATAGCTTAATAACCATTAACTTCATGAAGACTGGCCAGTTGCATTCCCCAATCCCAAAGCAGAAACTTAAGTTTACATCTAACCTAAGATTTTAAGCAGAAATATTCTATGTAAATGACGAGCCATCAAAGCACGATACAGATTGGTACTGCTCAGTAGTACCTAAAATAAATTAGAAATGTTCTTTTGTTCAGTTTTTCATTTCTCATGTCTTAAAGGATTAGAATTATAGAATTCCTAGAAAGAATATAGAAATTCAATTTGACATGCAACAAAAGCTTCTATGGTTAAGTAAGACATGAGTCTTACTGCTAACAATTGTTCTTTGCAAATTACAATGTTCGTGCATGCATAATTATAAAGCAAGCATTACTTCTTCAGATAAAGGAACCACAAATTGTAATTATTTTCTTACATAACAGTAAATCTAGAATAGGCAGGCAATCCACTAGCCTGTATTCACACAACAGCTTCTTTCCTTACCTATATCCAAACTGATTTGGCATTACAATACTATACTGGAAGTGGAGTACAAGGTCAATATAAAAAAGGGTACAAACTAACATTGTATTCCTATTCTGGGCAGTGCAGTTGGTATCTACGCTGATCATGCCAGTCACCTGTCTCCTGCACTGAGTTAGCCTGCCTACTTGCTCAGAAAACTCTCCAGCCAAAAATTAACAACCAACAGCCAAGGAAGAATGGTCTGCATGAAGGACATTTTCCAAACACAGTTCTGCATTATACAGGAAGCTTGAATAGATGGCCCTTTGGCCTGATCCAGTGAAGTCTCTTCTTATGTTCTTATGAATCTGGAATTCGAAAATGAGAAGTAGCAACCTCCAGACTATTTAAAATAAAATCCATAAAAATATTTTCTTCAAAATAAATGTTTTTTTTTTCCTGTTACAAACTACCAAGTCAAAGACCATTCATAGTGCATATCTGAAAACAGTAAGGTCAGCAATGACTTTATGCACAGTTTTTGACAATCGTATTTTTTAAATACATTCTCAGCTTCTTTCATCCTCTGATAATTTTCTTCCTAGTCATATTCCCTCTCATTATAGAAAACCAGAGTACTTAAAGTTAAGTTATGCCTCATCTAGTGGAGAAAAACTGGGTAAAAAAATCCTACAAGCAAAATCACAATACGGCAGGCTTCCCCTGCTCATTTGACAGGTTAGGTACGTGAGCAGTGTTGAAAAGCAGAAATGATTGAAAGGGGAACCCAAACATTTTTTAGTTTAGTAACGTTGCTTCCAATGCTTTTTTAGCTAGCTACTGTACAGCACTAGTTGTATAGCTCAGTTCAGTTTCTGCCAGGAAAATCTGGGATCTCCCCCATCCCCACTTTCATTGGGGTCAGACTACATTACAGTGTGTCCCCATCAGTCACATGATGAACTTTCTTTTCTCGGGGGAATGTTGCCGGAATAATCTTACCATGGATTCCAGCAGCCATGTAGAGAAGAGAACCCAGGAAGATCATCCAATAATCTCTCAGACTGTCATCACTACTACATAGATACTTTGGTTTGGTGACTTATTGCTTGTTTAGAAGTGCTTCACTTCTTTGTTTCCCATCCACTTGCGTTTCCCGACTGACAGAGAGGCAACAACATTTAGAAATCCTTTCCTGAAACAACAAATTAAATTTTTCTTCATTTCCTAATGTAGTAAGATAGATTGATACGTTATTATTCTGGAATCAGTCAGTGTGTGCTCCCTGAAGTCCAGTGTTTCAGCAACACACCCATGATTCTTGTTGTCACTCTCCAACTCATCCACACTGGTTGAGTAGAGTCCATCTTTTCTACAATGCAGCCCAAGCCCAACCCCCTGGGCTTTTCAGGCCAGAGTTCACCACCGTCATGAACAGCCTAGCCCAGAGCTTGCTTGGTCATCAAGAGTTCCTCTAGTAGGGCTTCACCAACTTTCAGAGATTGGAGAACCACTGTAGATCCGCTGAGTGTGTTTTCTGCAAGTGCGCCATCAGCAATATGTATTCCAGCATCTCCAACTTCCTATGGCACCTGAAAGCTCATCATCCCACCAAAGTGGAGGAGTTTGAACATTCAGGATGTGCAGTCTACCAGCACTGCAGCATTATTATTATTATTATTATTATTATTATTATTATTATTATTATTATTTATTAATATCCTGCCTTTCTTCCCCTGCAAGGGGGAGTTCAAGGCGGCTTATTACCATGCAGCTAGATCATGCTGCCCTAGTTCTTGTTCTCTCCTGAAGGGAATGCAATTCAGGGACCAAGCCATGCTTATGTGACTGACAATCTAAAGCAAAAGAGAATCCTGAGGTCTTCTATGGAGGAATTTGTGGTCAGCAGTTCCTTCCCTCTGCTGTTTGTGGAGGGGCCAGATTTTTGATGATTCTTCTGGGTTATGGTCCCCCATTGTTGAGACGTGAACTGAAAGACAGTTGTCAGTGAGTTAGATAAAACTCAGCAACTAGGGCTGAAGTCTGCAGCTTTCTGGCCCAAGCAGGCAATGCGGCTCTGACCCATAACATATGGTCAGACCAGACAATGCGTGGCTTCCTCAGTGTACAGTGCACATAAATGTGGACTTGGGGTTGAATAGAATTATTCCAATCCAATGAACGCAGGCCCCAAAACACTTGATTAAAATGACTCAAAATTGATTAAAATATTAATTTTAACACATTACACTGTTCTACCATCCTGAACATTCCGGTTTGTGTGAGCTTGGAAGCTAAGCAGGGCGAAGCATTATTAGTACCCATATGCAAAGTTTTTATCTGCTAAATAAAAGAGGAACACCCACTTGAAAGAGTGCCTCTTGCCCAGTTAGCAGGGGTTGTGCCCACTTAGCCACGGCACATTAGTTGAAAATCACTGTTCTAGACATTTGTGCCACTTGGATAGGTGCTGCAAAAGTATCATGGGCATTGAATGGCATCACATCTCCTTTTCTGATGCCTGCACCATGTCATGATTTTTAAAACAAATGCATCATTAAGTTCTTTCTTTTTTTAATGCTCTGCATCATGGAACTCTCATGGAAATTCTCTGAAACAAAGCCATACAGATGAAATGTCTAATGAGCTCAAGCAGCTTTGAGCTGTGGCTCTGACTTCTCCCCTCTTTCAAGGACAGAGAGCAAATCCAAAACTACTGATTGCATACTACAGTCAGCAATGTTCTCACAAATTGATAAAGTATTGCTTGTTACTATGCAGACACACGCTGTTATTTTTCTCCCTTCCTCCACAGAGGAAGAGGACTCCTAAGATAGGGGACATGGTTTGGCAGCTTTCAAGGCTTCCACCCTATGCAAATTTATTTTGAAATGCACCCACTGAATTAAATGGGCTGACTTCCAAGTAAAGTATGACTTACGCTAAGTTTTAATTCAATGATCAGGCACGGTTATATAAACAAATGTCAATCCTTAGACCAATGATTTTCAACCTTTTTCATCTCACGGGCACACTTAACAAGGCATTGAAATTGTCAAGACACACCATCAATTGTTTTTACAGTTGACAAGGCACACCAAACTGTTCAAATCCCCCAATTTTCCTATTAAGGAAAGTCAGTTCCCAAATTCCCATGGCACACCTGAGGATTATCCGTGGCACACCAGTGTGCCACAGCACACTGGTTGAAAAATCACTGCCTTAGACTATATTCAACTTCAACCTGCTATGTATGGAAAAAATAATGCCATTTGTTTATGTCTTTTAATTAGTGTTTATTATGTTATTCATATTTTGAAAGTTGGTTTGGTTGAAAGGTGGCCTAGAAGTTTAATTGCATAGATGAATCTTTGTTGAAATTATATTTTTCAGTTGGTTACAACAGGATAATTTGAATTCCCTTCTAATAAATACAAAGAGGACTCTTCTACATTCAACTGAAGCCAGCCAAACCAATCATTTCTGAAACCTTTATACTGCTTCAAAAATCAATGCTTAAAGTTCACAGCTTGTTGTGTACTCTTTCCGTATACATTAACATTAATTTTAGCATGACAAGTCAACACTTAGTAGATTATAAAAACTAACATGGTGTGTGATCTAGAATTGAACTTTGTTTTCTATCTATCAAGAACAGATGTTAGCAGCAAACCAGATTATTTTAATATTGTGCCACATCAAAAATAGCAGAAATGGACAGCTGGGATGCCCAGACAGTCACTGAATGTTATGAACATCATATTCAGATCTTGAGTGATTTATAACATCTTTGTCGTTAAAAGCTAGCTGCATTTCAATGGAAGTTCTAAATGCGTTTGGCCTTTTTGTTTATGTTGTCCCCAACACCATCCCCCAGGAACCTATTTTTACACAAAATGACACACTATGTTACATTTGGAACTTCCTTTCTGTAGGGATTGGCCAAGATTTAAACATGGAATCGCATACTAGAGTCTTTCTATCTGTAGCTGGTTGTAGGGTGGAATAGCATTGTTCTCTGCCCCATAGCGACGGCTCCATCCACACCCCAGCAGCCCACTATTCCACTTTAGATAGCCTTAAAAGAAACAGAGCACAATCCTAACTATGTCTACTCAAAAGTAAGCCCCATTGTGTTCAATGAAATTACTCCCAGGCAGTGTCTTTAGGATTGCAGCCATTATCCAGATTAGATCCATCTTGTTCTAAACCCTCCTGCCTGCTCCACCATTGTCTCGCTGCGTCTTTGCTCTCGAATGGACTTTTGTATCTGATTGCAGGGCCGTTATCTTGCAAGCCTCTCCTTTCCAGCCCTGTCCCCAATAGCTTTCTAAGTTCAGATTCTTGCTTGAATAGACTGCCTCCATACAGACTGTACAGTGGATGCTCTCTATAAGCATTTACTTTGTGTTGGATTGTGACCACTGAGTTCAAATCAGCATGTACTACTACTATATGATGGTTTGCATGCAGCAAGATATGTTAGAGGCAAAGGTTAATGGGGGATGTTGAATACACAGAAATTCTGAAACTGGGCACAGGATTTCTATCAAACAACATTCCCCCTCTATGCACAGGTCTTAGAAAGCACCTTCCTCCCCTAATCCTACAAAGAGGTAGATGCCAAGGCCTGCATTTTTGTCTTGACCTGATGCAGCAAGCAAAAAAGCAGCGCATAGGCCCAAGTCCTTAGTCATTTGGGGCTGGGAGTTAGACCCAAAGGAAGCAAGTGTTTGCCACATACCGTACTTTCCTTAAAGGAGAGGAAGAGGTGATACATCCTCCAAGCTCATTACCTCCTCATCCCATGATCCTAACAGCTTAAATGGAGGCTGCTTAAATGGTCACACAGGTTTGAAAGTACTGTTGAGTACATACAGTCTCAGGCACTGATTAAGCCCTATGTTTCCTCCCCTAAAGATCCTTTATGAAAGTGGTTCCCAACCTGTGGTACATACAGTAGGTACTCCAGGGTACACCAAGAAAAAAAATTGAGTAATGATGAGAAAAGAGAATATGGTGGGAAAATCCACTCCAGAATGCCTTGTGGGGCCAGAAAGATGGAGGATGGCACTATTATATTATTTGAAATAACCGCAACTATAATAATTATCAACATTTTGCTAATATGAGGGTACATTTTCTGGAAATGAGCTGCTAAGCAAGTTGCCAAGTTGAAAAAAAGAAGGTTGGAACTACTGTTTTAGGGCAACACCTTATAAGCTTAAAAGATAACAAGAGCGCAAATTGTCCTTAATCTTACATTTCTACTCCCCCACACATATATTCATGATCAGCTTTTAAAAAACGAGCACTAACTTTGTAAAAATTGCACCAGGCCTTAAGAAATGGCAGATTGTTATACTGACATGGTTATAACACTATTATACTACACTTGGTACATCATACTGCAGATGTGGGCACAGCTGGTTGAAGAGCCTGATTATTTCAGAACTATATATTTCAGACCTATACATGACATCCCACTGAAGCAATAACAAGACTTGCTTCTTTGTGGGATGTCCTTCATAGTCACTGTCGGACAGGTGCCCTTGCTCAGTAAGGGCAAAATCCAGAGTAACTACAGGGAGTCCTTGCTCTGGTGTAAGAACAACTTACTCTGGATTCCAATATGAATTTCCCATAGGTTTTTCACTAGGAGGTGCAGTAACTACTGGTGCACATAAAGTATCTTACGTGCTCCCATAGTTACTTTGGATTTGGGGGTGGGTGTATATGTAGCAGGCACAAAATTCCATAATCTATGCCTGGCAGCTCCAGCATAAACAAATGTCAAGAAATAAAGGTAGGGAAACCCTTTCCATGGAGCACTGCTGCCAGTTAGAATAAGCCACTGCTTTTTATCCACAAGTGGTAATGGTGCCAGGTGGCACTCAGCCCAATGCCATGGCAATTACCTGGCACTGCCCTGCCTCACCCAGCCCTGCTGGAAGTTGATACGGTATTGGTACTGCTGGCAGTCGTGCACCAGTGGGCAAAATGTGGCTGTGCAGCTACCTTGTCCTGGTCCACAGCTGGACAAAGAGAGTGCAAACCTCAACTACAGAACAAGCCGCCTACTCCTCTGGTGGCACTGCTGCGAGTAGTGTTGGTACCTGGAAAAGTGGCATGGGGGATTGGAAAGCTTCAGATTCAGTACTACTGAGCTAGAAAGACCAATGGACTATTACACATTTAAATTCTACTTAAAACACCCCAAACATACACCATGATTAATGATTAAGAAGATATTCTGTCCCCACACCTATATGCTCAGGGTCACTTAGCTCTAATTCTGAGTTGCTAGGAAGAGGATTCTTATAGATAGTTTTTTACTATTTATCTTTTACAATGATTTCTAAGCTATCTTTTTACATAAAAAGAACTCCAAGCAATATATAATTTGTAAAATAATAACAATTTACAAAGATAAAATGAATAAGCTTAGGGGTAATTTCTCATTACTTGTAAATAACCTTTGGAATTCATCCCCTCCCAAACTAAGATACCAAAGTGTTTATGCGCTGATTGGAATCAATACAGCAAATCATTAATCAGCCGATAGCTTTGTGACTCTGTCCATGGTAACCTATGCCTATCCTCAGTATATGGTAACTTGTGCCTATCTCACAGACAATTACAGTATAACTTTCATTTCAGCATTCAAATTATAGGGTCTGTAAATTTTAGAAAACTTGAATTAAAAATTATCAGTACATACTAAAGATAATTATCCGTACATACTAGCACCTGTCCTTTATAAAATGTATTGTCACTCTTAAAAGGTGTACAATGGGAGAACCTTCTCCCACAATCATTCTCTAGAAAGAGATCTAACTATAGAGCAAATCTGAATAAGTACTGAAGTTAAAGAAACCGTTTATGAACTGGCTTTTATTTTACAGTTGGACCATCAATAAAAAGTCTGTCATAGATACTTACAGTACAAAACTTAGTATGATCTTAGAAATTCCTACATCCTCTTTAAATGTTCATTAGGACATTCCAGTCTTTACTAATCTCCTGGAATTCAATAAAAGGTTTTCTTCAAACTGCTCCAAACAGGGCAGTTTTACATCTTGAAGGAGTTCAATAATAAGGGTGTCACCACTGAGATATCCCTCCACTTGTGTCTATTAGCACACAACACATTATTCCATAACACAAACCATGTGACTGATATCATTGTACATGCAAGGCTAAATCTGCAACAACAAAAGAACTTTTTGTGTGCAAGTCAGTATTCCAACTGCAAAAAAAGTTTTATTATACAAACGAAAGGAGAACACTAGAAAGCCACAGCTCAATGGTGAAGGTTCAAAGCCTCTGGCCCACCAGCATACACAAAACTAATCTCCATCATAACCTCTTTTCCATTACTGTCTTTTAACACCCATTGCCTCTCATTCCACCCACACTGCTGAATCAGTGGTTTGATCCTGGTTTCTTAAAATGGAACTGTGACTAGCTTCAAAATGAAAAATATGTGCATTTTCCCATGCACACAAAATAGGTGAGTGTACGCCTCTGTATGTCTCCAGGGCTTGTTCACTTAACAGGAAACCATGGTTTCTCATTACAACCAAACCAGGTCATAAATCCAGACCAGCCTATTAATACACATGAAATACACCACAAAAAATAGCTTAGTTAAAGGTGTTCCTGATTTTTCCCTGCTAATTCTGGAAATCAGGAAAGAGGATACAATTCTAGCTGGGCCTGTAAAATTCAGACTCACCAACCACCCTCGTATTTATCTTTTTAAAGGCTTTCCTCTTTTTCAGTCTCAATGCTGAGCATTAAGACTGTTTTAAATTTGCATGTATTTAAAATTAACATGCTAATGAACTGTGACAAGTATTTCTTTGCCTGAAAGGGATGAAAATATATGAGGCCCATAAACTATACGCAGCCTTACATGGTATCTGACCCTACAATCCAGAGTAACTACGTGAGCACGTAAGAGACATAAAGTGCACCCGTAGTTAAAACCTATGGGACCACCTAGTGAAAACCTATGGGAAATTCATAATGCAATCCAGAATAAATTATTCTTACACTGGAGCAAGGATTCTCCGTAGTTACTCTGGATTGCGCCCTAAGTTACATGTTTTCACCAGTTCAGTTCCCATATACAGTACATCCAACCTATCAGACCACCACTATACCCATCTTTCCATCATAGTCCCAATAAAGCATTTCAGGCAGGAACAAGTTATGGTACTGATGTTTGCTTACCATGAATTTGTAACCAATTAAAGAAGGCAAAGAAACAAAGAAGAAAAATATAGAGGCATACATTCTTTTAAATATGTCCTGATGCAAATAGCACAAACCCAGTAGTGTTTTAAGTATGGGACAAAATGGAGAAACATTGTAAACCCTCAAGGACAAGCCACAATTATCCACAATGCTCCATCAAGAAGGACGATCTTTATAGCTGCAGAACAAGCATACGCTGAAATCCCAACCCATATTGTAATACATCACAGGGCAACAATATTGCAGAATTACGCTGAAGAACCAAGGTGATCGTTTCCACAAACACACAACAGCTTTTATATAGTTTTGTAGCTCATTGTTTATTTTTTGTTGTGGTAGTTTAATTTTCTGGGTTTGAGCTGCCTTCTGCATTTTGAATGGAAGAGCGGGATAAAAATATTGTTCTGCCGTAGAAAACAATATCTCACAAATCAAGGTATCGTAATTGCTTCTTTTTTAAAAAAATGATAAACTTATTTCAGAGCTCATGGCAAATTCAACACTGATTTATTTTAGATGAACAGTATCATTATGACCTTATAACTTTTCTTATAACTTCAATTAAAAATTGCAGACTTTGCAAAATTAAATTAAGAAAAAAATCATTGAACAAATAATTATCTGTCAAAACAGCTGGAATATTAAAATAAAGAAGCTCTGACTATTAAATATAAAACCCCCTTCCAAAGGAAAATGTATAATACTATGCACAGTGTTTTCTACATTCAAGAAGGATCTTTTAGAACTGCCAGGGAATGGGGTAGTCGCTTTTGTCACACAGTAAGGGCAGATGTTAATGCTCTCTGATATATAACATACGAAAAAGTTAAAATTATCGCTGAGAAAACAGCTAACACTAAATCTAGGACTATCACCAGCAGTATTTTTCTTTTTAAAGACACAACCGTTTGTTGAATTTCAAACCAAAGACAATCTATTCACAACTGGGGAGCACACCAAATGTTCAGTCCTTTTAAAGCCACAGAAGCTTGAAAGATGCTGTTTAGTGGTACTTCCAAAGTTATTTTTCCTTAGATTTATTCAGAAGCCAGTTCAGTTATAAGAACACACACCATCTGAAGCTATACCCAGCAGGGTCTGCAACCAATAAATTTTAATTGATTAACCAAGGCTAATCAATTAGAAATAAATCTTAATATTTTAAAAAGGCATTCTTGATTAATCAGATAATACATCTTTTCAGTAACTGCTTTTAAATATAAGTGCTTGCACAGAGGGGGTTAAAAGCACCATCTCAAAAGATGAGATGGGAAGGAAGGAATTCCTATTTTGGGATGGCATTTGCTGTGACATTTAAATGCACTATCTAAAAATGGAGATAGTATACTCTTTCTTCAGAATTATTGTTTTAATAAAGCAATTTGAATAACTAATCAACAATTAAGAAGCCAATTAATAAAGATTATTAACAAGATTAAAGAATAAAGATTATTATCAAGATTTTTTCTTGATTATCAACACATTTGATTAATTGACTATGGTTTCTGTAATTAGGGAACAAAGACTACAAAGGTTAAATTCCAAAAATGGGGGAAGAAGCTCTGATATTCCTGGAGGTTATGTCCTCTGACCACTTCCCAAAAATGAAAGTGAAAGAGTGGTTTGAGCCCCCTGCACATGTTCAAGACGTGTTCTGTATTTCAAGTCCATGACCTTACAAATACTTGTGACAATCCTGTAAAATTGCACAGGCCAACAAAAAAAGCTTTTTTAGTTGCCAAGGATGTTTGAACAAGTTTAGGATATTTTGGGGGTGATGAATAAAAAAGGGCATCAGTTTTGCTTGATTGGCTCTTGTTCTAGGGTACAGCATAGCCATGTTATATGTTGACTCAAGCTGCTTTTTCTTGCTGCTTTTTCATGAGGAAGCTGATGACATGGCTTCCTCATGAGGAAGCTTCCTGAATGGGCATAAAAAATGGCTATGCTGTACCCCTCTCCCAACCTATTTATTTATATGTGGAATTTCTACCCCGCCTTTCTCAATTAAACCCACTCAAGGCAGCTGACAACAGAAATAACAGGACAATTTCTATATATAAAATTGAAAAGCTACTGACTGACTCACTGACTGATCAACGCCCCGCCAAAACTGCCAGGCCTAGAAGCATGAAATTAGGGGAGGGTGTTCCTACTGTGACGGAGGCCCTCACTAAGAACCGGTTTTTGGAAATTCTAACCAGAAGGAGGTGAAATGGGGCACAACGCATTTTCCTCCCTATACTTTAAATTGAAGAATCCCTGCCTGAGCCAACCCCTGCATGAAATTTGAAGAGGGTGTTCCTTCTGTGACATCAATACCCACCAAGAATTGCTGTTGAGAAGTGTAACCCTTAAGGGGGGTTCAACGAGTTTTTGTCCTATACATAACAATACATATGTCCTATACATAACACTGAAGACTGAACACTGAACTCTGAACATCCAATCTGATGATGCACTGGGAGGAAGGGTGCACTGGAGGGACGATGCACAGGAGGGATTTGTACGGGGGCTGTGATATGTGATATGTGCATGGGGGATGATGCACAGGAGAGGTGGTGCGCATGGGAGTTGTTGCACATGGGGGAGAGATGTACAATGATGGACGGTATACGGGGCTTATTCTACTCCTGCAAAGTGGGTACATTTCGCTATATATATATCCGCTAATAATATACTGTATATAAAAAGATACATTTAGAAACAACCCATCACCCAAAATTAAATTATCCAATGCGCAACTTCCCCCATGTGCAACTTTCCCCCTTGCACAACTTCCCCGCATGCACATCAGTCCCAAATGTACAAATCCCCCATGCGCATCAACCCCCATGCGCATCATCCCTCGTATGCAACTTCTCCGTGCGCAACTTTCCCCGTGTGCATCAACCCCCATGCGCAACATCGCCCCCATGCGCAACTTACCCCCATGCGCAACTTCCGCCCATGTGCAACTTTCCCCGTGCACATCAACCCCCATGTGCAACTTCTCCTCATGTGCATCATCCCCCATGCACATCAATCTCCAATGCACATCAACCCCCCATGCGCATCAACCCCCCATGCGCATCAACCCCCCATGCGCATCAACCCCTCATGCGCAACTTTCCTCATGCGCATCAACCCCCATGCGCAACCTCCCCCATGCGCAACTTCCCGCCATGCGCAACTTTCCCCATGCACATCATTTCCATGTGCATCATCCCCATGTGCATCATCTCCCATGCGCAACTTCCCCATGTGCATCATCTCCCATGTGCAACTTTCCCCCATGCGCATCATCCCCCGTGTGCAACTTCCCCGTGCACAATTTTCCCCGTGCGCATCAACCCCCATGCACAACATCCCCCATGCGCAACTTTCCCCGTGCACATCAACCCCCATGCGCAACTTCCCCCATGCACATCAATCTCCCATGTGCATCAACCCCCCGTGCGCATCAACCACCCGTGCACAACTTTCCTCATGCACATCAACCCCCATGTGCAACTTCCCCCATGTGCAACTTCCCGCCATGCGCAACTTTCCCCCATGCGCATCATCTCCCATGTGCAACTTTCCCCCCCATGGGCAACTTTTCCCCACGAGCAACTTCCCCCTATGCGCAAACTCCCCCATGCGCATCATCCCCCCATGCGCAACTTTCCACCCATGCATATCATCCCCACATGCATATCATCCCCCCACGCACAACTTCCCCCCACGCGCAACTTCCTCGCCAGTGCAACCTCTTCCTCCGAAAAACATCCCCCCCGTGCACCAGGGTCCGAGCACCAAATTGGCTGGATGTTGTTCAGTCTCCCATGTTAAGTATAGGACAGAAACACGTTGCCCCCTTTTCAGCCCCTGAAGGGTTAGATTTCTCCAGATGGTTCTTGGTGGGTGTTCAGGTGACAGAAGGAACTCCCAGAATTCCATGCTTCAGGCCCAGCAGTTGGGGCGGAATGTTGATCAGTCAGCAATTCTCCAATGGAAAGTATAGGGAGGAAAACGCGTTGCGCCCCTTTTCACCCCCTTCTGGTTGGAATTTCCAAAAACCGGTTCTTAGTGCACCCCTCCATCATGGAAGGAACACGCACCCCAAATTTCATGCTTCTAGGCCAACCGGTTTTGGCAGGGCGGTGATGAGTGAGTGAGTCAGTCAGTCTGATTCAGTCAGTGACTTTTCTCTTTTTTATATATAGATTACAGTATTGTAATCATTTTATATGAATATTTTTGCGTAGTGGAACAAATCGTCTGAGTTTCTGTTATTTCTTATGGGAAAATTTGATTGGATATACAAGAGTTTTGGATTCCAAGCGTGCTTCCAGAACAACTTATGCTCGTAAACCAAGTTACCACTGTATACACAAGAAGAGGTCTAACCTTTAAGATGGCAAAATATGTGTAGGCCAGTGTTATAATTTACAAATGTTTTCTCACTATATTTCTGATGGAACTGAAATGGAGAGACAGGGCACAACCCTAACCAATTTAGGCTGGCATAACTCACCCGTTCCACATTGTGGCCACGTGGGGAGATAAGAACATACCTGTGCACTGGTGTAAACCAATAATGGGATTCAAAGAAATTAGCAACCGGTTCTATGCCCATATGGCAGCCACTTTTAAATGGCTATTTTTAAACTTTATATGTCCTATCTCTCGTTGACAACCAGTTCTATAGAGTAGGTGCGAACCTGCTGGAGCCCACCACTGGTAAACCCCTCCTTCCCACCACCAGGAGTGATGTTGAAGTGTCTTGTGGCACTTTTTGACACTCCAGGTCAGTGCGGGACTTGTCCTGGGACTTATGCCGGCCTAACTGTGATTTAGGATTGCAGGCACAGTGACTTATCTAAGTGACTTCTACATCACATCTACATCACAGTGACTTCCAACAGTGACTTCTAACCTAGGCCAACATAACTTATTGGTCTTCCCATTCCCTTGGTGACGTAGAGAGGCAAGCGCAGGTCTGTGCACTGGCCTAACCCTCTCCCACGAGTGGCACAGAAGTGTCATACACACTTTTGCGACACCCAAGGCCAGCAGAGGACTTGTGCTGGGCTTATGCCAGCCTAAGTAGGGGTTAGGGTTGCAGCCTAATGGTACCCAAAATTTGATGGTACCCAAAAGTTGATGGATAAAACAAGATCTGAACAAGGTCTTCCACCTGGTTCACAACTATCACTCTTAGCCACACTACATGGCATCAAATCTCATCTTGCTCTTATAACTATATATTTGAATAGCCAAATTCTGGCACCCCTGGCCACTTTTGTACACATGCAATCACATGCAGAGAGAAGCAGACCAAGGATCTTACTAGGTTCAGAAAGTGCCGTGTGCAGCAGCCATATTCCCAAAATATTCTGGAGGCTGTACAGCAGACACATTTCCAGGATCTGCACATCACACTTAACATATAGAGGTCACGGAAATCTTTCCCAGTGGTATTTACTACAATATCATGAGATGTTATTTTCTCTGGTGTGAGGGGATATTTCTCAACCGACATGGTGACTCAAAGTAGACCCCATGCTATGGCTGCAACATCTGCACAAATTTAAGACTATTCACAACTTTTTTAAAAAGGATGACTTTTTCAGGTCATGTTATTTCTATATGCAGAGATACTGGTACTTCTAATATGGCTCTGCACATTTTTATTAATACTGTATTTACTTGAATCAAATACACCATCAAATCTGATGCACATCCCAATTTTTAAAATCTTAAGATTTTAAAATCTTAAAGATTAAAAAATGCTTACTGGCGATTGTAATGCGCACCTGCAAAGCAGATACAAAATTTAATTTTACTGCATGGAACAATGAGTTACATGACAACGATCATATGACAATGGGTTTATGTTATGATTTTTACCTACCTGCACTACGTAATAAAACCCATATAACAAAGGGTTTCTGTTACATTTTTATTGGTATATGTTCAGAATAATTAATGGTGGTTAAAAATCTGCTCCCCAGTGAACAGGGGACACACACCAAAAGAAGCCACCAAAGGAAGTTTTTTTTTTTTAATTTTGATCATCTAATCTAATTAATCTAATCGATTAATTAAAAGTTCCGGATGTACATCTGAACTGAAATATGTGAACATGGGCCACTACTCTATGACCAGATCTGGATTCTGTGCGCAGAACAGGAATCAAGACTTCTGGTCTCTCCAAACAGAGCATTCTCAGCACTGGCAGTCTCTAATCCCCTTTTAGTTTCTATGCATATAGACACATATATCATTACAGTATTTTCCTGGTTTTCAGGGACTGAAAAGAGTGACTCATCGTTACGAAAAAGTGCATCCATCTTACTTATGAGTGTCTGTCACTTTGCCAAATGCTCAAGCAGACGCCATGAGGAAAAGCATGGGTGGAAGGGCTTAGGGAGTGGCCAAGATGCAAATCTTGATCATTTCCCACCGACCGACTGACTGACTGACTGCCAGCAGGTATGGCAGTGTGTGATCAAGTGTCAAGCCAAGCGTATGCCCACTTGCCACACCGCATGCAGCCTCAGAAACACACACAGAGCACATGCACGCATCAGATATCAAACATGCGTGTAGTCAAGATCTCAAACACAATACGTGCTTGAGATCTTGTTGAACACATGCATGCACTCATGAACATAAGTATGATTTCAAACTGCAATTCTACTCTGTGTGTGTGTGTGTGTGGTAGCTATGTGTGAGTGTATGTGTTGTAGTATTGTCTGTGTGCAATAGTTGTGCATATTGTAGCTGTGTGTGTGCAGTAGCTGTGTGAGTGTGCTGCAGCTATGGCTAAGTGTGCAGGAGCTGTGTCTGAGTGTACTGTAGATGTGTGAGTGTGCTGCAGCTATGGGTAAGTGTGCAGTAGCTGTGTCTGTGTGTGTTGTAGATGTGTTTGTGTGCAGTAGCTGTATGTGTTGTACCTCTGTGTGAGTGTGTGCGGGTGCAGTACCTATAGGTATGTGTTGTTGCTGTGTGTGTGTGTGTATGTGGGCATGTTATAGCTGTGTGTGAGTGTGTTTTAGCAGTGTGTGTAGTAGTTGTACGTTTTTGTGTGCAGTAGCTGTGTGAGTGTGTGTATGTTGTACTTATGTGTGCGTGAGTATGTGTTTGCAGTAGTTGTGTCTGTTGTAACTGGGTGTGTGAGCTGTGTGTGCAATAGGTCTGTGTGTGTGTGTTGTGGGTGCAAACTGCTCCCTTGCCTAGATTTCACTTGCAACCAGCAGCCCCCCTTCCGGCCTTTTGCACCTTTCCAGTCAACCCCCAGCAAAGGACACTCTGCTCTTGCAGGGCTACCATGCAGCAAGGGGGAGGGAGGGCCTCGCCTTCCTTACTCAGTCCTACATACCCAAAGTGAGTAAACTGCAAAACTCAAAAGGGGGGGAAAAAGTTTGCATGAGCTTTGCAGCTCATGCAAGTTTGAGAAAGGTTTTTTCCTACCTGGTGCAAGCCTGCAACAAGTGCACGCAGAGTCCAAGCTCAGTGGGGTTTGCTTTTTTTATAATTGCAATTTTAATTTATTACTCTGCTGCAATTGACTGGGTCCTACTTTGCTTATACAGTACAGCTCATCCTGTAAACAAAGATCGCTCCGCCAGGAAATGTAGGCGCACCCCCTCCTCCTCCTCCTCTCCTTCCAGCCCCTATGCAATGCACCCTCCACTCGACTGCAAGGGGGAGGAGGTGCAAAGCAACCCCCCTTGCAAGCCCACACCAGGAAAAGCTCCAGCACTTACCTTGTGCATGGGATTCCTGGCATGCATGCCTCTCACTTAGGGGTCTCTGGCCCCCCAGCCTTGGATCTCTCCTGCAAAAATCCAGTGTCAGCAAAACGTTGTCACAATTATTTTCTTGCCAAAAAAAGAGGAAAAAAAGCAGAAGCATAAAAAGGGGAGGAGGCTGCAGGAGAAGCTCGGATCCCTCCGCCAAGCTGAGTTTGCAAACCAGGAAGTACTGTAAGGTGTCAGCAGCAGCAGCAGCAGCAGCAGAGCCTTCAATGGGGGGTCTGATCCCCAGGAAGGGAGTTGCAGCTGTCTCTGCAAGGATCCACTCCCTGCCACTCAGTTGCATGACCTCCCAGTCCCAGGCTTTGGAAGGGGTGGGGCAGGGTGGCTCCTCTCCCCCAAACCCCTCTTCCGCACATGCACTCCAGGTAAAGGAGCCCCAGATCTGGGACTCTCAGTCCAGCCTTTCTGCACTGGACAGATGCCCTGGACAGACACCCATCCCACGCTGACCCTGCGCTGCTCCAAGGAAAGGAGGGATGCTGGAGAAGAGAAAGGCTGGCTGCAGGCTTCGTCCTGGGGCACCTGCAAACTCTGACCTCCAGCTCCCCTGGATCCAGTTATAGGCTCTCTAGCCACACTTTCCTGGGAGTAAGCCCATTGACTATAATGGGGCTGACTTCTGAGTAGACATGAATAGATGGGGCTCAGAGGCTGCCAAGCTATCTACAGTTACGTGGGAGTAAGCCCCATTGACTAATGGGACTTACCTCTGAGTAGAGATGGTAACTTACCATCCTGAGTAGGATGGGATTCTGAGGCTGCAACCCTATCCACACTTTCCTAGGAGTAAGCCCCATTGACTGTAATGAGCCTGACGTCTGAGTAGGCTTGCATCAGATGAGGCTCTGATGCTGCAATCCTAGCCAGAGTTACCTGGAAGTAAGCCCTGATTTCTGAGCAGACATGCATAGGATGGGTATCTGAGGTTGCAATCCTATCCAGTTACCTGTGAGTAAGCCCCATTGACTCTAATGGATCTTACTTCTGAGTAGAA
Organism: Cryptoblepharus egeriae; assembly: GCA_030015325.1. Taxonomy (NCBI): domain Eukaryota; kingdom Metazoa; phylum Chordata; class Lepidosauria; order Squamata; family Scincidae; genus Cryptoblepharus; species Cryptoblepharus egeriae. Next base: position 219,400,682 of record JAREYC010000001.1, read on the forward strand.
CTGCATAGGATATATCTCTTAATCCCATCAGCTGGGTGGGTTCAGGTTTCAGGTTTAATTTCTGTAAAAGGGCTGAAGCAAAGTGCTTATCCTAAGGTGTTTACTCGGAAGTAAATGCCGCTTCATCCGATGGCGCTTAGTTTCTGTAATCCTGCGTCCTTCAGAGAGACATGGAGCACAAAATCCTAACCGGGTCTACTCAAAAGTAAGCTGCATTGTATTCAATGGGCCTTACTCCCAGGAAAATGTCTTTAGGATTGCAGCCAATCATTGGGAGGATCATCTTCAGGCTGCAATCAGTGCACACACTTACATGGAAGTAAGCCCCATTGAAAACAGTGGGACTTTACTTCTGAGTAAAGCTGCCTAGAGGATGGGGCTGTGATGCACCTTCCTTCCTCCCATGGGTGGGGAAGCCCTGATCTTGGGGAGGGCGTAGTTGGGGAGTGGTGCTGTGTTGCACTGCTGTGTTGTTGCACTGCTGTGCTCTTTCCTCCCACAACGCCATGACTGCACAAGGAAGGGAGGTTGGGGGTGGGGGACACTGAGTGACTACTCCAGGGAGTATCCTCGACTCAGACGTACACCCTCCTTCCCTCCTCATCACCCAAGAAAGTTGCAGCACTACTGAGGCTCCTGCAGGTTCATTCAAATGATCAGGTGGACCCACCAGCACCTCCAGGGGTTCACTTTCTCACCTGCAGCTGCTGCCTGTTTTCTCACCCTTGTAGCAAGCACTATTTTAGGCTGCAATCCTAAACACACTTTCCTGAAAGTAAGTCCCATAGAACATCATGGGACTCACATCTGAGTAGACACGCTCAGGATTGCACCCTTAGCAACTGAAGCACTTCCCATCAGGATCTCCCCCCCCTGCTTTCTGACGGTTCTGCTCTTTCAACAGTGATACCCAGGAAGGACTAATTCATTCAATGCATGCTTCGCTCTTTCAACCTCTCTCTGCTGCTCTAAAAGCTAAAATGGTCTTCGCTGACATTGATTTGCAGATCACATGGAGGTCAAACTGTTTTTTGGCATTTCCTTCAGTAAATAGCCATCATTCAAATACATAACATATTCATTGCCCGCATGTGCCTTTGTTCATTTTACTGTAATTTCTTAGGTATTCTGGCTATGCGTGAATAAATAGGTGTTTTCTAGGCTGTTGCAAGTGATCTGTGTTTTTGGTGGCTATTCTATGTTTGGAAGCTGAAAAAAAGGACTGGATTCCACTTTTCAATGGTTTTCACTTTTGGACAGTGCTCTGACCCAAAACCCCTAACCAATAAATGGGGGAAGCTTATACTCAGGGTGACCATATACCCTCTTTTCCAGGACATGTCCTCTATTTTTGGCCTTGTGTCCTGGAAAGGAAATCTTCAATATCTTCCTTTTCCTTGTGATCAGGTAACACATAGGGCACAATCCAGAGTAACTACAGGACCTTTTACACCGACATAGTTACAGTGCCACCTATGGGAAATGCATAGAGCAAGGCAGAGTAAGTGCCTTTTACTTGCTCCCGTAGTTACTCTGGATTGTAGGGCTAGCCTTCTTGTAATTAGTCAACAGTGCTGGCATTTCAGCCTGGGAAACACTTTCAAGTTTAAAAATCTTTTTGGGAACCCGCTGTCAAACTTACTGCGATGCTCCATGTCTACTTGAAATTAAGGGCGCAATCCAGAGTAACTATGGGGAGTCCTTGCTCCGACGTAAGAACAATTTACTCTGGATCACAATATGAATTTCCCATAGGTTTTCACTAGGTGCCATAACTAGGTTGACGTAAATGTCTCTTACGTGCTCCCATAGTTACTCTGGATTGTAGGGTTAGTCCCTTTGTGTTCAATAAGGCTTACTCCCAAGGAAGCCCAGTGCCAGATTCCAAGATAGTGGATCCCACCCTTTTGTGACATCCCTAACCTGAGGTTGCAACCCCCAAGGGAGTCCTGATCCCAACTTTAAAGACCACTGCTCTAGAGTTTGCATTTAACTGGAAGTAACTTGGATCCAGTTCCAGTATGCTTTATATATTCACGTTTGAAATGATTGTCACTACAGTAAAACATTTACATCCTCACACTGCCACAAATTTAATACATTGCAATGAAAACAGTGGACAGCAGCAGTTCCTTTTCTCAACACTGGAATCTTCTTTTAAAATGACACCCTTTGGGTGTCATCTAGCTCAGGTGTCAGGTATCCCAGATGTTTTCCTTGATGTGAACTGGATCAATTTTTTTCCACATATATGTTATGATAGAAGCCAGTGTGGCGTAATGGTTGGAAAGGTCCAAGACTAGGAAATTTGAGTTCAAATCCCGAGTCAATCATGATGTTCCCTGGGTGACTTTGAATCGGTCATTCTCTCTCCCACTCACTGAGCTCACAGTTACTTATACTGCAATCCTAAAGACACTTTACTGGAAGTAAGACTTACTTTTGAGTAGCCATGGTTAGGATTGTGGTTTGTGTGACTAAAAGTGTGTCATAAGTTGTATATGTATGTCTAGGACTTCAGGAATCCTCTCACCACCATGCTCAGAATAGGGAAGAGATGATGTGATGCTTTTGAAGTCTGCCTTATTTTCATCACGCAAGTTCCCTGATCCAATCAGGGCTAAGCTTTTTGTTATATAATAGGGTATTTTTACATGAATTTTGGTCTGGTCCAGATTCTTTTCCCCATGAGAATCTAGCTCTTGTTCTTTGGTTGAAAAGTAGCAAAATGCCCCACTGTGATGACCATTTCCTGCCATGATTTTGTTGCAGGCTGCAGTAGCTCTTATTTGTTTTTCTTCACCATCCTCTAAGGTTCTGGTGTGTTTTTTACCAGTAGCAGGTATGACAAAGTATTACTGTAGAAAGATGGGGTGATTCCATATAGCAGTGATTTTCAACCAGTGTGCCATAGCATTCCTCAGGTTTGGGGATTCAACCAGTGTGCCATGGATATTCCTCAGGTTTGGGGATTCAACCAGTGTGCCATGGATATTCCTCAGGTTTGGGGATTCAACCAGTGTGTCATGGATATTCCTCAGGTTTGGGGATTGACATTAATTAATAGGAAAATTGGGGGATTTGAAAAGTCTGGTGTTCCTTGTCAATGGTAAAAACAATTGATGGTGTGCCTTGACAGTTTCAGTGCCTTGTTAAGTATGCAATGAGATGAAAAAAGTTGAAAATCACTGCCATTTAGGATCAACTGAATCTGTCCACCAGTGTTTGGAATTATGTAAGAATTAGCTTCAGGTCTAGGCCTGAAGAGCATGAAGAGGGTTGCCAGAACTCCTCAGGTTCAGACCCTAGGATTGTTCTCCTATATAAGGGGATGAAAGGGGCATGGTTGGTGGAGCACCGAGCATTGATGACTAACATTTATCTCTCTGTTTCTCCCTTTAAATTGGGAGTGAATCGGGAACAGGCAGCTCACACTGCCACAATCCCAAATTAGACAGCTTACATGGAAGGAAGCCTCCATGAGAAACCTCCTCCCAAATTAAAGTACAGTAGCTAACAAATCTGGGAAATGCCTAAGAATCAAGTAGCAGTGGAATGTATCTAGCTGAAAAATAACATATTAATTCTTAAAAAAAATAAAAACCAGATTTCCTGCTTCCCCGCATATCTTCAATGTTTTATTCTTTTCCCATTTGTGTACTCAATTGTGGCTCAATGAAGGTTCATGAAAAAACAGATATGGACTTAAACCACCTCTCTCTTAGCCAGAGTTCTCACAGGAAGTGTCCTCCAGTTTCTTTGCTTTCTCAGATAAGTTCACATGGTCCTTCATCTTGTCTTTACAGCATTATTGATTTACTCCATCATAAACTACAGCTACATGTTCTGCAAGATATATGGCAAGAAGAGGAAGAAGACTGTTGCAAACAAGTTACACCCATTGTCCCTTCTTGGCTGCTCTCACAGAGAGCCATTACCCCAAAGCATCAATCTCAGACCAACAACTTTCCTTGTAGCTGTGGGGGATATGACATCATAGAAGCATTACGCTTTCATGTTTTTGACCCTTCTGTGGCGACATCAATCCTGACAGAAGTTCCAGGGGTGAGTCCATTTCACATCTCAGGCAAAGATTTATTGGTTCTTTGGGAGTGCATATGCTCCTGGAAGAATCCTCTTTGCAAAGCTCAGCTCTGCTTAATCTCTGCTCATTAGTGAGTTTGAGTTCTAATGCCTGGTATATCTTTATGTTCACTAAGTGCCAATCTCATTTTTAAAAACATCCTTTGCTCACTCTGCTCTTTGAGGAGCACTTTGACTTGGTAAGCAATGAAGACAAATGGTAAGCAATGAAGTTCCAAGCATATCAGGAAGCCCACCATCTTCTCCATCTGAGAAGATGCCCATCATCTTCTCCACCATCCAAGCTCGGCAAACTTTCCAAAAGATAGTTGGGGATTATGAAGCTCTGGGGAGGAAGAATAAGGCTCTGGGGAATACCCAAGTGGTATTCTCATCCATCCTCCCAGTAATCGGCAAAGGTCCTCAGAGAGATGGCAAGATTTTCCAGGTCAATAGCTGGCTTCAAAAATGGTGTCATCAAGAAGGATTTGGATTCTGGGATCACAGGATGAACTTCCTTGAGGAGGGACTCCTAGCAAAGGATGGACTATATCTTACGGGTTGGGGGAAGAGTGTCTTCAGACAGGAGATGGCCAACCTGATCAGGAGGGTTTAAACTAAATAAGAAGGAGGTGGGTTACGTCAAAAAGGAACCTAGGAATAAGGAAAATGCTCTGGATGGAAATTGCCAGGGCATGGCTGTAAGTCAAAAATCTTTAGAGGGGCCTGGCCTTACAAAAAAGGGGGGAAATGCATTGAGTTGCAACCTCCAGGGCTTAAGTTGCATTTACACAAATGCACAGAGACTGGGAAATAAACAAGATGAGCTGGAACTTTTAGCAAGTGAAGGGAAATTTCATTTGATAGGAATAACTGAAACTTGGTGGGATGATTCCCATGACTGGAACGCACAATTGGAAGGCTATCAGCTGTTCCGGAGGAACAGAAGTGGCAAAAGGGGAGGCGGAGTAGCATTATATGTCAAGAACATATATACCTGCTCTGAAATCCAGGAAATTTTTCCGTATATCCCTGTGGAGTGCGTTTTGGTAAAGATTGGGGGAAAAGCAAGAAACAAAACATTGTGGTGGGCGTCTACTATAGACCGCCAGGCCAAGGAGAAGGAGTAGACAATGTCTTCTTGGAGCAACTGGCTGGCGTTGCAAGGAAATATGAGGTAGTAGAATTGGGGGCCTTTAACTATCCAGACATTTGCTGGGAGACACACTCAGCCAAACATGGCAGCTCCAATAAATTCCTGATGGGCCTGGAAGATAACCTCATGGTCCAAAAGGTGGAGGAAGCAACAAGGGGAGGGGCCATCCTTGACCTGATCTTAACTAATTGTGATGAACTGATAGACCAGGTCAACGTGGCAGGAGCTTTAGGGGAAAGCGATCATGAGCTGCTGGAATTTAGAATAATGTGGGAAATAAAAAGAGTGCAGAGTGAAACATACATTGGATTTCAGGAAAGCTGATTTCGACAGGCTTAGAGGAGTCATAGGTGGGATCCCATGGGTTGATGATCTAATGGGGAAAGGGGCCCAAGATGGGTGGGAGCTCCTTAAGAGGCAGCTTCTGCAAGCACAGTCAGAAACAATTCCCATGAAAAAGAAAGGGGGAAAAAACCTGAAAAAACCAGGTTGGCTGCACAAGCAACTTCGGGATCAGCTGAAGTTAAAGAAAGAGAAGTATAGGGAGTGGAAGACTGGAAAGATCACCAGGGAGGAGTACAGGCAGATAGCCCGGTCTTGTAGGGAGGGGGTCAGGAATGCTAAAGCTTAGTATGAGCTGAGGCTGGCCAGGGGAGTCAAGGATAACAAAAAGAGCTTCTTTAGATATGCCCAGAGGAACAGGAGGAGAGACGAGGGGGTGGGGCTGCTCCTGGACAAAGATGGACAGCAGGTGTCTGGAAACCAGGAGAAGGCAGAGCTGCTCAACTCCTACTACTCCCTCTATTCTCGGAGTGAGGGCTGTGCAAATAGGAGTGCAGCATCATTGGCTGATGCGGGGATGTGCTTGCATCCCCAAAGAGGTAATGAAAACATGGATGGTGCATAACAGCAGATTAAGATTGACAGAGAACTGGTTCGAAACCACTTAACTGGCCTAAATGAATTCAAGTCATTTGGACCAGATGAGCTGCATCCTCAAGTTCTTAAGGAACTCCCAGATGTCCTTGCAGAGCCTCTGTCGATCATCTTTGAGAAATCCTTGAGGAGTGGAGAAGTGCCACTGGACTGGAAGAGGGTGAACGTAGTCCCAATCTTTATGAAGGGGAAAAAAGAAAACCCGGGAAATTATAGACCAGTCAGTTTGACTTCAATCCCGGGGAAGATATTAGAACAAATCATAAAACACACAATTTGTGCACATCTAGACAAGTACTCGGTGATCAAAACAACCCAGCATGGATTTACCAAGAATAAATCTTGCCAGACAAATCTGATCTCCTTTTTTGATTGGGTTATGAGCTTACTGGACAGTGGCAATGCTGTGGATGTCATTTATCTTGACTTCAGCAAAGCATTTGACAAGGTCCCACATGACATTTTAATTGGGAAGTTGGAAAAATATGGGCTAGATGAGGCAATTGTTAGGTGGATCTGCAACTGGCTCAATGACCGCACACAAAGCGTTTTAGTAAATGGTTCTGTGTCAACCTGGAGATTGATTTCAAGTGAGGTACCCCAAGAATCTGTCTTGGGCCCGGTTCTCTAACATTTTCATTAATGACTTGGAGGAAGGGATACGGGGGAGCCTGATCAAATTTGCGGATGACACCAAGCTGGGAGGAGTAGCAAATACAACAGAGGACAGGAGAAACCTCCAGGATGATCTGGATAAACTAGAATCCTGGGCTGTAACAAATAGAATGAATTTCAACAGGGGAAATGCAAGGTTCTGCACTTAGGAAATAAAAACCAAAAATACAGGTATAAAATTGGGGATACGTGGCTTGGCAGCACAACATGTGAGCGGGATCTTGGAGTCGCCGTGGATCACAAGCTGAACATGAGTCAGCAGTGTGATGTGTCTGCAAAGAAGGCAAATGCCATTTTAGGCTGCATTAAGAGGACTGTAGCCTCCAAGTCGTGAGAAGTTCTAGTTCCTCTTTATTCAGCATAGGTCAGACCTCACCTTGAGTACTGTGTTCAGTTCTGGGCACCTCACTTTAAGAAAGACGCAGCCAAGCTGGAGCAAGTCCAGAGGAGAGCAACAAGAATGATCAGTGGGATGGAAGGGAAGCCCTACAAGGAAAGGTTGGGGGAACTTAGGATGTTCAGCCTGGAGAAGAGGAGGCTGAGAGGAGACATGATTGCCCTCTTCAGATACCTGAAGGGCTGTCATAGGGAGGAAGGGGCTCATTTGTTCATAGCTGCTTCTGAAAGCAGGACTAGAACCAATGGGTACAAACTGCAAGAGAGGAGATTCCGGTTGGATATCCGGAAAAAATTCCTGACGGTGAGGGCGGTTCGGCAGTGGAACAGATTGCCAAGGGAGGTGGTGGACTCTCCCTCACTAGGGATCTTTAAGCAGAGGCTTGACAAGCACCTGTTGGGGATGCTCTAGGGGGATTTCCTGCTGCAGGCAGGGGGTTGGACTAGATGACCTACTAAGTCCCTTCCAACTCTATGATTCTATGATGCTTCAACAGAAGATTAAATGGACATCTGACATGCCTTAACCAGACCTCCTGGAGCTCTGCTAATAAAAATTTGCCTTGAAGTCATGAAACATTACATCATCAAATTTAATATTAAAAAGAAAAATTTCAAAGGCTTGTGGGCTGCCCTTCCCCAAGGCGAGGGCCAGGCTATTTTGTGTCCTGTGTAAAGCTGATTCCTTATATGTGCACACTCTAACACACACGCACACACACACACACACACTGCAGATATGAAAACAATGGATATGGGTGGGGTAATATTCAAATACTGAAATTCAAATATGTTCTCCCACGCATTCCATTACCTTAGTTTTTTTGGGTTTTTTCCCTAAAACAAAGAAAAATTCTTGCTGAACTCACTTAATCCTAAACTTTGCATATGGGTTCACTGCCACATGCAGTGTTATAAACATGCTATAAGGCAAGCCTGAGATATTTGTTGCTGAGAGATATTTGTTCGTCTCTGCAGGAGAACGAATAGGGAGTGCAAAGCTGCCTCAGCGAGCCGATATAGAAGACACTGCTGGGGTGAGAAGGACCATTTACTCTTTCCCTGCTAAATAAAAGACGAACACCCACTTGAAAATCACTTGCCCAGTTAGCAGAAGTGACTCTTCCAGAGAATCTCCTTCTGGGGAATGTGACATGATGTTAAGTGATGTCATAATGTCATTACCCTTAGTGCTGAGGCAGTGACTTGCGCATTGGAGGGAGACTAACTCAGTGTTAACACTTCCTGTTAATGTTAAGTTAGCTCCCTCTAGCCTGCAGTCTGGTTAGGTTGCTCTTCATTTCAGCAACCACTTCACTTTAAGGGGGAAATGCTGGTGTTTCTAGTGCTGGTACACAAAAACTGAGGGTGCAATCCTAATCAATTTAGGCCAGCACAACTCACCTGCTCCCTGTTGTAGTGTGGGGAGGCTGGCGCATGTCCTAACCCCCCAAGAAGTGGAGAAGAAATACCTTATGGCATGGGTTCTCAACTCCCTGGTCAGGGACCACTGGAGGTCGGTAGAGGCTGCTCCATCAGTCCACGAGAGGAGCCTCTGCCCTTCCTCCCAGTAGGGAATCAAAGGCCATCCTTAGTGTTTACCTGAGCAGCCCAGAAGAGGACTTGGCAGGAGGAGGTCTTTGATAGACCCCTAGGTGTCTCTGCCCCTCATCTCCACAGAAGAGCTGTCGGAGGAAACTTGCACACATGTGTAGAGTTTCCCCGCCAGACCCCAGACCCAGGAGGATCGCATGGCCAACCCAGCTTGCAAGAGAGTTGGGGAGTGTGATACATCCCCAGAATGGTGAGAAGAGGGGAGGGAAGGAAAAAGGGAATGACAGAAACCCACATTCTAGACAGGGTGAAGAGAGACAGAGAGAATGATGAGAGACCCTGATCCAAGCAAAGGGAGTTGAAGAGAGGAGAGAGAGAAACCGTAATGATGCTACCCAAAATTGGGGGGAAGCTAAAGAGGGGGGAAGAGACAGACTTCTGGATCAGGCCAAGGCCCATCTAGTCCAGGTTCCTGTATCTCACAGTGGCCTACCAGCTGCTTCAGATTCAGAATCTGCATCTGATTCTGCAGGAATCCCAGGACCTCTTGTAGCCAACAATGCAGGAACTTTCCTTTGAGGATTCACCACTCTCGGGGCAGGAAACTAAGGGCAAAATCCAGAGCAGTTACGGGCCACACAGTTATGTCACCCTCTAGTGTTGTCTTATGGAAAATCACCTTAACTGCTCCATCGCAAAGGGCTTAATAGGATATGGGCCTAACGTGTTCCCATTTCATATTGTTCCCCATCCCAACTTTCATAGGGGACTTCTTCCCCATGTTCACCACCTCTGGTTTTCAACCAAGGAAGTGGGGTTCCTGATGTGTACTTATGAAAGAGGCTGGGAGTTGAATCTTCAGAGCATGCTCAGAAGTTACCAAGGAAAATAGAAAGTGAAACTGAGCCACAGTGATCATTTACTTGTTAGTAGGGAAGCATGCCTAGTCCATTAGAAAGAGCAGGCCGAGAGGAATTAATACCACCAGAATGGTCCTGAGCCAATGATCCAATGAAAGCAAGCCCCAAAACTACTAGAGAAGGAACTTCTTGCCTCCAAATAAATTAGTAACCTTATGAAAAGTGAAACTGAACTACATGTTCACACGAGTAAGCAAATGTTTAATGGTTCCTTGCTATGCTGGGGTGGGTTTTTTCCCTGCACTTTAAAGCATTTTCTTTATGTGGGTGGCACAAGTGGTTAAGACACAGTGCCTGTTAACCAGAAGGCCAGGATTTGAGACCCCCCACAAGACAGGGTGAGCTTCTGTCCTTAGCCCAGCTCTGCGACACAGCTGGAACCAATCATATCGGCTCTCCTGTTCCATTGGACTATTTCAGTGGCGTGGAGAGGGGGGATTTGCTGCTTGGGAACAGCCTATCCTTCATATCAATCTACCCAGGCCTTCGTGCTTCATGTGCATCGTTGAGCATGATACCATGGTCTTTCAAGACTGATGGATGCCAAGTTTTTAAAAACATTTTCCCCATAGCACTCCAATGCTATGTCCTATTCTGTTGATTCAACGTGCTGTCTTCACAAAACTGGAAGTGGGTTGTGAAAGCATTTTCCAACTATTCTAAGGTGCAGGGAGGCATGCAGAGGGCCCTGCAGGCTTCCTCCACTGGAGGGCATCTCCAGGTCTTGAAAATTAGAAGTGATGTTCCCAGCAATGAAATGAATGAGCAGCACCAGCACTGTGTCAAAGTCACCCTGTTCCTTAAGGGTACAGGGTCAGAACTTCTCAGAACATCATGATACCCTAGTTTGAGAACCTCTGTGCCTAATAGAAAAAGTGCCAAATAGGAATTTTATTGCAATGTATATTTTGCCTTCATTAGTCCTGTGATGACCGCTGTGTGATGGTATGGCTGTCTCAACATGGACAACTGGGACCTGGATTGTATACTGCTTACCAGGATCTTCCACCTTCTCCCACCTCCTCTCCCCTCAAAACAAAATGGTTCCTCAGTAACCCTATGGTGGCACTTGAGGAAGAGAGGGGCCACCTTAGCCAGAAAAGATGGCTAATTAGAACAGGGGGTAGAGGTGGCCTTCTCTTGTTCTAAGGAGACAGGAACATCAGTTTCACTTAAATGTCACAGAAGCATTTTGCTTATACATTATGATGTATCAAACATTACAAAAGCATTAATTCTTAAAAACACAGCTTCATGACATTTCTGTGTGAAAGTACACAAACTGAGAAATTGTTAGCAAAAATAAAAAGGTCATGTTTTGTTTTCATTGTGCTTTATACTTAGTGTGCGTAAAATAGCCTAGGATCAAGATCACTATTAGCTTTTGTTATTGAGGAGGGTGGAATGAGGTTTGTGTATTTGTGTGTGTGTGTGTGTGTGTGTGTGTGTGTGTGTGTGTGTGTGTGAGAGAGAGAGAGAGAGAGAGAGAGAGAGAGAGTTAGGCAAGGTGTTACAATGTACACACATTGTACACACACAGTGTCACACATGGGCAAATTCTGATGTAACTGTTGTTATCCCACAAGGGAAGTGGTTGCATGAACAAGGTACATCTGTATGAATTTCTCTCTCTCTTTCTCTCTGTGTATATCTATCTATCTATCTATCTATCTATCTATCTATCTATCTATCTATCTATCTATCTATCTATCTAGATAGATAGATAGATAGATAGATAGATAGATAGATAGATAGATAGATAGATAGATCTAGATCTAGATCTAGATCTAGATCTAGATCTAGATCTAGATCTATAGATATAGATATAGATATATACTGGTATATCTTTTGTCTGATTTATGAGTAACAGGGTTCAAAATAAGAACACAAGAAGAGCTTCCACTGGATCAGGCCATTTTCCAGGCTTGAGGTTATTAGGAAAGGGAGTGAGAATAAAACTGCAAAAATTATGACATTATATAAATCAATTGTGAGGCCACATTTGGGTTTGCGTCCAGTTCTGTTTGCCACATCTCAAAAAGGGTATAGATCAGGGGTGTCCAACACGAGGCCCGGGGGCCGCATGCGGCCCAGGACGAGGGTGGATGCGGCCCTCCTGCAAAGCTGGCCACCATTGGAAAAACCAGCTTTGGTTTTCAAATTTCACGTGCTTCTCTGCGCAGTGCCCTGGACAGTCACCACAAAGCTGGTCTTGGCTGCCTGCTTCCTCCCCTACCTGCCTCCTGGCACTCAGAGCACTTCAGGCCCCTGCAGACCTTGCAGCGCTCACCCACCCGCATCCCCCAAAAGCAGCCTCAGCCTCTATCCCAGCTGCTGCCTGCTGCCCTTGAGACCTACTCAGAAATAAGCCCCATTAAAGTAAATGAGGCTTACTCCCAAGTTGCATTCTGAAAGCCCAATGATGCATACGATGGGCTGTGATCCTCTTCAAGCTTAGCCTTGGAGATATGCTGCAACCCTAACGATGTCTACCCAGAAGGCCCATTGTACCCAGTGGGTCTTACTCCCAGAAAAGTGTGTTCAGGATTGCAGCATATCTCCAAGGTTAAGCTTGGAGAGGATCATAGCCCATCCTATGCATCATGCCTCATCAGAAGTAAGTCCCACTAAAGTCAATGAGGCTTACTCCCAAGTTGCAGTCTGAGAGCCCAATCCTATGCATGGCTACTCAGCAGAAAACCACATGATAATCAATGAGACTTACTCCAAGGTTTAGTTTGGAGAGGATCGCTGCCCATCCTATGCATCATGCCTACTTAGAAGTAAGCCCCATTAAAATAAATGAGACTTACTCCAAGGTTTTAAAATGTAGGACATCATATAGGACATCCTACATTTTGAAAAAGTTGTTCGTGTTTATGTGCGGCCCAAACCAACTCGTCTTCTGTCAATGCAGCCCAGGAAAGCTAAAAGGTTGGACACCCCTGGTATAGATGAAATGGAGGTTCAGAGGAGAGTGACCAAAATGATTGATAATCTGGGACACCTTATGTATGGGGAAAGGCTACAGCATTTGGGACTATTCAGTCTAGAAAAGAGTTGCTTGAGGGGGACATGACTGAGACATAAAAAATTATACAAGGGATGGATAGAGATGCTCTTTTCCCTTTTACATAACACCAGAACTTAAAGACATCCACTGAAATTGAATAATGGGAGGATAAGGACAGACAAAAGAAAATTTGTTTTACCCAGCGTGTATTTGGTCTGTGGAACTCTCTGCCACAGTATGTGGGGATGGCATCTAGCCTCAATTCCTTTAAGAAGGAAACATCTTAAGCCAGCATATATTAAAATCGTTTCCAAATATGTGCTTTTAAAAGCTACATGAAATTTTGCCAAGAATGTAGCACAAAGTCTGTAGAACTCTTGTGTATGAAAATCCACTAAAAGAACAAAAACTCTTGACATTGGGGAATGCCTCCACCTGTGATAAGAAATGATGACACTGGTAGAGAACTAAAAGTTCTCTATAATGATACTGTAGAGAACCGAAGGTTTAGCATTGTAAAAGATGGGCCTTTGACCTGATCCAGGAAGGATCTTGTTAGGCTGCAGTCCTAACCCATGAGTCCTGGCATAGGTCCTGTGCTGGCAGTTCTGTCCCAGTGGTGCACAGATATGTGCCGGCCCCTTGGCATGTTATGCCAGTCTAAATTGGTTAGGACTGCACTCATTTTCTTAAAAGTAGGAGGGGTGTGAAGATGTGGAGCAGCAAGTGATATGTTCCTGGCAGCTGAACATGTCAGCTTTGCAACACAAAATAATGCTTTTGTGAGTGTTTCCATACTTTGTATTTACCTAAAGCATAATCTGGCTGGAGTCAGGGATTTGACAAAGAATATTTGGGATGTTTCATATCTGGGATGTTCTGCTGAATGTACAACCTACCTACAGGACCAGAAATTTGAAGAACGGAAAGAAACAGACAGACAGAAACCAGTACATTTAGTTAAGAGGCACCAAAAAAGAGAATCCTCCTGCTGCAAGATAGCTACAAGTCAGAACATTGGCCTTGGCCTGTTTATAGGAATCTGCTTATTTCTAATAGGTATCCCTATGGGTTGCCCTGCAAACTGTGACGAACTCTAAGGGCAGTTCTTATCCCTGTTACAAGGCCAGAGAACCAGGGTTGTTTGAATATGTCTCTGTAGTCATGTGCCTGGCATGACTAAATGCTGAAGGTGCATAAAATGCTGTTGCCTTCCCACCCAAGTGTACCTATTTATCTCCTTTATTTACATGCTCTTGAACTGGTAGGTTGGCAATTGGACACTGGTACACTGGTTGCAGTCACCCAAGCAATCATTCCATTTTATCAGTACCAGAATCAAACCCCTGCAGATACTACCTTATTCAATTAGGCACAATCGAGGAGCCAGAAACCTGGAAGTGGGTCTTTAAATCTATTTTTCCACTGTTTTCTTTATACATGGATTTTTATTTATCCATTGGAGTTTCCAGAGCAGAAACCAAGTGGATAACAAGGGATGCCTGTACAGCATTATTTTGGTATTAGGAACACGCCCATTGTCTCAGGAAAGGCTAGGAAATGGGATATATTGACAACTCCTCCTCCCTCCTCTGTCCCTTTCATCCAAACCCAATCTGCCTGTTTTGGCCTCTTGTCCAGTGGAATGGCACTTACATTCAAGTGACATCCGAACTATGGCAATTTTTCTGAGTTTGTGCCAGTGTCCAAGGTGAATCCACTAGCAGACAGGAGTCTAGAATGGTGGGGCTGTCATGCACTAGTCTAGCATATGTACAGTTCCTACAGTTCCTGTACTCTGATTTATCTCAAAAACAGGATGGGACTTTATATTTTTCTGCAAAACTCAAGGAGCAAAAGATAAACTTTCCCAGATATTTGCCATTCCGGACCATACAAAAACCAAAACAGCTTAAGGTCAATGCAAGTTTCACAGCACAATCTTACCTTGCATTGGAAAAGAGAGGCAAGTGGTCCTGCACCATATCCAGATCATGGCTGCAGCCATGTTACAGTGGGGCATAGGGAATGTTTTCCCCTTACTTGGGATGTCATTAAAGCAGCCCCAACAGGACTGCAATAGGCCCAATAGGTCTAAATTTGGTGACGTAATTCAAAGTAGAGACAAGCAGCTTGTGGCTTTTCTTCACTGCTCAGAGCAGGGGGTTGAGATCCAGCATTATTCCCAGATTCCAGACTCACATCCCACCCCTTCTTGCCCCCAGGAACCCACTCCACCTGCCCTTCCCTCCCTGAAATGCCCCCTCCCACATGCTCTCTCCCCCCCACCCCAGTCCCGTTCACTGACCAAGATCAGGCAGTGCAACTCACTGTGGGGTGTGGGGCTGTGCAGCTCCCTGTGCAGGCCTACCTTGCTCCCTCGCTGTCATAGATGTGCTTTATTGCATGTTTGTGACATCCTAGGCTGGCACAAGTGACTTCTGGCAGATTAGAAGGGCAGCTAGGATTCCACTGTAATTTTTTTAATGGGATCTCAATACATTATGCATGCATATGCAAATTATGTAGAAAGCCATATATTTCCAATAAACAGCTAGTGCAAAATTGAGTGTATGAACTGCAAATTTTTGTACACTACTGCTCTCTACAGGAAAAAGGACCAAAAATGACTCACATCTCCCTGACATACATACAAGTATAGTGGTACTTTGTAAGAAGTATGCTTTGCAAGACAAACTAAAATTTCTAAGGAATTCTGCTTTGTAAAACAAGACAAAAAGTTTTGGCAACTACATCACAGTCCTAGACTGGTGATGTGAATGAAACCAGCACGAAATTGTTCGCTGTGTATTTATGGATGATGATGATGATGATGATGATGATATTCCAGTTAGGAAAGGGAAAGTGCCGGTGAGGTCAGGAAAGGGAAAGTGCCGGTGAGGTCACCCATGGAAAAGCCTCTACATGGCAACCTTTAGACAGGGAAAGGCTGCAGTCTTTCTTTTCAAGATGGATGCCTGCAGTACTCGGACTTAGCTGCACAAAGCCGCAGCTGGCTCAAACTGCTCCCCAGTGCCCCATATAGATTAATATGCATGCCCAGCTGTGTCTCAGCAGCGCGACTATCCATTATCCTCAGGAATTTCATTTTTACCCCATTTGGGGTAATTTACCCCTGTTCCCTGACCGCTGCCCTAGAAGGAACACCCTTTACTCTCTTCTTCCCCCAGTGCTGCTTTATGGCAGTACACCTTAGAGGGAACACCAGTTGGTTGCCAGTTGTGTGCTAGTGACTGATGATCCCAAGTCTGATGATCTCTGATCATCTTCAATGGCTCTCCCAGAGTTACAGGCCTTTAACAGCAGATATGGTGCTGCTCTGTGATGCTCACCAAGGTGGGACACATCAGAAAATCTCTCTTAGTAGTTTGTCAGGCTCATGTGATGAATTAATGACGAACTACAGTATTTCCCTGAGTATAGCCCACACTCCCATGTGTCTCTTTTCTTGTGAACAAGAACAGAGGTTCCCATTTTAGCACTGGAACCCAGTTTTTAAAACAATACCTTATTGGGACCTGCCAAGACTTTACAAGATTTTTAAAAAATGTTTCATATTATCAGGTGCCAAAGCCTCTTTTTACCACTGTGTGGGAGACGTTGCCTTCTAGAGCATTTGTTAAACTCTTTCACTGAATCAGGACCATTCCGGTGGTCTTGAATTCCCTTTGCCTTCAACAGGAGTTGAGGCATGGTTGCCTACTTGTGAGTAAATATGCACATGTGGCTCAGTTTCACATTCCCTAGGACTCAATACATTTTCCCTGACGGTTGGGAGGGGATGATGTTCCTTCTTGTCTTTTTGGGGGCCCTGAATTCACTGGGTCAGAATCATTCTGATCCTAACTCCAGTGGACTGAGGCTTGTTTGCCTACTCATGAGTAAAGAAGCTTTGTCAACCAACTGCCTGTTTTCAGCTGCATTTATCAACAACAACAGCACTACCAGAAGACCAGTCATGAGTCCCAGCATGTTATTTGGCCTAGCTGAATAGGCATGTTGGACTTAGGAACGGGCTTCATAAACTTTCAGAGAGTTCGCCTTGTCCCCAGCTATGTCTAAGCTGCCTGTCAGTAATATGTATGTGCAAATAAACAATATACTTTAATTATCTGTTGCTAATTATCACTCAAATTTGATTGGCACACACTTCAAAAGAGCCCATATCTTTTGATTTAGCTATTTGTTTCAGTCTGATGGGGCTTTAATTCAAACCAAATGCAGGTCAATTGCCAGCCAACAACAAAAGGACTGTGTTTAGCCATAAATTACAACCCCCATGTGCATCATCCCCCCATGCGAATCATCTCCCATGCGCAACCATCTTTTTCCCATTTATCTTATTGAATTTAGGCATGGAATTGGATGCCATGCATAGAATTCATAACTCTAAGAAACTAAGGGCACAATCCTAACCATGTCTACTCAGAAGTAAGTCCCATTGTGTTCAGTGGGTCTTACTCCCAGGAAAGTGTGTTTAGGATTGCAGCCTAAGTTTTAAAATTTTAAAAATCATGCATTTTTAACCATTTTAACATTTAGGATCTTCCTTTATGAAATGAAGGAGACCTCTTTTCATGTAATGATGCCTTCTGCATGAGTAGGAATGCCTGTTGGAAGCAGATGGCTCCCATACATAGAGGGAGCACCTGATGATCACCATCTGGGGTGCTATAATATTAGTTCCTCAAGGTCAATTGGCCCCACAAGGAAGAACATAATGCCCTTGGTGATCTCAGATCTTTAGAGCAGTTATTTTAACTGCAAGAGTGAATAGTGTATCATTACACAGCAATGACTGGATTCTCTCTCACTTGTGGCTGATCATCGCAATCCTCATCAGCATTCTGTGCAAAAAAGGCTTAGGGCACAATCCTGACCATGCCTGCTCAAAAGTAAGCTCCATTGTGTTCAATGGGTCTTACTCCCAGGAAAGTGTCTAGGATTTCAGCCTTTGATTAGGAAGGGTCATCAGACACATTGTGATTTTGTCACTGCAAGTATGAAGACTGGCATCTTTGGGCTTTAAAACTGCAGAATGCTTTTACGTTCATATCTGAGATAAGTACAATATCTGTTTTTAAAGGGAAGCCTCATTCATTAAGGTTCTCAGAGTGGGAATTGGGGCTTCATTTCAGGGGTCAATGAAAATCTGGATGCCATCGCCTTGGAATCTGGCACTGCTTTCCTGGGAGTAAGTCTTGTTGAGCCTAATGAGCTACTTGCTTCCAAGTAGACTCTGGCACTTTCTGTTTGATGCCACTTGACGCTATGACATCAGTGGTGGGGGGTCCTGGACTGCCATTCTCACAAGGGGTTCCTGGGCTGAAATGCTTCCCAGGAGGAGGAAAATAACCCAGGAGGGACACGAATCCCTCCTGGGGGCCATTTCCCACCAAAGCTGCAGAGTGGGGGCCAGTTGATCTGCCACATCCCCTGTGCAGAGAGACGAGTCACCTAAGCAGGAGAGGGTCAGAGCTGCTCGGCCGTGCAGCTGATGGCTCTTCCCCTGCCCGAGTGGAGCTATGTGGGAGGCCCGCATTCAGCTCGCCAGGACAGACTACCGCTGTGGGCAACCCTAGATCCCAGGACGGCAACCTGGCTGTGGAGACCTGCATGAGCTCCTACCCACGGCGCTACTCAGACCAGCGGGGGCAGAGTCTGCCTGCGCCCTTTAGAGGAGGAGGTTGTGCTTGTGATGCTGAGCTGGCAGCCAGCGCAGCCTCCTCCGCTCAGCGCTGATGTCAGAGACCCACATAAACATCACAGGACATCCAGCTGGACTGACTTCTGAACAGTGGCAGTATCCAGCAGACAGGGTGACCAGATGCCAAACCCCAAATTCCTGAACCCCAAGGCCAAAATTCCTAATCCCAGGCCAAAATTCCTACCTGCTGAAAAAAAATTGCAAAAAAATGTATTTTTTTGTTTTTGTTTTTTGGTTTTTTGACCATAACTTTTGATAGGAAGGAGATATCTCCAAACTGATTTTTGCATTGGATTCTGCTCTTCAATACGAATCCAACGACATATGGCATGATGGGGTACTGTGCACTATCGCAAAGTTTCAAAATGAAGCCAAAATGTAGGACAATGATGCCAAAATGTAGGACACCCGGATAGGAGGCTAAAAATCCAGACAAATCCGGGTTTTTCCGGTCATCTGGTCACCCTGCCAGCAGGTCATCAGAAAGGGCTTGGGGATCCAGTGCAAGGCTTGGCCCCAGAGTCTGGTGGTAGTACTGTATGCATTCACCCAGTTATAAACTTGTAGCACAATCCTAAGCAGGTCTACTCAAAAGTAAGCCCCATTGGGTTCAATGGGTCTTACTCCCAGGAAAGTGTCCTTAGGATTGCAGCCTTGGATTCTATATGCAAGTGGAACATAGAGCTTCCTTAAACCATTACATGTATGCACGCACACGTGACAATCTCAAAAGGCAAAAATAAGGACAAAATACTTGTTTTATACCCCCTTTACCCCCAAATTTATACCCCCTTTATCTCCTTGCAGTGTATTCAAAGTGGTTTATAAAAATCATTAAAATGCAATCACTAACATCTCATAAACAGTAGACAACCTAAAAATCTCATTAAAAGCAAGAGCAAGGAAAAACAAATATAAGCAATTTTTTATTGGGGACTGGTACCAATAAATGGGCTGTTGAAATGTGTATGTGCTACATACATACACGAAAGACTTTCAGGCAAATTTGCATACATCAGCATCATTTTTTAAAAGGCTGCAATTCCATACACATGATTTCCTGACACTAAGCCCCATTGAAATAAAAGGGAATGACATTGGCATCACAGTGACGTCATGTCTTATATGATGTCACTTTCAGCCATGACACCACTTCTAGGTAGATGACATCACTGGGGGGGGGGGTTCCCCTGGACAGATTGTCATTCTCAGAAAGGGGTCCTGGCTGAAATGCTTGAGAATGACAGGACTTCCCCATACTCTCTATGGCTGAATCAGGGCACTGGGGAAAAGTTGAGCAATGGGTGGGAAAAGCCTGGGCAGTAGTGTATAGTGAGTGCTGCTGCAGCAGCACAAGTTGAGTCAATGCCAGCTGTTCTCTGCCACTTTCCACACAGCAAGCAGGTATGACAGTGCAAGGCCAGGACCGGTCACATCACTGCAAGATGTCAAATTATCCCGATTCCCAGTAGAACTACGAATCCCAGAATGCTTTGTGAAATTCTAAGATGGAATCCCTTTCGGTTAGGAGGGGGGAAGAGTCACAGACACAGAGGTGGGAGGGTGACACAGACAGGAGAAGAACCAGAAGTACCTGAAACCCGGAAGTCCCATTCAAATACAGGCAAGAAGCATCTCGACTAGGGGGCCCTCTGGGCAAAAGCTGCTCTGGTTGTCATTCATTTATGTAGGAAATTGGCTCTTACAGGATCTTTGATACTGTTAATCAGAAGTTGAAGGTGCATAAAGGGGGCCTTTCTGCTGTGGGGAAGAAAACTGATTTTTAATAAAATAAAATAACTATGTTTAAAACAATAAAATTACCAGCCAATGGCTGAGCGTTATCCTTGTTGTTTTTCAGATGTGGGACAATGTTTTCTATTGAGGGTGGATTTTGTAATAATATTTTATTTCATATATTAATACTATTAAAAATTAAAACAAAAGAATAAACAACATTAAAACCAAAAATACTGTAGAAAAGACAAAACTCCATAGAAAATAAAAAACAGAAAATACAGACACATAAACAGAAAACTCAAAAGAAAAAAATGGAAAAATGGAAACAGAAAATACAAAAACACAGAAAAGAAAAAGCTCCATAAAATCTCTTCACGGTGTAACAAGACTGAAGGCAAAATTTTAATTACTTATTGCCTTGATGTTAATAATTTAAACTTCCACCCCTACAAAAGCTATATTTCCAACAGTTCCTCTTATAACCAAATCCAAAACTCATTAAATCTTTACTCTCCCTTTCTTGCAAAAAGCCAACAATCGGTTTCCAGGTGTTCATAAAGATACTGCTGATTTCTGTTTAACATAATGTTGCACATTTATCCATTTCTGCAAAGTCCATAACTTTTCATGTACTTTTCTTCTGGCTATGGTATACCTGTGGTTTTCCAACTGCACTTGATGGTGGATTTTTAAATATAAGTTTTTATTACAGCAGATGCAAATAATACATCTCTTATTCTCTTACCAATACACTCTTATAACTCTAAATGACAAATTTATGAATACTGGCAATCAGGGTTTTTTCCTTTCCTTAAATTGATTTATTTGTTATTTGTATCACTTTCTCCTAGAAGCTCAAGCTGGTGTTATGATTCCCCACACGTGGTATCCTGACAAGAACTTTGTGAGTGGTTGTAATTGGCTAAGGCTGCAATCCTAAACACACTTTCCTGGGAGTAAACCCACTGAATACAATGGGGCTTACTTCTTGAGTAGACATGGTTAGGCTTGGGATCTAAGCGCCCCATCCTGTGCATATGTACTCAGAACTATACCCCATTATAGCCAACAGGGCTTACTCCCAGGTTAACTGTGGACAGGTTTGCAGCCTCAGAGACCAATCCTATACATGGGTACTCAGAACTCAATTATATTAAAAACAATAGGATGGACTCCCAGATACCTAGATGTATAGATAACTTCAATCCTATGCATGCCTACAAAGAAATAAGTCCCATTATAGTCAATGAGGCTTACTCCCAGGTAAGTACAGTCTCAGAGCCCAATTCTATGCAAGCCTACTCAGAAGTCAGTCCCATTTTAGTTAATGGGGCTTACTCCCAGGTATGTATAGCTTCAGAGCCCAATTCTATGCATGCCTACTCAGAGGTCAGTCCCATTATAGTCAATGGGGCTTACTCCCAGGTAAGTATAGTCTCAGAGCCCAATTCTATGCATGCCTTCTCAGAGGTCAGTCCCATTATAGTCAATGGGGCTTACTTCCAGGTAAGTATAGTCTCAGAGCCCAATTCTATGCATGCCTTCTCAGAGGTCAGTCCCATTATAGTCAATGGGGCTTACTTCCAGGTAAGTATAGTCTCAGAGCCCAATTCTATGCATGCCTACTCAGAGGTCAGTCCCATTATAGTCAATGGGGCTTACTTCCAGGTAAGTATAGTCTCAGAGCCCAATGGTATACAGGCCTACTCCTTAAAACCGTATTAGAGTCAAAGGGGTTTACTCCCAGGTAAGGACTACTCCTGAGGCTGCGATGCCATCCCTGGGAGTTTACCTGGGAGTAAGACTCCCTTGACTCTAATGGGACTTACTTCAGAGTAGACCCGCATAGGCTTTGTTGACGGGGGCTTCCCCATCCCCTCAGACTCCGTCGGGAGCGGGCGCCTCCTGCTCCCCGCAGGCCCTCTAGCGGGGAAGCCTCCATGCCGAGGCGCTGAGAAGCTGAGCGGAGGAGGGCCGGAGGGTAGGGTCGGGCCGGGCTCCGAGCGGAAGCGGGCGCCGCTGGCAGGGAGGCCGGCCGGGCCCGGTTCCGGGTGTCACTGACTGGGCGACGGTGGTGGAGCGGAGCGGAGGAAGATGGCGGCGGAGTTGGAGACGGAGGTCCAGGCTATTGACAGCAGCCTGCTGGAGTGCTCCGCCGAGGAGACCGCCCTGGTGAGCGGGCGGAGGAGGGAGGCCTGGTGTGGGCCCCCAGCGCAGCTGAGCCGGGGGAGGGGGAGCTGTGGCCGAAGCCCAGGAGGGGCGACGGCGGTGACCCAGAGGCTGCCGGGCAGGGGGCGGCCTGAGGAGTGAGGCCCTGCAGGGCGAGGGGCCTCCAGCGAGGGCTCAAGAGACTCGGAGGGCTGAGCCTGAGCTGGGACCACACAACAGGGTCAAGGCAGGCCCTGGGAATCTCCTGGGTCTCTGGGCCTGGGAGGCTCAGCTGATTCATGACAGGGAAGGGAATGAGGCTGACACTCCACCCACACTTTCCTGGGAGTAAGCCCATTGACTGTAAAGGGACTTACTTCTGAGTAGACAGGCATGGCCTCTGACACTGCAATCCTATCCATACTTACCTCGGAGTAAGCCCCATGATTATAATAGGACTGACCCCTGAGTAGACAGACATGTTCTTAGTCCACTATCCTACACTGTACACACTTTCTTGGGACTAAGCCCCACTGGACACAGTGGGAACCTTCTAAGTAGACAGGTTTTGTGTCACCCCCAAGAACACAATTCAAACCATGTCTACTCAAAAGTAAGCCCATTGTGTTCAATAGGTCTTGCTCCCAGGAAACTGACTTTAGGATTGCAGCCATAGTTATCTAATGGGGCCTCACTAACACAATAAAGTAGTAGTGACTCTCAAAGTGGGTTTTGTGAGTCGCCTTCTTTGCCTCTTTCTGTCTTGGGGCTGCTGAAGCTGTTAATTTTATTTACACAGTAATGCCTCACATAAAGAGCTTAATTTGTTCGGGAGGCATGCTCTTTAAGTGAAATGCTCTATAAGTGAAGCAGATTTTTCCATAGGAAATAATGGAAACTCAGACAATTGGTTCCACAACCCCCAAAATATTCATATAAAAATATTAACTGGATGTAAAAATGTTGACAAAACACTGTAATTGAATTCAAAACATGCATTCAGTGTGCATGATCCTATGAAGTCTACTTAAGCTGCAATCCTAAAGACACTTTCCTGGGAGTAAGCCCCATTTAACACAATGGGGCTTCTGGGTAGACATAGTTAGGAGGCTGCAATCAAAGACACTTTCCTGGGAGGCTTACCTGGGCTGCTGCTCAAGGTTCAAGGTGGTCGGAGGGGACACTTGGGGGAAGTTAGGTACAGCAGCACTGGATGGCAGCTCTTTTAAAGAGCCTCCATGCGGAGTGTCAGGGCTGCATGCATGCATGCCCATAGTGCGCTTGCTTGTTAAGTGAAGCAGAACTTGTTATGTAAAGCAAGATTTCTTGGAAATTTTTGCTTGTTATGTGAAATGTTTGCTAAGCGAGGTACCACTGTACCTCATAACAATCCTTTGAGGTAGGAGAGGCCAGGAGTAACTCATCAAGGGATCCATCTAGGATGCTTCATAGCCAAGGTGGGTTTAGAACTGGATCTTCCATGTCTCAGACCAATTCCTGAAACATTGCACTGCTGATTAAGGGCACAATCCTATTTCTGTCTACTCAGAAGTAAGTCCTATTGTATTATATAAGACTTACTCTTAGGAAAATGTGGATAGGACTGCAACCTTTCCTGCAGCAACTCTTCTAGAATGTTCAATCCCACAGGTTGTGCCGGTGAACATGAAAGGGAAGGCTGGAGGCCTCTTGAGGAGACACCTTTCCAGGAGGATCAATTGAAGGCTAGCTAAGGAAGGAGAGTGTTGAGTAGTAACTGGCTAGCAAGGACAGGCTTCATTTACACACCCATGCTACTTGTGTGAACCTAAGTGATGCCTTTTTATTTTATTTCTGACCCTGGTTCTATTAGAACTTGGTTTCTTAAATTGAAAAATAAAACCTATACATTTAAGGTTTAATGACTCAAACTGGCTAGAAGGGACTCAAGTAGACTACATAGATTTGATTGCAATTTGTATTAAAAGATTAAACATTTTGATTGCTCTCTTCTACTTTCAAGCTGTTTTATTTTTAACCCTAGGAATACCAAACGGGTCAATTTTGACCTGCCAGGTCAAAATGTTGTGTTTTTTTTTCTGGAATTTATTATTATTACCTGACAAGACTTTCTGATGTTTTTCATGCTATTCAGACAGTTACAATTCCAAAAGCATGAAACTTTTGAATATAAAATTTTTCGGCAAATTCCAATTTACATAGGATACCAATCGGGTCAAATTTGAATAAATTTGACTGGTTATTCAATATTTTGCTAGCTAAAATTATACTAAAAATCATTATACTAATTATAATCACAATTATACTAAAACATGACACAACATTTATTCATTATACGTACATTATATGAACATTGTATGTACCTAACTATAGTACAGAGTCCTATTGGACTCCTGTTGCCTTTTATTGGTTATTCAATATTTTGCTAGCTAAAATTATACTAAAAATCATCATACTAATTATAATCACAATTATACTAAAACATGACACAACATTTATATGTACATTATATGAACATTGTATGTACGGGTCAATTTTGACCCTTATGGTCTTAGGTGTGAAAAAAAAATCCCGGTATATCTTTAATAATGGTCACATTGTCATATTTGAAAATGTCATGATCACTTTATCCATATAAAACTATTTGTCATTAATGCTGGCTCTGAGTTTATGGTTCAGTAGTTTTGTGTGGCAGATAGTTCAGCTGCCATGCTATTGTCCCTTCTGGAAATATTTTTCAAGTTGCCTGTTAAATAGAACTCTGTGTTCTCCTTTAGAGTTCTGGAGCTGGTCATCTGACTCTTTGTTCATAACATCAACTGTAGGAAGCAGGTTTTTTAGTAATTACATTTAGCTGTTCACCTGGAGTTGAAGAACATTTCCTTCCAGTTGAATAGACCTGTTACTGAAGCAGTCTTACGTGATACATGAACAACCTGGTGGAATGTTGCACTTCTCTTGCAAGGCTGGAAACATGTTGCTTTACAAAGCATCATAATTCTAATATCTAATAATATAATCTGGAGAATTACAGGGCTTTCCCAAGGGCTGGTTAGAGGCTCATCAAGGGCTTCATCTGGCCCCAGGTTTGGAGACCCCTGTTTTAGAAGAGTGTCTTAAAATAAGCACAACATTTTTCACAGCACCTTGTAATTGACCCCTATGCTGCTATTGGTTTTGATCTCTGTGGCTTCTCTTCTTCTTTTTCCTTATAGAAGTGAATTGCCTAATACCAGGTTGAAGCACCTTGTACAAACAGAACTTCTGCTTACTAGTGCTGCTTCTGCTAATTTTTAGCCAGTTGTGGAAGGTGCATAGAATACCAATTCTTCCAGTTTCACTGGAATTTTCTGAGCAATATCTTCCATAAACCCCCAAACTGCCTTTTAGGCTATCTCTAATTTTAAAAAGAAAGAAACTGTTCAGGAATTTGATATTATCTAAAAGGAAATGGAGGTATCTTTACCTCCCCCAGATATCCTGCCAAATTTCCAAATGTTATTTTCAAACCCGGTATATTTTTCAATAATTTGAAGGTTTGGTTGGTGCAGCTGCTTAAAAAAAATATCAATCTGTGCAATACTGTTTACTTATCCCTCTGGATCATGGCATTGGTGTTTTTTTCCCAAATAAATAACTCATAGATATGTTCATAGATATGTTTTATCCTTTTGTCCTGGTATGTAAACACTTCACAGTTCATGTAGCATTTTCAGTTCTCTTGACATCTATGGTTGTTGAAGTGGTAATCAATGTTCGAAAAGGTCACAACTGTTTGTTGTAGGACTTAGCTAACAATCGCAACCAAATTTATCTGTTCCTATTGAAAACAATTGTTCAGTTCTTTTTGTTCAACTTCCAATCCTATGCATTTCTACTTTCATTGTAGCTAGTAGGGCTTACTCTCAGAAAAGTGTGGGTAAGCTTGTGTAGCCTAAGTTACAAAAGTGAGTCAATTTTTGAAAATGGTCTAAAGCCAACAAAAGGAATGATAAAGTTCTTGAAGGTGACTAAGGTCACAGTCCTAACTTTCCAGCACTGGCACAAGGGCAATGCAACTGTGAAGTAAGTGAATAAACACTGTCTTATCTTGAGGTGGCTTCCATGACAGCCTCTCATCTGCAGAATATGCTCCACTGGCACAGCTGTTAATTTTGCCCACTGTTAAACAAAGGATCTAGTAATTTTGTTACAAACAGTGCAATCCTAAGCATGTCTACTCAGAAGAAAGTTGTATTGTATTCAGTGGGGCCTACTCCCAGGAAACCATGCTCAGGACTGTAGCCTTAAGAGCACAATCCTAACCATGTCTACTCAAAATAAGCAGCATTGTGTTCAATGGGTCTTACTCCCAATAAAGTGATTTTAGGATATTAGCCTAAAGCTATGACAACTTTGAAGGAACAGTAAGTGAGCAGGAATGAGAGTTGTTTAAAAAAAAAACTCTGCCAGAAAAACAGGCATTATCAAAACACTTACCTTTGGCAAAATCTTGCTGATATCTTATGTTCAGATACAGTAAAACAAACTTTTTATATAAATTTATAATTGCTTGATATAAATATAACTTATAACAAGTGGCCACATTTAGCTTCTGCTATGAGGTCACTTGGAAGTGCTATGAAACCAATAAATAATTCAGGCAATGTAGCTTAAGTGTCAGGCTGCACAAACTTGGTTTTGAGTATAATTAATTTCTGTGCTTTACACTCCACATTGCTTTATTTGAACTAAAGAAACCATTGCAAAAATGGTTGATTGTTGGAAGAAACTTTGAAAAACCATGAATTTGCTTTAACCAGAGGAGATGTGAATTGGCTTGTGTTGCAAGCTTTATAACTGTTTGCTACTTGCTTGCTCTCCTGGGTCAGATCCTAGCTGCCTTGCTAGTCTGCGAATAATAACAGAATAACAACAACATTAATAACAACAGCAGCCTGACTTTTCTTCCCCTCCAAGAATGCAAGCTCTTAATCATCCTCCTAATAGTTCGAAGCTTATACATACAGGAGATAGAAGTTTTCTTCTCGTGATTTCTAGGGTCAGAGACAAATTTCTCATGGGAAGTCTTGTCTAAGAAATCCACAACTTGGGGCTAAAATAGTGAAAATGTAAGGCATAAAGAAACTTTTTCTATTATACCAGGCTGTGTGTCACCATCACCAAGTTATTTGGAAGATTGAGTTACTGTATTACTTTCTTCATTGGAAAGATGGAGTATCAATCAGTCAATTAATTAAATAATTTCAGGTTGCATGTCAGGTAGCAAGTTGAAAGGGCCAGAGATTTGGCAGGGGGTACCTCTGTTCTTCTTCAAATGCCACTGGTACCATTATCTTAAATGGCCATAAAGATAATACAGGTCTTAAAGCATTCTCTCCATTGGTCATTGGCGGAGGACATGGCAATAGTACTGGTTGTCAAAGGGAAGAGGTAAGGTCTCATCCTTTCCCTGGTGTACATTGCTGCCACTGCCTCTAGCGGCTGGTGGAAGGAATGCTTGGGAGCCCAGCATCCATTCTGTAGCCATTATAGCAGGGGTCGGCAACCAGATGCACCCACCAGCCGAAGTCGGGCCAGTGCTGAGTTCAGCTTGATTGGCCAGTTTGCCACATTTCAGACAGGAATGTGGAAGATTACAGAGTCCCTATGCTGCTGTGCCATTCCCCATTCAGTGCATAGCAATACATAGTATAAGTGAAGCCTTCCAAGCCAAGCTCTGCACTAAGCACTTCTGGGTGCTGAGCAGCATTGCCAAAACTCCAGCTCCTTTAAAGAAAGCAGCTGCCAATCTCTGCATTACAGGAGGCAGTTGCAGTGGTACTAGATGCTGGAGGAGAGAGGAAAATGAAGCAGGCAGTTATTGGGGTTACTCCTTATATTGCAATTAATGACAATAGTTATGTCAAAATTGATGATCTTGTAATAAATAATGATGTTCCTTTAAGAGCTTGGAAGGTGTGGGGAAGAAGAAGAGATTGGAAATCTACAAAGATAATGTAGGCAGGGCTACAGCAGCAAAACTATATCAGCACAGATACATCTTACATCTAATACCTTAAACAGTTCATTAAACAATAATGAAGATGTTAGGGGCAAATAGAAAATGACTACTGTGCCTTATATCTGAACATTCAGAGGGACTATGGATGGTTACTATTCAGAAAATAGTGCTGGGCTTGATGGACCTTGATTTGATACTACATGACCATTCTGACAGGCTTCTTCTTCCTTTATCTCAGAGTACATAAGTAAAGTTGGAAGACTTTTTAGAAAACATTGTCAGACTTTTCTGCTTTGTTATGAGTTATGCTGTTAATTAGCACTGTTTCAGGACTAGTTATTATCAATTCTCACTTCTACTCTGAACGCTCTTCTTCCCTTTTTGTATTAGAGCACAATCCTAACCATGTCTACTCAAAAGTAAGCTCAATTGTGTCCAATGGGTCTTACTTCCAGGAAAGTGTCTTTAGGATTGCAGCCATAAACACTAACTCAGTGATTTTCAACCTTCTTCATCTCATGGCACACCATCAGTTGTTTTTAACCAGTGATAAGGCATACCATGCTGTTCAAATCCCCAAGTTTTCCTTTTAATAAAATGTCCCTCCCCAAATTCCCACAGCACACCAGAGGATTCTTCCTGGCACACTGCAGTAACCTGGAAAATCACTAGAAAATTACTGCACTAACCTATAGTTGTGCACGTTTTTTTCTTGTGTTAGTGCAAACATTGCACAAAACACTGAATGTGGCAGCTGAGGTTGTTTGGGGCCATGCACACTGAAGTTTATTCACTATGTGTTCCTGGCAAGTCTTGAAAACCCACTTGCATGCTCTTTGTATTCCCCCCCCACCCCCAGTGAATGTCTCTTTCAAAAGAAAGTAGCAATTGGATGAGCTTTAAAACTATGTCAACTTGTTAATTAAAAAAACATCTTGTCTCTTAAAGGGACCCCACCATCCTAGTTGATACCTCTTCAACTCCCCTTCATTTCAGTCTTGCAGTCTTGAATGTAAGGGTGTCAGCAGGATTCAATTGAGGGAAACCTTCAGAGTTATGAAATTTTATTTGCTTGTGACACTTGCCAATGCAAGTTTGTTCTGAGCAGCACCTTTTATCCAGACTGAGATAACTTACCAAAGATTATGGACTTATTTCTGTATGTTTAGTAGACGTACTTTTGCATTTGCATTCAAAGGCCTTTTAAATAAAACAAGCTTGGAGACAATGCCTGCAATTCAGAGAACTAGTTGTACAGATCCAGCTGGTCTTTGGGACTTGTATTTCTTGAACAAGAGTTTGCCCCCACACCCTGCTCATGTACATCATGCCACATGGGAAACCCATTTAAAACTAAAAAATGCACCATTTGGGGCTATTAAAAAGAAAACATCAAGTCCTTATATATCATTATATCATTCCAAATTGTAGACAGTAAAATTAACTGAATTTTTCATTTAGAAATTCTGTATGCAGGAAAACATATCAAATCACATTTGTTGTACTTTTTAAAAAGAAAAACATTGGGTAATGGTAAAACACTTAAAGTTTCTAATGTTGTGTTTTAATTTTTTCTTCAAGAAATGGCTACAAACTTCTGATCTTCCTAAAGAAATATACAAACATTTGGCGTATTATGTGCCCAAAATTTACTGCAGGGGTCCAAACCCAGCCCCGAAAAGAGAAGATATGCTTGCACAGCACGTTCTGTTGGGTCCAATGGAATGGTACCTCTGTGGTGAAGATCCTACATTTGGGTTTCAGAAGCTTGAGCAGTCAAATAAACCATCGCATCTTTGTGGCCGGGTTTTTAAAGTTGGGGAACCTACGTATTCTTGCAGGTAAAGATATCTGCCATATCTGTTAAAGTATTGGATCTCATAATGTTGGAATTATTTGATCTGTATGTAAACATAGAGTAAAATTAATAGCCACCATGCATTTTTAAAATTATTAGTATACCTCTAGGTAGTTTGTTCAGAATGATTAGTAAATGAGAGAAAAATTATGGATGTTAATAGATTTACAAAGAGACATTTATATCTATTGAAGGAAACAGTTGTGAAAATTAAGACTATTAAATCTGGTTTCTTGATGAATGTTTAAATTTCCCTTTTTGAATGGAGAGCTTTTTGAGAATATTAAATACTTTTTCTGCAGCACTGGGACTCAAGATTTGTATGTAACAAATACAGGTCCAACCTTGTTATACACGGATTTGACTCAATACCAATGGCCATTGCAGATCACAGTTTAAAAAACTGCTTTTCTACTATTGTAGAGAGGTAGCCATGCAAGCAATCATTCCACTTTCAATCAAGCAATCAAGCCATGCAAGCAATCAAACCCTTGCAGATTTTGAGGCACTACTTTATTCAATGAGGAGCAGTATTGGAGCAAGAAACCTGGAAGTGGGTCTTTACACCTATTTTTCCATTTTTTTTCTTCATACACTGATTTTTTTGTATCCATGGGAGATCCTGGAACAGAACCCTCATGGATAAGAAGGGACACCTGCATGTATTTCATCTCTTTTTTCATTTGTATTAAAAAGTTGTTGAGAGAAAAATCAAAGCTGGCCAAGACCAGGTCAGACTTTAAAAAAAAAATCTGAGCAAATTTCACCATAAGCTCCCAAAATCTGATTTACCTGGCAGACTAAAACTTTGACATGCTATTCTTTAGGATCTCCTTTTTACAGTTTAGTGCTAGGATCTAGAGTCGGTGTTATAACCATGTTCTGGTTTTGCTTAGTTTAGTAGTTTATCATTTTTGTTCTAAGAACCTGACAGCAGGTATATACTGAACACCAAAATGGCAAAAATTTTTCCTCCCAGTGAACTGCAGTGGAACCAAAATGTGAACTTTGGCACTTCAGTTCATCCTTGCTACTTTTTTTACCACAATAATAATTACTAATATTATAGCATGGCTTTCTATTTACATATTTATATAAATATTTTCTATTTATATAATGGACTCCAAAAGATTTGTTGGCCATAGCTGACAGTGACATACCCTACAATCCAGAGTAACTACGGGAGCACACGAGAGACATTACATGTACCTGTAGTTACTGCACCACTTAGTGAAAACTTATGGGAAATTCATATTGCAATCCAGAGCAAATTGTTTTTACACTGGAGCAAGGACTCCCCATAGTTACTCTGGATTGTGCCCTTATTCATCTGTATGCAGGGCTCTGGATTATGGCTCTTATAGGTTTTTATACAATTGAAAAGTTTAAAACAATTGAAAGGTTTTGTGTTTTTTACACCATTATTTGCCTTTTCTTTTTTCTTTCTTCCAGAGACTGTGCAGTTGATCCAACTTGTGTTTTATGCATGGAATGTTTCCTGGGAAGTGTTCACAGAGAGCATCGATACAGGGTTAGTAAAATTACAAATATACACACGTGACTTTTAGTAACATTTTGTATCAAATTTTGTATATTTTATATATTTTGTTGGGGGTTTGGATTGCAGCCTTTGTTTCCTCCAATTTTTTCATTTTATCCTCCATAATGTTTTTTCAACAGAAAGAACTTTGCTGTCACTGGAAGAAAGAAGGGCCACTCCTATTTGCCCAGGCAGTTCTCTTATTTTTGCACTTTATTACTTTGAATACAAGTGTTTATTAAAGTTAACATTGAACTTCAGGTTTGGCTTCTCAGTTCATAAATGTAGGGCACAATCCACAGTAACTACGGGAGCACATAAGAGACATTACGTGCTCCTGTAGTTACTGAACCGCCTAGAGAAAACGTATGGGAAATTCATATTGCAATCCAGAGTAAACTGTTCTTACTCCAGAGCAAGGACTCCCCGTAGTTACTCTGGATTTCACTCTTAGATTATAAGTGTACTGTAAGTAGTATTATTAAAATTGAATGCTGCATATTAAGAGTAACATGTAGGCACAGGTAGGCACAGGTATTTGAGGCACAGGTATTTTCAAAAATCATTTAGTGCTGTAATATTTATTTTTCTGTATTTAATAGGTAGACCTCTGTGTGGATCCAGCATCCGTAGTTTAAATTATCCATGCGTGCAGGATGGGGAGTGTGTCCATTAACATAATTTAAAAGCTTATCAGACTAAAATATTTTTCTTTACACATGTTACTATAAGCCTACAGGAGTCTAGTGACATGCAGGAAACTTTCTGGCAACCTGAACTCTTGATAGTGGTTAACAGAAAGCAGACAAATTCCACTTCTAGTTAACCTCAATTGAGTGCTTTCTTCATCCTCAGGTTATATTTCTTGATATACAATACAAAAAAACTAAACAGAATTAAATGATGTAGTTCTCAGTAGTAACTATTGTTTTCCATGGGTGTAAATCTTGTTTAATGGTGCACTGAATTTAGCCTGGAACTTTGTATCAGATGGAAATGAAGATTACACCCTGATGTTTTAAAAACCAGACCTCTGCAAACATTTGCAAAATTGAATGAGTGGACAGAAGGGTAAGCTGGCTCTAAAGGCTTTGAAACAGGGATGAGCACTGCACCCTATAGTTGGTTGCAACTAGCAGTACAACATGCGGGGGACACCTTTACAGAAGGGTTGGGTGCAATGCTGCTAAAGAGAAGGGGGCTTCCTTGATTTCAGTGGAAGTGCTGACCCCTGGCTTGCTTTTTCTCAGGAGGGGTGTAAAGGTTAACCTTTTCTGCAGCTTCAAAGCCTTGTTGCCAAATAGCCCTATAATTATCTTTGCATTGTCCTCTTGTTTTCCTGAACAGCCCTGACCCTCTGTTAGGATCAGCTTATAATGGGTTGGATGGTTTCCCATTTCTGTGGTTTCTGTATTCAGTAATCAGTAATTTTCTGTGACTCTCAGATAAGTCTGCTCTACTGAGTAATTTTCAAATTATTTAATTAGGATTCCAGGTAGTGAGAGCTGAAGTACACTGTTCATTCTCTCTTTGATCTTTTTTCACTACATTCTGAAATATCAAGCTGCCTCTTGGTAGAGTATATGCCAGTGATCTAAAAAGGTAGAAAGTTACGTTTTTGCCTAACAAGCAGACTTAAATATTTTTAAATGTTATTTTAGATGACAACTTCTGGTGGAGGAGGTTTTTGCGATTGCGGTGATACTGAAGCTTGGAAAGAAGGTCCTTATTGCCAAAAGCATGAACACAACACTTCAGAAACGGAAGAAGAGGAGGTAGTAATACAAAGTCTTTCAAAACTATATTCTGATGCTATTAAGCTACCAGTGTTAACTGAGAAAAGGGATGGCAAGTTATATTTCTGAGACTTCGCTAGCTGTCCTAGTTGTAGGTCAGTTCATGGCATCATGCTTCCTGCTGTCTGGTCTGAGGCCAAAATGGAGGTGGTGATCTCAAGATTGCAATTCCAGTGCTGTGTATATTTAGCATTTTGTTAAGTGGAGCTTCAGTGGACAATATATACTAAATAGAACTCTCACCAACATGGAGATTTTTAAACTAGTGTACAATAATCTTTTGGTTATTAAGTATGATCTTTCAGCAGCCTTAGTAAATAGGAAAAAAAAAGCTATATGAAGTAATCTCAGTCTATCATGATTATGTTCCTTTCTCTTGTTTTAGGATCCTCTTGTGCACTTGTCAGAAGATATGATAGCAAAAGTTTATAATATTTTTGCTATCATGTTTCAGTATGCTGTAGATATATTAACATGGGAAAAAGAAAATGAGCTACCGCCTGGCTTAGAGACAGTGTAAGTACAATAGTGAATGGTGCAAATATGTATTTCGAAATGTTAACTACATGCTTCTTGCGTGCTTCCCAGAACTATTTAGTGGTAATCATTGGAAGCAGGATACTGGACAATATGGCTCTTTAATCTGATTCAGCAGGGCTACTAATTAGACCCATAAGCTATTAATTAGCAATTACCTTCAGAACTTTTTAGTTGAAAAGCGGTATATAAATACTGTAGATAGGTAGATAGTTTTATGCCATATCAAGTCATCTGTGGCTGCAATCCTAAATGCACTTTCCTGGGAGTAGGCCTCATATGAATACTGTTTGTCATGTAAAGTTTTTCAGTGATAGTGAGTTTTGGAATTTAAGGGATGCATAAAACATTCCAGTGGTATTTTAGAGTACAACACAAGGTTTGTTCAGAATAAAGAAGGCTTTAAAACAAGACCAAACACAGTAGAGTTAAGAGATCTTTAAATCCTAGTTCTCTTTGGGAAAGTAGAAGGCGCTTCCATTCGCACAAAGTGCCTTTCTTAGTTTAATCCCCACTTCTACTGCCCTGTGTTCCACATCTTGTGCTATATGGAGCAAGGATCTCCTGGTCTTCAGGAGTAGCTCTTTGTAGGTGGACACATGAGCTAGATTGGGGAGGAAAGATTGGGAAACACTTTGCTGAAGTAGAATTTCACTTTATTTTCTTTTTATTCAATGCTGTAAAAATAGTAAAAGGATCGTGTGAATCTTAGGCTAATGAATAGTCATAAAAGAAATGTAAGGCCTTATTGTCTGGTTCAATATGTTGCCTTATAGAGAGATTCTCCTAAATGTCTTAATGACAAATATGATACCCTGATTGATCTATATTATTACTGCTAATCAATATTAACTCTATCATTGCAGTGAGAAGAGTGATACTTATTACTGCATGCTTTTTAATGATGAAGTTCACACGTATGAGCAGGTTATATATACTCTTCAAAAAGCTGTCTATTGTACACAAAAAGAGGCAATTGGTTTTGCCACCACTGTGGACAGAGACGTAAGTACCTTTTTAATAGACTTCTGTAATGGGGTGAAGGAAAGCTACCTAAGCATGTTGCATTCAAGTTAGCCCTTATATACAGTAGTTCCTTTCTTCTTTTATGTTGGCTGTGATAAAAAAACAGCTTTTGAGGAACTGAGAAGATTGGACAATTTCCAAAGCAATAGTTGGAATATAACTCATTGCTTACTTGGTCTTCTGTAATTGGCTCTCTTAATTTAGCTCCAGAGGTTACTTGTTCATTTGCAGTTTCTCAGCTCTTGCTTATTCCTTTTGGCAAAGCATACTGTGCTAGTTCAGACACTGTTTTTTACTGGGTGCCTTCCCAGCTGAAATTCTTTGGCAGTACACTGACAAGCCACTATTACGGCAACAAGTAATCGCCTCTCTCATGCAGCACACCTAAAATATTTGATTAATTGGTCTCTGACTAATAGAGGGAAACCTCTGTAACCTGTATAACTCTGACTATAGAGGGAAACCTTAAAAAAATAAAATGATTATAACCCAGAATAATTTTTTAAAGGATCATTGCTGCTTTGCGGTTCAGTGTAGATTAAAGAAATACTGTGACTGCTACTGAAAACAAAAAAAGGTGGGTAGGAAAGGAAAATGATACAAACACTGAAGAGAAGAGCAAACCTCAAAAGATGAAGAATCAGTTTAATGCAAAATGCATCTGAGATCAATAATTACTCTTTGGAGGCATATTTTTCAGGATTTTTTTTCTTCAGACAAAAAGAACTGCAAAACAGTCTTGCAAACTTTATTATCTGTTAAAATATCAATATGTAAATTGGTGATTAGATGCTGTGAAATGAAGAGAAATTGAGAAAATTAGTGGCCAATGCAATATCTGTAACATCTTTTATCAGTCCAAATCTCCATGCATTATCCCTTCCTATGCAAATGGAACTGCTGGTGCTCATCACATGAAAAACACATTGCAGTGGTAGTGGTACTGTAAGTTGGGAAGAAGGATGGAAAATACTAAAGAAGGCTATCAGGTATTCCCAGCTGGGTTGCCCTTTTTGACCCCAATTTATTACTCAGCTGAGATGAAGCTTATTGAAAAGTTATTAGTTTTTTGCCATCTATAGCTTTGTTCACTAGTGGTCGTGTTTACTACCCATGTGTTACATGACATGAAGCACAACAGTATTTTACTTCACCATGAAGTTGTGGATCTTTTAGAATTACTCAGAAATAGCATAGTTCTGGCTGCAAGCCTAAAGACACTTTCCTGGGAGTAGGACACACTGAACACTGGTTAAGTGTTCACATTGAACATATGGTTAAGATTGTGCTCTTGTGAATTTACAAGTGAACTTTGCATGTATAATTCATAGTTTAAATGTTGCATTTACATAAGCCTAAATGAATGTAATTCTATACATTTTCTGCTGCAAAATTAACTGAATTGAATATATGAAATTTTAATACTGTGTAGGATATACCGGTATATTTAGTTTAAAGCCTAAGTGTAAGCTTTATCTAAGTGTCTTAAATATAGAATCTATAAAAATTGAAAATTCTCAGTCTCTTACTTAGAGAGAGTGGGAGTGGGCTGTGTGTTCCCTCCTTTCTTTTGTTCATCCCAACTGTGGCATCAGTATAAACAAGTATAAACTTACACCAGTGGTCTAGTTTAATGTGTAGTTTTGGTTTGAATCTATCTATTTATCTACAGTTCACATCTATCTACTAACAAGTTCACAAAGCGGTTTACAAAGTTTGAAGTTTTGCTAATTTTGGTGCAGAATACATTCAAGTTACAATATATGTAACTAAGCTATTCTTACTGCTCAGTATGATACTGAATTATAGTGTATAAAATTTTAACAATATTTTAAATTAGCTGTTAATAATTATTTAAAGGGACGCAGGTCAGTTCGCTATGGCGGCTTTCAGTACTGTGACCAAGCCAAATCAGTAATAGTGGTAAGTGATATTTCTTCACCATTTCTTTTCCATTAAATAGTAAATGTTCTTACCTTTCTGATATCATTACACTAACATTCTTATCAAAGATTGTTGGAGAAATTAATATTAGTATTTGATGGTGATGGTAGTGTGACATTTAAACTTTTCATACTAAACCATACTTGGCTTCTGTGAAAAGTGCCATCCAATATGAATAATAAAACAAGTTATTAAGCTACATGAGGCTGTTGTGAGCATATCATGTTTTTGGAAATGTTTATAATTTGAAAAACCCAGAAGATAAACAAAACAAATCTGTAGACATCGTATTTTATATATCTGATCAGTAAAAGTGTTGTAGGAAAATCTGTTAATCTTGTTTCTGCCTTCCTCTCTCCTTTGCGTTTGGTTTTTTAAAGAGAAATACCAGTCGCCAGACAAAGCCACTGAAGGTTCAAGTTATGCATTCATCTATTGTCGCCCATCAGAGCTTTGGTTTGAAGCTTTTGACTTGGTTAGGCAATATTATTGGATATTCAGGTACTGCAATTTTTAACAATTGTAATGTTGTAAAAGAATAAAAACTTACATGATCAAAGACTAGAAAATACCTCTGGGGATTCAGTGATAGATGGACACCCAGCAGTGTTTTCTTCCTCTGGTTTTCCACAAAATGTTAGTTTATGCACTCATTATTTTAGATAATGGTATAACTATCCCAAAAATGCTGTCCAGGCTCATAGTGGTCTTGATTGTTCAGAGTAACAGCACTTCGACTCACTCGCATGCAAGTAATCATACGTACATACATACACACATACTTTTTTAAGGAGCTTTGGACAGAAGGAGCTTTAATTAGAATTAAAATATTAAAATGAACTTGTTTTTCCTTTCCTATGTTGTGTTTTTTATTCAGATGGTTTGCGAAGAATATTGTGTCAGGTTGGCTTACAGGAAGGACCAGAGGGAGAAAATTCTTCCCTTGTGGATAAATTGATGCTTTCTGACTCCAAACTTTGGAAAGGTGGGATATTCCAGAATTATCTGGGTTGGAATCTGTATCTTAGAACCACATTTAGAGTAGCCTGGACTGTCACAGAGAAAAAAATCAGCTAGAAAATGATTATTCACAACCTGCAAGCACCAGACACAAAATTTCCAAATACCTTCTCTGTTTTGCCTTGCTCTTGTTTACAGTAGTTATAGAGGAAGGTTTTCTTGGAGGTTTCTTGTGGCATAGGAGATTATAGGGTGCAAAGCTGGGAGTAGTGCACTTCTCAGCCAAATTAAATGGCTGGAGCACTAGCACAGTTTAAGTGATAGTTGCATCAGGTTCTACTTGATGCTTTGTTATACTGAAATATTTTAGGGAAGCAATCACAGGCAGAATCTCTCATGCTCAGCATTTGTTGCTGCAGAGAAATATCAATCATGGGGAGTGGACTTTATCTGGTAACATTCCAGTAGCATTCAGGCTACCATCAAGTACTTGTGGGCAGGGACACATGAGGCATAACTTTTGAGTGAGGCTTGTTGTTGTGGCAATTGCTAAGATAGCTTTTCTCCACTTTGGGACCTGACACTGGTTAGGACTTAAAGAAACCTTCCTGGTGTGATCTTTACATAGTACTGCGATTGTCATAACACTGTTAACTACTGAAAATGGTTATACAACTGTTCAAATCCTCTTTTTGTTTCTTATATAATAATCCCTAATAATATGTTAAATATTTTCAAATAGGTGCTAGAAGTGTCTATCATCAGTTATTCATGAGCAGCCTACTAATGGATTTGAAGTACAAGAAGCTTTTTGCTATTCGATTTGCAAGAGTGAGTAACTTTTTATTTAATCAAAAATATTTTAAAATGCAAATTTTAATCTTTCAAATAGAATACCTAACATTAGAGTAACAATCTGGAGCAAGGGTTCCTTATGCTTGTGGGAGCGTAGTGCATGTGTAATGCTCTTGCATGCACATGGTTTTCCCACTGACTTGAATGTTGCGCAGCTCCATGTGTGGTCCTGTTCTTAAAATGAAATGTGTATTAAGCCTGCTTCCATAAAAGCTCTGGATGCACACTGGAGTGGACTTAGATTATAAGCATGGGAAATATATTTCTGTATGACCCACCTGTCAAATATCCTGCCCTAACCATTCCTATTTTGTTTGTCTGCGCTTGGAGAGCAGGTGACCAGATGCCAAACCCAAAATTCCCCCCCAAATTTGCCCAAATTCCTGTTCTCCAAGCCAAAATTTGTCTTGATTAGTTTTGATTAAAACTAACAGCTGCTGCTATAAATATTTTATTCTTGGGGCTCTTCAATCTAGAAAAACTGTGCTTGAGGGGGACTTGACTGAGATATATAAAATTATGCATGAAATTGATAAATAGAAATTTTTTTCCCTCTTGCACAATATCGGAACCAGAGTTGTCTTCTAAAATTGACCGGTGGGAGAGTAAGAACAGACAGCTCATAATTAATCTGTGAAATTCCTTACCAAAGGATGTTATGATGGCTCTTAACCTAAATGACTTTAAAAAGGGTTTGTACAGATTTATGCAGGAAAAGTCAGTCCCAGATTACAAGTCATGACTAGTTGCAACCTCTGGATTTTAAATGTAATTGCTCTTTGATGGAAAGGAGAGGAAACAAGATACAAGTGCTGTTTTGTATGCTCCCTGAAGCATCAGGTAGGTTACTGTGAGATCGAAGATGCTGGACTAGATAGGCTGTTGGCCTGATCCAGCAGGCTCTTAATATGCAATTTACTTGATAAAATGTAATAATATTGCAAAGTTGTTTTTTTACTTTATAAGAACAGTTTTAGCTCAGGATTTCCCCACTACAGTAATTAAATTTGGACAAAACATCCAGTCAGTGTGGATTAGAGGTGAATTTCCCCCTTGTTGTTTAGAATTTCCGGCAGTTGCAGAGAGATTTTATGGAGGATGATCACGAGCGGGCAGTGTCGGTGACTGCTCTATCTGTTCAGCTCTTCACTGTACCTACTCTGGTGAGTAGTGATGATTTTTTAAAAACTGATAGTTGGCACCCTTTGCCTTTTTTGCCTCCCTCTTAATAGAATTATAAGCGATTGCAGAATGATTATGTGAAAGATGACCACGACAGAGAGTACTCAATTGCTGAGCTGTCGGTTCAGATATTCACAGTGCCTTCACTTGTAAGTACTTCAGTGTTAAATGAAACCCTCTATTTGCTTATCTTGTAAGTCCACTGATTGTTTATTGTTGTTGTTGTTGTTGTGCCGTGCCTGCAATGTTCATAGTGCAGTGTGCAAGGAGTTTACATTCTGAAACAGACAACAGGGAAAACAAGAGAGAGAGGTCTGTATTGACACAAGAAATTCCTCCCATTTTAGGGTAGGATGAAAGGTCTTATACATTGTTTCATTCAGAATTTTTTCCAAAACTTTTGGGTACTTTTTTCTGATCTCATTTAAAAATTGGTACTTAAAAACTGTAATTATGGCATTCACAGCTGAATTATACCATTTAAAGCTTGGTGTTTTGTGTGTTCTTCTAAGCAATAGGGGCAGCCCAGTAATTATTTAAAAAGTACAGTACTTAAAAGATACACACTTATATAACTATATTGTATCTTTTGTCCAAGGAGGACAGATGTTGTACACTTGGAATTCCTAGATGATAGAGGAGGAATTCCTGGATTCCTAGATTCAAGTTCTGGGTATATTGGAACTACATCAAGTACTTACAAATGAGTGTCGGGAGTGAAACTCTGTTGCTTGAGTTTATTATACAGGTGTTGATTGAAATTAACTTTTTATTATATTTAACCTAGGCTCGAATGTTAATAATAGAAGAAAACCTTATGACTACTATCATCTCAACGTTTATGGATCATTTGCGGCATCGGGATATACAAGGAAGATTTCAGTTTGAACGCTATACTGCCTTGCAGGCATTCAAGTTCAGACGAGTCCAAAGCTTGATTTTGGATTTAAAGTGAGTTTATGTGTGTCTGATTAATCAATCAAAATATTTCTATGCAAAAATAAATTTTTAAACTTATTTTTGTTCTACATAGATATGTGTTAATAAGCAAACCACTTGACTGGTCGGATGACTTGAGACAAAGATTTCTAGATGGCTTCGATGTCTTTTTGGAGTTGCTGAAGTGTATGCAGGTGCGCAATCTTTAAAGAAATATATATTTAATATGAAGAGTCACTGACTGACTCACTAATTCACTCACTGACTGAATTATCAACATTCAGCAAAAACTGTCAGACTTAA
Source organism: Cryptoblepharus egeriae (assembly GCA_030015325.1). NCBI lineage: Eukaryota > Metazoa > Chordata > Lepidosauria > Squamata > Scincidae > Cryptoblepharus > Cryptoblepharus egeriae. The sequence goes on from JAREYC010000001.1 coordinate 219,441,975, forward strand.
AAGCATGAAATTTTGGGAGGGTATTCCTTCCCTGATGGAGGCACTCACTAAGCACCATTTTTTAAAATTCCCACTGGAAGGGAGTGAAAAGGGTTACAACATGTTTTTGTCCCTATCCATAACATGAAGACTGACTGATTCACTGACTTTTCAGCGCCCAGCCCAAGCATTGGATCTAGAAGCATGATATTTGGGGAACTTATTCCTTCTGTAATGCAAGGACCCTCTAAGAGCCAATGTGGTGCCCAGTGGTACCTACTACCAACTGCTGCCCAGTGGTGCCTGGTACCCAGCAGGAATGTCTGGTGCCTAGTGGTGCCTGGTGCCCACTGCCTGGTGGCATCTGGTGCCCAATGCCCACTAGTGCCTGTGTCTAGTGCTGGCAGGAATGCTTAGTAGTGTCTGGTGCCCAGTGCTCAGCAGGGAAGACCAGTGGTGATGCATGCCTTGTGCCCTGCAGGGATGCCCAGTGCCCATTGGTGCTTTCTGTGCTTTCAGTGGGCTGTTGCCCTTTACCTGCCGCTGCCCCCAGTACCTGCTGAAGGTGCCGCTCATGTCTGCCAGGACCTGGTATCCATAAATATTCTTTAAATTTTACTTCTGTAACAATGGGTAAATTCAGCTAGTATATAAATAATGTTGTGGAAGAACAAATGAGACTGGGGTACTCTTCATATAACATTGTCAGTGCCTTGTAAAATGTTATGGTTGTGTTCCATTGTTCTAGGGCAGGAGTGACCAAACATTTTGGGAGGAGGACCACATCAAAGGGATCAGAAATTTTTTTACATAAATTTACATAGATGAATATATTAGATACAGAACATATAGGAATGAATGAGGATCTTGCTGAGGGCCGCATTCTTGTTCCTGGGCCAGGGTTTGGACAGCCTTGTTCTAGGGCTTCTGGGATAACTATACTGCCACAATTTCAAAAGACCAGATTGATTCTGTAGTCCTCTGTCAGCAAATCACATGGCAACATTTAGTAAGATTCACTGTTAATATACTTCCTTGATTTCAAGTTCCTTTGCTTTTAACTATGATGCTTTTAACTTTGTGTGAAGGGTATGGATCCGATAACCCGTCAAGTAGGACAGCATATTGAAATGGAGCCAGAGTGGGAAGCAGCATTCACGTTGCAGATGAGATTAACGCACGTCATCTCTATGATGCAGGACTGGTGTGCTTTAGATGTAAGTTATCTCATTTAAATAATAGAATAGCTTTATTTTTTGCATAAGAATTTACATGTATCTAAATTGAACTGGGGCTGTAGTGGCTCAGCGGTTAAGATGCCATGCCTGTTGATTGGAAGACTGGCTGTCTGAGACCCACGTACTACAGGATGAGTTCCTGTCCCTAGCCCAGCTCCTGCCAGTCTAGCAGTTTGAAAACATGTAAAATGCAAGTAGATAACATGTAAAATGCAAGTAGATAAACAAGTACTGCTTTGGAGGGAAAGTAACAGCATTCTGTGCCCATGGCGCAAGGGTGCCTGGCACACAGTCATACCAGACATGTGACCACAGAAGCATCTTCTGAGTCCATAGTAAAGGTAAAAGTTGAAATCTTTACCTTTAAATAGAACTGAAATATTTAAAAATGGGGTCCTGGCTGTTAGGCACATTCTTTTGGAACAAGGAGCTTTGGAATACACCATGGTTTTCATACTTTCTGGGAATATTGTGGGAAAGGGAGAATAGTGGTGATGCCACCACAGTCATGCCATCGTCATGAACAGAGTTGTTTTTTAAAATTTGCTGCAGCCCTTGTCAGCCTCCAGTTTGTGCAAAACCAGAAGTGGTCACAATAGCTGTTTTTCTTTTTCAAGGCAAGGGACCTCTGCAGAAGAAACCAGGGGGCTCTCTGAAGCCAATGTGGGCTGGAGTAAGTTTTTTTTAAAACACTCTGTCCCTGGTGAGAGTGCAGTTGTGGTCATCACATTGCCACCATACCCTTGCCCCTCTGCTTATGAAGACAGAAACAGGGCTTGAGAAATTGACTGAGAAATAGACTGATTAGTAGGCTTTAAAATACAAACAGCAGTAGATTTGGATTAGAACTGTAGCTCTCAGCCTAAGGCAAAGGAAGAGAGAAAATATTTTACATAAAAATTCTGTGCCCACCATTGCTTAAACAATGAAGCATTAGTGTTAGACCAAACTTACTGTTAAGATAGCTAGTAAGATGGCTAGAAGACAAAAAATTAGGAACAGTGCCTAGAGTCAGTATTGCTCTATTTTCTTTAAATGTTTTTACACTCGTTCTTTTTTTTTAAGGAAAAAGTGCTCATTGAAGCATATAAGAAATGTTTGACAACGTTGATGCAGTGCCACAGTGGCTTTACTGAAGGAGAACAGCCTATTGTTCTCAGCATGTGTGGACACTCTGTTGAGACAATTCGATATTGTGTTTCTCAGGAAAAAGTTAGCATTCATCTCCCTGTCTCCCGTTTACTTGCAGGTAAGACTCTTATTGTCTTTTTTGGTTTTTGTCTTTTTTTCAAAGATGAATTATTGTGGTTGGCGCTCAAATTAGAATTGTGGAATGGCATCTTGAGAAGCTAACTTTGCTTCATTCACAGTTCTGGTCTAGAATTCCCATTGCTACTATAGTAGCTTTTCCCAATGGCAAAGGGTTACCTTTCCTCTATACTGTATAATGGTATAATGGTGTTAAGTTTTTTTAAAAATATCCTAACCAATTAGAGATCTGACACAACTCACTGTTCCTGTGGTGGTGTGGGGAAACTCATGTCTGTGCACTGGCCTAACCCTACCACCCGGTCCCGTGCCAGGAAGGGACTTGTGCTGGCTGAACTGGGGGTTAGAATTGCAGCCCCAATGTCATATGTACTATGTCATATGTACTATGTCATATGTACTAGTAAACAATTTAACTGGTTTTTTCCAATATAATACAAGAGCTTACATTGTGTTTTCAGGTTGACTTCCTGTTGTGTACAGTCTGGAATGATTCTTGTCTGTTCTGAACAGAGGAAGAGTTGATGGCTGTTAATTAAGTTCAGTTAGCTTTTTTCAAAGAGGCAGTATATGTTGCCACTGTGAGAATGTTATAATAGAACATTCAGTGATACACATAAGTATATTTTTAATTGGGATTTCCCTCATGGGAAAATGAGAAACATTTGTCTTAGCTTTATTTGATAATTGGTCTAGATCCAAATTGCCTTTACTTGAATAGAAGCCATTCCCGTTCGCATAATCACTTCTTGCTCTACTTTCAGCAGCTTCTCCTGCTGTAGTCACTGTTCTAGAGGAGGACTTCAGTAGCATGGAGAGAAGAATGCAAGGAGATTAAGTGAAAAGCATGAACATTTTATTCTCTGAATAGTAGTTATTTCAGGGAATCTTGGATCAAAGTCTGGTTTCATTGTTTAGTTACAGAGGAATTCCTTTTAAAATGGGCACTATACAGTACTTCATTATCTCAAAAATGCTGCTCTTCCCCCCCCCCCCCATATACAGGTTTGCATGTACTTTTGAGCAAAAGCGAAGTAGCATACAAATTTCCAGAACAGCTGCCAATGGTGAGTAGTACTGAAGATCATCAGTCTTGTTGATTGTGGTATTTAATGATGTTGCTGATGGTAAAAGTGTGTTAATGGTATCTCACACAGTGCTAATGTAGGAAATGTTCCTTCAGCTGTTTACTCACATTGACTACAAAACTATAACTAAGTCCTCCCTCCGGAGAGGAGGGTATAGGGTTGTACTAGCAAGATCAGTACTAGCAAGAGGCTGGAAGGAGCAGGTGAACTTATCTGTAATTTGATCTTTGCAGATAATAAAATACTTAACCATGATTAATGCAAACCATGATTTAATGTGGTTTGCAACTATTATGATTTATGACCCAATATTCAAGAGGAGAGGTATGGAATAAAAGACACTGGCATGCACCATATCTTATTCCCCTTCCTGGGTACACAAATCAACTCAGATTTGCACCAGACTTAGTGCAGGTCCACTTAGACCCATCATGGCTTCTGGGGCTTACACTGGGAGACAGGACAAATTTGAGGAGACCCGCCAGGTATGGAAATTCTCCCAAACAATGCAGCAGAGCCTGCACCAGCACTGCTACATTAGCATGGGGAGCATTTGGCTGTTTGGTATTCAGATTTTCTTGATCATGGTTAAGTAAACTCAAAGTAAGAGTTGTCTACATGGAACCTAAGACATAGACATGTCCAGATAATGAGTGATTTGTAAAAGCAAATGCTACATTTTTGTTATGAAAAGGAATTCAGATTGTCTGTGAGGTACATCTGATTGTTGGACTGTTGAGATTCGTTAATGGGAAATGCTGCCTTCTGTGTAATTTATAAATGCTATCAGTTATTTATAACTAGAGATCTTTGCTAAAATTATCAAGCCAAAGGATATTCTTTTGATGAACTAGAATAAGCATTTCCAGTTTTTCCAAGAAGAGACGTCTGTCTTATTTATAAATGTGTTTTAAAGATCTAGCAAAACATGTACCATGTCTAAGACTATCTCTGTATGTGTTGCATTCAATTAATGCAGAGTGAACTTAGTCCACCTATGCTAATAGAACATCCCCTGAGATGTCTAGTTCTGTGTGCACAAGTACATGCTGGAATGTGGAGAAGAAATGGGTTCTCACTTGTAAACCAAGTAAGTCTTAAATAAAAAAATTTACTAGCCCCTCTTCATGTGTGAACACACATAGTATAGGGCAGTTTGAGAATGTACTGTTGATCCAGAAGTAGTCGATAGGTGGCTATCTGCAAAGCTGCCTTCTGCTATAGTTCAGTTATAATAATCTCTGAAGTCTCTCCAGGTTGCCAGCCATTTAGCTATATATTGATCAAGGCTCACGTACTCAGCATTTTTATACCTGAAAGTAAATCTTGTGAACTCTGTATACTTAATGTTATATAATGTGGTATGTCACTGAACAAGAGCCCTCCATTATATTTTCAAATGTGTGTGTTAGCTTGAAGAGTAATGAAAAAGCTAAATGTGCTTTAGTAATTCACCCCAATCCATAAGATGTTAATAAATGAACTGGCAACACATCAACCTATATCTTTTCATTAGACTAATTTCTGTTCATAGTAGATCTGAAGTAAAAAAATTTGCACATCTTTGCCAGCACCAATGGTGCCTGGTTGTTATATGGTGTTTAATGGTGCCTGGTTGTTATAGGTCAGCTTGGCAACCTTACTTTTCTATTTTTTCCCCCAGTCATTTTCCTATTTTTGTTAGACCGTCTTTTCAAATCTTCTAGTTGCTACAATAATTTCTGATTATTGAGATCTAGCATTTTATTTCATGTATTGAATGAATGACTTTTGTATAAATTTAAAATAATTTCTGGCCCTTAGATATACTACTATCATAATGTGAAATGCAGAAGAGAGATGTTCGACAAAGACATAGTGATGCTCCAGGTAACATTTATTTAGTTCCATGCATGAATATTTATGTACTGTCTTCTGTTTTATATGCTCTCTTTTCCCTGTGAGCTTAATTTGATTATAATTTGTATATACTGGAGATGTCACAGATGTGGCTATATTCTAAAAATTGCTCTTTTTGAGAATAAGGACAGCCATTTTGAGAACTAGTGCATGCAGTTCTGTACTGTTTTCAAAGCAAAGCCAAAATGTTTACAAGTTAAGATGAATTTCACCAAACTCTATAATATTTATATTTTTAAAAAACTTTTAGACAGGTGCATCAATGATGGATCCAAATCATTTCCTCATGATAATGCTGAGTCGTTTTGAACTATACCAGATATTTAGTACTCCAGATTATGGCAAAAGATTCAGTTCTGAAAATTCCAACAAGGTATGCTATTGGGAGTTGAAAGTGACGTTTTCTATTTCAAGTATGCATCAAATGAAATACCAGACATTTTCCATTAGGTATAATGTAACCTTTGTTTTTCACTCAGGATGTTGTTCAGCAAAATAATACACTTATTGAAGAAATGCTGTACCTCATTATTATTATTGTTGGTAAGTTTGCATTTTTAAGGTAGTTTATTATGGGTTGCATTACTAGGAAAGCTTAGCTGGGAATCATATGTCATGTTTGGCTTTGTCATAAATACTGTAATAAAGGGATTTCCTTTTATGATTCTTGCATCCTCTGTCTTATTATTTTTGAGAGCAAGTTTGCATGCTATGGTATAGGAAATAACTGTCATAATGTGTTCTGACATTATATTGAAAGGAAACCTTGTACACCAATGTTTTGATAAGATGTGGTCACACTTCTTGATATGGTGATACGAAAGCTATTTTTTGTTATAGGGAGAGTGGTGGTGGTGTTTAGAATATTTATCTACCACTTTCCCACAAAAAATTCACAAGCAGTTTATAATGTCCTGTCAGTTTTCATTGCTTCCCCCATCCATTGCACATATTCTGGGAGTCGTCCTTGGATTTGGTTATAAAGAGGTCTTAAATTGTTCCAGTTACTTTTTATTATCTATATATATAAAAGAGAAGTCACTGACTGACTGACTCACTGACTGACTGACTCATCACTGCCCTGCCAAAATCACTGGCCCTAGAAGTATGAAATTTGGGGTGGGTGTTCCTTCCGTGATGGAGGGGTGCACTAAGAACCGGTTTTCGGAAATTCCAACAGGAAGGGGGTGAAAAGGGGTGCAACGTGTTTTCCTCTCTGTACTTTGCATTGGAGAATTAATGACTCCTCAACACTCAGCCCCAACTGCTGGCCCTAGAAGCATGGAATTCTGGGAGGGAGTTCCTTCTGTCACCTGAACACCCACCAAGAACCCAGGTAGAGAAATTTAACCCTTCAGGGGCTGAAAAGGGGGCAACATGTTTTTGTCCTATACTCAACATGGGAGACTGACCAACATCCACCCAATTTGGTCCTCGGTGCCCAGTGCACTGGGGGGGTATTGTTCAGAGGAAGAGGTTGCACTGGCGAGGATTCTATGCATGGGGGGAAGTTGCGCATGGGGGGAAGCTGCACTGAGGGGAAGTTGTGCATGGGAGGAAGTTGCGCATGGGAGGAAGTTGCGCATGGGGGAAGATGCACATGGGGGAAAGTTGTGCATGGGGAAAGTTGCTCATGGGGAAAGTTGCGCAAGGGGGAAGTTGCTCATGGGGAAAGTTGTTCATGTGGGGATGATGCGCATGGGGAAAGTTGCGCATGGGGGATGATGCGCATGGGGATGATGCCCATGGGGAAGGTTGTGCATGGGGGGAAGTTGCGCATGGGGAAAGTTGCACATGGGGAAGTTGCACATGGGGGTTGATGCGCATGGGGGTTGATACACATAGGGGACTGATGCAGATGGGTAATGTTGCATATGAGGAGTTCAGGCATATGGGATGATGCTCATGTGGGGACGGATGCTCATGTGGGGACTGATGCTCATGGGGGGAAGTTGCGCATGGGGGGAAGTTGCGCATGGGGGAAGTTGCGCATGGAGGGAAGTTGTGCATGGAGGGAAGTTGCACATGGGAGAAAGTTGCGCATGGCGGATTGATGCACATTGGAGGGATGAAATATGGGGAAATGTTACTCCTGCAATGCGGGTACGCTTTTTGCTAGTATAATTATAAAATGTAAAACAGCCTGAGATAAAGTGCTCCTTGAGTAAGGGTAAAAATTCCTCTGCCCCTCCCCCAGAAAACCACATGGAAAGTGGCAACTCAACGTGAACCTTATTGTCTCCTTCCTGTACAGTAGTTTTTTCAAATGCTTTCATCATTTGTGGCAAGATAAGTGCATACATGGTTTATGCAAATGACTATTAAAAGGCACAAATCAAAATGTTCTTTTGTAGGTGAGAGATTTATTCCTGGTGTTGGTCATGTCAGTGCTACAGATGAAATCAAACGAGAGATTATTCATCAGTTGAGCATCAGACCTATGGCTCACAGTGAATTAGTAAAAGCACTACCAGAAGATGTGAGTATCAAAAACTTTGGTTTAATTTAACTTTTCTAGATTTTTCTAGTTAACTTTTCCTTTAAAACTATGGTGATTCCAGGGGGAAGGTTCTTATGTCTTTTGGTAGCAAATAAAATGTAGCTTCTTCCCATGCAGCTTCTTTATCCCATTGAGATAATCTTGAACTTACCAAACTGCTAGTCAATTTATTGATTTTTTTTTACTTGAACACATGTCTGAACACATATACTTGAACTTGGTTTGTTCAGCCTGGAGAAAAGGAGGCTAAAAGGATATATGATTGCATTCTTCAGATACCTGAAGGGCTGTCATATAGAAGAAGGGATGCATTTGTTCTCAACTGCCATTGAAAGTAGAGTTAGAACAAATGGGTAAAAACTGCAAGAAAAGAGATTCCATTTGGATATCAGGAGAAAATTCCTGATGGTCAGGGACGTTTGACAGTGGAATAGATTGCCTACGGAGGTGGTGGACTCTCCTTCACTGGGGATCTTCAAGCAGAAGCTTGACAAGCATCTGTTGGAGACAGTCTAGGATTTCCTGGTACAAGGAGAGGGTTGGACTAGATGACCTATGACCTAGATGAGAATAACACCCGTTTGTCAGGAAAAATAACCTCGCCTTTTGCAGGTCCCTACCTAGTAGGTCCCTTCCAATTCTATGATTCATTTAGTAAAATGTAAAAGGCAAGGTTGCTGTGATCACAAATGACTGTATGGGAAAGAAAAAAAGTTTTTTTTAAGTAATGAATGTTTTATGTTTCCGTTTGCATTGTGCAGGAAAACAAAGAGACTGGAATGGAAACTGTGATTGAAGCCGTTGCCTGTTTCAAGTAATACCTTTTTGTACAATCATAATTTTAAATGTGTAAAATGAGAACTTGTATGGCCAAGTTCATGTTTCTTAAAGCTTCAGTTATATTCCTAAAATATTCTCACTTTTCTATACGTTCCCGCTTATCTCTCTAGTACACAGTTTAATAATTCTCATAAATTGTGGGAAGCCTATTACTCATTTTTATCTAAGTTAATACTGTTTAAGAGAAGTCAAAATTCCTGTTGGTCTCATATTGTCAGCATCAAAAGATAATAGTAGGTCTTTATAGGAAAATGTCTTATTTGATTGTAAACTGCATATATAACTGTTTCTGTTGCTCTCCTTTCCTCATGAAATCAGAAATAAACTAGACCATAAGTTCTTAAGTGGACATTGTAACCATCTTTTGGTGCTCTCCTTAAAAGGATTATAGCCTAATCCTGAGCTACCTGTGGCTTCAGGGCCACCGTGGCACCAAAATGGTTGCCACAGTATCCAGTGGGCCAGCAGGCTAACTACCTTCTTTGCCCCCCTGGACGCAGGGTACTTTTGTGCCTTTCCTTCTAGTTAGCAGAATAGTCCTGCAATGGGGCTACTTGTTTCTGCATCATCTCTAGATGCATCTGAATCAGATCATCTACCAGTCCCACCTCGCCAACCCTGTTCTAGAACACCTTCTCCCCTATTTTACCCTCAGCTTTCTGCCACCTGGTGATGCACACTACTACGGAGATGCAGAGAACCAGCGCTGGCCTGACACTAGAACAACACCAGTCTTCACTGAGTTAGCTCCACTGTCAGACCAGCACTGGAGCTCACAGACATGACTTATTATAGATTTGCAACACCCACCACTGGCGGAGCATAGGTGATGTGAGCTCCGAATTGGGCTCTTATGCCCGAAAAAGCTGCTTTATCTGAAACATTCTATGCCTGGCTGATTTATATATGTAGAACTTCTTTAATTGTGGTTTTAGTCGTTAATTCGTAAATTCTGAATTTTGTTGATTACGTTTTAGGAAACCAGGTTTAACGGGCAGAGGACTCTATGAGTTGAAACCAGAATGTGGTAAAGATTTCAATTTATATTTTTATCATTTTTCAAGAGCGGAGCAATCTAAGGTAATTATGGAAAAGATAGATATCTAATCATAACTGTCTTAACTGACTTCATTCAAAAAACAATATCTTGAAAAACCTTTTTAATTTTTAAGATTACTTGCTTATTTTGGCCAGCAATAGACATGGATAAGTATAGCTGAAATAGTGGGAATTTACACAACAGAAGAGAATTCTGTGCAAAATTACTATGTTAGAACCAGTGGTGAGATTCAAATAAATTAACAACAGGTTCTATGTCATAATAACCTAAATTAACAACAGGTTCTATGTCTCATTAGTAACCGGTTCTCAGAACCAGGCGCTCATTAGCAAAGGGCTCTATAGAACCTGTGAGAACCCCCTGAAGCCCATCACTGAATTTTGAACACTGCTCTAAATATTAATGCTTAAAATATTAATTGCCTACAATGGCTATATAGCACAGTAATGGACCTAACCCTCAACATACCTCAGGGCAAAGGTTTGCAGTGCTGCCCCCATACTTATGTGGCATTCCAGATAACTGGAAAAGTGTTTTGATGCTTCCCCATTGTCTTTAACAGTACTTTGGAGAACACAACTCCCGTGCTGGTCTCAGAGGTTTGCAAATGCGCTGTAAAGCACTTTTGTGCTACACATGGGGACAGAGGCATGAACTGAGTTTTTTTTATAATGTGTCTACTTGCTGTACTTTTATTTGTACTGTATAAATATTTATCACTGCATTATCCCTCCTTGTGGAGGAAAAATATAATGAAATAGTTATCAACAATGAAAACAATTTCAAGGGCTTCAAACAAATAAAAAGCAGTAGCTAAAAAGAGAAATAGTCTAAAGGACAATTTATTGTGTTTAGAGTTTGGTTTTGGTAAGGCAACCAAGTTATTTCTCGTTTGGATTCAGTTTTAGTTAACTAAAAACATTTACCGGTAACTATTTTTGAAATTCAAATTCAGGTTCATTTAGGCTTCTTGACTGTGGGAATGTCATGAATGTAAGACTGCAGCATTTTATGATTCAATGTATATGGATTTCTAGATCAAAATTTCCTAGTTATTCAATAGTATCAAAAATACTTCATTATTTGCTGTCTTTGATAACGAAGATACCCAAGTTTAAGATGTAGGATTTTTACTTTACCTATACATGTTAGAAAAACAGAATAGAAAAGTAAAATGCAGAGTTCCCACTAATTACACTGTGATAACATTGGCTGTAAACCTGCATGCATTTGTAATGTTGAACAGTTTTCTTTTTTCTTTTTTTAGGCAGAGGAAGCCCAGAGAAAACTTAGACGACAAAATCGGGAAGATACAGGTATTTGGCATGCTAGTTATCATTGTTTCCCATAATTGTTGCTCCCATTTCTTAAGAATCATTACAGTGGTACCCTGATTTAAGAGCAACTTGAATTAAGAGCGTTCTGTATTAAGAGCAAAATTTTCTCAGAAATTTTGACTTGATTTAAGAACACTGTCTTGAAAAAAGAGCACTTCTGAGGATATTTGGAACAGGGCCAGGGAACTCACAGGAAAGACTGGGGGGACCCTATGCGAAGTTTGGAACAGAACTCACGGGGGAATCTAGGGGGAGTATCCTGATAGGGAGTAGCCTATCACTAACGGAGTCACCGATATCCTTTGGCTCAAAGAATTCTTTGTCTTTTCATGCAACTTGAACATTCCCATTCTGCTGATGAGGAGCAGAATGGGAGTGTTCAAGTTGCATGAAAAGACAAAGAATTCATTGAGCCAAAGGATATTGGTGACTCCGTTAGTGATAGTGGGTCATCCAACTCTCTCTTGTCTCCTTCACTCCAGTGATGAAGATTTTCAAAGATAGTATAGTTCAGTACTGTCCAAGATTTTCTTTATTGCATTGTTTTGTATTACTGTATATTTACAATGTTTTGTATTAGATTACAGTATTCTGTATTACATTACAGTGTTTTGTAATCATTTTTATATACAGTTAATATTTTTATATAAATATTTTTGGATGTGGAACCAATTATCTGGGTTTCTATTAATTCCTGTGGGAAAATCTGCTTTGTATTACAAGTGTTTTGAATTATAAGCTTGCTTCCAAAAAATTATGCTCGTAAATCAAGGCACCACTGTATTTGCTTTCAGAATTCCAATTGACTTCTGGTTACTATTTTATGTGCAAACAAAGGACTAAGGCTGCAATCAAAGGTGCTATTCTGTTCTACTTAAGAAAACCCATGATCAGCTGGAGCTTTCTTTTGTGACTTTCAAAGCTGTAGTTCCACAGTTGACAAGATAAGCAGCTTTAAAAATTCACAAGATAAGTCTCACTAGAGACGTTTTCATAAGAAAAGACAAGAGAAGTCACAAGTTTCTTAGGCATTGTTCTTTTGATTAGGCCCACAAAGTCAAACATAGTCTACCAACCATGTATTGTGGCATCACAGCTTGATTGCCTCAGTATTTTTGGTGGATCATCTGGGTACACATCTGCTTTAGATAAATTTAAAATGATGTTTTTAGATTGCTTCTTAGTCACTCAATTTTTCTTGGCTTGCTGAATTTTGAGTCCTTTATAAAGGTATTTTGATTCTTCCCTAAAGTTGTGTATCAATAAATTGCATTTAAGAAAGCATATAAAAATGGTGATGCTTGATGTTTTCAGGAACGAGTAGGAAAGAGTATTGTAAAACAGTGTTGTGGTTTTTCCTCAGAGTAAAATTACTCAAGTGTATGTTGCAATGATGACTGAAATCATGCAGTAGGCAAGATTCACATCAAGCTCTCATGCGGAGAACACCTTACCTTAACAAGAGTAGTGGAGCAGGGGCTTATGCCAGGGATAGCTGACAGCCAAGCTGATCTGGTGGCATATGTACAAAATCAGTTTATACTTTTTTTAATCTTGAAAGGTCCCTTGAAGATGAGTTCTTAAACATTACTGTAAAGATTTCTCTATCAAAGCTGTACAATACTTCATCAATCCATTTCTGTTTTAGCACTTCCACCTCCTGTTCTTCCTCCATTCTGCCCTTTGTTTGAAAGCTTGATCAATATTCTGCAGTGCGACGTCATGTTGGACATTATGAGAACAATACTGCAATGGACAGTAGAGCACAATGGATATGCCTGGTCAGAATCTATGCTACAAAGGGTGAGTTTAAGCCTTTAACTTAATTCCCTTTTTAACTGCTAGATAATTACCGGTATATAGAATTTTGTTTAGAATGACAAACTTTAATCCTGACAATTTCTGTTTAGGTTTTACACTTGATTGGAATGGCATTGCAAGAAGAAAAACAACACATAGAGAATGCTGATGAAGACAGTCTTGTGACATTCACCTTTAGTCAGAAGATTTCAAGTAGGTTTATTGAGAGTTAGAAGTTTCAGTATGGTTAAAATAAGATATTATCTCCCTCCCCATTTTTCTTTTTAAAAAATCAGACTTTACTAAATCTTTAAAATGATGTCTCATAATAAAAATGCATATAAATCCACTTCAGTGTGCTCTCCACTATTGAAAAAGAAAGCTAGGGAAATGTCACTAACAATTTGTCACCATTGTCATTGTTTTGTATCATTGTCATTGTTTGGCTAGAAACAAAAAGCAGTTCACAAACAGCAAATGTAATTTATAACTAGAACACAATAATAAAATTGTATATACAGTGGCGCCTCACGTAACAAATTTAATTCGTTCCGGAGGCATGTTCTTTACGTGGAACATTCTTTACGTGAAGCAGATTTTCCCATAGCAAATAATGGAAACTCAGACGATTGGTTCCACAACCCCCAAAATATTCATATAAAAATATTAACTGGATGTAAAAATGATGACAGAACATTCAAAACATGCATTCAATCTGCATGATCATATGAAGTCTACTTAGGCTGCAGTCCTAAAGACACTTTTGTGGGAGTAAGACCCATTTAACACAATGGGGCTTACTTCTGGGTAGACATGGTTAGGAGGCTGCAATCCAAGACACCTTCAAAGTGTCTCCCCACTTTCTCCTTCTCTCCATCCTGAGCCTCTCTCTCCCCTCCTCCCTTCTGCCTGGCCCTGAGCTGCTTCCCTCTTCTCCACTGCTCTTCTCTCCCTCTGCCCAGCAGATGCCTGGCCACAGGAGGAACAGCTTGGAAGTGTTGCTTTCACAATGGGCAGGTGCGCTAGGCAGCCCTGACACTTTTTAAACAGGCTGCCGGCCAGTGCGTCTGGCCCAACTGCCAACGAATGTGTTCTTTACGTGAAGCACTTTCTTTACGTGAAGTAGAATCCTAGAGAAATTTTTGTTTGTTACGTGAAACATACTTTACGTGAGGCATTCTTTATGTGAGGCGCCACTGTACCATGATAGCTCCATGCATTCGGTGGGGAAATAAGAATGGCCCTGTGCACTTACACCTCATGATCAGGAACTCTTTGTTTTATCATGGTTCCTACTTACACATACTGGCCCAATGTGCATAAAACTGTAAATGCAGAGTCCATTCTTTCAGCTAAGTGCTCAGTGTAGGGTCAAAATATAGAGGACAGGAGGGAGGTAATACGATAAAGGTATACTAACCACAGAACCGTTTGGCTGCTTGGTGGAAGCATTAACTTCCAGGTAACATTTGAAGTAATCCTCAGTTCATCTACTATAATATAAAATTAAAACTGTCGATATCCTCCTGCTGCAAGTAAGGAACAAACTTAAGCAAAGGAGACTTTTAATTAACTGCAGTAGTTGGATTCATTGTGGCAGTATGTTTGAAATATACCACATTCCATTCAAGTTATTCTTAAAAACCTCAAATATCAATAAGCATTCTTGGATCATTGTTTTGTTATATTGATTTTTAAGCTTGCAAAATAAATTCAGTATATCAGATCCTTATAGTCAGATGTTTCCTTTATTGTTATTCGCAACAGGGCCTGGTGAAGCACCCAGTACTTCCCCAAGTTTATTAGCTATGCTAGAAACTTTGCAAAATGCATCTCATCTAGAAGTGCACAAAGATATGATCAGATGGATATTGAAGGTAAAATATGCTGCATTATTTCCATTTGTTTATGGGGGAGAGGAAATACAGCATTTAAATCCCCTTTAAAATAATGAGCAATAATCCATATTCTTTTGTTGTAGACTTTTAACGCTGTTAAAAAGCTCAGAGAAAGATCTTCAACAAGTCCTACATCAGAGACTGAAGGAAATATTATGGAAGAGGTAAAAATCTCTATATATAAAAGAGAAAAGTCACTGACTCCCTCACTCACTCACTGACTCACTGATTCATCACCACCCTGCCAAAACCGGTGGGCCTAGAAGCATGAAATTTGGGGTGGGTGTTCCTTCCATGACGGAGGGGTGCACGAAGAACCAGTTTTCGGAAATTCCAACTGGAAGGGGGTGAAAAGGGGTGCAATGCGTTTTCCTCCCTATACTTTGCATTGGAGAATTGATGACTCATCAACATTCCGCCCCAACCCACAGACCTAGAAGCCTGAAATTCTGGAAGGGAGTTCCTTCTGTCACATGAACACCCACCAAGAACCCATGTGGAGAAATTTAACTCTTGAGGGGCTGAAAAGGGGTGCAACGTGTTTCTGTCCTTTACCTAACATGGAAGACTGACCAACATCCAGCCAATTTGGTGCTTGGTGCCTGGTGCACAGGGGGGATGTTGTTCAGAGGAAGAGGTTGCACTGGCGAGGATGCTGCGCATGGAGGAAGTTGCACATGGGGAAAAGTTGCGCAGGGAGGATGATGCGCATGGGGGGACCGATGTGCATGGGGGGATGATGAGTATGGGGAAAGTTGCGCATGGGCAGATGATGCGCATGGGGGAAGTTGCACATGTGGGGGTGATGCGCATGGGGGAAGTGGCGCATGGGGGAAGTGGCGCATGGGGTGTTTATGCGCCGTGGGGGGATGGCGCATGGGGAAATGTTACTCCTGCAACGCGGGTACGCTTTTTGCTAGTAATATAATAAAAAAGGTGATTTGGGAATTCGTGATCTGTGACTAATTTACAAGTATATCTCCTGATTGTCATGCTAATTAGATTCCTTAAAATAATTTTTCCATTTTGAATCATTGTATCTGTGCATTTGTTTCTTCACTTAAAATATTTTTATTCTTCAGGTGACAATGGGAGCACTGTTGGTCAAAGTATTAGAACATGGCATTCAAACCTTTGACACGGCAGCATTCTGTTTTCAGAAGTTCCTCCTGTGACTATGGACATTTGCAATCGGCCTTCCATGAACTGAAGGTCATATGAGTGCAGCATTTTTTCCATTTAGGACCCGTTGTGGAAGAGTATTGCTTCTTGCATTCTTACAACTTCTGAAGGCAAAATGCCTCTGTGCCAAAAGTTGATAATACCTATTCAGTGTCTAAATAATATGCGTAGGTACTGGAAATCAAAGTTCTGTGCTACTTGGTGTAATGTACTTTTCCTATTCATCATGTATCCATCATCCATCATAGAGATTCTTAACAACACTGAGTCTTTCCATTGCTTTCTCCTAGTCTTCCTGCCTTTCTGTTCTGTGATGACTCTCTAACCTAACCATGTCCAAGTTTTAAAAACTTTTTATAGATTCCAATACTTGTATTTACTGCGGGTCTGTAAATTTCAGTGTTGGGTACTACTAATCTGTCAGTGTATACCCAATAAACTGCCCCCTCCCTAAACATTATATATCATACATATACAATAATCCCATTCTGCTGCCTAGTTCCTTCATGCTTCTAAGTTCTGCCCTTGGAAGGATAATTTCCATCTGATAGCATTGTGGCACGATGAGCATTTTTTTCAGAAATCAAATTTACAGAAGATAAACCACCACTCTTTCCCTTCTGCTTTTCATAGAAGAAAACAGTTTTTTCCCTGTGATTTTGGATTTTTAGAAAGTGTTGAAAGATATGTCTGGTACCTGAATCCTAAAAAATCCAGCAGTCATGAAATAACTGGATAGGGGTAGTGGTAGAAGTGGTGGTACAGAGGTTCCCTAGGGTACTCTGCCTGCAAGAGATATGATGCATTTTCAGATCCCAACTCATAGAAGAGATATATATTTCTTTTTCCACAACAAGAACGAAGGCAAAAAGAGAAGTTACTTTTTGCTCTTAGGCAGGGCTTCTGCAGGAAGCACTGGGGATCTCACTCTGGGAGGACTCTCACTGATGGCATGAAGGCAGCTGAGTTGATTGAAACTGGACAGTGATTATTTTGATTGATATGATAAATATATCTGCAATATAAGAAGGGTCTTTCAGAAGATAAGGACAATTGAAATGAGGAAAATGCATTATGATATAAAGGGAATTTCAGCATTTATTAGAGTTTCATCCAATCCACATCGGATGCGATTTGGGGAAACCTGGCCAGCCTGTCACAGGACATTGCTTTTCCCACTGAAGTGGTCCCTATTTATCTACTTGCATCTGCATGCTTTTGAACTGCTAGGTTGGCAGGAGCTGGGCTAAGGATGGGAGCTCATCCCTTCTGGCAGTACGCAGGTCTTAGTACTGCTGACCTGCTGAGTGGAATTCCAGTCAAGCAGTGTCGTATCCCCCAGCGTTCTAAACACTGAGCCACTGCAGCCCTTAAAATTCATTATGATGTATGCCAATATTTATTGTAACCAATTTGAAAATTGTAGTACATTTCAAGAACAAGGCTGGTCAGTAGAGTAACTCTCACCAGAATTAACATGCCTAGAAAACAGGGCTTGGCTTGTGAAAGCATTCTCCCTTAAAGTGGCATGCCATGAGAGAATGGTAAATACAGTGGTACCTTGAATTAAGAGCATTTCGTATTAAGAGCAAAATTTTCCTCATAAATTTTGACTTGATTTAAGAGCACTGTCTTGAAAGAGGAGCACTTTTGAGGAAGTTTGGAACAGGTTTCCATGGCCAGGAAGAGCAGTCTGCGCCATGTGTGTACGATTATGTGAGATCTGTGTGTGGCAGTGTGGAAGGTGTACCTTATCAATGTTCCAGTGCTGCTCCCCATCAGCAGCCTGGAAATGCTAAAGCTGCACAAAAAGATAAAGGTTCCATTGAGCAAATGGAAGACAGTGTCTCTGTTAGTGATCATGAAAGTCATCCTACAAAATTCCTCCTCTCTCGTCTCCCTCACACCAGCCATGAAAGTTTTTTAAAGTACACTACAATTCAGCACTGTACAATACTTTCTTTATTGCAGTGTTTTGTATTACTATATATTACAGTGTTTTGTATTAGATTGTAGTGTTCTGTATTAGACTACAGTGTTTTGTAATCATTTTTATATACAGTTAATATTTTTATATAAATACTTTTGGTAGTTGAACCAATCATTTGAGTTTCCATTATTTCCTGTGGGAAAATCTGTTTTGTATTACAAGTGTTTTGAATTACAAGCATGCTTCTGGAACAAATTATGCTTGTAAATCAAAGCACCACTGTAATTTACTCAGCTTATTTGTTTAATGGAATTGATTTAATGT
This sequence comes from Cryptoblepharus egeriae, assembly GCA_030015325.1. Taxonomy (NCBI): domain Eukaryota; kingdom Metazoa; phylum Chordata; class Lepidosauria; order Squamata; family Scincidae; genus Cryptoblepharus; species Cryptoblepharus egeriae. The sequence continues at coordinate 219,460,319 of JAREYC010000001.1, forward strand.
ATGCATTATTTGTGTAAATTTAAGTATTCTATGATTGTTTGTTCACTATAACTCTGTAGAGTTCACGAGATAAAGAAAAGGCAGAGCGAAAGCGAAAGGCTGAGATTGCAAGACTGCGAAGGGAGAAGATCATGGCGCAAATGTCCGAGATGCAGCGACATTTCATAGATGAGAACAAAGAGCTCTTCCAGCAGACTTTAGACGAACTTGAAACATCTACCTCCGGAGGACACGATCATAGGTAAGTCAAAAAATTAAAAGCCAGTTTCTCAATTAAAAAAATCTTCATATTGACATTTTTAAATAGTATTACTTGCATTTGCTTTCCTAATTTTTTTTCCTGTTTTCCTTTATATACCAATTTATTTGCATATCCATCTCAATTTTTTTTGTATCAGTACCCATTTTGGCCTACATAAAACCATAGAAATATCAGTGAATACAAAAATAGCCATGTATCACTGAAATTGAACTACATAGACAGCAATGAATACTGTATACAGCAATTATTTAGCAAGCCCAAGGGAAAAACTTTTATTTTTCTATTTAAATTAAAGTGGCAACAGTGAATTTTAAGTAGAAAAGAATTCTTTTTTTAAAACGTTTTAGTTATTTGACTTATTTTAAAAATCAGCCATCAATGAATAGGGCTGCAATCCTAAAGACACTTTCCTAGAGTAAGATCCATTGAACACAATGGGCTTACTTTTGAGTAGACATGGTTAGGATTGCGCTCAATAGAATCTTTCCTGGAATGATGATACTGATAATCAAAAGACATCCTTATTGTTTGTGAGTGTTTGAATGATGGCAATATGCAATTACAAAAGCTAACTAAACGGAATTGAAGCATTAAGGGAAAGCAATTATGAAGCACCATGTAGATGAGTAAATACTACTAAATAAATACTACTACTTTCATGTGACAGTGAAAGTTGCATTTTAAAGATAAACCTATGCAGTATCTTGTGTTGGAGAAATGGTAGCAGTCCTTAGTTCATGTATCAGAATTTCCTTTGCTGTCAGAAGGAGGTTGCTTTCTACATACACAGAAAATTGTCTTGTGTGCTCCCTGAGGCTTCTGGTGGACTACTGTGATATACAGGATATACAGCAAGCCAGACTAGATGGGCCTTTGGCCCAGAGGGACTCTTATAATTCCTGTGTTAAAAATAGCCCTAAAATTTTTTCTACCATGTTTGTTGTCATTGACACATTTCTGCTGTATTTAAGCTTGTGTGATGGGCATTATAAGAACTTATTTTGTAATTTTATTATTTATACCAATTCTGGTCCCATTACTAAGTTTGATGCGTCTAAAAAAGTAGTGATGAGATGAAAGATTTGTGTTGAACAAGGGATATATTTTTCTATGGTCTGTTTATAGCTTCCTACAGCATCTTTGAAATATGGATGGACTCTCCATATCCATGGATTTTGCATCTGTGCATTTGGCTCAATGTGTCGTCGTCCCCCCCCCCGGACTTCCATTAAACCAAATTTGGCCCAATCTGAAGCCTCCAGAGGCAAACAAAGATGTGCTCTGGTCATTTCCAAAGGCTCTTCTGAGACCCATAGCTAAATAAAGACATCCTTATTGTTTAGGATAGAGAAATTCATATTGCTAAATACATCCTTGTTGCTAACTAAAGACATCCTTATACTGAGACTCTACACACAGCCTCCATAGGCCTTTCAGTGGTCTGTGAAAATCCTACTAAAGCCACCTCCAGTCACCTCTAGGGAAGTGGCCTCTGAGACTTTTTCTGAGGACTGTGGAGGTAGAGCGTAGGGGTGTGGAAGTGAGGTGTTCCAAGGTGGGCAGAGGGCAGGCAGGTGGGGAGCAGAAGGTGAGGCCAGCATCCAGCACGTAACCCTGTTCCTGGGCAGTGTGAGCAGCTCTAGATTGTTTTGTTCTGCTCAGATTTCTGACACCTCTTGAGCAAAGATCTGAGTAGACCCATTGGGGTCACTGTGGCTTTTCCTTGGAGAAGGGGAAAAGTTTCCTCTTGCTTCAGGCTGAGCCATAGCCAGCCCCAAACTTGCACTGGTTCCACCACAGGGACATCAGCTGCCAAGCTGTGTACATTCTGAATAGTAGCAAAAAGAAAATTGATGAAGAATTAATAGCCATATATGATCATTGCCTTATTTTGGAACACATTTCAGTAAAATACATACTAATAAATACCATTTGATTGTAGTCCTTCAGTTTCAGATACCAAACTTATAGCTTTGGGTCCTGAGCAGACTAAGGTGACTGAGCAAAGGCAAGTGGTTACTTGTATCTTATGCCAAGAAGAACAGGAAGTCAAAGTGGACAACAGAGCTATGGTCCTGGCGGCCTTTATTCAGAGATCAACAGTCATGTCCAAAAACAGAAACAAAGTTATTCCAGATCCCGGTAAGCAGCATTGATATTATTGTATAACATTACCTACTATTAATACAGATGGATGGGCTGTGGGTGGCGCAAGCGGTTAAGACACTGTGCCTGTTAACCAGCAGGCCAGTGTTCGAGACCCAGGTCGGCCCCACAAGACAGGGTGAGCTCCTGTCCTTAGCCCAGCTCTGCGACGCCAGCTGGAACCAATCGTATTGGCTCTGGCTTTCCATTGGACTAATTCAGTGGCATGGAGAGGGGGGTTTTGCTGCTTGGGTAACAGCCTATCCTCCATAACAATCCAACCCAGGCTTTCGTGCTTCGCATGCAGCGTATGCAGCTCCGAGCACAATACCATAGTCTTCCAAGACTGATGGAGGCCTGCTTTTTTTAAATGCAGATGGATACTTTAATTGTTGTTTAATTGTTTAATTGAGATTCAGATTCAGTTCTTACCCAAGATTATCTCCAAAACAATAACCAGGAAAATCTGTTCACAGTTCAGTTATTTCAAATCATAGCAATACCTATCTTGAATTTTTCATGTTTCATGGGTGTCTCTCTGTGTGTATGATCTGTTGTCTTATGCTGCTTATAAGAGACCCTGCAAAGGTCTCTTAAATGAGATGGGAAGTTTGTGGGATAGAAATACAGGTGGGATTCATTTTTGGACCACCACCACCACAGATACCAAAAACTGCAGAAAACCACAGATCTGGGACTCTTAAAAACCCTCTGTAGGCAATTGGAGCTGTGCTTTTCCAGGGGACTTCTCCAGCCCTCAGAATGCCTTTTAAAGGCATAAAACATCACTACTAGTTTTTTCCCCAAAAAACCTATGGTTGTTTTTTTTTGCCTCTACAAGGAATTCTGAAGCCACAGGAGGCCTTAGGCAGGCATGAGTAGTCTTGTTATCATGAGTCTTGTTGTAAAAAGTGGTCTTTAGAAAGTCACAGCTCTGAATGTCACAGCTTTAGAATGTCACCTTTGGAGGGTTCTCGTTGGGCTATGTCTGGCTCAATTTGGGTCTGGCGGACCCATGCTGAACCAGATCCACAAGTAGAAGATAAGTAGGTCATCAAAATTCTTAAAATTACCTGTTTCTGGCTTATGTGTCCTAACTCTTGGCCACTATGAATTGCATTGTGTATCTGAAGCTGGCACCCGTGGACTAGTCAGGGGGTCATCTGGTAAGGAAGTTTTAATAATACTTCAGCTGAATAGAAGTATTAACTTTAAAGTGAAAAATAATTTATTATTTAAGAATGATTTTAATAATTTAATAATGATTTTAAGATAATTTAAGAATGATTTTAATTTTAATAAAATGTGTGGTGGTGAACTTTGCTTTATTTTATGCAGAAAAATATGACCCGATATTCATGCATCCAGACCTGTCATGTGGTACCCACACTGGTAGTTGTGGACATATTATGCACGCTCACTGCTGGCAAAGGTAACTGTGTTCTTAACATATGTCAAAAATGTGATGTCTAGGCAGTAAGAACACAAGTTCTTTCTATGGTCTGGTGCACTTGACCAAGTATTTGTGTTCAGCTACTCATGTAAATCATAACGTCAGGGAGTCAGTGCCTTGAAAACCGATTCCAATATTTCTCATTTTGTTGTCCCTGGCTTCATATTAGATTTTTTATTTGTTTGGCTGTATAGTCTTCTTATTGTTCAAATTAGCAAATCCATCAAAAGATCAAATAGGACAGGAAGGATCACCATGGGCAGCAAGCTAGCAGGCTTGCTGCCTGCTAATTGAGTAGAAAAGGGACATAGTTTGTAGCAGTCTTCTCAGACATGAAGGTTAGGACCTTGTGTATAGATAAGGGCATGGGGAGGTGCACATAGTACAACTTTTATTGAGGGTGGCAGAAATGTACATGATTGTGTAAAAAAATCCTTTCCCGGGTTAATCCCTATAGTACAGTTCTTCACCAGACATATTCATGTTGCTGTGATGGTTAATAAAACTACACCACATTTTTTGTAGGATTTACCATATTTTCTTTATCTGCAAATAAATAAAATTATATAAATTTAAATTAAATTTATGGTAGTAAATAAAAAGTTTTTCAGTTGGTGTAGTTAAAAAATGGTTTCATTTTGTTGTTTCATTCTCCTTGAGTACACATGATCACTAAGATCAAGGCCTGTATATGATAAGGTCAACAACAGATGCTTACAATTGCATGCATGATATGTTGGTAATATCATTTGTGTATTAGATGTATGAGGGTGCAATCCTACCCAGGTTAGGCCATCACAACTCACTCTTCTCCCTGTTCCTATAATGACGTGGGAAGGCCGGTGGGTGTCTTGTGCATTGGACAAATTCCCCCTCCTCCCCCCGAGTGGTACAGTGTGCACTTTTGCAACACCCCCAGGCTAGCACAGAGCTTGTGTCAAGACTTGTGACAGTCTAACCAGGGCAAGAATTGTATTCAGTAGAGTAGAATTCATTTTGCGATAATAAACCAGTCTTAGGCTTCTTTTGTTGATCTTCTCTAAAGGTATTTTGATGCTGTCCAAGCCAAGGAACAGAGAAGACAGCAAAGATTACGAGTACACACAAGTTATGATGTAGAAAATGGAGAATTTCTTTGCCCTCTTTGTGAATGTTTAAGCAACACGGTCATTCCTCTTCTTCCCTCTCCAAGGAACTTATTTAACAGGTTAGTTACAAAAAGAGTAATTTTTTTTGCTCATTTTAATCCCTACGTTTCCTTGAAAAGAAATCATTTACATGATTTGGAACTGAGTGAACCTTGGGTGCGTCTTCTCTCTCTCTGAGCTACCATTTTAGAAATCTGACATTTCAGGCAATCAGTTGCAGAATTGTGACATCTAACTATTACAATCAGCATTGCAATTGCAAATAAGGATTTTTATGGAAACGTCATCAGAAACTTGTACTAATGCAGCTGCTTCTTTTCTTACTACTTATCTGAAGTGATAAGAAAAAAGAGAAAATTAGAAGAAAATAAATGGGAATAACTAATCTATACATAATTTAATCTCTCTTAGAGCACAATCCTAACCATGTATACTCAGAAGTAAGCCTCGTTGTGTTCACTAGATCTTACTTCCAGGAAAATGTCTTTAGGATTGCAGCCTTTGTTTGTGTTTTTTTGGTTTGAACATCCTCTTGCCTGCCACCCACTAGTGTGGTTAAGAACTGTGTGTGGATGATGGACCCACACAATGCAATGTGACAAGCAGGAGTAGGAGGCAATGCCTGGTTTCTGAGGCCCAAGGCCTGATCCCTGGTTCCCAGTGCCTGCAATCTACTGGTGTGGTCTGGTGCCCAATGCCTGGTGATCCCAGTGTCCTGCCACCTATTGCTGTGCACATGATACTCAATGCCTGGTACTCTGTTCCTCCTCAGAACCTGGTGCCCACATAATCCACTGCCGGTGATCCATGTATTCTGTTTTTCCCTTTGCATTCAAGCCAGAGATAGATGTGGGGGGAAGCCATGGGTAAACTACTAGTACCTTATAAAAGATTTTAGGCTGCAGTTTGCTTCTTCTGTTGCCCAATGGTGATGTGATTGTTGTCAGTATTTCCTTGTTATTGTTTATGGAGGTAACCTTATTTAGTCTTTCCAGCAAAAGCAACAAAATCATGTAACTAAAATCAATTTCATTAAATATATGGTGTTATGCTGTGCTTAAATATATAAAGATGCTGTGCTTCTTGACCTGAAGGCAGGTTGGTAGTTTGTGACCCAAGTGTTGCACAACAGAGTGAGCTTCCATCACTTCTAACCCACCCCAGCAGTTTGAAAGCATTCCAATGCAAATAGATAAATACAGTAGGTACACTGCATGGGAAGGTAATGACTTGGCAACCCACTTCTGCCACAGGCTGGCCAGTTTCCTTAACATTGCATCAAAACTTGATCGGTCAACTCTGATCCAGAATAGCGGACCCCCCTATCATACCTTACCTTGCTGTGTTTTAGGTCATCAACTGTGAAGTGCTTTGCTCTCAATTGTTTTACTGTAAATATTTTCACTCCTCCAAAATTCCTCTCTTTGATTAGTCAGGACACACACCCTGCTTGGAGGGAAGGTTTCTTTTTCAGAGACACCTCCAGTAACACCTCTAATTGCTTCTACAGGGCTTTTCCTTGTCTTGATTAAACATAGCTAATGGGTTTTGTTTTTTTAATTGTGTTGCATACTGAGAGCAACTTCTTTTTATACTTAGGATATTTGCCATTTGTTGCACATTTAGTCTTGTGTGCTGCATTTTTAGTTGTTACGAATCAGCTGGATACTTCTAAAATATGATTTGGCTCTTTGAAGAGTTCTGTGTGTTTAGCTTGTATTAGACTTGCCAAGCAGAAGCTGCAACAGTCTTGCCACGTGAAACTTTGCCTTGCTAAACCTTAGCCTTGATAGGTAAACATCAGTAATCATCTACTTAACCGGACAGAGAGCTGCATTAAGAGATTTGCCATGCCACAGTAGAATCTGCCATACTCAAACTATGTCAAGGGGATTAGGGGTTTTCTTCAGTTGTATTACAGGATTATATATAATGGCCCCAGGAAATGACAGTTCTTTTTGCAGATATTTGAGACTGGGTCTCAGGAGGAAACACCTTGAACTGTATGATGGAAGCCAGAAAAATACCACTAATTTTGCTAAACTAAAGCTTGAATGCAAGATTTTTACAAGCTGTATTTCATTGGTGAAGGGGAAGGGAGAAATCTCTATTCATGCAAAAGTTATTTTGATTAAAGTTTTTATTGTTGCCTGAATGCCTGGAATATTTCTGTTCTTGTTATTTAGTACTGCTAGTTCTCTGTGTTCAGTGTCTTTGTCACACCGTATCAGCATTAGAATACAACAACAAAAATTCACAGAAGACCTGAAAGAGGGAAGGAGTGCTAGTTATAATACATTGCCTGCCTTCTCCCTTTCTCTTGCTGAAAGCCACTGTTTGGATTTTGAATTGAGAGCTCTGCTGTGTCAAGAATACTGATTGAGATGGAACAGGCTTTGCCCTAAAAGTCTGCCCAGTAATCTGTTGGGGTGTAGTGTTCCTTCTCAGCTGTGATAGCAAAGGGGAGTAGGCAACAGTAACCATGGATGGGAAGTGGAAGAAGCTAGAGGAAAGGAGTGAAGAGTGAAGAAATGGAAGATGATAAAGGGAGCAAAAACAGGTCATACAGGAATGGCTGTTGTCTTCATTTCCTCCTTGCGAGTTCCCTAGTCACTTTTGGAAATGGGTTGTGAACTAAGCTTGATTATCTTGCTTGACATTTATGTTGGCATAGCCTGATCTTAAGATCTCATACATTATGCCTTATGTGTAGACATGTTATGCTTAAAGTAGACATGATGCTGTACATGTCAACTTTGTTTTCAGGCAGCCTCTGCAGATCACATACTACATAAGGGAGTAGAAAGAGTAGCAATGGTCAAGCAACACACCTTCCCAATATAACAGAACACTGATTATACAGTACATTCAATAATAAATTTACATCCAAATGGGGGAAATGTCATCTATTCAGACAATCACCCCTATAGTCTGTTTACATTAGTATAGTCTGTCCTCCATTAAAACATGTCTTTCAGTCACAAAATCAGCAAATGGGGCCACCATGTTGCATATTTCTATAAGGATTGTACTTGTCAGGATTGTACTTTCTTTGTTGTTGTGTTTCCAAATTCTATGCTCAAGATGATGTACATCAGAATCTGACATCAATATAACAATTGCACAGTAATACAAAAAAATTAATAATCCAACCAATATGTTAACTTTTATAGCAAATTACCAGCTTGCTTCTATGGTAAAAAAATACCCTTATCGGAATGAAATATGGAGTTATATATTCCTGATTTCTGTTCTCAGAAACATTTTAATTTTCTCAGGAATTAATTATAAATCTAAATGGCTATGAAATGCAAGAGAATTTTAATTGGGAGATGGTGACAAATGTAAAATAATAACCTGAAAATATATGGTATTTCTTGACAGATTAGATTTTTCAGGTCAGCAAAGTCTAGCTCAGTGGATAAGAACAATATCACAGCAAGTCAAAGCTCTACATCAGCTTAGAAATCAGGAAAGTACTGGTAAGTATAAAGTCCATCTTACCTCATTGTCATGCTTTTTAGTATGGATATTTAAAACCACTTTTGATGGTTTACGCATGCAGAAAAATTTTTCTTGTGGGTATTTGTTTTATATAGAGATTTTATATATATATTTTCTGTATAAAGCAAGGTGACTTTTTATATATTGTAGTTTACTGTGACCAACAGTATTGACATGTATCTCGAATAATTTGCTTGACTTACTTTCAGGTAACACTGCTTGTAGTAATCTCAACAAAAGGGATGAATCAAAGCCACCTGAAGGATTTAGACCAGAGTTCCAACCAAAGTATGAATTCTATTTTTTTTTGTTTATTCATTCTTAATATGGTAATGGCAAACAATGTAATACAATGAATTTGTGTTATCACACTGTAATCACAATGAATTTGTGATATTTATTAAATGATCTGATATTTTTTATAATGTGAGCTAATTCAGGGGCTAATTGATCAAGGTAACATTACATTTGTAGTCTCAACCAAATGACGGCAGATTGTATGCATATTTCGCCCTGTGTAATTATGATTGTCATATGATTTTCCTAAATAGTGGCCAAATTGATAAGAATTTGAGATAATTGTTAACCCTTGATTTGTCTATGTTATCCTGGTGATAAATAGTTGTATTAGAATGATGTATTATGAGTGGAGAGATCATTGCAGAATTCTGATATTCTGACAATATTTAGATGTACCAGTATTTTCCAGCTACATCTGGAAAATCTGCCAAAAGACCATGCAGAACTGTTCCAGAGGTCCTTATAAACAGTTTTATGTTTCTGAAACCAGAAGTTGTAAAACGAAAAGTGTGTTTCCAATAGTTTTTTTAAAATGGACCAGGACTCAGGGAGCCCTCTGGGGGGCTCTGAGGGCGTTCCCGGCAAAGGGACTGGAAAGTACAAATCCTCCTAAATAGCCTCAGCAACAACATGATCCTGGTGATCGTGTCACTTTCTTCCCCCTTCCCTCACCTCTTAAGGGGCCAGAAGTGGGGCTTCTCAATAATCCAATAATGTGACAGATGTACAAACATATGAATAAATTATGTAAATTCTGTATGCTTAACCTCTTAAACCAGAAAACTGTGAAGCTTCTGGCTGATGTTTTGCTTTTAAAAATTATGTGTTAATTATATATTTTAATTATATATAAGGAATCCATATTCTGAAAGCATGAAAGAAATGCTGAAAACATTTGGCAACGCAACATACAAAGTTGGTCTGAAAGTTCATCCCAATGAAGAAGATCCACGAGTACCAATAACGTGTTGGGGCAGTTGTGCATATACAATACAAACAATAGGTAACAGGCTTATTGTTCATTTAATTTGTTGGAAATCAAGAGAAAGAAGACCCTATTCAAGTGTTGAATGTTAATTGTAACAGTGGTTGTTTTTGCCTTATACAGAACGAATTTTAGTTGATGAAGAGAAGCCATTATTTGGACACTTACCTTGTCGACAGGTAAGACGTAACAGCTACCTTAATCTAAAGCAGTGAGGGAGATGAACGCATGACAAAATTTTGGGTCCTATATGGTAATAGAGAACAACATGCTGTTTTGAGAGAATTCTCTATAGAATTCTCTCTATTGGTAGTAATGATTTTTGGCAACACACCCTAAATATCATAAAATTCATGTAAGAGATTTCTCACATTTATTGCCTCAAAGTTTCTGCATGAAAAAGAATATTCCAAGGGATTTCATTAATGTTGAATTGAGATGTTATTGGAGTTAGTATATGTGCATTGTCGTTGTCCTCTTTGTTGATTAGTGAAACTAATTGTGGTATTTGGTTTTAGGATGACTGCCTTACTTCATTGACTAGATTTGCAGCAGCACACTGGACAGTTTCTTCACTTTCAGCAGTACAAGATCACTTTTGTATGCTTTTATCATGTAAGTACAGCACCCTAACTGTTCATAGTTACTGGAAAGAGACCAAGGAGCAGGCTTTCACTTTGACTCTAATATTTTTGCCAACCTAGAATTAGAATCTTCTGTTGTGCTGACTTGCAATAGCTGACCATGTGTTTCATGGTAACGTGGCATTGTACATAATATTTTGACAAGTGAATTTGCCTAAGCAGTGTTTCAGTCTTCTTGGGTACTTTTTAATCATCAAAGCTTTTGCTGAGGTCGCCTGGAAATGCTTCCTGCTCAGAAACATGATAAGAATTCTCAGTACTCTTTACAGCTCTGTCATTTTCATATCTTACTGAAATCTAAATGAACTCATGAAGTAGTATTAAATTGGCCCATGGGCTACCTAATTTAGTATTGCCTAATCTATATAATAGCAGTCCTCCAAAATGTTGGAGGCATTTCAGTCTGTTACCGGACAACTTTTCAATTAGACAAGCCAGAGATTGAACATGGATCTGTTAGATACAAAGTGCTATACTTTACTAGTATGCTATGTTCCTTGTACTTTTAAACCTGCAATGATAACTGGGCTCACATTTAGAAACCACTTCAAATTTCATCATACTATTCTGAAGCTCAAGTATCACCAAAATGTGGGAATAGCCATATAGTTATAACAATTATATCCACAGTTATTAAATAAATTTCAGAAGTTAGAACATTAATGTTCTGTGATTAAAAACATTTGCTATTTTGTTTTAAATTTCCAGCACTGGTGCCTAATGAAAAAAGAGAGAGTCTTACCTGCATTCTTGATATCGACATGTTTCATTTATTGGTAAATATCTCAAATTGTAACAATGCTGTAGTTGGCAGATTTCATAACATTTAGAGAATGTGGTGTGCTTAGAAATTTTTAATATTAACAAAAAACCTCAGAACCCCCCTTAAAGATTTCAAATCAGTGTACAGTTGAATGTATGACCATTTTTATTTTGTTTGGTCACTACTTCTATGTTGTGCTAGTTTACTAGGAAGAGATGTGTGTTCAACATTTGGCTGAATAGATATAAATAGGGGATGGTGAAAAAAAATTAACACATTTTCCCTGATTTACAGGTATATTTGGTGCTGTCTTTCCCTGCTGTACACTGTCAGGATTTTTCAGGAGTTAGTCTTGGTACTGGAGAGATTAATATCTTTCACCTTGTCACTATGGCACATATTGTACAGATCATATTTACCTCATCCACAGGTAAGAAGTCTATGCTGATTTGTGAGTGCAGGGAAGGAAGAATTATTAGGCATTTTATTATTGAGGTATTAATAATGTGGCTTTATTTTTAAAAAAATTGGAAAGAGAAAAGTTTGGGTGAACATAAGAAAGGCACTTAAAGTGTGTCTAGATAGGCTGTATTGTAAACAAATTGCATTATTTAAACAAATTACATTATTTGCTTTTTCAGAAGAAAATGGCATGGACCAAGAAAACCCCACTGGTGAAGAAGAAGAAGTCCTTGCTTTGTATAAAAGTCTTGGCCAGTATGCTGGAAGGTAAACACTTTGCAGCCAGTTTCAGCTAGTAATTTGGCTACCATGTTCTGAGCATACCAACATTTGTAAACATATTGCAGCCAGTCCTTGTTGAGTAAGCACTACTTCAGTTTAGAAATAATAGAAATATGTATGTTTGTAAAAATTGTAATCTGATTTTATTTTTAGTGCCTTGAAAGAAATTTCCTCTGGGTGGCACCTGTGGAGAAGCATAAAAACTGGAATAATGCCTTTTCTAAGGTGCTCTGCTATGTTCTTCCACTACTTAAATGGAGTTCCAGTACCACCAGAATTGCAAGGTATTGAATAAATAGGCCACACTGAGGCAACATTGTGAGTGATTGAGAAGTCTAATCTGCAAAAGACATATTGTCATAGATGTATGTTCATAGGTTTCCATGGCCAACAGTAATACAACAGCTTGACGTATCCGGGTGATAAGACCATGGCAGTATAAAATCCACGCTGTCAGGGAAATAAGCCCAGGCAGGACATGCTGCTAGAGAGAAAGACAGAAATGGCAAAGAGCACCCTCCAGGTTATTTTAAGGAGTTATTCAGTAATATGGAATTCTACACTTACCGTAAATACCTGGAAGGTGCTGTTTTTAACTTATTTAACAGAATGGATTTTTACACTACCATGGTCTACATACCGTACATGTCCAAGTTTCTATAAGCTATAAAACAGGGTCTTACTTTGTAAGAAAATTAAAGTGTGAAATTTTGTAATTATATAGAAAACGAATCAGTGCTTAATTTTAAAGTAAAGAAAGACTGCAGTAATTAGTTCCTGTATATTTCAGAATTCATAACTGGCAAATGGGACTGGAATTTCAGCTAGAATTTTGGAAGATATTTTAAAAATCTAAATATTTGAGTTTGGATGACACATACTTTTTTATATTAATTTATTAAATATTGAATTAGTTTCGCTATGATTGTATTTTTTTTTATAAAAACTTGAAATAATTTCAGCTTCCATGTGGAGCCCTTATATAGTGTTGCCGTGACTATTGTCTTTGCAGTACACATTACTGAATAGATGAATGTGAGGTTATTTACAGGTCTAGGTAATATTAGCCAATAATGGTACTTGCATTAAGGCTTACTGGTAATTCTTTTTCTAACTTTGCAGTGAGTGGGGCAAATCAGTTTGAACACTTATGTAGCTATCTTTCCTTGCCAAACAACCTTATCTGCCTTTTTCAAGACAACAGCAAAATTACTAACACATTAGTAGAAAGGTAGGTTTTTAAATTTTGTAAGTTACTGGTAAATGTACATACCAAATCAGCATAACTTTTGTTCTGTGTGTATGTGGAGGGGACAGTGAATGCTAATAACTGATGCAGTTGTAAACAAGATTAATGGTAATGAATTATGAACCCCTGCACGAGCAAACAAAACTTTGTGTTTTAAGTTTTGTGTTCTTTCATTGAAACACATATCTCTGATGCTGTGCCAGACATCACAGGCTGACTTCATAATATTGTGCCACGTAGCAGAATAAGTCAGTGCTATTTCACTGTTGATAGTCACCCAGTGTGGGAAGCAATAAGTTGAAGACGAGTTGGGGGAATATTCCTGTACAACATGCTAATTTTCTGTATGGCTTTGTATCACCATTGGGACCTTTAACACACAGCAAGATGGATTCATCCACTTGCCAAGTGTGTGTTGCTGCTGTTAGAATACTAGACAAGTCAAATGATGAGAGTGTTCCTGGCATGCAGTTATATCATGTGATCCTTCGTTGGTTGCTGCACAGTTGATATTTATAATGTTTTTCCCTTCTGTTGAAGCTGGTGTAGTAATGATGAAATAAAAAGATACCTGCAAGGTCAGAGACAAGCCATAAGGTGAGACATTATTCCTCAATTTGTTTTTTGGTTCGTGAGAAATTTCTCAGTTTCCTGCACAAACATTTGTTGTTTGAAGATTATTTAGGATTTTTCTATGTCTCCGTCTTCCATCCATGCAGCATGGAAGAGGGAATGCATATTGATAACATGAGTGATGGATACAATGTGTTAAAGACCTGTTCAGTGAGCAGTCTTTTCTGAAAAATGAGAGCTAGTTCTCATTTAAGATGAGAGACTTAAGGCGACTTAAGTTTAGTTAATATTGTCATTTATATTGTAAAAAGTATGGTTTACAGTAATAGATCAAGCTTTATGTACAAGTTGAAATGTTTTATATCTATTATTGATTATTCCTTGTTTCATTTTAGCTATCCACGAGACTCTAACAAATTAATAGACCTTCCTGATGATTACAGTTGCCTCATTAATCAAGCTTCTAATTTTTCGTAAGTATTATGTATTTCATGTTGATGATTTTGGCTTACAGGCATACAGTGCAAACCTAAGCCTGTCTACACATAAGTGAGTCCTGTTGTGTTCAATGGGGCCTACTCCCAGGAAAGTGTGTTCAGGATTGCAGCCTTAATTATAGAACTAAGCTAAAGCTTAGTAGGATACATATATACTTTGCCTTTTGTAACTCCCTGTTCCAGTCCCTGGTTTCTCCCAGTTGGAAAGTTCTTCAAGACATCAATCTCTTTCTTATTCCCTGGAGAACTGCTACCAGCCTAGCAGACTAGTAGTTGTACAAGTCATTTAACTTAACATAAAAGGAATTTCATGAGTCTTATGTTCAATCCTAAATCTATTAAACTTTTAAAGAATTCTCAGGTTAATCCTATGAATCTATCTTATAGTAGCCATCATGAGCAGATACTTAGTAATGTGAGTCCCCCACTTTTATATACTTTGGCTAATATTTTGTTGTTGTTGACTAATAGATATAAACTTTGACTACTGAATGTTTCTTCATCCCCATCAAAATAAATATATAACTTGATCCTACAAATGCCAATATGTTGACCATATTTCCTATTTATTTACAAAGGTGTCCAAAGTCAGGTGGTGATAAAAGCAGAGCACCAACATTGTGCCTTGTATGTGGAACCATGTTGTGTTCTCAGAGTTACTGCTGTCAAACAGAATTGGAAGGAGAAGATGTGGGTGCTTGTACGGCACATACATATACCTGTGGTTCTGGAGTGGGAATTTTTCTCAGGTAAGATATTGGCAATTCCTTTCAGTGGCTTGCACTCTGCACTCATTCTGCAACTAACCATTGAAAAGAAGCCACAAGATTGTACTGTTAGGTAAATTTTTCATCCCTTCTGCCTGTGCTGCTTCCAGGAACTTAATTTTGAAATTAAACAAAATTGTTGATGATTGTTGGCATATGTATACATCGCACTGACTAGGTTTTTGCTTTGTGTTCTTTACCAGGGTACGGGAATGTCAAGTGCTGTTCCTAGCTGGAAAAACAAAGGGCTGCTTCTACGCTCCACCCTATCTTGATGACTATGGAGAGACAGATCAAGGACTCAGGTAGTTTTTTCAGTGTTCTACAATGGTGTGAAGTTGCGTAGCACAACCATTTCTGCAAATTCTAATTAAAGTGGATTCACTATCAGTCACAGCATTTGGATTCAGTGAATCTTGTTTTGGAACAAGAGAATGAGCTTGCAAACTGAAGTTTTGGGGCACTGCCCAATGAGCACAGTAGAGCACAGTAAATCTGTTATAATAATATGGGCATGTCCTTTCAGGTTTTTTTCCACTTTCATTCCACTTGCCTGAACCCTTTACCTTGTAGTACTAGGAAATATTAAACTGGCTTAATTCTTTTTTATGTTTAAATTCTTTTTTTATGCTGAAAACTTGCACTGTCAGTATCAGGGAAATTATAGCCTTTGCTTAAATTTGCTTACAGTATCACCTGCATGTGAGCCAATCTGTTGGAAGGAGGAAGCAAGGAGAGTGCAGCAACTGCTGATGGGATGGGAATGGCATTTTTAATATTGCATGTTTCAAGGGTTGAAATACATTATTTCAAGAGTTAAAATAGAGCTTTAATTCAGCACTTCTATTTTATTAACTAGTGCACTTGTTTCTTTCAGACGTGGAAATCCTTTACATCTTTGCAGAGAGCGATTTAAAAAGATTCAAAAACTCTGGCAACAGCACAGTATTACAGAGGAGATAGGACATGCACAAGAAGCAAATCAAACTTTAGTAGGCATTGACTGGCAGCATTTATAACTTGATTATTTTTTGGAACTTCATGATTATTCTTTTGTAATCCAGCAAAACTCATCAAACAAAAGGAAGACCACACTGGGGGAAGGATTTAAATAATAAAGAGAAGAATCTAGTTCTTTTATTAACTTTTCCATGTTTGTTTTGTAAATTTTCTGGTTACCATAACATTTAAACTTTTCTGTGTAGCAAATTTGATCAGTAGTATTTGCACTGTGCTTCCTTCACAGACAATCTGTTCATTTCAGTAACTTGGGCTAGTGAATTTACATTTCTGATACAAAACTGACTGTCTCTTTGGAGTTTAGCTGAAATGTTTTTAATAAGTAAAAAGTGAGAAAAACTTTGCTGAAATGGCGACTAGACCAAGCACAATGTTTGAAGCGGTGCATTTGCCCTTTTGTAGTAAATCTGAGCCATTTTGCATATTAGTACTTACACTGTTCTATAATTGTAATGAAATAAAATAAGAATGCAAAAAAATGTAGCAATGGGCTTACCTGTATGAGTGAAACAGAACACTCACTGTATCTAAAATGACTTTGTAATCTACAGCCTTACAGGGCTTATTTGCCTTTGTATTCTTACTAAATGAGAGACCACTTAAGAAAATTTATTTAAAGACCTTTTTGAAGTCTCGCGCTCTTTGGAAGTATTGTGTGGATTGTGATATTGCCATAGTGGGGATAACACCTTTGTTTTCGATGCTGTGATTGGTAGTCTATGATTTTTAAAAGATTGACATGCTTAGTTGAGATTGTAGCCACCCATTGGAGAAGTCATATGTTGATTTGATTTCTGATTGAACAGGCAGAGAATGAGACTGGGTTTTTTTTCTTTCATTGACTTCCACCATTCAAGATTCAGAGTCCATTTGTCTTTCTACAGTTCTTAAGATAAAAACATAGAAAACAAAGTGAAAACTATGAACAATGTTTTCCCTTGTATTTCCAGAGCTCCAGTTGCAAGATTTTGCATCTATTAATTCTCCTCACTTGCATGAACAACAATTTCGCATTTGGCTGGCATACTGTAAAGAAAATTTGTCTATAGTATGTTTTATAAGCATATTGAAATAACTGCATAGATTTTGCACTTGGCACATGAGTGCCTGAAGACCATGAGTTTTCTAGAGGTACATAAGGCCTCTAAGAAAACTATATAAAATGGCAAACTATAAAAACTATATAAAACTTTCTGAAGAGCTTTCATACACTCTCTTTCAAAATATTATCCTCTTGTTTTTTTTTTTGAATCACTACATTGTCCCCTTGCATAATTATAATCCATAATTTTAGGTAGAACGGATAAGTCTTGCTTTTTGGATTTCATCTTCAGTGCTGTCAAGCCATCCATTAAACATTTAATGTATTTGAAATTGCTATTGGTTTGAGTTTTTACAGATGTAATGCATCAGCAGGTGTTCACGGCAGTTTTCTACTGACTCATAGTAGTTACAGTTAACACACCCAATACAAATATAAAGCTAGACCAGTTTGGCTTCCTTTTTCTTAGGACAGGACAAGCTTTTAAATCTGATCAGAGTCTTCCTACATGCATCAGTAGTTCTTGATCCTCTTCTCCTTTGCTATGAATGTTGTGTTACTAACAGGAAAATACTCAGTCATTTCACTTCTTTGATTAGGTTATAGATAAGATTAATAGCTGTGCATGTTACACTTAATATACTAGTTCTGCTCTAACACTATTCTTTGGGATTTTGAGATTCTTACTTTGCGATATATAATAACAATGCATTCTGCGTTTTTCTCATGGGTGCATAGATAGTTCAAAACAGCAGAATAGAATCCGCTGCCTTTAATCTGACAGATTTTCTCTGTACAGTAAAATATTGAAAGAAATAATGCATTTTTCTCCCTCAGGTACTATAGTCCAAGACGGAGGTCAAATGGGTTGAAAGAATTATGACTTAAGACATAGAAAAGTGTATAATTTATTCTGGTTTTTTGTAAGGTTGTTCATTCTTCAACAACCCATTTTCTTTTCTGAATTTTTCTTTTGCATGTATTTATGTTCATTGTAGAAATGTTTATATAATGAGCTTTCAGTATCAGGGAATTAATACCTGTAATAAATTGGCTATAACTTTCATAGCTGTGGAAACTTGTAAAAATTGAAATGTATAATATGTATAAAAGTATAAGAATAAATGCTTTAGGTGTTGACATTCAATTGATGCTTCATCTCAATTTTTAAAGTAAGGTAAATGTGTCCCCCCCCCAGGTCATACTGCTAGTTGTGACTGACTATAGGGTGCGGTGCTCATCCCTATTTCTAAGCCTTTAGAGCCAGTGTTGTCCAAAGACACTTCTGTGGTCATGGGGTCAGCATGACTGCTGAAGGCGCACGGATCGCTGTTTTACCTTTCCACCAAGGTGATACCTATTCATCTTCTTGCATTTACATGCTTTCGAACTGCTAGGTTTGCAGTAGCTGGGCTAAGGATGGAAGTTCACCCTGTCTTATAGGACCCAGGTCTCAAACCCTGGCCTGCTGGTTAAAAGGCACAGTGTCTTTACCACCTGTGTCACTACAGTCCACTCAATTTTTTAAAGGAGAATTTTCTACTGAATATGTGGATTGCTAATTTGTGTTTAAAGAAAAATGGTTTGTATCTTCAGCTCCGGTCCATTTAAAAAAGATAATCAACTCCTTAATTGTATGGCTATGAATTAATTTCCTTGTCAATATTTTTTATCAATTAATTGTTTTCATTGCAAAATAGAGCATCTTCTCCACATTGCAGAATCAGTGGGTATTCAGCATTGTCTAGGGGCAGTTGACTAATTAGGGAAATAGGGAGGAAATAATTTCCTCAAGTCTTTCTCCTCACTTGAGAAGCTGCAAGTGTCTAGTTTTGTTCAGTGGAATTAGGTAAATAAACCTTGCGTGATCCATTGTCACCCCCTTCACACCTCCTCCACTGATCGCATGTGCACAAATATAGACACTTTTCCTCTTCATGTGCATCTTTCTCTCTCGTTTTAACTCTTGTGCACATACAGACGCACACACGTCTCTCTCTTCTTCCACCTGCTCTTGCTTTGAAAATTCCCTCTGAAGTTTTGAACAAGAATTCCAGCTCAGTGTTCCAACTCTGTCCTCCTCAATGCACCAACATGCTTGTGCGCTAATGGTTTTTTCCTCACACCGAAGGTAGAATGGGTATGGCCCGGCATTGCTTGGTGGCACGGTCCAAATAGGTCTCTTCAGTGCAGTGGCTGCCTTGCTCATACCAACGCTGCCCAGCTGCTTGTTCAGTCACTTGTCTGGCTACTTTCCACAAAAGGAGGCAACTTATAGTTTGGAGTAATTTTTGTCTTCTCCTCTCCCTCAAGCCCTTAATTAAGTCCTCAGACTCCCGTTGTCAGGAGAGGGAATTTTTACCTCAGAAGCTGCAGCTGCAGCTTCTGCCCATTGGGAGGTGGACTTAAAAAAAATCTGGTGCCCAGTCTTGTGCCACACTCCCAAGCTTCATCTTTTACCCACAACACTTGCTGAGGAGTTCCTTAAGAGTATCTTTTTACAAGACATGATTCTCTCAAGGCTTCTAAGGATTTGTTAGTCAGCAAGCTTGAATTTTTTGCTTTCCTATGAAGAGACCCATTCAGTTAAAAACTATAATGTAAACAGACATATCTAGGATTACCCTAAAGACATAAAGAAGCAGGTGATTCATGGACTATATTACATGATTGCATTTAACTGAACATGTGAAGCTTCAATCCTAAGCATATTTACTTGAGGATAACCTTCATTGACTATCATGGGACTTATGTCTGAGTAGACCTGCCTAGCATTGCGCTTTGAGTCCATTCCATGAAAGTGGTTGTGTCTGAGATGGCATCAAGTGCTCTGAAAATCTTATCTGTGGGATGTAATATAGGTGTATGGGGCACCTGCTCCTTTTTGTCTCTTGCAGTACAATCCTAAGTATGGCTGTCTACTCATAAGAAAGCCCACAAGAAAGATTTCAATGGATCTTTCTCTGAGGTAAGTATGTATAAGATTGTAGCTTTTAAGTAGTTTTCCCTTAATGTGCAAAATGCACTTTTAGGAAGACAAAAATTAAATTCTTCTTGCATCTGTCACCATCGGTACAACAATTTTTGCTAATGGAAGAACTGGAAAAATAATCCCTCGTTTGAGTTTAAAAATAGATTACATTTTCTAACCTGTTGCCTTGATCAGAACAAATTTATCTAGGCATTCATCACTCAGCAGGGAACTGGTAGCAAGTGACGTAGTTCTGTTTCTCCAGCCTTTATCTCTTAATTAACTAACCTCTAATGCTCTTTTTTAAAGAGCATTTTAACAATCTCAAGTGATCTACTAAATTTATTTAGTTAAGGTCAATGCCTTCTTTAATATGGGAAAGTTAGCAATAAGCTTCACTCTGCTGAATATTTTGAAGATAGTTTTCATTTTATTGTAAACTTTGCTAGTTCAGTAGAGGTAATCCTTACCGTTAAAAAAATAGAGCTGTTCCCAGCTTAGCATGCGCAGAGAAGCAACCATAGTCTGGTATTAGGTGTCCAGAATAGAGGAATGCATGAAGGTTAATCTTATAAATTGCATTAAGGTGACTTAGAAATAATTAGCTCTGATAAAGCTGTGTATACAATCCTCCCCCTTTTCAGGTGTTCCAAGTCTTGGGAGAAAATGGGGATTTTCACTTATTTGACACAGTAATTAAATTTATAAATTTCAGCAAATATATATCTACAGAACTTCCTTGTAAATAGAGAATAGAACAAGCCTGATTTTAGCTTTAAGCCTTTTTCCTGTTAAGTATAGATTACGTGCTATATATGTACACACTTTAAATAGTCAATCTCGAAGGTGTCACAGTGGAAACTCTTCATCAGAGGTTTTAAATACAGAAAATAGCTTTCCTTCTATAAAAGCAGGCTGGCTACATGACTTTAAGTGGTCTTATAGTCCAGGCTTGTTGGTAGTCGATCATTTCATGTGTTCTACTATTACCATTCCTGTAATCTCAGGATAACAAACCACGTTGCTAGTTTCCACAAACTGTCTCCGCATAAGCTCAGCCTTCATTTGCTTGCAATAGCTGTGTGGAGGCCACATGTATGAAGGATGGGTGTGATCTCAAAGAGATCTCAATAATGTGCTTTATGATACCTGTTCCCAAATTGTGGGTCAAGACCAACATAATTTGGTTGCAAGATAATTTTTGGTTTTGACAAGCAGCACATGCACATTTACTTGTGAGGTGACCATATGTTGGCTCTCATAGAAGACCAGGTGAAAGGGAATGTAAGGCTACCAGAAAGGTCCTGATCTAATGGAAGTGGAGCACAACAAACACTCCAGAAGGTGGTCCCTTAATACAGTGATATAAGCAGCTGGTAAAATGAATTCTTTTTCACTTTTAAGCTAGATGGGCCCCGATGGAGTATCTACTTAAAAAGCAGATCCTTAAAAAGTAGATTCTAAAATGTTGGGGAACTGTGAATTTAAACTTTTACAAGTTTCTGACACAAGCTTCTGTTCTGCAAGTTCAATGAGGTTTTTACATGAGTTTCTGTCTTCTAGGACATGACCTGGTCTTGTGTCCTGAGGAAAAAAATCTTCATTGTTCTCTTTGTCTTGTGAGAAGGGCAGAGAAGAGTTCTATGAGCTGCCCTTAAAACAATTACCTACCTCACAGGGTTGTTGTGAGGACAAAAAGTATAAAAAGTTCTTGGGCATTTGCATGGGAAAAGTGGGGTATAAATCTTTTAAATAAATTTAATATTAAGTAATTTCATGTTTAACCACATTAAAACAATATGTGTGAGTATTTTTAACTTTTATTTTGTCATGTCCTATATTTTTCTTCAGTGTCCTACATTTTGGGTGGCTTGTCCTCTTATGGTTATGACATCTGGTCACTCTGTACCCAGATGGTGATAATGGTAATGAATTAGATGACTTCAAGAGAAGACTTACACAAATAGATGGACAAGAAGTGTGTACTATATATCTAAGTGGAAGTTCCACATTCAGAAGAAGTGATCTTCTGAGTAACAAAGACCGTAATGAGGGATGGAAAATATTACCTACATACTCTTATGTGTGGGCTTTCAAAGGCTTTTGTTAGCAACAAAATGTTGAACTAGATGTGGTGTGGTGAACTAGATGAGGACAGCAGGACGTGGTGATGGCGCTTAGCCTCACTGCCTTTAAGAAGAGATTGGAGAAATTTCTGGAGAAAAGACCATTGTAGGTTATGAGACATTATGTGTTTTTGTTTGTATATTGAGCAATGT
This sequence comes from Cryptoblepharus egeriae, assembly GCA_030015325.1. NCBI lineage: Eukaryota > Metazoa > Chordata > Lepidosauria > Squamata > Scincidae > Cryptoblepharus > Cryptoblepharus egeriae. The sequence continues at coordinate 219,482,665 of JAREYC010000001.1, forward strand.
AGGCAACCTCAAAATGCCAGATGTGGGGAAGGGCACCTGGATGTAGCTCTCTGTAATTTTGTGTGCTCCCTGAGGCATCTGGTGGGCCGCTGTGAAATACAGGACGCTGGACTAGATGGTTTGGCCTGATCCACTGGAAGCTCTTTTTATGTGATTTATGTTTATACGTATGGTATGAACTACAACCCAATTTATGTAGTTTGAAAAGAAGTATTTTAGAAGCTTATCAGTTTACTTGGATGGATTTGACACATTCTGTAAGATGTTTGTATCTCTTGTACTCTGCTGCCTGTGAGTGCAAGGGACTGGCACCAGGATGCAAGTCTGTTGTCTTGATGTTCCCTGAGGCAACTGGTGGGCCACTGTGTGATACAGGAATCTGGGACTAGATGGATCTTTGACCGGATCCAGCTGGGTGGTTCTTACGGTATGTTTTTTTGAGTGTTGCTGAACTATTGCAACTGCACTAGTTACATATTTTGGTATATACAAAATGTTACATTCCTGAAACTGGGAAGAGTAAGTTCCATAAACAAGCAGTACTAAGGTACTTAGAATTTAGGAAGAAAGAAGTAATTTTTTTCTTTCTGTCTCATTAAATTCTTTTGTCATCTTTTGGAAGATTTATACAGTTTTACTTCTTGAACATGCTTTTGAAAGATCCATGTATTACAGATATAATGGACAATAAAAAAATTTTCATTTACTTTTTTTTTTTAGAAGTATTGTCCATGCATACCATGTAAAGTGCCTTGGCAAACACACACAGTGTGTATTGTTAATAGATGTGCAAATTGTATTCAATCTTGCTTTCCTTCAACCATAGAATTCAAGTGTGTGACCATGGGGCTTCCAGACAATCACCCACCCACCCATTCATCTAAGCAGATTCAGCCTTTTAAGGATGGTGCATCATGTGCTTTTTTACGTTATGACAATTCTTTAGGTTCTCCTGACGGGTTGCAATTCTGTGAACTGCACTTGGTCTGACAAATTTGGATTTGTGGCCATGGATTATAAGAAGCAAAATCTTACAATGGAAAAGATGGAGCAAGGTCTTCCTTACAAAGACATTACAACAGGTCCCAGTGACAAATCCTTCCAGTCAATGAACGTTTGGGAGAGAACACAAGTTACATAACTACAGAGGTACCAATCGTGCAAATAAAGAGAAAAACCGCTGTATTAAACATAATATATTTCAACATTTTCTTATAACTGGTACTTTTAAAATATATTTTTGAATATCTACATTCACATTTACAGTTAGCACCTACAAATCTATCTAAATGGCATTTACAATTTCAAAGAACCTCATGTTTGACAGGGCAGATAAATATTATAAATTGTACAATACAAAGTGATCATGTCAAAAGAGCTTCCTGAACTGGAAGGCCTTATTTTACATGACAAGTGTATTCTATTTACCTTGTGGCCAGTTTTCACATCCTCTTCAATGGACAACCTGTACCTCTACTTTGAGTTCCTCCCAAAGGGAAGTAGACAGCAAATCAGATGGAAGTAAGTTCCAAAATCTTGCTTCTCTTTTCCCATGGAAGGCAACACAGTGGTGAATTCAGTCCACATTCAGATGGAGGAGAAATGGCATTCATCTAGAAAAATGAAGTCTCATTTCCTTAACAGATAATGGGCGGAATCCAGAGTAACTATGGGGAGTCCTTGCTCCGGTGTAAGAACAATTTGCTCTGGATTGCAAAGTGAATTTCCCATAGGTTTTGATTAGCTGGTGCAATAATTACGGGTACACGTAATGTCTCTTACGTGCTCCCGTAGTTACTCTGGATTGTAGGGATAGTCTCTGTTCCTGTGTGCCAATACTAAACTGTTTTCTACAGTCTATTTCCAAATATCTAAACTATATTGTGTTTTATAAAGTGTGGTAAAGTTCACTTACAAACCTGTGATTTTGTAAGCGAATCGGGTATTTCTGGTATAGGGTGCAATCCAGAGTAACTACGCGGAGTCCTTGCTCCAGTGTAAGAACAATTTGCTTTGGATTGCAATATGAATTTCCCATAGGTTTTCAGTATGTGGTGCAGTAACTCTGGTGCATGTAATGTCTCTTGCGTGCTCCTGTAGTTACTCTGGATTGTAGGGTTCGTAGTAAAAGAATACATTGAATTAAAAAAAATAGATCATGAAGGACACAGACATCTTGTGAAGTGACAGACTAAATCAATAATAAGTGTAGGACGCTTAGAGTTGATGCAAGAAACTCTTCTAAACTATTCATGTGATCATGGTAAAGCATATTTTTTGCATGCAGATTGTCCCAGTTTTGACTCCTGGCATCTCCATTTAAGAGAAAATCAGGTAGCAAAGCTGGCAAAGATCTTGAAAAGCTGCCACCACTTAGAGTAGATAGTACTGGCCAAGATGGACCAAGAGTCTACCTCAGCATAAGGCAGCATTATAATTTCAAATGAAACTTGTACCTAGATATGCCCCTCTTGCCCTTCATCTCGCTCCTTCTGCAAGTCCTTCTTCATTTTCATTTTGCAAACAATAGTTCTCCTTCAGCAAAGTGAACATCCTTTTATCTCCACACTTTCCACACTATACATACAGTCTCCTCTTTCCACACTATACATACACAGTTCCTCACTTTTCCTCAACCCTGTATCTTTCCATAGATTGTAAGCCTTTTGGACAAAAGGTCAACTCCATTTTCTGCACAATTTCTGGGATCCTGCTGGAGTTGGCTAACTGTTTAAGAGCAGGATATTTTTATTATTTTTATTTTGCTTTCTTGAAAGAAAAAGTTAATTGGGAAGTGTATATATGTAGTATGTATTGTATATATCAACAGAAAATATTAATTTCATAAAGCATAAAAACCTCTTTACATAGCAAGTACATTCCCATGCGTTGTTCTGATGCACCTTGTTAAGAAAAATATACAATTATGCTGTATGCAAAATACATTGAATCAGTTATGTCTTCCATACGGCATGAGTTGCACACAAACTGCTATGCCTTTTTCTTTCAACCTGATTCATTTGATATATGGATCTTGCTTTTATCATTAGTTTGCACATTTCAACACTCGGGAAACTCTGAAACCTATGTGTTGATTTCTGCAACTTCTTCCTTTGGCAACCAAACACACGTTTACTTCACAAGAAAGCTCAGTTTTCACACTGAGCATGCATGTTAAACAAAGTTATAATCTAGACAAATGTACCTGAAAGTGAGATACAGAGACACCTGCGATACGATATAGTAGATAATATTGGTGTTCAGAGAAACATGATTCTGTTGGGCGAGCAACAGCCTATGAGCTGAACCACCAAGGCAGCGGCCATGGAGATGTCAGCATCCAGGGAGTGGGTGCTAGTTTAAAAGCTTTTAGGTTGCTTCTACCCAACATTGGATTGACCACTGGTTTGACTTCTTTTCCTGTCCGGTTGTTTCTGTGTGACAATGGCTGTAGTTCTTACTCTGTTCCAGTAAAGTTCTTAAGAAAATTTCAGTTTGCTGTATGTGTGACTGTGTTGTTTCCTTCAGTTCTGCTAACAAGTCAGCTTCTATTAAATCACAAATTTGTATCCAGTGCATCAAACTTCAATACAGTTCTGTGCTCTCTACTTTTATACATGGAAGAAAATATTTATTCAGTTTTTGAACAACTGGCAGTGGGAGTCTGTGCCAAATAAAGTGACAATTTTCCAGTGTTTACCTACCAATGATATATTTAATGGCCTTTGCTTTCCCCCAAAATTGATTTTTAAAAAATATATTTGTAAACTTAAGTACAAAAATATTCAACCTTAAATTTCCCCATTTGGCTCCTACTACTGTGCAACAAAACATCAGGTAGCGCTGATCAATTCTCCACACCGTGTTTATTTTGGAGTAATATCAGAGTTGTGAATTTAATACTCCTAACAAGTGGATGTATCTGCTTTAAAGCATCAAGTTACAACCATGTCTCATAAAAGTTATCAACTGCCTTAACATGTCTACTGTAAGGATGCCTCTTTGTTATCCCAAAGTATACTATACTGTATTTGCCATATGTACATAAGTGAACATCTTGTGCATACAAAGGTATAGCTGTGAAGACTTGCATCTTTCTTTCCTTCGGTTTTAATGCTTAAAGTGAATATTCACCATTCTCAGTCTTTGGTAACAGTCTTGTCAGCCAAGAAACTCAACTGACCGTTGTGACCACTTGGGTTTTCGCGCCTTCCTCTCCTTCTGCACCAGCATCCACTTGATTTGACTTACCAAAGTTTTTCAAATTTTCCAGGGTAGATTTGAAAGTATCTTTCAGGCTCTTATCCAATACCCACCCTTCACTTTCACATTCAGGGTCTTCAGGGTTGGTAATGGTCTCCAGAGAGGTATGCAGCAGCCGCAGCCCTATCATCACTGCCATCTGGGAAGACACAGAATCAGGTAAGGGTAAATCATGAGTAAGTTACAGGCTAGTGTCACAGCTTGCTCTAGCAACAATTTCCCAACTTTAGATAACCCAGACTTTTTGTCCTATATAAAATTGGAGTTTCTTGTAGAGTGTATCGAAATGGCAGCAAGCTCATTTTTATCCCACTGTATGTTTTTGAACAAGCTAAAAGAAAATAAAAGAGCCTTGGTGGGGCATTTTCAAAGATTCACTATCCTTTATTCTATCTTAATTCTGACATTTCCTCACTGAAATCCTTTACTAGATTTTTAGCCTAATCCTAAGCTTCCTGGTGCCTGGAGGAACAGCAGCACCAAAATGGCAACCAGTGTATCTTACAGGAAGCCATCAGGATGTTTGTAACTCTGTTATTGTTTATCCCCTTCCCCTGCTGCAGGTGCAATAGGAGGGCTGCTCAGTTCTGTACCAGCTTTTTTGCTAGCATAGACCCAGATCCTTCATGCTGGGCTTTTCAGCTCAACATGAAGGGTATGATCTAAGGGCTTCTACCAGTCCAATCGCATTCCTGGGCCATTTTCCAAAATGGGAAAAGATCCATCTTGCAGTTGTTGTTTTTTAAACTCTGGATTGTAAATAAGACTGGAGATGGTGATGCATTCTCACTTATTTGAAGCTGTGCCTCCATCTACCCTTCTACAACATTTGGGCAATGAAGCGTATAGTGGCAAGATCAATTGTGAAGCTTGACCCAACAAACTGGCAGAGAAATGAAAGACATCCCCCAACCTCAGTCATGCAAGGGATTTGGGCTGGCTTTTCAGCATCTTGGAGCAGAATCTTTCAGTAATTCACCACACTTTCCATTTGGCTTGTTACGCTCTACTCTGGCATCTTTTCCCCACTCCAGAGCCCCTGCCTGTATATATATCTTCCAACCCCTATCTCTCATTGAGGAACATCTACCTTCCATTGATGCCCTCTTTTCAATCCCAGAATCTACCGTTGAGCAAACCTCTAGTAAGAAGTCCATCCACCACAGACCTGAACCAAGTATGTTGCTTGACAACCAAATGAGTGGATAGGCTGGATATGAACCAGCTAAATAAATAAATGCACTAGTATAGACAGCATCCCACCAATGTACCTTTTCATGGTGGTGGGGTTGTGTGCTCCAGTGATACAAAGGGCTATGCTGGTGGTAGCATAGCTTCTGGCAGGGCTCCCATGCCAGACAGGCCTTTGTTGAGGAGCCAATCTAAATCTGTCCAAAATCCCACTGAACATGGGTTGTCTGGAGAAGAAAACTCCCACCGCCAAACCTCTACTGCCTTGTGGCTATACCCATCTGTGGGAAAGGCTTCAGGAGTCAACCTTGAGGCAAAATCTGGAGTCGGAAGCAGTTCGTGACTGTGTACAATCATGTTCTGGTAACTCCTGTGATGCAGCTGGAACCAATTATATCAGCTCTGCTGTCCATTGGACTATTTCAGTGGCATGGAGAGTGGGGGATTTGCTACTTGGGTAACAGTTTTTCCTCCATATTAATCTACCCAGGCCATCGTACTCTGGAGAGGACACTCAGAACATGATACCATAGTCTTTTGAGACCGAAGGATGCCAATGATGATGATAAACAGCATGTCACACAGGTTATTTTTGTGATACAAACCAAATGTCTGCATTGCCTCTATGATCCCCTCATCTCTAGAGGATTACAGGGCTTACTGTGGGCCATGTGGAGGCCCACTCCAAGCCACTTCTGGCCACCGGGCCAGGGTTTGGGCACCCCTTCACCATATCTTTTTGTTACTTATTGCTTATTCTTGCACTCCTGTGTCAGGAGTATTCTTTTCATTCTGTTCTTGAAAAAGACACAAACTGCCATGCTCAGGCATTAATTTTTATTCATTTAAAAGATCTATATCCTGCCTTTCCATGTGAAAACAAATGGCCTAGCATTTTTTTTTTTTTGCTGCACAACATGCTTTACATGGACTGTATTAAATTGATACTGCTTACATCACCCCAGTAAAACAAGAATCATTAACCCTGTTGTGGAACTGAGGCTGAGAGGAGTGGCTTGCCTGAGGGCACCTACTAAGTTCATGGAAGAGGCAATCATCGAACCAGGAAGGTCCTGATTCATGCTTAGTTGCTTTGTGACCACACAAGACCAGCTCAGCATTACCTCAAAAAGCCAGACCAAGAGGACAATGATTCCCATGGAATTCATCATGCCGCTGTAGTACTTCAGCAGAGCCTCCTTGCAGCCACGGTTCCATAGATTGAGCTCTTCTGTTTGATAGTCGTAGCTGTAGTGAGCAGAGTTGTTAGAGACCTGGTACTGGATGCACGGCCGTGGAGAACTTGGATTGCAGCAGCTGAAGGGGACACCATCCACTAAGTATCTGCCATCCACGTTGCTCTTAATGCGACTGTAAATGGGCAAAGCACAAGTTGTAAACATCAAGATTCTGCTTACTTAGAAAATATAACCAGTCAAAAATGATGAATCAGAATAACAAGTGTGTTCCAAAAATGTTTCCTGTTTTCATTTTCAGAGTGCCTAACCGGTTTTGTGTGTGTGTTTGCCTGTTACAAAATAATGTATATATTTGGTATACCTTCATCCTCAGAGAATGCCTAGGTATTCTAAATGGATTCATCCAGAGTATTCTGGATTCCCATGCTCATTAATGCCTATCAAAGACTTTTTGCCAAACCAATCAGGGTATTACAAGACTTCATCTCCTTGAATTGACCCAGTTAAAAGAAACAAGTTGCATATAGACTGTTAAGAGGGTGACCACATGCCCCCTTTTGTCCTGGATTTTAGCCTTGTGTCTTGGGAAAAAACTTCAACATCCTCCTTTTTCTTGAAGGCAGCATATAGCCTTCTTAATAAATTATATGCAATAAATTATATGTAATAGTTTAAAATTTAATAATAAGTAATATACTTATAGTGTTTAAATTAATCACATGAAAGCAATATTTATGAATTTTTTTGCTTTTATTTTGTCATGTCTTGTCATGTTTATTTTGTCATGTCTTTCATTTTTCTTAAATGTCCTGCATTTTGGGAAGGACTTGTCCTCTTTTTTTGGTTACGATGTATGATCACCCTGGGTTTGTGTGTTTAGGGTGCATTTTAATACACATACATTATACATTTATTTTGAGTCAATGCATTTTAACTCCACTACTATGAGTTCAAGATGGCTAACATAAAATCAATTATAAAACAATACAGAAACAACGCTGCAATAAAATAGCAAAAAGCCAGATGCCATAACAAAAGCTGTTAACAACTTAAAGCAAATTGTTGCATGTTGCAGCAGATAACAAAAGGAGCTTGCTTCTTAGTTCCTAAAAGATACAATAAAACTGGTGACAATGCAAAATATTTCAGGTTAGAAGAAATGCAGATTGCAATGCCCAGTTCTGTGCAAAGTAATAAAGTAAGCCAATTTTGCTCTCATATCACCATGCTCAAGGAAAAAAATAAAAGTAAAAAGGACTGCAACATTTAACTGATTACTCTTGTCAAACCATTGATTTATAACACTTTTAAACTATCAATCAACTAAAAAAGGTTTCCCAAATAATCAATGTACTTAATATATTCTAAGATGATGGCTGCTGTGACACACTCACAGCACAATTCTAACCTCTGATTAAGCTGGCACAAGACCCATGCTGGCTTGAAGGTGTCACAAAAGTGCCATTAAGGCACTTCTGGGCCACTCCTGGCAGGGGGCGTTAAGACGTGGCGGCCTCCCCATGCCATCACAGGAATGGGGAGATAAGTAAGTTGTGCTGGCCTAAATTGGCTAGGCCAATATACATTTGGCTAGGCCTCATACATTTACATACAGAACTGCTGTTGAGGCAGAAGAGGAGAGATGAAGGAAAAACCAGCAAGCCAAAAAGTTAGTTACAAACACCACCTCCACCTTGTTGTTGTTTAGTTGTCAAGTCCTGTCTGACTCTTCATGACCCATGGCCTGCAGCATGCTAGGCCACCCTATCCTCCCCTAGCTTCTGAAGTTTGTCCTAGTTCATGCTCTTTGCTTTGGTGATACTATCTTACCATCTCATCCTCTGCAGTCCCCTTCAGCTTTTGTCTTCAGTTTTTTCCTCAGCATCAGGGTATTTTCTAAGGGGTCTCCTTCATGATGTGGCCAAAATATTTGAGCATCAGCTTCAGTATCTGTCTTTCAAGTGAACAGCCAGGGTTGATTTCCTGGAGGATGGACTGATTTGATCTCCTTGCAGTCCAAGGGACTCTCAGCACCACAATTCAAAAGTATCTATTCTTCAGCGCTCAGCCTTCCTTATGGTTCAGCTCTCACAACCATATAATACCATATGCAGTGATGGGCTTCAAAGAAATTAAGAACCGGTTCTCTGTCCATCTGGCAGCCACTTTTAAATGGCTATTTTTAAACTTTATATGTACTATCTCTTGTTAAGAACCGGTTCTATAGAGTAGGTGCGAACCTGCTGGTGCCCACCACTGACCATATGTAAAAACTGTCCTTTGTTAGCAAGACTGAATTAAGTTGTCTAGACCTGCCCATAACTTTCCTCTCTGTCTTTTAATTTCATGGCGACAATAACTGTCTGCAGTGATCTTAGAGCCACCCCCAATAAACTCTTCATGACTTCCTTTTCTTCTCCTTTTATTTGCCATGAATTAATGGGACCCAAAGTCATGATCTTGGTTTTTTAATGTTTCGTTAATTTTGTACTTTCTTCTTTCACCCTCATCAAGAGGTTCCTTAGTTCCTCCTCACTTTATGCCATGACAGTAGTATCATCTACGTATCTGAGGTTATTGATATTTCTCCCAGCAGACTTAATTCCAGATTGTGATTCCTCCAGCTCAGCTTTTCTCACAATGGAAACTCCATATAAATTAAATAGACAATGTGACAATATACAGCCTTGTCACACTCCTTTCCCAATTTTATACCACTCTATTGTACCATATTTATTTCTAACTGTTGCTTCTTGACACACACAAGTTTCTCAGGAGACCAAAAATATAATCCGGCACTCCCATCTCTTTAAGAACTTCCCACAATTTGTTGTGATCCACACAATCAATAGCTTTAGCATAGTCAATGAAACAGAAGTAGGTGTTTTGTTTTTGTTTTTAACTCCCTTGCATTCTCCATAATCCAGTGCATATTAGCAATTTGATTTCTTATTCTTCTGCCTTTTTGGAAACCTGCTTGTACTTTTGGTAGTTCACGATTCACATGCTGCTGGAGCTGAGCTTGTAGGATTTTGAGCATCTACTGATGCCTTTTAAGGTTGCTCTTGCCTGCAGAGAAACATCAAATGCTGTTTGGCGATAATGAGGATGATGAAGGTGAGAGAAGGAGGAAAAAGCAGCAGCAAGGTAGAATGTCTTCTTTTAATATTTAGGAAAACAGTTTAAATCACCTTGGGCAACTCCCAATTGGGACAGAAAGTATCAGGTTCCTCAGAATCTGTGGGCTTGGTATCCATGGATCCCAAGTTGCCAATGGGTTGGATTGGCTCTGCATGTGCCACTTGGAAAGCAAAGCATCCACGTGCTACTAGCAACACGTGTTAGCTACCCCTAGTCTAAGCCAACAACTACTTTCTTGCTTTGTTTACATGAGGTACCAACTACCAACACAATAACTTGAATCATTCCCACTGGTATTGTTTTTCATCAACTATTTAATCAGTCCCACTCACTCAAATGCAAGATCACAACCACCTGATACTTTACATAGTTACTCCAACATGATCCAAAACTTTCCTCACTGTTTTTAACATCCAAAGCCCTAATTCCCTTTAACAGTATATGCTGTTTATATGCTTAGTTGCACAAAAACACTGTGGTACTGTTGTCAAAGATCACCCAGTGCACTCGGTGAAAGAACAAAGATCTGAACCCAAGTCTCCCCTGTCAAAAAGTGTACCCATTGTGTTGAATTCAGGCAATCACTTCATTTCACCCACGAAGAAACATAGTTGTAGCTTTGTAATGAAGAGCCCTGCCAGGGAATTTTATATAAGCAGCACACCGATGTGCCACTGACAAAGAACCAAACCAAACTGAAACCCTCCCCAAAATCCTGTTGCACACCTGCAGTCCATCAGTGGCACACAAATGTACTACATGTAATAATGTAATAATACAGCACCGTAGATGAAAATTGCTGCTCTAAAGCAACATACAATGATTAAAAATACAATAAAATAACAAAACAATATGAAAAGAGCAGCATACAAAACAAGAAAGCCAGAAACAGATCATTTTAAAAACCATTGCTCAAGGGGGACAAACAGCTAGTCTGGATTGAAGGTCCTCCAAACAATGTTGCATTTGTCAATACATGAAAGATTAGATGAGAAGAAGCTCAATTGGTCTCCCAAGGTCTGGCACCCTGTTGTGTTTACCTATCAGTTGAATCTTGCTTGAAAGTAGGAGACAAAGTAAGGCTGCTCTGGCAGATCTTGGAAAGTTAACTGGGAAATGTGAAAGGAATTTTTTTAAGTTTTATGTATTCTTGATGCTATGCTCCTTGAGCAGCATGACAAAATGCTGCACCAGAGAACCACACTGTGATACAAAACCATGCTTTGTTCACCTAACAATATGTCATCAATATTCAGACTGACACCGCAGTCAGTTAAGTGGTCAACTGTGCACTTCATGAGGCCTTATTTCCGAGCAGATGCTGTTGGGACCAAATGCTTCCACCTCCATCCTCTCTAGAGACCTGAGAAAGGGGGGTAAAATCTGAAGAAAGACAACACTAGCAACTCATACTAATAGCCTTTAAGGAAAGCAGCCCCAAAAGGCAAAATTAGGATAATGCTTTAACAGGGCAGAAAATAGGGATTGTCACTGTGAAATAAGAACTTTGAGGATCTCTATTTCCCAAACTGTATTCCATTTCTGACTCTTCCATGTATTTTTTGTTAGCGCTGACTTATTGTCTAGTGCAGTGATTTTCAACCTTTTTCATTTCACGGTACATTGACAAGGCACTAAAATTGTCAAGGCACATCATCAGTCCTTTGACAATTGACAAGGCACACCATACTGCTAGTGGACGGTTCACATCCCTTAATGGTCCTATTAATAAATTATATTTTCTAGTAAATAAATAAATAAATTTTCCAAATTCCCATGGCACAACTGTGGACCACACGTGGCACACCAGTGTGCCATGGCACACTGGATGAAAATCACTGGCTAGTGTATCTTTAATAAGACTTCAGTATTGAATAAATCAGTTGTAGTAATAGATTAAAACCCTTTGTATTTTACTTAACTGGTGTCCTAATTAATCTCACATTTAATTTTTAATACAAGTAATTATAGAAACTGTAGATGCCATGCAATATCTTAAAAGAAGCTTTCTCCTGTTCCCCCAGACAGAATGCCTCTTCTAAGAGGATTCTTGCCATAACAGGAATGCATCATTAAAAAAGAAAGAATGCATGTTCTTTAATTCTGTACTAACTTTTTTACACCTGGACAAACACATGTAAACATGATAAGTTTCATTTATCAACAAAAATGCATATGACAAATTAATTTCTTTAATGGAGTGACTGCCCTAATCTTTAACATAAAGAAAACATACTATGGGCGCAATCCAGAGTAACTATGGGGAGTCCTTGCTCCGGTGTAAGAAAAATTTGCTCTGGATTGCAATATGAATTCCCCATAGGTTTTCCCTAGGAGGTGCAGTAACTATGGGTGCACGTAATGTCTCTTACGTGCTCCCATAGTTACTCTGGACTGTAGGGCAAGTTCCTGAGTTTTAAAATCAAAGAATAAATGAATAGAGCAGAAAGTACAGGGGCAGAGCTTTCAGCAATGTGTAATGGTGGGGTTGGGGCAATAACTCTGTGAAACATTGGCAGGTATATAAATATGGCGTTGTTATCTAAAGAGAGCCCTGAATCAATTTTCCATTCCTAAAGCACTATGCGCTGATGGCCTGGTCTGACTTCTGCTCTTGAAAATAAAGACACTCTTCCCCATCAACACCCTTCCCCATCAACATGAACTGTATCAAGCCTGCAATCTTATTAACATTTTGATGATGATGAGCACTCTACAATATTTACAGTCACATGATCTGTTAAACTGGGCAGCAATCTCAACATTTCGAGGCGCAGATATCTTTTAAGAACGCAATTTCATACATTTATTAGGATCATTATTTAATAATTAATTATCTTGCTCTTTAACATGTTAGGATAGTTTTGCATGGAACTACCAAAGAATTCCATCCAGAAGAACTCCATATTTTCATCACTGCTATTGGATTGAGCATTACCAAACCAAACTGGTGGTGTTGGTAGTGATGCCCTATCTCTGGGAAGTCAATATTTTTAAGGACGCCCACGCTTTTAAGCAGAGCATAATCTTGTTTTCTCCTCATGTCTTGCCCTCCTGCTGGCGATGGATTAAGAGCAAGCTCACAAATCTTCTGATAATGCTAGTACGGCGAACATCTCATTAGGTTTTCTCAGCTAGTTATTTATATCAGAAGGACATGTCTTGAAGACTGTTTCCTACTTTCAACAAATAAATGTTTGTGACATCAGTAACATATCACAAGACAAAAAAAAGAACCAGTTGTACATTTCATTGGTATTACTGGCTACTGGGATAACTGAAACAAGTCATGGTACCAGTAAAGAACAATTTAATAAAGGGTCAAAATTCAGTGCACCCAAAAAAGCTAAAAAAAATTGCTGTGCTCAACCCTTAATATTATTGACAGTTGATGTACAACTTACAAGTTGCTCAGCCAATTTTTTTTACATTATACAGTATCATGTTCTTAACTTAGATTAAAATTGTTTTTATCTTACATTAAAACAGGCAATATACAGTACTTAAAACATATAAGTTAAACTTATCTTCTTGCTGGGAGATCTCATGAAACCCTGCTCATGCATTATGTTAAATGCAAGTACAATGCAAGTATACAATGTGCACATGAGGGTCAATTTACCTGTAGGTGTATTTATTCACATATGTTCAATAAATGCAATACATATGATCTGAACACTGAGGACCTAGTCCTCCTCTTGACTTTTGAAATGAATGAACATAAAGTCAATCACATGGATACGTGCACTGCCATATAGGTATTTCTATAGACTGCCCGTTAGTTATGCTTCAGGTCACATAATTGTCAATGGTAAAATAATATGTGGAAATTAATGAGATTACAAATCTGTAATTTATAATCCGACAAATCTGTCCTGGCAAATCTGTGCTGCTGATTTCAGTGGCTTTAAAGCTGCAATCAGACTGTAAGGCTATGCCCACAGTTATTGTTTATTATTATTTATTAGGTTTTATTTCACATTACTCCACAAAGGGGACCCAAGACAACAATCAATAAAATACAATAAAACCAAACTGAAATATCAAGGTCAGCAATAAGAGTACTCAAAGATAATTCAGAAGGCAGCCATTATGAGGCCTCAAATGCCTCAGTTACCTGGGAGTAAGCCCTATTGAACTCAGTTGTACTTTCATCTGAGAAGCTATGCATATGAGTGTGCTGTAAATATACAAACTTTATCCGGATTTGTTATTAGTTCTTTTTTGATCTAATAAATGACTGCGTTTCAGATGTTTTTTGAAAATATCTAATAGAGCTGGAAATTGGTATTTTCTCATTTCTACTCCAATGGCATTAATGGGACTTAATTAGGTCAAAATTAATTAGGGACTTAATTAGGTCAAACACATGAAAATATGATGTTTAGGAGACATGTTTGTTTTGCTGAAAGGAATTTAAAATGTTGCCATAAGTGCAATTTATTCAGTTTTGCTCTCACTCTCATCATAATGCCTCTCTCTCTCTCTCTCTCTCTCCTCATAATGCCATTTGAGTCACTTCATAATGATAATACCAGTGGAATAACTTCAAGGAGCATCATAATGCCACTGGGGTAACTTCAAGGAGCTTTTTGTGTGCAAGATCTATTGATAAAAATTGTGCCTCTGTACCAGGATGACCATATAAAACGGAGGACAGAGTGCCTCTACCTTTAACCACTGCATAAAAGAAGGAATTGAGGCAGGTGCTGCTTTTTAAACCCTTCAAAGGTGAGCTAAACCTGCCTCAATTCCCTCTTCTCTGCAATGGTTGGAGGTACAGGAACTTTATCCTCTATTCCATATGGTCACTCTGCTCTGTACTTGCTGGGCTCTCCCCAATAATATTAAATTTAAAAGAAAAACTAAGGTATGAATATCTCATAAAATGAAAACAAAGCCTACATGGCTTATAGATACACAATAAGAGCAGAAACCTGCTCACTCTGGACACAGATGAACAATTTCATGTCTGCAAAGCTTTCTCATTCATTTCATGGAAACAGCAACTGACCTATGGCTTTTAACTTTTAATTTTGAAAACCTTTTGTGTGGTATAATATGATGGGCTACATCATGCTTTTTTCTTTTTTCTTTTACTCCTGATTTCTAGTGAGTCTCTAATTAGAAAAATCCCTTAATCTCTCTGACACCAATTCTCTGTGACACCAATTCTCAAACTACAAAATGAAGACTCATGTGCCGGACACATTTTTCTGTGACTGTAATGCACTTTAAATCTGCAAGCTAAAGCCATAGCCAGAGATAGCCCTTGCCCTTTATGTCATTTATTTGTGCAGGACAAGAGGATGAGAAGGAGACAATCTATTTTCTACTGACTGTATAGTAATTTGTTTTTTTGCTCAGGGTGCTTGTAGATGTTACATTCATTCTGAAGCATTCAAAGGCATAGCAAAAATGAGATGCTCAACTCCTGCCTGTAAAATTAAATACAAGGAGGATCCAGTCCTGCCTTTAATTGTAGCTCAGCAAACTTTATTGGAAGATTCTTCATAGGATGAAAACAGGATTATGCCATATTTCAAAAATAGACAAAGCTGCAATATGCTGGAAGACTATACACACAGTTACTTTGGAGTACGCCTCATTGAACTCAGTTGGATTAACATCTGAGAAGACATAGAATCATAGAATCCTAGAGTTGGAAGGGACCCAGTAGGTAATCTAGTCCAACCCCCTGCCTATACCAAGAAATCCTCCTAGAGCATAAGATTGTGCATAAGATAACATGCATAAGACTGTGCTGTAAATACACAAATACATATGTTGTAAATACTTGTAATACTTCATGAGGCAAGACAAGGAACTAAAGGCACAATCCAGAGTAACTACCAGAGCACATAAGAGTACATAAGAGTACCTGTAGTTACTGCACCACCTAGTGAAAACCTATGGGAAATTCATATTGCAATCCAGAGTAACTTGTTCTTACTCCGGAGCAAGGACTGCACATAGTTACTTTGGATTTCACCCTTTGGCATAAATGGAGAGTCATTCTGTCAAAAGTGAGGCAAGCTGGAAAGAACCAAATGAAATTGAGACATTGCAAAAACAATATACCGGTACTATCTGACTTTATGAAGTCCAGGAGGACAGAAGCTGCATCTCTCTAATGGTCATGCTGTGATATATATAATTATATTTTGCTGAGATATAAAAAAACAGTTTTACACTTCCACTAGCAAGCTGAGAAAACTATTACCATTGGACATAATAAATGTCAGCTCTAGGTCAAGAAAATGCAGAGCACAAGCAAGAGGAACTGAGAAACCAAACACTGTTTTAAAAATAGTTATTTGTTATTATAACTATATTATATCCTTCTAACTATATAATATCCTTCTACTAAATTTTCTAATGAATTTTGGGAAATTTAATCGGCCAATAATCTCTTTGAGAGTCTGAAAAACTGATCTTCCTGATTCTTGTCATTTTAACTACCATCTTAACTACAAAGCGAAGATTTAATTCTGCCACTAGGTTGCTGCTCATAAGAAAGCTTTCTTTTTTAAAATAAAAAATGTGAATACCTACCGTACTGAAGAAACATAATTAATCAGAAGTTCTAAAAACAACATTTTTTACATAAAGCTATGTGAGAGGAATAAAGTGCATCATAGATGATAATTCAGCTTATGATCAAGATATTCCAAAATCAAAGCATATGTTAAATTATATTGAAGGACTTACTCTTTCACTTCCTTCGAGGAAAAATCCAAGTATCTGTTGCTGATCCACTGAATCTCAAACCAGTCTCTGAAGCCATTGTTTCCACAGCATTTGAACTCAATCTGAAGCAAATCAATTGTTTTCTTCATGAAGCACCTTCCTGGAGTATCTGTATCTCGGTAGAACTTCATACCACTTTTGAGCCCTTGTGCTAGTGTACTTTCAAGAGATCCCTTCCCCAGAAAGCAAGCAAGAGCAACAAAAAGAATGAAGACGTTAAAAAAGAAACACAACACCAGGTAAAGTTTGAGGAGAGGCTTCCACTTTGCAAACTTAGCAGGATCCAGAGAATCGTAGCATATCTTGCCTGCAAGACCATTGAAGGCGCAGGCTAGCATACCCAGCAATATCAAAGAATTGGGCACAAAATGGCTTTCAGAATTGTCCATTACTTCACTTCGCTTCCTGAGCTCAATTTTCAGGAACAATCCCATGGAAAAAACAATGATTCCTGCAAATACCGAAAACCAGTTCATGAGCCATAGTCCTTGTGCGAGCTTTACTCTTTTCTTTTGGTTGAACTTGACCTTCATCACAGCCATCTTTGCAATGTTAGTTGCGCCCAAATTCCACGGAATTAATCCTTTTTTAAAACAGGAAGAACTGGAGGAAGAACGGCCACAATTCAGGCCTCAGAAATCCCAAATGGCATCGCTTTAGTTGAGCCATTTCTGGGCCCTTCCATCTTGATCATCCCGAAGTAGGAGATGCCTGCACAAGTTTTCTCAGAAGCAAGATTAACAATTTTTTTATAATGTAAAAGATTATTGGCAAATAGCACCTACAACTATTTCTGGCGGCCACTTCCACGCAAAGGAAACAGTTTCAAAGTTTCAAATGATTAAAGCTGGATCTACAGGACGTCATTCTAATACTAATCAGCGTGATCCAATTTAGAGAGATCTCTGCCTGCTATGGGAATAATCCCCATTCTACTGTTTGGTAGACTTCGGATGATCCAGTTGAAGTACAGTAAAATGAATGTACAATACAGTTGAAAACTAAAGGTTCAAATTTCTCCACCCATAGGTAATTATTTTGGAACAAGAAAGAGATGTATTAATTAAAAACTCTTTTAGCAGAGTAGTTCTTATATACCATCTACATAAATTGTTCTTCTCAAGCCGGTAAGACCCGGTTGACGCTTATCCTCTGTCATTCACCTTGAATGACATCTTCTGGCTTATGTGTTTTTTGGGGTGGAATTAAGGTCACTTTTCAGATCCATTAAAATCAATATTTGAGGAATCCCTAAAACAAACTATACCAATTCCCCAACTTTGACAGCCAGATGTGTACTGAACCGGTGAGAAAATAGTATCAACCATGATCCAAAACATTTGAAAATATTGTTTGTGTCATGAGCAGCTTAGGGGCTGATCGTGATGGGCCAATGGTACTGGAGGACTTGCTAAGGTTAAAGGAAGAGTAGCACTTGTGCCATACAACACCACGGATGAAGTTGCCCCACTGATTAGGAAGAGAATCTCTGTTCCAACATCATTCCTTATGACAGAAGATAGTCTTTTATAGATCTTGAGAATCTCAACAGGGTGATCTGGTGGATACAGAACTCAGAATACAATATAGGAGTGGTTGTAAATGCTCTTATTCCATGGACAAATAATTAGAATTTCTTTATGTTGTACTATCTCTCTTGTATCTAAACATATCCTTGCATTTGTCCTAGCAATACAGTACTTATCTGACCACTGGTCTCAAATCCATTTGAAAATCTTTGCAATATAATAGCATTTTTAGAATTTTGGCTTCTGAAAAACAGAGAAGGTTCCAATCTTTGCCCAATGAGCAGTTGACAAAATCTACTGTCCTGACTGACCTCATATTCTCACAGAAAAGGAAGAAGGAAAATCAGAACTGAGGAGCTCCATTTGCCTTCACCGCCTAGTGGCTAATAACAAACTGACAAAGAAGCAAGGAACCAATGAAAAGTACTGGAATATCAACTTTTAAGAGTTAATGGATGACAAATTCTTCAATGTACTCACAGAGACATCACCGCTAAGAGGTTGGATAAGATTATGCAGTGGGTTAGATCCTCATTTAACCTGATGCAGTAATTTTTTGTGGTTACAACTGTTAAAATTAAGAAATTTGTTAAGTGCTTGGGCAAGTCTTTTAGAACATAATCCTGACCATGTCTACTCAAAATTAAGCCCCACTGTGTTCAATGGGTCCTACTCCCAGGAAAGTGTCTTTAGGATTGTAGCCTGACTTGCCTGCACCTTGAAGTTAACTGTAAGAACCTGACCTGGCTTTTTGTGTTTGTTTTTCTAAGCTCTTTACCATAAAACAAAACTGGTTTAACATTTTCTAAGTTGTTTTAACATTTGTTTTAACATTTTCTAAGTTGTTTCAAAAACCCTGCCTTTTATCTTTTTTGGGGATGTAATTAATTTGTTTTCACTTTGGGTTGTTTCAAATATCTGGATATGTATCTCATATCTTGTAACAATTTTTGTGACAATGCACATTGCTGACTTGCTGTCACTAATTTGGAAACCTGCCAATGTTTCCATAGTCAGCCAGCAATTTTTGTTTAGACTTGGGATGCTTCCAGTGGATCAATGGAAAAGCAAGCCATATCATTGGCAAATTGGCGATGACACTGGTAAAATTACACAAAATTTTCCTGCAGTTATTTCTTTATTTTCAACAGATACCCTAAGAGGCCTTGCAAGTTCTATGACTATTGAATACAGAAATCAGGAAGGAGAGTGTACATCCCTGCCTTAGAATATTGTATTTAATGGACAAGAGTTAACATTATTACCCTATCACTTGTCTTGTACTTTGTGGAACAGCTGAACTGCAAAATTGAAAGGTTTTGGCCTGCTGCTTTCCATTGCATTGAGATGATAAAAAGAAAAATTCATTCCAAATTACATTTCTTGTAAAAGAAGGCAAAGCTTCATGAAGCCATCCTGGTTTGGTGATTAATATGGTTTTTATTTGAACAGCACTTTAAAATTTATTTCTTGATTTTTAAAAACATTATTGGATGGGGTTATATGATGCCTTCACATGTTACATTTGTATGAACTTCGCATGTTACATTTTTGGAGAATTTGGGATTATTAAAAAAAATTGGGGGTGGGGGGAAATATGTGAATTTTTCTGCTATATTTTTCATTTTTCATTATTGTGTGTCCTTTGGTTTTTTAAATATTTTTTAATATTTGGGAGAAATTTTTGTGCAGTTGCTTCAGGATTTTTCTGTTTCCTATAGGACATGGTAGATTTTTCCGTTCTGAGCTTCTTTAATGTTCAGAAATCTATATACCTCTTATTACAGTTTTCGTTGCATCCCAAAAAACATTAGGAGCAACTGACAATGTACAGTACTGCTGATTTTGAAGACTTTTTCTAGCCCCTTTTTAATCTGCTGATGGCAAGTGAAAAAACCATTTTTCAAAAGCTGAGTATATTGACCATTTAGAACACGGCTCTATTTTAAGTAAAGGCTTCCTTCCCCCATTAGTATGTATTTATCCCCTCAATAATTATTGAATGTGATTTGATATGTGTCTCTAATCCTTTGTGCACACTACCGTCCAATTAAGTGCGCCACAAACCTCAAAGTCCCAAGCTGCATGGAGCTGAGACGCATCTATACATACTAAATATATACATGTGTGTGTCAGCATCAAATGAATTAGTACTCCTTGTAGTTTTGTGACCTATTTGTGATTCAAAGGAAGTTTAATGTTCTTTTTCACTAAATTGGGGGGTGGGGAGACTGACTTCATTGCCTGGGTGTCTTGCTAGATGCTATTGAAGATTTTGACAGATGTAGACAGTATGGATTAAGGTGCTATCTTCTCTGCTAATATCACCATTCCCAGAGTAACTTACTTCTTTAAATGCATATAACCCTAAACAGATTATGAAGTGGTGGAGGTGGGGAATATCTGCATTTGATCCTCAATAAAGGATCCTGATCCACAAAGGAAGCCAGCGCTTATAAAGCCTTCAAGATTTCTAACCCATCTATTTGGTACTTTGCAATACAATGTACTGTGTTTGAGCAACTTTTATGTTCTTACTGGCCATTTTGTTCTGCTGGGTAGACATCTTTTAGATCAGACATATAGACCAGTATCTTCCACAGATAGTGAAGCTCTATGGTAGAATAATGTCCAAGAACCTCATAGCTGTGACATCTTTTCTTTGGGCTTTCCTATACATGTCATTTTAGCAGATGACAACCCTGAATGCTTTAGGTGAATAATCTCTGAAAAATTGTTGCTAGTACTGATTCTTCTATATTTTCCTAAATTTGTCACTAATGCAGAATTTTTTGACAAGGAGATTAGGAAGCTTTGTTTTTTAAAAATTAAACCATGTCACCAGTGTTATTTCAACAAAACCTCAAAGATGTAATATTCGACTCAATCACACACAATTTTGGAAACTGTTAGAAGTTGTAAAGATTACCATCACATTTATGTTCATACAGCCCACAGTAAATATTCATACAGCCCATATTCATTCTATCAATTTCTAGGTTTTGTTATTTTGCTCCAATTTTTGTTATAAAAGTTTCCTTTCGTTGCGGACTGAGGCTGCAATCCTAACCATGTCTACCCAGAAGTAAGATCCACTGTGCTCAATGGATTTTACTCCCAAGGAAGTGTTATTGTTTTATTTTATTGTTTTAACAAATGTCTTTTAGCTTGTTTTTAATTGTTCCTAGTCTAATTATTCTAATTGTATTTTAATGATGTTTTAATTTGTATTTATTAGCAATTTTAATGATGTTTTATTCTTCTATGTTAGCCGCCTTGGGCTCCCCCTTATGGGGGAGGAAAGGTGGGGTATAAATTGAGTTAAATAAATAAAAAAATAAAATATTTAGGATTGCAGCCTGAGTTTAATATCTTCCACAGGCCCAATTAGCTGTTGTTAATCAGGCTTTTCCTTCTACTTTCCATATTAGTTATGTAGCAGCAGCTTCCTTGGAAGAAGGCAAAAGGAAAGCCCAGTATCATCAAGCTGTTTTATACGACTAACAGCTGCTGCCTTTTAGGGACACTCAGTCTAAAGAAATTTTATCTAAAAGTTCCAGATTTTATTTTCTGTCTTATAGTATTGCCATGCATTATTGTACAGCCAGGTATAAAATATCTAGCAAGACCATCCTTTTTATGCAATCTTTAAGGATCTTCAAAGAAGTCTGATACATTAAAATGCTGCTACTCCCAGAAGAGTAAACCTCAACTTTGCTAGTGCATTTATTCATCAATTACTCTCCTCTCACTGGGCTGCTTTAGTGACCATGGATTATTTTAGCCCAAGGATTATTTTTCAAGCTAGAGTACTGGCCCTGTGCAACCAAATTGCTCAGGAGGATGTAACAAGCCCATTATGCAGACTCACTCCTCAAGCTGGAGAGAGAAGACAGAACAGATGCCTCCCAGAAGGGCACTTTCAGTTGGAAACAGCATTCACATGTGTATTAGTAAAGCATGAGCATAATTGGAAAGCAAGAAAATATGTTACTTTTTAGATACTGGAACTCATGTTGCAGGAACAAAGAATGGCTTCCCACATAGTTCTAATTACTTTTCACTTCACATCAGCAGTGGCTTGCCTAGGAAGCCAGTTGATGAGAGAACAGTGCTGCATATAATTCATCAGCTGAATTAAATGTAAAGGGTTCTTGGTTTTAAATGGGAGGGCAGTTATCAAACTCCAGGCACTCAAGAAGCATGCCACTTCTAACCCAGCATGAGGTAAGACTGAAAACGTTACAATGAAACATGGAATAATTGAGAAACATTTTAAAAAAGAAAATCCAAGGCTTTGCTCAAACAACCAAAATTCCACTTTAATTGAAGCAGCCATTTAACCTTCGTGTCAGTGCATTCAGAGTATACTGGAATAGGTACAGACATCACATAGCATTTAAATAATGCATCATCTGAGGTCATTTTGCAATACTTGCAAATTATCATTACAATATTATTAGACATTATTATTAAACATTATTAAATACTTTTAGATCAGCAACAAAAACCAGGAACCACAAAATACTAATGTTGCTTACAGTTAAACAATAAGGTCCAATTTTACAGGCTGATCTTGGAAGCCTTTAATATATTGTTTTTATTTTTTTAATTTTTTATTGATAATATATTGTTTTTAGACTGGCCAAAGGCAAGACTCTTAAAGACAACATGACATTTTCATCCAACCTTAAACAAAGATGACATGTACAGAAGAAGTAGACAGTCCTTTAAAATTCTGAAATGTCCACACCAGTACATAGACAAGCAATCATGTGAAATTTTAAATAGCACATCTCTAAAAATTTATTTTCTTGTCAAGGTACAATGTGTAAACAAATCTTAGAGGATAGGCACAATTTAGGCTGTCAAGCAGTGGGATGTAAAAAGCATTCTATGAAAAGTACTGCAATTTCTGCTAGTACTTCTGTTCCTACTTTATGTATATATTTTTGGCCCGTTGTTGAACACAGCTGAAAAATATTCAGTTACAGCACAATTACATAGACTCTTTATTCAGGATTCAAGGGCTTTTGAAAGCTCTGCGCTTGAGTGTCTTTCACCCAAAAACAAATTCAACCTTATTTTTATGTAATGCTGTGCAAAGATTTACAAAACCTGTAACTCTGGTAGGAATATATGTTTATACAGATTTAAGGGCAGATGTTTGCCCATACAAAGTTCACCTCAAGGTGCGAACCATGATGTTTGCACTGTTTTAAGATTAAGCAGTGAAGAAGGCACATGGTAATGTTTCCAACATACCCAGATGATTGTAGCATCTCTCAAGATGTTGCTCACTAAGTATATGAAGTCTAGCTGCCAGTGCCAGGGTTACTACCAGCTCACATAACAATTACTCCTGAATATGTTTGCTTAGCATTGATGCTTAGTGGAGCATCTTAGTGAAAATGCTGCTAACAGCCTTTCAGCTTTAAATGTCAATTCAACTTCCAGACTCTGTAAGTAAGCCAAAATGGCTTTTCAGACAAGTGATGAGGTAAAATATGCTATTGATCCAAGTATTACTATGCCACGGGCAGCTTGTTGTTTAGTGCATCAAGTGCTCAGCCCCAACCATGGCAAGATGCCACAGCTCAAACAAGCACACTGCACGGGCTAACAGAAGAGATCCATACCATGCTTACAGTGCAATCCTTTGCATGTTTACTTGCATTAGTATGGGGATTACTCCCAGGTAAGTATGCAGAGGCTTGCAACCTCAATTCTTTAGCAAGCCCAGGATGAAGTGCTTGCAGAGGTAACTGATTTGACAATGACTTAATGCGAACATTTTTTGAACAAATGTGAAAGAACAAGGAAGATGCACTGATACAAGCATCCCTAAGGGCAGCTCTAAGAACCTTCCCTTGGACACACCGGAGATAGTGGCAGGGGATTCTTGGGTGATGTCCTGTCTATGACTCTCTCCTCCAGGATGATGGTGTGTCAGGAAAGGTTTGTTGCTGCCACCAGTTGGTGGTCCACTTGGCGACATGGAATGACACGAGTGTGTGAGAGAAAAATGAACACGAGGAAGATACACCGATACAAGCATCTCTAAGGGCAGCTCCAGGGACACACCAGAGCTAGTGGCAAGGGTTTCTTGGGCGATGCTCCCAGTTCAGTCCCAATCCGTGACTCTCTCCTCCTCGGGAATGACGCTCCAGTTTGGGGACGGCTCGTCGCTGGCCAACCAGTTGAAGTCGTCTACTTGTCTCCAGTTGTCCCTGCCACGGTCTAGCCGTGAGGTTTGGTAGTCGGAGTCGATGCCGGGGTAGGTCCAGTTGTAGGGTGCGAAGCGGACTTCGCTGCAGTCCTCCAAGATGGCGCGGCTGGTGATGTGGACGTAGAAGCTGGTGCGGGATGTGCGGTGGGTGCGGAGCTGTTGACAGGCCAGGGCGAAGCGGCAGCCGCCGCATCCCTCCACCAGCACTGAGGTGGAGACCGGACCGCAGAGAACGGTGCAGTCCCGGCAGTCACGAACCGAAAGGGTGTTGGGGTTTCCCGTGAGGCGGACCCGGCAGCGGCTGAGCCCGAAGAGAAGCACGTCCCTCTGCAAGAGCTCTGCCGCCCCCAGCTCCAGCTCCTGCCCCTCCGCCCCGCTGAACCCGCAAAGGGGCTCCTGGGGAGGGGGAGGCTGGGCCTGCTGCGCCGGAGCCGGAGGGGGAGGCTGTGGCTGAGG
This sequence comes from Cryptoblepharus egeriae, assembly GCA_030015325.1. Taxonomy (NCBI): domain Eukaryota; kingdom Metazoa; phylum Chordata; class Lepidosauria; order Squamata; family Scincidae; genus Cryptoblepharus; species Cryptoblepharus egeriae. Next base: position 219,507,423 of record JAREYC010000001.1, read on the forward strand.
CTGGGCCGACTCCCTCTTGAGGGCCCGGAAGGCGAAGCGCTTCTTGGGCTGCAGCTGGAGGCGCCTCTCGGAGAGCGAGGCCTGCAGCCTCCCCAGCGCCGCCTGCGCCTGCCGCACCTCGTAGGGGGCCAAGAAGCGCACCGAGTCCGTTAAAAGCCGTTGGAGGGTCTGCAACCGCCGCCCCGCCTCCTCCAACCGCCGCTCCGCCGCCTCCCCCTCAGCCTGGCCCAGGGGCTCCAGCAGCGCCTCCACCGCCTCACGCTCCCCGGCGAAGGCGGCCGTGAAGAAGTCGCTCCGCTCCTCCCGCACAGACTGCTCCTCCCGCTCCCGACGACGCCGCTCGGCCTCCTCCCGCAGCCCCGCCTGCCGCTGCTGCAGCCGCTCCGGCACCAGCGGGGCCCCCCGCGCCTCCTCCGCCCCCTCCGGCACCGCCGCCATCTTCCTCCTCACGCGCCTCGCAGCAAAGGCCGCGCCCGTTGGCTCCCCGCAGGGGAGGGGCTTCCAGGCCGCGTGGGAGGGGCCTCTGCCCTCTTAAAGGGACCGCGTCCGCCTCAGCACCTGCCTCGCTCCACGGGGGCTGTGAAGGCTCTCTGGACCTCAAAGGCCGCCTGCCTGACCACACTTTCCTGGGAGTAAGCCCATTGACTGTAGTGCGACTTACTCCTGCGTAGACATGTTTAGGCTCGGCTCTAAGGCTGCAGTACCAACCACACTTTCCTGGGAGTAAGTCCATTGACTGTAATGGGACTTACTCCTGCGTAGACATGTTTAGGCTCGGCTCTAAGGCTGCAGTCCCAACCACACTTTCCTGGGAGTAAGTCCATTGACTGTAATGGGACTTACTCCTGAGTAGACATCCTTAGGCTCGGCTCTAAGGCTGCAGTCCCAACCACACTTTCCTGGAAGTAAGCCCCATTGACTGTAATGGGACATATTTCTGAGATTAATACAGAAGATTAGTAGAGATGAAGTAGACATGAAGACATACCTGGGAGTAAGCCCCATTGACTATTATGGGAATTCCTTGGGGCCCAGATATACTTGCTGCGTATTGATGGCCTCCTGGGTGAGCTTATCACCTCTTTAGCCAAGTTTCCCTAGTTAGGTAGAACATGGATCCGCCCTAGACCTGGAGCCCAGATCTACCTGCTGTGTAGACCGGAGCTTCCATTCCAACTTGGCTCTCTTGCCCACTGACACTCTGCCCAGCATGTGTTGTTTCTCCTGGTGCCTGACTTTAGTCCCTGCTGGAGCAACAGTAGGGACGCCATTTGTTTGGATCCACCCATGGTGCAAGGCGAGCACCCAATCCTAATCAATTTTCCAATGCCAACGCAGTCACAGTGCAGCCCTGAGTAAAGGAACAAATATTCCCCTAATTGAGGATGCCTCCATGACTGCCACCCCATCCCCACTGCAGCACCTCTCCTACTGTCTTAGGTGTGATGGCTCTGGAAAGGCTGATAGGATCTGGCCCTCAAAAAGCAGGGGGTGCAACAGAAGAGCCAAAGTTGAAGGAAGTCAAGAATATTTGGAGGAAAGAGAGAAGAACTGAGCAACTTTAGAGCTACAGCGATTACTAATATTTATTTAGTTCCAACAGCTATATGACAAACACTTCTATTTTGCAGAAATGTCCTTGGAGAAGGAGAGCGGGATAAGTGCATTGCAGCAGAGGAATGTCTCGCAGCACCTTTGGGCTTCAACACATTTCTTGTTCTGCTGAAGGAAGTCACGCTCCTTTCCACATTTATTTACTGCAACATATTTCTGAGCAAGAAGTAAAATTTTGAAGTGTACAACTGCATGAGGCAACATGGAATTAAATCCCACTGTTTCTCAACCAGTGGTGTCTGGCATATCTGACAGTGAGGCCAGCAACACCATGTAGTGTGCTTTTGACATGCTTGGAAAAGCCCTCCTCTCCACGTTGAGCCCCTTCAGGGTGTTTGTTGTGTCATGTATGGCCTCCCAATCTGGAGCTTAAGTGATGACTATGTCATTGCCAGTTACTTCCTGTGGTACTTCCAACAGATGGTGCACATGAGCAAAAGTTGGACACATGGGAGACCAACATGGAGAAACGCTGCTCTAGTAGTTTGTTGTCAACCTTCACAATCCTAAATGTGTCCTAATGCGTTCAATAGACTTACTTCTACAGTAATATAGAGTTGGACTACTGTAAGCCTACTGTTTATAGAGTTGGGCTGTAAGAATATGAATGATGTTTGGAAATCAAAATAAAATAATAAAGAAACAACTGTTCCTCTTCTATATAGCATGAGAATGAGGAAGAACCTGGGGAATAGAATTACTGGTAAGTAATTTTTCTTCCCTAGTATCAGGCCTGATGGGTTCATGTTGGGTCCATCAACTGCAAACCCAGCATGGACAACCCAACCTCGAATGGCTCAGTAGGGTTGTGGGGAAGGGAGCGGCGCCGTGCCACCCAGTTCATTCTCAAGTTGCAGGATCTCTACCCTTGTGGTTCTTAACTCAGGAGGTAGCAGCTTCCATTCTAGCTAGCAGCCTACCCAACCCTAGAGTGGGTTTTAAATCAGAGGTTGCCCTTTCCTCCTCAGGAGTGTCATAAAACCAGTCCTTGAAGCCTCACCCTCCCTACCCACAACTTGTCCAGACCTCGCTCTTCCACCTTTGTTCATCATGTCACCTCTGGTCACCTCTGGTCACCAGGGCTCTGGGCCTGTGGCTTCTGTCCTGGAAAGGGGCCAGTTTCCCGAAGGCCTTTGTAGTGGCTATTGGAGACAGTCATATCCTGCATACCCACACCCATTGCTGGGTCCTTGGGAGGCTCTGGCCTCCAGTGATCTGGCTGCTATTAGGCAGGCCAACAAGGTCAGGGTGCCAAGGCACAGTTTTCCATGATAGCCATTGGTTGCCTGAGTGAACCCAGCACCAATCCCATCCCTCCCGCCATCAGGAGTGTAGGAGTCACAGCCCACTTTGCCCATACTCCCCTATGAGTATGACACCAGCAACACCATTAAGTTGCCCAACATGGGATCCTCCTGCTGCCGAGCCCATCCTCCTCTCACCCAGGTAAGCTAGGAGACTGTGGACACATAGGATCCCATATTTGACTTTCAAAATTGTTTGCAATGTTGCAAATTGTTTTGCAAAATTGTTTGCAATGAGAATTCCCAGCAGTCCAGCCAAGCATACTCAACCTGTACTTTCAGGCCTTTTATCTTTTCCATCCTCAAGCTCTATTCTTTCTGGAACAGCAATTTTTCTGCTTTTATTGACAGTATTGCACATTTGTCAGTTCCAAAGTCCATTGCTATGTCTTGGCTGAATTTAGTAGGCTGTACTAATGGCTGTATTTAGTAGGGATTTGAATTTTGCTTCCATTTGTCCATATAATTTATAATTATCAGTATACAGCAAATGTGAAATTCTTCCAACTCCTTTTGAATTTTTGTAGCAATTTAATTTGTTTTAACATTGCTATAAGTGGTATCATAGCAATAGTGAACAGGACGGGTGAAAGCAAGTCTCCTTGAAATGGTTTCCTCTCTCATTATTATTTTAAACCTCTGCTAACCGGACAAGAGGCACTCTTTCAAATGGGTGCTTCTTTTTTATTTAGCAGGGTAAGAGTAACTGGCCTTCCGCACCCCAGCAATGTCTGCTATCGTGGCTTCTGCTGGTGTGCGTTTACATTTTAGATTGTGAGCCCTTTTGGGACAAGAACCTATTAGCCATTAATTTTTTGCATTTTCTTTGTAAACTGCTATAAACTTTTTAGTTGAAAAGCAGTATATGCATATTATAGATAGGATTTTGGTTAGTCACAGCTGGCATTATCTAAATATCAAGTCGTTCTGAACGACCTACAACAGTGATTTTGAACAACTGATTTTGATACAGATACAGATAGTACCAAGTACCAATGGTATTTGAAGTGGTGTTTGTTGGTACTCGTGGGACTTCTGCTCATTATTCATGGGACTCCTACTCATTAGTGCATGGGACTCCTACTCATTAGCGCAATGATTTTCAACCAGTGTGCCATAGATGGTCCTCAGGTGTGTCACGGGAATTTGGGAATGGACTTTTATTAACAGCAAAACTTGGGGATTTGAAGTTCATATGTAGTAATTTCATTTACATCTAAGGTATACAGGTATTCTAAGTTTTGATGTATGGTACCTAAAGAACTCATTACTATTAGTACAATTTTCAACTTTCTTAACTTTAATCTAAATTAAGGTTCAACCATAATCTAAAAGTATTTGTTTTTGTGTAAGATGTTACTTCCTCTACCTTTCTCAGAACTGGGACTACTTTGGCCTGCTATGTATGGAGGAAATTGGCAAAGATCTGGAACAAACCAAATAATAGCACCAGTCGAACAGACCAAAATCTAGTTCAAAAACTAATTTTTTAGTATCTTGGTTAGTGTAAATAAAATCAGTTAATGCTTTTAGTGCTATTTCAAAACTTTTGAGATGCTATCTACTAACTTTAAAGGTGTTTAATAACAGGAGAAATATATGATGGGCTTAACTCCTAGTAAGGAAATTCCTGTTTTTGTCTGCCCAGCAATAATGGATCACAAGTATTGAACTATAGCTCATTCTTATACTCTCAGTGAGGAGTGAAGGTCTGAATTTGACTGAACTCTTGTAAGCTATAATTTTCTATCTAGGGAGAGTCTGTATTTGGCTTTTAAGTCAGATGTAAAATTACAGTATTAGACATTAGGGAGTTTTTCAACCCTACATGTAGTAATACCAAGCTTTAGAAATCCTAAAAGGAAAGGGTCATAAAGGGGAATAAGCCAGCAATGAAATTGCCTTGTATCTATCTCACTGGCTTCTTTAGCAATGATTCTCCAAGGGTTTAAGTATTCTGAGTTATGCAAGTGGTGGAATTGTTGGGCTTGTTACTCCAGTGGCTGTTGAGCTATATTTTTTTTTAAATTGATTGCTGCAGTCCTAAAGACACTTTCCTGGGAGTAAGACCTATTGAACACAGTGGGGCTTACTTTTGAGTACACATGGTTAGGATTGTGCTCAATGTCTTGTGCATTCTATTTCGCAAGAGATTTGTCATCATCACAGAGGCAAAAGTAATAAGGACACAATAATAAAAATGATTTCAGTTTCCTTGTTGTAATTGATTTTCAGCATGTAAGACGTAATAGCTTGTTTGGATGGAATGTAGAAGGGCTATGTAGTGTTGAGTGCATTAGAGCACTTAGCCGGCTCAGTGCTCCCAAGATAATGGGTTTGTATCTCTGGTCCTCAGAAAACATAGATTCTTGTTCTGATCAGCAGTTCTCGTAGGACAGGAAACCATGCTGAAAAATAATGTGAAAGAAACTTAGAGATTTGTATTTGTGGCTTTTAATAATTGTGGTAATATAGGGAGAAATTTACTTTAGAAAGCATTAGAAACTTATGCGCACACACACATGTAAAGAGGCAAATTGTTATGGGTTTAACTGCAGAGTTCAACTGGATCAGAATAATGTAGGTTGTAGTGTACAGCAATAAAAATACATCTTTGTTTTTTTCTTTCCTATAAAAGTAATAGGTGTTAACTGTTAAATCCTCCTAGGTAGTACTTTGGGGGCCAATCAGTGCTGGCACCATTTGCTGAGGTCAGAACATAAGAAGAGCATCCCCTGGATAAGGCCAACAGCCCATCTAGTTCCTGAGCAAATCTCTTGAATAAGGCTACAATCCAGAGTAACTACAGGACCTTTTACACTGATGTAGTTGTGGTGCTACCCATGAGAAACCTATGGGAAATCCATAGAGCAATCCAGAGTAAGTGCCTCTTACATCTTCCTGTAGTTACTCTAGATTGTAGGGATACTATGTCCTTCCCCTAACCTCTGATAACATGAAGGACAACACTAACACTGCCACCGGAAATGCAGGTATATAGTGGGTGAGGCTGATAGGTCCTCTGATTGGTCTGCGCCATACCCAGAATGAGAATTTGTCCCGAAAATGTAGCAGCACCCCCAAAAATGTAGCACATTATATAATAAAAGCTAAAAAACTCATATGCATTCATGTGGTTAATTTAAACACTATATTAATTATTGTTAAATTTAAAACTATTACATATATAGTGGAGCCTTGATTTACTAACATAATTCTTTCCTAACTAACAAGCATGCTTTTAATTTAAAATGCTTGTAATATAAAGCAGATTTTCCTAAAGGAAATAATGGAAACTCAGACGATTGGTTCCAGAACCAAAAATATTTATATAAAAATATTAACTGTATTTAAAATGATTACAAAAACCTGTAATATAATATAGAACACTGTAATATAATTCAGAACACTGTAATATACAGTAATACAAAACACTGTAATAAAGAAAATACAGTGGTACCTCGCTTAACAAGTGCCTTGCTTATCTAGTGATCCATATAACAAGCAAAAATTTCTCTAGAATTCTGCCTCATATAACAAGTGTTGCCTCACTTAACAAGCACACTCATTGGCAGTTGGGGCAGACACGCTGGCTGGCAGCCCTTTTAAAAAGCCTCAGGGCTGCCTAGCACACCTGCCCATAGTGAAGGCAACACTTCTGCGCTGCTCGTCCTGTGGCTGGGTGTCTGTTGGGCAGAGGGAGAGAAGAGCAGTGGAGAAGAGGGAAGCAGCTCAGGGCTAGCCAGAAGGGAGCAGGGGAGAGAGAGGCTCAGGATGGAGAGAAGGAGAAAGTGGGGAGACACTTTGAAAGTGTCTTGGATTGCAAAAGAAAGTATCTTTGATTGCAGCATCCTAACCATGTCTACCCAGAAGTAAGCCCCATTGTGTTAAATAGGGCTTACTCCCAGGAAAGTGTCTTTAGGATTGCAGCCTATATAGACTTCATAGGCTCATGTACATTGAATGCATTTTTTGAATTGCATTCCAGGGTTTTGTCATCATTTATGCATGCAGTTAATATTTTTATATGCATATTTTTTGGGTTGTGGAACCAATTGTCTGAGTTTCCATTATTTCCTATTGGAAAATCCGCGTCACATAAAGAGCATTTCACATAACAAGCATGCTTCCAGAATGAATTAAACTTGTTATGTGAGGCACCACTACTGGACAATATTGAACTGTACTGTACCTTTGAAAATCTTCATGGCTGGTGTGAAGGAGACAAAAGAGAAGAGGGTGATATCACTATCACTAACTGAGTCACTGCTATCCATTGGCTCAATTGAATACTTGTCTTTTTGTGCTGCTTGTTCCAAACTTTGGCCAGGGCCCCACCGTAGCTCAAGCTACTCCCCCAGAACCCCTGTGAGTTTCCAGGCTATGGAAGCCTGTTCCAAACTTCCTCGGAAGTGCTCTTCTTTCAAGACAATGCTCTGAAATCATCAAAATTTCTGAGAAAATTTTGCTCTTAATATAAAACGCTCTTAATTTAAGGTACCACTGTTACTTATTACATACCATTTGTTGTACACTGCCTGCTTACAAGAAATGGAGGACAACAAAGTTGTTTTTCTAGGACACGTGGCTAAAAAGAGGACATGTCCTGGAAAAAGATGACATATGGTCACACTGACAAGATCTGACCCCTGATGCCATCAGAGTGGTCAACTGATTTCTGGTACTGTGATTTTAATGCTATTTTTATTAGATAGTGTGTTGTACTTCCAATGCTACTAAGCTTGATGTGGGCTAGAATAGCCAACCCCAAATTATTTTATCTGGATTTCAAGGATCCCAACATTCTCTTTGGTTAACATTACATTAGCAGCTTGCAACATCTATTCTTCGGAGATATTTCTTCAATATATGTAAAGGAATTCTAATGAGATCAGTTGAGATGCTTCTTACAAGTATAGCCTAAGGCCCTTATTGGCAACTCCATACAGAATGTCCATCAACATTAACTTTGCTTAAGGCCAGCTCCAATATGAGCTGAGGTGGGCAAAGGCTCTTTAATCTTCTTTCCCTCAGTGTGAAACTGGGAAGGGAGAGGAGAAAAATAAGGGTTGGAGAGGCTGCAGAGAGGGGGTTGGGGTTGGATCAAGCTCTGATGGCACATGCCAGATCTTATCCCCTCAGCAGGAGCCTCACCATCCTCTCTCCTCAAATCACTGGCACAAGTCCAAGGAAATCCAGTCCAGGGCAGGGGCTTCTGGAGAGGAAACCCTTTGTCATCTGAAGCCTCCAGCCCTCTTCCACTGGATACAGTATATGCCTTTTCAGCACAGTTGCAATGCAGCGGGGAGGGGAAGGAGGGGAATCCTATTGGGTTCTTCAGTGGCAATGAAGTGATTTTTCTCCATAATCTCTTTGACTCCCTTCACAGAGCCTTGCCCTAATGAGCATAGATTCAGTACACAGTCTTCAAGGCAGAACCTGTGTGACAGTACAGTAAGAAAACATTAACGTACTAGTGAAATGTACCCATGTTGCGAGAGTAAAATTTCAAGGGGTTTGACGCTGAGTTTTATCAGTGTTCAGAGTTAAGTATATGACAAAAATGCATTGCATCCCTTTTCACCTCTTTCGGGTTAAAATTTCTAGAAATTGGTTCTTAGTGAGTGCTCATGTCATATGAGGAATATGCTCCCCAAATTTCATGCTTGTAGGTCCATAGATTGGAGCAGGGCATTGATCAGTCAGGGATTTTCAATGTATAGGGATAAAAACATGTTGCACCCCTTTTTACCCCCTTCTGGTTGGAATTTCCTAATATCAGTTCTTGGTGGGTGCCTCCATTACAGAAGGAAGATCCCCTCCAGGATCTTCTAGGTCTAGCGGTTTTGGCTGGGTGTTGAGGAATGAGTCAGTGAGTGAGTAAGTAAATCAGTCAGTGACTTTTCAGTTTTATATAGATTATATAGATGTTTATAGATTTATATAGTACAGTGGTGCCTCACGTAACAAATTTAATTTATAAATTAAAATATATAAAATATTTAAAATATAATATAAAAATATTAACTGGATGTAAAAATGATGACAAAACATGCATTCAATGTGCATGATCCTATGAAGTCTACTTAGGCTGCAATCCTAAACGACACTTTCCTGGGAGTAAGCCCTATTTTATATATGGGGCTTACTTCTGGGTAGACATGGTTAGGAGGCTACAATCAAAGATACTTTCTTCTGTAATCCAAGACACTTTCCAAGTGTCTCCCCACTTTCTCCTTCTCTTCATGCTGAGCCTCTCTCTCCCCTGCTCCCTTCTGGCTAGCCCTGAGCTGCTTTCCTCTCCTCCACTGCTGTTCTCTCCCTCTGCCCAGCGGATGCCCAGCTACAGGAGGAACAGCGCGGAAGTGTTGCTTTCGCTATGGGCAGGCGCGCTAGGCAGCCCTGACACTTTTTAAAAACACATCTGCCCCAACTGCCAACAAGTGTGTTTGTTACATGAAGCACAGTTTGTTACGTGAAGCAGAATCCTAGAGAAATTTTTGTTTGCTACATGGAACATACTTTACATGAGGCGTTTGTCATGTGAAGGCACCACTGTATATAGATTTTCTCATTCTCATAGATTGTCTTGCCTTTCTCATTCTATAGACTTGGCCTATCAAGTCACAGAGAGACTTCTGAATGGATAAAACATACTTTCTCTTTCTCATTGGGAGGTATAGAAGATTACTGACAATATTTTTTTCTTACATGTTATTACAAGACTCAAATAAAGGGGTCCAGTGGTATGTCTGTCTGGCTGCTACTTCTCTTCCTCCTTACAGGGCTTTCCTCCTCACAGGGCAGTTGGTGTTGTGAGAGAGGCAAGAGCACAGTTCAGTTTAACACCCAGCAGGGTGATAATAGGGATTTTGCTTTTCTTACATTTCTTTGTTCACTCTCATTAAGCAGTTGGTGTTTCTTTCCTAAGGAAGAGAGAGAAGCATAAGATCCCAAATGATCTCATCAATGCATCTCAATGTATGGCTGGTAAACTTGAGTTCAGTTTGTAGCTCAGTGGCTAATTTACTGGATAGCCCTTCAGAGACTATAGGGACAATCCTAACCATGTCTACTCAAAAGTAACCCCCATTGTGTTCAGTGAGTCTTACTCCCAGGAAAGTGTCTTTAGGATTGCAGCCTGTCTCAGTCATAATTGAAAAAATATACATTAAAAGCCTTCCGCACAAGTTTGTTGTGATTTAAGAAAAAAGTCAGTTTTACTAAGCCTTTAAAATCTGCTAGAAAATAAAAAATCTAAGGTTTCTTCTGGCCAGCTATAATCCACTGCTTTACTCATTCTCAGGCTTTCCTAACTATTCAAAAAATTGGTTTTTAAATCCTGATGTTTTGCTACCACTTTTTTAGTGGCACTGTCAAATGCTTTAAAAAAAGTGAGAATCCTAGCCAACTTTCCAACACTGGCACAGCTGTGGCAGTGTGTCACTTGCTACATCTTGTAGTTAAAGCAGGCCTCCGTCAGTCTTGAGAGACTATGGTATCGTGCTCGGCGCTGCATATGCTGCATGTGAAGCACGAAAGCCTGTGTGATTGTTATGGAGGATAGGCTGTTACCCAAGCAGCAAATCCCCCTCTCCACGCCACTGAATTAGTCCAATTTAATTGAAGAGCCAATACGATTGGTTCCAGCGGTGATGCAGAGCTGGGCAAAGAACAGGAGCTCACCCTGTCTTGTGGGACTGACCCAGGTTTCGAACCCTGGCCTGCTGGTTAACAGGCACAGTGTCTTAACCACAGTGTCTTAAACACAGCCCTAATTAGACAACTTGCAATTAGACAACCAGCAAGACAACTTGCACTTGCTGGCGAAATGAAGCTCTGACATGTTCCTTCAGTGTCCAGTTCCCCCTTCTCAGACTCTAACCCTTTCCTGTGTTGTTGGTTCAATACAGAAGTTGTTAAGGGCATAGGAACCACATCTCAGGACTTGTAGTTAGGGGGGCAGTTATAAAGGCCTCCTCAATGTAAGGCTATGTTTGTTCTTTTACTTTGGAGTGCATTGTCCAGAGCTTTAAAATTGGTTAGGATTGTGCCCACATACACATAGGAAACAAAGAATTTCTGGCAGAAATTTTGTTTCCTATGTGTAGGTGTTTGGTGGATTTAATCTCTCTCTCTCACACACACACACACCTTTGCTGGTATATTCCAAAAATGCCACTTTATTATTTCTAGTGCCAGCCAAATATTCATGACATATTCTTTATATGCAATCAGATGGAGGGCATATGGCAGTAGATCAGTAACTGCATATCTACTTAATGACATTTCTCCAACTGAAACTTCCCTATGGTAGTTTCTGGGGAATCTAGATGGATGAAGCATGGGGGGAAGAAAAACAGATAGCTGATGAACCTTTACAAATTCTTATTCCAAATCCTAGGTTTGCCTGTGGGAGCTGCTATCAGTTGTGCACCACTCTGTATATTTTTATTTTATTTTTCCACAGACAACCAAACAGCATTGTTTACGTATGGATAATTCTTGTAGATTTATATTCAGTATTTCTTTTGGGATATCAGTAAATTTGTCAGGTAAGCACAACTAGTGAATGAGGCATCTCTCTCTTCAAGTGCCAACACAGGGCACATTTTTGTATGCGTTACCACATCACATATTCACAAATTATATATTTATGAGGTCAAAGTTTTCTAAATATAGGGGAGGCTCATACTGCCACCAGTGTTTGTGGGTGCAAATAAACAGTGTTACAAATAAAAGCAAAAGGTGAAGAAACAATATATTAACTATCACTTTTGTTTGAGATAATTCTCATCTCATATTAGGTAAGCTTTAAATAACCCAGCTCATTTTATCCTTGCACATTTTTTTAACCACTTTAGTTTACATGTGTTTAACTCAAACACTCAGACCAAAATCCTATGTGTATTTTAAAGTGCTTTAATTAGTGCACGCAAGATCTTTGTCTGCTTGGGTTACTGCACATTATCACAGTTTACAAAGTTCTACTTTGAACATCACAGCATCCTGTCTATTGTTGGAAGGAGACACTTCCATATCTGCTCATCTTAGATGCTCCTGCAACCTGCTGCTAGACTTGGTGGCAATCCTATTTATATACTTCTCACTTGTATCCCGGTCATCTCTCTCCTCACCCCCATAAAACTGACAAATCCGGCTATCCCTATAATTGTTTCCTTGTCAGTTAGGTTTTTTTGTAATTTAAAATATTATTGTGTGCAGTAGGGAAGGTGTGTATACACCAGAGCAGAGCAGAAGGGAAAAAGGGTAGCTGGGTGAAACTTTTTCAATATTATGAAACTATGAAGTCTTTCCATGAACCTTTGGTCAGAGAGAGAGAGAGAGAGATGGGTAGAAGACTAAAATTGTGCTTTCATTCAGAAATGAAACAAACAATTCAAGAGTTTAAATGTGCTTTTTTATTTATGCAATAAACATACAGGTTTATTTAAAATAATTTAAAACTCCCTTTCTATCTTTTACAGATGCATGCTAACAGTGGAGAAAAGATCAAATAATTGGCATATGTGAAAATGTCTTAATTTCTCTGTGTATTTAGTCCTTTAAGTTGGTCCAATAAAAAGACATTTCAACATACTCTATTATCTCTTAAAATATTTTAATATTGAATTGTATGCAACACACACACACAAGATGTGAGCTTCCTACTGTTTCTTAGAAATGCTGCCCAGTTAAAAGGGAATCTTTAAATTCTACTTTTCCTTCAGAACGGTTGATTTAAAGAAAAAAAATATGCAGTTTCTTCAACTGTAATTAAAAATTACTTTGAAAATGTAAAAAAGTGTTGGAAAATTAAACATTTTTTATAGAAAGTAAAACACTGTAATTTGTTTCCAAAAATGTTTGCACAGGATACTCACTGAAGGAAACTGTTTGACAGATTATGAACAATGGCATTTTTTTGGCACAAGTAGCAATTTGTAGGTGGATAGTGTTACCAATTTCAGGGCCCAATCCTATCCACCATACCAGCACTAATGCAGCTGCTATGCTATCTCAAAGTAAGGGAAAAACATTATCTTACCATGAGGAAGTCTCCATGACCTGCCTTCATATTGCAGGATGAAATGCACCCCCCATTAGCATTGGTGCTGGAAAGTTGAGTAGGACTGGGCCCTTAGACTTTTAAATTAACTTTTGGAGAAAGTGAGAAATGGAAAACTAATGACTACTAACTTTATTCTATTAATATCCTTTTTGTTTGACAATGGCCATTTTGGCAACTGAATTTTGACAACAACATACAGTATGTAAAACACAAACCTTAATGGCAGCAACCATTGCCATCAACACCCTAGAAAGTTGTCAAGTGTTGATAAGGTGAAGAGATCAACTTTTAGTGATCTTTATCATTTAGTGACAAACTAAATTTAGTGATTTAAAGCCCAATCCTATGCATGTTTACTCAGAAATCAGACCATTACAGTCAAGGTGGTTTACTCCAAGGACAATGTGGATAGGATTGCAAGCCTTAGTGATTAATTTTTAGTGCTTTTAAAGACTCATTCCAGTTCTTCTGAACTTCCTTTGTGCGACTTCTGGGTGTGGGAAAGCAAAGAAAAAAGAAGAGAATTAGGGTTTTGCTCAAACTTTGTACAAAAAAACCTGAGTAGATCTTATTAGGAAAAAAAGCCCACAATTAGACACTTCATGATTAAGAAGGAGGAGCAGAAGACACTTTCCCCCCTTGCTTCCTAGATTATACCTTTGCAGTGCAGTTCATTCCAGAGGGTGTTGTTTTGTTTTGTTGCAAAAGCCCTTTTAAAGGCACCCAAGTTTGTAAATACGGGCTGCGATCCCCACTATAGTGCATGTGAACGTGGTGGTGGCTGCTGTTGCTGCTGCTGTGCTGGGTGTGCTTCGATTCTCCCCGCAGCCAGCCTGTGCCTATGCTCTCTCCTTGTGGCTGGTACTGTGTGCTGGTTGTCCTCTCTCTCTCTTCCTCTCTCTCCCTCGCTCTCTTCCCCCTCCCTCCCTCGCTCTCTCGCTCTCTCTCTTACACTGCCAGCCCCTGATGTGATGGCGAAGAAACCCCGTTGACAAGGCACTGCTTTTTCATGACGGTGAGTTTCCCCTTTGAGTGTATTATAATTTTGTGATAAAAATTTCAAGGAAGAAAAAAAAACACACAACCTCCTTCCTCCCTTCCTTCCTTCCTTTGGGGAGGGAGACGAGAGAGAGGGGGGAGATCCATCTCCAGACAGACAGACAGACAAGACAGACAGAACAAGGAAGAGGAGCAAATGAACAACCAGGAGTTGCCAAAAGCAGGCTATTAGGTTTCAGCCCAGAGAGCTATTGGCTCTGGGGCGATGTATATAAATATATATCTAGAGAGGGAGAGAGAGAGAGGGAGGCATGCAAGGAAGAGGGGGTTGCTGGCAGTGGTGGTGCTTGCTTGGTGGGCAGCTGGGAATGCACAGGGCAATGGCATCAGGGCTTCTTTTGCAGGCTGTGCTGGTGGCTACTGTGGGCGCTTCCCAAAATGTGTTCCTTAAAGGGGGGAGAGGCAGGCAGGCGAGGAGGGAGAGAGAGAAAGAGAGAGGGAGGACAGATAAGGTTTCAGGTCTGGGCTGATAGCTGCACCAGGGTGGGGGAGAGGATGGGGTGTTTTCTCTCTTCCCCCTTCCTCTTGCTGATGCCATGCAAATTGCAGGAGAGGAGAGGAGGGAAGGGTGGCTTTTAATGACTCATTCATTGAGCCGCTTTAAAATTAGTTGTTGTTGTTGTGTTGGGGTTTTTTTTTTGCTGCTCCCTCCCTCCTTTTGGCCGCCCCCTTGGTGGCCATCGAGAGAGAGGAGTGGAGATGTGTGTGTATGTGTGTGAGAATGTGGTGTGTGTGATGTGTGTGCGGGTGAGTGAGGAAGAGGGGGATCGAGGGAGAGAGACAGAGAGTGTGTGTGCGAGAGAGAGAAAGAAAAATAATCTTTTCCAATCTCCTCCCTCTTTCTTCCCCCCGCATTTCTTTGCTTTCCTCCAAACCTCTCTGGGCTGCGAGGCATTTTCTCTTCCTCCTTCTCGGGAAAATGGAGGCTCTTCTTCTTCTCCCTCCTGGGCGGGAGGCTGCCCAGCATTGCTCTTCTCTCTGGCTTCCCTGCTCGGATCTGCCTTCGTCGGCCTCCTCCATTCATCCTGCCACCGATTTCCCTGCTTTTCTTGCAGGGGCTCTGCCTTTGCCTGGGGATTTCCTTCTCCCCTTCATTCTCTTCCTTTGTGCCAGACTTTTTTCTTTGGTTGCAGCCCAATTCTGTGCATGTCTACTCGGAAGTAAGTCCTGCTCTGTTCAGTGGGGCTTGCTCCCAGGTAAGTGTGGATAGGATTGCAGCCTTGCAGCCCAATCGTTTGCATGTCTCCTGTGAAGTAATTCTCATTACAGTCAATGGGGATTGCTCCCAGGTAAGGGTGCATTAGGGTTGCAGCCTTACAGCCCAATCCTATGCATGTCTACTCAGAAGTAAGTACCACTGTAATCGGAGTAGTCAGTAGTCACTGTAGTCAGTAGATAGGATTGCAGCCTTACTATTTTGTTTTTTATCCTTTTTCTTGTCTCTGCGCTATTGTTGCAAGGAATGATGAGGACAGTTTGCCAGCCCAATTCTATCCACATTTTCCTGGGAATAAGCCCCATTGACTATAATGGGACTTACCTCTCAGTAGACATGCATAAGATTGGGCTCCAAGACTGCAATCGTACACACTCTTACCTGGGAGTAAGCCCCATTGACTGTAATGAGACTTCCACTTGAGTAGACATGTATGGGCTTGGGCTCCAAGGGTGCAAACCTATTTATACTTTCCTGGGAGTAAGCCCTATTGACTATGAAGAGACTTACTTTTGAGTAGACAGTAAGTCTACTAGGATTGAAATCTAGGCTGGTGAGATTTTTTTTTCTTTGAATTTTTATTTCTTAAAAGCCCTCTTTTCCCGGCTGTTAATTGCTATTTTTTTAAAAAAATAAGCTTTAAATAAATCTTGCACCCCTGTAATGACGCTTTCTTGTCTGCCTTTGGATGAATGTGGACGCCTGGCTCTGCCTTCGGATGAGTCCTCAGAGTGCTTTTGTGTTGCTTGCTTTTCGGTTATGGTAATACTATATATATGTATATATATTGTGTGTGTTTGTGTGTGTGTTTGGGAGGGAGAGATTATATATAGGTTTCTACAAAGAATTGATTGGAAAAAATCTGTGCAAGGTTGGATTCCTCTTTACAAGCCAGAGATCTGCTGACTGAGGGTTACAATCCTAATCACTTTCTTGGAATTAAGCCCCATTGACTATAATGGGTCTTACTCCTGAGTAGACATGTAAGGGCTGTAAGGCTGAAGTCCTATCCACAGTTTCCTGAGAGTAAGTCCTATTGACTATAATGGGCCTTACTTCTGAGTAGACGTGTAGGATAGGGCTTTGAACCTGCAGTCCTATCCCTTATAGCCATATTGATTATAATGGGTCTTCCTCCTGAGTAGGGGCTGTAAGGCTGCAATCCTAGCCACACCTTTCCTGTGAGTAAGCCCTATTGACTATAATGGGTCTAACTCCTGAGTAAGGCTGCAATCCTAGCCACACCTTTCCTGTGAGTAAGCCCTATTGACTATAATGGGTCTAACTCCTGAGTAAGGCTGCAATCCTAGCCACACCTTTCCTGTGAGTAAGCCCTATTGACTTTAATGGGTCTTTATGAGTTGATATGCATTGAATTGGGCACTTGAGGGTGAGCAGTAAACCGTTAATACCAGGGCTGCTTTTGTAAGACTGACAACCCCAAGCTGGTCTACTCAAAAGCAAGTCCCATTATGTTGCATAGGGCTTGCTCTGAGGAAAATATGGAGAGGATTGTAGCCTAAAACTGTCTCCTCTCCATGTTTACAAGTCCCAGTGAGTACAATGGGCTCATTTCTGAGTAGACATGCCTAGGACTGGGTTCAGAGAGAGGCCTTCGCTTTCAGGGGTCTTTCCTTTCTGTCCTCTCAAAGGCTGGCGCCTCCTGGCCTTAAATGGCTCCAGGAACAGCTGCCTTTGTGGAGCCCTCTCTGTCTGAGGCGGCTCTTCCTTCCCCTGCGAGTGGCGGGGCTTTAGCTGAGGCTTGAGCGCCTGGGACGGAGAGCAGGGAGAAGATGGCGCTGCCTGGCTGCCGGCCAGCGTTTGTGGCGCAGTTTCTCTCTCCTCTCTCCTCCCCACAGGCGCCATTTTGAGACCCTTTCCGCCTCTCCTCCTTGACTTGGGGCGTCGCCCGCCTTTAATTCTTGGGTCTGTTTTGGTGCCTTAAAATAATCCCCTCAAACAAATAAAATACTTCTTAAAAAATTTAAGGACAAGCCCATGTCCACATGTAATGGCTGATCCCTGCAGTGTCTCCTCAGCCCTCATGCAGTTTCCTTGCTGTCAATTTTGTCACAGAGAACAGTGGATGACAGAAAAGTCACATTTTAGACTTTGTAAATCACATTTTTACCTCAGCTTCTCTAGCACTTGACATTTTGCCCTCCGCTGGGGGGGGGGATACTTGAGGCTACAGTGAACAAACCACATTTCATACAACATACATGTATTCAATTCATGAATAAATTCACACATGTAAACATACATGTTTTTGACTAAATCACATTTGATTTTTATTTATTTATTTATTTACTCAATTTATACCCCGCCTTTCCTCCCCCATGAGGGGGAGCCCAAGGCGGCTAACATTAAAGAATAAAACATCATTAAAATTTTGAGGGGGATACTTGAGGTTCCAGCAAACAAACCACATTTCATACAACATACATGTATTAAATTCATACTACATACATATATGTATGTAATATACATGTTTTAGACTTCGTAAATTACATTTTTACCTCAGTTTCTCCAGCATTTGACTTCTGGCCCTTCCTTGGAGGAATACTTGAAGTTCCAGGGAACAAACCACTTTTCATACTACATACATGTATTAAATTCATGAATAAATTCACACTACATACATATATGTATGTAAACATACATGTTTTAGATTTTGTCAGTTACATTTTTACCTCAGCTTTTCTAGCATCTGCCTTTTTGCCCTTCTTTGTTGGGGATACCTGAGGTTCCAGTGAACAAATGTCTATTGAAATAAATTCATACTGCAAACATGTAGTAAATTCATGAATAAATTCATAGTACATACATACACCTGTACATACATATATGTAAACATGTTTTAGACTTTGTAAATTACATTTTTACCTCAGCTTCTGTAGCATTTGACTTTTGGCCCTCGTTTGAGGGGAGATACTTGAGATTCCAGTGAACAAACCACATACAGTATATTGAAATAAATTCATGCTGCACACATCTAGTAAATTCACGAATATATTTTATTTATTTATTTATGAGATTTCTGCCCCTCCTTTCTCAGTTAAACCAACTCAAGTGGCTAACAACATAAATGACAATTATATATATTATTATTATTATTATATATACATATTATATATATACATATACACAATTATACAACTATACATATACACATATATACAATTATATATATATATATTCACACACATATATATACACATATAAGACACATTTAAAAAACCCATCACCCACAAAAGTAAAAAACCAGTTAAAAACACTACTAAAAGCAGAACAACCCCTCCCCCAAGCCTCCCTATCAACTATAAATCTTTGTCCATAAGAATGTTTTCGGGCCCTAACAAAAACTATACAGGGAGGGAGCAGTTCTCAAGTCCAAGGGAAGAAAGTTCCAGAGCTGTGGTGCAACCACTGAAAAGGCCATGCTCTTAGCTGCCACACCTCTCACCTCTCTCAGTGGTGGCATGGTGAGCAGGTCCCCTCCTGTCCAGTATATTCATACTACAAACATACACAAGTACATGTTTTAGACTTCGTAAATTACATTTTTACTTCGGCTTCTGTAGCATTCTCTGCACAATCTTATCCATGTCTACTCAAAAGTAAGCCCCATTGTGTTCAATAGGTCTTACTACCAGGAAAGTATGTTTAGGATCAATGGTGGGCTCCAGCAGGTTCGCACCTATTCTGTAGAACTGGTTAACGAGAGATAGAACATATAAAGTTTAAAAATAGCCATTTAAAAGTGGCTGCCAGATGGGCATAGAACCAGTTGTTAATTTCTTTGAATCCCATCACTTTTAAGAATTTGCATCTTTGGGTGCAATCCAGAGTAACTACGGGGAGTCCTTGTTCCAGTGTAAGAACAATTTACTCTGGATTGCAATATGAATTTCCCGTAGGTTTTCACTAGGTGGGGCAGTAACTATGGGTGCACGTAATGTCTCTTACGTGTGCCCATAGTTACTCTGGATTGTAGGGTATGTCCTCTTTTTTTGGGGATAGTTGAGGGTCCAGTAAACAAACTACATCTACTGAAATAAATTCATACTGCATTCAACTAGTAAATTCATGAATATATTCATACTACATACAAACATACATGTATATAAACATATATGTTTTAGATTTTTACCTCAGCTTCTCTGGCATTTTTTTTTGCCCTCCTTTGGTTGAGATACTTGAGATTCCAGTAAGCAAACCACATAAATAAAGTCATTCTACAGAAGTGTAATGTCAGAGAAATCTGAACAGGACTACTCAAAAGTATTTGTTTTGAGAGGTTAAAAAGATGGAGGAACAGAGGTCTGAACTGGATAACTTTTCAGTTTAGGGCATTATTGTCACTAGACATAAACTGCCTTGTACCTGGGTTGATCTCATTGGTAAAATCTAAAATAGGTTAAAATATACTGTATATTCTTGGAAGCAAACTCTTGAAATTTGTTACTTTGGTATGTTTTTCAAGTTTAGAAGTGGGGGCACTTGTAAACAGTATCTGGGTTTGAAACCAAAACAAAAAAAACTAATGTAAAGCACCTCAAGCAATTTCCAATAAGGATTGTGTGTGTAAATCTTCATTTTTATACAATAACATTTTCAAATGAAATATTTAGGCAATATGGCTGTTACATATGCTTAGAAATATTTCACTATTTCCCAGTGAAATATTCAGTTTTGTAATTTTGATTTTTAAAAAAAATTCAGTTTGATGTGAGGAAGAGTATTATTTTTGAATAAATAATAACAAATAATAAGTATTATTATTTGTTATTATAATTGAACAAATAATTCAAAATAATAAGTATTATTTTGAATAAATAACATTTCCTTTCCTTTTTATAGCCTATTGCAGAAATGCTTAATCATATAATAGAACTAGACATTGTTCTTAAAAAAAAGACCTAGACATTGTTGTCTTAAATGATAAATACTGGAAAAAAATTCTTAAAGAAGGTTGCTTGATAGCAGAATAACTAGTTTTCTCAAGTCTATAGCCACTGACTCTTGCTTGGGCTTTCTGCTATTTAGATTGAACTTGACTCTTCCTCAGCCACCATTGTTCCTAGAATATTACAGGACCAAGGATGAGAAGGTTTTTTAGATAACATTTTCTGATGACATTTATTTTACACTATCTCAGTTCTTGAGAAATTGTTTATAGGCGAAACTAAATTTTGAACTATGCTTTTCTGTACATTAAATAAAATTGCTGACTTTACCTCATTCTCATGTGAGAAAGTATGGCAGAAAGTTCATCAGATGTGGTTTGAGTGGCTCTAGAGACCAACACAGCTTTTACGCTGTATTTGTCCAGATATCAAAATACCTCTAAACATTGGAAATATGTTAAAAGAGGTACAGATGTCCCTTGCTATCCACAAGGGTTCCATTCCAGAACCTTCTGCAGATTAAAAAAATCTGAGTATAAATAAAGAAAACACATAATGGAAAAATAGTTTTAAAGTCCCACTTTCTTGCTCTTCTATTGCGCTTAATTGAATAAGGTAGAGCACAATCCTGACCATGTCTACTCAAAAATAAGCCCCATTGTCTTCAATGGGCCTTACTTCCAGGAAAGTGTCTTTGAGACTGCAGCCATAGTGCCTCAATATCTGCAGGAGTTTGATTCTAGGTCTGACGAATGGAATGATTGCTGGCATGACTGCCTCTACAATAGCACAAAAGCCTTTTTAAAAACTGATTTGCAGTGGCCATTTGTGTTGAGTCAAATCAGTGTATAAAAAAGGTTGGACCTGTATTCTTTGAAGTTGAATAACTTCCCTGAGTATTCATGATTCTGAATATGTAAATGATGATGTTTGGGGCAGGTCTCACTACAAATCCAGTGATGCCCTCACACTATCTGCTGTTGATGGTATTTAGGAATTGGAATAGGTTCAGTGTTCCTTTGGAACAGTGGAAGCATCCTGAATTTAAAAGTCATATAGCACCTCCCCTTTTTGCTTATGGGGTATTTTTTCCTATTGAATACATGAGACAAGGCAGGCATTCTAGCAAATCTGCCAATTTTAGTAATAAAACATGGTTTGAGTTGGTTGTTCTTTCATTATTTCTTTGATTTGCTGCTATGGATAGATTTGGCCTATATTTTGGGTTCAGTCTCCTGTCTCATTCAGATACATGCATAATTCTGCATCTGCAGGGAATCTGTTCCAGATATCTCCCCAAGGATATGGAGACCACAGATCTGGGAACTCTGCATCTCCCATGTTCCTATTAAAATTATTTAAAAGCTTACTGGGCAAAACATTATTGTTTTATAGGATGCTGTAAGCATATACAGTTCATTATATTCATATGCAGAATGCTTCTTAGGATTTTGAATGCTTGCTAGATCAGTTAACAAGATGCAGTTAGCTTCTGCTTCTTGTTAATCTCAATAAGTTATATGTCTGATAAGACCTCCGTACAAAAATATCAGACCTCACCCAGAGTTCAGTCCTATGGATATCTACTCCAAAGTAATTCCCAGTGGATCAAGAAGTAAGTTAATGGGCTTACTCTTTGGTAAGTGGGGACAGGATTTCAGCCTCAAACATTTCCTAATAGTTTCTTAAAGCATTCATACTTTCAAGTCCTGCCTGCAGCCACCTGCCCTTAATTCCTGGTGAGCCTGGCAGCTCTAGTAGCCCAGCTGTGTTTATTGCCCTTCCAGAAAGGGAGGCCTTTCCAGCAGAACTATTCTGGTCTCACCACCTCATCTGTAGCTGCCTTTACCCAATCTCAGGGCGGCCTCAGAGCCCAGTCCTACGCCTGTCTACTCTGAAGCAAGTTCTATTAGACTGAGTGGGACTTACTCCCAGGTAAATGTGAATAGGTCTGCAGCCTCAGAGTCAAATCCTACACCTCTCAAGTGCCATTGGAGTCAGCTGGTTTATTCCCAGATAGATAGGATAGCAGCCTCAAGAGCCCAACCCTATGCAAGTCTACTAAGAAGCAAGTCTCATTGTAGTCAGTGGTGTTTACTCCCAGGTAAATGAAGACAGGGTTGCAGCCTCAGAGTCCAATTCTGTTCCTGTCTACTCAGAAGTTCCACCACAACTGCTGCATGCTGATCTTACAAAGGCTGCAATCCTGAAGACACTTTCCTGGGAGTAGGACCTATTGAATACATTGGGGCTTACTTTTGAGTAGACATGGTTAGAATTGTGCTCAAAGACATCTACTCTTGAGTAGACATGCCTAGGACTGGGAAACAGGTCTTCATGGTGAGTCCCGGCACCTTTTTTGCAGAAAAAAGCACTGCATAATGTGATTTGTAGAACGAAGCTCCCACTTCCTGGTTTGGAGTGTGGAAGTAACCCTATAAACTTTATAAAGGGATTCGGAATGGATGGGTAGCTCTTTTCAAGAACCGTACAAGAAAACTGCAGCAACTCTGTCCACCACACAAATTCTTTTGCTGTTTTCAAGGTTGCAACTTGGTTTGCTGCCAAATCTTGTGTTCCAACCTGCCCCAGAGAATGTCTTGTGATGCCTTGGGGTGTTGTAGTGCATGTTTTGGGAACCTTCAGTATATGGAGTTTTGTTTTCATCCAAAAGAAGAACTTTATTAAGTTCTATGGTACATATTAAGTTATATGGTATATATAACATGAATTATGAATTAGTATCAAACAAACATGAAATATTAGCGGAATTTACTTGCTGTTGTGGGAGTAACATTTCAAGAATAATTGTGGGCCCTGGTCTCAGATGGGCCCTGGCTGGCACTGCTGGGCACCAGCAGGCACTGGATACTGGATGGTATTGCCATCAATACTGGATGGTATTGCCAGAGGGCAGTAGTGGACACCGGTCACCGCCACCATCGGGCAGTGGGCACTACTGGGCAGCGGGTACCAGGCATCCCTACTGAGCATAAGTGGGCATCACCAGGCACTAATGGACAGCAAGCACCACCGGGCACCCATCAGCACTGGGCATCCCTACTGAGCACCAGGCTTCCTTACCAGGCACCACTGGGTACACTAGGCACTGGGCACAACTGTGCATTGGGCAGCACCAGATAGCAGCAGGCACTACAAGGCATCGGTGGGAGTGGGGATCATGCCCACTGTGTACCAGGCACCAAGCACCACTGGGCTGTGAGCACCACCAAATCATAGAATCATAAGAGTTGGAAGGGATCCAATAAGATCCACTAAGGGTTGCAGAAATTGTATACAATTGTATACATTGCCATACAAATGTATGGCAGTGATGTGAGTGGAACGAAAAAATGAGTGATGTTGATGAAGTTGTTACAGATTTTCAACCAGACAACATCTATTTGACTATGAATATAATAATACCTTCGTGATTCCTAGTTCTTTGGATAGGAACTGAATTACAATAGAGCCAATTCCAGTCAAACACCTTGTGACTGATAAACAATAGCATAATAATAATAATCACAGCAATTGCTACCAACTACAAAAATTACCGTTATTGGGAACAGCTTACATCTTGTGATATTTTTAATGTCTTAGGCTGCAATCCTATACACACTTTCCTGGGAGTAAGAGCACAATCCAAACCATGTCTTCTCAAAAGTAAGCCCCATTGTGTTCAATGGATCTTACTCCCAGGAAAGTGTCTCTAGGATTGCATCATATCATAGAACAGAATGGGGCTTACTTCTGAGTAGACATGCTTAGGATTGCACCCAAAAAAAATAAAGAACAGGCATCCCAGGTCCTTGGGAAGGAGTCGATAACAGAATAACTGCCAATTTATCTGGAAATCTATCTATCTACAGTATTTATATACCGCTTTTCAACTGAAAAGTTCACAAAGCGGTTTACAAGAAAATGAAAAAAATTAATAGCTAATTAATAGCTAATGGGTCACTGTCCCAAAAGGGCTCACAGTCTAAAGTACAAAAAGAACACTAGCAGAAGCCACTAGAACAGACATTGCTGGGGTGTGTAGGGCCCGTTAATCTCCCCCTGCTTAATAAAAGAGGGAGGGAAATAGCTGTTCAGGACTCAGTGATTCTGTAACTCACTCTGATATAACTTAGATGTTACTTGGACATCTCCGCAATTTGGCTGAGAGGCCAAAACAGGGAAGAGGTTGAGCATGATGTGGAAGGAATGTCGGAAAGATATGGGAAGGACAAAGAAAAGTCAAAGTACAACATATTCTAACCCTTCTTCACAAGACTCTGGCCCATACCTGGTGATGTACCCGGGGCAGGGGGTGATGCGCACTGGAGGGCTGTGGGACCCCCAAAAAGGAACTTTGAAGGTGTGCACTTCCCCATCATGCCATATGTTGTTGGATTTGTATTGAAGAGCAGAATCCAATGCAACAATTCATTTTGAGATAGCACCTTCCTAGCCAAAGCTATGGCCAAAAAATGAAAAAGCCCACAAATTTGCATATCATGGCTTTACTCTTGAGTAGGAGAACGCTCCATAGACTGCCGGAAAGAGGATGCCAAGAGGAATTTAAGGACACCAGAAGGGTTCTGATTTAAGAACAACAGCCCCCAAAATCACCTCAGAAGGTAGTTCCCTCCTCCTTGCATTGATGTCCATGGAAAGTTAAACTGCAGAGTCATGTTTACTTGTGAGGAAGCAGAAGTGCTGTGGGTGGTGTGGAAGGTGCAAGGGGGTGCAGTGCAGTCCAGGGGGTAAAAGTCTCCAGAATGGCCTTGATCCCAGGTATCTGGAGCTTGAAAGTGCTCCATAAGGCAACCCCCAACACAAACTGGCTCAGCAGGTAAAGGGAACTTTAAAATTTTTTAATTTGTAAGGCTTTTTCAGAGTCCAAACTTCTCTTCTTCCTCCATTCAAGTCTCATCTCTTGCTCTCTTCGCTCTGGGGTTTTAATCCTTTTTTTAGGGGGGAAAGAGGGTAAGGCAGTTTTGATTAAAAAAAATTTTGTACCAAATGTCCTCTTTTTCCAGGACATGTCCTCTTTATTAGCCTTGTGTCCTGGAAAAGTCTTCCTTGTTCTCCATTTCCTTGTGAGCAGGCAGCATTTGGTGTTCTAAAATTCAGTGATTTTCAACCTTTTTCATCTCATGACGCACCATCAATGGTTTTTACCACTGATAAGGCATATCATGCTGTTCAAATCCCCAAGTTTTCCTATTAATAGGACACCTTTCCTATTGGGAAGGTGTCCCTTCCCAAATTCCCATAGCACACCTGAGGACTGTCTGTGGCACACCAGTGTGCCATGGCACACAGGTTGAAAATCACTACTAATTAATCAATTATACGTAATAAATTATATGTAATATTTTTTAATTTTAATAATAAACAATAAACAGTGCAATCCTAGCTGTGTCTCCTCAAACATAAGCCCCATTGTGTTCAGTGGGTCTTACTCCCAGGAAAATGCCTTGAGGATTTCCTAACCACTTGAATTAACCACTTATTATGCTGTATATGTACCCACCTTGTGGAAGTACAATACCCTCTGTATGCCATACCCCCATTGCGCAACACCCTCCATGTGCAAAACCCTCCCATGCGCATCAAATCCCCCATGAGCAACATCCCTCATGATCATCATCCCCCATGTGCAACATGCCCCATGCTCATGAACCCCCATTCGCAACATCCTTCATGCACGTTAACACCCATGCACATCAATCTCCCATGTGCATCAACCCCCCATGCGCATCAACTCCCCAATGTGCAACATCCCCCATGCTATCCCCCCATGCTATCCCCATGCTATCCCCCATGCGCAACATCCCCCATGAGCAACATACCTCATGCTCATCCCCCATATACATCAAGCTCTCATGCACAACATCCTCTCATGTGCAACATCTTCCATGCACATGAACCCCCATGTTCAATATCCTCTCATGCACAACATCCCCCCAGTGCACCCTCCTTCCCAATGCATCAGGCACCAAATTGCTGGATGAAATTAATCTTCAGTGTTAAGTATAGGACAAAACATGTTGCACCCCTTTTCACCCCTTAAGGGTTAAATTTCCCAACATCGGTTCTTGGTGGGTGTTGATGTCACAGAATGAACACCCTCCCCAAATTTCATGCTTCTCAGTCCAGGGGTTGGGACAGGGCAGTGATCAGTCAGGTATTCTCAATGTAAAGTATAGGGAAGAAAACGTGTTGCACCCTTTTTCACCCACTTCTGATAGGAATTTCCGAAAACCAGTTCTTCCTGGGTGCCTCCATCACAGAACGAACACCCTTCCCAAATTTCACGCTTCTTGGTCCAGCGATTTTGGCTGGCCGTTGATGGATGAATGAGTGAGGGAGTCAGTGACTATTCATTTATATATCCAGTACTATATATAAATTTTTTATATTTCTCATATTTATGTTCTTCTTGGGTCTTCCACATTTTGGGGATGTCATATCCTCATGTCCTCTTTTTTGATTATGACATATAATTAATCTGCCTATAGCCTACTTGGAATTAATAAATTATATGTCTTAAATCATATGTAATAATTTAAAATGTAATATTCAGTAATATTGCATGGAATTCAGTAACATTACAGTAAGCACATGGAAGCAATAGACACAAGGGTTCTGAGCTTTTGTTATGTTCTACATCAGGGGTCCTCAAATTTTTTAAACGGGGCCAGTTCACTGTCCCTCAGACACTGTCGGGGGCCGGAGAGTGAGAGGACTTATGTAGGACAAAATGTAGGACGTCCTACATTTTAAAAATGTAGGACATGTTAAAATGAAGCAAAAATGCTTGTATTGCTTTCCTGTACTTAATTTCAACACTTTTGAAATAGAAAAACTTTTAACATGCCTGATTCTCACCCAGACATGCAAGACGCCCTCATAGCAGTTTCCAGCAACATCTTACTTCAACATATTTAACTTAACATATTTTTCATGTCAGACTTAAGGCATATAATTGTAAGACACCCTCAAAGAAATTTGCAGCAACACAAGGAATGTCAGTGACATTCACTCACACCATGCTCTCTCTCTCTCTCTCACACACACACTCACACAGACACACCCATGTATTCTTACACACACACACACACACACACACACATGTACAAGCTCACCTCAATTTTGAGCTTGCTGTTCAGGAATTTTGCCCAAGTCTATGCATGTCTAGTCAGGAGTAAGGCCCATTAGAGTCCATGAGGCTTACTCCAAGGAAAGTGTGGATGGGAAGGTGGCCTTAATAGCCCAGCTCTCTGCTTTTCTACTCAGAAGTAAGCCCCTGGCAGCTGGGGGGCCGTGAGAGTGGCGGGAGGCATGCATGCCAGCCTCAAGCCCCTGGTAACTGGGGTGGCCACGCAAGGGCGGTGAGAAGCACGCGCATGCCAGCCTGAAGCCCTGGGACGGTCACGAGAGAGCAGCAGGAGGTGTGCGCGCCAGCCTCAACCCGGGCCCCTGGCAGCTGGGGCGGCCGCGCGCTCCAGCCTGAAGCCCCTGCTCCAGCTGCGCGCGCAACATTTAACAAAATTTTTAAGGGCCAGCTTGAAGCTGCCCAAATTCCGGAGCCTGGAGGGGCTCTCTCCCTTTGCACAGGGCTGCCATGACTGGCGGATCTTCGCCGCGGCAGCCTTGAATCGCCGCCAAGTGCCCACAAAGCGCCTCCCAAACCCCCCAAAAGACCGGCGGGCATGATTGAGGCCTCTGGCGGGCCTGATCCGGCCCACAGGCTGTAGTTTGAGGATCCCTGTTCTACACTTTTCTTGAGTGTCCCTTCATGGGAGGGGGGGGGGCTTCTCCGAATATGACTTACGATCACCCTGATCTAGCAAAAACAAGAAAAACTTGCTGAATTTAAAACTGATATAAATCATACTGAACTGGTTTAAATATAGGAACTTAAACTGAACAGGGTGTTGCGTAGGGCTGAAAATTCTTACTGAAATTTTTTTTTGGGGGGGGGGGTTTGAGGTTGTTTAGCTGATTAATGTATTTACAATTATTTATTCGTTTTAATTTGTCTGATGATATCACTTCCAGCCATGACTTCACTTTTAGTGGATCTTGGACAGATTATCTCTCTAAAAAGATGGTCCCAAGCTAAAAGGTTTGAGAACCACTGCAATAAGTTGTTAGAAAGGGGGCACTCTTCAGGGGGGTGACACCAGTCGTGACCAAAATGGCTAAAAATCATGGTTTTTAGGAATAATCCCATAATGTTATATACTGTTGGATGTGTAATTTGGAGCAGAATGCAGGGAAACAAAACCAGAAGACCTAGAAGCATGAAATTTGGGTTGGGTATTCCTTCTGTGATGTAGGCACCTTCTGAAAACCAATTTTGGGAAATTTAAACTGGAAGGGGTGAAAAGGGGTGCAACATGTTTTTGTCCTTATAGTTAACATTAAAGGATCACTGAGCCATCAATGCCCAACCCAACCCTGCAGCCTGTTGGTACATCCCAGTAGGGATGGCTGGTGCCTGCTGGTGCCTGCTGCCTAGTGGTGGCCAGTGGAGCATGCTGCCTGATAGTGCCTGGTGCCCACTGCCCATTTTGCCTGCTGTCCACAGCACGGTGGTGCCCGCTGCCCATGGTGCCTGAGCCTGGTGTCCAGTATGGATGCCTGTTATCTGCCGGTGACCGCTGCTGCCCACCTCTGCCTCCTGGTGCCTTTTGGTGCCTAGTGCTCACTGGTTTGGTGCTCAGCAGTGGTTGTTGGTGTCCAGCTGTGCCTGGGTCCACAAATAATTCTTGAAATTTTACTTGTGCAACAACAGGTTTTAATTCCCCTAGTTGTATATAAATTGTTTATGCTGAAGACACATAAGGTGCACTCCTATTCTAGGCCAGCACAACTTATTGGTCTTCCCATTCCTGTGGTGATATTGGGAGGCAAGCA
Organism: Cryptoblepharus egeriae; assembly: GCA_030015325.1. Lineage (NCBI taxonomy): Eukaryota > Metazoa > Chordata > Lepidosauria > Squamata > Scincidae > Cryptoblepharus > Cryptoblepharus egeriae. The sequence continues at coordinate 219,536,514 of JAREYC010000001.1, forward strand.
GAAGTCTTGCCTCCTTGTTAACCCTCCTCCTGGAGTGGCACAGAAGTGTCTTATGGCACTTTTGTGACAACCCTGGGTCATCACAGGACTTGGTCGGCCTATCTAAAGATTGGCCTAACTACTACTAACTCTATGTAGTAGTTTCTGGTGCAAAATCAGCCTCTCTTTTAAATTATTGTAGAAGGAAATATGAAATTGACATATGATGCAATATAAGTGCTCTCCTTTTTCCTTAGTTGTCATGGATGATGATGATGATGAGTCCTGTCTCTTTGATCTTATTGGGTAAGTTGGGATATTATTGGGAGAGTATTGTAGATAAACTATGTGATATTCACATTGTAAAAATGCTTTCTAGAAATAATCTGGTTGTATGAAAAATAAGGCTTCCATCTTAAGCTTTCTTGGACATAAGCCCCACTGGACATAAGCCCCACTGAACTCAGTGAAACTCCTTTCTGAATAAATATGCTTATGAGTGTGTTGCAATATACAGTATGTTCTATTACAGGGTGGCTAAACTTGTTTAATGGTACAATAAATTTCAGATATTTGAGAGCTGCATTCTCAGATGTTTGAGAGCTGCAACATTGAAGCATTTAAATTATTAAATTTATATACTCCCCATGAATATCAAACTTAAATTTAATCCAGTGGACTCAGTTTATACTTGGTAAATAACTGTAAAGCCTGAAAATTTTTATGTACCTTTTATATTAATTACTATTATAATTAATTTTATATTGTCGTATACTATGTTGATAATATGCAGCTGCCCTCTACTGATCATTGATCCCTCTAGCTCAGGATTGTCTGAACCGCCTGGTAGGAGCTCTTAGGGATTCAAATGGATTCGCTTTCTCATTCATTCCGAAAAATGCCAGGAATTGAACTGAAGATCTTTTGCAGGCAAAACACATGTTCTGTGCGCTATAATCCTTTTGTTAGTACTGTATTCTAACTGAAGTTCTTATTCATTTATTTACATGTTTAAATTAAATCAAAATTTTCTAAACTAGCACACAAGATATTAAAATTAATAAGATGGCAAATAATAATAAAATATATAATAATACAGATAATTTGTACTACCTTGCTCTTCATGAGCAATAGTTCTTTCATTTTTGGAAGGAGAGTTGTACTCACTGTGAGTGCAACTTTTTTCCACAGAAGGAGTGCTAATGAAGCACAAAATTGGGATACTCTCTAATACAAACAAGCTCAATGAAGGACCCAGTCCTATCCAACTTTCTAGCACTGATGCAACTGTGTCAAGGAGTGTGCACTACATTCTGTGTGCCGTGGGGGGGGGGGGGTGTTCACTGTATGGCCAGCAGCCATGCAGAGGTCTAGAATGTAAGGGAATGTTTGTTTTCTTGCCTTCAGGCTTCATTGGAGCTGCACCTGTACTGAAATGTTGGATAGGATTGGGCCCAAAATAGTTTAAAATCTTTCCAAATAAAGATGTTTAAACCTGCTAAATGCAGGCACTATGGTGGTTTGGTAGAATTGCATGAAGATACCGTTCCGTACAATAGGTTAACCATTGAAAAGATGCCAGTTGATGTCTTATCACACTTAATGCATGTAGTCTAGACTGACTTATTTTGTAAGATCTCTTTTTAAAAGCCAGCTAAAATCCCATGGTTCAGTGTTACATTTTTAACTTACAAAATAGACAAAATAATCTAATTCTTCTTTACCGTTTGGTTGCTTGATATTTAAACGAGCCTGAGGTGAGTGTGAGGATAGGTATAATAGCTGTTGCTGTCTATCACAAAGACAATTAGCAACCCAGTCCTATCTGGCCTTGTGCTCTTGAAAAGCATGTTGTGTCTGCCTGAGGCCCACGCATTTGGCATGTAGTCCTAAATACATCAATCCAGTCGTGTGTTCCGCTTTTCAGGAGTAGTCTGTGTTTGTGGGCAGATAAATTGAAACCACTGGTAGATTTTGTTTATTTAGTCAAAATATTTCTACTCTACCTTTCTTACAAAACAATTCAAGGATTTTGCTATTTGTGACAGTAGATACTTTGCAAATTTAATTTTATACAAGTGCACATTTTTAACTGGTTGATCTTAATTTTCTTGTTTGTATTTTTAAGAGATGCACAGGCACTGAATTACTTTCTACATGGAGCAGGCAGTAAATCTGTAAGTTATACTTTGATATGCTTTAAATACATCTAAATTTACTGATAGTCCAATCCTTCCCTTCATACCAGAGCAGCCATGCTGGAAAGGCGTATGTTATATCCAGTGGGAGCTGTAGAATGGGAAGTTTTGGAAGGGAAAGTGGATTTAAATTCTCTTTTCCCCTCCATAAGGCTCCCACACTACAATGGGTCTCCTTGGATTGTGCGAATGAAATTGCTGGTGCAAGTCTGAGAAAAGAAAGGTTCAGGCAGGCTGCTAAAGCAAGGGATAGGATCTAGTGTATGCCATTTCCATTGGATTCACCCTCCTGCAGTCTCCCTACCCACTTCTACAGCTTCCCACTCCCGTTGTCCTCCACACCCCCTCCTTGTCTCTCCACCATATTATCCGCCTTAGCCACGTCCGTTGACACAGGCAGAAGTGCTCCTGCTTTTGCACCAGTTCTTGGGAAGGGTGTTACTTGGGTGCGCTGCCAGAGCATGTTCTACTGTTGTTTTTGGCAGTCGCTGTCAGAGTCAAAGTCTAATAAGTCTTGTTTGTCAAAGTCAAGGTCATGTCTGTGCTACTATTAGTTTAATGCTGTTTTTCTCTGTTTTCACTGTAACAGAACAATGAAGACTTAACTAATGCAGGATATTCTGCAGCCAACTCGAATTCCATTTTTGCCAATACCAGTGTAAGTATACAGGAATAAAAGGAATTTTATTGTGGGATTATATTGTGGAATCTGAACCCATGGGTCCAGGAGTTGATTCTCTTATAATAAAAAAACTGTTTTCAATGTATGGGGTGGGGGTAGGGTGCAAATGTAGGTATCCTGTTATAAGAGTTAAGAATGTATAAAAGCTGAAGGTTTTTACACCTTTGAGCATTTAAGAGATTATACTTGATTGCAGTTTGTATGTCATCCTTATTGTAATGCTGTTTTCATAATAAAAACTGTAGTTACTTTTGCACACCCCTCCTAGACATACAGGCATATCCTTGTATTCACAAATCTAGCATCCACAGATTCCGTTACCCACAGATCTGCCTCCCATGCCCATTAATATTGTTTAGTGGCTTTCTATGGTGAAGTGTTTTTTGTTTCTTGTTCTTGAAAGCTTGCAAGCTTTTAGCTTGTGCAGGCAGGCTCCTGGCACATGAAAGCTGGAAGAGTCTAGGTCAAAGATTAATAGGAAGCAGGAACTGCCTCTGATAAGCTTTTGTTACATTTTTGTGCCCTTGGCATTGCTAGCATCTTCTTGCTTCTGCACTGTAAAATAAGCTGATCAACTGAAAAATGGTCTTGTTGGCTTTGACATCAGTGCTTATTGTCTGTTTGGCTCTGCACTTGAACTAACCTTAAATGATACCTCTGTGGTGTTGATATATCATGCCATTACCAGGAAGTATCACAAGATACTTGTGAGGGAAAGGTATGAATTAACTATGAAATTAACTAGTGGTACACTGGCTTTGCTAGTGCTAGTATTCTTGAGGGATGCTCTGAATGAAAAAAAATCTCTCACACATAGTACTGTAAACATAATAAATGTTTACATAAACACAATTTTAGACAAACGGATGTGATTCGTATAATTTTTTTTCTTTTCAGAGCTCTGATCCTAAGTCATCAATCAAAGGAGTGGGTGGTCAACTTGGAGAAGGACCCAGTGATGGACTACAGTTGCCAAGTAGCCTTCAGTTTCTTGATGATGAACTTGAATCTTCTCCATTGCCTGATCTTAGTGAAGATCAACCTTTTGATATACTCCAGAAATCTCTGCAGGAAGCTAATATTACTGAACAGACTTTGGCAGAAGAAGCATATCTGGATGCCAACATAGGTTCTAACCAACAGTTTGCACAAACTCAGCTTCATCCTTCCTCATCAGCATCTTTTACTCAGGCTTCTAATGTTTCTAATTACTCAGGTCAGACGCTGCAGCCTATAGGAGTTACTCAAGTGGTACAGCAACCGGTCGGAGCATCTTTTGCAAGCAATACAGTTGGTGTGCAACATGGCTTTATGCAACATGTGGGGATCAGTGTTCCTAGCCAGCATATGTCAAGCAGTAATCAGATCGGTGGATCTGGACAGATACAGTTAATTGGTTCATTTAATAATCAACCTTCCATGATGACTATCAATAATCTTGAAGGATCTCATATTATATTGAAGGGTAGTGGACAGCAAGCTCCAGCAAATATGAGTAGTGGACTGTTGGTTCACAGACAAACTCCTAATGGTAACTCACTATTTGGCAATTCAAATTCTAGTCCAGTAGCACAACCTGTAACTGTTCCATTTAATAGTACAAATTTTCAGACATCTTTGCCTGTGCATAACATCATTATACAAAGAGGTCTTGCTCCAAATTCTAACAAAGTTCCCATCAATATTCAACCAAAGCCTATTCAGATGGGCCAACAAGCCACTTACAATGTGAATAGCTTGGGAATCCAGCAGCATCATGTTCAACAAGGGATTCCTTTTGCTTCAACAAATTCACCTCAGAATTCAGTAGTTGGTCCTCATATGTCTGTTAATATTGTTAGTCAACAAAACACAAGAAAACAAGTTGCACCTCAAGCGGTAAGTAATACCAGTGGTAGTATTGTAATCCATTCTCCTGTAGGTCAACCTCCTGCATCTCAAAATCAATTTCTTATACCCACAAGTCTGTCAGTAAATCCTAATTCAGTTCATCACGTTCAGACCATAAATGGACAGCTCCTCCAGAACCAGTCTTCACAACTTGTTTCTAATCAAGCATCCAGTGAACATGTTATGCTGAACAGAAACTCTGCGAACATGCTTAGAGCTAACCAATCATATTCGGGACAGATGCTGAATAATCAGAATGTACAGTTAGTTTCTGGTCAAACTTTTGCAGCTCCTGGAAGCCAAGTTATAGTAAACCATGGGACTTCCCAGATAGTTAGTGGCCAGGTTCCACTGCAACAGGCATCTCCTGCAGTCTTGCATTTATCCCCCAGCCAAGGAAATCTTTCCCAAGGTAGAACAGGCTTTACCACAATGTCTCCTGGACAGTTAGCAGGTTCAAATATATCGTCAAGCAACCGGTTTACTGTTGTGAGTTCTTCTGCCATAGCACATCCCAGCATCGTCCCACCATCCCAGTCAATTGCGTCAGCAGGAAATTTTGCTGGAGATCAACTTACACAGCAAAACAGAACACAATTATCAGTCAGTGTATCTCATCGTCTTCCAGTTTCTTCTTCCAAGTCTGTCAACACCTTTAGTCACACATCAGTCACTCAACCACAGTTTTCCTTTGGCCAGGTATGGACTGACGCAAACCCAATATCTTTGTCAAAATTTTAAGAAAAACAAACATTTTAAGAAAAACATTTTATTATTTTTGTTTTTACCATGCAGTCTACTTTTGGAACTTCTAAATAATAATACACTGCTAAAATACTTTGAATTTATTGTTTCGTACCCAGCTATACAAAAAAACAGCAAAATCCTTAGAACAGAAACCTGTGAACAGAAAAGGTTGGGACTATTTTTCTGTTTAGGTCACATAATTTTTTTTTGGTGGGGGGGCTAGAAATGCTTTCAGAACCAGTCAGAAGTAGCTCAGGTTAGTTATTTATTAAAAATATGGAATCTGATGATTGAATATCATTTGCTGTGATTTTACATGTTGAGGCTGTGTAAGTTTAATCCAGAAAAGAAGAGATGGGAAGGTATTGTTATCTGGACCAGCCATTCTTAGAGCTGCCTGTATTGCCATGGCACATTTGAAGGAGGCTACAGATTGAAAATTGAAAATAAATGATTGTATGTTTATCTGTTCATGTTGTATCCATGTAAGAAAAGAGAGTCTTGGAATCTGACAAGAGCTCCTAAGCAGAACCAAAATAGGTTGAAAATAGCTGGTATAGACCATTCTTAAGTGAGAAAAGAATGGTTTCATGCACTGCATGTTTAGCTAATGCTAAAGATCAATATTCTTATTTTAAATGTTGCTTTGGAGACAGTGTAGTATCTGTGTCAGCAGAGTTAATGTTCCTATAAAGTGTAGAAGTGTAAGGTACCTTTGCTATTAGAATGCTCTTTCTGTTCCTATGCTAACGGTTCACAGAAATATGTTCCTACCTTCACAGAAACATTACTCTGGATACAACAATTATGTTATTCAGATACTATATTTTTATTTAACTCTAATAATTAAAGTTGGTGGGCTGTATTATTTGCATACACTCACCTTCAACGTATTCTTCAGTGACTGGCTGCAATCCTAAGAGCACTTTCCTGGGAGTAAGCCCCATGGAACTTCAATGGAACTTACTTCTGAGTAGACATAAATAGGATTGCATTGTTTATGTACTAATCAAGTCCTCACCCTTATCAGGCTCTTCATACATATGCCATAGATAGACAGCATTCAGTGCAATGGGATGTTTGGTCTATCTTGATGTGGTGAAGAACTGCTCTTACCTTGTGTAGCCTTAACCACCTTGTGTTAACCTAGCTGGCCATATTTGTTTGCCAAAACAGGAAACAGTGTTATCAAATGGGTACATTTGACACCATGGGTGTCTCTGACCACATTCTATATGTGTCTAATACGTTCAGTGAAATTCAGGCTACAAACCTATCCCCCAGTTAGGCCAGCATAAGCCCCAGCACAAGTCCCATGCTGGCCTGGGGATATAACAAAAGTTCTGTAAGGCACTTCTGTACCACTCCTGAGAGAGGCCAGACATGGGCTTGACTCCCCTACATCACAACAGGAACAGGAAGACAAATACGTTGTTCTGGCCTAGTTAGGATTGCACCCTTACTGGAATATGTGTATAGGATTGCAGCCTGAATTTCATTAAAAACATCATAGGAAGATGCAATCCTAACCAATTTAGGCAGGTATAACTCACCCAGCATAACTTCCTGTGGTGGTGTGGGGAGACCAGCACGTGCTCTGCCCCACTCCGGGGAGTGTTAGACCAATGCACAGGCATGTGTCAGCCTCCCCACACCATTACAGGAAGTGGTGAGTTATGCCAGCCAAAATTGGTTAGGATTGCACCTGTAATCAGATATTGTAACTAAAAGTCTTCATTTTATTTGTAAAGCAAGTTGATAAATTTGGTTCTTAATATAAATATATTTCCTTTTTATGCAGGCATGTTGATTTTTAACTACCTTTAATATCTGTTATATCTTTATAGGGTCAAAAGAAAGTTATAAACATGGCAACTTCAGTTTCATCATCAAAATCACAAGACAGCCTAAGACAACCTCAGCTAACAAGTCTTCTAGGTAATAACATTGTCAAATCAGATAAACTCTTTATTGTAGCTCTCTCTTCAGTAAGAAGTTGACTTTTCCATAAACTTCAACATAAACATTAACTTGGGGTTAATGTTATCTTAAATTTTATTTGAAGATTTTGATCTAATAAGCTATTTGCTATATTATCAAGAATTACGTTTACATATAAAATTAGCTTTAGCAGGATTAAAATATAGGGAAACCGCTTTACTATATTTCGGTTCGTCACAACCAACCCGATAGTGACTGGCATTTTCTAATAACAAGTCCTTCCCAAGGGCAAGGATGTTTAGAGGATTATTTTTGTGTTAAATGTATGCAATTCTTAAGTAGAGGGGCTTTTTGCAGTTCATATGTAATACCCTATATACTCGAGTATAAGCCGACCCGAGTATAAGCCGATACACCTAATTTTGCCATTAAAAACTGGGAAAACATTGACTTGGATTCACCCAGGGGTAATGCAGTGATAAGCCTAGGGTGGGAAATGCAGCAGGTACTGGTACTGGTCCTTTTCCTTGTAGCCTTCTTAGAACTCATAGGCTGCAATCCTAAGCACACATTCCTGGGAGTAAGCTTCATTGAACTTAGTGGGGCTTACTTCAGAGTAGACATGCATAGGACAGGGTGGCCAGATGCCAAACCCAAAATTCCTGAACCCCAAGGCCAAAATTCCTACCAGCTTAAAAAAATTGCCCTAAAATGTATTTCTTATTTTTATAGTTTTTGGTTTTGAGGCCATAGGTTTTGATAGGAAGGAGATATCTCAAAACTGATTTTTGCATTGGATTCTGCTCTTTAATACGAATCTAACGGTATATGACATGATGGGGTTTGATCCTGCTACTTTTCAGTTCACCCGAGTATAAGCCGAGGGGGCCTTTTGGGCCCATTTTTTGGCGCCCCCCAAAACTCTTGAGTATATATGGTATATACTTGAGTATATACCATATATAATTGAGTATATATGGTAATTTCATTTATACCTAAAGTACGTAGGTATGTAACGCAGGTGTTTTTCTAAGTTTTTCATTATGGTATCTAAAGCCTGCTCTACTCCTCTCTTCTGAAGTAAGCCTCACTTGGACTGTCCAACCCAGCTATCCAAGTCCAACTCAGCCAAGAATTCATCCATGTGTCCCAGAAAGATCCCAGAAAAGGCAACAGCAGTGCTGGTAGGGACTTGATGGTGTCCCATGAATCTATTGGCAGCTGCAGCCAAGGGCAGGCACATCTTGCTTGGCAAGGCTAGCTTGGATTCACCCATTCAGGGGACCTCCCAAAACCACGAAACCTGAGCCAATTCAGCCAAGCTGCCTTCCCACCAGATTCCTGGAAAGAGAGCAGGGGTAATGCAGTGATACTGGCCAGCTGGCATGCCTAATGTCCTTCCCTCTGTCCGCCTCATTGCAGGCATACATAAAGTCAAGGCATGCATCAGGTTGGAAAAAACCTGGCTTTTTCCATTTGGTCAGCATCCTCAAGGAGCTGATATCAGGAAAATGTGGAGTTGGGAAAGTGTCCACAACAAGCAGCTTCTGGAAGAGCGACCTTGACTCTTCAGGAATTGCCAAGTTGCTGAGCCCATCTTTTCTGGAAACTTGGTGGGACTCAAATCCCCCCAGTCTTGCAACTGATTTCCAAACTTCCAAGCAATGGGAGCAAACCCAGTCTGTGGCCTTTTCCCTAGCAGGGTCTCTCGTGCTATTCTGGCTATGGCAGTCCAGTGTGGCTACGAGATTGGCGCCTTGGCCTCTTAGTTCATTTGCTTATGCTGCACCAGCTAGAGAGCTTCTGCCTGTCATGGAGATGGGCATGCTGGCAGATGACCACTTAAATGTCCTGCCCTTGGAAGGGTTGTGCACTTGCAAGCCTGGGGATGGCTGAGTCCCAATAAAACGTCATATGGAAAATGAGAAACTAGGTAATCATGGAGGTTCCTGGAACCATATGTCATGGATGGGGAGATTCAACCTGTACCATCTAAACATTATTTAAGTGTTTAATTTGTTTGCCAAAGAACTGTCATAATGCATATATTTATAGGACAAGATACTGGAAACAAAATTGTACAACAGTCTGTAGGAACAGCCCTGTCACACCCGGAAAAAGCAGTAGGATCATCTCCTGCTCAACAGAATATGCAGGTAAGGAATAATTTTTCCCTAATTTTTTTGGTAAACGTTGGTAATCCATGTTGGCAGTGTTAAGTACAGTGGCTTCTTCATGTAACAAATGCCTCACATAAAGAATGTTTCACGTAACAAACAAAAATTTATCTAGGATTCTGCTTCACATAACAAACTGTGCTTCACGTAACAAACAAACTCGTTGGCAGTTGGGGCAGATCCGCTGGCTGGCAGCCTTTTCAAAAGCATCAGGGCTGCCTAGCGCGCCTGCCCATAGCAAAAGCAACACTTCTGCCCATAGCAAAAGCAACATTTCCTGTGGCCGTGCATCCGTTGTGCAGAGGGAGAGAACAGCAGTGGAGAAGGGGGAAGCAGCTGAGGACTAGCCAGAAGGGAGCAAGGGAGAGAGGATGAAGAGAAGGAGAAATTGGGAGACACTTTGAAGTTGTCTTTGATTGCAGCCTCCTAACCATGTCTACCCAGAAGGAAGCCCCATTATGTTAAACGGGGCTTACTCCCAGGAAAGTGTATTTAGGACAGCAGCCTAAGTAGACTTCATAGGATCATGCACATTGAATGCATGTTTTGGATTCAATTCCAGTGTTTTGTCACCGTTTTTACATCCAGTTAATATTTTTATATGAATTTTTTTTGGGTTGTGGAACAAATTGTCTGAGTTTCCATTAATTCCTATGGGAAAACGCTTCACGTAAAGAATGTTTTACGTAACAAACATGCCTCCGGAATGAATTAAATTTGTTATGTGAGGCGCCACTGTAGTTTTACAGTCATGCCTAAAATTGGCCTGTTCTGTATTTTGAATGTAATGCATCCTTTAAAAAAGTGAATTGTGAAAATATCTAAGGCCATACTTGTTTATTTGAAAACCTCTGATATTCCACACTACACTAATCTAAGTTGAAATTCATACAAAAGGTTTTTCTGCTTTTTGATGAAGACTATGGGTGCAATCCAGGGTAATTCCAGGGAGTCCTTGCTCCGGAGTAAGAACAAGTTACTCTGAATTGCAATATGAATTTCCCATAAGTTTTCACTAGGTGGTGCAGTAACTATGGGTGCATGTAATAACTCTTACGTGCTCCCATGGTTATTCTGGATTGTAGCCTGTGTGATCGGTTGTGGCTGTGGTGGTTCAGTAGTTAAGTCCCAGTATGGCACAGAGGAGTGAGGTTCTGTTCCTTGCCCAGCCCAGCCCCCCTAGTGGTTTGAAAGCATGTAAAGTTTTTCATATGGGTAATGTGCATAAAACTATAATTTGTTTAAAAAGGAAATGTATCCAAGTGTAAAAACCATATGTTTTTTATCTAGGTGGATGGTCATATAATAGGACAAAAGAGGCCTGCTGCTAAACAGCTAACAAAAGGAGCCTTGTAAGTTTTCTGGTTTACTTAGGCCTTTTCTTCTTCCTTTTCCCTTCTTCATGTTTTGTCAAGTTGTTGTATACATATGAAGCTATTGTAAATATTAACTGACAACATGTGTTTTCCCATTAGTATTATGCAGCAGTTACAGAAGGACCAGGCACATGCTGTGACACCTGATAAAAGTCAGTTCAGATCTTTAAATGATGCAGTCCAGAGACTCCTCTCATATCATGTGTGCCAGGGATCAATGCCGACAGATGAGGATTTAAGGAAAGGTAATTTTTTGCTTTATAATTAGTTACAAAATAGTAACAATAGTTACAAAAAGCTGTGCCTGTGGATTAAAAAAAATTGAATATTAGGTATAATATACAGTACTTAATTTTTTTTTAAAATTAAATATTAGGTAATATATTGCTTTAGATGCCAGAAGGAAAATATCAAGGAATATTTTAAGTATTGAGAATTGCTTGCTGAATGTATTCTTTATATCTTTTCAGTGGATAATGAGTTTGAATCTGTAGCCACTCAACTTCTCAAAAGAACGCAGGCAATGCTAAATAAATATAGATGTTTGCTTATGGAAGATGCAATGGTAAGGTTAATAAAAAGTATTTATTTGCTGTCTGTATGTGTGTATCTATAAGTATACAAACCAGCAGAATTTACCAGTCATTACGGGAGTAAAATTTCAAGAATATTTGTGGGCCCCAAGCTAGGCAACATGGCATAAAATTCACCCATAAAATTCTGGTGCCCACCGGTGGTGCCCACTGATGGCTACAGCAGGAGGTTGGGGACTGGGCTGGAGGGGGATGCCCAGTGTTTGATTGTGCCCAATGCCCCCTGGTGGTGTCTGCTTCCTGCTGGTTCCTGGTGGCACTTGTTGGATACTGCTGGATACTGGCACTGGCACCAAGCAGCGAGCACCATCAGGCAATGAGCCCTAAAAGGCACCGGCACCAGAGGATACCAGGGGGCAGTGGCAGGCAGTGGCTAGTGCAGCAGGCACTAGCAGGCACTAGGCATCTCAACTGGGCTCCAGAAACTAACATTGAAGAATCAATACCCAGCCCCAATCCGTGGACCTAGAAGCATGAAATTTAGGGAGGGCATTCTGTCTATGATTTAAGGACTCTCTAAGAATCAATTTGGCCTTGTGCCAATTGGTGCCCGCTGGTACCCACTGCCTTGTGCCAATTGGTGCCCACTGCTCAGTGGTGCCTAGTGGTGCCCAGTGCCCTGTGATGCCTGGTAGTGCCCACTGGTGCCTACTGCAGGAGGTTGGGGACTGGGCTGGAAGAGGATGCCCAGTGTTTGGTGGTGCCCAATGCCCACTGGTGGTGTCTGCTTCCTGCTAGTTCCTGGTGGCCACTAGTACCCACTGGTATCTAGCAGTGCCTAGCCTACTGGTGCCCATAAATGTTCCTTAAATTTTATGGGTGAATTCAACTAGTGTAAAATTTATTTTACCACCTGGTGAGAAGCTTATATGCCATGTTCCTTGCAGATGTATAAATAAAAAATTATAAAACAATTCCCTAATACCTGGGCTGATTTCATTTGCTGTCTTTTACAGAGGATAACTCCTTCTGCAGAAATGGTCATGATTGATAGGATGTTTAATCAGGAAGAAAGGCAAACTCTGTCCAGGGATAAACGTCTTGCAATAGTAGATCCTGGTAAGAACATACTTACATAAGAACATAACAGAAATATTAATATGAGGAAATTAAAGCTGCTGCTCTTCAATAGACAAATGAGACCTTTTGCAGGAAAATGCAACAGAGGCAACTTTATAGGACCATGCGTTTGAGAAAATCAAGAGGTTTATTAAGAATAATCACAGCAGGAATACATGAACAACAGTGAAATACACAGACAATCAAATAAGTTCAATAGTTATTGGTTGGCTAACATGTATATAGCATGAGAGGGAGTAGGAAAAAGGAGCGGAAGATGGGGGTTGATATAGAAAAGCATGTTTCAGAAAGATTGCATATTACCAAATCTTGAAGATGCATCCTTTCTTGGTCTGTGGCAAAGCAGGTCTGGCCATCCTTGGAATGAGATATGCTCTCTGGTGAGCGACAAACTCTACACTTTTGGGACCAAGAACCCTAACTTTTTATACATGTTTTCAACCTTTTATACAAGACAGATTTTGATTAATAAGTTAAAGTTTGTTCTCCAAATATCCAGAGAGTGGATCTCTGGAGACAGGATGCAAACTGTCTGATAGGTATTGACAATAGAGATTACCTTAGTTTAGGATTAAACCCATCAGCCCTTCCTAGAGGGGAACTGATCAACTACAAAATACAGGGTGCTGACTATGTGGCTGAAAGTTCACACATTCAATTGCAGGACCAAACCTCATCTTGAAGCTTGTCACAGCTAAGAAATTGGGGAAAAACATTTCCTTGTTCATTCGTTGTATGATTATGTAACAGTCATAACAGATTGATTTTGTGATGTTGGGACTCCACTTACAACAGTTACAAATCCAAAGGAGTGCTTTTATGGCTCTAGGTCTGGGCTGATCCTGGTACATCATGGTGTATGCGTGTGGTTTTGTGGGTCAGGAGGGGAGAGGACAAGAAGCATTACAGAGTGGATTGGGGGCAGAAGGTAGGGACTGGGTTGGAGGGAGGTGAATCTTGTGGCAAATACTGCATGCTGAATCCAATTTTGTACATGTGCAAATTATCCCTCAGTTTTGCCAATTTTGCCCTCTCATTGTCCTTGGACTTATGCTGATTATAGAACTGTCATAGGTCCAAGGAATCCCATAGGGCCGTCTTGATTTTCCCCCTTCCATTGGATGCAACGTGTACCCCCATCACACAGCTTTATTGATATAAGTGGTGGGGATATAATTGGGTATAAGAATATTTTGAATATTCAAAAAAGTTGAAAATGCCAGAATTCAATATTAAATTATTCATCCCAAGAAACAGGGTCTTCTTAGTAGTTGTACCTACCCATGGAACCCTTTTCCTCATAGTTTACAAACTTCTCCCTCAGTTGCATTCAAGTGAGGCCTAAAGATGGTTTTTTTCAGACTAGCCTTCTGAGTTCATGATTTTTAATCCAGGTCATTTGTGGGTTTTTATGAAGACACTTTAGATTTTATATGTGTTGCCTTTTTTAAAGTTATGACTTCTGCTAGTTTTGTGTTTTACTTGTAATATTTTAAGAATGTTTTCATGATTATAAATAATTTTAATTTCTATTTTTATGGTTCTATAAGCTACTTTGGGTGTCCTAGGGAGTGAAATAGTGAGTAAATAAATTAAAATCAATGTTTTCAAATTTCAGATGGTTTTCTGGCAGATTTTTGTTGTCCCTCCACACAACTTGACAAGGCTGTTGATGAAACACAACCTGAAAGTGACCATCAATCTAGTAAATATTTGACTTCTCAGAATCAGACTGCTAAAGCCCAAACCAGAGACCGATCGAAGTTGAGTACAGCAGAGTCCCTGAATCACAACAAACTTCATGTAGTGCCTAACAATATTGTGAGTCCCCAGCAAGGAAGCATTTCTGTTAAGAAACCAGAAAGCCTCACTAAAGCTTTAAAATTTGAGAAAGCAAGCTGCTCACCGGACAGCCAACATACGGCTGCTTCTGAACAAAAACTGTCTGGTAAAGACCTTGGCAAATCAAATGAAAACTCGTTATGTTCTGAAGATACTTTGTCAAAAACTTTATCAAGTACAGATCGTGGTATTCATAATAAAACATGTCGGAATACAGTTGACTCTCACTCAGAAGCAGCAAGAAATCATTCCCTCCAAGACAAAACTCTTCCGAGTTCTCCAAAGAATGAGGATTTGCATCCAGACAGCTTCAAAGGCTCTGGGGAACCTCACAAGGATTTGCTGCTTAATAAGAGTTTAAAGTCTACATTCAAAAACATAATGGAACTGAAAAAGACTGGGAGGCAAACACAAAGCGAGGCAACAGGCAGTGGCTCTTTAGAATTAGAATATCCCAACTTCTCACTTATTGCTTCACATGAAAACTGCCTGGAGAAATTTATGCCAGACCACAGTGAAGGTGTTGGAGAAACAGACTCTCTTTTAGAAGCCGCTGTAAATAGTATCTTAGAGTGTTAATAGTTGCAGTACCATGGACATCTATCTTCTCTTAGAAGCAAATGTGAATGACACAAGTGCAGCCTGACATATGTCAAAGGTTACTACCCATTTTAAAGTAGATTCTGTTCTGTGTTTGAGAGCAATACTCATTGTGGTTACAGTGAGGTATCCAGTAATGTAAAATCCTTGAGAGAAAGCTGTCTGGTAGGGTCTACACATTGTTTTAACATTACTGCTTAATGAGACTGCAGTTGACTAGGCCCTAAATAACAAGGTAATATACTGACAATCACAGTCTAGTAACAGGTTTATTAAATAAAATGTTAAGAATGTTACATTTATTGGGGGAGAAAAACCATGCACACCCCACCCCCAAAATAACTTGCTTTTCATATTTGTGGTTAAAAATCCCACAATATATTTGTTTGGAAATGTCTCTCTCTAAGATTTGGAAGAGAGTGGGAGGAAAAAATGGAAGGAAAGTTCCTATCAGAGTGTTTACAGGGCTTTATATTTTAAGTGCTTTTCTATTGCTCAGTGAGCAGAGACAGATACATTAATTTGATCCATGTATGATACTACTATACAGTTGGGAGTCATTCAGTGTAACATGAAATAATATTTGCTAGATGTACTAGTAGGTGGCAAATTGTAAAGGAAGAGAGGCTGTGATACAGACATGAAATTATATATAAATATAAATATATATAAATATATATTCTTCAAGAAAAGCTTTTGCATTTTATAATTGGGTATAGTCAAACTAAGTCTTTCTGAAGTGGTATAAATGTTTTCCTAGAGCAAGTATCACAAGCACTTTTATTTAAAAATTGTGTTGTTATAGTAGTAGTTTAAATTTTATGGAAATATTAGCCTTAATCTGAATAAGGACCTGTGTTGTTTTTTTGCTTGTTTCTGCTTCTTGCTGTTCAAGAATGTTAGTCATCTGCAGCAGCAGTCATAATTACCAAAATATGTACAAAACCAAAGTTAGCTATCCCATTTTTTACAAAATTATATTTTAAAGGCCTATAATTCATAATCTAGAGCCAAAGGAGTCCCGTGCATCGTTTGCATTTGGCTGATGGTTATATTGACAATAGCATCTTATTATTTTATTATTTTGAATTTATGGCATTCTCCTTTTATGCTGCCATGCTGCTTAAAATTTTTTAATGCCTACTTTCATCATCAGTGCTGCTAGGCACACCATTTTTGTGCCATTTGTTGGAGGGATGTGGCATATATGCCTACTCAGAAAGACTGAGTTCTGTGGTTTGTAAGTCAATTTTTCTGCAGTTTCCCCTTCCAAAAATCAACAGCCATATTCAAAAATGTGCTGATCAACCACTTCATAACCTAACGGCATAATAGCATAATCTGGTGGCTCCTGTGCACATGCAGAGATTTGAATATGTGCAGATCATTCCATGATACTGACAAGAAAGGAAAACTCTGTGGAGCTTTGCAACATGGTAACAGTGACAAACTGTGGTTGTCAGTTAGATTGCCAGAGTGCTCTGAACAAAGAGCTGAAGTTTGCTTCCTGTACTTCAGTTGCTTGTAGTGCAAGACATATGTTTGCTCTCTTTAAATCAACACAGAACTCCAGTGCACCTCCTTGTGTTGAACCAGCATTGCTATGAAATAAGACAAGAACAGCAAATTCAGCAAAACAGTCATACCATTTAACAATTCACCTTTACTATGTACATAAATTTGGAGGCATTGTTTATGTTTTTATTGCCACTTTAAAAGAAAAATGTGTGCCAAGTTTAAAATGGCAGATGTGTGATAATAACCTGCATTCCAAGGTAACTGTCATTTGAAAGCTTTTAAAGAATGGCGTGATAATTTCACTTTGGTTCATTTTTGTAGGCTTGGAGCTGGGTACTTGCTTTCTTACCAGTGAATAAACAGTGTAGCTACTGCCTTTCCCTCAAGATTTTTTCAAGATGAAATTCATTGAACTGTAACCATAATGAGCTGTCTAGACAGGCAGGGTGTAAACTGGTTGCACCAGTAACATAAATCAGCTGAACTAGTATCAGATTAGAAGAGCGATACTTCTGATGCACACTCATAGATCCTCCTTTTAGTTCTATCTGAAGGTATAACATTTTGAACAGTTGTACAGAATATTCCAAACCTTAATACCAAAACAAAGCCTGCACATTTTGAACCTTATGAGAGTTTACTTTTAGATAAAATTATAGCTGAGACATCTGAAATGCACTTCATCAACATGGAATAAATCACATCTATATTTATCCCAATATTGTGTGCTGGGAACCTTCTGAACAAAGTTCAGCTAAATTAACCTGGAGTAGCTAATGTATTTTATTTATTAAACTGAACTTGGTTTTAGAGCTCTGAATATTTTAATTGGTAATGCAGTAAAAATATTTTTGTTTGTTGTAAAAAAAAGTGTGAATTTGTTATGCAGCCCATGGTCCTGAATCCAGTGAAGACCATATATTTGTGCTTAACTGCTTTGTAGGATTGGTCTATTGACTTCCTGGATGTCTTTCCATATTGTCTAAGGTTACAATAAATTTTAAGCTGGCAACTATGAAAAATATCTGATTCAACAAGGTCAGCATAAGAGATCTGTTAGATTTGGGAGGCCTTACAGACTGACTTTCTGAAAGAGGATGTGTCACTTATTGTCAGTGTGGTATGGACTTAATTTGCTTAAATACTTTCATTTGTATAGTATGTCTCACTTGAAATTGCTTTGTATACATTTTGTAAAAATATTTATAAAATGTTTTGTAAAAAAAGTATAACAAAATTGCAGTTTATTTTGTTATGTTGGATAAATACTGTTAAAAACACAAGTTGGTACAATATATTGTTAACCCGTGGATAGGAAATGTTTAGCTGGAGACTACAAATTGAAACAAGCATTGCAATACAGCCAAAGATTTGGGAAAAAAATGTGTTATCTGTGATTGTCTTGATTTAACCAAGATAAATAGCTAGGATTTCAATAGCTAGGATTAGGGGATAAGTTTAGGATAATACAATTGCAAAATACTTCTAGTTTATTAAATTTATCTCCCACCCTTCTTCTATTATGGAGCTCAAGGCAGTGTACAAAGGGCTACTTTGTGGTCTCTCATTCAGGTTTTGACCACTGTCAGCCCCAGACTTGTCCTATTTTTTAGCAAGGCTGTTGCAACATGTGTCTTTAAACTACAAATGTAAATTATATTACTATATCCTCAAGCAGGGACCTGCTCCTGTTCTCATAACAAGAAGTACTGTTTGATCTCCACTGTTTCACCTTTCTGAAAGTTTTATTCCACTTTGTTCTGTATTTTTTTCTTCTTCAGCAACCTGTCTTCAGGTGCATGACTGTGCAATGACCTAATCCCCCAGGAGTGGTGCAGAAGTACCTTATGGCATTTTTGTGACACTCCCAGGCCAGCATGGGACTTGTGCTGACCGAACTGGGTTGGGATTGCACTGTCAGAGCCCAATCTTATGTGTGTCTACTCAGAAGTACCTACTGTAGATAGGTAGATAGATAGAAATCAGCACCATTATAGTCAGTGGGGCTTAGCAGGAATGTCTGGATAGGATTTCAGTTTCAATGTCATATTAAACCTTGGTGGCTGAGGATGGTGGAATACATTCAAAGCATACAATATCTAGGGACACTGAACTCATGAACTGATTGTACCCATTTCAGGATAGTATGAACCTGGCTGCACAGCTCAGATTGCATAAGTGGTAGGAGGAAGGAGTGCACAAGTAGACATGAATCTGATCATATAAACTATCTCCAAGACCAGTGATTTTTCAGTCTTTTTCATTTCACAGTACATTGACAAGACACTTAAATTGTCAAGGCATACATTTTTTAAAGGACATACTTTATTATTTATAAAGAAGTATCAAGCTGGAAATAAGAAAATGTCTTAGTGTAAGCTTACACAGAATAACACATTCGATCAGGGCAACAGTTGGCTGAAGATTGACACTGTTTCCCCATCTGTCAAACTCCCCCAATGGCCCTATTTATAACTAGACCTTCCCCAAATTTCCGTGGCACACCTGCAGAGCATTGCCTGCACACCAATATGCCACAGAACACTGTATGAAAATCTCTGATAGACCAAGAACTGGATATATCTTACATCAGTCATACACTTACCAGCCATACACTTACTCAAGAGTCAGTCATACACTTACTCTTTGGAAATCTCTACTGAGTTGCATCTGCTGTATAATCAATAGTACAGTTAAATAAGAAAAGTATTCAGAACAACAAAACCACCACTTCTACAGTGAAAATTCAAATAAATATATTAATTTCTATAGGATGGAGCAAGGGCAGGAAGGAGGAATTTGTAACTAGTAGTTAGAGCAACTGGTAATGCATGGAGGACTCAGAATATATTCAGCGTTCCTCTAGTGCCATCTGCTGGTGCAAAACTGATAGTGCAAAATAGTTAATTGCTTTAAAACCCAGATTAGGTTGTTCAAAAAATAAATTTAACAATAGCATTAAATAATAAGAAATAGGAGTCTGCATAAATCTGTGATATCCAAGCATAATAGATTCAGGACCCATCTTTAATCTCTGTCTCTGACAAGACTTATTATTTAAAGTCTAAAGTTTAAAGGTTTAAATTATTTTCTAAGCAGGGCAATGGGTCCTGTGCCCTTGACACTCATGCAACAGTAGGGATTTCAAGAGAGGCAGGTTGTCATGTGCTTGTACAGTGATGTTGGTGGCACACTCTCGGTGCCATTGCTAGCCATTTCTAAGCTACTGCCAGAAAACAGCAGTGGAATTACAAGGCCAGCAGCTTGCTCCAAAAGCAGGCAAGCTTGCACAATTCATGGGTAGGGAGGGAAAGCAATAGGGCATATGGGAGGAGGAACATTTCTGGACATGATCTGCCTTCACAAGATAATACAGACTTGCTCTAGAACTGGTGCAGATCTGTGTTGACCCATGGTAGCTGGTGGGTCCAAGGGATAGCCATGTTGGTACCGCTGTGTGTGGGGTTTGCTGGAACTGGATTGTCAATTTCAGTTATAAACCCAGAAATGCTTATTTTAATAAAATGAATATCCTATCTCATATCACTGCAACTGGAGGCATTGGAAGCTTAGGACTGGGATGCCCATTAAATGTCAGACTAGCCCTTGCTAGGAGGAATCAAGTTTCAAGCAGTCATTAAAAGCAGTTGCTTTTAAATGGATCATGTATTATCCACCAAGAATGAATTTTTTAGGGAGAAATTCTAAATCTTGGCAGCAGAGGAGAAACAGTCTTACATTTGAGTAGCTGCATGTGTATGTTTCTCCCCACACAAAACTTTGGCTCAGTTTGAGGTTTTAGAATTTATTTATTTAAAATATTTCTACCAAGCCTTTCTCTGCCATGTGAACCCAAGGCGGCTACAACATAATAAAAAAAAAATAATTATACATAATATGAAAAAACACACCAAAATTTAAAAATATTTAAAATTAAAACTTAATTTTAAAATTAAAAACATTAAAAATTAAAAATTTAATATTTAAAACCTACCTTTTATTATCT
Source organism: Cryptoblepharus egeriae (assembly GCA_030015325.1). Taxonomy (NCBI): domain Eukaryota; kingdom Metazoa; phylum Chordata; class Lepidosauria; order Squamata; family Scincidae; genus Cryptoblepharus; species Cryptoblepharus egeriae. The sequence goes on from JAREYC010000001.1 coordinate 219,557,143, forward strand.
GCCATTTATTAGAATTAGAATCATGAGGCTCTCTGAATTAATAATAAAACAACATAAGCAAATAAAAGTGTTCATCACAGCATCTAGGCCTGCCTACTTTTAAACAGAAGGACATCCTTCCTTCTTATCTATTGACATTGTTCTTACTAGGCAATCTTGGCCTTGTAAGATTGGTCAGAACTTGTTAGAGTGGTGGTCCAAGTTCCGCTTCATGACCCACTTGGAAGGGGGAGAAAATGTGTGTATCCCCCTAAAATTCTTGTGCCAGAAGGAAACATTTTGCTGCACAAACCAGGGGGAAAATTTTCACAACACAAACCATCCCACCTCCCATCTAAAGTTCAAAGTTCTCTCTGCCTAGGAGTTGGCTGCTGTAGGCTCAATCTGGAAAGTGAACCAGCCAGACTAACCCCAACTCCTAACCAGCCAGACTAACCCCATGTTTGTTCTGATAAGTTGTCAGAGAGGAGGGCAGAAAGAAAGTCTTGACAGAAAGACTGAATAAGCATTTGCAAAAATAAGAAGAATTTCTTTAAAAGATAATTTAAAATGGAAAGGGAAATGGGTATTGGTGGAAACAGGCAAACAGTAACAAGCAAGTAGGTGAAAACTAGATCTTGGTATTAGTCGAAAGATGGGTCCTGGGGTTAGGTGAATGCACTCGAAAAGAATGCACCCTTAACTATGGTTATCTGGTTGGCCAGACCCTGGGCACTGACTGTTCGGAAACAAGGGGAATCCTGAGAAGGGGTCAGGATAGGTAAACCTTTTCAGTTTTTGACTGGTGGTGTGCCCAGATCCATAATAATTCACACCTATGGGGTCCTTCCACATCTGCTTCCCGGACGTAATAAAGGCTTGGTAATTAAAGTAGTGGGCCAGTCCACATGTTGCTGTGATTGGCTAACTCCAAGCTGGAATGGCTCAGCCAGCCAAACCTCCTCTTGGCCACGATCAGACCAGATGGAGGGGTTTGACAAATGGACTGTGGATGCCAAATTCAGCAGGTGGGCTGGCAGGCAGCTGTTACTCTGCTGTCAGAAAGGTGAGCGCTACATGAAACATGCCAGGCAGCCAGCATTAATTGCTTAATATCACTCAGGCTGCAGTCCTAAACACACTTTCCTGGAAGTAAGTCACATTAATTATACTGGGGCTTACTTCTGTGTAGACATGCATAGGATTGTGCTCTCAAATGACTCGTTCATATTAAACCTATCTAGGGTATCCCATGAGTTTGTTACTAGTTTTTTATTGGTTTTACATAGTGTTAAAGGTATTTTATTGTTGATGTTTTTATAGTTTTATCCAGTTTTAAAATTGTATCTTATTTTCTGTTTTAATTGCTGTTAGTCTCCTTGAGTTCCCTCTTGGAAAAATAAGGCAGGGTACAAATAAAACAACAACAACAACCAGAAAAAACAGTCCAGAATGAACAGGCCAAAATCCTGTGGGACTTTCGTATTCAAACCGACCACTACTTGGAACATAATACACCAGACATCACTGTGGTTGAGGAAAAACAGGTCTGGATAATTGACACTGCAATACCCAGAGATTGTTGGCTTCAAGAGAAAGAACATGAGAAGATCACGCAGTATAAGGATCTACAGCTAGAAATTCAGAGAATCTGGGAAAAGAAAGCCACTGTTATTCCAATAAAAAATAGGTGCTCTTGGAGAGACTCCATCAAGTCTCCAGGAACATCTAAACTAAATGGGCCTCCAGAAGATCACAACAGCCCAGATACAAACAGCAGCACTCCTGGGAACTTCACACATACTGAATCACAAAGCTTTGTGATTCCTAGTTCCTTGGATAGGAACCAAATCACAATAGAGCCAATTCCAGGCAAACACCTGGTGAGTGTGAAATAGTACATTATAATAAGAGGCAGAGGAAAAATAGAACAAAAATTGTTTCACCCTTGTGACATTCTATGTACTGAGAGTCACCTGTACTGTCTCTGTGTTACAGTTGAATATAAAATGTTTAACGTTAAATCTACCCAATAATTTTCTTAGGGCACAATCTAGAGTAACTACGGGAGCTCTTATGTCGACGTAAGAAAAATTTACTATGGATTACAATATGAATTTCCCATAGGTTTCCACTAGGTGGCACCGTAACTACATTGATGTAGTTTTCTGTTTACATCAACATAAGAGCTCCCATAGTTACTCTGAATTGTAGGGTTATTCTCTTTGTTGGAGGGCTGGTGGATTGCCAAAAGGGTCCATAAGCTGATGCAGACCCCTAGAAGGAACACTGCTGCTTTCTACCCTTTTCTCTCTCCTTCCCCCAGTGCTGCTTTATGGCAGAGCACCTTAGAGGGAACACTAGTGGGATGACACCAGTTGATGATCCACACAGGTGGGGACCAGTGATGGGCCCAGCCAGCCCCAAGATCCGGTTTGCCGGAAGTGGGTGGGGTCAGGGCCAGGGTCAAGGGGCAGGGCTGGGGGGTTTTCAATTTAAAAATAAATTTTTTTAAAAATTTACTTACTTCTGAGTAGACCTGCACAGCATGGGGCTCTGAGGCTGCACTCCTCCACACTGGCCTGGGAGTAAGTCCCATTGACTGTCATGGGACTTACTTCTGCATAGACCTCCATAGGATGGGGCTATGTGCCTCTCACCCCCGCCCCAGCGGGGAGAGGCTGGGTGGTGCGGCGTGTGGCTCTTCAGGCTGCGCTGAGCGCAACGGTGCTGGGGGTGGCTCCCCGATCTCCCCGCCGGCGGGAGAGGTTGTGCTGAGCTCACAGAACCGGTTCGCCCACTTCTTCCTCCCCTCGCCGCTGCCTACTCGCCAGCGGCAGGGGATTTGTAATATCCGGTCCCCGGGGACCGGACCGAATAGGCCTCTGCCCACGTCTGGTGGGGATGTCTGATGACACCATTTGGTTGCCAGCTGCATGCTAGTGACTGAGTCTGATCATCCCTGAGCATCATCAGTGGCCTGCCTAGAGTTCTAGGCCGTTAGCAGCAGTCTATGGTGCTGCTCTGTGATGCTCCCCAATGTAAGACACATCAGAAGATATCTCTTAGTAGTTGGTCAGGCTCATGTGATGAATTAATGATGAACTACAGTATTTCCCTGTGGATAGCCCAGACTCGCATGTTTCTCTTTTTTCTTGACCAAGAATAGAGATTCCCATTTTAGCACTGGAACCCAGTTTTTGAAACAACACCTTATTGGGACCTTCTAAGGCTTTACAAGATTTTAAAAAATGTTTCACATAATCAGTGCCAAAGCCTCTTTTTACTACTGTGTGGGAGACACTGCCTTTTGGAGCATTTGTTAAACTCTTTCACTGAATCAGGACCATTCTGGTGGTCTTGCATTCCCTTTGCCTTCAATAGAAGTTGAGGCATGGTTGCCTACTTGTGAGTAAATATGCACATGTGGCTCAGTTTTACTTTTCACAGGACTCAATACATTTTCCCTAATGGTGGAGGGGGATGATGGATTTCCTTCCTGACTTTTGAGGGGCCCTGAATTCATTGGGTTAGGACCATTCTGATCCTAACTCCAGTGGACTGAGGCTTGTTGTCTACTCATGAGTAATCATGCTTTGTCAACCAACTGCCTGTTTTTGACTGCATTTGTCAACGACAACACTACCAGATGACCAGTCATGAGGTCCCAGCATGTCATTTGGCCTAACTGAATATGCATGTTGGACTTAGGAACGGGCTTTACAATCTTTCAGAGAGTTCGGCTTGCCCCCTAGCTATGTCTAAGCAGCCTGTCAGTAATAACTATGTGCAAATAAACAATATACTTTAATTATCTGTTGCTAATTATCACTCAAATTTGATTGGCACATACTTCAAAAGAGCCCATATCTTTTGATTTAGCTATTTGATTCAGTCTGATGGGCTTTAATTCAAACCAAATGCAGGGTCAATTGCCAGCCAACAATGAAAGGAATGTGTTTATCCATAATGGTATCTTTTCTTACATGTATGTGCGGTTGGTTGTTTCATGAACTGACTGGGGAAGTAAACTGATGCGAGGCTGAATTGAAATTGCTTGTTGGGTGAGTTGTTAAAAAGGCAAGTTGTTACCCAACTTTCCAGAGTGAATTTTAATTTTTTGAAAGGCATTGGAAATTCAAACGGCACAGAGGAAAGGAAAAGATCCTCTGGTATCAGTTTCAGAAGCTGTGAGCAAACTGGAGTAAAAGCAGACTGTAGGCTTTCCATGTGGGAGGAGCTGTAAAAGGACAGGCTAGGATAGGGCTGGGAATGGACACTGCCTAGACAGACGCCAGGTTTGAGATAGGGAATGATGATTTCTGGTGAACTTGGTGAATTATGGTGGTTGTGGTCCAGGGTAAGCATATGTGTGGTTTTTCCCCAGGACATGCCCTGGATTTTAGTCTTATGTCCTCGGGAAAAATCTTCATTGTCCTTTTTTTTCTCATGAGCAGACAGCAAGCAGCCTTCTTTTCATTAATAAATTGTATGTAATAGTTTTAAATAGTTTTAATAATAAATAATATAGTGTTTAAATTAAGCACATGAAAGCAATATATGAGTGTTTTTAGCTTTTATTTTGTCATGTCCTATGTTTTTCGGAGATGTTCTATTTTGGGGGACCGACAGACCTAGTCCTCTTATTTTAGTTATGCCATATGATCATCTTAATTCGAGTGGATCTGGTGCATAAATAGCATGCCGGCTGAGACTTAGCATTACAACCGAATGACCCTACTCTTCTAGGATTGGGCTTGTAGTGTAACAGATTTGCTCCATTCCTCTTGCCCTTTTCTTTATTCATGTCACAATCCTTCCTGCTTTTTAAAATGGTGGCAGGAAGTCAATGAGGAGGAAAGTGGTGCTCTAGTGGTAGCCCTTAGAAGAGATCAATAAGTAGATTATTTTTTTCTGGAATTCCTGAAACTAGGGAATAACATGAATAAGAATAATGTGTTCTGATGAGTTTCTTTCTTTCTTTCTTTCTTTCTTTCTTTCTTTCTTTCTTTCTTTCTTTCTTTCTTTCTTTCTTTCTTTCTTTCACAGGAAAAGAGGACTTCACTTGTGGTGCTCAGGAAAAACAAGGGCCAATCTTTTGTGTAAACAGTGTGTTGACCAACTTCTGTCAAGCCGCATTCTGACTACTTCTAAAGGTTTATTTTTTATGATGAACAAAACTAAGCTTGACAGTGCTGCAGGCCACAAATTGCTTGCCAAAAATGTCCTTTACCCCAGTTTGGTGGGAAATATGAGATGATAAACCACTAAAATGTTGGGGAACCTCAAGCAACTCATTTGTGAAATGCAGAATGCTCATAATCAACTCAGCTATTTTGCACTAGAGTATTATCCAGGCACCTACTTCCTGTGTAATTTGTGGTCATGAATACAGTTCTTTAGGAATAGCTCTATCATTTTCAGTGACTGTCTTATAAGTCTGCATATAAATGTTTAACAAAATGATGGCCTAGTACATTCAATGACTAGCAGCAGCCCACACCTTTTTCTAAACCGCAATTCTAATCATATTTAATAGCAAGCAAACCTCATTGAAATCATAGAATCATAGAATCATAGAATCCTAGAGTTGAAAGGGACCTAGTAGGTCATCTAGTCCAACCCTCTGCCTGCAGCAGGAAATCCTCCTACATCATCCCCGACAGATGCTCATCAAGCCTCTGCTTGAAGACCCCCAGTGAGGGAGAGTCCACCACCTCCCTTGGCAATCTGTTCCACTGCCGAACTGCCCGAACCGTCAGAAATTTTTTCCAGATATCCAACCGGAATCTCCTTTTTTGCAGTTTGTACCCATTGGTTCTAGTTCTGCTTTCAGAAGCAGCTAAGAACAAATGAGTCCCTTCCTCCATATGACACCCTTCAGGTATCTAAAGAGGGCAGTCATGTCTCCCCTCAGCCTCCTCTTCTCCAGGCTGAACATCCCAAGTTCCCCCAACCTTTCCTCGTAGGGCTTCCCTTCCATCCCACTGATCATTCTTGTCGCTCTCCTCTGGACTTGCTCCAGTTTGGCTGCATCTTTCTTAAAGTGAGGTGCCCAGAACTGAACACAGTACTCAAGGTGAGGTCTCACCAATGCAGAGTAAAGAGGAACTATAACTTCTCGTGACTTGGAAGCTACAGTCCTCTTAATGCAGCCTAAAATGGCATTTGCCTTCTTTGCAGACACATCACACTGCTGACTCATGTTCAGCTTGTGATCCACGGTGACTCCAAGATCCCGCTCACATGTTGTGCTGCCAAGCCAAGTATCCCCCATTTTATACCTGTATTTTTGGTTTTTATTGCCCAAGTGCAGAACTTTGCACTTCTCCCTGTTGAAGTTCATTCTGTTTGTTACAGCCCAGGATTCCAGTTTATCCAGATCCTCCTGGAGGTTTCTCCTGTCCTCTGTTGTGTTTGCTACTCCTCCCAGCTTGGTGTCATCTGCAAATTTGATCAGGCTCCCCCGTATCCCTTCCTCCAAGTCATTGATGAAAATGTTAAAGAGAACCGGGCCCAAGACAGATCTCCAGGTTGATGCAGACCCATTTACTAAAACCCTTTGAGTGCGGCCATTGAGCCAGTTGCGGATCCACCTAATGATTGCCTCATCTAGCCCATATTTTTCCAACTTCCCAATTAAGATGTCATGTGGGACCTTGTCAAATGCGTTGTTGAAGTCAAGATAAATGACATCCACAGCATTGCCACTGTCCAGTAAGCTCGTAACCCGATCAAAGGAGATCAGATTTGTCTGGCAAGATTTATTCTTGGTAAATCCATGCTGGGTTGTTTTGATCACCGAGTACTTGTCTAGATGTGCACAAATTATGTGTTTTATGATTTGTTCTAATATCTTGCCTGGGATTGAAGTCAAACTGACTGGTCTATAAGTTCCTGGGTCTTCTTTTTCCCCTTCTTAAAGATTGGGACTACATTTGCCCTCTTCCAGTCCAGTGGCACTTCTCCACTCCTCAAGGATTTCTCAAAGATGATCGACAGAGGCTCTGCAAGGACATCTGCAAGTTCCTTAAGAACTCTAGGATGCAGCTCATCTGGTCCAAATGACTTGAATTCATTTAGGCCAGTTAAGTGGTTATGAACCAGTTCTCTGTCAATCATAATTTGCTGTTCTGCACCATCCATGTTACCATTACCTCTTTGGGGATGCAAGCACATCCCCACATCAGCCAATGATCCCCCACCCCTATTTGCGCAGCCCTTCTTCCGTGAATAGACGGACGCAAAGTAGGAGTTGAACAGCTCTGCCTTCTGCTGGTTTCTAGACACCTGTTGTCCATCTTTGCCCAGGAGCAGCCCCAGCCCCTCGTCTCTCCTCCTGTTCCTTTGGGCATATCTAAAGAAGCTCTTTTTGTTATCCTTGACTCCCCTGGCCAGCCTCAGCTCATACTGAGCTTTAGCATCACTGACCCCCTCCCTACAGGACTGGACTATCTGCCTGTACTCCTCCTTGGAGATCTTTCCAGTCTTCCATTACCTTTACTTCATTTTCTTTAACTTCAGCTGATCCCCAAGTTGTTTGTAGAGCCAACCTGGTTTTTCAGGTTTTTCCCCCCTTTCTTTATCATAGGAATTGTTTCTGACTGTGCTTGCAGAAGCTGCCTCTTAAGGAGCTCCCACCCATCTTGGGTCCCTTTTCCTGTTAGTTCATCAACCCATGGGATCCCACCTATGACCCCTCTAAACCTGTTGAAATCAGCCTTTCTGAAGTCCAATATAAGGGTTTCACTGTATACTCTTTTTATTTCCCACAATATTCTAAATTCAAGCAGTTCATGATCACTTTCCCCTAAAGTTCCCGCCACGTTGACCCGGTCAATCAGCTCTTCACGATTTGTTAAGATCAGGATAAGGATGGCCCCTCTCCTCGTTGTTTCCTCCACCTTCTGGACCATGAAGTTATCTTCCAGGCCCATCAGGAATTTATCAGAGCTTCCATGTTTGGCTGAGTTTGTCTCCCAGCAAACATCTGGATAGTTAAATTTGATTTGACTACCCCATTACTACCACCTCATATTTCTTTGCAACGCATTCCAGTTGCTTCAAGAAGACATCATCTACTTCTTCTTGGCCTGGCGGTCTATAGTAGACACCCACCACAATGCTTTGTTTCTTGCTTTCCCCCCTCACCTTTATCCAAATGCACTCCACAGGAATATCTGGACCAGTTTCCTGGATTTCAGAGCAGGTATATATGTTCTTGACATATAATGCTACTCCTTCTCCTCTTTTGCCACTTCTGTTCCTCCGGAACAGCTGATAGCCTTCCAATTGTGTGTTCCAGTCATGGGAATCATCCCACCAAGTTTCAGTTATTCCTATCAAATCAAATTTCCCTTCACTTGCTAAAAGTTCCAGCTCATCTTGTTTATTTCCCAGGCTCTGTGCATTTGTGTAAATGCAACGTAAGCCCTGGAGGTTGCAACTCACTGCATTTCCCCCCTGTTTTTTAAGGCCAAGCCCCTCGAAATATTTTTGAGTTACAGCTGTGCCCTGGCAATTTCCATCCAGAGCATTTTCTTTATTCCTAAGTTCCCTTTGGACATAACCCACCCCTTCTTATTTAGTTTAAAGCCCTCCTGATCAGGTTGGCCATCTCCCATCTGAAGACACTCTTCCCCCAACCCAAGAGATGCAGTCCATCCTTCGCTATGAGTCCCTCCTCAAGGAAGCTCAGCCCATGATCCCTGAATCCAAATCCTTCTTATAGACACCATTTTTGGAGCCAGCTATTGACCTGGAAAATTTTGCCATCTCTCTGAGGACCTTTGCCGATTACCGGGAGGATGGATGAGAATACCACTTGGGTATCCCCCAGATCCTTAATCTTCCTCCCCAGAGCTTCATAATCCCCAACTATCCTTTGGAAAGTTTGCTGAGCAGTAGTGTTTGTTCCTACGGATGGTGATCAGCAGGTGAGATCATCCGTGGTAACCTCTCCGTGATATCCTGTATCCTGGCACCAGGAAGGCAGCACACCTCACGGGAAAACAGGTCTGGTCGGCATATAGGTTCCATGCCCCTCAGTAGAGTATCTCCAATTACCACCACCCTCCTCTGTGTTCTCTTTTTTTGTCGTGATTCCCCCACACTTACTGGTTTTGGCAGCTGTTGGGTTCTTTGAGGGGGATCTGCAGGCATTCAGATTCAGGCATTCAGGGATCTGCAGTAAGGGGAATTATTGCAGGCCTCCCAGGATCCAGTGTAAGCGTGCTAGCAAAAGGAACTTCTGCCAGCATGGTGGAATCTGAGAGACTCTGGAAACGGTTGTTTAGCTCCAGTGGTTCTTTACCTCTCCTGTTCTTTTTTGTCCTGACTGTCACATGTCTCCATGAAGAGACATCATTGTTGGAACTGACTTACCTTTGCATAAATGTGGTGAAGATCAGGTCAAAATTGCTTTGTGATTGTATTACCTGTAGGTTTCTGGATAGAATTTAAAGTTTTTGGAACTTGGTTTCAACTTATAGGTCTTATTTCCCAAATGGCTTAAAGTTGGATAGTTAGGAGAAAAGGTAGGTGGCAGGGACAATGTGGTGCCCGACGCCAGACCCCCGAAAAGGAACTAGCAGAACTAGGAACTATATTGTTCTTAGACTTTTCCTCAGACGAGGATGACCGGCCATGCCAGTGTCGACCAGTCTACATACTGGGATGACAACCACCCCTGTCAGAGACATAAACTCTGGAGGGGAGAGGACTGATGAGTCTGAAGGAGCTGAGGGAGGAGTAGAGGCTGTAGAGGAGGTGGTGGTGGAACCTCCAAAAGATCCCCCCAAGAGATTTCCAAGTTGGAGGAGGAAACTTGCCTGGGGAATGACATGGAAACCCAGCCCAGAAGATAGGCAAGGGAGGTTGCCAGGATACCCCAAGTTAGACACCTGGCCTGTCTGGTGGAAAGAGGTCCCACCTCCCCCTCATCCTGAGTGGTAGAATCCCCCTCCGGAGCGGGGGATCTGGCATGAATCAAAGGGGAAAAGGGAGGGAGACAGGGAAGGAGACGGAGGATGTTGAAGGAGGACGGGGTGCCTGCTCCTGTGAAAGGTTCATGAGTGTTCAGTGGGAAGTGTGGTGCTTGGTGACTGTTGTTACTTACCTGTTGGATTGACAAGACTGTTGACTTACCTGTTTTACTTACCTGTAACTAAGAAGTGCCTCTGTCATGGATGGAAGTAAAGATACCATAGTTGACATCCCATCTCTGTCTCTGTGGTCATACTTACCTGAAGGGCTGTCATTGGGAACTTTCTCCCCCACTCCCCCACGTTGACTTGTCCCCAGACAGTGACTGGGGTGAGCGGCATCACAGACTAGATGAAAAAAACCATTGATGATGCTATCAGGTGAATTTACTGACAACAGAGAGCACTCAGATTCTTGGAGAGAATGTGAGGAAGAAAAAAATTTCAAAGTAAAGGGTGACTCTCAACTGTTTTTGCCTATGGCAGCTATCAAGGTTAGAGAGCCCATCCTAACCAGCATTTCAGACATCGGGACCAGTGTTGTAATCAGACTGTGAATGTAACATCTTGAATGTAGTGTCTCTTGAAAGATAGAGACTATCTGTGTTTGTAAAAATCCCTTCGGGGATTTACCCTACAATCCAGAGTAACTACGGGAGCACGTAAGAGACATTACGTGCACCCATAGTTACTGCACCTCCTAGGGAAAACCTATGGGAAATTCATATTGCAATCCAGAGCAAATTTTTCTTACACCGGAGCAAGAACTCCCCATAGTTACTCTGGATTGCGCCCTTAGAATTCACCTGCCTATGTAAACCGCTTTGATTAAAGACTGAGGAGCAATCCAAAAATGTCCAGAAAAACAGTATATAAATGCCTAGTTATTATTATTATTATTATTATTATTATTATTATTATTATTATTATTATTATTATTATTATTATTATTAACTTCCAGCCATGTTGCTTTTGATTGTGTTATGTGACCTGGCAAGCTTAAGAGTTGATGTACATGTTATTCTCACCACGTGGATCTGTGTTTTCCTTTGCTTGTTTGGGATCCCGTTGAAGGTAACAGAGTCCCTTCCAGTTCCACAAGACTCCAAGCAGATTTGCCTGGAGGCATCATGATGAAGGCCAGCTTTTCCAGACACCTGCAAATTAATGAGACCTGTTTACTCCTGCTGGAGGCACATAGATTCAGCTAACCATGCCTCTGGCACCTTGTGCTCGGATTAATGTTATGGACTGTACAAGAAGGTATGCACTGAGGCTTTTAAGAAATCAGATCTGGTGCAAAATGCAGCTGCCCATTTCGTAAATGGAGACGTATGCAAAGAATATTTTGCAAAAGTACCCAGGGATCTGCTGTGATTGCCTGTAGGTTCCTGGATAGAATTCAAAGTGTTGGAACTTGGTTGTAACTTATAAGACCCTGAAGGGCTTGAGATGTGCTTGCTTGAGAAATTGCCTCTCAGTGCTCAGTGGTTAAAGTGCTGCGGCAGCAGAAATGAACTTAACCATCCATTCAGTTCTCATATAAGTGCTTAAGATCCTCCAGATGCAGTCCTGAAACCACTCATTGACTCACTTACTGCAAAGTCTCTTTTGGGCAAAAGGTTTGAAGACTGGGGGCCAATATCTGGTAATATTCAAGGCATGATGGTATTCATACTTAGGGATACCGGTATATACACTACTAAGTGATTCCCTACAAAAGTGGGAAAAATTCTACTGCTACTATAATGCCTTAAATGTGGAATGGAACATTGTATTGATCCTAATTCAGTGCTTCTCAAACAGTGGTATGGATACCAATAGTGATATTTGAGATGGTGTCCACAGGACACCTGCAGCCTGGCAGCAAGACCAGAGATGCAGCCTCTTACTGTTGTTTTTGCTCCACATCTGGCCTCATATCACCAGGAAGTGACATCATCATCAGTTATTTCTGGTGGTACTTCCAATGGATCATGGAAAGCGGTACAATGTGGGGGACAAATTTGAGCATTTGAGAAAGATGTCCTAAATGGAATCAATTTAAGGAAAAGCAACAATGTCCCCATTCAGAAGCAATGTCATGACAGTGTATAGTCCATCATGCTTTGATTTTCCAGAGTAGCTGGTTCCAGAGTCGCAAAGCACTTCTTGTGGTCTTTGGTTTTTAGGTGAAATTGCTCCAATACTTAGGGCTACTTTTGCTATGTTGTAATGTACCCAAAGCTGTGGAGTTTAATAAGCAAGAGTGTAAAATGTGTCCACCCAAGCTATGACTTGCAGGTACTCAATTTAAAGGAACAATTTAGTATTTTCAGTTGCCTGAAAAACAAAATACAGACAAAGATTATTGTGACTGCCCCCCCCCACACACTGGGGGGGGGGAATTATGGGACCAAAAGATAATGAAGAGTTCTGGTTTTTCGTCAACTCTGCATAGAAAACTGAGCTGCCAGAGTATTTTATGCATCATTAAAAATGAACACACTGAATTGCTATGGAGGTCTGTAGGACTTACAGATGTAAACCTAGTGCTGAGCTTGGCCTTTGGCTCTCTGGGAAAATAATTTATGAACCAGAGATCCCTACAGCCACAATCTTCTCACTGTCCCCAAATAACATGATCACACTACTTGTATAAATGGGTACACAGCCACTGCTTAGGGCAGCAAAAAACCATGCATTTTGCCGTATCAGCAAAAAGAGAGCAGTCTTCCAAGATGAACATGTACTTTCAATACTACTGGCAAAGTGAGGTTGATCCAGGAATGAAAACAAATGATTGAAATTCCTCCACCTCTCTGAAAAAAACCCTTATGGGTCTACAATGGTATCATCTCAGACCATCACTGTGGACTGTGTGGATGTGAAATCTTACACTCAATCTGGACATTGCCTTGTACTGACTTTATGACCCAGTTGGCTCTACTTGTTAGTTATTGTTGGAGGTCAGTCAAAGTGTAATTGCAACATTGGGAAAGACAGTCCCACCAAGATGTGTTTCCAGCAGCTGCTGTTCATTATTTATTCAACCTTACCTTCTGGCTTTGAAATTAATAGCCTCTGGCTATTTCATAAGGGCATCAGCTTTGGAAAAATAAAGATTTGGAGCATGATCCACCAGAATGTCTGTTGCATAAAATCTTGAGGAAAGAAATGAAGAGAGTTTCCAAGAACACAGTAATGGTGGTGCTGCTTTTTGCCCTAATCCTAACCCTCTCCCATCATAACTAGCATTATGCTGGGAGAGGCTGCTTTATGACTGTCATTAAGCAGCCTCTGCCAAAGAGTGCAGTAGGCCTGACAGTGGGGACTCCATAGCGGCCAGCAGGCCAATCAACAATTTCATTCAATTGCCATTTGCTGCCTAAAGAATGTAAAGTATAGGAATCCCCCACTTATTGGACAAGTTAGAGACCAGAGCACCGTCCAAAAGTGGAAACCATTGAAAAGTGGAAGCCAGTCTTTTTCAATTTGCAGATGCAAAACGGCCACCCAAAATACAGAAATATCACTTGCAAAAGCCTAAATAACACATATTTATTAACACATAGCCAAAATACATAAATTATAGTAAAACAAACAATGGCATACAACAGCAGTGAATATCTTACATATTTGAATGATAGTTATTTCCTGAAGAAAGTCATAAGGAAATGCCAAAAAATTTGATCACCATGTCACATGCAAATCAACATCAGGGAAGAAAATTTTAGCCTTTCAACCTGCAGAGAAAGGCTGAAAGAGTTAAGCATGTGTTGAATGACTGAGTCCTGGTTATAACTGAAAGGTGCTGAAAGAGTGGAACCATCAGAAAGTGGCGGATGCCTGTGGATGATCGTGAAATGACTCATAGTTAGTGTGGGTTGTAGCAAAGCCTCCCAGAACATCCTCCTATATTTTGCTGTCATTTCAGTATAGATATTTTGAGACAGTGTGAGGACTGAGGCCATTCGTGCAAATGGGCAGATCGCAGCTCACAGACATGCCTCTCAATTCTCTTGGCTTTGTCAGGCAGCTGATCTCCCATTGTAGCTAAGCTCAACCTTTCATGTCCATATGTGCTAAAGACACTAAACAATGAGAGCAACTTGGAGGCAGTGTTGAAATATCTGGCAGCTACCGTATGTTTGACATTATAGTAGCATTAGTGATAAGCAAATATTTTCCTTTGAAATGCTCATTGGGTTCCTAGATGTATGTTAACATCAGTTCTGTTCCTGTTCCATGGCTTGGTGAAGACCAGGCCTTGTTAAATACAACATGCTGCCCTTAGTGTTGATGTTGTTAAGTCTGTCCACATTGATTGGTTCTGCTTAGCAATTCTATCAAAGCGGTGGAGTATGGAAAGTCCAGCTCGGTCATCCTTTATTTCAGTCCCATGCTTAGAGCTCCACTGTTTATAATTAAGTAGCTTGGGGAGCAGGAAGAAAACATGAACGTGCAAGAGACCACATCTAGTAGTTCATGCTCTTTGTGCTTTTAAAATTTTATTTTAACAATATGTTGAATATATCTACATCTACAGTATTTATATACCGCTTTTCAACTGAAAAGTTCACAAAGCGGTTTACAAGAAAATGAAAAAATTAATAGCTAATTAAAGCTAATGGGTCCCTGTCCCAAAAGGGCTCACAATCTAAAGTGCAAAAAGAACACCAGCAGAAGCCACTAGAACAGACATTGCTGGGGTGAGTTGGTGTGTGGGTGTGATGTAGATGTAGAAATACTGTTGATATATACGTTCCTATATAGCCAAAGAATAAACAGTCATTATCTTTGGAAACCGAGTGTCATGTGATATATTTGAGACTCTGTTGGAACATTTCCCATAAGATTAATAAATTTGTACTACTGAAGCACTTTGGCTTTTGTTCCTTTGCAAAACATTGGGAGGAAATTGGAAGTTTAGCTTCCAATATAAAGATTTTGATGACTCATTCATTAAACATCCTTATATTTAGTCTTCTAAAAATGTTTACTGTGTTGAAATTAAACCACACTTTTATATGCAGGTTTTTAAACTTAGGTTTTAAAACAACAAATTGAAACTGCAATTAAGCCAGCACTGTCACAGTAGACAAGAATTCAGTTGCCCCTAAAGGCTTTTCAGAAATACTGCCACAAATGATCAGTGACTGAGATGTACACTAGTGGAAAACAGTGAGAACCTGGTGCTGGTGGTCAGTTTGGTGGGAGGTGAGCAGTTGGGAAAAGGAGGGAGGAAATGAGAGTATAAAGTATAACAGTATAAAGATCAGGGTGATGAAGTGGTGTGTGAAGGCTGAAATGGAGCAGGATCAGTGGCAGCATCTCCTGTGATATTATATCTTCCTTTCCAACCTTGATAGAAGAATCAAGGACATCAACAAAAAAGTTGACCTGGGTCCAAACAGACCCTGCAGGGAAGCAACTTACCCTTTGACAAGGGGTTACATGTTCCATTGCCTTGAGGAGACCCTGCAGGTTGCAGCACATGCCATATTGATGCAGCTGCATTGATGCTGTTTGAATTGCTCTGAATTGGACTGGCCATTGAATTTTAGCAGTGTTTGGCTGTTAAGCCTTTGGCTTAGGACCTAAGCTTCATTTGTGGGGTTGCATAGTCTGGGAGTCATTGGACAGCCTCCCCGACCAGTGGGCTTATAGAGCAAGGGTGCACCACTAATGCTCAAGCTCCTTCATCTTTGTCTGGGCTTGTCCAGCTTACATATGGCCCAATGGTGGGCTCCAGCAGGTTCGCACCTACTCTATAGAACCGGTTGTTAATGAGAGATAGGACATATAAAGTGGCTGCCAGATGGGCAAGGAACCGGTTGTTAATTTCTTTGAATCCCATCACTGATATGGCCTGACCTGGAAGGTTTGGCTGTTCCATAGCCCAATCATAAGTGGGACTAGCCATTGGATTGTACATACAGTGACAGGAGAGGGCAGTTCAGGTCTGAGGAAGGGAGTGGGACCCCAGCCTCATACTTTCAAAGAAATAGCTCCATTCATCCCTTCAAAATATGTCTATGGGATGGTAGTGGAAGGATCTGATTTTGTGCTGAATCTCCTCTCAGTTGTCTTGTTTGCACCTGAATGGTGTTGCTTGCACAAAGAACGGTCTGTTTTAATTTTTCTGATTTCTCAAGTTTGGGCTATTTTATGCCTCTGTTCACATCCAGCCTGTATATTATATATTAGATGATACCAAAAACTATCCGTTTGAAGAACCAGCATTAATTTTCTCCAGAGCCTTATGAAAAGAATATCAAGGGTGAGTTGGAGTTGTGGTGACAGACGTTTTCAACATATCAGGAGAAAAAGCTGCTGGTGCTGGTCACAGATGGCCACCAGATCCAGCATGCACACTGGGATAAACAGAGTGGAGTTTGTTCATTAACTTTTCTTTCATGAACATGCTGCCCAGATAGCTTTGTTGGTCACACTTAATGTAGCATCACATGTCTGAGTGGGGAGGAAGAGGTCAAATATCAGTAATATCCAGCTGTAGTTCAGGTTGAATTTCAATTGGTTTCAAACTATACCATGAAATCTTAATATTTTGGAGTGATATAAATCACAACTGTCTCATGTGCGGCATGAGGCAGCCAGAAAGGAAAGACAGAGTATGTTGCAAAGGATACGATACAACTCTGAGCTTGAAGATAATTCCCTGCTTTTCGGTGTCAGCTCCAACAATATGATCCTAAAACCATCCATAAGACAAAACAACCAAACCATTGTATGCCTGCAGTGAGATAAGATCATGGACAGTTACGGCTTTGCGAGATAGAAGAGAACATAAACTGCAGATTGCTCAGAGAAGCCCAGAAAACAGCTTGAGGTGATTATGGAATCATCAGTGAATATACTATTCATGTGTGACCTTGGAATGGAAAGTCTGACTACGCTGGCACGTGAGTTAAGAATATGAGGCGTACTGAAATGTTGAAAAATGTACAGCATAGACTCAGAGCTTTGAGAGCAATGTTATCCTGAGGTTCCCTCTCTTGCTACCAGATTGGTAATGAATGATGATGAACTTACTTGTAAGGATGCTGTCCTGCACATGTTCCCAGGTTGAGATGGAATCAGTAGCTTTCTGGGAGTCCCATAGATGTTATGTATAAGAACATATGCAGTGATGGGCAGGCCTGGCCCTAACAACCGGTTCTCCGGAAGTGGGCAGGGCCAGGCCAGGCCAGGGGATGGGGCTGTCAGGGGGCGGGGCCAGGGTCGGGGCCAGCAAGAACTTTTTAAAAATTAAAAAATTAAAAAAATAAAGCATGTGGCTTACCTCTGAGTAGACCTGCATAGGATGGTTCTTTTAGGCTGCTGTACTTTCCACACTGTCCTGGGAGTAAGTGCCATTGCCTGTCATGGGACTTACTTCTGAGTAGTCAGGATTGGGATCCAGGATGCAGAGCCAGCCACTTTCCTGGGAGTAAGTCCCATTGCCTGTCATGGGACTTACTTCTGAGTAGTCATATGATTGGGATTTGCAGCTCCATGGGCTCCTCTGAGCCCTCCCCCCAGCCGGCGGGGGAAGGCAGCAATCGCGCCTCAGCGCAGGCACATCCAAGCCCCCCCTGGCCAGCGGGGGAAGGCAGCAATCACGCCTCAGCACGGGCATGTCCAAGCCCCCCCTGGCCAGTGGGGGAAGGCAGCAATCGTGCCCCAGCGCAGGCATGTCCAAGCCCCCCCTGGCCAGCGGGGGAAGGCAGCAATCGCGCCTCAGCACGGGCACATCCAAGCCCCCCCTTGGCCAGCGGGGGAAGGCAGCAATCGTGCCTCAGCACGGGCACGTCCAAGCCCCCCCTGGCCAGCGGCGGAAGGCAGCAATCACGCCTCAGAGGGCTCCGAACCGGTTCTCCAAGTTACGGCCAGCCCCCCAACTACCGGTTTGCGACCAGCGGGCTGATCGTAACAACCGGATCACCAGAACCAGTCAGAACCGGTCTCAGCCCATGCCTGAACATATGTTAATGAACATTTTGTGCATATAAGCTGTATGTGTGAGGAATTTATTCACACATTATAATGAGAACCCTTAGGTTTGGAATCCAGAGTCTGTACCATGATGGTACAGACCCTGAGTCTTACCAGTCCTAAACTTCCTGGAGCTTGGAGGATCAGCAGTGCCAAAATGAGTCACACCTCACTGTGAACACTCAATTTAATGGACAAAAACTCAATGGGAAGGTGTTGGGGGATGGGGTATCCACTAATACCAAAGGTCCTTGAAATCTCAGTACATTTATGACAGCACACACTTGTATGTGCCCTCCATATATGACTAGTTTTTGAAGAAGTGGACAATGTTATTTCCAAATCAAGGTCAAATCAAGGTCCATTAAATCCAGAATTCTCTGTATGTCATAATTCCTCAAAGGGCTGGATGTAGCCTATACTGTTCAAGGAAGAGCATACTATACAGTGCAATCCTATGCATGTCCACTCAGAAGTATTGGTCCATTATTTCAATGGATTTACATTGGACAAGTGTTTATAGAAAATACAGCATTTCATCCTATGTTGCATATTATGGACTTCTCAGTACTGCATTCTTTAGTACATAAAGGCTGCAATCCTAAAGACGCTTTCCTGGGAGTAAGATCCATTTAACACAATTTTGAGTAGACATAATTAGGATTGTGCTCAAAGTATCTTGACAGTCACCACTGTTGGATGCCCTCTGAAAAATTTCTAATTTAAGAATACAGTATATTTGTTTCTATCACAAACTTCAATTTGTCACCCTACGCAAATTAAAAAACCCAGCACACACACACACACACACACACACACACACACACACACACACACACAGAAAGAGAGAGAGAGAGAGAGAGAAAGAGAGAGAGAGAGAGATGATATGTCGGGGGCAGAGATCTTCATCCCCCCTTGCATAAGAGTTTTAAATACTGAAACAATTAGCCTAATGCTGGTTCCAGGCTGTGGTATTAATTTCAAAGCATATGCTAAGGAGGAGGCAGTGCTATTTTCCCTGAATTTGGACAGCTCCTCAAAGGCGGAGGAGGCACTAGAACGAGAGAAGGGCCGCACTGGGTGACGTGCCGCATGGGGTGACACTCCTCCGGCTGGCCCTGGGCATGACCTGCAAGTGCACTGGAGGGTGCTGCTGTTACTCCATCATTGGTGACCCACTGCCAACAATATGGAAGCCAGTAAGTCCCAGAGGATTTCTTGCAAAACTGATATCCACCACCCTTGGACACATTCCTGTGGAAATGGAAAAGGTGCAGAAGAGAGTGGTCAAAATGGTTACAGTGCTTGGGCATATGCCTTATGAGTAAAGGCTACAGAGTTTGCGGTTCCAATCTAGAAAAAAATTTAATGGAGGAAATTTTTCAGATATAGAAAATTATGCAGGAGATGGATAGAGTGGATAGAGACATAGGCGACCTGAACCCATGCGTCACCCATGCGGTGTGGGGCACAGCGCATCACCCCTGGGATGTGTGCATCCCCTCTTCTGGTGTTGGTGGGAATGGACACGCTGACGCCCAGGGCTGGTCAGAGGAGTGTCAAACTCCTCCGGTGCATCACCCCTAGGCGGCGAGTCACCCGGTGCGGCCCGTACCAGCCTCACCAGTTTGGTGACGCCACTGGATAGAGAGATGCTTTTTTCCCTCTCACACAACACAAGAGTCAGGGACATAAACTAAATCTGAATATTGGGAGAATTGGGACAGACAAAAGAAAACATTTCTTCTCCCAGCATGTGATTAGTCTATGGAACTGCTTGCCTCAGGTGATGGCATCTGGCTTAGGTACTTCTAGAAGGAGACTGAACAAATTTCTGGAGGAAAAGTCCATCATAGGTTACAAACTATGATAAACTGTGTTCTCCATGGGGCATCTAGTGGGCCACTGTGAGACTCAGGAAGCTGGTCTCAATGGGCCTTTAGTCCGATTCAGACAGGCTCTTCTTGGCTGTTCTTATACACTTTTGTTCTGTGCTGCAGGTAAAGAGAAAGATAGATTCACTGTAAGCTAATCCAGTGTATGGAATCCCATTCAGAATGTGAATGCTTTTCCTAGGCGACAGAAAGTACATCAAAATTCCAAAAATATTGTGGAATTGCTGCTCCAATAATGCTTTTTTTTAGTCATATGTTTTCACAGACATTTTGTTCAACAGTAGCTTTCGGTCCTAAGTAGATCTAAAAAGCTGTATAAACAATGCTAATCTATTTCCACTCTTAACTTTTGCTTAAGCATTTTATAGAAGCCAGAGACTTTTGGCACAAAAAAGTCCCAACCTTTTTCAAAAACTGGGATCCAGACCTTTTGTGGTTTTTGCTCCTGTGTGTGCTTCATGCCTCGCAGCAACATCTGCTAGCAGTTAATTTGGGGGAATGCCACCACAAAATGTAGACTTTATTTTAAAATAAACACCAGAAAAATATTACTCGGGCAAAAAGAAATGTACATCAGACAGGAGAGGTGGGTGGCAGCTACCCACGAACCGGATGTGCTTGAAGATGGTTCAAAGATGCCCGCATATTGATGCAAACCACCAAACTGCCCCTGCAAAGATTGCTGCAGTCAGCAAGCCCCCTAAACCTTCTTCTTTCTAGCAGTTTTCTTTTAAGAATCTCCTGATCACCTGCGTTATTTTTTCCATGCAGCAATATTGGAGAAAAAACAAATTAAAATGCCAAATATTCCTCCCCTCCAGTTTTTGCCTGCATGTATAGTTTGTTTTTCCCTTTGCTTTGGTCAGTGCAATATGAACTGAACAGTATTTAAATAATAAAGAGAATGTATGGAAAATTCAGAAAATCAACTTTAGTTTCTTACAGTGTGGTTTCTGCATTTGGCTGCAGGAGACTAAGAGCTGATGTACTGCTCCCTCCTGCCCTGGAAACTGGGTCAGGATCCGACATCTCTGTCTAATTTGAAATGAAATGATTGGATACCCTTTCATGATGAGAACACATTGGGGAGGTCTCAGCACACCACACACATACCACATGTATACATGCATTGGACAGCCATGGCTCAGGGAGGGTTTAATAGGCCCCCCCAGACAACCAAGTTTAAGGTAGGAGCCCATAAAGACATGCGTATCTCAATGACAACAGTAGATATATTCTGTTGCTTTCCCGGTTGATGTTGGCTGAAGTTCTTGATGAGTATCCAGAGTTCTGGTTCTATCCATGCCAGCACTGTAGCAGGATCCAGATCTGTGGAACAGAAGAAAAAGCCTTTCTTTGATGGGAAAAATCAAAGAGAGAAAATAGATGTTCTGTGTAAGGCCACCCATTGAGCTTGAGTCTCAATGCCAGATATTTCAGCTATTCGACATGACCACACCAATCTCTGTTCTGTATTTCAAAATATGATCTAATATATTGTATAACTGTGTTGCTGGTACTTTTCCCTGGCAGCAAAATGGAACCCATTCTGGCTTTCAAAAAATGCAACCAAGAACTAGTAAAACTTTAAGGTAACATTCTTGCACAAACCTTAAGTGGATTTGGCAGAAGTAGAACTGCTAGCGCTGTAGGAAACCAATGGGAATTTTGCCACTTATCTCAGTGAGCCAGGATTTTATTCCAAGGATGCTTATAAAAAGTCTATTTCCAGATTCCCAAGAGCCTCACTAGGGTTTAGTATCCATAGTTCAAATACAATGACAATGGTGGATGATGATCACTTTTACAAGTGTTTTTGTTGTTGTTGTTGTACCAGTGTTACTGGGGAGGATAAGTTTGGGCTGTTAATTTTGGATGCTTTGGCTGTCTTGGGGAGAAATGCAGAATAAAATCTAATGAATAAATCTAATAATAAACAAACAAACAAAAAAATAAATTTTGTTAGCAGGCATTAATTGGGAGTGAAAAATGAGCAGGAGACAAACAGCAGCTTCATCCTGGGCTCATGGAGCTGTTGAAGAGGACTTCGGGAATCCCAAGGCTTCTAAGAGCACAATTTAAAAATTTGTGAAACCCTGCTTTAGAGGACTGTTGAGAAGGCTTTATTAAGATAGTATATATAGGAAGAAATTTGCAAAGTAACAGTGCTGCATCTCCCCAGTGATTTCTCCCCAGCATCACCATCCTTCAACAGAGGAAACACTGAAGCTTTTGTTTTTGTGAACAGTATAAGACTGTAATGCATATGGTACATTAAATTCTTTTGCTCCATAAGAAAGACTGGGTTAGGGTTGCTCCCTTTGACAAGGTACTTCAGGGGTGGGCACAGGCCTATTTGCTCTGGTTCGGGAGAGGGGGTTCTTCCAATACCCCTGCCGCTGGCGAGCTGGCAGTGGCGGGGCCCCCCAGAACCACGGGGACCGGTTACTTCCTCCCCCCCGGCCAGCGGGAGGCAAGCAGGATGCTGCGCGCTCCACCGCGCCCTTCCTTCCTCTCCCCGGCCAGGGGGAGGCACAGAGCCCCATCCTATGCAGGTCTACTCTGAAGTAAGTCCCAGTATAGTCAATGGGACTTACTCCCAGGCCAGTGTGGAGAGGACTGCAGCCTCAGAGCCCCATCCTATGCAGGTCTACTCTGAAGTAAGTCCCAGTATAGTCAATGGGACTTACTCCCAGGCCAGTGTGGAGAGGACTGCAGCTTCAGAGCCCCATCCTATGCAGGTCTACTCAGAAGTAAGTAATTTAATTTTTATTTTTTTTATTTTTTAATTTTTAAACTCAGGGATGTCCAACCTTTTAGCTTCCCTGGTTCGCACTGGAAGAAGACAACTTGGTTTGGGCCACACATAAACATTAACAACTTTTTTAAAAAAAAAGTAGGACAAAATGTAGGATATTTTGTCCTATATTTTGTCTTACATTTTTTATACCTTGGAGTAAGTCTCATTGATTTTAATGGGGCTTACTTCTGAGTAGGCATGATGCATAGGATGGGCAGCAATACTCTCCAAGCTAAACCTTGGAGTAAGTCTCATTGATTATCATGGGGTTTTCTGCTGAGTAGCCATGCATAGGATTGGGCTCTCAGACTGCAACTTGGGAGTAAGCCTCATCGACTTACTCAATGGGGCTTACTTCTGAGGAGGCATGATGCATTGGATGGGGTGTGATCCTCTCCAAGCTTAACCTTGGAGATATGCTGCAATCCTGAACACACTTTCCTGGGAGTAAGACCCACTGGGTACAGTGGGCCTTACTTCTGAGTAGACATGGTTAGGGTTGCAGCATATCTCCAAGGTTAAGCTCGGAGAGGATCACAGCCCATCCTATGCATCATTGGGCTCTCAGACTGCAACTTGGGAGTAAGCCTCATTGACATTAACGGGGCTAACTTCTATGTAGGTCTCAAGGGCACCAGGCAGCAGCTGGGATAGAGGCTGAGGCTGCTTTTGGGGGATGCGGGTGGGCGAGCGCTGCAAGGTCTGAAGGGACCTGAAGCGCTCTAAGTGCCAGGAGGCAGGTGGGGGGGGGAGCCAGGCAGCCCAGACCAGCTTTGTGACGGCTGCCCAGGGCAGTGCGCAGAGAAGCACGCGAAATTTGAAAATGGCTGCTGCCACAAAGCAGTTTTTTCCAATGGTGGTGGCCAGCTTTGCAGGAGGGCCACATCCACCCTTGTCCTGGGCCACATGTGGCCCCTGGGCCGCATGTTGGACACCCCGCTTTAACTGATGATTTTTATGATAGTCATACTGCTGTTTAATGCACAGGAGCCATATAACAAAAAAAAGTTGGCAAGCCAGTTTGTAATTTTGACTATAAATGAGAAGTACTGAAATGTTATTACAGCATTTTTCAACCTTTTCCATCACATGGTACACTGACAATGCAATAAAATTGTCAGCGTGCACCATCAGATTTTTGACAATGAACAAGGCTGGCTGGGACCTCCTTTACCCACTATCCTTACTACTAAACAAATTCCTTCTCCCAACTCCTGCAGCACATTTGTGGCTTGTTGGCACTTTGGTTGAAAATCGCTCACCTAGTCATTTGAGATAATATTTGTATGCAGCTAGAATTGCAAAGATGGTTATAGGCTTTTATTTTTAACTGAACTTGAGTTGCTGTCAATCAAATAAGAAGTCACTTGTATTGCTATTTCGAATCTTAGTGGTGTTTTTATTTGATACGAAGCAAAAGGAATTTTGCAGGGCTGGTTTTATAAAGCCATCCACAATATCATCAGCATGTTTCATAACGAGCCTCGAATTTTACCTGTCTTGGTTGGCTGCACACTCAAAGACAAGGGCCACCAGATGGCACCGTAGCTACACTGAAAGAGAGGCAAGACACAAGGGTTTTGGTAGTAATTCAATAAATCAGGATGTCCTCAAAGATGACGACATGATGAGACTTATCCAGACAATCAGTCAAATCATGCCACAACCACAGAGGGTTATAGTACCATTATACAGAACAGATGGGGCAGATGGTGGTCTTTCTGCAGAGGTTTTGCTTGCCGAGGGGGCTGTTTTGTATTTAGAGGCAAGCTGTGCTCTTCACTAGATGGGAAAGGGGAGAGCATACGCTGAAAATATAAGAAGCGTGTTCTCTAAACTGCTTCTGGGGCAAGGAACAGCACTTTGTTGTCCCAACAGCCAACTCAGTAGATCCTTGTCTATGGTCACCGTGGGTATCCTTCTTTTAGGAAGAAAGGTGGGATAGAAATCAAAAAGCAGGCATCCTTCAGTCTTGAAAGACTATGGTATCGTGCTCAGCGCTGCATACACTGCATGCAAAGCACGGAAGCCTGGGTTAGATTGATATGGAGGATAGGCAGTTACCCAAGCAGCAAATCCCCCCTCTCCGCGCTACTGAAATAGTCCAGTGGAAAGGCAGAGCCGATACAATTGGTTCCAGCTGCGTCACAGAGCTGGGCTAAGGATAGGAGCTCACCCTGTCTTGTGGGGACTGACCTGGGTCTCAGACCCTGGCCTGCTGGTTAACAGGCACAGTGTCTTAACCACTAACCACCCACAGCCCTAGAAATCAATCAAATAAATACTCAGACTAGTATTTTCTCTGCAAGTACTCAGGCACGCACGCACACACACACAAAGAGAGAGAAAAAGAGAGAGAGAGAGACAGACAGACAGACAGACAGACACTTCCTAGATCTCATACCTGAAATTATTTAACTGACTAATCCTGGAGCCTTCTAAGTTCAAGGCTGCAACCCTAACTTCCCATCTTAAGTCTGCTTAAGTCATGGGAGAATTAGGCCAGTGCACAGATATGTGCCAGCCTGTCCGCACCACCATGGGAACAGGAAGAGGGCGAGATGTTCTGGCCTAATTTTGTTAGGATTGCCCTTCAAAGCTCCTATCTGTAACCTCTTCCTGAGCTGCTACAAGCATCAGACTAATGATATGATTTTACTGAAGGATGTGTCATCTCATTCATTCGGATTACTCTTTTTTCTACCCAGTTCTATTTTGAATCTTCTGTTATGCTTCAATTTATGTGTCATGTCTAGCTCCAGTGCATACAAATGTGTCTTTATGTTTTTATTCTTCTTTTCCAAACTCACAAAGCTATATTTCAATCATCCAGACACAGACCACATCTAGTCCTTTGTAATTGCAAGGAGTATTGCAAATCCCTGGAAGGGGGCTCAAGGAGTCCCAGGTTTCGTAGGAACACACTTGGAGAAACATTGCTCTAGTCTAGAGCATCACAAAATCTTGGTCATCAGTTTTTACAGAAGGTTTTCACAGTTCAAGTTGTTGCCCCTAATACTTGCTGCCCAGTGCAGTTGCTTACCCCTGACCAAGTTAAATATGCTACTATCAGCTCACCACAGTCCCCCTCACATCCATCAAGCATTTTACAACCAAAACCTTCCTTATCATGCCAGTCACATCACACTGGTTTTCTTTCTTCTTCTGGATCCAGCATGAGCTTCATGGCTTTGTTGTCAGAATTTTCTATGCCATATATATATATGGCTCACAATTTAAATAGATACAAAGAAGGTCACAGAGGAAGAGAAGGTTTAGTTGTGAGGCAGTAAAGGGGTGAAAGGATATGGCACATGAAAGGGTAGGTTTTGAGGAAAGATTTGAGGAACGTTAGAGAGAAAGAATCCAAATGATTTGAGAGTTCCAAGAATAAGGGGCAGCAAAAGAGAAAAAATGAGGCAGCAAGAGAACTTTAGGTGGCTGAAGTGATATATATAAAATCTGGAGTTTACTTTTGGATATTACATTCCATATTGACTAACTTGCTAAAGAAAAGATGGCTTGTTTCTTTTGAAGTGAAGGAAAGGCTGTTTCATCTCAGCATGTTAATATATGACCAAAATCTAATGCTGACAGATTGAAACACCTGCAATTGGCCTATAGTTGACCTTTTTTCTTGACTTTTTAATCATTTTTCTCAGTCTGTAGAACAGATTGTAGAAATGAATACCATTCACTGAAAAGCCCCCTCATTACATACCAAGACATGGCCATGACAATCTGCCCATCACATAATACGCACATGGATGACAACCACTTACCTCTTTTATGCTGTGATGGCAGCCTGAAATTGCTCGTAAATGAGGAAGAAAGTCATTATTTAATCAATCAAATTGTGTCAATTGACTGAAATTTGTCTCTAGCATAAACAAAGAGAATGCCTTTTTTGGCACTCTGAGAAAACATGGAGAAATTACTTGCAGATCGAGGCTCCCGAAATAACATAGGAAGTTCACCAGCAGCCCAACACATTAAAAATAATTGCAGAGATTATGCTGAATCACTCCTTTGTACAGTGTAGATGTGGTTTTCCTTCTATAGGAGAAGAAAACCAATAGTCACTTGTCTCAGATTCTGTGCTTGCTAAGAAAATAAAAAGAGCCTTGCTGGATCAGGCGAAGGAACCATCTAGTTCAGCTTCCTGTAACTCATGGTGGCTCATGAGATACCTCTGAGAGCACAGAAAATACACAGCATAATACTTGTTTGCTGTCACCACTTCCTTGTACATGGTATTCAGAAATGGGTTATCTCTACAACTCAGAGGCAGCATCTAACCATCATGATTTGTAACCTGCAATGGACTTTTCCTCCATAAATGGATCCAATCTCCTTTTATAGGCTTCTAAGCCACATACCTTCACAGAAGCTTATGGAAATGAGTTCCACAGATTGATTACATATCAGGTAAAGAAATATTTCCCTTGTCTATTCTTTCACTAGCCAGTTTTAGTGGTTATGCCCTGGTTTTGATGTTGTGCAAAGAGAAAAAGAACTTCCCTCTAGCCATTAATTATCCATTCATAATTTTATATATCTCATTCATAACTTTCTTTGAGTTTCATCTTTTTGGTCACTATCTTCTGTGCCTTTTCTGGTTCTACTATATTCTTTTTGAGATGTGGTGTCCAGAAGTCACAATACTCCAAATGTGACCACTGATTAAAATATAATCACATTATAATACTGGGCATTATGTTCTTAATTTCTTTAGTAATTATCATGAGAATGGAATTTACCTTCTTCAGTCCTGCTACACGAGGTTGACATTTGTCCACAATGAAAGGACAGGTAATAGGCAGCCTGATCCACCCCCAACCCCAGCCTTTGTCATGTAGTGGTGCTGAATGGGCACATGCTACATTTAATTTTGGTGGGCAGTTACCAGATGGGATGATGGGCTGGTAGGCTGTGGTGGAGCAAGTGGTTAAGACACTGTGCCTGTTAACCAGCTGGCCAGGGTTTGAAATCTGGGTCCTATAAAATAGGGTGAGCACCCATCTTTAGCCCAGCTCCTGCCAAACCAGCAGTTTGAAAGCAAGGAAAGGCAAGTAGATAAATAGTAGTACCTTGGAGGGAAGGTATACAGAGTGAGTAAAACAGAATGCTGTTACCTTCCCACCAAGGTACCTATTTAACTAATTGAATATAGATGCTTTTGAGCTGCTAGGATGGCAGGAGCTGGGCAAGTAATGGGAACATCACTCCATCATATGGTCCTCAGGTCTCAGACCACATACTTTCCAACTTTCAGGTTGACAAGTACAGTCTTTAACCACTACAAAACTGCAGCCCCACACTTGTGATACTTTGTACTTTATTATAAATCTTTTAAATTGCCTTGGGCATTTGCTTTAGCATTGGAAAGGTGGGATTTGCATTTCTTAAAATAAACAAAAATAAATAATTCTCCCTCAAACCACCCCTGCCTCCACATTACCAATATGTATTTATTGAAAGTGCTGTGTTTGGAAAAAAAAATGTTTCCCATTCAGATGAGCAGCTCCATCAACTGGCCTTCTCCCCAGTTTATATTTAGCAAAAAGCTTTTTAAAAAATTAAAAGCAATTCAAAACAAAAAAACTAAGGACATCATTACTAATAATATGTTTTTAGTGTGCAGCTCAGATTGACCAATTGTCTGTTTCTGGGCTTTCAAAGAAGCACAACACACACAACTTCAGTTATAGAAGGTTCTGTGTTTTCTATTTGCTTGTCAGCCTGAGAGTGTTTTTCTCTGAGAGTACACTTTCTGGAATATTTTAATATACATATTTTGGCCTAGACTTCCTAGACTGTCTGTAAACACAGTTGGGATTACAGTTGACTGAAACCTTGGCTCACAAAATATGAAACATTTCAGCTGATGATTCAGTCAGGAATTGCTCATGAAAACAATCCTCAGTGGCAAAATATTTCTTCAAGGAAGGACGCTGGTTCATCAAAGCTTGTCCTGGTGCTTAGATAGGCTCAGGTTTCCTACCGGAGTGAAAAATTGATCAGTGGAGATGTAGGAGAGAGATTCTGCAGAGATTAAATGAGGCTTTAGGCAACTAGTGAATGTATCCTAGGAATAACACTTTTCATCCATCATGGAAAGTTATGATTTATTCATAGAATTGTAGTTCCTCATATTTTAAATGACTTGAAAATCCTTCTCCATGGAACTAGTTTGCTGGTAATTCAGTATTTTTAAAAAAATACAATTAAAATGCCAAAGAATGTTATCTTTGTGTCACCATAATGCTTCCCTTCCTCTATCTCAATGTTGCAATCACTTTAGGAAACAGTGAAAAGGCATCATACAGTTGATCTGTGGCTTAACGGTTTTTACCAGGCTGATGACAGGTTTCTCTTGGTCTTACAATTCCATGTTCCTGAATCAGTGCCAGGCTGAGTGGCATCGCCGTACTGCTTATTTCAGTAGCTTGTGTTACGACTCATGTGGTAGCAGGGATGGAGGCTTGGACTTGAACAAGGGAGGCCAGGGTTCCAAAAACACCTCTGTCATGAAAATCACTGGGAGAATACTGCATTTCCACAAGAGCTATAGAATCGCAACACCTTCCTCTAAGTGCCCACATGCCTATCGTATTTAATTGAATCTAATGCGTCATTGAATCTGACGCATACCCTATACTTATAATCAAACTACCCTATTATATATTATTCAAATCTAATTAACCATCAAATCAAATTTTTTCTCCTTCTCCAGATTGGTGAGGGAAGGGAGGTGTGTTCAGTAGGTTTCATATGTTCAAAATTGGTTATGGTAGTGGCTTCACTGGGAGGGTGAGAGAAAATAAAATGTCAGATGTGAGGAAATGGTAGTGAGATGCAAGTATCTTGTGGTTTTGTGTGCACTCTGAGGAATCTGGTGGGCTTCTGTGAGATACAAGAAGTTGTACTGGATCTGGATGGGCCCTGGACCTGATCCATCAGGGCTGTTCTTATATCTAATTCCTAAAAATAACTGTAGTTCAGAACCAACTCATGTTTTGAAAATGTATTGAGGTTGGCACCACATGTGCCCAAGGAGAGACAACAGAAATTCTGTTTCTACTTTTAGAGGAACACCTGCAGATTGAATGAATCCCTCCTCCCTCCTTTCCCCCCCATTAAGACCAGGCAATGAAAAACGTGAAAATCTGCTTGGTGAAAAGTTCACAAGGGAGGGTATAGTTGACAGCTGCAGGGAATGTTAATGCATTCTTCCCCCTCCCAAAGGAAGCAAGCAGGAAGGCTGCCAAATCTGTGATAGAGCCTTTAGATCTCATCACATAGCAAGGTTTTTTCTCCCCAATTTAAGTCCACCAACCCTTGAGACCTTATGTCAAAGTCAACATATTTCTGCACCTAAAGAACTGGACAGGACTCCCTTCTGAGTCTGTCAGCGCCTCTTTGGTGATGTCTCTGTGGATTGAAGCCGAATCATACAATATATTCTCCTCCCTCAAGGGCTTGGTCAACTGACCTGCTGTGTCCTTCATCCCTTGCCCAGCATGTCATACTCAGGTTTCTGGTGTTCTCAAAGCACTAATAAATTCTTCCTAAGCTGTTTCACTTTGTTTTCCACCCATAGGTTTGGTTCTAAATGAGCTTCATCATAGAAACAACTATATTCTGAAACAGGACATTGGTCCATCTGGCTATCCTGCCTCACAAGAGCATTTCAGGATTTCAGATGAGGGTCTTCTCCAGTCCTACCTTAAACTGAATTGAGGATCTTCTGAACTGAACTAATTAAGGATCTTCTGACATCATAAAGGATTGGCTTATGTAGCTCTGCACTAATCATACAGTCAGCCATTTGATCTCTGGAAAATACACGCGAAGTTCTTTCCAAACATTGTTGCATGAGATTTTTCAGTGGGAGATGCTGGGCAGGATTGAGGACAACTAAACTATGACTCTGTCTGGCAGCAGAATAGTGGGAGGCCACCCATCTCTACCTGGTGCACCAGGCAGCCACTGTCACATTCACAGGGCCTCTGGATGTTTGTGTCACCATCCACAGGTAATGTTGGGAGTTCATCTAATGGGACTGGGCTGTTTATGAAAGGTGGGAGAAAAACCTAGGATCCGTTTTCTTCATACGATGCATAATGGGATGAACAGGACATGTTAACTGGAACATGCACATGTGTTGTCAACATGTGGAAACAGAGGACCCAGCTCTTTCCCAAATGAAGTTTAAATGAAACAGTAACTTATGCATGGGTTACAATTTATACAGAACACATGTGCACTTGGTTGCCTGTATCTGAGTGCTACATACAGGATGAGCAGCCATCACATGTCACACTAGTTTTGTTCATTAAAAAAAGAATAAAATTGATCCAGTATCAAAGATTAATAACATTGTGGGCATGAACATGAAATAGTCTACTGGGTATACATATTTCTCTCTATGGGTGGGGGCATAAATCTGGCTCTGAAACTTTGAACACTGGGTTATGCTGTCATGTACTGTCCCATGGCATGAATGCATTAAAACAGCAGTGCTGCAGTGTGCCAGTTCTTTACAAATTGCACATGTTTTGGTATTGCTTAGATTATGCACTGGCAATGAACTAAGCGTAATGGGGCCCCTATCTCGATTTTCCGTGGTGCTCTCCAAGCAGACGTCAATCATAAGAATTAAACCTTTCGTTTCACTTGGATGAGAATTATTGCACAATAGAGTCTCAAAGATTGGAAATGATAAAACAAATATACACTGCTGAGCGTGCCATTGAGCCTCTCTCAAGCTGTTTCTGTTGATGTCTGATTGTTGTTAAAAATGAAAATAATGTGGAGGAGAGGCATTTGTAATGTAACAACCATTTGGGCATTCCCATTTCCATTCCCATTATATACCTGATTAGAATGACTGCTGCCATAGTGCAGTCAAGACTCTATAACAGGGGCAATATACCCCTGCGTGCTGGACACAAACACAACCAGGGGAGGTCACCACTTGTCTTGTTTGGAGATCTTACTCCAATCTGGTGAGACAATCCTTAGGAATCAAGTTTTATAGAGTACATTCTTTCCTCTACATTAGAATGGTGATTTCTGTACATGGACTGACATCTTTTGAAGTGGCTTGCATGTCTCGTCTATATACTCATCATTTTTAATGTGGTTTTGAATGTTAATTTTGATCCTGTGTATAAAAGCTGTGTGTCCACTGCTGGATGCCCAGATATAAAATCTGAATGAGGCAAGTTTCATAGTGAATATACTATTACATAGTGCAGGGGAAGGATCCTAGGTTAGATCCTAGCTTACAATTTGTCTGCTTAATGCGTATATAGCATATGACAACTGTTCAAAATGCTTTGCATGTATTGGAAACTGTATGACAACCCTGTCAGTTTAGGGCACAATCCAGAGTAACTATGTGGAGTCCTTAATCCGGTGTAAGAACAATTTGCTCTGGATTGCAATATGAATTTCCCATAGGTTTTCACTAGGTAGTGCAGTAACTCAGGGTACACGTAATGTCTCTTACGTGCTCCCGTAGTTATTCTGGATTGTAGGGTAAGTCAGTGGTTCTCTACCTTGTGAGGACCATAGACTGGGTCAGTGGGGTCAGTTTCCCATGGCCTGGCAGGGACTCTGGCAGGGACTCCAGGACGAACTGCACAGGTGCAGCCGAGCACAGTGCTGCGCCTGCACAATTCACCCCAAAGGCAGGATGAACTGTGCAGGTTGAGCCCTGCACTTGGCTGCACCTGCCATTTGGGGCTCGGGCTGAGTGCCACCAGGAC
Source organism: Cryptoblepharus egeriae (assembly GCA_030015325.1). NCBI lineage: Eukaryota > Metazoa > Chordata > Lepidosauria > Squamata > Scincidae > Cryptoblepharus > Cryptoblepharus egeriae. The sequence goes on from JAREYC010000001.1 coordinate 219,589,553, forward strand.
TCGTGCGTCAGGTCTGAGACCCAGTTCTGGCACAGTGATACCGGCACTGGGCGGTTGAGGACCCCTGAGTTAAGTGATTCTGAGTTCTTTATTTCTCTATGATTCTAAGTAATGCACAAATTGCAGCTGAGGCTGTGAGGGAGGCATCCTGAGGTCATCTAGTGAGTTCATGGAAGAGGCAAGATCTGACTCAGGGAAATACTGATTTCCATCTCAGCTTTGCAGCTCTGATGCCACATCAGTTATCCTACATGCTGAAGGTCCTTTGTTCAATCCTTGTAATCTCCAGCTATGGCAGGGATTTTCAACTGGTGAGCCATGGCACACTGGTGTGCCGTGAGGGAGCGCCAGGTATGCCATGGGAGTCCGGACATGGTTGAGAGAAAGCTGGCTGTGTGCAGAGGAGAAATGGCAGCTTTGAAACTGGCTGGGAAACAGAGCAGCTTCTCCCCCAATGCAGTTTCCACAGAGTCTGGAGGAGCGAAGAGCCTGGAAAGCCTGTGCCCACCCCAAGTCGCTTCTTTCACTCTCTCCTCTGTCCCCACAGGCTGGAGAAGCTGCATTCCTGGGGTATAATGGGGCTGACCCCTGATGAGACAGGCGTCTCCCTCCCTGCCCCCAACTGAGTGAGGTCTCCCCCAGCTTGGCACAGGTACAAGCAGGTGTGGGGAGGTGGGAAAATCCTGGGTTGTAAAGCAACATCAGTGTTGCTGGGCTGTGATTAATCCTAAGCTCCATTGACTATAATGGGCATTACTTCTGAGTAGACATGCCTAAGTTGGGCTCTGAGGTTGCCTTCCTATCCACTTTCCTGGGAGTAATCCCCGTTGACTACAATGGGCTACAATGGGTTTGTAGGAAGGCACAGGATTAGGCAATCAGGCTGCAATCCTATTCACATTTTCCTGGGAGTAAGCCCATTAACTATAATGGGGCTTACTTCTAAGTAGTCATGCATAGCTTGGGCTCTCTTCTCCTACCCCAGCTGAATCCTCACTAGTTTCAATCAGGCCTTCCTACACCCACTAGGGTGATCATACTTATGTCCTCCTTTTTTTCCCCAGGACACGTCCTGGATTTAAGCCTTGTGTCCTGGGAAAAACTTCAATGTCCTCTTTTCCTTGGTGCAGGCAGCAGGGGCCCTTCCAGTAATTCATAAATTATATGTAGTAAATTATATGTAATGGTTTTAAATTAAGTAATTAACCACATGGAAGCAATATATATATGAATGTTTTTAGCTTTTATTTTGTCATGTCCTATGTTTTTCCTGTGTCCTACATTTGGTGTTCTTGTCCTCTTTTTTATTATAGCATATGGTCACCCTGTCCCTCACATTTCTCCAATATGCAGATTGAACATATGTCATAACCACAAAAAGAAGACAAGGTCCCCCAAAATATGGGACACCCAAGGACACTACAAAAAGGCTGCATGTTGCCTGCTCACCAGAAAAAGGAGGACAAACTGTACTAATTGTATCAAGTAAAATTAATTATAATGAAATCATTTAATAATAATTAATTCAATAATATTTAATTAAATTTAATGTAATTAAAAAAACTTGCAATGTAGTTTGTACATTTTAGTGCCTTATCAGTGTGCCATGATCTGAAAAATGCTGCCCTTCATGAATCCCACTCCTGACACTTCTGATAAAAACTTGACTATTCCACTTCAAAACTTTTTTATGTTTAGAGTTTTTTTATGTTTAGAAGTGGGATGGGCAAATATTTTTATCCAAAGTGCCAGGTAAACAGAGTGTGATTTCCTCCTCTTCCCTGTTCTCAAGATGACTCTGTGAGAAAGATCCATTCAAATTCAGAGAAGTACAATCAAACTAGTTGTGAATGTCTTTAATTGCAAGCACAATCCTAACCATATCTACTCAAAAGTAAGCTCCTTTGTGTTCAATGGGTCTTACTCCCAGGAAAGTGTCTTTAGGATTGTAATAAAAAAAAAAAAGCTGGTGGTATGCCTCAACCTTTTTAGTGACTTTGGAGGTGTGCCCTGAGATGAAAAAGGTTGAATATCCCTGAGCTATGGCTTGGAAAAACCCCAGTCTAAGCAACTGGATAGAGTACAGTAGACATTCTGAAATAGCATAGGGTGAACGTTTACTGCAGCAATATGCTGGGTCTCTGGAGCAGATGTGTGGAGATTTTTAGCGGACAAGTCAGTGTGAAAGAAGTTCCTGCACATGCATGAAATTTTTTAAAAGATATGCGTTTTAAGATGGCTTTTCTATTGCTGGGCACAGGGTTTCCCACTAAAGATGTCACTGATGTTGGGATCACAAGCTTGCTGCGAACACTGCAACATGTGTAGGTCACAGCATTGAAGATGCTGATATAACCTTGAAAATTCAAGCCATGTTCAACTGATTTCTTGCAAACTTGACATATGTTATATTGTTTCAAGCTTTTCAAGCCCTCCCTAGGACGGGCCTGGATCTCTCCCCCCTTCTTTTTTTCTTTTTTGGTTTGCTTGTTTTAAATTGTTGTACATCAGATCATAACGGCTGAAGCACTTTGAAACGAGATCAGTTATGAAATCCTGCTGCTCCAAATGTGTCTCAGAATACCACAGAGATGGAAAAAAGAGATAAATGAGATCTCGGACAGATACAGCAATCTTGACTTAGTGGAAGCGTGTGAATTTTGTTTTCAATTTTCCATGTAATATCATGCAGGCACGGCCGTAACACAGAACATTTTTTTGTAAGAAATTTGAAACAATAATACTTGGCATTGCTGTATGAATCCATTTAAAGTGTTCCAAATAGTTCACATGCATGAACTTGGTAATGTTTATTTCATCCTTGTAATTGTATTATTGTGCCCATATTGTAGTCAGAGGGATGAAGTATCCAGGTTTAAGGTGCCTGATGCACACCCTGGGGAATCAAGTCTAAGGCTGCAATCCTAAAGACATTTACTGGGAGTAAGACCCATTGAACATGATGGGGTTTACTTTTGAGTAGACATGGTCAGGATTGTGCTCTATGTGCCTTATTCCATGCACTCAAGCAACCCCAACTATCCTAGGGGTTGATGTTTGCAAATGCTTGATGTATTGTGAATCTGAACTTGCTAATGGCTAATCTAGAAAAGGACCAACGGTTCCCAAATTGCATGCTGGGGCATCCTAGAGCAATAAACTCACAGGAGTGTCATAGAATTTTTCTGAATGTTCCAGCTGTGTGATGCCCAACAGGAACAGAACTATAGAAACAACTTAATAGAATTACGTAATGCGAAGGGTATGTTGAGGAAGCTAACTTTGGGAACTGCAGTTCTGGACAGAAAAAGATGAGATAGAACTGGGGTGGAAGAATGGAAGGCTGGAACAGGGAACAGGATAGGAGAAACGGGATGAAAAGAAGACATGATCCAGGAATTTAGGAAGAGAGAAAACAGAGACCAGGCCGTGAACATAAGAGAGGAATGTCTGGGTGCCTCAAAAGCTGGGTTCACCCAATAAACAGCCAAATAATTGGCTTAAGTCCCTGACTAAATGCTTGTCTTTTCATATACTAAAAATACCATACCAACAAACAATTCAAAGGGCCACCACATTACAGGAGGCCTGAGTATAGTCTGTACTGGTGTATGGGAAGGTTATTTTTTCCTGAATCCTAATGAAAATATTGTCTTCATCCTTAGGTGCCATTTCCTCTGATGACCAACAGCATGCTGTGATCTTGATTCTGCTTCCCCCCCTGCCAAGCAGCTGGTCTTTGGATTTGAATGGGAAAAACAATGGAGGGCCAAACTATACACTGTATGACTTGTCCTCCAGGTCCCGAATCCTAATGCTAAAATGTCTTCTGTATCTGAGGTCTGGTTATGCTTTCACTCTTTATTGTTGAACATCTGAAAAGTTTGCACAGGGTCTCTTCCAACCAGGCTGTGAAAATGACTCCAGAGATTTTTCTTAGGAATCTGATTATTATTTTTAATAGTGAAACTGCCTATCAAGTGTTACTGAAATTAATTAAAAGAGAGAGATGTTATTATATATCCTTTGTATATAAGAAGCCAATATTTGAAAAGAAAAAGAAAAGGAAGGGTGGGTGAGAGGGGAAGAAAAGCATAATAAACTTTAGAAAGGAAAAAGAAGTTTGGAATGACCTCTTCTGACCTTTACCATCAGGACAAGGAGAACGAGCTCCTTAATGTCCGAGTTTTGTTAAATTTAATCTGTGCAATGTCTGCTGTACCCTCTCGAGGGAATCGGAGGTCTGACTTGCATGCTATGTTCTCACATTAAAATGTTCCGTCAGCATCACTGTGGGCTGTGGGGAATATTCGTTCTGCCAGCTCTGTTACTTTCAGAGCTTAATGAAAGGGCCAAAGTTCACCAGCTTCATTAATTTATTCAGGAAGAAAGGAAAGTAAAAGTAAACCATGTATTTGTTTTCATTGAATGACTGGGCTGCCCTTGGTTGTTTATTCTGTCCTTGCTTGCTACTAGAAACAAAAGGACAAGAAAAATGGCAGCGGCTGCATTTAAGTCATTTATTTCATTTAAGTGGAGATGTACTATTTTACCATATTTTGAATCAGGATAATGTTCTGATTAAATTGGCCCAATCATCAAATTAATGCTGAGTTTCCAACACCTATTTGACTGTAGAGATAATAAAATATGTGCATCTGTGGAAGCTTCAAGAATACATTCTGAACTCACATTTGTCTTTCTTATGATTGGATTTTAGATCCTTCATTTTTAAAAATAAAATTGCCTGAAACAGGAGAATGAAGTTGCTATTCCATCCGTTGCTGAATATCTCTCATGTGGAGCTTTTAGTACTTAAAGTGGTAGTATATATTTGTTGTCTTTAAGAGAGTGTCAGCTATACTTGATTTTGGCTATATATTCCAATGCAGAAAATAACCCACATATAAGATATGCGCTGACTGTACATGTACAGAATGTCCTTCAGTAGAACTTTGGGCAGCAGTTGTACACTTTTGGGTCATTCCATATGAACTCAACCAGAGCTCCAATGGTGACTGACTCAGATTTGACTGAAAATAATTGGGTTGGTACTTCTACATATATAATGGCCACATGTCAAATATTAGGTGAAAAATCCAAAGGGTTTGTGTGCTATGGTCCTTCAAAACAAGGATGTCATACCCATTTTTGATGCTCACAAATTGTGTATTTTTGTGTGTACCCATTTTTGGATGCTAATATTCCAGAAGTAAACGAAGTTTTCTGGATGAATTTTGATATATACAGTAATTTGGGCTCAGGCTTTCTGAATCTGTCATCAGAAAAGGCCTTTCTCTTCTGGCTTTGGAGATATTGGCATCCAAAATGGGGATCTTTTCATGGGCAAAACAAATTTTCCAAGGCCAAGTTCACCATGTGGGCAACTAACAATAGTAATAAAACTTTTTCTGCATAATCGTACATACCTTGAAAACATTTACTCAGAAATTCAATTTGTTTTCTCACCTCCTTCATATTAAAATTTTGTTTGAAAATTTGTTTTGCAAAAAAAAAAAAAAAAAGATTGGATGGCACAGTTGTAACACTTAAAAAATATTATCCTTTTCCTATTAAGGATGTTCTCCTTGAAGGACTGAAGGGAGTCCATTTTCAAAGCCTGTAAAGTGAGCAGAAACTTGTCAGACCTGACCTTCATACTGTCTTTTCAGACCTGATCTACAGAGCTCCGTATTTCCTACGCTGGATTGTGGTGACTTTCCAGTTTCCGACAGGGTTTGAAACAGAGTTTCAGACAGAGTTTCAGACATCTGTTTTAGTGCTCTTTGGCAATACCATGGACAGAAACTGGAACCTTCTGCATGCAAAGCATGTCGCAGGGTGACCGTATAGAATGGAGGACAGAATGCCTGTACCTTTAAGCATTGCATAGAAGAGAGATTCAGGCAGGTGCTGCTTTTTAAGTCCTGCTATGATGAGCTACCCTTGCCTAAATTCCCTCTTCTACGCAATGGTTAACGGTACAAGGCACTCTGTCCTCCAGTCTATATGGTCACCCTGAGCATGGGCTCTACCACAGGGAACAGTGAGCCATTCTGAAACAGTCCCTCACCAACAGGACTGTGAGTATGAATTGAACCTTTTAAATGTGAGCATGGTTTGTTCACATGAGCAAACACCTGCAGAGAAGAAGCCCACTGAGATAACATTATCCACCCTCGTTATGCTTGCAAATTTGGATGAGGAGGGATTGAACTGGTCAACCTGATAAAGTAAGTTTCCTGGGAAACCTTAACACATTTTCCAGGCCAAAGGCCAGGAAAGGGAATGAGACAGTTTCAGATCTTGAATAAATCAAGACCTTGTGAGACAGATCTGTTGGCTCTTCCAACCACTATCTGAGATGGAATTTGTTTTGGCTGCAGTTTGTGGCCTCCATTTCTCATCTCTTTCCAGTGGCAGGAAATTGAAGGAATCCAAATCAAGTGATAACCAAAAAGGCATGTGAATCCAAATAAAAAGTTGCCTCTCTGGAATTAAGCACTGCAGCCTTGTGACTCTCCATCATGTGGCCGCCAAACAATTTTGAAATTGTTATTAGGTTAGCACAGAACTGCTAAAGATGATATCAGCCAAAGATATATGTTCCTGAAATGCAATCAGACAATGTGTACTAAGCAGAATGTCTCTAGGGCAATGGTTCTTAATGCTTTTACGATTACAGACCTTCACTGGGGTCTTCGCCATACTGTCGAGATCGTCAACATCATTTTCCTTTCTCTTCAGCTCTCACATCTCCATGTATTACCACATCCACTATCCAGACCTCCTCCTCATCTGTTTAAATGTCATACACTAAAATAAAATGCTATATAAATAATAAAAAGTGATTCTCCACTCACAGTTGTAGCACCTCAGGATTCATTCTGTTGAATAATTTAACCAACGAACATTCTAGAGCAAGGTGCCATAGTTTGATGTTCTTGTTTGTTCAGAAACTATGGTTTTAAATAAACAAAAAAAATTCAAATTGCAATCCTATCCCCCAGTTAAGCTGGAATAAGCACCAGGACAAATCCAATTCTGGCCAAGGAGTGTCACAACAGTGCCATAAAACACTCCTGCAGCACTTCTCTGTGAGGGTTAGGCCAGTGCACAGTCATTCTCTTGCCTCCCTACATCATCACAGAAATGGGAAGATCGATGAACTAGGTTAAGATTGCACCCTCAGTTTACAATATTCATATGAACTGTGTTTTGTTCTAACTTACAGTTAGAATATGTGAACTCTCCTCAAACTAAAGAAAATGTGAACTCTCCAAACTAAAGTAAAGGGATGGAAGAGATTGCAATCCTTAAGTTCATTACCATTTGTGCACACAGATCTAAATCATAACCAATTTAGACCAGTGCAACTCTTCTGTCTTACAATTCCTGCAGTGGCATGGGGATGCAGACACATGTCTATGCAGTAGTCTACCCCCCTCCCCCAGGTGTGGAACAAAAGTGCCTTATTGATTTTTGTGACATCGCTAGGACAGATCAAGACTTGTGCTTGGACTTGTGCTGACCTACATGGGGCTTAGGATTGTGCTGTCATTGTCTAAACCAGGCCATTATGTCAATGTAATCATGGAGTGAATTACTGTTTCTTGGCTATGCGTCAAATGTAACTATTTATTGTCACCCAGTTTCTTTTGATGAGGCAATTTTCTGTGATGGTATATGGGAGCTGGACTCTACAGTCCAGAGTGACTGGGGGGGGGGGAAGAGGCACTTACAGCCAAATCCAGAGCAACTAATCTGTCCATGCAAGAGCCCTTGGATTGCCCTATCTATCACTAGGATGAAGCAACTGCAAGATGCTCCACCCCAGTTACTCTGGGAAAGGCTTGGGGCAGAGTAATGCAACATAGGGTGCCTTAAGAGAGGTGGACCAGCTCTGCCCTGGTTGCTCTGCCCTAGGCAGTTCAGGAGAGGCATGCTTAGGGCATGTTTAGCATTGCCTAGGGCAGAGCAGTTACTCTGTATCCAGAGCCTGTTTCCAAGGCAGGAATGCCCTCTTCCAGCTCCTCAAAGTTGTACCAAATCAGGAGCAGGTATAGTAATGGGTAGACCCATAGGGGTCCATGATAAGAATGGCAGTGTTGACAAAAATCTGAGTTCTTGACCAGCCTTGCTGCAACCCCTGCCTCGCACCCTCAGGATATGGAACAACGATGGCAGCCCATTAACTTATGGATACAGCAGGCCACTCCAAGAAGAAGCTTGTATTCACTGTAGAATGTACTGGCATCTCATCAGGGACTCCTTATAAGGCAGGCACCCAGTGGCCTCACTAGACTGGTGCGGCTGATGTGGGCTGCACTGGGTGATGCGCTCTGTAGGGGTGACACCCTGGAGAAGTTTGACAGTCCTCTGGCAGGTCCTGGGTGTCAGCGCGCCCATTTGGGCCTACTCCAAGGCGGAGTGGCAGCCAGAAACTGACCACTCAGAGGTGCAGACTTACTCCGCTCTAAGGAGGTCTCTTCTGAAGCCGAAAAGCTTCAGAAAAGTACTGCACAGGCATTAGAGTTGGTGCCTGCACAGTATCTTTCTGAAGCCTTCAAGCAGGCATGAACTTTGGCGACTGCGCAGTCCCAGAAAGGGGGGTGCATGCGTCCCGGGGGTGACGTGCAGACACCCGCACCGGGTGACGTGCAGAGTCGCATTGCCACTTCAGGCACTACAGCTATTCCTTGTTCAGTGTAATCTGAGGAATGTGTCCTCAGGAGCAAGCCTAGGTGTCACTTACTTAGTATGCTCTGGACCAGTTAGAGCAGCCCAGGCTTCCTGACTCTCTGGATGCAGCATAACTTTCTGCTCTGGATACAGAGTAGTTAGGAGAGAGCAGCTGGGGGCAGAGCAGGCTGAACTTGCTCTGGATTTGCCCCCTAGTCTGGATTGCTTTATGCATTTCCCATAGATTTCCCATAGGTGAAACTGTAACAACGTCAGTGTAAAAGGTCCTGTAATTACTCTGGATTGTAGCCTTAATCCCTCAAAATACTTTCCAGAGTGTCATAAAAGCCATTTCCACTGTTAAGAGTTCTGTGATGTTTGGCCATAGAAATATTCCAAACAGCTTCTGTTGGCATATCAATGGTGTTATAACAACTGTCAGAAAATGGTCACTCATATATGGCCTTAATGGAATCCAATAAAGACATACTGCTTAGTTCAAGGGATATGGCTGATGTAATATCAGGATTGTAGAACATCAAGTATTTGCTTCGGTTCAGCCAAAGGTCTTAAATTCTTAAATTCTGGTTTTTTTTAGTTTCTTCTACTCAGCCAAATATCAATTTTCACTAAAGCGGCATTTTAAAAAAACTGCTTCTACTGCTTTCATTGAGGGCTTTTGCAGCCTATTAATGACCCAGTGCTTAATTCAGAGGCTGATGCTCAGGGTGTTTGCGGTAGCACAGACCCAATGCCAACAGTAGGAGAGCCTGTCCTCAAGCAATAAATTCTGGTGTTGTAAGGGACAACTGTATTTCTTGCCTTCATTTTTTTCTTAAACAGCAAGAAGAAAACTGTTAAAATTGTGCTCCAGGTCTGAACATTACATTTACCCTATAATCCAGAGTAACTACAGGAGCACGTAAGAAACATTACGTGCACCCGTAATTATTGCACCACCTAATGAAAACCTATGGGACATTCATATTGCAATCCAGAGTAAATTGTACATACTCCCCGTACTTATTCTGGATTGCGCCCTAAGTTCAGCCATGAACAAAGTCGTATGCAAAATGGCAGAGGATTTCCTTGGAGGGAGGGATTGTTTTGATGCGATCATTATAGAAAGCTAGATTTCTAGGGATGGATGTCCATTGTTAGTAGTGGTGGGCTTCGGGGGGTTCTCACAGGTTCTATAGAACCCTTTGCTAATGAGCACCTGGTTCTGAGAACCGATTACTAATAGGACATAGAACCTGTTGTTAATTTAGATAAGGACATAGAACCTGTTACAAGTGTACATTGTGAGTGCTCAGTTGCCTTGGTGCATCGGTAATCTTGCGTAGCCTCATAGTATGAGCTGAAGTTGTGGGATTTGAACCTCATTCCTCTCAATAGCTTTGTGAGAAGTAACATCTCAGGATGACAACACATGATTCAATGAAAGCTGCTTAGCTTTAGGAAACTTTTTATACTAGCATTTCATACTCTGCTGACTAGCCCATCATGTTTTACCCCAGATTTAGCAAGTATAATCTGGCTTTTTATCCTAAATGGCAAGAAGTCATTTGCAAGATTAGACAAAGTGGTAAAAATATGTCATTATCAGGCTTTCCACTATCCTACCAATCTCCTCCTCCTGGCTGATAAGGAATGTCCTTGGCTCTGAGGCTTTGCACATGGAGAGCCCAATCCTATGCATATCTACTCAGAAGAGAGTCCCATAAAAGTCAATGGACTTACTCCCAGGAAAGTGTAAGTAGGATTATAGACTTTCAGTGCAATCCTAAGCATGTCTGCTCAGAAGTAATCCTATTGTATTCAATGGGGCCTTCTCCCAGGAAAGTGTGTTTTGGATTGCCTCTTCTGTCTCATTTTTCACCATGATTGATGTGATTCCCAACTATTGTAATCATTTGTGATATGGTCAGATTGTGTTACTCTGAGACACCATCGCAGCATTTGCATTTCCATCACATGAAGTGCTTGCTCATGTTTTCTTGTTGCTGGCCTACACTCTGATCCATAAAGAGCAGCTGGGCGCACTACTGTTCTATTTACCTTTGATTTAAGCATAGAGGCATCCACTGGTCACACAACACACCAGTCACCTGGTGCCACTTCGGCCAGGCAGTATTGATGCTGGTGCGAGAATCTGGGATGCTATCACCATCACTACATTAGAGGGAGCCAAGATATTTAAATTAAAACTTTCTTAAGTTTTCTCTATTGCTGTGTTTGTTCTTGGAGGCCTGCATGTTGTTCATTTGCCAGAAGGACATCATCAGCATAAAGGAGAACGGATGAGTTGGTTGGAGATTAGATGTCACAGTGTTCATGCAGAGGACAAATAGTAAGGGTGAGAGGCCTGGTGTACTCCAACATTGATGGTGAAGGGGGACAATGTTCCCACCACTTTGGACTATACTGGTGACATTATGGCACAATAGTTGAACCCACTGAACATAAACCTCAGGGACTTTATGCCAAATACATTTGTGTGGGATGTGATTGAAGGCCTTTCCCAGGTCAAGAAAGCATTAAAACCCCCTTCCCTTGCATCATGCCCCCAAAGTGACTCTGAACCCTCATTGCTGTTATTGAGTAAAAGAGATGTCTGGGTCAAGCACATTATTAATGTAATGTATAGTTTGGCTTCCAAATGCAGAGTCTCCAGAGACCTAGAAATCTCATAAAGCAGGTAAGTTATTAAAAGTACTCATATTTAAAATTATAGCACAAAATAGTAGGCCTGCAAGGGGAGGGGAATGGAATGTGTTACAGTATCCCAGCCATTGATTTGCTATCTTGCAGAAATATTGTGATTTATCAACAATAAAATATTTGGGTTTGAGTGTTTGGAACAACATAATTTCCTCAGAATGGATGCACTAGCTGTTTCTGGACCACACACCACACACTAGTCACTACTACATATTTAAATGAAATCATCATCATCATTGTGTGGAAAGTCCCTTAGTTTGTAATCTTTGCCATGAAAGCTTGTGATGTTGTGGATTTACTGCCAAATTTTTGGCTGCTTCAAATTGGAAACCGGTTTCTCAGTGCTGTATCATATGAACTTTCTGTCAGGCACGTATGGGAAATAAAGTGTTTGAGATGACCTCTGAAACAAACCAACAGAGCCAAATGGGGAGAATGGAGCATAATGGGAGCTGTAATTTTCAGTAAGCACAGTGCAGCGAAAGAGGAAAAGAAAACGAGCTATGAAACCAGGGCTGTTGATTGTTTGCAATTTTAGAAGTCTTGGTAAGCTTCGAAAAAATATATAATTTCCTTCAAAACCTCATACTTAGCTTCAAATTACAACCCTCACTTATATATACATGGGTGGAAATTTGCACCAAAACCAATGTAACCAAATGGAAGCAACCCTTGGCCTGTCTTGAAATAATCCAAAATTATTACTGATTGCAATGAGAGTGTAAGATTTTGTGGCTTGGGGTGTGTGTGTGGAATTAGTCATGGTGACCTGCATTCATTTTTAAAAATTAATTTGTTATTATTACTCAGTAGAATGACTTTTGACTTGAAGTTGGCCAGAGTGCAAAATGTTAAGAGCTTCAGGATATGGCCGCTGCCAGCCATTTATTTTCTAGTACTTGACATCCAATTGCCTTTTGGCGCTTGTTCTGCTCCTTCCAGGCCCAGCTGTGGTTTTTTGCAGTCATGATGGGATGTTGTTATAAAACAGTTTTTTGCAGCCTATCATTCTTACATGTTCTAATAAAGTTAATATCATTTTGGGTCAGGGTTTCTGGTGCTTGGGCCACGGAAGTTCAGTGGTTGTGACCTAGATTGATGAGTGACTGTGGATTATACCCATTTATTTCTCAAAGACTTACCCTACAATCCAGAGTAACTATGGGAGCACGTAAGAGACATTACGTGCACCCGTAGTTACTGTACCACCCAGTGAAAACCTATGGGAAATTCATATTGCAATCCAGAGCAAATTGTTCTTACACCAGAGCAAGGACTCCCCATAGTTACTCTTGATTGTGCCCTATATGTAACATAGGTCAGTGATTCTCAAAGTGAGGGTTGGGACCACAGGTGGGCAGGAGCCTATGCGCCCCTACTCTGGCTTGGGGGATCTTCCAAAAAGCCTGCCGTTAGCGAGTAGGCAGCAGCAGGAGGTCCCCTGAACAATGAGGACCGGTACGCTCTCCTCTCCCGGCGAGGGGCGGGCTGAGAAGGAGGAGAGCAGCCCCATCGCGCTCTCCCAGTGGGGAGGGGGGGCTGAGAGCCCCATCCTATGCAGGTCTACTCTGAAGTAAGTCCCAATATAGCCAATGGGACTTACTCCCAGGCCAGTGTGGAGAGAGCCTCAGAGCAGCTTCAGAGCCCCATCCTAAGCAGGTCTACTCAGAAGTCCCAGTATAGTCAATGGGACTTACTCCCAGGCCAGTGTGGAGAGAGCCTCAGAGCAGCTTCAGAGCCCCATCCTATGCAGGTCTACTCTGAAGTTAGTCCCAGTATAGTCAATGGGACTTACTCCCAGGCCAGAGTGGAGAGGACTGCAGCCTCAGTCAGAGCCCCATCCTATGCAGGTCTACTCTGAAGTTAGTCCCAGTATAGTCAATGGGACTTACTCCCAGGCCAGAGTGGAGAGGACTGCAGCCTCAGAGCCCCATCCTATGCAGGTCTACTCTGAAGTAAGTAATTTTATTTATTTATTTATTATTTTTTAAATTTTAAAATTAAAAACCTCCCTGGCCACACCCTCTGACCCTGACCCTGTCCCCTGACCCTGACCCCGCCCACTTCTGGAGAACCGGTTCTTGGCCCAGGCTGGGCCCATCACTGGTTGGGACCCCATGGCGGGTTGTGAGTTCTTTTTCATGACAAAATTTGGAATTTTGGACCTCCATTTTGGAATCTGGCACTGGGCACTGCCATCTTGAAATGAAGCACTCAGGCTGCAATCCATACTTTCTTGGGAGTAAGCCTCATTGAACATAATGGGACTTATTTCCAAGAAGGAGCTCTGACATCAGTGATGATGCCATTTGATGCCGTTTAAGGCGATGACATTACTTCCAGACAGATTGTCATTCTCAGAAAGGGGTCCTGGGCTGAATTTGAGAACCACTAGCATAGGGGAACAGGAGTATTCAACAGAAAGCCCTGAAGTTGGGAGGTGGTATAGATAATTAGGATTGGCCACATATTTACAGAGCCTACAGAGTAATGTAAAATACTCCACTTGTTCTTTGGGCTTTTCAGCATTTGGTATTTGATAATAAAGGTGCTTATGCTGCGTGTATGGAGCCTCTGGCCATTTGCACCAGTGGGCTTTGATGCACACAGTAACAGAACACAACTTTGGCATAAGTGGTTAAGACTCTGTGCCTTTAAATCAGCAGGCCAGGATTCAAGACACGGGCCCCCACAAGACGAGGATTTCCTGCTACTGGCAGGGGGTTGGACTAGATGATCCACTGGGTTCCTTCCAACTCTACGATTCTTTGATGATTTGCTGTCATAATTACTCAATAGGATGGATTCGGCCATCTACATACAGGTAATTGCAATAAACACATTTAATTCTCTGTCTCTCCAAAAGGAGAAAATCTGAGGGAATGAAAAAGGAGAAGCTGGAAAGCACCAAGGTTCTAGCCGTGGTTTGAAATGGCTGAGTTTGTTCTCTGCATCTGAACCAGGGCTACAGGCAAGTAGTGAGGCTCCTGATGGACCATGAAATGCATTACATACTATTGTGGAGAAAGCTTGTAACTCTCAGCACCTGATACAAGAATATCAGAAGGTATTGGAAGTGGGGAATCTTCAATGTTCTCATTGTTCATAACTCAAGGCATCTGCTGTGCCATTGTGAGAAACAGGAATGATGAGTCCTTGGCATGAGCCGGCAGGGATGTTCTTGTTATGGTATTCCCTGGCCCCACAAACGTGCAGATGAATGTGTCAAAAAATGTGCGGGCACCAACTCTGCTGCCTGGCATTGTCTCCTAGGCTGAGGGAGACATTACAATATTCTAATAATTCTGTATTACTGTAATATTCTTCATTATAATCTTTAGATTGTAAGCTCCTTGGGGCAGGGATCTTCCCTCTTATACTTTGTGAAGTGGTATGCACAAATACCACTTAACACTGTAAATAACATCTTTCTCCCCTTGTAATCCCGGCACTGATCCTGGATGCTTGAGAACAAAATTTTCTTGTTGATGAACTGAGGAAATCAGAGAAACTTTCAGAGACAAAACACTGGCGTGGGAGGTAGTGCAATCCCAGGTACAAAACTGGTTAAATTCCACTAGTCATTCACACTTAAATTTAAAACAATCTCATTTCCTTTACTGTGCTGTACCTCATTGTGAGGTTCCTACTGTGCTGCTCTTCCTCATTTCTATGTGGTCTACAGTCTTCTCCCAATGTGGAAAATCACCATTAACATGAATGAGATTTATTCTTGGAATTTAGGGATACAATTAAATTGCAGAAAATTATTGGTGCTGATCATGTAGGAATATTACATAATTGTGTCCTACCTCTATAATTTAGGAGAGACAAGAAACAGACAGACAGATGAAGAGAAATAGTTTACGAGGAGAAAAAAGCTAGGTGAAGAAATCTTATTTAAAGAACACATCTGTTTTAAATTCATTTTGGAATAAAAAAATCACCATGTGTTTTGATTTTAAATTTGTATGTGTGTTGTTATCCTTGTGTCAACTATTAGGTAAATAGAAGCATTGAGAATCCATTTTCCAGTGAAGTTTGGTTAGGAATATTTGTATACATTGTGTGGGAGATAATTTGACAGCTAATTGGATCTTTGAAAAGAGTCAACTCCCCGCAGAACTTCTAATTCAAAATACCTGCTTCTTGTGTACTGCTCTTTCCCATGCGCCAGTATTTGTTTTGGATATGTAGTTACATTACCCTTCAAAGTGCATTTCTGACATGTTTTGCCACAGTTTTGTCTAATGCAAAACAGTGTCGCATTATGAACTCCAACATAAGTTATACAGCTGGGACAAGGTCTTAACTTTAAACCAAAACCAAATGTGTTTTCCCTTATCTTCTATATCCCATTTCCAAACTTACCAGGTTGTGTATGGACATAATGTGAAGTCACATATTGTGGAATTTCATAGACTTGGGTTGGGTCTTCAAGGAAACAGCCTTTTGGAATGGGTAGAAAAATCATGTGTCACCATAATTTTCTACAAATACTTTTCTTTTTAAAGTACCAAGTCCCAGCGAGTAATTGACTGTCTGTACAATCTCGTCCTTTAAAATGCTTGGGGACTGTCCATGCTCCTCAGGGGACAGTGGAGGAATGCTAAGAAAGCATCCTTCGAACCTCCATGAAAGTCTCTGTGATTTTCATCTGTAACGATTCATCTGATAGAGAATACTCATTCCAGAATACAGTCTGCAATTTTAGTAGGTTCCATTGTGTTCAAACATATATGCAGCCATGATCAGTTTAAATACAGTGTGATGACATGACATGAAAATTAGTTTCCTTATGGGTTTAAAAAGAAGCCACATATGGATTGAGTTAGGTACATGTGGATATAATAGATGCTTTGTTTGGGTCTCCTGGTTTCTGCCTCTCATCAAAGACCAATATTAGTGGTGCAGGACTGGAATGCCTAGGAGCACATTTGTAACACCAACAGCATCCACACAACGCCTACAGGACAAATTGCATGTCCTTTCGAACTCCATAGTTCCACGGCAATCAGGTGGCTGGGGAGTCAGGATGATCATTGGACTTTTTCTGTTTTTGGCAGTTCATCCACTCATATATCCTTCTCAGTCAACCTCTTTGATAGTTGAAGCGGGCAGAGACCGTTTACAACTTGTCCTTGCGTTGCTGATGTAAACCAGTTTGTGTCTTGTTTGGAGGATTGATGTGTTGTGTAAAATTATGGACAGCAATAATGCCCTCCTGATTTGGGGTGGGGAAGTATGTCTTCCCCTGATTTGCAGGAAGGGTAGCTGTCTTGAGAGTCCTCTTGGAAAAAAAGAAAGGCTACAAATAAACAATACCATATGTCAATGGTTCAGGGGTAAGTAAACATAATGTAGCAGATCTGGGATTGGACCTTGCAATGCAATAGTTTCTCCTAAAAGAAATTATTTGATGTGAATGAATGCTGAGACCAGGCAGTTTATGCTTGTGGGTCTCTCCCACCTGAGTGGTACCTTGCTGGAAACAAGTAGCTATACCAGCTACAGTTTCTAGCCTTAAAATGGAATTGCTCTAATCACACTACCCAGGTTGCAATGTATTAAAAACATTTGAGGAGCTATTTACAAAGTTTAAGGACATACGTATCTTAATATAGATTCATTATTGTATCTCAATTTTTGCTTTGCCCCCATTCTGCTGTGGGTTGTGCTATAGGCTTCCAGACTGAGAGCACAATTCTATGCATGACTACTTGGAAGTCCTGTTGTGTTCAATGGGACTTACAGTGCAATCCTAAGCATGTCTACTCAGGTGTAAGTCCCATTGAGTTCAATAGTGCTTACTCCCATGAAAGTGTGGTTAGGATTGCAGCCTAAGAACCTAAACCTATCCAGTTTTACAGCAGTCATGCCAACAGTGTGCTGCATCCTGTGATGGAGGAGGCAGTCATCAAGACCCCTCAAAGTAAAGGACCCCCTCAAGACCCCCTCAAAGTTTGTTCTTTTACCTTGGGCTTGCATTGTAGTTGCATTGGGGCTGGAAATTCAGATAGGATTGGGTGATGAATGAATTGACCTTGATTTGTCCAGTACAGTCCATTTTTGAAACAAGTTGAGGTCCTGGGGTCTGAATTTGAAAAGAACACGGAGACAGTTCTCTGGGTGGTATGAATCTGGTGATAAGAAAGTAGACATAAGAATAAATTAAGATTGTGGCTGTTAACTTCAATGTAACAATGCTGTTAGCTATCAATGTAATGAAATAATAACTTCAAATTGTTTGAAAAACAACTTACAATTGTTTTGGACAAAAAAGGATTCTGAGCTGTCATCTTAGGCTGTTAATCAGACTAGAGACCATAGTTTAGCATTGGCGCACATGGTTTGCATATGTAAAATCCTAGATTGAATATTGAATTGATTGCATATGTAAAATCCTTCCATCTTGAGTGTCAAATTGTTTCATATAGATAGATCTCTGGTTAAAAGACTTACCCTACAATCCAGAGTAACTATGGGAAGATGTAAGAGGCTGACAAGTAGTGTTCTGTATGTTAGATATTTATAACTAAAACATTTATTTATTTATTTATTTATTTATTTATTTATTTATTTATTTATTTGATACCTCACCTTTCCCATGCCAAAGCAAATGCCCAAGGCAGCTCACATTGCTTTAGTTCCTCCCAGTGGGGTACTGGGGGGATGCATGGGATGCAGTTGCACTGGACGACAAGCTTTAGGGGCTGAGCTTGACACTAGTGGTTAAATTGTGAAAAATAGGGTATTTAAGACAGATAATACCATCACGTTATATATCGTTGTGAAGCTAATTTAATGCAGGATGCAATGAAGCAAACTGTATTGGAATATCAATATTCTATCAAATGTTACAGCCAATTACCATATTTTTCTGGGTATAGGTTGTACTTTTTTAACCCCCCAAAAGGGGTTAAAATGACAGTGCAACCTATACCCTGGAGGTGGAGGGAGTTCACATTCCAATGTTGTAAAGTGGTTAAAGCCTAGATTTATGGTCATTGAAGGAAGAACAGTTTGATATCTAGTTCTCCCCAAAAGCCATCAATTAGAAAAGACTCTGGCACCAGGGGAATAAGGAGGCATCCTTAGTATAATTGTAAATAGTTCTTTGAAGTTGCCAAGGACAGATAAAAAGCAACAGCCCAAGGAGAACTCTGGAGGGAGGGGAGTAGGATTTTCCTATAAGAGCCAGAGCAGGATTCTAAGTAGAGAGACCGCTTGATTCTTGGAAGGAGATGCTGGTCCAAGGATCAAAAAAGCATCTAACAGCTATGGATGAAGAGGAGGAAGAAGAGGAGGAAAATGGACTAAGTAGCCCTCACTAAATGGACTACGTAGCACTCAGCCATCTCCACCCAGCCCTCTGCACCCCATGCACTCAGGCCCCCCCTTTTCAGGACCCTGGAAAATGCAGGCAGGGAATTCCCCGAAAAGGGGGCGGTGGAATAGCCAGAGGGGGAGTCTCAACATGGGGCACACCTCACCTAGGTTTAAAGAAGGAGAATATTTTTTCTCTGTTTTTCTCCTTTAAATCTAGGTGCGACCTATATGCCAGGGAGACCTATGCCCAAAAAATACGGTAATCAGAAAAAAACTAAAAAGTGTATGGAACAAAAAGTGGATTTTTTAAACATAAAACTTTCCCATAATTGATTGCTCTGAGAGCCAAGGAGATGTAATTCTGATACTGTATGGAAGTAATAAGGTATTAATATGAATCAGCTCTCATTTTCATATACATATATCATAATACAATTACACATGCTAACTGGGTATACAGTCACTTCTAAGTGGTATTCCTCTTATATTTAGCAGGGAAAGAATAACTATTATGCTTTGCCTCAGCAGTTTCCCTAACCAATAAGGGACACAATTTTCATTTTATTTCTTAATTAAATTTGATTGTGTTGTTGTGGGTTCTGGTGTCCTTGGAGTCCCCTCAGTGTGCCCTTTCCAATGGACTATGACACATTTATCTACTCAAGAGTAAAGTTGCAATATGGTTCACTTTCACGTTCCATAGAGTTCAATGCATTTTTTGCCATAACTTTCGATAGGAAGGTGCTATTTCAAAACGGATTTTTGCATTGGATTTTGCTCTTCAGTACGAATCCAATGGTATATGACATGATGGGATTTGATGCACCATCTTCAAGTTGCATTTTTTTGGTCCCCCAGTACGCTTCACTCCCCCCCAGTTGTGTCACCTGGTGCGAACCGCACCATCTGTACCACCCTAGTGACACCCCTAATTCTATATGGTCACCCTGTCCTTACAACAATCCTGTGAGGTAGGTGAGGCTGAGTGTAAGTGACTGGCCAAAGTCACCAAGGAAGCTTCATGTCCAAGGAGGGATTTGAATCTGGATCTTCCAGCTCTCAGTCCACTTCCCGAACCGTTATACTAAGAAATGTTATTATATTCTCTATCCTCTATACTCCTGAATTCTAATTTATATGGGATTATTTTTCCATGTTTATATGCTATCTTGTGCCACAGGTCTCCTGAATCACCACAGAAAGTACACTAGGCATCATGAGAGATGTAGCCTAGCAGCAGTGCAGACCTTTGAGACAACACACGATCCCAGAACACTTGGGAACTTGCTCTGTATTCTGCGACATTATTGTGGTGCCTCATAAAAGCTGCTCATTTTGCCACTGTACTAAGAGCTAAATAAAATGAATATGACAACGGGAACCAAATTGTTTAGCTTTGATTGAAGCCATTGGAACAAAATGTCTGAGGAGAAACATTTTGTTCCATGAAATGACTTCATTTGGAATTTCCTGTGGGATAGAAATGTTGCGTTTTTGAGTACTCTCTTATTTAGAGAAGAGGAGAATACCAGTATGGTAAAGCTATTACATTTTTGTGAATGTACTCAGATATTGGAATCCAGCTGAAGCGCACAGACTGCTATGGGCAAAAAGTGGTTCTTCAAATCAATCTTAGGACATATTATTGTTTCATCCACTCATTTCGTGCATGGATCAGATGTCACACTTTAAAAAAATCAGATCCATTAATAGTCTTCACTGCCCAAATTTTAAAGAAAGCTTTATGTCATTGATGAGGAAAATGGCAGTTGTAGCTTTTCTGATACAATCACGTATGCATGATCTATCTGTATTGCTTCTAATAGTTGGATCATGTTTTGTCAATGTCCAGGTGGATCATAAACAAGAACTTATCGCACTGGTGGGAAGGTAAAAACAGCATTTCATGCGCCTTCAGCTATCATGCCAGCCCCATAACCACAGAAGTGTCTTTGTACAATACTGGCTCTAAAAGCTTAGAAACAGGGTTGAGCACCGCACTCTACAGTCAATCACGATTAGTAGTATAACCTGCAGGGCACAGGTTACCCTTTTAATCTTTAGGTGCTCTCTCTCTCTCTCTCTCTCTCTCTCTCTCTCTCTCTCTCTCTCTCATATCCAAATATTTTTTAACTGCACT
This sequence comes from Cryptoblepharus egeriae, assembly GCA_030015325.1. NCBI lineage: Eukaryota > Metazoa > Chordata > Lepidosauria > Squamata > Scincidae > Cryptoblepharus > Cryptoblepharus egeriae. The sequence continues at coordinate 219,610,428 of JAREYC010000001.1, forward strand.
TTCCTGGTGATATGCAAATAAATATTTTAATTATCAGATCTGGTGTTTTTTGCTGTGCTCACAGATCCCATAGGAAACATCCCCCAAATGCTTCAGGCTTTCTATTTCTTTATCACTTCAGTCTGCCAATCCATTTTAATTTGCTAATGGTTTATAGTAAAAAAAAAAGCAAACTGAACAGATAGAAGTTGTGGCAAAGCTGCTGTGTTCATTAAGTAAATAAAGAAACCAATGACATTTGTGTTCTTGATCTCTAATGACACCACCCAGCATGCTTTTATTTATTTGATTCAGCACTTTTTGATCTATGATTGCTGCTGTGTAGCAAGAACCCTCCTCCACTGTAGTGATGAAAAACTCCTGCAAAGGGCTGGGCAGGCAGGTTTCAAGGACCAGCCTGCTGTCCACCTTATAAAGTGCTCTTTCTTTAGCCTGACCATCTGTGGGTGGAAAAGCCCGTTACTGCGCAGCAGGAGTTTTGTTGAGCTTGGCCTCAGCTTCTCTCTCTCTCTCTCTCTCTCTCTCCCCAACCCCCAAGATCTTGCCCAGCAATTAAAAAGGGGGAGGATGCATAGGAGTGGAGTGTGAAAAAAATCCCAGTGAGAATTTTGTTGGGAAGCCAAGGTGGTGTTGGGGATGGCCAAACTCTCAGTGCTTGAAAAACAACCGTATGATGGGAAGAGTACAGTAAAGGCAGTGAATAATTTTACTCTCCTGTGTGAGTATCTTGGGAGTGTGCCATGTCAAACAGTAATACCTTCCAAGTAAGCCAGAGAGGGACAGAGGGAGTATGGCTGGGAAGTAGGAGGAGTGCCGATGAATAGAAATCTTTGCATCAAGTTGTTGCCCGATTTGGAAAGATTACTTAAAAAAGAATAGATGCATATTTCTTTCATTAAAAATTTGACAGGAAGTTCAAATTCACAATGCAAAAATCAGTATGGATCTTTTACAGGAGCTTTGATAAACAGCATTTGTGACCAATATTATTGGCTGCAAATTTCATGCACATGTATTAAATTACTACTTGTCTTTTGGAATGTTAAAATGAACATCTCTATAAAGGTACTTGTAACAGCCCACAGCTGTTGCTTGCGGAGGTACAATATAACAACTTTCATCAGCAAAAACCCATAAGAACATAATAAGAGCCACAGCTAGATCAGGCTAAAGGCCCATCTAGTCCAACTTCCTATATATCACAGCAGCCCACCAGATGCCTAAGTTGTGCCAGCCTAAATCGATTAGGATTGCACCCTAAGTAACATCATTCTTGGGATTTTAAAAAATGTGAAAATGGGATGAAATCAGCCTCCTCCTCCCATCAGGTCACCACCTACTCAGGGGCGTCACTAGGGTTCGCATCACCTGGTGCAGGAGGCCAGCACATCACCCCCATGCAGTGGTCAGGGCAAAAACCTGAATGGTGGGCATGGCTATGTGCCATTGCCGCACCTCCACTAGTTTTTTAGCTACACATTTTAATAGAATAAAGATATTTCAAAGTGGTTTGTTTCACTATATTCTGCTGTAAATTACGCATCCAACAATATATAACTTTATGGGCTGATTTCTGCAAACAATGATTTTAGCTGTTTTGGTCAGTAGGGGGTTCACCTCCATCAAGCGTACCCCCTTTCGAACACTCTAGTGACGTCCCTGATCAGGACCATTTTAGAAACCTTGCACTCCCCCGGACTGACTTTCAACACCATCAAATGCGTGCTTGCTTATTTGCTAGTAAACATGGCTGTGAAGTTCACTTTCTCCATATTACAATGCAATCACCTGGGACCTCCTTGTGGGGTGATTTGTGGGGGCTGTGATTCGACCAGGACAATTCTGGTATCTTTGGATTCCTCTCAGTGTGCCCTTTCCAATGGACTATGGCATGTTTACCTACTCACAAGTAAAGCCGTGTTATGGTTCACATTTACTTTCCATAGAGTTCAGTGCATTTTTTGGGGCCATACCTTTTGATAGTAAGGAGCTATTTAAAAATAGACTCTAGCATTGGATTCTGCTCTTCAATACAACTACAACAGTATATGAAATGATGGATTTTGCATACCATCGCGAAGTTGCATTTTTGGATCCCCCAGTGCACGTCACCTGGTGTGGACCATACCACTTGCACCAACCTAGCGACGCCCTTGCACATACTTACTCTGCTACTCTTGCTACCTCTCCACAAGATCCCCCATATTAAAACCTTATTCCCTTCTGTATCATAATAACACCTAATTGGCTTTTGGAATGTCAGTCTCATTAGCTAGTTTGAAAGAGGAAAATCCATTTGTTAAATAATGTCATAGAATCCTAACTTTGGAAGGGACCCGGCAGGTCATCTAGTCCAACCCCCTGCCTGTAGCAGGAAATTCTCCTAGAGCATCTCCAACAGGTGCTCATCAAGCCTCTGCTTGAAAATACCTGGTGAAGGAGATTCCACCACCTCCCTAGGCAATCTGTTCCACTGCTGAACTGCCCACACTGCCAGGAACTTTTTCCTGATATCCAGTTGGAATCTCCTTTCTTGCAGTTTGTACCCATTGCTTCTAGTTCTGCTTTCAGAGGCAGCTAAGAACAAATGAGCCTGTTCCTCCATATGACAGCCTTTCAGGTATCATGTCTTCTCTCAGCCTTCTGTTCTGCAGGCTGAACATCCCAAGTTCCTCTAACCTTTCCTTGTAGGGCTTCCCTTTCATCCCACTGATCATTCTTGTCGCTCTCCTCTGGACTTGCTGCATCTTTCTTAAAGTGAGATGCCCAGAACTGAACACAGTACTCTAGGTGAGGTCTGACCAATGCAGAATAAAGAGGAACTATAACTTCTCACGACTTGGAAGATACAGTCCTCTTAATGCAGCTTAAAATGGCATTTGCCTTCTTTGCAGACACATCACACTTGCTGACTCATGTTCAGCTTGTGATCCATGGTGACTCCAAGATCCTGCTCACATGTTGTGCTGTCAAGCAAAGTATCCCCCATTTTATACCTGTGTTTTTGGTTTTTATTGCCTAAGAGCAGAACCTTGCACTTCTCCCTGTTGAAATTCATTCTGTTACAGCCCAGTATTCTAGTTTATCCAGATCCTCCTGGAGGTTACTCCTGTCTTCTGTTGTGTTTGCTACTCCTCCCAGCTTGGCGTCATCTGCAAATTTGATGAGGTTCCCCTGTATCCCTTCCTCCAAGTTGCTGATGAAGATATTAAAGAGAACAGGGCCCAAGACAGAGCCTTGGGGCACCCCACTCGAAACCGACCTTCACGTTGATGCAGAACCATTTACTAAAACCCTTTGAGTATGGCTGTCAAGCCAGTTGCAGATCCACCTAACAATTGCCTCGTCTAGCCCATATTTTTCCAACTTCCCAATTAAGTTGTCATGAGGGACCTTGTCAAATGCTTTGCTGAAGTCAAGATAAATGACATCCCCTGCAATCCAGAGTAACTACGGGAGCACGTAAGACATATTATGTGCACCCGTAGTTACTGCACCACCTAGTGAAAACGTATGAGAAATTCATATTGCAATCAAGAGCAAATTGTTCTTACACCAGAGCAAGGACTCCCTGTAGTTACTCTGGATTGCGCCCATCTACAGCATTGCCACTGTCCAGTAAGCTCGTAACCCAATCAAAAAAGGAGCTCAGATTTGTCTGGCAAGATTTATTCTTGGTAAATCCATGCTGGGTTCTTTTGATCACCGAATGCTTGTCCAGATGTTCACAAATTGTGTGTATTATGATTTGTTCTAATATCATCCCCAGGATTGAAGTCAAACTGATTTGTCTATAATTTTCTAGATCTTCTTTTTTCCCCTTCTTAAAGATTGGGACTACAATGTAATTGTTTATATTTTCTGGCAATTTGGCTATAACTTTTGATAGAATAGAGATAGCTTTATGTGGTTTGTTTCAATACATCCGTATTAAATTCCATATCATATGGTATATCATATCAGATGATAATATTCAAAAATAACTGTGGTTTCACAATTTTGGTTACTAGCATAAAACTCAGTTTGTTGCACCCTAAAACTTGCTGTGCAGTGCAATTGCTGTCTGCTAACATCACTGGTAGCAGGAGATAGGACTGAGCTCTGAGTTTGCAGTTCTGAGGGGACCCTAGATTGGTGCAAGTCCCATAAGCTAACCTGTAATGTTGCAAACATGCCATAAAGCATATCTGTGTCATAGTAGGGAAGGATAAGCCAGCCTGCCTAATCCAGTGCCAGTTAGGTTTGTGTGGCCTGTTACTTAAAGGTTTTCATTATTCCATGTGCCCTTTTAATCCATAAGATTGTTAAATGTGCTTTTTCGCTTTATCAGTAACGGCCACAACAATTCTTTCCCAAGAATGCCTCCATATAAATTTTTTGAAAAACCAAAAAGAAGCTTGTCATCTCTTTTTTATGATTTATTGTCCAAAGGAGGTTTCCTGCTTTCCCACAGACTTTGCTTTCAACTTTTAAGAGGTGATGATCTGGCTTAAATGTTCACCCTTGAATATGTCTTAAACTTCATTTTCACATTCTATCCTTTCAGAATTTGCAACCAGTCACAGCATGCCTGTGACTGGCTTTGGAACAGATGTATTTGAGGATAGGAAAGAAAGAGGAATAAGGAAAATTTCTAGGAATGAGATGTTACGTTCTGCTTTTAACAGTATTTCAGTATAAAACCTCAATTAAAGTGAAATTATGTTTTAGTATGAAAGTTGCTTTATCTCTCATAAAGCAATAAACACTGGAGAGTAAACCTTTGTGATCAGAGCAAATCAAAACATTGAAGACTATAAAAATCTAAGAAGAAACAGTCCCACATTCCATTAAAACTGGAATTTTCTGCCAGAGTGTTTTTTAGCTGTGGGAAGATTTGTATTAATAGTGGCATGAGGAGATCAAGTTCTTGAACTAGGAAGATGTCCAAATCCAGGACATAGCCATCTTTAGTCATCAAGACATTAGCCATGTTTTGACAAGCCTGTGACCTGGTTCACAAACCATGGTTTGTTGTGGTGAGAATCAACAGTGAAGAGATTCGGGCTCGTGTGGGTCCCTTTTTCCTCTCTTTTGCATAGTGTTTGGACATAATAGGAAACCTCTACAAACCACAAACAGAACTTTTCAATTTCCTCCTCTCACACTCAAAGGTGGAGGAAAGGGAAGAGGGCAAGCACACAAATCTAAATCCTGCGGCTGCTTATTCTTATCATGGCAAACCGTGGTGTATTATGTAAATAATTCAGAATATAGCTCTAAATCCTGAGATTTCTCTCACATAGAGTTTAATTCTATATATTTCACATTTTTATATGGCTCTTCATCCAAGAAGATCAGAGAGGTGCACATAGTTTCTCCCCTCCTTTTGTCCTCACAACAAGTGTGTGAGGTAGGTGAGGTTGAGAGATTTCATGGAAGCCTCTGAACCCTGATCTTCCTGTTCTAAGTCCAACTCCTAAATGACTATACCAGGGGTGTCCAAACCCAGCCCCGGGGCCTATGCAGCCTTGGCAAGACCCCTATATCAGGCCATGGGCAAGCCTTTTAAAGTCTCTAATACAATCTTATATGTAAAGTTATTCAAACTGGAAATGTGAATCATTTTTCCAGTCCTCGACAGTGTCAGAGAGATGATGTGGCCCTCCTGCCCAAAAATTTGGACACCTCTGGACTATACCATTCTGTAATATTGAAAATCAAGCCTTTATCATTATGAGGAAAAATGTTAAATTATACACAGATGCACTTTTTTTTTACTCATCTGTAATTGGGAACTTGCCAATAACAGAAAGGATTAGTTATATAATTGCTTGGTCCCAAGAGCTTTAAGTGGTCTAGTGACAATTGTAATAACAAAACATTAGGCTAACCTGACCATGGCCATCTAGAGATTTGCTAACTCTTTTGCTTCCATTGTGAATTAACTTCTACAGAAATATTGGTCTCGGAGATAAAGATAATGGGGGCTCATCTCCTACCGGCTAAATCACAGTTGCACATCCATAAATGCAAGCAGGATTTGACTATCAGTGGCATGCCTTTCTTGTCGGCAAAGGAAAAAAGGGTTTTTAACGGTAACATTCCATAACAGTTATATCTTCTGAATTCCTGCCTGGTCAAAAGCAATCTGGAATGAATGAGGACAGTAAGGATGTCTGCATGGAACTATCCCACGGAGACATATTAAAGTCAGCACAGAGGTGAACTATGATCTTTCAGACCTCAGTCTATGTTGCATAGGCTGTATTTCTACAGCTGAATCATTTGAAATATGAACATACTGTGCCTGGCCTTCATTTAAGATGTCATGGGGAATAGCTACCAGAAGGATAGAGGAATCTCAGGAGTCATTTTTAGGCGTGAGTCAAGTTGTAAGGCTCCCCTCTCTGTCTCCTGCCCCATAAATAATGGAATGTGAAATAATTTACATCTGAACAACCCTTATAAGCGACACCAAAAAAGATCAGCACATTCAGGGTGCAATGCACTCTTTGCCTGATCTGGATCATAGCAATCAACTCTGGTCCTTAAGATTGACAACTAGTACTGCCCCCATGCATCCTAAAACATGCCTGCCCAGGGTCCTGAACCCTGAAGGCCCCTGGCTATCCAGATTTTCAATTTCACTTGGGTGTGTGGTGATGTTCTGGATGTATTGGGATCATTTTACTTTTCATCTGTATTTATATTGTTATATATCTGTATCTATTGTTTCTTATTATTGGTGTGTTTTATGATGAATATTGTAAGCTATCTTGAGCTTTGGAAAGGTGTGATTGAAATATTTTGAATGAATGAATGAATGAAGTGTAGCCTTGGGTTGAGTTGCCATAGTCTGCTTGCCTGCCTGCCTCTGTCACTCTCTCTCTATCTACAATATTTATATACAGTGGTACCTCACTTAACAAGCGCCTCACTTAACAAGCGTTTAGAGCAAAAATTCCCAAAAAGTCTTGCTTCACATAACAAGTTCCGCTTCACTTAACAAACAAGCGCGCTATGGGCATGCATGCTATGTAGCCCTGATGCTGCACATGGAGGCCCTTTAAAAGGGCTGCTGGCCAGCGCTGCAACTGCCCAACTTGGGGGGCAGTTGCCTGGAGGTGCCAGAGGCAGCTGCCCCCAAGTGCCCCCACCGACCACCTTGAACCTCCAGCAGCAGCCCAAGTAAGCCTCCCAGGAAAGTGTCTTTGCAGTCTCCTAACTGTGTCTACTCAGAAGTAAGCCCCATTGTGTTAAATGGGGCTGACTCCCAGGAAAGTGTCTTTGATTACAGCCTAAGTAGACTTAATAGGATCGTGCACACTGAATGCATGTTTTGAGTTCAATTCCAGTGTTTTGTCATCATTTTTATATCCAGTTAATATTTTTATATGAATATTTTGGGGGTTGTGGAACCAATTGTCTGAGTTTCCATTATTTCCTATGGAAGAATCTGCTTCACTTAAAGAGCGTTTCACTTAAAGAGCACTTAAAGAGCGTTTCACTTAATTAAGCTCTTTATGTGAGGCATCACTGTACTGCTTTTCAACTGAAAAGTTCACAAAGTGGTTTACAAGAAAATGAAAAAAATAATAGCTAATTAATAGCTAATGGATCCCTGTCCCAAAATCTAAAATGCAAAAAGAACACCAGCAAAAGCCTCTAGAACAGACATTGCTGGGGGTGTGTAGGGCCAGTTAAATAAAAGAGGAACACCTTCCCCTGATAAATAAAAGAGGAACACCCACTTGAAAGAGTGTCTTTTGCCCAGTTACCAGAGTAGTCCTCCTGTGCTGGCTCCTAAGTGTTTTGTGCTGGCTCACCAGGACTGAATTCAGACTCTGTACTGGCCATACGAGTACATTTGTGCTGGGTGGTGCAGAGGATGGGAGATAGTGGTGAGAGGGTGTTATGGGGTGGGGAGGGAGGTGTTTTGGGTGTGGGTGGCAGAGACTGGGCAGGGGATGGATTGATTGCAGAGGTGTATACCAGACCCTAACTCCACTTTTGGGCCAGGTAGCCTTACAAAACAGCCAACTATATAGCTGGTGTAGGTTCAAGTATCTCTGTGGGGCAAACTAGGGCTTGACATGTAGTAAGGGGGAAAAAAATCCCCTTATCCTGTGATTACTTACAGCCTGCTGCTAACCTCTGTTAGATATAGCACAAGTCACTCAACCTGTCTGTACCAGCAAACGTTAGCATTGTACCCTTAATGAATGATAGACAGATGCATCTTCTGAGGATGGATAATCATGGTGCATTTCTGCATTAGAAAAGGTTGGATGGGAAGAGTCTGTGTACCTGTTGCTGGGAAGCCCCAGTGCGAGAGCGAGAGCGAGAGCGAGAGAGAGAGAGAGAGAGAGAGAGAGAGAGAGAGAGAGAGAATTTGCCCACAAGAAATGGCATGAGTCAGAGAAAGACAGCAATATGTGTTCAAACAAGATGGTCTTGTCTTACTTGATGCAGAAAATCTACTCGTAGCACAAGCGGACAAGAAGGACTTCATATTGAAATGCACACAGGCAGCCTTCTTTGTGGATGACCTTACCGAATAATTTGATGATTAATTTGTGCATTCATTAAATTAAGGGTGGAATCAATCATTTTCTCATATTATGATAGCAGCATGCTTGCTTGACAATTACTGATATAGAACTACTCTGGCAGTACAACAGAATCTGTCATGTTGGCCTGCTGGCCTGTCAACTGATATACATATATCTGAGTTGAGATAATACGCATGGAGATTCAGCTATTATTTGTTTTCCTTGCGAACGTCTTTCTTTGAGATCATCTGGAAAACATAATGCCTCTTGTTTCGCTCATTGCCTTCTTTTTCTGGCAAGACTTGCTCCTTTCTTTCCTCCTTTATTTTTTGTTGGATGTTGCCAGTGAAGGCATTAGTTCATGTCTTTTGGTGCAAGACATTTTGTGTAAAATATAGGCCATAATGTGCAGAGTTTGCAGGTCACTGAAGTGTTACAGTCTACTGAAATGGGTCTGGAATCAATAAGGTTACAGATCAAACTCAATTTCTTTAATTTTCATTACTACTTAGAGTAAAACCCCACATGGTTTTACACAAAAAAGAATAAAGCATAAAAGTTCATTCAAGCCCTCAGATTGATATTTTATATGACTTACAAATAGAGTTAAATAACACTGCTAAGTACTTCATGGCAGTACCTTCTCTCCCCACTTTCCTTCTACAGCTTAGAGATTTTGGTAGACATAGCAGACAAGATATAAACCTGTCCAGAAAAATCAGGAGAAACAAACCCAGTTAATGTGAGGCAATTAACTGCTTTATTATGCCATATTTCTGACAAGGCAACCACAGTGGGTTATAATTTTAAATCCCAAATGTATGAATGAATGAATGAATGAATGAATCATGAGAGTTGTCTCACACCACTGGTGATCTCTTCAGGAATGCTAGTCCTGGTAGCCGATTATGGGAATAGGGCCATAGGTATTGGGATTGGCCATAGGTAGCCTCAGAAAGACAGGAGAGATAAAATATGAACAGTTCTCTTGTGCTGTTAATTGCTTTTTTGTAATTAATAAATTGTGTGTAATAGTTTTGAATTTAATAATAAGTAATATAGTGTTTAAGCAAATGAAAGCAATATTTATGAGAGTAGTAAGTTTTTATTTGGCATGTCCTACATTTTTCTTGGGGGCCTTGTATTCTTTTTTAGTTATGACATATGGTAAAGGTGGAACTGATGATGGGAAATATGTACATATTCTGAGCTGCTTGTTTGCTTACCCCTGAATCACATGTTCCTGTAATGAAGATAGATTCTGGAACAGAATTCCTGTAAATCTCATCTCAGAATTGAAATCTCATGCAAGTCTGCCATGAAAAATTCATTCCATACATTCTCCTCCCTAAAACACTTTGAAAAAATAATAGAATATAATAGAAATCAGGTGGCTTCTGATGAGTTTAAGAATCAATAGCTGAAAAGTTTTATTTTTCTTCAAAGCACATACAGTATTTATAGAGAACTTTTCCAAATCAGCCTAAGACAATAAGAGTAAAATGATGAAATTCATAGTGGTAAATAAAACATTGGATTACTTTTTTATAACTTAAACAAACTGGAACTTTCTTGTATGACCAGTCTTGTCTGACCAGTTTGACCAGTTTTGTCTTCTGAGACAATGTGCTATGGAATGGGAACTTCCCAATCCCTGGCCTTTAAATTAGAAAAGAAAATCTAAAATGAAGTTCAAATAGAATGAATGAGACTACGGCTGCAATCCAGAGCAAATTCAGCCTGCTCTGACCTAACTGCACTCTCCTAACTATTCTGTATCCAGAGCAGAAAGTTATGCTGAATCCAGAGAGTCAGGAAGCCTGGGCTGCCCTAAGTGCTCCAGAGCATGCTAAGTAATTGACACAAGGGGAAGACTTGCTCCTGAGGAGACACCCCTCAGATCACACTGAACAAGGAACAGCTGTGGTGCCTACAGTGGTGACACGACTCTGCACATCACCTGGTGCTGAAGTCTGTGCGTCATCCCTGGGATGCGCCCCCCCCCCCCAACCTGGACTGCACAGTCATCAAAGTTGGCGCCTGCGCAGTTGTTTCTGAAGCCAACTGGCTTCAGAAAGAGTACTGTGCAGGCACCATCTCTGACACCTGCGCAGTACTTTTCTGAAGCCTTTTGGCTTCGGGGGAGACTGTGCAGGCGTCAGAGTTGGTGCCTGTGCAGTACTCTTTCTGAAGCCATTCGGCTGCCGCCCCGCCTCCTGAGTGAGGCCGAATGGCTGTGCAGAGGCGCGGACTTTCTCTGCTCTAAGGAAGTCTCCTCTGAAGCTGTTCGGCATGCTCAGTGTGTTTCTGCGCAGTGCACCTCAGATGGCCGTTCAGGCCAGCTCCTCAGACAAGTGTCAGCTTCTGGCTGATTCTCCGCCTTGGAGCAGGCCTGGATGGGTGTGCTGATGCCCGGGGCCTGCCAAAGGACAGTCAAACTCCTCCGGCACATCACCCCATACGGAGCGCATCCCCAATGCAGCCCACACCAGCTGCACCAGTCTGGTGACGCCACTGGGTGCCTGCCTTATAAGGAGTCCCTGATGAGATGCCAGTACATTCTACAGTGAATACAAGGGGCTTCTTGGAGTGGCCTCCTGTATCCTGAGGTTTGTGGGCAGCCGTAGTTTATTCCATATCCTGAGGTTGAGAGGCAGGGGTTGCAGCTAGGCTGGCCAAGAACTCAGATTTTTGGTCAGCACTACCATTCTTACTCGGGCCTTATCATGGACCCCTATGGGTCTACTCATTACTATACCTGCTCCTGAGGTGGTATAACTCTGAGGGCTGGAAGAGGGCATTTCTGCCTTGGAAACAGGCTTTGGATACAGAGTAACTGCTCTGCCCTAGGCAATGCTAATCATGCCCTCAACTTGCCTTTCCTGAGCTGCTTAGGCTGCCCCAGTTAGGGCAGAGCAGGTCCACTTCTCTTAGGGCACCCTATCTTGCCTTGCTCTGCCCTAAGCCTCCTTCAGAGTAACTGGGCTGGAGCATCTTGCAGTTGCTCCAACCTAGTGTTAGATAGGGCAACCTAAGGGCTCTTATGTGGACAGATTAGTTGCTCTGGATTGGGCTGTACATGATATGCATATACTTGTCAGATTGTCAAATAAGAATGTCTGTACATAAAACATTTAAGAGAGCCGTGGGGCTCTTTCCCTCTTTCCCTCCTTTCTCTATCAATCTGTGAATAAAAACGAGATTTAAGAATCCATGCACTGCAATGGCATCTGCGCCAACTATCCCCATTTTATTTATTTATTCTAGGCATTTCTATCCCAGCTTGCAGCTTCCAGAGACACCCAAAGTGGCCAAGGGGTTGTGATTGTGAAGGCCCTTTCATGTGTCCCCCTCCCCAATAGACGAAAAACCAACAAAACTTGATGTTGAATGATGTGGAGAAGCAGATTCATATGTGAAGAAGTGGTCCTTTGGAAGTCCTGATTGAAGGTTATTAACCTACTTTTTTTTCTTTTAATGTATTTCCACCCTTTTTGCAGCTATGGTATCCCAAATCTGACATCAAAGTTTATAACCAACACCTTGAATTCATTCTGGAAACATACTGGTAGCTAATGCATATACAGTAGCATAAAGTGAGAATTTTTTTGTTCCCATGCAGATTCCCACAAGAACATCTGCAGCATGAGGTTTTTAGACTTCGTCAAGGACATCACATTACAGAGGTCTTCAGACCTGGGCCAGCTACAAGCTGGTATAAAGATCCTCAGTGGATATATTCAGCTGGGAAAAGGAGAAATAGATCTTGGTGTGTGCCACTGCTATAGAGACTCCTCCCAACCTGTACTGCCCCATTTTGGCCCACTCCCTGCACAGAAACTCCTCCTATATGGTCCCTATTGTTGGGGTTATGATGGACGGACCTTGGACATATCTAAATTCCACCATTGATGCAGCCATGCCATCATGCCATCAATGGGGTGTGCACTGCATCCTGCAGTGGGTGAGGCAGTTTAACCCCCCCCCCAGGATAAGGTTACCTTGGGGCTTCTCAAACCTTGTAATACTGGACCCACTTTTTAGAATGACAATTTGTTGGGTCCCACTGGAAATTATAGCTGCAGTCCTAACCCCCATTAGTCCTGACACAAGCCCTGTGCTGGTGTCAGGTTATTGCAATAGTATCGTAAGTATGCACTTCTGGGGTGGGGTGGGGTTAGGACAGTGCACAGACATGTGCTGTCCTCCCCATACCACTACGGGAACAGGGAACAGGGAGCAGGTGAGTTGTGGTGGCCTAAATCGGTTAGGATTGTACCCTTAACCTGGGAGTGATATCATCAATTTAAGCTTCATACTTAAGCCACAATCACATTGTATCTATTACACAGCAGTTTATTTATTTGATTTATATCCCGCTTTTCTTCCAAATGGAAGGATACCCAAAGCGGCTCTTATTTTGCTTTACTTAGAATTCTAACATTCCAGCTCAAAAGTCAAAACAAAATGAGGACTTGGATACTTTTCCAGCAACACAGCCCCCCCCTTTTCCACCGTGCCATGGGGAAAGAACCATGTCCCTCTCCCAACAGGAACCCACCATGCCCAGCAGCTCTAAACCTAGTATTTTCAGCTCTGTATTTTCAATGACAGCTGAGGTAGATGCTATGTGACCCACCTGAAACTGACTTGTGATCCACCTAATGGATCCTGACCCACTGTTTCAGAAATGCGATCCAAAAGCTTATGGGAATCCATTTGGCTTGCTCAGCTTCCATGAATGGATCAGCCAAAGAGATCCATCACCCCTGCAGAAACTAGACATTTTGCACACAAAGATACTATCCTTCCTTTTCTGAACCCCCCCTTACTCCCAAGAAGCCTCCATAGATTTATGCCCGCAAAAGAGCTGTCATAGGACCAAGAAGATTCACTGGAGGTCAGGTAACCCTTTAAATTAGAAAAGAAAATCTAAAATGGGTTTTTACATACTGTGCCATCTGGCTATCCCACCACCACAGCAGGCAGCACATAGTCAGCACCTCAGCATCTTTTGAGCTGCCAGGGATAGGATTGGGCTTTTATTGGCAAACCCTGCTGCTCTCTGTATTCGGTATTCTCTGTTCATAAAGTTGAATGGGAAACAGATGTGTAAAACACCAAGGTCTGTAAACCTTTGTGCTGTACAAAAGAAGACACACTGAAGGAAATCAGTATCACATCCTAGGAAGTAAATATGAAATTAAAAATGCTTGAAGACTAAGAAAAAGGTCAGGGCTGTACAGCCCTCACCCCAACAATAACTATACGTCACTGTTATCTCCAAAGAGATTTTATCTCCAAAGAGATTTCAATGTTGTCAATTTCTTCCATCAAAGAAATACAAAGCTGAAAATGCTGAACACATGATCAAATAATTTTAAAAAATCCAGTTTATGAAGCATGAATATGAAACAGTTGTCTGAAGTTCAAATGATTCGAACAAAATGATGATGATGATGATACTGGTTTATGGTCTCCCTTCTTCAGCAGCCTGAAGTCCAGGGCACATTCTTCACAGCATCAGTTTCCTTTTAGGAGAGAGCAATGTGTGGGGTAGTTCATAACTGGATACTCAACTGGCTAAATATGACACAAAAGACTCATTGGAAATGAATGAACCTCCCTGTGTTCCCCCATCTGTTTGGAAGCACACCAGGATAGCACACTGTGGTCCTTTTACTAAGGTTAATTTGGCCTTTAGAAGTAGCATCATGTTTCCACATATCCCAGTTTCTATTTTTTATGTTGTGATAGACATTTAAAAATGCATCTTTTGGTGCAGTCCTACCCAGCTTAGACCACCACAACTTGTCCATCTCCCCATTCCCACCGTGGCATGGGGAGACTGGCGCATGTCTGTCCACTGGCCTAACTCCCCAAAGCAGTGGCGCAGTTATGGCACTTTTTTGACCATCCCTTGGCAAGCACAGGATTTGTGCCAGGACTTGTGCCAATCTAACCAGAGGTAGGATTGCAGTGTGAATGCACATTCTGTTGCACTTTGTCACACATTATATTTTACAGAGTAAAATTGGGTTCCGTCCAGCTATGTGGTACTGACAGACATCATTAACTTACCAGCGTACAATGGAGAGACAAGGAATAGTGAGATTAGATACCATAGCAATTAATATATTTCCTCTCTCCATTCTAACCAGAATTAATGGAGGTAGTCCTGTGCTTTTGAGGCCAGTGTTGGGAACGCAACTCAAAATACTCAGATTATAGTCAAGAAAATGTGGGTTTTCATCAAGTCACAAGTCATATGCATGGAAGGTTCTGAAAAATACTTGAGTCAGGACTCCACCGACTCAAGTCTTGTATTCAAGTGGCTAAGTCAAATCTGCCTGGGTCTGGGGGTGTGTGTGCTTGTTTTCATGGTATGAAAAACCTTAGGGACCATCATTCAGAGTGGGTAAGCAGTGGAATTTCAGTCACAAGGAAGGGAAGGGTTAATGTGGTCTTTTGTAGTCGATGAGAATGCTCTTTAGCTGAATTCTGATAGGAAGGTAGGAATGGATGATTATTAGATAAAGGATCATTATTTTAATATTTTCACAGGATGAAGGAGGGCAGGAGGAACTGCCATGGGGTTTCTTGTTACAATCTTTCTTAAGATTGTTTTGAGAAGCCCAGGGAGGGGATGAGGCAGGGAAGGGTGGAGGCAGTTATAGTGATCATGCTTTTCACCACATGGCTAGTGGGGTGGAGGAGGAAACTTCAGTGAATGATCTGCTGCAGGCGACTACTTCTGAGTAGGGCTGCCAGGCTTGGTGTATCCTACGAAGTCTTGCAGCTGCTGCTCTTGATCCTCATTCTTGTGGCTTCCTTCCACACGTTCTTGCTATTCCTCTCCCCCCCACCCCCACCCCCACCCCCACCCTGTTTACACATGGTAGGGATAGTGGATGAATATTTAAAGATAGCTCCAACATACACAGATCCCTACAGCTGCCCCATTTTTTCCTCCTTGACTGGTTTGTTAAAGGGGAAAGGTGACTTGACGCAATTCCTATAAAGCCACAAGGACTTGCTGCATTTTGATTCATTTTCAGCTCAAATTGTGGGGATGGTGATTCTAGACTCAACCTAAGTTGAGCCCCCCGAGACTTTTCCCAGTACTGATGTAGCAGAGCCAAATCTGATTTCTACATGACTCTGTGAAATCAATATGTTTACTATTTGATTCTTGTTTGGCTAGGATCATGTAATGAAGAAGGCTTTTCAAGTAAAAATGGAAAAAGGTCATTGAGGCAGCAGCAGATTTGGGATACAATAGCTGCAAAAAGGGGTGGAAATACATTAAAAGAAAAAAAAGTAGGTTAATAAACTAATTTAAACTTATGAAAATGTGGCTTAGGGATAAAAAATGGAACAGCATAAAATCTAGAGCAATGTTATTGACTGCATTACAGATAAACTAATGACAGATCCAGAAAAATATATTTAAGGGAAAAGTACCAAGGGATTTCTAGGGGTGCTTAAGTATGCCTAGGGGAGCAACTAATTTTTCCAGTGCAGCTTGCCCACCGTGTTATTGCTCTCCATGAGGAAACAATGGTTAATTCTAAATGGAGAACTCCAGCAGGTGTCTCCTGTCATAATGCAGCTAAAGTTCAGAGCAAGTGACCAGCTACCTTTCTGTTCAAGGTAATTTGCAATTATAACATGTGGGAGGTAGTGGAGAGTCAGTAACTTGGCTGATAGAGCAGTGAGGTCAGGCTTATCCTCGAACCAGGAAATGAGTGAGTTTTTGTGCAATTATTTTTCTACTGATCTTTGTTATAAAAACCCTAAACCAAGCTCACTCTGGGGAAGAGTTGAATTGAAATTGGCCCATTGTGTTTATGACTGGTAAAGGCCAGAGGAAAAGATTTATTTTCCTTTTTCATTTGAGAGAAATACAAAGCTTTTGTGGACTCAGGCGCACTAAAGACCCCTTAGGAAACATTCGCCTGGTGGATTTTGCTACGCAGAGTGTTTATTTTGTCATAGACCTGGAGCGGCTTAATCCACACCGTTAACGAGAGTGAAATAAATCCATGGATCTCGTTTGCTCTTTGTTACTCATTTGAATTTGAAATGAAAGACACTTGGCCCACTTTTGGGGTGTTTGCTTGTTGGTTTGTCATACGTGGCCGCTGTTTCCTCCTCCCTGTGGGCTGTTTTTTTCTCCCCAAATGTTGATTAGGCTGACACTTTGATTTCAGCAGTAAGTTTCTTTTATTTGGTCTGAGTAAGGGTGGCCAGTTCATCTTGGAAATGATTATGGGAAGGAGGAAATTATTATTATTATTATTATTATTATTATTATTATTATTATTATTATTATTATTATTATTATTATTATTATTATTATTTTGCAATTCAGGGATTCATTTATATTCAGGGATTCTGCTCAGCCCTGACCTGACCTTCAGAGAGGGTCCAATACCTGCAAGCCTGGCTGATCTTGGATCTCTCCATTCCTTGAGTCATACTCTCTGGCTTTGTGTGTGGTCTTTGATAATCACACAACTAGGGAGAAACTGTTTAAAAAAAGTCAGGGGAGGGGAAAGAGTGTTTTATCGTATTTCAAGTTATGCACAGTTTAAACTTCATTCCAATAAATTAAAAAAAATTAGTTTTGTATAAATAAATGAAATCTCTCCCCTGCTACTTCTTTTGCTGCCATTCAAAGGTGCTGGTTTCAAGAATCACAGAGAGTGACAATGATAGCTCTGAAATCTAAGATGGAGGTAAAAATGTGGAGGACTGAAACCTGCATTCACGAGCTACACTATCTTGCAGTGGTGTAGCTATGGGGGTAAAGGGGGTGCAGTTGTAACCCACAAGCTGAGCTTGACACTAGTGGCTAAAAATGTGAAAAACAGGCTATGTATGAATGATAATACCATCATTTTATATATCATTAGAAAGGTAATTTAATGCAGAATGCAGTGAAATAAACAGAATTGGAATATCTATATTCTACCAAAAGTTATGGCCAATTAACCAGAAAATGAAAGCATATAGAACAAAAATTGGGTTTTCTTAACTCAAGTATTCTATGATACATATTGCTCTGATAGCCAATGAGTTGCAATTCTGATAATGTATGGAATACATAAGGTGTTAATATGAAACAGCTCTAATTTCCATGTACATATATAATAATACAGTTAACACCTGATAAATGGGTATGCAGGTACTTCCAAATGGTGCTCTTCTTAAATTTAGCAGGGAAAGAATAACCATTCCTCTTTGACCCAGCACAGTTTCCCTAACCAAATGGGGCACATTTTTCATATTTTTACGTGATTAAATTTGATTTTGTTGTTGCAGGGGAAAATTTTTAAAAATTTAAAAAAAATACCTGGGATGACATCACTTCTGTTAGTAACATCATTTCTGGGGCAACATTTTGAGCTTTGCACTGGGCGACATGATCATTAGCTATGCCACTGCTAGCTTGTGATTTCTTCAGCTGCAGATAACTCCCACATAATTTAGTGCCTTCCTGTTGAGAGACTAATTAAGAAGGGCACTACTTAAAAGTAATTGACATGATTTGAAGCATAGATCAGCTTCAGAGTTGATGGTTTTGTTTGCCTGCAGAATTTTCAAGTAAAATCTCATTGTCTTAAACTTAAATTCATAGACTTAAAAACACTTAAGTCTTCCGTGTTCTTTAAAAGTAAGTTCCTGCCCCTATGACTGAGAAACTAGTTGAACATGTGCAGCCATGCTAAGTCGGTGGAGCTCCTATTGATGGTAGGTTACTTGCTTTTTCCTTCATGACTTCAGACCATGCTTTGGTGCCAATAAATATGTCTTTTTTATCAGTGTTTCTTAAAGTATGTCCACTTTGCATGGTCCACCTATTAAATGCACCACAGGAATATTGGGCAATGATGTCACTGACACTTACTTCTAGACTGGAAAACCCAATGCAATGTGACAAACACTGGTAACAAACTGGTAACAGGGTACAATCTTAACCAATTTAGGCCAGACTAACTCACCTGGCATAGCTTCCTGTGGTGGTGTAGAGAAGGTTGGTGTTTTGCCTGTGCACTGGCCTAACCCTTCCAGGAGTGAGGCAGAAGTACCTTACACCACTTTTATGATACTTCCAGGTCAGCTTAGGTTTATGCTGGAGATTAAGACTACAGTGTCATCGAGGACAGAAGGGCTTTTGAGCATGCAAAAAAGCACACAATGAAGCTCAATCTGCAGAGCCAAGCCTCCTCCTGCTGCATTATTGGAATCAGTGCCAGGAGGTAGGTATGAGTGATCTGGTGAGTTCTTAAGTACCACTAGTGGTTCACACATGACGGGTTGAGAAACACTGCTTTTTGTCCATCTTCTCCTTCTTCTTCTCTGTCTACCATCATGATACACATGTCAAATAAATCAACCATCCAGTATCAAAAAAAGGCATATGAATGATGAGGTTTAAGCAGATTTGGTTTATCCTACTACTAACATCCCAAACAGCTGTTTCTCAAACTTATAGGGAGATTTACTTCCTAAGTAAGCTTTTGCAGGAGATGGATATAGGCAGCAATGTGATCCCCATGATCGCATCACTAAGGGGAGATAAGAGGGTGCTTTCACTTACTCCAGCAGGCTTCAGGAGAAGTGTGGAGCCTTGTGCATCCCTCCACAGTACTCCCAAGGCTTGGAATCTTTGAACAGAGCAATCAGAAAGTGCTTCCTGATCACTCCGTTTGAAGATCTAAGGCTTGGGGAGTGCTGCATTGGGCTGCAAGGGACTGCCTGCACCTCACCTGTTGAATCCCTACATCAGTAAAAGTAAATGAAAGCATCTTATCTTCATCCCCCCCTCCCGAGCGATGCAATCTTGGGGGTTGCACCACTGCCCTATCCCCATTCCCTGACACTTAAAGGGATCAGGGGACCTTTACATGAACTAGAGTTTGCCACTCCCCCTCGTTCAAGTACCCCATAGAGTGATAATATTGTGTATTTAGGTCAATTTTGGAACCATTCCTTGTTTATTATAATGTCATCTGCCACAAGAAGTCTGCTTTCATTCAAGGCTCCAACACAACTTGCCTTGGAACCTGTTTTACTCACCTTTTCCTAGAGTTCCACTGAGTTTCTCTTAAATATACGAGTATTAACAATCACTAACAGAGCTTAAGGTTGCAATCCTAAAGACACTTTCCTGGGAGTTAGAACCATTGAACTTAATGGGGCTTACTTCTGAATAGACATGGTTTAGATTGTGCCCTCAGACATTATGTAATGTAACACTCTTTTCCCATTGAGAAGACAAAATAGTCCCTTGTATCTATGCAGGACATGTGAACAATTTTGTAATTGGTCCATATTATGTTTAATAGCACAGTGGATAAAACCAAGGTATAGTCATCTGTACCACAACTGAAGGGAGACACAGGTAAGAGGGTACCCCTAGTTATCAATAGTCAGCCTTTGGGGGACCCATTTTTTCCTAGCAGTGATTTCTGGTGAAGTAGTAATCCAAAAAAGCACAGCCACATGGATGCATAACTCACTCCTACCCTCTCTCCCTCCTTATGTTCTCTCTTAGTATCTTTCTTGGTAGCAGTTTAAATTGATTCTTGTCTATCCTGCAAAGGCCTTCCAAAGCAAAAAGGTATTTAAAAATAATAATATGAAAGAAATAGAAAAATAGAAAATCTCATTTTTCATTTTCAGGGCGCAATTAGATCCCTACATTTCTAAACACATTTTTCCCCAGATTTTCTAAAATACTATACTTTGAAAAGATTCTAGCTTTTCCAAAAATGAGATTACAGTATACACCTTCTCAAAAAAACATTGAATTTAATGGATTTCCATGACCATGTTATGTTCCACACCATTATATAATAATTTGAAATAAGACTCATTTACCAGTTCTTGCTGAGAAAGTACTACTTATATGCATATATGTGGGTAATACCCACACATACCCATGGGGGGGGGGGGAGAGAGAGAGAGAGAGAGAGAGAGAGAGAGAGAGAGAGAGAGAGAGAGACATTCTCATTCAATGGAGGATGTCTGATAAAAATTTTGTCAACAATATATCATGTCAGGAGGAAAAAAATCAAGCAATCTTTCAGGTGTCACTGTTAAAAAAACATTAGCTGTGCCAGCAACAAAACTATGTGGTAACATCACTACAGTTTTTGTTTCAAGCTTCAAACCTCTTTCTGATCTGGTGTCTAGAACATTTGTGAGAAACCATTGAAAAGGAATTCTATTTCTTGATTCAAAAAATATCTTTTCAAAAGGACATTATATTTTTTGAAATATTTTAAAATAGCTTTTATATGATTTTTTCTTCAGAAATTGCTCTAATAATAAGATTGTGGCATAAGGACAGACTTGTAATAAACAGCCTTTTGTGGTTATTGCTTTGGAATTTAACTGGCCATAAAAGCTGTTTATTGCTTTGTACACTGCCCTGCCATGAACAATATCCCTTACTTATCGCTATGCTCCGAGTAACTGCACCAAAGAGAGCTTTAACTTAAGCCAGGCAGAAAGAGAGGAGATGATTGTACTCTACATTTTCACATGACAGAGTGTTTAATGTAACATATTAACTCTTTCCCCCTTTTCTATACATAGATTATGGCAAATCTATACGTAGATTATTATTATGGCAAAGCTTGTTCCTTTCAAAAATCTCTCTACAAGAAAAATTTTGAGTAAGCAAATCCCACAAAAGACAACCATAAAATTTATGCATTTATTCATTTATCCATGCAAAACTTAATATGTGGAATACATCTGAACTACATGCATTGGTGCTATCCCAGCTTCTGTGTGTTGTCCCACCTCACATAGATTCCAGTATTTGGAATCTGAAGCATGGATCAATATACAGTGTATGTATATTGTCAGTGTATGCTTATGTCAGTGAGTGTATGTATTCATTGTACATGAGGCTGAATAAAGTCCCAGCAGTGTCTGTGGGGGTGAGTTTGTGCCACCAGTGCAGGAGGTCTGGGGAGGATGGGGAAAGGCATTGTGGGGGTGTTTGAAGGCTGGGAGAGAGTGGGTGGCAGGTGGGCCAGTGGACAGACTGGGCCTAGGAGGGAGGTGGATCCAATATCGGGACCTTTACTGGATCCTAAACCCCTCATGGACAGAACTGGCCTAGTGCTAGACTGCTTGGATCTGCACCATCACTTTTGGTGGCACAGATCCAAGTAGCCCCAGTTAGGATGCTGTCCTGTTACTCAGGGGAAGGGGAATCAATTCCCTTGATCCAGATTGTGCGGCTGCTGGCCCAAACCTGTGCCTTTTCCAGCACAGTCATGATTGGGCTGTTAGTATCCCTCCCTCCAGGAACACCAGAGATGGAACTCTTATCCAATTGTGTGAGTATCATTGCTGGCCACTTTTGGGGGGCATGGTTACTAATTTGGGTGACCTGTATTGGCATATATTAAACCTGTACTGTTATATAGTAAATAAAATTACTTGGGGTGAAACCAGTCTGGTGATGCCACTGCAATTAGGCTGTGCATATATATGATAATTGTAATTTTTGTATGGTATGATGTGGGAGGAGGTCATCATGCAGGTGAAGCACCTGCACCAGGTGACTGTCAGTCCTAGTGACATCTCTGATGAAGAGTGAACACAACCAACACTCCCTTCTATGTATCCACAGTTGCATGAATGGATGAAAATGTACACATTTGAGAACTACCACAACGATAAAATGAAATATAACACCAGGGATAGTTCAGGATATGGGAGAGCTCAGCTATGGAGCACTGTTTCTGCTGAGGTGTCACTTAGCAGATTGACAGTGCAGCTGAAAGGGTGACTCATGTGATAATTGGGCTTTCCCAGCACTTCAGTAGAAACTCTTTCTTTCACCCATCATGGTCTGCTCCTTTCCCTTATACTGTTCTTTGCCATCTGAGGGCTCCTTCCATGTCTCCCTCTCAGAAGACAACAGAAGTGGTGCTGTTGAAAGGGTAGCACTGAGAGAGGCTTCTTTGGGCTGTATCCAGCCTGCCAACCTTATGTTTGATACCCCTGATCCAGATAGTTTGTGTTGCAGACTTATTTTTTTCCAAAAGCTCTTTAGGTTATCTGGTTGGCTTTAGTCATTTGATGACTATAAAGTCCTGCATCCCTGTGCACTACTGGAGCAATGGTTCTCAACCATTTCAGCCCAGGATGTCCTTCTGAAAATGACAAATGTCCTGGACCACCTGGAACGGATGACATCAACCTGGAAGTGATGATCAAACAGGAAGTAACATTACTGTGGTGCCAGAGCTCCTCCAGGTCTACTTTGAAGTAAATCCTATTTTGTTCAATGAGACTTGCTCCCAGGAAAGTATGAACTGCAGCCTGAATGCCCCACGATGGCATCACACAGTGTCAACCAATCACAAGACCCAGCCTGTTCTTCAGATTATCTAGTTGGCGGTTATGCTTCATGTTTTGTTGACCACTTGTTGCAATTTTCTCCAGCAGAGGAGGAGGATTATGCATGTTGCTACGCTTTGGGTTTGCTCTGCAATCTTTCATTAACTCTCTCTGACACATAGGCTTCACATCACTGGAAGTGTGGCAATCACTCACCCTCAAGGAACTCATAACCCACTAGACGTTCCTAACCCACAGGCTGGAAATTGCTGCTTGTGAGAACAAGGATCCTCTGGTTCCAGTAAGCCACATAGCTAATGTCTGCTGTTAATCAGTCGTAACTCATTTTGTCAGGTCCAACACTTTGGACTCAGTTATATGACATTCTTGCGTAATATGCAATAATGTCTGGCATAGGATAGATCCTGCATTGCAGAAGTAATATAAGCCATTCCATTGGTCTCACTGGTGTAGCCAGAAAAAGAAGAACTTGGCCAGTGAAATGTAACTGAGATATTACAAAAAAAAACAAACATAATAAAGCATGTATTCTTATACTTGCATACTTGTAGTTGTGTAGACTTGATAGTATCCTTTGAGATAAATGATACATACTTTTAAAATTGATGATGCTGATCTCAGAATTGCAAAAATAAATTATAAATACAAAAATAAGACATTAGGCCTAGGGTGACCAGGGGCCAAACCCAAAATTCCCCCCAAGTTCCCCAAAATTCCTGTCCCCCAAGCCAAAATTCCTACTCAGTTAAAAAAAAATTAGGATACCCCCCCAAAAATTTAGGACAAATGTAAGACATGTTAAAATAAAGCAAAAATACTCATATTGCTTTCCTGTACTTAATTTCAACACTTTTAAAATTGAAAACCTCTTAATGCATGATTCTTACCCAGACTTGTAAGACACCATGTGGAGGAGCAGGACTAAACCCTGAGGACGGGATGGCAGGCGTAGTATTGAGACCTCGGCCACCGTGGGACAAGGTGCTTGAGTCAACCGAAGCTGAGCGCAAATACTGGTCAGACTCCTGGTGGGACTTGCTGAGACTGTACTGCGCAGGACGCACCAGGGTTTACCCGGGACGTTTGAGCAGGGCAAGAGCCAATCGAGGGGTCTCCCGCTCAGTCGGGCAAATCAGGGGGCAAGGAGTGGAGAGAAGGGGGAGAGGTGGTGGCAGGTGCATATAAGGAGGGAGGAGAAGGGAGGTTCTGGGTTGGAGTGAGGAGTGGAGAACAACCAGTGCGGGCGCTGTCCAACTGAAGGGCCTTATATGTACCTGTAATGGAGGAAAAGAATATGTTAAGGTTTCTGTAAAAGAGCATGTAAAGTTAACTTACCTGTTGGACTGGAACTGTTAAGTGGAGAGTACTTACCTGAGAGGGGGCCTGGATCAGAAGACCTAGAAGAACGGCGGAGAAAGAGAGAGAGTGGATGTGAGAAGAAGAAACTGGAGGCTGAGAGCAAAGAGACTGAGGTTGGGGGGAAGACTCTCTTGTTGGGGTTGTTGTTGCTGCAACTAATTGTACCAAGCTGTCTGTACCACCCGTCTCCGTACCCCTTGGCCCCTAGCCCCTGAAGAATTAATAAAGGACGTTTGTTGTTGAACCTACCTGGTGGTGTGGCGTGAGTCAATCTGGGAGAGAACACGTCGAAAGAAGGTATGGCGGAAGGGGGTGACGATTGGTCAGAGATCAAGGTGTCCGTGGGGGACGATAGCGAGGGGCACGACACACCGTCAAAGCAGTTTCCAATAACACAACCCATGCAAGTGACTTTCAACATACATGATTCTGACATATACATGTAAAAAACTCTCAAAGCAGTTTGCAGCAACACAAGCCACATGCAAGTGACTTCAACATACATGATTCTGACCCAGACATGCAAGATGCCCTCAAAGCAGTTTGCAGCACATGAGGCCAACAGATAGGCGGCAGAGGCAGTTGGAGAGGGGGGAGTGGATGGCAGAAACAGGAAAGTTGGAAAAGGGGGTAGATGGGTGGCAGAGGCAGGTACGTTGGAGAGAGAGGGAGATGGGGAGGGAAGCAGGTAAGTTGAAGAGGGAGGGAGGGAGGTGGGTAGGGACAGGGAGGAAAGTGGGGGATACTTACCTTGGTAGTTGCAGTTGTGTGTGTCCCTGGAAGCTGTAGCTGGTCTCTGGAGGGGCTGGGGATGGCGGAGAAGTGGCGGGAGAGCAGAGAAGGAAGCAGGGATGTGTGGAGGCAGCAATGTGGAGGAAGTGGAGGAGGCAGAAACTGGGAATTGGCGATGGGGTGGAGGAGGCAGCTGCGGGGGAGCAGTGGAGGCAGCAGGGAAGTAGAAGAGGCAGTGTGAAAGCTGCAGACCCAGCGTGTAAGCCAGGAAGGTTGGACAGAAGCCACGTGGGGGGCTGCAGAGGCAGCAGGGGGGCTTAGGGGACCTCCAGAGGCTGTGACCTGGCTCCAGAGCACATTGGGCATGGTGGTGGTGGGGCTGCGAAAGTGGCAGGGGAGCCAGCAGGTGGGAGGGGCAGCCTGCGCAAGACAGGCCAACCAGAAGGCAGGGGAGGGACCTGGAAAATTTTTTTTAAAGAGGCAGGGAATGTCTGGAGACAGGGACATTCCAGAGAGGGTGTTTTTACCCCTTTCTGGTTAGCCCCCCCTTTTTCCAGGGGTCTTCGGGCCTTTCTGGTCATCTGGTCAGCCTGATCCAGGGTACACTCCTAATCAGCTTTCAGGCAGTGAGGTAAAGGCACGGCAACTCTGAGGTAAGACAACAACATTGAGTTGGCTCGAGGAGGCCTCCATGACTACCCCCCTCCAACTGCAGGATATATCATGTGCCCTGACACAGCTATGCCAGTACTGGAACGTTGGTTAGGATTGCACCCCCAGATGGTAAAGAATTTTAAAAGTTCTCCTTTTGGGGGGAAAGGTAAATAAACATTAAAATTTCTTTTTGGAATAACTATTCATTTTAATGGCACCCCAGGAGTTCATCCAAGGGTCTCCAGCTCACTGGGGAGCAAGTACCATACGTTTTGGCTCAACATTCTTTGACTTGCTACAAAGAGCTAATTCTTCCAATTATTGAAAGAAATACCGCTGATGTGAATGGATTGACAAATTATTTTTAAAGGCTAATTTATTCAAGCAGATTGCAAAGGCTGATATGATGAAAATGTTTTCAGAGGTGAAAGAAATTGTTTTTAAAAAGTCAAGGAGGGGTATTCTTGGCAGAAATGAGATGCTTGGGATTGTTTGTTCAGACCCCAGGAATGGGAGGATTTCCCAAATTCTGTTCCTTTATTGTTCCTCTTATTCTCACTGCCCTACATTTCACTTTTTCTGGATTCTGATTTAATTAAGATTTTAAAGAATTAGTTCTCTTGGATTTCAGTACCTTTCAATGGGTCCCTTCCAACTCTATGATTCTTTGAATGTATCTTTCATTTGGATCTTCCCCTACCAAGTTATTTGTGGACACAAGTACACAGAAATGTATGTGATTGCAAGAACGATTGCATCAAGATGCAGTCTTTTTATGTGGTTATTCACATGCGCACCTCTGGATTGAGTTTTAGGGTGGTCTCAATCTTGCTATCCTGGTTCATATGAACAAATCAGGCTTGCTTTTTTGTGGTGCTTCATTAATACACACGAGAGCATTGGAAATGCTCAGGTGGAAAGATATGAAGAAACCCATGTACTATAACTGAAAGTTGCACTAAACTGTGCAAAACACAGTGTTTCATCAACATTTGGAAATCAGAAATAAAACTTTAGAATGACAGAATCTGAAAAAAACCAGACAAGGAGAATTATTGGGTGCCCTTTGGGGAGAAAGGCAGAGTACAAATCAAATACATAAATAATAAATAAAATAAATTATGGAACAAGCTTTATATCTTGGGCTATGATACACTGAATATTCTGGTATTCTGAAGCAGAGAAAGCAACACTATCAGTTTCTGAGGATTAATCTGTCAATAGAAATCAGTATTCGAGTTGCCACATATGCTTCATGTTCTGATAAACACCTGCCAATTCAGACTGCTGGATCCAGCGGTTTTTGCATCTTTTTAGATTGTGAGCTGTTTTGGGACAGGGAACCATTAGCCATTATTTTTTTGTTTTCTTTGTAAACCACTTTGTGAACTTTTTAGTTGAAAAGTGGTATATAAATACTGTAGCTAGACAGATTGATAGATTTGTAAAGGGTGATTCTCAAGATAATTGGTTTTGTTTCATTTAATGACCTACTCAGAAAGGTGTTGCAAGAAGAAATATTTTAGCTTTGCTGGCTCAATTACTAAAGAAACCAAATCTCCAAAAGAAGCAGTTTGTATTTGCCTTCTCCTAACAGAGATTGTCCAATACTTTTTCACAGTTCACGGGGAAGCTTGCATAGCTCACTAGAAGGATTTTCCCCCTTTTAAATTCTGCCTGAGACTTCGGTGTAAGACCCGGTGGGAATTAAAGGGCACTGTGTTAACAAGCCAAACAGGAAGCAAAGCTCAGCATGTCATCTGTATTGAACAAGTCTTATCACTAGGATTGCAGGTGTTTCCTCATGCTCCTGCCTTGGGGTCTCTCTGAGGGATATGCAGAAGTAATTTCAGTGCATTTCCTTTCTTCGTAAGTGCAGTACTTCTGTTTCTGAAGCAAATCTTAGTGTGAATTTGATCTGGAAATCCATCCAGAAGCTTCTAGTGGTGCAACAGGCTGCAGGGACTGGCCAATATCTGGAGCATGAAGATTTGTGGTGTCTTCCTGACTGGATTGGATACTTGTTCATTTCCAGTCTCAATTTAAGGGGCTGGTTTTAAACTCTAGCCTTAAATGGCTTGGGACTTCAGCACATCAAGGACTGTCTCTTTCCATAGGTGCCTCCCCACGTAACAGAGGTCCTACTCCATATCCTGCAGCTAATTTAAGTGTCCAAGAGGGGCAATGCTTTCTTAGTAGTTGTGCCTACAAAGTGGAACATCAATAGTGAGGCACCCACCCTCCTGGAGGCCTTCCTGGCATCTTCAGATATATCAGACAAAAATTGAGCTCTTCTAAATCTTTTTGGAGTCATCTGATTTTTATTACTGTTTTTCTGTGGCTGCGGTTGGGGTTGCTCTCCTTTTGATAGATTACTGCTATTTTATTGTCTCTTTATTTGGCCGTTCCATTTTGCTACTACCTGTCTTGTGGCTTGTCAGTTTGTGAGTTGTGTGATTTTTATCATTTCAATGATTTGCTGTAAGCTGCTTGAATTAATTGACCATAAAACAATATGCAAAATGTTCCAAGTAAGTAAGCAAGTGAAAGCCCATTCATTTTATTCCTTCTGCTGAAGCAGTGGTGCCAAAATGCTGCTGTATGGTGGATCCCAAAAGGGGGACATTATGGAGGTACTCTTACCCAGGGGCAAGACTCCACAATGCAGTGGATCTACTCTGATCTGCCTTACCTAATAGCTATTCCCTTTCCAGGGAACTGCCCATACTTCAACCCTTAGCCTAGTATTACGCTTCCCTTCCCTGTGTTAACCCTTTCCAACCCCTTGCCATCTCTCCTGCTTGCCAGCTTAGACAGGCAGCAGAAGAGCAAATATGCAGTAAGGAAATCTCTAGACCTTCCCATCAGCATCACTGGCAGCACAATATTGAACCTGCTGCCAGGCTGCCTTTTGTGATGGTGCTAACTTCTTCATGCCAGTTCTCTGGAGCTAAAGTATCAGCCATAGTGGGTATGGTTGGGTCATAAGTAATGCAAATCCCCAAATGGAATCAAGATGATTCAATTTGGAATCATAGTCAAACTTTTTGGGGGAGGAGGGCTCTGCCCAGAGGTGGCCCAGGTCTACCTCTGGAATCCAACTCACACTGTTGCTTCTGCTCATACACATCTGTGCAGATGCCTCCTATGAATGGAAAGTGAGTAAACAAGCTGGCTGGCATTCTTCCACCCCCTTCTCTTTACTTACATCAATGCCTGCCTACAACTCCTTAGATCAACCTTCCCTCCCCCCAATACAGCATGCCCATTTTTGCTATTTTATGATATTCCAAGGGTTAGGAAGCTCTGCAAAGGCGTCTATGGGCTCCCTGAAAGGCTGGTGCCACCAGTATAAAAGAAGAACCTTCTTGTCTCTGGCACTGGTGTGATTCTGGAAATTGCATTTCTACCTTTGAGATTGCCTTTCCCCAATCCTTCCATGGATGGGGTGTCACAAAGCCTCAGTTTTGGAACTTCAACTTTAAGGAAACACATAATAAGCTATTGCGTAAAATAAATAGGACACCCCATAAAATATGGACTATGAAATACTATGCAAGTTAGAAACTTCACAATACACAGAATTTCACAGCTTTCTGATTAATTTAACAAACCTAAATAGGGAACAGACTTGACTGTCCCGGACCCCTGATGCTTAATTAGAAAACCATTTTTCTGTAAAATGGCCAAAGAAGCTATCAATTGCTGCTGTAGAATTTCCTTTTAAAGCAGTAATGTGCCACTATGTAGGAATCTGAGCTGAGAAAAACTGATTTATATAAAGATTGGATATCAGCTTGGAGGCCTGGATTTACTGTAGTCCTCTAAAATGCAAATCTCTGAAACTAAATCTCTCCTTTGCTTTACTACTTCTGTCTGACTAAAGCACTCTACAAACATTTATCTTTGTTAGAGTGAGGATAAAGTTGAGTAAATAACAAAATCGGAAAATACGAAATCTGGAATAATTGCTTTGTAAGTGATAACCTTAAAATGCAAGGGCTTTTGCAGAAATATTGTTGCATATTTCTCATTTCTGGGACCTGTGGTACTGGGGTTTGGTTTCATCTGGGTGACAGAGAAAGCTGGAGGCTTATGGCGTTTTTGCTGTGAAGTCTTGATTTACACTTATGGGGCATAAGCTGAAGAAACAGCAAGCACTCTTGTAAGTCAGAAGAACCATTGCTCCAAAACAGATCTCCAGACAGGAGCCCTGCACTTACAAAATGCCTTCCGTCAATTCATAGCACTCCAGGTGCTTTGCCTCTTTCAAAATGCAAACTACTGTTCCTTTTGGGGATGACTTTCAAGCAATTTGACCAGTTTGGCCAAATTGAGCCCCTTGCTTAGAGGGGACCCACATTGGGGTGGTGAGTGGAGAGCCTGCAACTGACGGTAGCATATAAAGGTTTCATGCTGAAGAGTCATGAAGGGAGTGTGGTGAGTGAAACATTGCTGCTGGATGGCAGCATCTGAATCAAGCTGGAACACTATGGGTAAAATCCAGAGTAACTATGGGGAGTCCTTGCTCTGGTGTAAGAACAACTTACTCTGGATTGCAATATGAATTTCCCATACGTTTTCACTAGGTGGTGCAGTAACCAGTGGTGGGCTCTAGCAGGTTCGCACCTACTCTATAGAACCGGTTGTTAACGAGAGATAGGACATATAAAGTTTAAAAATATCCATTTAAAAGTGGCTGCCAGATGGGCAGAGAACCGGTTGTTAATTTATTTGCAGCCCATCACTGGCAGTAACTACGGGTGCATGTAAAGTCTCTTACGTGCTCCGTAGTTAGTCTGGATTTGGGGGTATGTTTGGTGTTTTGTGACCCTTGCCCAGGAATAAATTTTAAGCTAATTAGAACACTTGTTCCCAGTTTGGCCCTGCACCTAAGGGCCACCTGTGGTAGGGTACACTGGTCTTGTCAAGTGAACCTAACAACACACTGCAACACCACGTTACAGATTTCATAGAGAATTAGAAATAATTTTTTAAATTAAAAAGTCAGTAGAGATATAATGATTAAATATCATTTAAAAAGTCAGTAGAGATATAATGATTAAAAAGTCAGTAGAGATATAAAGTATACAATGAATTTTATTTCTCTATGATTCTACAGATATTGGCTGTGAACCTGAAGTTGCCCCACCAAAAATATTTCTAATTGGGACCTGTGGCTCCTACAGCCAGCCCTACCCCTTTTCTTTCCAGAATTTCATGCAGAATTCGTTCATATCCCTTTCTGAACAGGCAGGATTGAACATGCAGCGTTCTACATACAAATCATGAGCTCTTCTTGCAACCTTATGCCTTCAAAATAGTCCAGGTATCAGAAGACCTGTCCCCTAACAAGTAGTTCACATCAAAAAGCATGGAAATGCAAGTACCATGTTGCTGGAGAGATACCAGTGTTCCATGTGCATGCAGGCCACATGTGTGTGGAAGTGTTTTCGGATAATGCTGGCTCTATGGCTCTAGAAATGGGGTGAGTATTGCACCCTAGAGTTGGTCACAATCAGCATGGCAACCTGCAGGGGACATCTTTATCTTTAACCTCAGCAAAATCATAATTATTGTATGTCCTATGATTCTTTTTTCCAAATCTATGGCAAGGATCTAACTGCAACACAGATACACCCAATTGCCTTAGCACAACCAGTGTTTTAATACTGCTGTATTGCTTTAAACTGCTGTAATCTTTTAACAACCCTTCATGCCATATTGGAAACCAGTGGTGTTAGGAGAATAATGTCCATATGTCTTCACACAGCATATCATTAACTTATGGAATTTGTACAGCAAACTGCTAAGATGGCTAGCACTGTTAAAGTCATTCACTGGCTCTCAGACAGAGTCACAAGCTAGCAGTGACCCTTTTGTCTAAAGTCACAGGTTTTTCAGTATTTGTGAAGCCTTTTTTACCCTGCAACTGTTAAAATGATGCTTTGCTGCTGCCACTTTTATATTCTTCCTGGTCAGGTAATCCTTGATTTGGGTACTGAAAGCCCACATTAGCCCATTAACTCCCTCCACAGAATCAGGGAAGTAGTTTGGAAGTGCTCCTGGACTCATCACTCTCCTTGGAGAACCCGGTGATAGCAGTGGCTAGGAGACAGGAGTGGATTTGCCCAGCTTTGACCAGTGTGCCAGCTGTGGCCATACTTGAGTTCATTGGACCTGACCACAGTGGTGCATGCCTTAATTATTTCAAGATTGGATTACTGTATTGTGGTCTATGTGGGGCTGCCCTTGAAAGCAGTTTGGAAGATGCAATTAGTGCGGAATGCAGCATCCCAGGTGGTTATTGAAGGTAGGAGGTTTGATACTCTTGGACTGCTACTTTGGCAAATGGTTGCCCATTCATTTCTGGGTCCATCCCGCACTCTTAGATTATCTGAGAGGACTGTCCTTCAAGTGCCACCTTTATTCCAGGTTAGAGAAGAGATGGTGACACAAGGGCAAGCCTTTTCTGTAGCGGCCCCACAACTATGGAATTCCCTTCTGAGTGAACTTTCCCCTTCCTTATGGCCTTTTGGAGAAGATTCCAAATACTTTTGTTCCATCTAGTATATGGATGTTGGTTCATTGACAACCCTCTGTTTCTCTCTAGTATTTTGATTAAAATAGTTGCTCTCCTCCACGTTGTTACTGCCCAAGTTGTTATTGCTAAAAAATCTGATAATAATTAAACCCTTAAGTTTTATGTCACCCAAGAATTTTTGCATGTGCTATTAATCAATAAGGAAACACAAAATGAAAGACTTCCTTTCTTTCACCCCCAGCTGCGTTTATTAATACTTATTCTCTTATTAACAAAGGCCTTATTATTTTAGGTACAAGTAATTAAATACCAAAGGACTTTATGGAAGTTGCATACAGTCAACCATTCAGATCCACTGTCTTTTATATGAAATGACTTTTCTATAAAACAGGTTTCTTAAAAATCCAGGAGTTTAATTAAATCTCCATAATCTCCCAGGAGGAAAAAGGCATTAAGTTGCCTGTCATGTGGCCATGATAACGCCAGACACTACCATTATTATTAGCTCCTTCAAGGTTGGCTGGAATGTCTGATCAAAGGAATTTTGTTTAAGAAGATTTTGATATATAATAATGGCAAACCAAAGTGCTGGGGTGCCTTTGCAAGGACACCTAATCTGTGTGGAAGTAATGACACTGGATGGCCCTTGTGTTGCATTTGTAGCAGGAAGCGTGCTTGATCAGTGGTTGAGTGGTCTGAACTTGAGAGTGGATGCAGGCAGGTGAATTTGTGGGTTGTTCTGGTAATAGGAAGATAAGATCCATGAGAAGAACACCGTAGGTGGGAGATAGGGAGCAAGGTAGCTCTTGCTACCTACTTTGTAATTTTGCTACCTACCTAGAGGTGGCTTGTAGTCATATCAATAGTTTGGACGGCCCTAGGAATGGTTGCTTTGGGTATGAGAAGCATAAAATCTAGTCTTTTATAGAAGTAAACTGTAAAGAAGTAAACTATTTTTTATTTGATACTGCTGATTGCAAGACATTTTATATTACTTTTATTGAATTCTATGGTTTTACTGTATCTTACTTGTATTTTTATTATGCCTTTTATTGATTAGCTGCTTTGGATGCCCTTGGGGAGAAAGGCAGAGTACAAATCTAATAAGTAAGTAAGCAAGCAAATAAGTAAATAAGATTGTTTTAATCTTTTTTATAAGTTTTAATAAGTAAATAAGATTGTTTTAATAGCTCTACTTAATGGTTGGGGTTTCTTTATTTATTTTTTCTCTGCTGCTTTATTTTTTAATGTTTTTTAGATGACATTAATATTTGTGTTATTAGAAATGTATTGCTATTGAATTGGTCATATTGTTTTGCTATGACAGTAATATGACTAGTAGTGGTAGTGGTAGTGGTAGTGGTAGTGGTGGTTAGTTCTTGTTAGTAGTAGTGGCATTTGATTAATTCTTGAAATGTTTTGTCACATTATTGATATGAATAATGATTGCATTACTTAATGTAATATTTATAGTCTTACTGAGATAGTCTGAGCTTAATATTTTACCATGAATTATCATGAGAGGATAAATAGGAAGAAGAGCATGTGGGATTAGGAATCCTTCCTGTTGTGTTTGTGATGCAGCAAACTTGATGTAGCAAAATTTATTGGATAGCCTGACAGTCCAATCCACTCTAACTTCCTGCGTGGAGATGCAGTGGTCCTGAAGTATTATCTGCTATACCCCTTTAGGTAGTTTTCCCATGTTAACCCATGAAAGTGGATTAGGCCTGGGAAGGTTAAGATTTAGCAGGTACAGCTGCCACTGAATCTGCCCCCTTCCCAAGTCCAATCCAACCTCTAACCACTCTATTTGCTCCCTGTTCCCCCAATTTTCCCTATTCCACCCTTCATTTGACTGCCTCTGCCTGCACTGGTGGTCATCCTTGGTCTTCATTCTACTCACCATTTGCAGTGGGAGTCATGTTGCATGCTGTGGTGGTGTTGTGTTTGTAACAGCAACAATGCATTATACTAATTAGCTTGTTATGCCAGGTTTGCAGCTTTGGGGTGATCCTGGATTTGCAGTTGCTTCTGGATGCCCAGGTGCCAGTTGCAGCCAGGAGCACTTTTACCCAGCTTTGGCTGGTGAGCCAGCTGCGACTATACCTAGCTCAGTTGGGTCTGGTCACAGTAATCCATGCCATGGTGACATCAAAACTAGATTATTGTAACATTCTCTATGTGGAGATGCCCTTGAAAATGGTCTGGAAGTTGCAGCTAGCACAGAATGCTGTGGCTCATGTAGGTGGTGGAGGTCAGTGGTTTGACTCTGTCATGCCACTGCTCTGCTGACTACACTGGCTGCTGGTTTGTTTCTGGGCCCATTTCAGAGGGTTGACTGTAAAGCCTATTCTTCTATATATATAAAAGAGAAAAGTCACTTACTGACTGACTGACTCACTCATCACCGCCCTGCCAAAACCGTCAGCCCTAGGAGCAAGAAATTTGGGGAGGGTGTTCCTTCCGTGACGGAGGGGTGCACTAAGAACCGGTTTTTGGAAATTCCAACCGAAAGGGGGTGAAAAGGGGCGCAATGCGTTTTCCTCCCTATACTTTGCATTGAAAATTGATGACTCATCAACATTCCGCCCCAACTGCTGGGCCTGAAGCATGGAATTCTGGGAGTTCCTTCTGTCACCTGAACACCCACCAAGAACCATCTGGAGAAATTTAACCCTTCAGGGACTGAAAAGGGGGCAACGTGTTTTTGTCCTATACTTAACATGGGAGACTGACTATCGTCCAGCCAATTTGGTCCTCGGTGCCCGGTGCACTGGAGGGGGAGTGTTGTTCAGAGGAAGAGGTTGCACTGGCGAAGATGTTGGTCATGGGGGGAATGTTGGTCATGGGGGGACGTTGCACATGGGGGGATGTTGCGCATGGGGGGGAGTTGTGCATGGGGGGATGATGGACATGGAGGGAAGTTGCGCATGAGGGGGAAGTTGCGCATGAGGGGGAAGTTGCACATGGGGGATTTTGCGCATGGGGAAGATGCACATGGAGGGAACTTGTGCATGGGGGGAACTTGTGCATGGGGGAACTTGTGCATGGGGGAAAGTTGCGCATGGGGGGAAATTGTGCATGGGGAGTTGATGCGCCATGGGGGGATGGCATATGGGGAAAAGTTACTCCCATAACGCGTGTATGCTTTTCGCTAGTTGACCTATAAAGCCCTAAATGGCCTGGGACCAGTCTTCCATACAAACTGGTCTGTTCTCTGAGGTCATCTGAGAGGGCGCCATTGGTTGTGCCGGCCTGAAAGCAGTTAGAGGGTTGGCAGCCAGGATCAGGCTCTTTTTGGTGGTGGGACCCACTTTATGGATTTCCTTTCTCATTGAGTTGAGGAAATCCTCTTTGCTGTTGTCCTTCCAGTGAGGCCTGAAGATGCTTTTATTCAGACAGGATTAGGATGGCTGTTTTTAGATATCTTCTTGCTATCTGCCTGTTCTTAAATGGTCTTTTAACTTGGTTTTTACTGTTTTTATATTGTTTTAATGGTATTTTATTGTCTATTTTATTGTCTGGTTTTATTGTTTTTATTAATCATATTTTAGTATTTAATCATATTAATCTCGTTTTAATCGTATTTTAATTGTATTGTCTCTGCATTATTTTTTTTAATTGCTGTAATCTGCATTGGGCATCCTTTAAGATAGAAAGGTGGGGCATAAACAAACAAACAAATAGCTGAAAGTGTGTTCCGCTGGGATAACATGCCCATCGGATAGGGCCATGAGTTAGCCCCACTTGTATCACAACATCCTTGGGCTATTTTCAGTCTGATTGATTTCTAGAGATTTGAAAATACCTTGATTACTGGAAAAGTCTAGAGAAGAAGTGTTTACATCTGACAGTCAAAGGCATGAATTTGACCCCATGGTAGAGGGCAGCACTCCAGCATAGAGCAAACAAAAGCACATCTGAGAATCTGGAATGCTGGGTTATGGAAGATTTTTTTTGCTTCTTCACATACTATAATCACCCTTTGGAGAGATTTCCAGTAGCAGCCAGGAATGAGTATCTCTCCTTACGTAATGCGAGATTTATTTACTTCTATATTTATATATTTCAGAACAGTTCTGATCCCCGTTGTTTGGTTTGCATTACACGCAGAGGCTATTGGCTGTTGACTTTGATTTCATTTCAACTTTTCGTTTTGCCATAAATTTTGAGTTGAAACAGGATCAGATCCATATGTCAAATATTAAAGCCATGGTAGCTCTAGACCACTGATCTTTATTGGAATGCAATTACTTTAAGTGCTGGCTGTTACCATGAAAAATCTGGGCTGGAATGCAATTATTGCGAGAGCATGTGGTATATTTTTCATTGATTAGACTGTCCTTTTTGATTAAGCTCCTCTGAGTTTCTCATTTTCTAGGTCTAATTGTTGCCTTACATCTTCTCAAGATGCTTTTATTGTAACGCATCTGCTTTCAGGTTCATTTTTAATCTTTTTTTGTTTTATTTTTGGACTATGTTCAGATCTCTACCAGACATATCCTGTCATTATGTGCCATAAGAACAGTTTCCCATCAAAGAGCATTCTTCATTAGGAACTTTCAACCTATAGAAGTGAATAAGTGCAGCTTTTCTGACAGAGCTTTTGCAGAAGGATTACCACTCAGAAAGACAGTATTACTGCCATAGCTATATTAATCCATGATATGGAGGACATTCGATAAGTGTTTACTGATTGCAAACATGCACAAAACCTTCCCAAGAGAGATTTTGGTCTTCTTTTTGTTCTTGTCTCCCAATATTGGGGTAATTTTCATGATGTTTGTGTTTTGTTCTTTGGTGGAAGATATATCTGTAAGTATTATACTATTACTGCAATAATATTATCAGTAATATATATCTACATATGTAAACTAAACGTAGGTAAACTATGTGCACTTTAATATGACTGTCGTGATGGTGATCACTCCACAAGAAACATCAGTGTCTTCAGGGAGCCTCTCACACACATTCACCCATAATCTTCTTCTTTAGCATTTGTCCTGCATAGTGGCAGAGTCCACTATTCTGAATCTCTATCTCCATTTCCCCCAGTTGTGGGTTTGGTCAGAGTGCAGGCAGATGGTTCTCGTGACACCATCCAGTGTGTCAAACTAGCACTTTTCATGTTGACCCTTTGGTCACTTGCTGTTAACTTCCAACTGCAGACTCTTCTGCGCTATTGTGTTGTTGGCATGCAGAACGTGGCCCTGCAGAACGTGGCCGTAACACTGGAGGTGAGCTTCTCTCAACTTGTCAAATGAAGCAATGCCCTATCACTGTTGGATGTGGTAGCAGTGGATGTGGTTAAAGTGAGTGATACCACTGATACCACTGAGCCACTGCAACATCTTTGTCTCCATGGTACTAAGGTGACATTCAGTTTCTTTTGTCACTGGCCAACATTCAGCTCTGTAAAGTGTAACCGGTCAAATGACCGTTAGATAGATCTTTGATTTAAGATAGTCATTGATCTTCTTATCACAGTTGACACCAGTCATTGTATGCCACTTTGGGGTGGGGGAGGGAGCAGGATGGGTATGGAGGGATCTGCAACCACAAGAGTTCCAAATGTTTTAAAGGAAAAATGGGTTTTCAAATGTAGGAGCACTTTACAGGTATTCCAGAAGATAGATCCATACATAAGGTGACCAGGGAGTATGGGTAGAGTCATTCAAGTGTGCAGGAGACCTTCAAGTGATTGAGGATGATGGAGCTGGAAGACATGAGATGATAGGCAGTATATGAGAGGATAAAGGTAAGGAGGAATGAGGCCATAAAGGACATGAAGCTGTGCTGGATGTGGGAAAGGACAGAAATTTGTTGGACAGATTTTGAGTATGGTGTCATCCAAACAATCAGTACAGTGAATGATTTAACCAGCATAATGTTGGAGGACAAGTCACAAAGTCACCAGCAAAGGATTGGACTGTTAAAAACCTCACAAACAAATGTACAAAGTGGACAGGTTGGAGCCTAGTAAAACAAGCTGTGATTATCTCAGAAGCTGGAGATGTTCAGAATCCAGATTCCTTTCTTCCTTTCAGTGTTCTGGGCAACATCATTGGAACATCTGTGGATCTCAGGATGAGAACAAAAGCATTTCTGCCCTCCTGGAAAATCTGAAGAATTTTTCCTTCTGGGCAAATCCTGGGCAAAGGAGCTTCCTCTTTAAAAGGAGAAACAGCATTTCATCTGCTTGCCTAAGCTTCAATGAATCTGGCACTCAAAACTCAAAGCCACTTAACCAGGAGAGACAGACAATGGATACCACGTTGTCTTGTCCATTCCTGTCTTCAAAAGAGAGTTCCCTTTGAAATGCAATAGGTTAATTTGTCTCACTTTCTGTAATACCAGGCAAGCAGCAGGAAGCTGGCATCTGCCTGGGAATGAAGGGAACATCTAGTTGAGTGACAGCGCTAGCTCCCATTCTTATTACAGAGTGATTTCCACATGTTTATTTACAGTGAAACCAAGACTCTCCAAGTCTTGCACAGTGGGTGGGATACGTGGACAACATTCTGAGACCACTGCAGTTAATTAGTTTCAAAGAGAATAAACTTTTTCGGATTGTCAAGTTGACTGACATTATTCTTGGAGATCTTATTTTCCTAACTTCATGTCGTGTGGGAAACTCCTGGAGGCTCCACTGACATCTCTAAGATTGTTTTCAGTGATCACCTGGAGATTGAGGCTGATTCCTGGAGACTCCAGATCAATTCTGGAAAACTTGTGTGCCAGGAATTGGCTGGAAGCCTTCAACGACTTGCTGTGGAGAAAATGTTAGAGAAGAAAAGACAAATGAGAGATTTAGTGAGTGTGATATCATTACTAAGCTAGCAGAGAGGTGATCCGCCAGGAACAGGTAAATGCAGGAAAACACATAAGATTAAATACCTCATACAGCTTGGCATTGCATTGGTTAATACACTTAAGTGAATTATTTCTCAGTAATCAGTTAGCAAGACAACATAAAGGAACTGTTATTACATCAATCACACACCATTTGTTAATATATCAGACAAATAATTGCTTATTTATAGACAGGAAAGGACCATTATTTGTAAAGTTATTTATTTCTAATCACTAACTGGAGGTAAACTCTTTATTCTTCTTTACTAGTAAAGAAGAAACTTTTTTGATTCATGTTACCATAGTACAATCCAGATAGGTCTTGTCCTCTTGTCCTCTTTTCTCACAAGCCTGTCATTACCAGCCGCTACCAGTTATCCACTTTCATATACCCTTTTGCCTCTTTTATGAAGCAAATTCAAAGCTTTGACTCACATAACCTCTTTCTGGGTCTTCTATTTATCCCAGATTCTAAATATACCCTCACATTGCCTTTATAAAAACTTGGGAAATTGAACTTAAAAGGTTCTGAAGTACATGGCTGGTTAATTAAGGCCAAGGAATTTGGTTTTTACAAGATCCCATATGAAGGATAAGGCATACAGCTTCCTCCACAGGGTGTTGTGATCATTGTAACTCTCAGTACAAGCACCCACTGAATTTCAGGTCCATGTTAATGATCTGAACCAGGGGTTTCCAAACTTTTTGGCAGGAGGGCCACATCATCTCTCTGACACTGTGTCAAGGGACAGAAAAATTATTTACATTTCAAATTTGAATAAATTTACATATAAGATATATTAGAGATAGATCCAGAGGGTTACAAGGCTTGCCTGAATAGAAGATTTGCTGTGGGCTGCATTGAGGCTCACTGTGGGCTGCATCTGGGGTTTGGATACCCCTGATCTAAAACAAACACTGGAGGATAGTATTTTTCTTGATCACCACTACATTTTAAAGTGCACCTAGCATGTGGAATTCTTTCCTCCAGGATGGGATGATGACATCTGGCCTAGATGCCTTTCAGATGGGATTGGACGTACAGTATTTAATAGGCGGGACAGTCCATTGCAGTTTACAAGCTATGATGATTAGTTGCGGTTGCCTTTCTTTGAATGCCAAATGGAAGTGCATGGCAACAGGACTCAGATATCTTGTTGTCTTGAATATTCCCTGAGGCATCTGATGGAGAAGCCATGATTACTGATTTCCTCTTATTCTTTACAGTTTTGTAGAGCAGTGTTTAGCCATGAAGAAGGGCATCGTTGGATATTATGCTTTGCTAACATGCTATGCAGAATCTTTATACTAATTCAAGATACCCAAAGAAATGGCCCTATCAGATTATGGGTGCAATCCAGAGTAACTACGGGGAGTCCTTGCTCCGGTGTAAGAACAATTTGCTCTGGATTCCAATATGAATTTCCCATAGGTTTTAACTAGGTGGTGCAGTAACTACGGATACACGTTATGTCTCTTACGTGCTCCCGTAGTTGCTCTGGATTGTAGGGTCTGTGTCCAAAAGAAGGCATATTTACCTATTTTCTAGTCAGTATTTATCTGTCTTCAAAGGACTGTATATTCGTATGTAATTGTTTTTTAAAAGTTGGAAAGATTTTTAAGTTCTTATTTGTTTGTTTATTTATTCTACTTTTCTTCCTTGGATAAGAAAACACAAGGTGGCTAACAACAATAAAACACAATTAAAACTGAATAAAAAACAGTAACTATAATTAAAATACAATTAAACTATGTAAAGTTGTTAAAACCCAGGTTAAAAACAGTGGCAGGTAGCAATAAAAGCAGGCAGATAGCAATAAAATAACCTTAGTTACAAAGAGCTATCATAAACTTGTCTAAATAAAACTGTTTACCTCGCTGGAAGGACAGTAACAAGGGAGCTCTTAGACCAAGGGGGAGGGAGTTCTTCAAGGTTGGTGCCACCACTGAGAAGGCCCTGTTTTTGGCCACCATCCCTTTTACCTCTTTCAGTAGTGGCACAACCAACAGGGCCCCCTCTGATGACATCAGAGAGCAGATTGGATTGTATGGAAGGAGGTGGTCTCTCAAATATGCTGGTCCCAAGCTGTTTAGGGCTTTAAAAGTTATAGTCAACACCTTGAATTGGGCGTGGAAACGAATGGGCAGCCCGTGTAATAGCGTTACACTGCATTACGGAGCAATGGCATTACAGAGTCAAACTGCCGACCTTCAATAACCGCACAAGGTTCTACATTCTACAGTAGCTGTAATGTAAAGGGCAGCCCCATGCAGAGTGCATTGCAGTAGTCTAATCTTGATGACACCGTGGCCAGATCCAGCTGAGGCAGGTACATC
This sequence comes from Cryptoblepharus egeriae, assembly GCA_030015325.1. Classification (NCBI taxonomy): domain Eukaryota; kingdom Metazoa; phylum Chordata; class Lepidosauria; order Squamata; family Scincidae; genus Cryptoblepharus; species Cryptoblepharus egeriae. The sequence goes on from JAREYC010000001.1 coordinate 219,651,837, forward strand.
TGCAGCTGGTGCACCAGCCGAAGCTGGGCAAAGGCACTTCTGGCCACAGCTGACACAGCTACAAATCCAGGATCATTCCCACGCTGTGAACCCACTCTTTCAGAGGGGATGCAACCCCATTCAGAGTAGGGCAATAATACAGTACATGCATTGTGGATTTCTGAACCAGGAGGACCTCTGTCTTGTCAGGATTTAATTTCAGCTTGTGCTGAAAGTTGTGTCTGTCTTTATTAGATCTGACCTTCAGTTCTAGAGGAGAAGGAAAGAGAAGGCTGATTTGGTATTAGTCCACAATTCACATTAGAAAAAAGTAAATGCATTTTGCGGTTCTCCCTACAGAGGTGTCTTTATTCACTTGACATGCCTTTAATAACTAATTCTAGTTGTCTGGTTGCCAAGATAGATTTCCTACAGGCAGACTTAAAAGTGATTTTGTCCTTTTTGCATGCATGGCTTCAAATGATCCCAGAACAGCAAACATTAAATTTCCCTTCCAAGCTTGGGATTTTCTAAAGTGTTGTAATAACAAAGTGGATAAGAATACTGGTGGAAAAAATGGCCATGAATTAAACATGCCCAAGATGACAGAAGTGTCACAAAATACTTTCACTCTGGTCTAACTAGGAAGATCTACAGAGAAAAACTTCACAGAGAGTTTTCACATGCCTGTCACATTCTGGGTCAGGATCAGGAACCATGGGCCCAAATCAGATTTGCTCCCAAATTGGCACTGAAATATGCATCCAAATATGAATGTTGTCTAACATATGGCATTGCTTTTAGGATACTTATTGGAATGCATATCTATCAACTTTGCACCTCCTTTGCACCTTATTTGCACAGGTACGACTGTACTCACATGCTAATAAACAAACTTTTTCACATAAAAGGAATGGGACATCATTGCTCCTTCACATTATCTTACATATTGTTTCTAATCTATATACCGGTACATAAAACTGAAAAGTCTCTGACAGACTGACTCACTGATTCATCAACGCCCAGGCAAACTGCTGGGCCTATAAGTGTGAAATTTGGAGAGGATGTTCCTTCTGTGATGGAAGCACCCACTAAGGATGTTCCTTCCATGATGGAAGCACCCACTAAAGTTTTTGGGAATTCCAACTGGAAGGGGGTGAAAAGTGGTGCAACACATTTTCCTGCCTATTCTTTACATTGAAGAATCTCTGACTGAAGGATGCTTTGCCCCTGGTGTGCATGGGGGGGGGGGGTAATGTGCATGGGATGGATGAAGCACATGAGATACTGATGCACACAAGGGGATGATATCAGTGGTGGGCTCCAGCAAGTTTGCACCTACTCTGTAGAACCGGTTGTTAACGAGAGATAGGACATATAAAGTTAAAAAATAGCCATTTAAAAGTGGCTGCCAGATGGGCAGAGAACCGGTTCTTAATTTCTTTGAATCCCATCACTGGGTGATATGCACAATGGGGGGTATTGCACAATGAGGGGATAGCGTAAGGGAGGTATTTTACTCCTGCAACATGGGAACATTTCACTAATTCTCAATAAAGTATGTCACATGTATGTCTCATTACTACCTTTGGTTCTTTTCATTGCATTTTAAAGCAGTTGAGTCCAGACCACATTGCTTCAAGTTGGGGCTTATGTGACTAACCCTACAATCCAGAGTAACTACGGGAGCACGTAAGAGACTTTATGTGCACCCGTAGTTACTGCACCACCTAATGAAAACCTATGGGAAATTCATACTGCAATCCAGAGCAAATTGTTCTTACACCGGAGCAAGGACTCCCCGTAGTTACTCAGGATTGCGCCCTAAGGCTGCAATCCTAAAGACATTTTCCTGGGAGTAAGTTTCATTGAAAACAATAGGGCTTACTTTAGAGTAGACATGGTTAGGATTGTGCTCTTTAACAGTCCAAATCAGCTTTCCAACACTGGCATAGCTGTGCCAGTGGGGCATGTGTTGCATCCTGCAGTGGGACGGAGACCTTCTAAAGGTAAGGCAATATTTGTTCGTTTACCTCAGAGTTGTTTTGCCCTTACCTTGGAGCTGGAAAATTGGTTAGGAATCCAATCCACTACCTATCCACCTTCCATTAATGCAGCTGTGCCAAAATGGCAACCTCGCCATCCTATGATGTGTAGCAGAAGTTGTAGAGATCTTCTGTAGGTAAGTCTCTGCAGGGAATAGTCCAAGTTGACCTGCATTGCAGGAATGGATGTGGGAAAGGCAGTTGTGAGATTCAAATAAATTAACAACAGGTTCTATGTTCTAATAACCTAAATTAACAACAGGTTCTATGTCCCATTAGTAACTGGTTCTCAGAACCACTGGGGAAAGGGGTTAGGATATCAATGGCACAGGAACAACTGACCTTTGTAAATTTGTGGGGCAGTTGTAAAGGGGTGGAGGAAGGTGCGGGTAATGGGGAAGAGTGAGTATAACCAGGGAAAGACTGGGAGCATGATGAAGATTGGAGAGGGTGGCAGAGTGTTTCACTTTTTCTGGATGCTATCACTTTTGGAGTGATCCATCATGCTCCTTTTGTCTCCTTAGACTGTACACCAGCTAAAAGACCCAGTGCTGGTCAAGAGGCTTACAGAGGAATAAAGAAAATATTTTCCCTCCCAAGCCTCAATATTCACTTCCCCAACATAGCATGCAGTGCAGCCTGCTTTGGCATGCCTACATGCTATGATTGATAAAAGTATAGGATTAGGACTGAAGTAGTGGTGGGCTTCAGGGGCTTCTCACAGGTTCTATAGAACCCTTTGCTAATGAGCTCCTGGTTCTGAGAACCGGTTACTAATGGGACATAGCACCTGTTTTTCTATGGACATAGAACCTGTTGTTGATTTAGGTTATTAGGACATAGACCCTGTTGTTAATTTATTTGAATCCCACCACTGGACTGAAGTATAATTTCAGTCCTGTGAATCTTGCCAAATACTATAAAACTCAAGTCCCAATCTGCACAGGAATCAAAAGGCAGCCACTCCTCTTCCAATGCTATTAGCAGGGGTAGAGTGATTTGGATTATTGTGGACAACGTAAGTGGGAGAGGCTGCTTGTGGCACCACCATTGCTACCTCAGCCATGGCAATTTGGAAAGAAAAATGTGCCTGTATCATGCTCCTCACTTGGTTTTTGCAAATCTGGATGTGTAGAATGCCAAGTTTTATTTAAAAAGGGGTTGATGCAAAGGATGACCCATTTTTTATTGGAGTGAGTGAAAAGAGGATGGATGTGGCTCACAGCAGGTTAGAGGAAAGTGCAGGCAGAGTTGGTGCGAAGGGCATTTTGAATCCTTTGCCCCTTGTCACTCTTGTGATGTGCTGCTGACATGGGTTGGATCTGCTGCCTTCCTTGTATGGCCAGCAGTGGCTATTAGGTATGTATTTTGTTCTTGTTGTTGTTTCATTGTTAAATCATGTCCAACTGTCTGTGACCCCATGGACTGCAGCATGCCAGGCCGCCCTATCCTCCAGTAGCTTCCAAAGTTTGTCCAAATTCATGTTCATTGCTTCAGTGACTTTATCTAACCACCTCACCTTCTGCATTCCCTTTCAGTATTTCCCAGCATCAGCTCTTTTCTAAGAAATCTTCCCTTTTCATGATGTGGCCAAAACATTTGCTTCAATATCTGTCCTTTGACTGAACAGTCAGGTTTGATTTCCTGGAGGATGGACTGATTTAATCTCCTTGCAATCCAAGGATGGATAGTTCTAGCTTAGTGGCCCATGTGGTTAGAGCCACATGGCCTTGGTGGTTAGAGCCACATTTCTCCAGGTCTGGCTGGTGCACCACTTAAATCTCTTCTTGGACAAAGGTAGGCTGGCCATAGGATATTCATGTTCTGATATTGGAGACTCAGTAACTCAGAAAAAAAACTGTCTCATGGATTGGCTCTAGCTATGTCTATGACCCTTTCCCAATTAGCATAATACAGATTATGAGATTTAACAGATGCTTTATTCTTTAAGAGAATTTTTTAACAAAATCTCTAAATAAATAATGAATATGTTAATAGTTTACTATTTCAGACATAGTACCAAAGTTTTGAAAGCTGGCTGAGGGCTATGTAAAAGCGGCTTTTTTTTCTTTTCAAAACGGCGGATTTCATTTCTTTGTGACTGGCAAAGCTGTGTATTATTTATGTTAGTAATTTTCCTGCTGCATGGTGAGTGATTTTTATTGCAGGGAAACTGTCAATGATTGCAGTTGAAACAGCCTCTAATTCATACCATAACTTTCCTGAGTTTAAAATAAAACACATGATGCAGAACACAATGCGATGCAAACAAGCCAAGGTGAGCAAAGAATGGCTAAGAGTTAAACTGTTTGGTGCTAATCCATTTGATTAAGTGGGCATTTCCAATGTTGAAGATACTTTAAAAATCCCCCCTTTTTGTGGAGGGAGGGAGAAGGCTGCAAGGGGAGAAGAGGAGAAAGTTTTTTACAATGCCAGGTTTTATTTCAAGTCGACCTGATTCACACGCAATGAAATTTATACCCATTTAATTTTCTTTTTCAGTTGGAGCCTGAACTCTGGCAAAAAGCAGTGCTGAAATATGTTTGGTTGTTATGGAGCCATCAACATTACATCATTTACTCGCGGCATCATATGTGGCACACATGTCTGTGCTTAACCTTTCAAGTTGGGATATTTGAGCTCGGCCCCAATCAAACGGTGAATTATAAAATAGGGTGTTACTCTAAAAGCCTTCTTGCACAGGAAACAGACCTGAGTTCTCCTATATCAACTGCTGGAATTTACTATCCTGTTTAACAGAATCATAATTAAATCAGGTGACATATGCTAGAGGCCACATTTTCAACGCGGTTGTCACAACAACTCAAGCTCGCTTGGCTTTGGCTGGGCTTCTCACACAGGGAGCATTATAAATGAGCACAGCTGTAAAGGCATTTTCTTGGCAAAGGGCATTTCCAAATTGCCACATGAATGGACAAATGCACACAGAGGAGAGAGTTGGTTTGTGTATTTTGTATATGTGTTAGATGGTCATGGAGGGAAACAAAACAAATACCTCTCCATATAATTCCTGGTATTAGCAAAACAGACTAGGAGCTGTGTTAGGGTTTTGATCTAGAAATGCAGAAAAAAGTAGAAAGTCTTGGATCTCTATAGATTAATCTTAGTGTTTGGAGATCCATAGCAGATGTGGCTCACCAATGGGTCATAGCAGGGCCTAGAAATCAGTGAAGCTCAGACAGCCTTATGGGGGAAATCACAGAATCTTAAATTAAGGACTCTGCAGAGCAAAAATCAGGGGATAAGTGATAATGTCCTTTCCCATAATGCCAACTTTCTTTATACTAGGTGTCACAAGCAGAATGTATTTTTAATACCTGGAATTTGGAGTAAAAAGGGTGATAGCCAAAAAATGTTCAGACCAGTACAAACCAAAGTTGGCTTTGAAAGGACCGCTCTAAACTGGTTCAGTGGCAAACTAAAAGGGAAATGTGGTTCAGTGTCAGTAAGCGTAAAGTGAGGTACCGGTACTTTGGAGCAAAGAATTCACTTATACATTGATGATAAACCAGATGATGAACCACGAAAGAACATAAGAACATAAAAAGAGCTTCCAATGGATCAGGCCAAAGACCCAGCTTCCTGTATCATACAGTGGCCCACCAGATGCTTCAGGGAGCATATATGACACTTGCATCCAGGTGCCCCCCTTTATCTGGCATTTTGTTGTTGTCCACCTCTACACACACCCCTCATGGCTTGTAACCCATGATTTTCTTTTCCTCTAGGAATTTGTCCACCCCCTTTTGAAAGGCATTGAGGCTAGATGCCAGCACCATATCCTGAAATCTGAAAGAAATCTGAAGAACATAAGATGAGCTACTGCCAGATCAGGCCAAAGGTTCATCTAGCCGAACTTTTTGTATCTCACAGCATCCCACCATATGCCTTAGGAAGCACACAAGACACCTGTATCCAGGTACCCTCCCTTGCATCTGGCATTTTGATGTTGCCTATATCTATATCTATCTATGCGCACGCATGCACGCACGCACACACACACACACACACACACACACACACACACACACACACACACACACACACACACACACCACCCATCGTGGCTTGTAGCCTGTGATGGTCTTTTCCTCTAGGAATTTGTCCAATCCCTCCTTAAAGGTATTGAGATGTGTATCACCACATCTGTGGCAACGAGTTCCATAGACTCACCACATACTAGGTAAAGAAATATTTTCTTTTGTCCTAATTCTCCCAACATTCAACTTTAGTTGATGTTCCCTAGTTCTGGTGTTATGTGAAAGAGAAAAGAGTATCTCTCTATCTACTCTATCCATCCCTTGCATAGTTTTGTGTGTCTCAGTCATGTTCCTCTTCAGGTGTCTCTTTTCTTGACTGAAGAGCTGCAAACGCTGTATCCTGAATCATTTTGGTCGCTCTCCTCTGAACCTATTCCATTCCTTCTATATCTTCCTCTATCTTTCTGTCATGGCTCAATGAAAATGTTGATCCAGTGCACAACACTATGTGTGAAGAATGCTGTCACAAATTGCTTTATGACACTTTTTCGACAGTGCATGCTAACGAAGCACGTGTTTTGCTGGTGTAACTGCAGGATAGGCTTGGGCCATGTGTTTTATCCCCATGTTGGCACAGCAAAATGGCAAACAGGAAGCTGGATTAGATAAATCTTTGGCCTGATCCAGGAAAAAATTTCTGCTGTTCTTAGGACAGCGAAAATCCTGCAGCCACTTTAGAGCTTTACAAATGATCTGCTTTGCAGGCCTTTTCTGCTTCATGTTTTGGGAAGCATAAGCGGTGCCTGTCATGTGAAAACATATACAATACTGACAAATTCTTAAAGCATTCAACCTTTAATCATTTGTAATATTTTCAATCCACAGAGCCTGTTAAAGCGGCTACAACCTTGGCCCTTCCCCTTCCATTTATCACAATTACTGCTAGACCTGTCTGATGCAATGCATAGAGTGCTGTACATTGACATCCAATATTTTATCATTAATTTTTAAAAAAGAAACATTCCAAGTTTGGGGGGGAGTGATTTTTTCCCTCCCTTTTTGGAGCATTGATATTTTCCAGCATAGTACCCAAGAGAACCTCCGGACAGTTTTGATTTATGCTTGCACTGGCAGTTACTGTTAATTAGCATTCACGGTGAGTGGAAAGCAGGAATGGTTAATTTTCCCAACAATATGCTTGGCTGCCCAAGCAAGCAGTAGCAGATTTTAATTATTTTTTAACCTTTGTTACACTGGGAATCATACAAATGTGCTGACTATGGTGACTGAAGCACTTTAGACGGGAATGAGTTACTAAAGCCTGTTTGCGATGGCCATAATAGCTGCTCTGAACTCATAGTGGATTTATCAGAGTCTAATTATTTGGACCCGTGGAAAATCCCTGCATTGCCCACGACTGTGAATCTTACTTAATATCACAATGGACATCACTAAGGCCAACAGTACAAGCACCAGGACTTGGGTGGGTCAAAAGGATCAGATTGTTGAAAGCTGCAATCCAAAAGTGCACTTGTGCTGCCCTATCTATCATTGGAGTGGCCCAAGTCCAAGATGGGGCAGCCTAGAAAAGGCTTGGGGTAGCCTAAGGCAACATACGCTGCCCCAAGACAGATGGACCTGCTCTGCCCTTACTGGGGCAGCCTAGGCAGCTCAGGAAAGACATGTTGAGGGCATGTTTCACATTGCCTAGGGCAGAACAGATCCAGAGCCTGTTTCCAAGGCAGAAATGCCCTCTTCCAGCACCTCAGGAGCAGGAATAACAATGAGTAGACCCATAAGGGTCCATGATAATGCAGAGTAAGAATGGCAGTGTTGACAAAAAATATGAGTTCTTGGCCAGCATATCTGCAGCGCCTGCCCCTCAACTTCAGGATATGGCACAACTACAGCAGCCCACTAACCTGTAGATACAGCAGGCCACTCTAAGAAGCCCCTTGTATCCACTGTAGACTGTACTGGCAGGCACATCGGGGACTCCTTATAAGGCAGGCACCACAGCTATTCCTTGTTCAGTGTGATCTGAGGTGGGGTCTCCTTGGGAACAAGTCCTCCCCAGGTGCCGCTGACTCGGTGCCTACTGAGCATGCTCTGGAGCAATTAAGACAGCCCAGGCTTCCTGATTCTCTGGATCCAGTATATTTTTCTGGCCTGGATTCAGAATAGTTGGGGCAGCTGAGCTAGGGCATGCCTCGCTGCTCTAACTCTGGATTGCAGCCTAACTCAGTATTGGATATGCCAGGGCTGGGAAAGTCTCCTGTCTAAAATCCCAAAGATGCACCACCAATTACTGTCTCACTGTTTGGACCATCTTCTCATTCAATATAAGGCTGCTTCATTAGTTCACAAGTTCTCAGTATCCCTGACCTGTACTCAATGCATCACTGAAGCTTGCCTAGTAAATAAGCAATGTGGATTGGCACCAAATTAGGGGGGGAAAGGGGGAAACAACAACAACGACAACAATGTGATTGCCCAAGCAATCACATTATCCAAGGGATACTGGGGTGCAATATCCAAGGGATACTAGGGTGCAAATGAGAAGAGGGATTAGTGAGAGGAATAAGAAAAAACACCCTTTTCTCCTACCCTTCTCAACTCAACCATAACCTTTTTCCACAGTGGTCCATTAGATGGTGAAATAGCCAGGACCTGAATCATGTTTGGTCAGTCTATATTAGAGTACAAGACTGTAGTTTATTTTTTAAGACAGCTCCTACTGTTCGTAGGGTTTATTTGTACAGCTCTCAACTGCACCTCTCGTGTATATAAGCAAAAGAAGAATTGTGATTTGCCTTCCAAGAACCAGTGAGTAGTGGTGTTGGGATGCTTTTAAAATGGGATTTGTTGATGAAGCCGTGTTAGGGGAAGGTCAATGAATATGCCTCTGATGAGTTTTTTGGACTCTCAACTTTTTCCTCAACACCTGCAATTGCTCCCCACTCTTTACTCTGTCTTGACCTTCCCACTACCTCTCTGCTCCTACCCCACACAGAGCATGGTGTGGGACAGCTGCGCTTATATAAGCATAGAAGCTGTTTATCTTGCTAGAGAGAATTTTATCTACTCTGCTTAATTCTTTTTATCTGAAGTCCCTTGGGCTGAGTCCTTCCCCTCTTCTGAACATCTTGATCCATTTCCTCGGCTATGGAAGCTTAATAATAGTAACTAAAAATTAATCCAGCTGTTAGGTTCATCCTGAGGCTTTCCTCCTACTCATTCAGTCTCTTTTCCCAAGTGGAATTCCTTTTGTGGGTGTCTCTGTTGGGGTATTTCCCATTTTTGCATAAGAAAGTGGCAGGGAAAGCTTCCTCCAGACTGTTTACTAACATCTGCCATTTGCAGGGGCCAGAGAGTGACTTTAGACAATATTCTATTGTGGGATGAACAGGAAGTATAAATTCCCGATGCTTCTTCCTCCTCAAAATACTGTCTCATCTGAAATCGAACACTTAGGAACAGCTTCCCCACCTTACTCCAGAAGCTCAAAGAATTCTTTTCTGGAGACAATACAAAAGTTAGGTTTCATATGAGACAGTGTTTGGGAGGAACAGGAAATGTGATATAATTAAACTTCATTGAAACCAGCTATTGTACTTTTTTCATTGGGACATATAGCCTGCAATCCTAAAGACACTTTCCTGGGAGGAAGACCCATTGAACACAATGGGACTTACTTTTGAGTAGACATGGTTAGGATTGTGCTCATAGGCAGTGGTACAAAAACTGTGGGCACTGGTCTGTAGTGTTTGGATGGTCATAATTTTATTGTTGGACCTGGATGTTGGAGCTGAATCAGTCATACCATTCTTGTTGTTTAGTTGCCAAGTCGTGTCTGATTCTTCATGACCTCATGGACTGCAGCACACCAGGCCACCTTATCCCACTAGCTTCTGAAGTCTGTCCAAATTCATGTTGTTTGCCTCAGTAACACTATTTAACCACCTCTGTCTTAGCATTTCCTTCTCCCTTTGCTTTCAGTTTTCTCCCGCATCAGGGTCTTTTCTAAGGAGTCCTCCCTTCTCATGATGTGACCAAACTTTTTGAGCTTCATCTTCAGTATCTGTCCTTCCAGTGAACAGTCAGGGCTGATTTCCTGAAGAATTGACTGATTTGATCTCCTTGCAGTCCAAGGATAGATAGTTCATTTTATGATCGATAGATATCATTTTTAGGTAGGATCATTTTAGCAGCCTATTTTTGCAACTCTTGCACCTGGGTACAGGGATATTTGTATCTTTACCCATGATATTTTTTTGAGGATGGGACAAACAGAAGCAAACTTCTATTTGCATAGCACAGCACACCTGCCTGCATCTTTTCTCTCATTGACCTGCACTTAATGTCTGGAACATCCAAGCATCACTTCTCTCATTTATCTGCCCACATCACCTGGCTTCTCTGTTAAATAACAAGAGATAAGAGTTGATAACAACCTCCAACTTTTTCTAGCATTCCTATTACAACTTTTCATCTCATCAGTTGAGAGCAGATAGAGACCCAAAGAGTACAATTATCATGGGTGCCGGATATGGAACTTCTGCAGGTCTTATGTTTGACATCCCTGACCCTTCTCTACATCATACTGGTTCTTTCATTTTCTCATAAGAGACTTTCTATTTTGGGAGTCTATGTGAACAGGACAGATGCTGTGCCTAGCAGTTAGCAACTACCATCCCTTCCCAGCTCTCTTCTTCATTCTTTGAATTGGGCCAACTGAAAATGAACTGAGAAAGGTCATTCTCATTGGCACCACCCAAGGTTGCAGCGCTACCTTGGGAAAAGAAATCCATCAAGATTAAAAGAAGCCTCAAAGCCAAGTGTCCTGTTAAAATGCAAGAGTCATTGTCACTCGAAGCTCTGTTACTCCCAGTAGGCTCAAAGTGCGCTTTTTAGAACACTGTTAGAAAACTGTCATGAGCACCTAATTAACTCAATTGTAACACTCTTAAAGTGTTAAGTGACATTCATTAGGATGTTCAAAGAGACAATATTCGAAATCTGATTCAAAAAAATCCTCATTTATTAATCATACAGCAAGTAAAACCAAAATCACTGAAAATTAATACCCGCCTCCACATTGCCTTATGTTTTCATGAAAAAAGAAAGACATATGAGCATTAATTATGAGCTGAACTGGAAATATAGACACAGTAGAGTCACTCTGAGTCACTGTTGGGAAGTTCAGCAGTTCAGTTCTGTGACTGAAAGGCTTGTCCAACAAGGGGCTTGAGAGCCTCATTTGGCTTAGAAAACCCATACACGCGGCCCTTGTTGGACAAGCCTCTTGTTGGACAAGACTTTCAACTGTGTTCATATGTACACAGTATGTGTTCATATGTACAAGCCTCTTGTTACCCAGCTTTTCAGCATGTGTTCATATGTACAATATTATGAACAAAATCACAATCTTTGTAATTTCCATTCATAAAAAGAGCTAAATGAACAGTTATGATGAATATAAATGAATATGTATGAACAGTTATGATGAATATAAAAGGAAATAAGAAACTTCCCAGGAGGGTTGAATTTGTAATTTTTGTCCAGGGGCTCCCAGGGGCTCCCCGCACAAGAAGCTGGAAAAATGACTAGGGGGGGTCTCAAAGAGCACCTAGAAATAGGAAGGTACTAGGAGGGTCAGGCCTCTTGGTCATCATGGGGCAGAGAGGGAGAAAAAACAAAATCTCATGTAATAATTATTGCAGCTTCGAGTGTCCTAGGGTTAAAATGCAACCTACTAGCAGAACATGGCATGTGGGAGATGATGGAGGAATGACTCTTCCCTCTTGAGTCAACTGCCTTAGACCAGGCAGGTAAAATAATACACCAACATCTAACTAAATATCTAATTGAACACAATGTAGGTACACTGAACACCACCCTACCCACACTACCAACAGTAACTAGTGGAAAAGAGGGGAAACAGATGGCATTGTCAAAGAGTTATAGTCAGGATGTTGACTTTGAATTGTCATGTCCTGTCATTGCCGAGAGATGACAGACACAGTGGAGTGAATTTAACTATTTACACTTTACACTACAGAATAGTCAAGGCAGTCCAGGTCATTCACATTAAATCTATCCTTCAGTTTCTATACCTCACAGAGCTAAAAGAGTTTGCATCTGCCCTCACTGGCAGCTAAGCCCCCCAACTGCATAACACTTCTGGATTGTGCCCTTAGTGAAGATCTAGAATGCAAAAAGTGAGTTTTATATACTACTAAACGTACCCGCATTGTGGGAGTAAAATATTCTGCCACTGTGCATCAACCTCCCCATGGACATCCATCCCCATGCACATCCACCCTCATGCTCAACATCCCCAATGTTCATCCACCTCATGCGATTCTTCCCCCTATGTGCATCAACCCCCATGCGCATCAACCCCTCGTGCACAACATCTCCCATGCGCAACAACTCTCATGCGCATCAGTCCCCCATGTCCATCCTCCCCCATGCACAACATCCCCATGTGCAACATCACCCCATATGCATCAGCTCTCCATGCACATCATCCCCCATGTGCAGCATCCTCCCCATGCGCATCATTCCCAAGGCACATCACCCTATTCGCATCACCTCCCCAATGTGCATCACCCCCATGTAATCACTTCCCCATGTGCATCATTTCCCTATGTGCAACAAACCCCATGTGCAACAACCCCCATGCGCAACACCCCCATGTGCAGCATCCTCCCCAGTGCAACCCCTCCTTTTGAACAACATCCCCGCAGTGCACCAGGCACCGAGCACCAAATTGGCTGGATGTTGGTCAGTCTTCCATATTAAGTATAGGACAAAAACACGTTGCACCCCTTTTCATCCCCTTAAGAGTTAAATTTCTCAACATCTGTTCTTGGTGGGTGTTGGTGTCACAGGAGGAACACCCTCTCCAAATTTCACACTTCTAGGTCCAAGGGATGGGGCAGAGCATCCCTCAGTCAGAGATTCTTCAATGGAATAAGGAGGGAAAGTATAAGAAGGAAAACGTGTTGTAATAGGAATGAAGTAGGTATCAGCAGGAAAGACCCAGGAGACGATGATGCAAGCAAGAGATTTCTTTATTCAGAGCTCTGGACTCAGCCAGACAGAGTTTTCTATCTTACAAAAGACTGAGTGCTTTGTCCAAATTGACTAGACCTTTTATAGCACAACTGTTTCTCTACATAATAAGATGATTCTGTTCATAACAAGAGGATTTATACAATTAAAGATTTTATCTTCAGTGGCTTCCTGAGCTGAGATGGAAAAATGTGTGGCAAGACATGACATTACACATCAGTACAATGAAGCAATCAAGCACGTGTATTCTGACATTGGTTGATCTATCTGAGTTTCCTTTCCCACAGGAAGAAGAATTAAAATTTTATTTTAATTTTATAATTTTTGGGCTTCTTTATTATTGCCACAGGATCAGGTGAAGACAAAGAGTTTCCTGTCTTAGCTTTGGCTGGCTTTACAAGCCTTAAGTGGCTAATCACTGATAACCATCAAACCCCTGGGAAAGGAGAAGGGGCATTGTGATGTTATCATCTCCTCTCCGGGGAGCCTGTGAATGTTGATTGGAAGCTTCTGTCAGGGAATGTGTGTCTGCAGCCTTTGCCAAGCGTGTCCTTTACTATAGGCAGCCCACAGAATGATTTCAAAGGTATCAATTAATTTCAATAATTCTAATAATAATTCTAATAAATTCTGACAGCTGGTTTTGTCCACCATATTCCCCCCTTTTGGACACCCCATTTATATATGAAGGTAAATGGGTAGTGTCCAATAATGCACAACTGTCTAGTTTTGGGACCTTTTTTAAATTTGCTTTTTTACAGTCAGTAGGGCATTTCTGAGGCTGGGGGTCCTTTTTACCTTATCCAACACACACACAAGACAACATAAACATTTAACATACAAAAACTAAGGGACACGAATTTACAGAGATACAATACAAACAAAACACAATCCTTATTTTAAGTCTTTGCACTGTTAAAAGACTATGCACACAGGAAGAGTATTCAACAGCAGAGTCCACTCCATGGTTGATGTAATATTGTTTTATCTGCAACTGCAAATAGAAGTTATACTTTACTAGTCCTTGCAAATTAACCTTTTGAATGCTTTGCCACACACCTGTGGAAAACAAGAGTCTTTAGGAATTCACAACACTGGACAGCCACAACAGAGTTCTTGTGCTGTTGAGCTTAGAGTCTAACACCAAGACTCATACTTTGATTGAAGTTCCATTGTTTATAACACGGATCAGGATCAGGAATGCTGGTTGCAAAAGGTGCCTGATGTGGGCCAGAGTTAAAGCCAGGTGTACAGAAGCACAGGCCACATTGCATATTTCACACACGGCTCACTGCTGCTTCTTGTTGCATGGAAGCATGCACCGGCTACATGCTTGCCAGCCTGGCTCAGTGTTTCACCTGGATGGCCTTGAAGCTGGAAAGGCTTTGCGACACCTTGTTGGCAGTGAAAAACTCACTATTTTGTCGTGCCTTTCAACATTAGATAGTTGGCAGTCAACATCGGAGGCTCAGTTGGCATTTTGCAGCTTTGGAGCATAAGTTTGCTAGGAGAAGGCTGTACGACACCCCTGCAAAGTAGGGATGTGGAAGACCCACTTTACGTCATGCCTTCTAGTTGTTGCTTTTTGGCCCATTTTCTTTGTAGACACAGGCAATCTCATATGTGGACTGTTTGCAAGACTGTTGTATACTGTTTGACTTTCTTTGCTTCCTTTGTAAGGCTTGTTTTGACTTTTTGACATCTAATATCTGCAAGAGAACACAGGACTGACAACATAGAAATAACATGTAATTCATGGCACATTTGATCCATCTGATATGATGCAGGCAGCCACGTCTTTTTTTTTGTTGTTTTATTGGCACACAGTTGCTTGGTTTTGATAGTTAACATCTTTTAGCACAGTCCTGGAATTAAGATTTTTATGGCACTCTTATTGTAACCTCTGTACTTTGGATCATATTGGCTCTGTAAATAAGAATGCAAGACACACAACACACATACAACATAATACTAGGATACACATATGTGGATTTGAATGTAATTTAAGCAAGATAAATCAGTTAACTTTATATTCTGAAAAGCAATGTTTTATTAAAAATCCATGCTTAGTCTGCAAAGAAATAAGGTTTAACTCTTTCCTTTTTGTTGTTGTTCCTTTTTGCTGCTGAAACAAAAGGATTAGGAGATTGCTATGGACATTGTTAAGCAAATTTGCTTGCTACCATCTGCACTGAGGACACATTCCTTTTCTAATCTCCTCGATACATCAAGGTATCTTGCGCAATCAGATCTAGACTGTTCTGTTTTATAAGGCAGGCATTTTTTAACACTTTGTACCTTGGATCAGGCTCTTATTTGACCTGCTGGAATAATGGAAATTTAATGGCTTTTGCACTCTTTCCCTGCGGGGTGTAGAGAGAGAGAGAGAGACAATAACATTTACATTTGAAACAGATAGCCATACAGATTAATGAGTTGCAGGAAGAGGACATGCAGTGATACTAGTTAAATGCAATTCTCTTTTGGCTTGGACTTGCCTAAAAGGTTGTCTTTGAAATATTATGAAGTTGAACATTCCAATACAACAATTTGCACTCAAGCAAAAAGACTACACCACAAACAGAGAACATATACTTTGAACATAAAGGCTATTTAGTTGAGAATCTGGGGCAGAGCAACAGATACCAAGCAAAATAGCCTTGATAGCTTCCCCTCCCCCTGGAAAAGAGACTCTGTCCATGCTCAGAGGCAGTTTCAACACTTACACTGATATTTTGAACACATACAACTCCAGAACTTTCAATTAATTATTTTTGAACTATTTTTACTGTTGGCCTCCAGAGCTATTTTATAGAACTTATTGTTTGGCAAAAGAGGGTGCAACTTGAACCATAAGACAATTAATCAGACCAACTTGCTTGACTTTTTAGAACCTCACAAGCAGCAAAACACAACATGTTAAGGTCCACTATTTTTTTGTTTGAAGAAAAGGGCAACACATTTTGACTGATCTGTGACACTATGCAGACTACACTAAGAGTCCTCTCCTTTCTCTTTGGCCTTGACCATAACTCAATATAAATAGCTGTTTATTGCAAAAGTATTTTTGAATTCAATTTCTTTAAATTTTGGTAACTCATACCTGTTGCTGGAGGCTTTATTCAGCTTTGCCAATACCCAAAGCACTGTAAACCCAGATGGTGTTTTTAGAACAAAGAACCAATGCAAGAAAAAAACCTCCAGACAGAATGGTAACCTTAACATGGACTTTTTTTTTTAACTAGTTCTCAAAAAGAAACCTCTAGACCACTTATGGCACAGACCACTGCCCACAGACTATTGCTTTCACACATCTTAAGGGGCAAGTGTACTTCTTAACTTACTGCTCACACTTCACCACTGAAAAGACTTTCTTTTTTTCCATGTGCTTCCCAGAACCAAGATTGCTGCTTAAAATCTAACTATGCTTGTGAAATTTTTACTTTGTGTGACCTGCTACACAACTTAACAAGGCAACAAGATTGCACAAACCACTCACTGATTTATACAGTCTTCAGAACATGCACCTTTTTATACCTAATAAGGAACTCCAGTCCACTGCCTTCTAGTTGCCACACAACTACTGTATTTATAACCCCCTGTTTTTACTCCTCTCTGTCACAAGCTCTTTCTGAGAACTCATTGCCCCCAACCAAACTCTAACTACTCTTGTTTTCCATGCAGAGGCCTTGAGCCTCTCTCTCACCACCACACAATCAAGCAAGTGACACCACCATAGTTGTTTAGCAAACTACAATTCCCAGGATTCTCTGCTCTTTGTGAAGCTTTTTGAGCTCACCTCCTGGTGCCACTTATACTACAACAAACAGAAATTTACACAACTGAGAGCAATTTCTTCAGGTATCAGACTTCTTTTTACAGTTACACACAACTGACCCTGCTGTGGTCTTCTATGTGCAGTGTCACTGCACACCTGAGCCATGCTAGTCCCTCCACAAATTTTAAAATCCACTAAACACTGAATTTTTAAAGTCCACTTTGCTGTTGTTCACCAAATCCCTGCTCCCCTCTGGCAGCTCTGCTAGCCATCCCATCACAGCCAGCCCAGGGGAGAGAGAGAGAGATGGGGGGGTTTTTCCCCCAATGTAATACCTTTTCTTTTGCGTTCTTTTAGAAAACAATAAATAGATCTAACAATGCAAATCAAGCACTGACAGGCACTATAGACACAAAATTAATCTACAACTTTTAAAATTCCCTGTAATGGGGCAGGCTTAGTCTCCTCCACGCCCCCCCTTCCTGGAGCCAAACTCCAAGGGCCTTCCTTACTTTTTCTAACTCACAGAGCCACTTGTGTTTGTTTTCTGAGGTCTGTCCTCAGGCCACAGACAAAAGGCACTCACAAGACAGAATAGGGAAAGGGGAGGATCAGGGTCTTTTTTATTTATGGGGTAAGGAACACAGAGGGTAAACTTTCACTTCTTCCTCCAGCTTGCGTGGCCAGGCTCGTCAGTGGCTCACAACAAGAACGGCGGTGTCAATCACACTTGGTACGTTCACACAATCACACACAACACGCGTCTGGGGTCTGACGCCTTCACTTGTGTCAATCATGCAACCACTTTTCACTCACACAGTTTCTACCTTCTCCCTCCCATCAAACAGAATCACATTACAATGTTATACTTTAAGTAACCAAGTAACAGTGAAACTAAACAATAGAAAGAGAACCTTCTTGCAGTTTAACAGGTAAAGAAACTTTTGCTTGCAATTATACTTTTTAGCAAAAACAGTTAAACTAAACCACAGTATAGTCTAACAGGCAAATACTTCTTGTTACAATAGTACCTTTTGCTAGGAACAGTTAAACTAAATCACATAAAAGGAAACTTTCTGTTATAGTTTAACAGGCAATATAAAACTTTCCGGTTGCTAATTAAAGTCTGATAAGACTCTTCTATCCAATCTTGGGTGTTGGTTTAGGGGCTACCTCCCTACCAAGTCTGGTCAGGTTCTTCCCCCCGTTCCCAAATTCTTTAGGATAGAGGCTAGCATATCTTACCCAACTATCCAAGCCTACGCTTCAAGACAGAAAGGTCTCACCTATCCAAGCCTATGCTTCAGGATAGGTCTGGTGCCCTTCAAGGAGTAACGGGCCAATGTTCCCCAGTCAGAGAGGGTGACGAGTCCTCCCTTCTGAGCGAATGGCCGGGCTCCGGGAGTTTACCTAGGACTCGGTCCCCTTCCGTTGGTCACCCAACGGGTCCACCCCTCAGCGTCACTGAGTGGGCTCCACTGGCTGGCCTTTCCAAGCCAGTGGATTCAACCAGTGCACTCTTCAGGCAGTATCTCGGGTCGGGCGTTACTATACTTGCCTGGTTCCTGTAGATCTGTTGCTTGTACTCCTGAGACCGAAGGCGATTGACAGGTTCTTATCAGATGGGAACCGGTGTTCTTTTTTCTCCCCAACCAAACTTGGTTGGAGGCGCCTTGGAGAAACCTGAGGACCGGTTTCCACCGATAGCACACTGTTCACCGGCTTGGGGGGCCTCAAGAGCCCTCTCCCCTGGGTACCACTTCAATTCCCTGGAAAAGGTCCAGATCCAATAATCCCGGCACGAGCCCCCATTTGTAATAGGAATGAAGTAGGTATCAGCAGGAAAGACCCAGGAGACGATGATGCAAGCAAGAGATTTCTTTATTCAGAGCTCTGGACTCAGCCAGACAGAGTTTTCTATCTTACAAAAGACTGAGTGCTTTGTCCAAATTGACTAGACCTTTTATAGCACAACTGTTTCTCTACATAATAAGATGATTCTGTTCATAACAAGAGGATTTATACAATTAAAGATTTTATCTTCAGTGGCTTCCTGAGCTGAGATGGAAAAATGTGTGGCAAGACATGACATTACACATCAGTACAATGAAGCAATCAAGCACGTGTATTCTGACATTGGTTGATCTATCTGAGTTTCCTTTCCCACAGGAAGAAGAATTAAAATTTTATTTTAATTTTATAATTTTTGGGCTTCTTTATTATTGCCACAGGATCAGGTGAAGACAAAGAGTTTCCTGTCTTAGCTTTGGCTGGCTTTACAAGCCTTAAGTGGCTAATCACTGATAACCATCAAACCCCTGGGAAAGGAGAAGGGGCATTGTGATGTTATCATCTCCTCTCCGGGGAGCCTGTGAATGTTGATTGGAAGCTTCTGTCAGGGAATGTGTGTCTGCAGCCTTTGCCAAGCGTGTCCTTTACTATAGGCAGCCCACAGAATGATTTCAAAGGTATCAATTAATTTCAATAATTCTAATAATAATTCTAATAAATTCTGACAGCTGGTTTTGTCCACCATAGTGTTACACCTCATTTCACCCCCTTTCGGTTGGTATTTTCATAAACTGGTTCTTAGTGGGTCCCTCAGTCATGGAAGGAACACCCACTCCAAATTTCACGCTTCTAGGCCCAGCGGTTTTGGCTGGGTGTTGATAAGTGAGTGAGTTAGTGACTTTTCTGTTTTAAATATACAGTGGTACCTCTCATAACAAGCGCCTCACATAACAAGCGTTTCATTTAACAAGTATAAATTTCCAAGAAATATTGCTTCGCATAACAAGTTCAGCTTCATTTAACAAGCACTTATGCAGCCCTGACACTTGCTCGGAGGCTCTTTAAAAGGCCTGCTGGCCAGTGCTGCTGCCTCTACTGCCCCCAACTTGGGGGCAGTTGCCTGGGGGTGTCAGAGGCAGCTACCCCTAACTGCCCCCAAGTCCCCCCACTGAGCACCTTGAACTTCCAGCAGCAGCCCTGGTAAGCCCCCTATCCTCCATGCAGCCTCCTAACCATGTCTACTCAGAAGTAAGCACCATTGTGTTAAATGGGGCTTACTCGCAGGAAAGTGTCTTTGATTGCAGCCTCCTTACCATGTCTACCCAGAAGTAAGCCCCATTATGTTAAATGGGGCTTACTCCCAGGAAAGTGTCTTTATGATTGCAGCCTCAGTAGACTTCATAAGATCATGTACATTGAATGCATGTTTTGAATTTAATTACAGTATTTTGTCATCATTTTTACACACAGTTAATATTTTTATTTGAATATTTTTGGATTCTGGAACCAATAGTCTGTGTTTCCATTATTTCCTATGGGAAAATCTGCTTCACTTAAAGAGCGTTTCACTTAAAGAGCATGCCTCCGGAATGAATTAAGCTCTTTATGTGAGGCACCACTATATAAGATGATATTCTCTCTCCCCTTAGCATCAGACATCAAAAATAGTATAATGACATTAGAATACTCCAATTTCCCCAGCCTTTGTTCCATGTCATTGGTTGCTTCTTGAAGGTAAGAAAAATCAGAGCATCTCATCAGGTTTCCTAACACAAGAGATTGTCACAATGAAAGGGGGGGGGGGAGAACAGGACAAGGATCATTTACAGCACTTATTCCAAAATAATCATCTATTATTGTGATAATCATTTATTATTTTTGTCCACAAAGGAGATATATCTAGAGTAGTACATAGCAGGGAACAAGCTCTCCTCCCGAAAATATTTTAGCCCAATTAATTAGATCTATGTTACTCTTTGTGGCACACCTCCAAATTACAAAGATCTCTACTATAACTGCTTTTTAGCATGGTTTCCTATTTCCTTTTAGATGAACGCTCACTTTTCTGATCTCCCAATGGTCCCAGTAATGACTAATGAGGTACAGCCTGCCACATTTGCCCAGCAACCAAGTTATTTTATTGCTTTGCATCTTAATTTATTCTCCTTTTAATGTAGATTTTGCTCCACAATAGAGATTTCTGTGCCTTCTCCTATATTTTTGTTCTTCAAACGGGGTTAATGCCAATTTCCACTGTTACAATGATGACAATGCCAACACATTTGGTTTTTCTCCTGTGCTCACAAGTCCTGTTATGACATGTCTTCAATAGTAATACTGAAGTAATATTGAACACTGGTAATAGTGTTCAGTCAGCAGACATAGGATAAGGAAAGGAAGGAAGAAAAGAAATTAGTTTGCTGTAACCCATTGTGACAGGAGACAAAGAGATGAAGTCATTATTTCTTGTGCTATTTACCGTAGCTTATGTTTTCAAAGCAAACTGCTATTTTTGTCTAAATTAAGGGAGATTGTTAAGTAAAGTGTTAATTGAAAATTAAGTGTTAATTACTAAATTAAAGGAAATGGTTAAGCAAAGTGTTAACTTTCAAAAAAGCAATCGATTTGGAAATAGAAAGTCAGAATCTACATTCCGAATGCCACTGATCTGCAAGGACGATGAACAATTATCACAAAGATTACTGGTATTTTAATTTGATGTTGCTTTTGTCTTTTACAGAGCTGACACTCATAGACTTTTAAGAAAGGGAGATCCCAATCCATATGACTGAATGACTGAGACTCAAAAAACAGGCAGGAGAAAAGTAGTGTGAGAAAAACAAGCTTTTTATTTCAAACAGGAAATTGCCTGAACACTGCACATGGCACACATACACATGCAAGACACACAACAGGATGTTTCAAAATCATCAAAACAGTTTCAAAATAGGTTATGTTTTAGTTAATCCCAGGCCCAATCAACAACATATTCAACCACCAGGAGGAGGAGGCAAGATGGTGGAGCAGATGGCTGGGAGCCCCACAAGCTCTCAGTTCTTGGCCGTTTTCTGAGGCAGCATCTGATAAGGTGTTGCCCCCTTGACTCCGGGAGGGGGGCTACGGGTGTACTGCTTCCAACATGCAGGCAAAGTGGCAGGGCAACCCTGTGCCAGCATGATTGTCCTGGTTCCAATCACACGGATCCCTGTAAAAGGCCAAATGACGGGTGCTTTTTTGCCAGTTTGCCAGTCCCAAAGTGCAGGGACCTTTGAGGCAACCAATGAATCATAATGGAAGTTTATGAATATAAGGAATGCACAATTAACTGTATCAGCAAAGTAATTTTCTAACACAGAGGCTTGTTTCAGGAATGACTTAATGACCTCTCTCTGCTTTGGTGTGAAGATTTAGAGTTTATCGCCAGATGCACCCATGGGAGAGGGGGAGAAGGAAAAGGACACTCCCCAGCTGCTCCAGCATCAGAGAGAATGAAGAGAAAAAAAGAAAAGGAAAAAAGTATTCATTGTTGGATATGAATGGAAATTTGCTCTGTGTGAGGTTTTGGCTATTTTTGCTGTTTGTGTCCAGGATGTATTGATCTATGAAATTATGTGGTGCATGTGTGGAAAATGGTTTTGAAAAGGAGAAACGCAGTTCAGATTTGGATAGCGTTGACCACTTGATGAGGTTTGTGACGATAAATAACTAGAAGCTGCAAGCTATTGTAATTAGCTATAAATTATAACGGATCAACAAGTTTCTTTTTTGACCTCTCTTGGGAGCAGCGAGGCAAGATTCGCCATCTTGGAAAAAGAAAAGGGCTTCTTCCCTCTCTTCTATATATCTGTCTTTCCCCTTCATTTGTTTTACCCTCAATTTGATTAAAATGAAAGTTTTAAAATCTGCTGTAATTAAAGGATGAAGTGTCATCCTTATATCATCCTCAATATATAAGAGATAATAGAAAGTTGTTGGTTTTTAAAATAGGGGTGTATTTTTAGCTGTGATAATTAAATTGATTTATGGCTTGTGGTCCTGCACTTTTTAGATTATTGGCGAAAGTAATGTCCAAGGTTAATGGTTCTGTAGATATAGTTGGAGATGTTAGTGCAGGGACCTAGGGCTTGATTAAAGACAGAAACATCTTTTTCAATGTGGTTTAAAATTGAAGGTATTGAATTTAATTATAGTTTAAAGTGATATGCTCAGAGGCTATCTAATACTTGGATTAAGGAATCAAAATAAGTAAATTAATTCTGTTTATTTTGGAATGTAATAAAAATGAATAAACAAATTATTGTAAGAGAATATATATGGTTGCAAGATGAAATGTTAAACCATTTGAATTGTCTTTTCTGTTATGAGATTGAATGAAATTGAGT
The DNA here is from genome assembly GCA_030015325.1 of Cryptoblepharus egeriae. NCBI lineage: Eukaryota > Metazoa > Chordata > Lepidosauria > Squamata > Scincidae > Cryptoblepharus > Cryptoblepharus egeriae. The sequence continues at coordinate 219,674,893 of JAREYC010000001.1, forward strand.
ATTTGATTATAATGATTTGATTATATTGATTTAATTATAGACATTTCAAGATGAGATGTTTAGAGAAGTAAGGTTTTTATGAATTATTAGAGGGAACTCTGTCAGAAACTAATACTCAATGCCAATTTCTAGATAATCACTGATGGATATCCACTAATAAGGTAATTGTTGGTATCTTGGTTAGCTTGGGTTTTTTGTATGCTGAAATTGAGGACCTTGTATAACTTCATATATTTTTTATTTTTCTATCTCTAGGAGATAATATGATTATTAAATGAATGTAAGAATGCTTATTTGGACGTTACTTGGAAAGCAGTAACTTGGAAAGCTATATGAAATTGAAGGGGTTTTTTGTGTGATTGAATGGAACTTCGTAATTGATTATAATGATTCAATTATAGAAATACTGAAGAAGGTTTAGAAGGTTTAGAGAAATAGGTGTTATCTATTACAAGCTTTTGGGGTGCAGCTCGCAGTAGGGGTGTTCCAAGCGAGTGGAGCCTGGCTGCAGCAAGAAACTCAGACACAAGCATTTGCCATCTGAGGCGGGAGGCTCTCCGAGTGGAGAAAACTGCCCAACTTTTATTGGGATACAGTCATCATAAGATAAATGAGGTGCAACTTAAGATGGAAAGTAAATAACACTGTATACATGACAGGTTAATCAATTAAAGAGAAAGCTAGCATTTGATCTTAAAGCAGGAAGGCATGGTGTATGAAGTGGTACGTTCTGTATTTGTTTCTGAGGAACACTCCTTTTATCAGCCCATACAGTGCCAGCCTCAGTACAAGATCTTGTGTGTCTGGGAAGGTACATTCCAATCTTGCTAACTAAGAAGCATGGAGTCTGTTAACCTCCTAATCCCCATGATATTCGAGCGGGACGTGTCCACACGCTCACCTTGGTTTTTAAAAAAGGACTCTTCACATGCTTAATTTCTCTATAGTATCTATGGATTACAGATAGGAATCTTTTGTTTTCAGAATCTAAATTTGGAATGTCCACCTATAGACAATAAAATTATCACCATTAATTAAGATAATTCCTGGTTGGAAATTGGGTTTTGCATGGCTGAAACTGAAGCCCTTTAAGTAATGGCATGAATCCCATGTCTCTCTTAGGAGATAAATGATTTATAACTTGTATGAGTGAAATTCAATTTGTGTGTCTGTGTTAGTAGATGAGAAGTGAAATAATAGGATGATGTTAACAAATAGAGTGTATATGATATATTTGGACATTGTATGCTTATGAGCCGGTTTGCATTATTATATGATTAAGATAAGGCTAAGTGCAGGATTTGTACTGAAGAAAGTGTTAGAATTATAAAGATAAATAAAATTTAGAGGGATATAAATTTGATAAGATTTGGTGCATTAAGTGAATTTTAAGAACTGGAAAGAATTGGAAAGAGGTTAACTTGGTTGTAACTCAGAGGTCCTTATATGTTTTCACCTATGTATACCTCTACCCAATGTATTTCATATTTCCTGTACCTGTACCTTAAATTAAGAAAATCAATTAAAAAAATTGTAAACGCAAACATGTTCAATCAGATAAGAAATCTGATTATCTGATTCTTATAAGATAATCAGATAAGAATCAGATCAGAAAAATGAAATCAGAAAGCCATAGTGATTGAAAAGTGTTCCTTGGAAAGGAACATAATTAAAATTAATTAGACATTATTTTAGAAATTAATTGACATTATAAAGAAGTAAATTAGGTAACCTGTGCTTGCCATATATTCTGACAGAACATTTCAAATTAATTGAAAAGGGTTCCTTGCTAAGGAACATAAAGTAAAATTAATTAGATGTTATTTTAGAAATTAATTGACGTTATATTAGACTAAAGAAAGATAAATCAGGTAATTGATGCTTGCCATATATTCTGATAAGAACATTTTTGTTTATAATTTTTATTCTTTTTTGCTTTGCTTTCTTTTTTCTTCTTTTAATTCTTTTTTTATCTTGCTTTCCCTTTTTTCTTTGTTGTTCACCTTTTTGAAAAATAAATCACACAAAGGAGTGCTTTGTAACTCAAAGGAATGCTTGAAAAAGTAAGTTCTGGCAATTTTTTTTTAAAAAAGCAGAATTTGCATGTGAATGACCTGGATCAAATCTACAACGTGAAAATAGCTGACACATTAATACAAATAGAACAACCTGAGTCGCAGAAATAGACCTAAAATGAACAGGAAGAGAAATAATCTCTTTTGGATTATATATAATATAATTATATTTTATAATATAAAAGCTTGGATGATATATAATATAAATATTAGACTAGGACTTCACTTTTAGACTAAAAAAGGTAAATTGTTTTCTTTTTTCTTCTTTTAATCCTTTTTTTCTACAGGAAAAACCAGATCCAGCCAGGAAGGCCTGAGCAAAATATGAAGGAACATTGAAAGGGCCAATGTAATCTTGAAGAGGTTTTTTTTAGAGTAAGTAGGATATGAATCTGGTCATTCCCAATTTAAATTGAAGACACTAGCCAATATATTGTATTTAATTGATAAGATGGGGCACATTTTCCAGCCTTTTCCTTCCTCGTGGCTTCTAACCTGTGATGGTCCTTTCCTCTAGGAATTTGTCCAAACCTTAAAGGCATTGAGGCCCGATCATCTAGATGTCCCCTAGTTCTGGGGTATGTGAAAAGGAAAAAACTTTCATGGACAATTGGAAACCAATCATGGACTTTCTGGGTGACAAGCAGATGATGAGTAAAACTATGGATTTGATGAACAGATAATTGTTATATAACGTTTTTATCTTCCTTTTTGATGTCTTTTGGAATTGCTAAGTAACCTTATAGTTTAAGAAAAAAATTTAAGTAGTGTAATTTAATAGAAATTAATTGACGTTATTTTAGACTAAGGAAAGGTAATTACTGGTAGGTAATCTGTGATTGCCATATATTCTGATAAAAACATTTCTGTTTATAATATTCATACTTTTTTGCTTCTTTTAATCCTTTTTTCCTCTTGCTTTCCCCATTTTTTCTGTCTTTGTTGTTCACCTTTTAAAAAAAATGAATAAATAATTTATGACAAAAAATGTTTTGATGTTTTTGACACAGAGCAAGGGGCCAAAAGGGGCCAAAAATGTGAGTAAAGCCCTGACAAAATTTGTTGCCAGGACAAGGGACGACTCCCTACCCAAGTAGCTTTCAGAAACATCCAAAAGAGTGCAAGGATGGCTATGAAGGAGATGGCTATAAACAAGTGCCCTTAGGAACTTCTTCACTTATATTACAGACAACCTTTCAGGAAGGATGTCAATGCCAGATTCCAAGGCAAATTGGCATCCATCAGTCTTGAAAGACTATGGTATTGTGTTTGACACTGTATACGAAGCACAAAGAGCTAGGTAGATGAATATGTAGAATGTTACCCAAGCAGCAAATCCCCTCTCTCCACACAACTGAAATAGTCCAATGGAATGGCAGAGACAATATGATTGGTTCCAGCTGCATCACAGTGCTGGGCTAAGGACAGAAACTCACCCTGTCTTTTGGGGACCCAGGTCTTGAACCCTGGCCTTCTGGTTAGCAGGCACAGTGTCTTAACCACTTGTGCCACCCACAGAGACATAATAATTTGCCATTTTGAAGGAACTTAGTATGTAAATCCATTTTTCTTTATACAAGTGAAATTTATTTTCAACATTAGAAGAACCTTCCCTCCAGGAAGCGGTAAGGTGTGGATCAAAAAGTAACCATTTCCGGTTTCTGCTAACATCACATCATGCCTTGCTCTTAGAAACTTCTGCAGGTTGGACAGGCTGTGTCTGGTGAAGAGACATGAAGAATAACATGCTTATTTCCACAGGAGATTATGATGTGTCCCCTGCCATCATGTTGCTCTTATTTTTTACATTATAAAAGTTCATCATTACCCAAATTTTTTTTCTTAAATTCAGACTGAATAATGAGGATTTGCAACATAAAAATCACATGATTAAGTAACAACAGAGGGTAAACATATGTCTTCCTTCCAGAGACTTGCAATCAAGTCCCAACTCACTAGGGATCATTCACTTCTGTCTTCTTGGGTGGGCAGACATATACAGTGCTATCAGACAGTAAACGGCCCCTCCAATTGATAGTCCCATCAAGGTCTGGTAGAGGAGCTGATCAGCAAGGCCCCTTTTCAGATGTACTGGCAGGCCATCAGGTTTCTGCAGCAATTAAAATATATGGACATAGATTAATAAAGGCATGTACATCACATCCCAACTGAACTACCAAACCAGAAGTTAGAACAGCATCAGGGAAACTGATAGACTTCTTAAACACTATTTAAGGAGAACCTGAATGAAAACTCAAGCTGGACAAGCAAGTCAACTTTTCCAAGAAAGAATCTTTTCCCCATTTATCCCATTTATCTTCTTGAATTTAGCCATGGAATTGGATGCCATGCATAGAATGCATAACTCTAAAAAACTAAGTTTTAAAATTTTAAAAATCATGCATTTTTAACCATTGTTTCAACATTTAGGATCTTCCTTCATGAATGGAAGGAGTCTTCTTTTCATATAATGATGCCTTCTGCATGAGTAAGGATGCCTGTTGCAAGCAGACAACTGCCATACGCAGAGGGAGCACCTGATGATCACTATCTGGGGTGCTACAATATGTCTGTTAATGCACCCGCAACTAAAGTAGAAAGAGCCATCTAGTTGTGCTCAGTTGTCAGAGAGCATCAGTTTCAGTTCTCTATATGGTTTGCTGTCCTTTCCTGTGAAAGGAATAAGGTTATGCAAAAGACCACACTTTTGCATATCATAACCACACTTTCCTGGGAATAAATACTATTGAACACAATGAGGCTTACTTTCGAGTAGACATGCTTGGGATTGCACTGACACTCATTACCCTTCGAATACCAACCGGGTCCATTAGACCCGGTATGCAAATATATGCAAATTAGGCTATTTTTAGATGGTATTCTAAGGGTAAAGAATTTAATCTGGCACAACTTAAATGCAGAATACACCTAGCACAATTCACACAGCATTTAAAATTGCCCATAGGGAAAATTGACCTGAATATGTAACTGGGAGATGAGTATAGAATTTGAGTATAGAATTTCTGCTTTGTATCTTCAGATATTCTTCTGAATATGTCTTCATAAGGACATGAAGGGTACTGTAGTTTTTGATGGCTTAACATCAGTCTCCTTTGACATTTGAAGTGAAGTGAAGCAGGGCTGCGTCCTCGTGCCAACTTTATTTGGGATCTTTTTTGCTGTCATGCTGAAACATGCTTTTGGAAATGCAACAGAGGGAACTTATTTCTGGACCAGATCAGACGGAAAACTCTTTAATCTCTCTAGATTTAAAGCAAAGTTCAAAGTCAAGCTGAAATGCTTGTGGGATTTCCTCTTCACTGATGATGCTGCCGTTATTGCTCACTCTGCTGAAGACCTTTAAAAACTTATGGACCGTTTCAGCAAGGCCTGCCAAGATTTTGGACTAACAATCAGCCTGAAGAAAACACAAGTCATGGGGCAGGATGTAAATTCACCCCCTTGTGATCTCTGAACATAAACTAGAGGTCATCCAAGACTTTGTGTACCTTGGCTCAACTATCTCCGACACTCTCTCTTTAGATGCTGAGCTGAATAAATGTATCAGTAAAGCGGCTACCATGTTTTCCAGACTAACAAAGAGAGTATGGCTTAATAAGAAGCTGACGGAACATACAAAGATCCAGGTCTACAGAGCCTGTGTCTTGAGCACACTCTTGTACTGCAGCGAGTCTTGGACCCTTCATGCGCAGCAGGAGAGAAAGCTGAATGCTTTTCATATGCGCTGTCTCTGACATATTCTTGGCATCACCTGGCATGACAGAGTTTCAAATGGTATAGTCTTGGAACATGCTGGAATCTCTAGCATGTACGTACTTTTGAAACAGTGATGTCTACGCTGGCTTGGGCATGTCGTGAGAATTGCTGATGGTCAGATTCCAAAAAATCTCCTGTATGGAGAATTAGTGCAGGGAAAGCGCCCTAGAGGGAAACCACAGCTGTGATATAAGGATATCTGCAAGAGGGATCTAAAGGCCTTGGGAATGGACATCAACAGCTGGGAAACCTTGACCTCTGATTGTTCAGCTTGGAGGGAAAGGACGCAGTAAGGCCTTGTCCAATTCAAAGATGCACTCATTCAGCAGGCTGAGGCAAAGAGGCAGTCCTGGAAACAGCAGACTGGGCAGGGAACAGTCTATATCTGCCCTCAGTGTGGAAGGGATTGCCACTCTCGAGTTGGCCTTATTAGCCATAATAGATGCTGTTTGACGACCTCCATGCAGAGCACGAACACCATAGTCTTTTGAGACTGAAGGATGCCAATGCTATCTTCAGATATTCTTCGAGAGATTCAAGTTAAAGAGGGAAAACAAAGATATAAGTAACTCTTGCTGGTTTACTGTTAAGCACAGAAACCAGAATCTGGAGCAGAATGACGCTGGCCACCCCACAGAATGGGGCTGGCCGGCCTTATTTATCCCCCCCCGGCCAGATAGTACAGCCGGGGGAGATGTGCAGGGCAGCCATTGGCTGCTAGGGCCAAGAGGGCGGCACCTGACTGGGCATCCGGGCACTTGGCCTGGGATGCCTCAGTCGGCAAGAGAGTGGCGTCCTGAGTGCATCGTGGGACGCTCGCTCTTGCAGAGCGGGTTTAGCTCTGCGGGCCGACCACCGGGGGAGGGCTTTAGGCGGAGAGGGTTCGTCCTCGCCTGGGACGCCTCCGCTTTTTTACGGAGAGGGTCCGTTTCTTGCGGGACGCCTCCGCGGAGCTCCCTCAGCGCGGCTAGCGTGCGGGTGGGCTGCCTGCCCTCGGTTGGGGTGCGAGGTGCTTCCTCCTACAGGGCGCTCTTGCGGTGTGGCTTAGGGCTGGGGCTTAGGCCTCTTGCTCCCTTGTGGTCGCGGCGGCCATTTTGGGGCTGGCGGCCATTTTGTGTGCTGCCTCGTGGCGGGCAGCCATCTTTGAGCGTGCTTTTGGGCCTGTTGCCTACTTCAACCTTTTTTCTTCTGGATCTCCAGGCTGTTGCTGTTTGGTCACCATATCCTTTAGTGTAAAACTAAGTACATCTGTGGTTTGTCTGGTGTGGTTTTCTTGACTGAATTATGGGGAAGAGAGCACAGAAGCGGGGTGGTAGGGCCCCCAGACGCCCTCCCCCTCCTCCTCCTCCACCTGAGCCCAATTCTTCAGATGAGGAGTTGGAGCGAATGGAGCATAAAACATTGGTGGAGCGATATAAGGCGCTAGAGAAAGAATATAAGGAGCGCCTTGAGGGACGGGGGGACGGTGGCTCTGGGTCTGCTATGGCAGCGCCAGCTCGCGTTTTTACGTGGAAGGGGAGGGGTGCTCTAATGTCTACAGCTCGCCTCTCTAGGTCCAGCAGTCGGGCTGCTGGTGGTACTGCAGCTCCTGATGTACATCTTGATCCCACACCTACTTCGATGGGGGCATCTTCCTCCTCTATGGGTATTGTGACTCCAGGTGAGGATAAGGAGGATGATGCTCCGGAGATTGTGGGGTGTTGGGAGGAACCGGAGGTTTCTTCCCCTCCTCCACCCAAACAACAGGCGATGGTTCCCCCTTGGTGGGCATCTGGTTGGGGAGCGCCTGGCTGGGCTCAGCCTTGCTTCCCTTGGGCCCCCATGGGTTTTACCCCGATGGATAATCCGTGGGTTGGATTCGGGCGATTGGCGAGGCATCGGGGTTCTAGTGAGACTGATAGGTTCAAGGGCTGGCCTTCTTGGGAGGAGATCAGGAGGTTGGCTCAATATGGTGAGGACGATGATGGTCCTGAGGATTGCCCTTATGGCAGCATTGATCTGCCTTTGGGTGGTCATCTGGCCACGTCGGTGAAGGAGAAAATATGGAGAGGTGAGTATGTAGACCTCTTCAGTCTCCTTCACTCCGAACCTGAGAGGGTCCCGAAGGTGGGGGAACCTGAGCGGGATCTTGAGACCACAAAAAAGAGGCTGGTGGATCATAATTGGACCAACTGGCTCTACGGCTACTGCATATACATGGCAGTGGTTGTCTGAGACCCAAAAAGGCTCCTGCGCTGATAAAATATTTAGACATAGTGCACAGGACCTTTAGAGATTTTGGGGGCCAAGCTTGGCTCCAGTATGACCAAAATTTTCGCCTTCGGGCAGCTAATGATCCCTCTTTGTCATGGTCCGTTCCAAAATTTGAGTTGTGGATGCAGGTTGTGGCTACTGCCAAACCCATCCAAGGGGACCACTCAGATAGTGGTCATTTGATTGCTCGCAATGCGGCGGCACAACCCAAGGCGTCTTCGGGCGCCTTGGGTGTTCAAGGCCGCCGTATTTGTTACGAGTTCAACAACTCGGGATCCTGCTCTAGGGTGGGATGCCCCTTTTCTCATTTCTGCGCAGTGTGTGGAGGTAGGCACTCAGCAACTGTGTGTTTCAAGGGAAAAGGGGGCAAGCCACCAAGTGGTAAAGGGGGTCCCAAAGGGGGAGGAAGCCAGCCTGCATTCCCAGCTCCTGGTAAAGGGGTCCAGCCCGATTAAGTTGTGTGTTTTGGAGGAGCTGCTGCGGGAATATCCTGATAGGCAGTCAGCTAGTTACTTGTTTCTTGGGTTTTCAGAAGGTTTTCGGATCCCTTTACCCCCCCCCCCACCCCGGATAAGGCTTACTGGGCAGATAACCTTAAGTCGGTGAAAGGTATGGAGGAGGTGGTCAGGGCTAAGCTGGCTAAGGAGGTAGCGGCTGGCAGGGTTCTTGGCCCTTTTGAATCCTCACCTTTTCCCAACTTAAGGGTGTCCCCTTTAGGTGTGGTGCCCAAGGAAGCTCTGGGGCAGTTTCGTTTGATCCACCATCTTTCTTTTCCTAAAGGTGACTCTGTGAACGATGGTATTCCTCCTCACCTATGCTCTGTCAGGTACACTTCCCTGGATGAGGCAGTTCGCCGTTTGCAAGCTTGTGGGCCTGGGGCCCTTATGGCCAAGGCCGACATTGAGTCAGCTTTTCGGCTGCTCCCTGTCCATCCGGGTGATTTTTGCCTCCTGGGCATGTGGTTTGAGGGAGGTTACTACGTAGACAGAGCTCTTCCGATGGGATGTTCTGTTTCTTGTTCGGCCTTTGAGGCTTTCAGCACCTTTCTTGAATGGGCCCTCCGCTTTAAGTCTGGGTTTGGTGATGTGGCTCATTACTTAGATTATTTTTTTTTGTTAATGGGACGGGGGGGGGGGGTTCTGATGAGTGCCACTTATTGTTGGCATCTTTTCAGAAGCTCTGTGTGGATTTGGGTGTCCCTTTGGCCAAGGAGAAGTCCGAGGGTCCTGCCTCTTCGCTTACCTTTTTAGGAATCAAGCTGGACACTGTAACTCAGAGTTCCAGTTTGCCTGCTGATAAGCTGGCCACCTTATGTGGCCTGCTTACTCAGGCCTTGAAAGCCAAGAGGTTGACTCTTCGAGAACTCCAGGTTTTGGTTGGGCACCTTAATTTTGCGTGCCGGGTGGTGGCCCTGGGGTGTGCTTTCCTGCAAAGGTTGTGTGATGCCATGATCGGATTGACTGCCCCTCATCATCGAGTGCGGGTGTCGGCTGACATGAGAGAGGACATGAAGGTGTGGCTTACCTTTCTGTCTGATTTTAATGGCATCTCCTTTTGGAGGGAAGCACAGCTCCTGAGGGCAGACCTTCAGGTAAATTCTGATGCTGCGGGAGGTTTTGGTTTTGACCTTTATTTTTGGGGAAGGTGGTGTGCTGCGCCTTGGCCTGATCATTGGCGGGGCTGTGATGTAGTTAAAGATCTCACCTTTTTAGAATTATTTCCCTTGGTGGTGGCTGTACACATCTGGGCTGATCACTTCCAGAATTCCACTATTAGGTTCTGGTGTGACAACCAGGCTGTGTTGCATGTCATCAACTAGCAGTCTTCTAGATCTCCGAGAGTTATGCGGCTAGTTCGGGTTTTTGTTTTACAATGCCTACGCATAAACTCGGTGGTCTCTACTAGACATGTCCCAGGGTTGGAGAATGGGGTTGCTGACGCTCCTCGTTTTCAGGAAGAGCGCTTCAGGCAACTTGCTCCGGCAGCCCTTCCGGACCCGGACCCCATGCCAGAATGGCTTTGGAGCCTTGGACCGTGAGGGTTCATGACCTTATCCTGGGATCGCTGGCCCCTTCTACGAGGGTCAGTTATAAGAGGAAGGTGGGAGAATTTGTGGCATTTTGCCAGTCCAGAGGTTTGTCTGTTTCTTGGCCACTCTCGGTTGAAGTGGTTTTGCAATTTTTACTTCATCTATATGTCCGGTCTTCACCCCCGTTCCATTGCAGTTTACCTGTCTGCTTTTGCCTTCACAGCTGGTGTCAAAGGGGTGTCGGATGTTACTCGGACTTTTCGGGTGCAGCGCATGCTCGAAGGCATGAGGCGAGCTCGGCCTTCTGTCCCTGATGGACGGCGGCCGGTTATGGTTCAGGTTTTGACTGGGTTGTTTGAGGCCTTTGGGAGATATTGCAGCTCGGATTTTGAGCGAGACCTTTTTAGGGCGGTGGCCTTAGTTATGTTCTTTGGGGCTTTCCATGTTAGTGAGGTACTGGTTCGGTCTTGCCGGGCTGACCCAGCTTGGGTACTTTGGTGGTCAGATTTGACCATGACTTCTGATGGGCTTACCTTGAGACTGTGCAGGTCTAAGACTGATCAAAGAGCAGTTGGGACTTTGATCAGGCTTAGAGCTTTGCCACATCACCCACTTTGTCCTTTGAGGGCTCTTACCAGATATCGGGACAGGGTTCTCCACTTTGTGGGTCCCGTTTCAACATGCAGATGGGGAGCCTCTCACCATTTATCAGTTTCGGGTGATCTTTTCGGTGGCTATCACCGCTCTGGGCCTGTCTACTAGGATGTACAATGTACATTCCTTGAGGATTGGGGCTGCAACTCTTGCAGCTGGGCTGGGTCTCCCTGAGGAGGTCATTCGCCGCATTGATAGATGGCGGTCGGATGCTTTTAAATTGTACATTCGTAAAGGTGGTCATAGATAAGTTGGGTGCTGTTTGTTGGTTTATTGGTTATGTGCTGTTAAATTGCAGTTACATGTGCACCTTCTTCTTTGTTTTTTCTTAGATGCACCCTCACATCGTCCTCTCCACGTGTTGATTGTGGGCCACTCCATCCCATTCTGGGCCAGGAAGAGAGCAGAATACACCGGTGCTGGCTCCGACCTGGGCTTGGGCCCTCATGTTCGTATATTTTGGGCAGTTAGGAGAGGCATGCAGTGGGGTCAGTTCCTCGCGGTTGTCTTTGAATTTTTGCAGGGTAGCCCTCCTCCCGATTTTTTGCTAATTCACCTGGGGGAGAATGATTTGACTCGAAGGGCGACGGTGTCGCTTCGGACTCAAATCAGATGGGACTTGTTCCTTGTCTCCGAATGGTGCCCAGGTATTAGGATTATCTAGTCTTCCTTGCTCCCAAGAAGAGTGTGGAGAGAAGCCAGAAGTTTGAGGGTCATTGACTTGGCACGTCTCCGGGTAAACGGTTATGTGGCCAGTTATGTGAGTGATACCGGAGGGTACGTTGTTCGGCACCCGAGTATTCATTGGACACTGCCCTAAGTTTTTAGGCCGGATGGGGTGCATCTTATGGCCTCAGCGCTAGATGTTTTTCTAGAGGATTTGGTCAGGGGACTGCTCGCCTGTCTTTAATGGGGCGGTGGAACCATGTGCTAGACAGGTTCCCTGTGTGGCAGGTGTCGTGCTGGAATAGGAAGGATAGGCCATTGGTGATTGCCTGAGATAGCAAAGGATCAGGGTGATGCAGAGCGAGCCTAGTGTTTGCCAGACCGGACATAGGCTTATGTGGCTAGCCCTGTACCTGGGATTGGAATATAGGCTCTGTCAAACTGGATGACCGGTTGACTGAGCGCCCGGCTATCTCGACCCTGGAGTTGGCGTTGAAGGGCACCTACCAGTGGGGGTGTGACCTGAGCCAGGCTTTCGCCCTTGCCTATTTTTGTAGTTACCAGCACGACTTGTAGCATTTCCCCTGTTTTTGATTGTATTAAATAGTTAATAAAGTGGCCCTTAATTCCACATCTGCCTCCGTGTACTTATTCTGCGTAGTGGGGGGATAAATAGGAAATGGTCATCCTCCAATCACAAAGGAAGACTTCTACACTTATTGTATTCTCTTTCTACTCTTCCCCACCAACTTGTGTTCTGGGACATAGAGCTCAATATAACAGCCACCACTATTCATTGAGCAATAGAATATGAAGAAACTGGAAAATTAAAAAATTTAATCTATAGATGCAAACATTTACCATTCAACATTGCTACAGAAGCAAAACCACAGTATACATTTATTGCCTTCAAGTACAACTCTTAAACCCAGTGTTAGAAGACTGAATTGTTCTTTCAGTAAAATCAAACATTTCTTCTCACCTGAAAGAACTTTTGCAGTTCGGGGACCTTGTTTTTACCCAAGTACTCAACTGTCGCTGGTGCTTCAGAGGCAATTTTGGTTGGTGTTCCAAATACCAGAGGTGGCGATTCCACAGATACCAGTGGTTTGAGTCCCTGCAGTAACAAGGGAATTGCACTGGTTTATAAACAACAGAAAAGTGATCAGCAACCGCGTTCCCTGCAAAACAAGTGAACAACCGCAGAATAGAAAGCAAACAGAAATCTGGCCTGACTCTGTATACTGTTCGCCAGAGCCATCAATATTATTTGTACTGCCCTTCATTTTTATTGACAGATTATTTAATAGCTAGAGATCTACATTTGTAAAGAATGTACTGGAAGAGCTCTGCCAAAATTGGTCCATTCCTCAAGATTTTCTAAATATGAACTGAAATGTTCAATACATATATAAGAATTTGTCAAACAAAGAAGAAAATTGTGTTGGCAATGTCAAAATTTGCCAAGCCAAACATTTTCCAAATATAAGAAAATTGAAAATCATACCAAGACATCTTCTTCCATAAGAAAGAGAGTCAAGCCCAATTCTACTCTCTGTGCAACTGCTACCAGAAGGAAACAGGCTACAGAAGATAATACCAACTTAAGAACATAAGAAGAGCCTCTGCTGGATTAGGCCAAAGGCCATCTAGTCCAGCTTCCTATAGCACACAGAGGCCCACCTGATGCCTCAGGGAGCACACAAGACACCTGCATCTATATGGTCACCCTGGGTGACCAGAACTGGATACAGTACTCCAAATGTGGTCTTGCCATCAATGGCATAATAATTTTTGTCGCTTTATTCTCAATCCCTTCTCTAATGACTCTAAGCATGGAATTGAAGAGCAAGTACAAAAGTACAAGTTGGGATAATCCTGATCTACCACAAGCACTGGAGAGTATCTAATCCTTGGTAAGTGGGAAAAGAGGCCCTTTTTAAAGTAGTGTTAAATTGAATGGGGAAAAGAGAAAAACTGTGTGTTTTAAACTGCAGCATGACATCTTTTCTAACGGCCGTTGCTTCTGCATCTCTTTTGAGACTAGTGGTTTTCAGGACTACCATAAGGAATATTCATATCACGTACATGATGTACTAAGAACATAATTGTGAATAAAAGAAAAGTTATAGGGAGAACATGCAAAAACAAACTTCAGTCTTTCTAGATCCTGGACCCACATTTACTCTTCACCCACAACATTCATTTTCTTTTTGACTATAGACTATGCACATATTTTCCATCCTCAATTTAGCATGATCTGATGCAGAGATATACTGGGCTCATAAATTTCTTGGTTCTCAGACAGGGCTGACAGTGCTACATAAACCAAATATCTTCTTTTATTCTATGAAAGACGAAGAAATCTATTTCCTTTGCATCTGCTTTTTCTTCCCTATAAAAAGACAGCCACTCAAAAAGATTGCATGCCTTCAGTATGGTCCGCCTTTAACCAAAGTGTGACTTGCATGCAAACCCTAAGTGAAGTCCAAAATGCTAGAAGCAAATTAGGCCCCAGAAACATAATCTTGCATCTAGGTAAGGACTCCAAAAGCTCAGTCTTTCAAACCACAGTGAAGCTCTTCCCTGAACACAAAGCCTGTGAGCAAGTAGTTTCTGCCCTCACCGGCAGCAAAGCCCCAACCACTTAACAGATCTTCAACTGTCACCAACTGTCAAATAGAACTCTAACTGTCATTCTCCGAGTGACCACATCCAACTGTCAGTCAAATCCTGAGAGTTCTAGTCAGCCAAACGTACCTCATAACTAACCGTTATAACTATTATTCTAATAGGCATGATTGTGGGTGATAGAAAAACGGAGGCAGCTGTGTGCCTTTCACCTAGATATTACTGACCAGCAACCTTGATAAGAAGATTGTCAATCAGATTAGGACCCAGAACCTAATTCTATCCATTTTTCCAGTGCTGATGCAGCTGCAATGCAGCAGTGACCTTGAGGAGACCTCTTTGACTGACTCCCATCCCATAGGATGCAGCTCAGGCTCCTTTGGTATGACATTTTCTTTGGAAAAGAAACAAAGCAGAATATAATGTTGCTTTGACTTTATGTTAGCAAGGTACAGTTGTTTTTTAAGCAACTGTTTCCTCAGGTGGAAAAGGGAAAACATGGCATCAGTGATTGTCTTTCTTATTTTTGTCTCTCTAGTGACGAACATAATTGAAATTAATCTTTGAAATTAGATTAGACATGGAGCCCATGAGTTGGCAAAGCAAGTCTCAAATCCTTATTTCATAAAGAATTTCTCTTCTGGGCTGTAGTCCACAAAAGCTGATGTGACACTCAATTGGCTGATTTTTATGGTGCCAGACACTGTTGCTTCTGGAAAGAAGTTGTTCAGGCACACATTCCAGGGCAGCGGTGGTACCCAAAGTGTTAAGACCTGTAAACAAAGACTTTAAGCAATTTTCCTTGAAAACTGCTTGAATAACAAAACCATTAGAGTTCCCTCTATTCCATGCTCATTTTTCCTGTGTAGTGTTCAAATGTTTCAAAAGAAGGATTCTTTGATAGCAAGGGGAGGAAAAAGTTGAGAGAGAGAGAGAGAGAGAGAGAGAGAGAGAGAGAGAGAGAGCTCTTGTAGTCAAAATATATTTGGTTTTACATTGCCTAAAAATATTAGGTTCTTTTCATTTTACAAGGAGACAGCTATAAAGTCAGGTTTTGTGAATTGTGTGTGCCATTCAACTTTTTTTCCAAACTGTTATGATGTGGAGGAAACTGTCTAGTTGGGATTGAGTATCTGCAAGAATTCCAGCACGTTGTTTCCATTCATTTGATAAATCTATTAGGTTCCTGAGTTTCCTGAATTACCAGGTAAAAGGCAACAATTTCCAGATCTATGCAATTTTACTGAGACATATGAAAGACAAATACCAGAAGTCAAATGTAACATAGACTTCTCAGGGGTCCTGTAAAAATGTCCTTTATTTTTAAGGGAGGAAGTCCTTCATTTTGAAAAGGTGCAGCATAATTTTTATAATTATGCAGCTGATTCATGATTGATAAGGGAACTGACTGATATATAGTGGTCAAATGTTTTCATTCCCTGTTTCCCAGAAATGGGAGAAGAGGAAGGTATTGGAGAGGCCTCCCCTTGCACTCCAGTTTTTTCTAATTGTGTGCACCAAATGTTATTGAGTGGTGTTTCGATAGGAGATCAGCAGCACACGGGAAGCAGGAAGTAAAGTTGACTGAAACGTCTTGTTTCCCACACATTTTTCCATCTTGATTTTACAAATGTACATGACAGTTTGTAATCTAATACTGTATATATAAAAAATGATGCACCTTTTTGTTACAAAATGGTCCTGAGGCCTTTAAGTTGGTGCTCTGGTCAGTTGGGAGGCAGAATTGTTCTCTTATGGCCAAACAACACAAATCCATATCATACTAGCCTGAGCAGAGTGACCAGATGTCATAACCCGAAGAGGACCAAATGTAGGACGTCAAAGAAAAATGTAAGACATGACAAAGTAAAAGCTAAAAGCACGTTTTCATGTAGTAAATTTAAACACTATCTTACTTCATAATAAAAAAAACTATTGCTTATACAGGTGTCCCTCATTATCTGCTAGGGTTCCATTCTGGATTAAAAAATATCTGTGAATAAAAAAGTGGAAAAATATATTTAAAGACCCTCTTCCAGATTTCTTGCTCTTCCATTGCTCTTAATGGAAAAGGTTGTTCCTCAAAAGCTGGAGGGTTTTGATTCTGGGACTCCCTGCTAATACGAAAAAATTGTGTTAAATAAAAGCAGTTTTTAAAAATAAAAATTGTGTCCCTTTACAATGGTTTAAAAATAGCTTTTCTTACGGTTATGGAGAGGTTGCAATTAAAAATGCTGACATTTGTTTGTTGCCTTTGCTTGGCTTAGCTGAAGAATAGAATGACTGTTTGCATGACTGCCTCTACAACAGTAAAAAAGCAATATTTTAAACTATGAAACCCTCGTATGTAGTGGCCGTTTGTTTTTGAGTCAAATTTGTGTGTAACAAGATTGAACCTGTAATTTATTACATAGAATTTATTAATTACAAGAAGGCTACATGCTCCCTGCCTGCGCACAAGGAAAAGGAGGACCATGAAGATACTCTTCTCCACTGCAAGTCTTCGTCTTGTGGAAACGGCTTTTCAAGTTTGAAATGGGCCTTGGCGCTACTTTTACATATACATAGTTTTTCACTTATTTCCAGGTCTCATTCTGGAATTTCTAAACCTAATTCCAGCTGGTACACGGATTTCCATCCTCATCTAATATGACAATTTTAATTAGGCCTAATCAGACTCATTATTACAATCCTAAACAAAGCCATGGGATTTTGGTTGTTTGTTTCCCTGAAGGAAATGATTTTGTCTTTGCTAATAGATACATTGCTATATTTTCTTTATGCCCTTGAAGTTGAGCTGAGAGAAATACAATTCTGACAACCACATTAAAAAAAACACTCCTAGGTTAAGAGATCTCTTTTTTTCCATGCTTCCATCAATCTAAAATATATTTTTTTAAAAATGAGAACGAGTTATTTTTGTCCATTAATTATGATAATTTTTTCCCTGTGTGGAAACCACATGCAAAAGATGTGAATGATGGGGATGTGTCAGAGAAGGAGTAAAAATTCTCTGTGTTTGTGTGTATACATGCGTGCACGAGAGTGATACAGTTAATTCTTTGAAGACTTTTCAACCCCTGGAGGGAGGGCTTTCTAGTAAGCAGCATACTTTATATCGAGGGCTTCAGTGCTCTTTGCCACCCTGGTCTTCGCTTTCCTTTTCACATGGAGATTAAAGTCAGCGGCTGAAGCTTCTCCTCCTTTCCCCATGTGGCTGATATAAATTCTACATCAAATAGAACGGAGGAAGGGAAGGTTTTGGCTGTCAGCATAAAATGAAGGAGATGGCTGACAGCTATAGAAAGCTCAAAGCTCAAGTCTCATTAATCCAGAAATCTCTTGGGTGATTATTTATACACCCACCATACCTACCCACACACACCTTTGCCTACACACACACACCACACACACACACACAGACACAGACACAGACAAAAGACTGTGAGGGGGGAGGAAAGGGTATGGATTGGTGATGCATCACACATACTTATGGGCAGAAAAGATTTTCAAGTGACTAAAATCAGCAAATATACGTATATTTTTCCTTGAAAATTGCTGGTGGGTTGATTTAATAGGGAAGGAAAATAGGACATGATTCACGTCATGGTGAAGAAAATTTTAAATGTTGTTTAATAGATGGATGTGTTAGGGAAGCTCAAAGATGTATAATAGATAGATGTGTTAGGGATGAGACTCTGTAGATTAAAATGCTCTCTGTTAAAAAGCCTGATTTTTAAACTTAAAAACAGTTCTTTTCATTTTAGCTTTGTCATTAATTTTTTCTTCTGCTTGACAATTTTGTAAGCCCCAAAAGTTTCATTTAAATATTCAAAGTTACTGTCTTGTTGAATTTCTGAGCCATGAAGGAAGCTAGCTCCATTTTGTTTTTATATCCTCGTCAAAACGCCCCCCAATCCGGCCCTCATGTAAGCTTTTAATCATCCAGAGATGAGGGAGTGATGCTCCCTGCACCTCCAGAGGGTATTCTAAGGTCGGGCAGGCTATTTTGCATTGAGTGTTGGTAGCAACAACTATTCTTTCCCATTTCATTCTCAGTTTATCCAGTTAGAAGGGTGCTGGAGGGAGGAGGGTGCCATTTGCTAGCCACTAGGCACCACATCCATCGCACTCTCCGTCAACTTCTACAAGTTTGCCCAAAATGGTCCCGATTCTCCAGATTGGACAAACTCCTAGAGGAAAGGACCATCATGGGTTACAAGCTATGAGGGGTGCATGTAGAGGTGGACAACCTCAAAATGCCAGATGCAGGGGGGGCACCTCGATGCAGGTGTCATATATGTACCCTGAGGCATCTGGTGGGCCACTGTGTGTTACAGGAAGCTGGACTAGATGGACCTTTGGTCTGATCCAGTGGAGGCTCTTCTTATGTTCTTATGACTTTCTCAAGCAAATGGAGAACAAATGTTCAGGCTATTTTGGCGCTGCTACTCAACTCTACAGTTCACTATTGGGGTCCATTTCATCAGACACCCTATTTTTTTTAGCATTACCAATCTTGAGACATCAGCATGTCATGTATCAGAAATCTCAAGGTTTTGGGTTCAGCTGACCTGGCAATCCTAGTCATATAGAGAATGCACTCTGTAAACGTTTTCCTGACAACAACCAGTTGTTTGTTTTTTAAATCACTGTTCATGCTCTGTAATTCCTGCCCTGAAATAAAAAAAAGCAGGCCTCCGTCAGTCTTGAAAGACTAGGGTATCGTGCTCGGCACTGCATACACTGCATGCAAAGCATGAAAGCCTGGGTTGGATTGTTATGGAGGATAGGCAGCAAATCCAAAGCAGCAAATCCCCCCTCTCCATGCCACTGAATTAGTCCAATGGAAAGGCAGAGCTGATACAATTGGATCCAGCTGGCATCACAGAGCTGGGCTAAGGACAAGAGCTCACCCTGTCTTGTGGGGGCGACCCGGGTCTCAAACCCTGCTGGTTAACAGGCACAGCGTCTTAACCGCTTGTGCCACCCACAGCCCGAAATATACCCTTAACAACTGTCATATGTTTTAAAGTCCCAGGGTGGGGTGTGACTAAAATTATGGGATTTTCAAGAGAAAACCCTATTTTGTTTAAGAGAAACAGATCTTGCAGACACTTGCTATAACAAGAAGAAAGCACCTGTTAGTTATTTCCTAAATCGGGGAAAACTCAAATTTGAGTTCTTTTGAAAATTCCCCTCTTGGTCTCCAATGCTTCTTCAGGAAATGGGATTACTTTGAATTTGAAAATGGTGACTAGCTGTTTAAGACCAGTACAACCTCTAAGTAAATGTTTACGCTTGTATGGGGATTGGAACAGCTCAAAGTCTGTTAGAGGGTTCATGCTATTTTTCTTAAGGTCACCAATTCATATCCAGCTAAATCTGCATCACAATGATAGAAAACAATAACAGAAATGCAAGAGATACAAGAATTGAAGAGAAAAAAAGCAGGGAAAGTCCACAAAATATAAAGATTTGCAAACTGAAATAGAACATCTATGGCAAAAAAGGCTAAAATTATATAAATTATTGTTGGCACCCAAAATGTCCTGAAAAACATTCTTTTTCAGACCACCTTGCCCTGTCTTCTGCTTGGAAATGTGCAAGCTAAAGAATTAGTGCAAGATTGAGGAGATCTGTTGTGGGATGGAAGGTTTATGGAGGGTGAAAGGTAAAATTTATCTATTTATTTAAAATATTTATATCCTGCCTTTCCTCTGTAAAACAACAGATGCACAAGGTGGCGTACAACAGTCAAATAAAAACATATAATAAAAACACTGATTTTTATTTTATATCTCCTTTCTGAAGCCTCCTGACCCACTTCTTCCTCCCCCTTTGGATACCGTGGGTGCCTTTCTTGGCATGGTTCCATTGGTGGGGGGCAGGCAAGGGATAGAATTGGACTTTTTCAAATCAACATCAACAGTTTCACTGAGTTATGATATAAACTGAACCCTTAGAAAGGCCCTCCAAATCTTGTTATAGTTGTTTTATTAAGAAGAGCATCTTTATTAAGAAAGCATTTCATATTACATTCCATTGCCAGACATTTGAATGATGCTGCAGTCCTAAGAGCACTTTTCTGGGAGTATGCCCTAATGAACTCAATGGAACTTACTTCTGAGTAGACATGAATAGGACTGCCCTGTAAATGACTTTTGTAAGTTGGAGCTTGTCAGCCAGAACTTCAGCTAAAGGACTACCGGTATATTATGAACTTGATATATGTGGATGCATTAGTAGCATGTATCAGAGTCAGGTGAGCAATCCAATGGAGAATGTACAATTATATATTCCTTCAGTCTCAAGGCAATTTTTACGATTCTATTTAAGGAAGCATTTTTGGGAGACTTCTGGAAACTGTTCTCAAAGTTCAGGGAAAGGTAAGCAAAACTACATAAGGTATAATGAACACAGATGGGCTGATGCACCTACATTCACAATATAAGAAACAGATGTAGACCCATTGATTTACTAGCAAACTCACTGCGGGCTGTCAACTTAGTGCAAAAAACTTTGATAACTGGGAAAATGGCAAAGATCTGTCTTTCAGAAAGGCACTCAAAGGCTTGTTGAAAGGGGCCTTTTATTTATTTTTCCAAGGAGTGAATGCCTTTCATGGAAGAGAAAGTGACACTTACTGGTACATTATGCTCTTGTTTAGGGGTGTAATATGCAAACCTCTATTCCAAGCTAGGCTTGCCATAATCTACAAAATCAGGACAGGACACTCTGTCCCATTTGCTAGTATGTGAACACAACCCCCCAAAATCAGGATTGTCCCTGTTTTTTGGGAAATATGGCAAGCTCCACCAAATTTGCCAGCTGAGCACCTGATGGCATTCAATCCAATCAATACCTGTCCTACATTCAATCTCATTTCTGTACACATCAAAATAGTAATACTAGGCTTAAAGCTACTCTGTTTAGTATCATTTTGTTATAAGGCACATGCTTGGTAATTCCTGGGTGGCCATTATGTTCATCATAGTGTAACATCATTAACATTCATTCAGACTGCAATCCTAATCCCCAGTTAGGCCGGCATAAGTCCCAACACAGACCCATGCTGGCCTGGGGAACTTCTGCCTTCCCACCCAGGAGGGTTAGGCCAGTGCACAGATATGTGCTGGCCTCTCTACACCACTACAGGAACAGGGAGTAGGTGACTTGTGCCTGCTGAAATTAAGATTGCATTCTCAGTCTATACCTGGGCCATTCCTGTAACATGGGGCGGTTTCTTCCACTAAACCATAAATCAGCCAATCTCTGGAATACAGAAAAAGTGTCCAAAGGGAAAGACCTGTAGATATGAGTTTCTTTATATTAGCAATTGCCCACACTGGTTCCAGTCCAGAAAACGTAGTTTGATATCAGATTTCTGTTGTTTTTGTCCGATGGGTAAGGTTGCTGGGTTTGGCAGCCACCCAGAAACAACCAGCTTTGTTGGCAAGGTGACATTCTTTTGGTTCATCCAATGAATGAATCCAGTGAATTTGGCTTCATGCAATGGCAGCTAGAGACACTTCTGGATTGCAGTTGGGATTGGCCTAATGTGAAAATCCTTTGTGGGACTGGGCATCTTCACAACATTCATCTGTGGCCCATCTGTGTCCCATTTGTTCATTTGTGGGAAGTAGCCCACAAATGTGTAATGGTAGAAATGGAACTTTTGGGAAGCTCTAGTTGATCCCAAAGGCATTCATATAAGATCCAAATGATCCCATGACTCATATAAGAATTGCTTTCTGTTGAATTACTCTTGAATGACCCTCAATATACAGTAGCAGCATCCTGGAGGAGGTAAGGCTGAAATTGAAGGTGGAGGAGGTAATGCTGAAACTGAAAATATGGGTCTAGGAAATATGGGCTTAGCCAATGAATTTATTATTCCAGTAATGTTTTTTACCTTAGCCAATATGCGATCAGATTTTGACAGCTCTTGAAAGTCCTGAAAGAGAAGCCCAACTAGACTTAAAGCTAGGCTGGTGGTTAGTTTCTCTTGCAAATGGGTCTTAACTATTAGCAGATCTAAATTCATTTCCAGTCCTCCAGCCTATTCTTTTTCTGTTGCCAGCACCCAGAAAATTGAAACATTTTTAACGACAGTAAAAGTAACAGCTTTTTAAAAAGAAAATTGGGGGGAAACCTACCTCCTCCCTAATAGCTCACCACCAATTTACTCTACTATCTTCCCCCAACTAGTGACATAGCTGAAGCATCTATCTGTGATCCGAGTCAAAGATTTTGTAGCCCCACCTTCAAACAACAAAAACAAATTTAATTAAGTAAATAAATAAAAAGTGTGCTCCTTGTTGGTTAGAGAAACTGCTGCGGCAAAGAGGGATGGTTATTCTTCCCTGCTAACTATGAGAGGAAGGTTTGGTACCTCTTTACCATTAGCATGAGTCACTGTATTATAATATATGGAATTAGGAGCTGACTCGTATTAATACATTGTTAGTTCAATACTGTATCATAATTACATCTCATTGGCTCTCACAGCAATTAGTCTCTTGGGTTTTGAGTTAAGAAAACCTGCTTTTTGTTCCATAGGCAGTTGTATTTTCATTTTCTGGTTAATTGGCTATAATATTTGTTAGAATACAGATATTCCAATTCAGTTTGTTTCACTGTATTCTTCATTAAATTACTCTTCCATTGATATGATGGTATTATTATTGTTCTTGCTTACCCTGTTTTTCACAATTTTAGCCATTAGGGTCGAGCTCAGCTTCACAGTGCAACTGCTGTCTCCTGCACCCCTTAGCTATGCCACTGCTAACACTGAAATTCTGCAGAAAAAAGGTTTAATGTACCTTTAGCAAGCAGTACCAGTAACTCAGCGTCATAACTCTCCTTCCCAGTTGCTGCTATTTTATCTCCTGGTGTCACATTTAATTTGTCCCTTTGTTTAAGTGCAAATAAGGAAATTTGACTGCCCAGATTCTGTTTAATAAGAGACCATTATTGGCCGTTCTTTCAATAAATGATTGTAATTAGGTCAATCTGGCTCATTTCCCATGCCGTCTCTAGTCCTATTCTCATTTCATTAATCAGACTTCATTTTTCAATGAAACATTTCTGATCAGGAGCCAAACTCATATAATGACATGTTTTCTAAAAAGGATAATGCTCCAAGAATAAGTTTTTTTCTCCTTCCCAGAAGAAATGTTACTAGTAGGAATGGAGCATCCAAGTCTTGCACATGATCGAAGTTCAGGGGCAAAACGGGGTCTACAAAGGATTTCATTATATGGGTATTAACTCTAGTTCATCCACTTAGACCAATATAAACTTAATTACTGAACATATATTTTGAAGTACTGGAGCCAGAAAAAGCACAATGCTGCCAAACAATATTTAATAATTTTATTCAAAATGTTCAGGAAGAACCCTTGGGGCTCTCCTAGATCATTGAAACCAACTGCTCATTTAACAAAGAATGTGGTCGTTCAGACTGCAATTCAACTGCCTGGTGTTCTCCAAGGACTCCATAAACCAAAGCTTTATTATTTTAGAGGGTGCAAAAGAAATGGCCTTAGCTCAGTGATCAAGAGTTAGGAAGCCCTTTTGAGAGGACTAGAATACATTTTAAAAAAAATCTTCCAGCAATTCCTGAGATTTATGTTTGTGCTTATGCTAGGGTTGCCATAATTCTCTTCCAGAAAATTGGGACAAGACCCTCTGTTCCTTTTGCAAGTATGTAAACACAATCCCCCAAAATTGGAATTGTCCCTTTTTGGGGGGACATATGGCAACACTACCTTATGCAGAAAACAAAAGTCTATAGTATGGAAGACTTTTGTTGTCCAATATCCTAAGTATAACTGTTTTGGTTACCTTTTCACCCATAAGTTGCCTTTTCACCCACAAGTTTCGTATACAATTTGCATTTTCACCTACAGAAAGGATCTTACAGGGTCCCTTTAGAGAAGGAGTGTCCAAACCTTTTGGCAGGAGGGCTGCATAATTCTCTCTGACACTGTGTGTACAATTGAGAGTAACTACGGGAGCTCCTAAGAGACACTTGCATCAACATAGTTACGCCACCACCTAGTGGAAACCTATGGGAAATTCATAGAGCAATCCAGAGTAAATTTTTCTTACATCGACATAAGTGCTCCGGTAGTTACTCTGAATTGTGCAGTGAGTCAGGGGCTGGAAAAATGATTTATATTTCAAATTTGAATACATTTGCATAAATTTACGTATAACTGTGTATTCCATACAGCTCTGGGGGATGTCTCTGTATTAGATACAGTATCATATGAGATCCATCTTTTACACTATAACCCTCTAACTATAGAACTTCATGTATCTGACACTTCTGTTTCATTATTAGATATCCATAAATCTATTTTTTTCTGATCATCCATAAAGAAAATATACAAGAAAATACAAGAAAATAACATTACGAGATATACGAGATAGATGAGATATACAAGAAAATAACACTAACTCACCACAATCTTGTCTTTAAACAAATTCTTAAAGATATAATTAAAAACACCATGTGCTTATTTCAAATCCATAAGTGATGGGTCTGGCATCATGCCTATTGCAGCAAGGCTAATTACACCATAAATTAAACATTTAAAAAAACCAACAACCAAACATTATGACCTTTAATAAAATTGTTTTTACAACCAGCTGTCAATAAATCACCCAAGAAAGCTAGTGAGAAGTAGGTACTTCCCTTCTGTGAATTTCATTAGTGTCACTTTATTTGCTTTTTGCTGAGATATGATTTCTTTACTTCTTAAATTAAAAGCTCCAGTCCATAAAAACTAATTTCAAAATGTTAGGATTTCAGTCCCTGAAAATGAGTCTCTTTAATTGCAGGAATTATTCATAATTGTGTACCTATCAGAGGACATTATAAAGAAATAGTCCGTAGGAAGAGTCAGACTTCATTACAATAGTTCCAGGAAAGTCTTTACGGATATACAGCATAATGAGAGCAAAATGTCTCCAGATAGGCATGCCTTACATGGAACTAATCTTTCAAAAAAACAAAAACAAAACAGTGACTTATTTCAGACCTTTACTTCTCTCTCTCTTATTACCAGAGTTTCTGGCTCATGCATATACCCTGTGAGACTTTTCAGGTCTCTCTGGTTTCCAGAAAAGCACCACAGGGGACCATGTGTTGTGGAGAGAAAATGATGGCCACCTTTTGTGGAGGAAAGACGTTAGAGATCGATGGGGTGAGAAAAAAGGATGTATTTATTATTGTTTGTCGCACATGTGATATGTCTTCTTTCTACAGAGATAGGTACCTAAAACAGATCAAGCAAGCACAGACACCAGCAATAGCAAGGAGAGGCATCAGTAATAATAGACCAAGAGACACTTAAGTTTCAGGCTCTATTACAAACTTAATGGCTGACTTTGTTCCTGTATCTATTATTATTTAGACAATACAGGATAATCTAACAACACCTCTCAAACCATTGGAGACCATGTGCGTGCCTCCCTATAACCCTATGGAATGGAAAGACTGATGACTAGGTTAGGATTGCATCCTAAGTCTGCAAGTCTATGCACACTTTCCTAGAAGTAAGTTTTGTTGAATATCCTGGAACTTCTGAATAAACATGGAGAGAATTGCATTGTAAGTATATGTACATGAAATAATTGCATGTTCTTCCCAGTTTAATCTAGCTGCCACTTTTCTTCCCCTGCTTTTGAATTTTATAGACTGGGAGACACTGGGATAAGGACTCTTCTTTTCAATACTAATGAAGTACCATTGACGGAGGTGGTATTATATCAGAGACAGAGCAAGAGGGGGTCAGCAGCATACCATTGCCACACTTAACAGCTTCAGTGTTGCAGGGGAGGAGCACTTACACGGCATATTGTTGTTACTGGGCTACCCTCCAAAGCTCCGCTTCTGTGCATTATAAAAAATAAATTATAACATACCTGCTTAGGAATCCTTGTGCACCTACGATGGAATGCATCTGTGTTGTAGAGAATTCTGGACATGTCTCCAGTGTGAAAGAAACTGGCTGGGTATAAGTCTCAGAGCATGAACTGAGGGCACAATCTTAACCAATTTAGGTCTGCGGAACTCACCCATCTCCCTGTTCCCGTGGTGGTGTAGGGAGGCCAGTGCATGTCTGTGTATTGGCCTAACCCCCCAGGAGTGCCACAGAAATGCCTTATAGTACTTTTCCAACACCCTCAGGCCAGCATGGGACTTGTGCCATCCTAACTAGGATTTAGGATTGCATGGTGAGAGTGCATCCTAGGACAAAATCAATAGTGCACACCGTAGGAAAAGATTGATAGAGGTGACCGATACTGTTAGAGAGAAGCTTGTCTGCCATTATTGGCCTTTTAATTGTGAAATCCCCCATAAGTTTCAAGAGAACCGTAAATTTCCCCAGGACACAGTTGAAAACCACCCGATCCCGTTAGTGCTCTTTGAACTGAATGGTTCCTATGGTTCTTGTTCCAATGCCTGAAGAACTTTTATTCCAGGCATATTATTATCTCAATAAAATACTGTAGCGTTTGAGAGAGTGGCATGATCCTTGCGTGTTTTCCTGCAATGTAACCCAACACAGGTGCAGCCATCTGTGCCCTGAAGCACAATGTTTATTTGCTAGTGTAGTGGTTCGCTGGATTGAATTGCACTATGAAAAATATTAAGGAAAACGAATGACTCCATTGCATGCTATGGGCCAACTGGGTACCATAACATAAAAGAGAGAGTTGGCACAAATCTATTCATGTCTCCTGGGACCATGGCGCTGCAGAATAGGGCTGCAATCCTAATCCCCCGGTTTAGCCGGGATAAGTCCCAACACAAGTCCCGTGCTGGCTGGCCTGGGGGTGCCATAAAAGTATCATACAGTACTTCTATGGCTCCTTCTGGGAAGCTGGGCTAGACTAATGCAATAACATGTGATGGCTTTCTATCAGTGGTGGGCCCAGAGTAGATTGAACCATTAGTAAAGCTAGGGTCAAGAAAAAAGAGAAGGTTCTTAAATATAGAAGTTTTCTCTACCCATGGACTGTTTCTTCTCCAAAGGGGGCATTTTGCCCTTTTCATAGATATATTTTAGAAACACAGATTCAGGAGACATTTTTATATGCTCTCTTTTATTTGCTTTCAAGAATATATTTTTTCTATTATTACATTGCCCTTGGTATCAGACAGACTCCTATATGAGCTGTACTCATATGTCATAATGACATAATGCACAGTAAAAGCCCGATATTAAAACAAAACCTCTTAACATTTATTTGGTGGGTGATATAAATCAACTTTAAATTACTTCTAAATACTGAGAAGGGGCAATGCAACTTTGAATGTAACTATTGATATTCGGCAAAAAGAAAAAAGAAAAAAGGCAAGTCAGGACAAATTCATTTGGATTAGTCAGGTCCCGTGAAGAAATATGTATAAATCTTGACCTGGAGTTTTTCTTTCTGGATTCATCAATCAAAGAATGGTACCCCGTTAATTTGAAATACTTCACAGGCCTGGCTTATGTAGACCATTTAAAAAAAACTAATTTAATTTAATTCTTTTTGGAAACTTCAGCAGGCATTCCATTATTCTTGGTTGTTTAATCTGGAAAGTATAAATTATCAGCCACAGAGAATTGGTATAATATGAGAATGGAGGTGCTTTTTTCCTTCCCTTGGTTTTCAAAAAGCAGGCAACCAGCTCAGTGTTCAGTACATGTTTTGCAGGTTCAAGCATGTGCAGACCCATTTGATGCAACACTTTATTTCCAAATGATCAGGAATGAACTGGCATTCTAGTACCTAAAGAGTGTATGCTGGGTATAGTTGTATATATACCCATACAAGTACTTTATATGGATATACTTATAACTGTACGTATACATTGCATGCTAGGTATCTGGCAAGAATCTAGTTCTGTTCAGTCATTCCATGTCATGTGGAAAAGTCCATGTGATGGGAGAGGTGAGTGCATGCAACATGTCTCACTCCCCCATTGATGAATTCCTAAGGTCTTGCCTTTCATCCCATGATTATTGGGGCAAAATTATTATACCAAAACAAACACATAAATGCCTTTCTGCCCCTTATATCACTGGCATCCTTCAGTCTTGAAAGACTATGATATCGTGCTCTGATTGGAGGTCCTAAAACAGCATCTGGTGTGGCTAAAAAAGGCCAATTTGAGAGTGGCAATCCCTTCCCCACACCGAGGACAGATAAAGCCCAGTCCCCAGGTTTTGCTGCTTCCAGGTCTGTCTCTTTGCTTCAGCCTGCCGAACATGTCTCTCTTCCAGTTGGAGAAGGCCATGCTGGGTCTTTTGCCTCCATGCTGAAGGATCAGAGGTCAAGGTTGTCACTTACAAGCTAAAAAGAATAGCCATTGGTAAAGACATTGTATACATTGATGGGGCTAAATATATGAACCTCGGATATAATAATCTGGGATGGATAAAGACAATCACTCTCCTAGGTTACATAGAAGAGAATCATCATAAGTACCTCTTACCCCAATCAGGTGGCTTTTCTCCCAATTAGTAGACTGAATACACAATGTGGTACTTGGTATTGATGGTTTCCTCATTGTGCAAGCATTTTGTAGTAGTGACAAACAGTATTCACTAAACACATTCTTGTAGTGAATTCACTAAACACATTCTTGTAGTGAATGTACAAGAATATTCTTGTAGTGACAAGCAGTATTCACTGACACATGTTATAATTATATAACAAAATAATGCTTTCATGGTTAGGGAGAGAAATTGTTGCATGCCAGCATCTGTTATATTTAGAATTCATGTAACAGTTTTGAGGATATTTTTACATACATAATCCTTGCACAACAGTAGTAAAGTTTATTACAGGTGGAATGGGGCTCCAATATATTCCAGTCAAATCAAATGCATACTTCAAACTCAGAGGACCCATTATTTTCAATGGGGCTTACTTCTAGGAAATGTATTCAAACAAGGGACATCCATAATAATAGGGTTACCAGATTCAGAGGGACAGACTGCCTATACCTACAAGAAGAGGAAATTTTGGCAAGTGTGGCTCAACATGGAAAGGTTTAAAAAGCTGCACCTGCCAAAATTATCTTGTTGATACAAAGGTTTAGGCAATCTGCCCCCATTTGTATATGGTAACAAAATTTATAGACATCCTTGTGGAGCTGAACATTTTCCAATCAGAATGTGTTCATAGGATTTTTCTTCATTTTATTGACAAAAGTAATAGGTCATGCAAGACTTCTTATTAAAGTGTATGTTTCCTTTATTGACTCCCACTGTGGGTGTAGCAGCCAGCCTTATATTACCTGTTCTGGGGTGAGTTAGTTCCAGTGACAGCCCATTCATCACACATCTGTCTACTGCTAAATTCTAGGATGTGTGGTGTGGTACTGTGTGTGTGTGAAAAAGAGAGCAAGTGAGTGAAAGAGTAATTGTGGCTCAACTCATTCCACTATAAACTCCACTACAAAAGCCATAAAATATTATTGGTTAAAAGCTACTTGTTTCTAAGCACTCATTAACCTACCTTTGTGGTTAAAGAGATGGTTCTGTTCAAGAGGCTACCTGTTTTACCCTACAAAAATGGATTCTAATTTGCTGTAAACTCTTCCCCAGGCTCCTGGGAAAACAAGAACCCATGAATGACAATACTAATGTGGAGTGTAAATCAGGTAAACCCTGATAGTGATGTTACCAAAACATTGTGATGTGATGTGATGTTTAGCAGTGACTGCCCCACTGGCTGTCACGTGTTGAATTTCATCCTTCTTCCAAGGCAGCCCTTTTCAACCTTTTTTCTCAATCTTACAGCATATTGAGATGGTGCTAAAATTGCTGAGGCACACTACACTGCTGTTACGGGGCTTGCATCTCCAATGGGACTACTAATAAATAAGCCACCCCAAAATGCCTGTGGCACACTGGTAGACAATTTTGTGCCATGACACACTGGTTGAAAAGCACTGCTCCATGGAGCTCAGGATGCTATAAATGCCTTCTTTCTATTTACAACTCCCTGCAATGTATGTTAGACGGAAAGCTAACATTATTCTGAGATATTTTAGGAAAGGATCAGCTTTCACGTGGTGAAATGTGCATCCCCAAAGTCAATCCATGAACATCACCCATGAGCAAGGATGGGAAAGCATGAAATCCAGCATGCTACCCACTGTACTTCACTGTTTCTTGGTGTGCCTCAGTATGAGTATGGGCAAAATACCACATCTTCCTAGAGCACAACTGGTGCTTGGAAAATGTCATATCCTTAAAATATGGGGAAGGTAGAAGAAAGTTGGTGGGCTGTGCTTACAAAACAAGAAGCAAAAATGCAGTTGTTGATTGCATGAAATGCCTTTTAATTAGGTGGCAATTTGCTTCTCAAATAATCATAGTATTAGCTTCTCAAATAACCATAGTAGCCATACTTCTCAAATAACTATTGTATTAATCCTATAATAACTGGGAATCAAACCATCCACTGCATACCTACATTTACGATGCTAATATGACTGTGAAAGATCCTAAGGGTGAACATTATTTTCAGATGTTTTAGGAAACTGTCAGACCTAGTGTGGAGAAATGTGCAAAGCAACAAGGCTCCTTTGTCAGATATTGATAGCAAAGATCAGTGTGGACAGAAGCCATCCCACAGTTCCCATATCCAAAACCACTGGGAAGTTCTGACTGCTGGTAATATTCAAGATGGTGAACTGTCATAATCTTGAGAGGATTACTTTACTTCTTGGCTTTATTTGTCAGAGAAAAATGAAAGACTAGTCATGTTTGCTTTTAAAATAATAATCACAGCCACAAATAATGACAACAAAATAACAATGTCAGTAATAAGGCAAGCTGTACTGGTAGTGTATCATCCATTACTTTAATATATATATTTACTAAACAGTATGAAATAGCAGGAGGTTTACAACCCGCTTTATGTAAGCATTTTGGCATGCTTGGGCTGTATTTGATGCTTTTATGTCAACAGATAACCAACATTTGGTGGTCTTTCCTGATGCTGGCTTTGATCAGTTCCACCCTCTAGAAATACAGCTAGTCTCCTTGGCATAGGAAACTGTCAAAATCTTTGGAGAGCCCAAATGAGATAGACTTTTATTGCTTGGAAGGAAAACATAAATATTAGCATTTTCAGGGTTTAAGTTAAGGAACATTGATTTACCATCCTTTTAAAAGAATATCTTTTTAAAACATGCAAAATCTCCAAAACGATGGATGAAGTGACCATTTGATTTAGTATTTGAAGGGGTGCTCTGATTTACCAAACCTCAAATTATTCTTTGTCTACTCTAAAACCACTTCTTCAGCTTCTGAGAGACTGTGCTGTCATCAGTTTCCAAGGTTCTGTGGTAACACCATCTATAATTTCTTTGGTATTCTTTACTAATATACATAAATCACAACAAACTCATTTGGCATTAAGTTGGGTGTCATAATGGTATTCCATCACTTAATAAAACCAGTCACACAGCAAAAGGCCTCAAATTAAAGCCATGGCACCACTGCTGAGAGGAGAAATTCTAAGCCATTTCCAGACAAAGGTCCTTTCCTGTGGGGCTAGACACTATTTTTCTTTATTAGAAAGAACCCCCTCAGGTGATGTCCCCACCATCCTCACAAAATGGAATGGGGTAGTGGGAGAAGTCTAGACTCTGGAGGGTGGGGGAGGCTGGATGTAGGGAGAAAATGGCCTACTCTGAGGCAGTAGCAGGAATGGGTGAAAAGAGCCTGCAAAGAGAAAATAAAAACAATTTTGTCTCCACTTTGCTCCTACTGGAATGGCTCCAAAGGGGAGGGCCGCTTGCATGCTGCAATGAGGCACTATGAAAAAAGTGTGCTTTGCACTCGCTCTAGCTATGCCACTGAAAACAAGAATAGAGGGGAAAGAAACTGGTAAACGCAGAGGTTTCGAGTTAGTAATAGGAAATGGGAGAAGCTTTAGCTATCCTTGCGAGATCCCTGGGAAGGTAGGGCTAGCTGCTTTTGAAAATAGGGTGTTGATCTAGGTAGATATTGGCCTGGTCCCAGAAGGACTCATTAAACCCAGCTGCCTTGCGTTTCCCTTTTAAGGAAGAAATGTGGGATATAAACAAACAAACAAACAAACTCAGTAGGACTTAACTTCTGAGTAGACATGTTGAGTTTTACATTATGTGCGAGAACGTGGGTTTCCTTTTTTGGTATGGTGCAGCAATATATCATGGGAACATACATCTCTGGCAGGTGGCATCACTATGGGGCATCAGATGGAGCCATTGGCCATGGGTATGACGAGGCAGGTAAAATTGCCCCTGCACTGCCCTTGTGGCTCACCCACACCAAGGTATGACCTGGCTATTGTCTCTTGTGCTTTGAATTCAAAGTGACTTTCAATCTCACAAACAGCCCTGAAAAGTGAACTGCTCATTTGCAGGGGTTGGTGAGTGACTGTAGGGCTTGGAAGCACAGTGATCCCTGCCTAAGGTTGGGCAGATCTGCCCAACCTCTGGCAGAGCAATCTGCATCTGGGGTCGGATAGCCTTCCTGACATCAAGCAGGAATTGTTCCACCAGAGGTTGGGCAAGTCCTCCTGTCCCCAGGTAGGGTTCTCGGCCCCATGGATACCTGCCTGGGTCTGGAGGCAAGCAGCACACTCTCCATACCTGGAGGGTCTATCTAAGGGTGCCCCCCCCCCGCCTGCTCACTTCCTTTAGAGTGGCGCTGGAAAGAAGTGGGTTGGCTAGGGGTCTGCTCTCAGATAGGGTGCTTGCCTTCAGATTCCCCTGGCTTCCCAAGGTACAGAGGTGGGGGTGTAATTGGCACCCCCAAATTGTATGGAGGTGCCAAAAATTTCCATAGCCTTGGGCAGCACTTTGCCTAGTGACACCACTGGCTGTCCATCACCTGCTGTTTGTGAGACTGAAAGTCACTTTGATTTTCAAAGGTGATACTGAAATTACCTTGAATTTCAAGTACTGCAACACTGAAAATCCCTTTGTGCCTTTAAAGAACAATATTTTCAGTCCAGTTTCATTCTGTTCATCTCTTTCATTTTGCCTGCCCTGAAAGGGGTTATCGTTTGTAGCTTTAACATGCATCTTTCCCCTTTTCCTTCTTTGTACAACAACGGTATAAAATATCTAGCAGTCTCCTCAAATTAAAGGAACTTGTGAATGTTTGAATTTGTTTCAAAATGAGACAGATGATTATTTCATTTCAGTAATTTAAATCAATTATACCCTATTAGAATAGAAACTGAGGAATAGATTAAAAGGCTATGCTCGGCTTTCTGTTTGCATTTAACTGTGGTTGAATGATTTTTCCAAACAGCTTCTTCTAATATCTCTACTTTGCAATGTTTTAATGGATGCCAATTGGCTCTGCTGTGATGGAAATTTACCACAATAGTTTATTCATTACATTAGACTCCTGGAGATATTGTTTCCTTCTCTGAACCAATGCAGCATGATTTTATGTGAAATTGGTTCTGTGTACACCGTAACTAATCAGATTTGTCTGGAAACAATCACAGCATTTTGTACAAACGTTTACAATAAATATATATGAGTTTACTGATGCTATCATGCTATCAAACTCTGTAAACTTGTGAAATGGTTCAGGATCAACTGTAGAGTACTTTTTTAAAAGATAAGAGTTGGGAAAAAATGCAGTGTTATATTTTGAGATAGAAAACTTTGCTTCTTAATGATAATGCCACATTTGAAACAGGGCATGGGAATCTTTCTTTAAAATTTCTTTTTAATTTTATTAAAATGTCTAGCTACCTTAAGAATACTCTCAAGGCAAAGAATATTCCACTGAAAGGGCCAAACTACAAAAAATATAATGTTAAATGCATCACATACTTTGATTATACTTGCTGAAGTGCAGCCAGATTTGAGCAAAATACGTGTGTGTACGGGGAGGAAGACTTTAGCCCAGCTCTTTTTGTAGTCCTGCTCACTGTTTTTTTTCTATGCATCCTATCTGCCAAGGAAGAGGTTTCTATTGGCATCAATACCCCCAGCCTTCACCATGATCTGGATCCACTTGGCTGCTTTTTGCTAAAGGAAATTAGAGCAGATGAGGACCAGTGATATGATATCATGCATAATTTGTCCTGAAAACAAGAATTATTATAAACTAAATAACAATATAGAGAAAAATGCAACTTGGTAAAACTCAGGATGCAACAGAGTCCATGCTGCTCCCTGTAGGCAGGCACTAGTTAGGATTTGTCTGTGGTAGAATATCAGAATAACACATTCCACTTCAGCAATGATACAATGAAGAAAAGGAAGTTTCTGAATTGAGATTTGAAGGCAGATTTGAAAACATAAGAGATTGTCAGATAGTAACCTGTGGCCATCTTTTTGGCTCTGATGGGACTGTGGTCAGTATCCTGACACTTTGCATTATTTACCCAAAATTACAGGAATAGATAATGAGCACAATCTTAACCATGTCAACTGAAAAGTAAGCCCCATTGTGTTCAATATGACCTACTCCCAAGAAAGTGTCTTTAGGGTTGCAGCCAACATTTCATTTCAGGCCTCATGTTTGTAGTATGTTCTTGGGATCCTTTAGCACCCACACATCAGCATTGCTTCCAGGGAATGATTTTATTTTCACTCCAAACGTAGAGTTGGGAATTCCTATATATATGTGGAATATACCCCTACATTCCAGAGTAACTATGGGAAGATGTAAGAGGCACATTCTGGATTGCTCTATGCATTTCCCATAGGTTTCCCATGGGTGGCTCCATAACTACATTGGTGTAAAAGGTCCCGTAGTTTCTCTGGATTGTAGCCTAATGTTGAAGTTTAGAACCACTATCAATAGTTTCCCCAGATATATTGCATATACATGGTAGCATCAGGACATGTTTATGACTTGAAGGCCCTCATCAGTGCTTAACTGGGACTGGATGTTAAAAGAACCTGATTCCAGACTGGTGTTGGAACTGGACAGTATGGTGCCCAGTCAGAAATTGAAATCTATGTCTGTGTGTTTGCATGTGCCGAGCGCATAGGTCTTTAATATTGCCTGCCATTGTAATACATTGTTGACCAAACCACATCTGATCTTAGTATGGCAATCTTATAACTCACATTAGGACAGAGAGGGGGAAAAACACTACTTGATAAGAATCTAGGAATCCTGAATTTGGAGCCACTGGGTCTGCAGAGTTGCCTCAAGTGAACAGGTGTTGATATACACTTTATAACCTATGGATCAAAAGATAGTCATAACACAGTTTATGACCAAGGAAACAAGCCATTGTGCAATCTGAAAAACAGACTCATTTTGCTCTCTCTCACTCTGTATGTGTGTGAGGGGGTGGGGAGGTTGTAGTGGGTTTCCCGAACATTACTATTAAGCACCTGCACTCTGAATATCTTGCCCTATGCATGTCTAGTCAAAATTCAGTGGAACTTACGCCAAGATAATTGTGCATGTAATTGCAACCTGAGAGGTTTAAACCTTTGGGACCAAAGCTACCCTTTTGGGTTGAGATGCAGGCTGAGCAGTATCAGTCACCCCAATCTGGCTAGTCAGCTAACTCCTTGACTCTATAAAACTCCTTCCTGTCTGGCAACAATATCTCGGAGAAGCTGAGCAGATTACCCATGCCTTCTAGGTCACTCCCCTGCTTGACCCCAGGCAATCCTCAGCTGCTTCTTCTATCTCTATCCTTCTGATTCTCGCCCACTCATGCCTGAACTGGATTTCCCTATTGCACCTGGCCTAAGCCCTATACTGAGATAGCTTGGTATCTATGAAATAAATAGCTGATCTTCCCTTCATGTTTTTCTCTGAAATTTACACTCTGCTAAGACTGACCATGCTTTATGTACAATTTATAGCCTGACACATAAAAACCAGTTCATTCTCTCATATCTTTCTTCATGTTTGATGTGCTACAAGGAGAGAAGCCAGTGCTGTGTTAGATACACCATACTCTAAACACATAAATAGATGAGGCTTTTCTGCCTTCTGATTCTTTCTGGAATCAGTGATGCATCTCAAGAATTTATTTGACCACTCATTTTTTGTGGAGTATGTTTCCCAACAGATATCTGAGTAACTGAAGTTTCCCATTATTACACATCATTCTTTGAAATTTGCTGTATGTTTGTTACATACTACCACAGTTAAGTAACCACCCTTCCCTTTTCATTTTTACCCATATTGTCTCATTTGCCCTTTCCATTTCACTTTCTTTATGGATTTCTTTGCAGATGTGAATTTTATTAACATATAGCACTACTGCTATAACAGGCATCCTGTTATGTCCCTTGATAACTGAATTTCACTTATTTCTCATACCATCACATTTTGGTAATGCCTTATTAGAACATACTGTTTTGTAGCAACAGTTCCAAATTGTCTTATTCATTCCCCATATTTGTGCATTTGTGTACTGCAGAGCAGTAGTTCTCAAGCTTTAACACTAGGACCTACATCTTAAAACAACACTCTATTAGGACAGCTAGGTTTACCATGTGCTTGCTAAATATGAGAGGTCTTCTCCTTTCAGGGTAATTAGCAGCTGATTTTTGAGTAGTTTCAGAGCTTGAGGAAAAACATTATCTGAACTTACCATCACTCTTACATGGCCCATTAAAAATCAGATTGTGATCCACTAGTGGGTCTGAACGTACAGTTTGGGAACCTCTGGTTTAGAAACCACCTGAAACACTTGAAACCATTCCTCTTTTCCATTTTGTTCTTGGCACTGATGTTTCTTGCTGCCACTGTCCCAATGGCTGTATCACCTATATACCCTTTTCTAGTCTTCAGCACCCTTCAAGCTTCCCAAGTACTGTATATTTTTCCTAGCTGTTGGGAGGTGCAGCTCATCTTTTGCCAGATGTTCATCCTGAAGGCACAGACCATGGTCCAGGACACAAACCCTTATTTTTGACACCTGCATAGCTGTTTCACTTACAGTATTTCTTCTTCCTTTTACATGCCAAAGCACCACCAGAAATACTGGAAAAATAATCTGCATACCACATTCCTTCACTTACTGTTGCATCTCCACATAGTTCTTATCATTTGTTCCAATATGAATCAGCAGGAATGAATAATAATCATTGTCTTCAGTTAGGCTTCCCCAATAGCCCTCTTAATCTTATATTGCTTTCCACTGAGCTGGCATGCAATATTCTGAATCAGGCCCTGAGTTAGAACTAGAGTGAATTTATGTTTTACTAGCAGAATGAATCTGTCATTGTGGGAGTAAAATTTCCAGAATATATATGAATTCTGGGCACAGCTGGGCACTGGTGAGTACTTCTGGGCACCATGCACTGGCATTGGCACCAGGCAGTGGGTGGCAGGTACTAGCAGCACTGGGCACCAAATCAGTTCTTTGTGGTTCCTTACAACACAGAAGGATGCAACCTTCAGTGAGTCCCCCTGATTTCAATAGGGCTTACTTTAAAGAAGACATGCAAGGCTCCTCTCTCAGGCTCCTTTCCATTGCCCCCTCTTACATAGGAGTGAGCCTCATTGACTATAGGCTTAGTTCAGAATAGGCCTAGTTCAGAGTAGACATGCATAGGCTGGTCTCTCAGGAGAGGCTGAGCAGGTGCTGGCAGGATCCCAGCCAGGATTTTTTTTGCTTGTTTATCAGACATCGCTTGCATATCAAGTTAAAATTTATTCAAATGTTTGCTTGACTTGCAAAACACTCTCAATCTAAGTTACTCTCAATCCAAGATTTTACTGTATATAGATTTGAGGAATTCTGTCTTGCCTTGCATAACTAAAAAATATTAAATGAACATAACAGTAGTTGTATTCCCAAATGCAAAGTAATAGCATTGATATTGCTGCAATTAAAAGTTTTGCAAAAAATCCATTTCAGAAGGTTCACCATCAAAACTTTGACTCTTAATTTGTGTTTCTATCATTCAGCATGTGCTGTAAAGAATAAAACCACAACACTAAGACTTTGGTCCTCATGGACTAATAGAAATCTAACTTGATTAAAAATCAATTTGGAGGCCTTTTATTGCAGAGGTGGGTTTGATAGCTGTCAGTGTGCAGGAAAATAGCACATCTGGAATCTTACTGTGTATTCCTGATGGCTGGCATAACTCAACATGCATGTCACAAGAAAGAAAGAAAAAGAGTAAGTAAGAAAGAAGAGAAATTCTAGGACTTATTAAATTTTTATTAGGGCACAGTCCAGAGTTAGGGCAGTGAAGACTGCCCTAGGTGAGCTGCCCCAACATTTCTGAATCCAGATTAGAAAGTTATGCTGGATCCAGAGAGTCAGGAAGACTGGGCTGCCCTAGCTGCTCCAGAGTATGTTCAGTGGGCATCAAGTAAGTGACACCTGGGGAGGGCTTGCTCCCAAGGTGACTGTGGTGAGATTGCTTGGGAGGACTATGAAAAATACAACATGGAACCATATATGTTGGTTATATGGGGTTATATCTCCTTTATGGGGGAGAGCCTGTATGTGAGCTGTCATCCCAGGTAGCCTCCCTTTTTCCGGACTCTGTAGAAGTGTGGTCCGTGAAAGACTTGTTAGAACTGCGCAGTCAAGGACAGGGAGGTGGCAGGAGAAGGAGGGGGATCACGGTGGGCCCTTCTCCCTGTTCGTATGTGAAAGGAGGAGTCAGGATTCTCCCGCGCTCGATGCAAGGTTATTGGGGGAGGAGGAGATGCCAGAGGGGCAGTTGGAGATGTGCCCTGTAAGGAGGTGGATGCAGGTCGGGGAGCTGCGGAGGAAGGCGAAGTCCTGAGGTTGGAGGAGCTGTCGCTGGCTGCAGAGGATCCAGAAAGATAAAGAAGGCTGTTAGAGACCTGCTAATCCCTTCCCAAAGGAGGAGAGAAAGGAGAAAGAAAAAGACTTGCAATACTTGTTGGACTTACCTGTTGATATCCTGGTTATACTTACTGGTTGGAGGAGCCTGTGTGCTCTAGTTGGAGTTTGGATACCTGTAACCAATAAGTGCCTTAAGTAACTGTTATGTCTTTGTACCTCAACTTGCAGTAAAGTAATCTTGTGTTCCACTCTCACCTGTGCTTGCCTCTTCCTTGGAATCATCATGATGAGAAGCAGGGGTGATGATGATGACACAGAGATTTCCTTCCCTAATGGAATCCCTAGTGTGGAGAGGAGACTAAGGGGAGGACGGGGAGCATGACAGTGACCCTCCTCAGTTCACACTGAACAAGGAACTGCTGTGGTGCCTGCATTATAAGGAGTCCCTGATGAGACTGCCAGTACAGTCTACAGTGAATACAAAGGACTTCTTGGAGTGGCCTGCTGTATCCCCAGGTTAGTAAGCTGCTGTAGTTTTGCCATATCCTGAAGTTGAGAGGCAGGGGTTGCAGCTAGGCTGGCCAAGAACTCAGATTTTTTGTCAATGCTGCCATTCTTACTCTGCCTTTCATGGACCCCTTTGGGTCTACTCATTACTATACCTGCTCCTGAGGTAGTATGGCTACCTTGGCTCTGGGCTCTGGGCCCAGTGTGTTCAGTGGGTCTTACTCCCAGGAAAGTGTCTTTCTGATTGCTGTCTTAGAGCAGTTGTTTTCCTTCCTCCATTCTAAAAGGGGATATTTCCACAGTAATTGTCTTGAAAGAGGACCAGAACTACAAATTAGAAAGCAGTAAAATTACCCCATTGGTGTGTTGGATTCAAACTGCATGGATTTATGATTTTCACATCAGTCTGAGATTCTAAACAAGTGGCAGATAGTTTGACTCATACTGTAATATTTCTTTCTTTTCCTATTATTTGGAAACTGTATACACTCTCTCTCTCTCTCTCTCTCTCTCTCTCACACACACACACACACACACACACAAATCCAGATTGTAAAAATATGAACATCATTAAATATAATGTATACATATAAAAAGATATGCTCTTGGAAAAATGAAAGAGGATCTACAAAGGCAGGAAGTAACTGCTCTGGATGTTGTTTTTGAGATCAGATCCAACTAAAATGCAATATATTTTAATGAACATACATATTTTGTAATCATCTGCAAGTTAAAAGCAAGAATACAGTAATAAAAGTCTTCAAACAATCCCTCACATCCTTTGATTTACTGTCTTGTGAAATTTTAATGGTGTAAGTTCAAAACTTCTTGAATGTGAGTGCTCCGGGGACTTCTGCATCTGAGATGTTTCACATGTATATTTTTTCATAATTTCAAATAAAGATCTAAAATCAGCAATGACCAGGAAGTCACCTTTTTCCTGGATCTTCCTACAATTTATTTATAAATCTCTGTAGAATTTTTGATGCATTATGACATGGTAGGCAAGTAATGGATAGTCTGGATGCCGTATTAGGACAATTCAGTTTGGCACAGAGCACCCCCCAATCTCTACAAAAGCTGTGTGTTTACATCTTGATGGGAAAGTAGCTACAAGAGAAAAATAATCCATGTATGCTCTATTTATCTTATGAATAGTAATGTCTCAGAAGGCTATGTACAATTTATACCACTTAACATTTTTAAACTAATTTAAACTAATTGTTTAAACAGTTGTTTAAACAATTCTGTTTTTTCCCTCTTGTGCATACCTATACCTACTTGTTTCACAGATGATAAGGCAAATACCTACATGTCTAACAATCTATAACAAGATGTTGGGAACAGGCACCGTCTTTGAGATGAGTGATTTGTATATATTCCAAAGGCGTCATTAGCCGAAAAAGCCTGACATCTTTGCCTTTGCCATTCTGCTGTCAGTCAGTCAGTCAGTCAGTCAGTCAGTCAGTCTGTCTGTCTGTCTGTCTGTCTGTCTGTCTGTCTGTCTACATTATTTATATACATCTTTTCAACTAAAAAGTTCACAAAACTGTTTACAAAGACAATGAAAAAATTAATGGCTAATGGGTCCCTGTCCCAAAATGGCTCACAATCTAAAATGCAAAAGCACACCAGCACAAGCCATTATAACAGGCATTGCTGGAGTGAGGATGGCCAGTAACTCTTCCCCTGCTAAATAAAAGAGGAGCACCCACTTGAAAGAGTGCCTCTTGCCCAGTTAGCAGGGGATACAGATGGTAGACTTGTCTTGTGTATTCCCTGAAGCGTTTGGTGGGCCACTTTGAGATACAGGAACCTGGACTAGATGAAGATTTTGGTCTGATCCATTGAGGCTTGTCATATTCTTATGAGTGGTTCACATCTAGTCTAGACCATCATTCCCTCAAAACAACAAAAAAGAACTAACCAGCTGGAGTCAACCAGCTGGTAGGTCAGGAAGAAGTCTGGTGCTATCCAACAAGGACAGGCAGCACAATCCAGAGCAACTAATCTGTCCACATAAGAGCCCTTGGGCTGCCCTATCTAACACTAGGTTGGAGCAACTGCATGATGCTCCACCCCAGTTACTCTGGAAAAGGCTTAGGGCATAGGGTGCCCTAAGAGAGGTGGAGCTGCTCTGCCCTAACTGCTCTGCCCTAAGCAGTTCAGGAGAGGCATGTTGAGGGCATGTTTAGCATTGCCTAGGGCAGAGCAGTTACTCTGTATCCAGAGCCTTTTTCCAAGGCAGAAATGCCCTCTTCCAGCCCTCAGAGTTATACCACCTCAGGAGCAGGTATAGTAATGAATAGACCCATAGGGGTCCATGATAAGGCCCGAGTAAGA
This sequence comes from Cryptoblepharus egeriae, assembly GCA_030015325.1. Classification (NCBI taxonomy): domain Eukaryota; kingdom Metazoa; phylum Chordata; class Lepidosauria; order Squamata; family Scincidae; genus Cryptoblepharus; species Cryptoblepharus egeriae. The sequence continues at coordinate 219,716,614 of JAREYC010000001.1, forward strand.
ATGGCAGTGTTGACCAAAAAACTGAGTTCTTGGCCAGTCTAGCTGCAACCCCTGCCTCTCATCCTCAGGAAATGGAACAAACTATGGCTGCCCACAAAGCTCAGGATACAGCAGGCCACTCCAAGAAGCCCCTTGTATTCACTGTAGAATGCACTGGCATCTCTTCAGGGACTCCTTATAAGGCAGGCACCCAGCGGCATCACCAGACTGGTGTGGCTGGTGTGAGCTGCATTGGGTGATGCGCTCCATATGGGGTGATGCACCGGAGGAGTTTGACCGTCCTTTGGCAGGCCCCAGAAGCTGCCACTCGTCCTCGGAGCTGGCCTGAACGGCCAGCTGAGGTGCACTGCACAGAAACACACTGAGCATACCGAACAGCTTCAGAGGAGACTTCCTTAGAGTGGAGGAAGTCCGCTCCTCTGCATGGCCATTTGGCTTCACTCAGGAGGCAGAGCGGCAGCCGAATGGCTTCAGAAAGAGTACTGCACAGGAATCAACTCTGATGCCTGCACAGTCTCCTCTGACGCCAAAAGGCTTCAGAAAAGTACTGCGCAAGTATCAGAGATGGTGCCTGTGTAGTACTCTTTTTGAAGCCAGTTGGCCTCAGAAACAACTGCGCAGGCACCAACTTTGGCGACTGCGCAGTCCAGGTAGGGGGTGCGCACATCCCAGGGGTGACGCACCGACTTCCGCAACGGGTGATATGCAGAGTTGTGTCACCACTGTAGGCACCACAGCTGTTCCTTGTTCAGTGTGATCTGAGGAGTGTCTCCTCAGGAGCAAGTCCTCCCCATGTGTCAATTACTTAGCATGCTCTGGAGCAGTTAGGGCAGCACAAGCTTCCTGACTCTCTGGATACAGCATAACTTTCTGCTCTGGATACAGAA